>CM030007.1:71609759-72924309 GCA_017639485.1 Pluvialis apricaria
GGCAGAGAATCTGAGGCTGAATGTGGAAAAAAACACATGGTAAATTTGACAGTGTTATTCATTTCTGTGGACTGCCCTCTGTGATGAGTATTTCCCCAAGGACCAGTAAGGACCACCTGGGGTTTTGATGGCAGGGAAAGGAGCTCCAAGGGATGCTGTTTCAAACCTACCTACAGGTACAGATGAAAAACATTCTTTTCAGTCTGTAGGAGTTTTCATATCACATTCAGAAACAAGTGCTAATAAAAAAGTAGCCTTGTGCTTGCTTAAATATGCTTCATTTCTGTATGTTATAAAGTGTACTTTAATGCAAGGCTGGAATCTGGATGTAGATTTCTTATTAGTATTCATATTATTATTTAATATACATCCTCACTGCCTGTCATGTCAAGTACTATTTTCATGTAAAAGTGAAAGTACATCTTCAAGGAACTTTCAAATCCCGGTGCTTCCTCTTTAGGCCTCATATTGACATCCATTTGGTTCATAAGGAGCCAAAACTTGTTACCTGAGCTGAAAAAGTAACTGATAACAGGGTCGTGATGCCTGTGAAAGGCATGAGACTAAGACCACAGCTTGACAATTACAAGTTTGCATTTTCTAACTTTAAATAAATGAGAAAGCACCTACATGATGGAAAGCATTGATCTAACATATACTCAATTTCCTTGTGGAAATTTGCCTCAAATATACTCATGGGTTAACTTTGAACTACTAGGGTTTATGTGGTGGCAATGTGACCATGTGCCTGCAGCTGATCTGGGTCAAACCTGTGCTCTCAAATGATGAATAGCTCATAGAGACATCACAGCTCTACAGTGGTATTTTCTGTATTGTCGTCACATGTGAGGCATTCGTGTTAAAATCAAATGCCTTAACTCTATCTAAAATAAGGGACACAGGAGTAATTCTGAATTTTCAGATTCCCTGAGAGGTGGCCTTCTCCCTGTCACAGTGGGATGCAGGCACATCTGCCATGCTTCCTCCCGTCCCCACTTATCTATGCCCTGGCGCCTGTGGCGTTAACAAGCTAGGTGAAACTCAGCTGTGCAGCAGTGTGTTTCATAGAGGTCCCCAAACAGGATCACTGAGGGGGGGATCAGGGGTTGAAGACAGACTACTATGACCCGTATCCACAGACCCATGTGGACACAGACTGTGAAGAACAGCATTTTAGAACTGAAAGAGAACAAACTCAGCAGAAGACAAAATCCCCTTTCTATGGAACATTCCAACATTTTACATCTGAAACCCATCAAAATAAACCAAACCCTCAGTCATGTTCATGAGAATGGAATTGTATCAGATGTCCGTTTATTGGTCAGGATCAGAAATTTCTGAATTGTCAGATGCATTTTTTTTTTTCCATACCTTATTGGAAATGTGAACTGGCCAAACTGGGTCAGGTTTCCTGGTTTTCTGGTATAGGGATGTTTTTCATCATACCACTCTGAATTCATACAGAGGTAGGTCTTGAATCTAGGTTTCTCTCATGACGGGCTGGAGACTGTGATCTTTCTACCTTAGAAAAAAATAGAAGAAAGCTATATCCCTTTCCAAAGAACACTTAATTAAACAGAGGTCTCTTATTATATGTCTCATCTTTGGAAGCCTGGATATTTTTAAAGAAACAAAATGTTATCTAAGTGTTCACTCCTGATGTGATAGTAAGTTTCTCAGGCCTTAGGAATGGCACTTACATGGTGAAAATCAGGCACCTTGGGTTTGTTTCAAGTCCTAGTGAAACAAGTTTTTATCTTTCTGTGTTTGAAACAGGCAGCTTCCTTCTCCATGTGTCTGGGCCTAGCAGGAGGCAGTGGAAACACTGGAAATTAAGTTGTTTTAATCTGTTCAGGTGTGAAGCAGTCCCAGGCAAAACAGTGATTATATTTCAGGAAATTACTTGCAAAGCATAACTAGAAAATGGAGAGCATGTTCTAATAGAGGTGGAATTTTGGGGGAATTTAATCACTGAAATACTGAGGAACTTTTCCAATGGAGTGTTTTACTGAAATTGTTGCTGGAGAGATCCCTGACTGTGATAAACTGGCCTTCTCTAAGCATTAATGTTTGCTGGAAAACTGAAGATCAGTTCTATCTTCGACTATGTTTCATGCCTTCCAGAATTTTTGTTTGTTTTTTTTCTACAACATATGAAACAGGAAACAGTAAATTCAAAGAGCAAGTCTTTGAATTTAGGGTAGATTTTATGTGTTCACAATGACCACAAATCTAGAATTTAAGATCAGGTCACCATATTCAACAAGACTTTACATTGTATTCTTATTGGCGTGGACTTTCAAAAACTGACATGTGCTGGGGGACTTCAGGCAGATCAGGAGGACTTGCTCTGTGCTGTGTGGCTGAAGAATGATGTTTTGAGTACTTTGTGATAGAAGACAAGGTTTAGGAAGTTTGCTTCATGTCTTAACTGACAAATGAGTCCTTCAGCTGGATTGATCCAACCTGGGATCCTAGGTGATTACCTTCATCATATCTTTCTGGACTTCCTTTGTGGTTTTTAGCCTATTGTCATAAAAAGTTTTTCCTGTTCATCACCTAAGATCTGACTAGGTTACACATATGTTTGCATATATATAAGTACACACAGAACCCCTGGGGCAAGAGATTTCTCAACTCTCGTTTATTCATGTCATGAGTTTCTACTTCCTACAAATATTCAACTGTGCTATTTTATGCTTGAATGACATTTGAGTGAATTAGTGAAAAAAAAATTGCCTTTTGATGTCATGTTTGTTCATCTTTAAAAACAGTATTGATGTCCGATGTCTAAATTGTGATAATGTGCATTAAATCCCCTCTATTCTCATCAGCCTGAGCACATTACAGATTTTTAGATGTCTCTCCCTGTCCTTCACATGGAAAAATCTGGCATCAAATGTTATTGTACTAAAGGCAAAATGGTAGTGAACCAAACAAGACTCTGGCTTGAATAGGCCGAAGAACAGCAACCAAACCAACTAGTAATTATCAGAAATGAAATTAGCATTGCTATAACAACAAATATATCCAAGACATTATTCAACTTTTTGAATTGGTATAGAAGATTTCAAGTTTCTGTTGTTCATTCTTATATATGACACTTCTTCCAGTCTCCACAAGGAAAACATCCTGTTTCATTTCAGTTCTAACACGTTTCCCCTTGGTTTCATTGTCTGGTGATTGAGATGATAATGGATTATGATACAGGAGGAGACAGTAAAATAACTATGGCCTTTGCCACAAACTTTCTCCACCATCTTAAAAGGCATTTGCAGAGAGATCAACAAAAACTTTTAGGTGCTTTCCATTTGCTAATTGCTACAAAGTGATCTATGAAATGACCTTCCTCTCCCTCCCACAATAGCTGAGAGGTTACAGTACTCTTCAGTTCATTTTTCTGCTTTGCCAGATGAGTTTCTGACCAAACTGAATTACTCTAACCACTGGGATATCAATTAGCCTGCAACTGTCGTATGGGGAGAGGAAGATGGAGACCATTTGCTATGGTTTTTCTGAAGTTGTGCAAGATAGAGGGAAAAAAGGGAGCAGAACTAAGTTCATTGGTGGCTCCTGGCAAAGAAGAACTTGTTTTCTGTCTTAGTTTTGCAGTTCCAGAAAGGGCTTCTTAGACCACCTGCTAGAGGTGAATAAAGCAATCATATTCTGGAATGAGTGGTATTTCAAGGCACATCCTTTTCCTTTTGATAGCTCTGAGTGACTCCCTGAGTAGAGTCCTGATTTTGGTTGTTCCTTCCCCCAGGCTCCTTTTCATTGCACAGAGCGCCAAAATGTAGGCTGAGGCTTTGGATGCCAGCACAGAGAATAGGTAATTGAAAAGACATGGCTGAAACACTCAGGTTTGCACTGCCTATTCTCAAATGCAAACTTTAGCCTAAGGGGACTAATCATCCCAGGATCCCCATACACTCCACGGAGAGAGAGAAAGAGAGAGAAGCTCCAGGGGTTGATTCAAAGCCTATCTTCAAGCACTGTGAATCATGCTCTGGAAATGTCTGACTACAGTTGCCTTTTGTGAATAGTCCTTAGGTACCTTTCTAAGTTTAGCCCTTAATCCTTTCTTTCATCTCTGTAAAACAGATCTAATTGTATTTCTCTCCCTCAGAGGAATATTGCAAATATACCCTTATCCATGCCCAGAAGTCAAGTTTTCAAAGTGAGTATCCATGTATCAATAGATAAATATAACATGTGGGTTTATCCAAACACCATTTTTATTTTTGCAGATGTAAAAATGCATAGCCCTGTTAAGAAGATCACTGAAAAAAAAAACCAACTCAAAACACAGGAGCTCAGTATGTGGAATGTCTAACACCTCAGTAGACCAAAAAGATAGATAGTGGCTCCATGGAGGGAATATTTGTCTTTTTTAATAAATATTTTGGCCTTGAAGAACTGCTATGAGATTCTTACCATACTAGATTCTTGCTTTCTCAACTAAACAATTGAAAATTCTATGGTTAAAAGGCAGAGGATGAGATCATCACCCACCTGAAAAGATTTTGCTGATAGCTGTCCACAAATATGAAGAAGGCACCAAGAAACCAGGTTAAAACATGCCACTTTATGACATACATGAGCTTTATCCTATGTACACAGAAGCAATGGCAAATATCTGGTTGACTCTAGTCTTTCAGGATTGTGAACTCTCTGCACACATTTTCTTCGAGTCCCATTAGTACTAATAGGAGTTGCAGGTTCATGCATTGAGAGGGTAGCCTGTGCCCTAGGGAGTTTTTAAACATCAGAATAAATTTGAGAACTGTTTCCTCCTGCTTTAAAAAGAACAACTGCAATCCTTGTTGAAAGCATAGAACAGGGTACAGATATTACTGACAGAGCTGAACCACTAACCAAGAAATCAAAAAGTACTGCATCTCTAGCGATGTTCCCTGATTATTATTCCATTTTGAAAAACAGCCACGGAAGCAGGTAATCCAAGAATTAGAATTTTCTTTATATTCTTTGAAGTGAGTTGCCACTGTTTCATAGCAGTTCCTGTATGTCAAACAGGCTTTCATTATTTTACACAAGAATGAGAGGAATGGTTTTACAGCAAAATACTGCACATATATCTGGTATTTGAGACAATTTCTAACCATTCCAACAGACGAAAAATTGCTCAACTTTATTATAAAGGAAAAAAATCTTACCTTTTCTTCCTTATTTTATACTTCTTAAAATGCTCAGATGTAACCAATGCCCTATCCTTTCTGGCTTTCTTCTCAGCTGCTATCTGAACCCATTGTAAATAAACAAAAATAAATAAGAGAAAAAATTTTGGTAAGTCTTGAAATGTAAGCACTGTTACTTCAGTCAGTTGAGAATAGAGTCTATAACCTGCAATCTTGTATGTTATTCTGGGTATATTTTTTTGTCATTGTTTCGAGATTTATTTAACCAGAAAACAGAAACCTGACAACAAAAAGTAGACTGGAGATCACTGAGGCATAGATGAGCTGACAATGGGCTTTTCTCAGGTTTGCCGGAAGGTTGGGTGGTAAAAGTCCCTTTTACAGTCCTATTACCTTTTTCGTTTTGTACCATTCTACTATAGGATAACCTTCAGTATTTCACAAATTTTGTTTGTTCATACAGAAGGATGAACATAAATGGTGATCTAGGCAAGTCAATTAAAGAACTTACTGTATTGTTCAGTTGCAGCAGTCAAAAACTGGCAGTGGCTTTCACAAAGCTAAGGCAAGGTTAGAGCTTCTTTTCTGTTCTGCTTTCTTTCATTTGCTCAAAACTTTATTTCAGTTTTATTCTGACTTTGTGATATTCTTTCAGAAGTCTTTGGATGATTAACATCTTTTTCTGCAGCACATGCTGGGAAGGATTAAATAATACAGCTAATTGCGCAGCTAGGATACTTACCTCTAAGTGACAATCACAGCCTTTGGTCAGTTAATAGTTAAAGTAAATAATCTGAACTCTTTTGTGTCCTTCTGTGCAACGTTTTCAGAAGGCAGTCAATTTCCAGACCTGGGGAATATAGTATCCCTATAGAGTTTCTTCAGACACTGGAGGCATTCACATAATATAAGCAAATACGAGCAAAAATGACTATTACACTTCCACTTATTTCTGTTAGCAATATTAATCATGACTTTACAGCCTCTACATTCCAAGTTCCATAAAATGAAATGTCGGTGGTATTATAAAAGGTCTAAGCCTATTTAAAAACATTAATACCATCAATAAATATCACTATTTGCTCATAAGGCTAGACACTGTAAGTGCTAAGTTCAACTCATCACTTGATTATGATAAGCTTCTTCAGTTTCAGTTCACAATTGAGGAAAAAGAAGAACCTGCTTCTCAGTTTGTTTTCTCAGCTTAATCTTCAGTTTAATACTCATTTCAGTATTAACCCTGATTAGCTTTATTGATATTTAGAACATTTGGGCCCAAGTGATCCATTTGTCTGAAAGAAAAGTATTTCTTTTTAACACAGACGCAATAGCTGGCAAAGGCAAATGTTTTCAAGATGCTATAAAAACACATATCAGAACCCGTGGATGTTATTCATAAATATATCTGAAAGTGGTTCACAGAGTCGTAATTAGCTTGACATAATCAAGCAGGTTGGCTGCTGAAAGCCAACAGTGCAGAGTTTGTTTCTTCTGATTTCCAAAAACAAGTGTTTCAAATCTTTTAGTGCCTCAAGACAATGCACACTGCGTACTTCTTCCAACTAATTCTTCTGTTACTGAAAATCACAATACCTTGTGGCTGCTGACCATGAGGGAGAATTCATATAAGGGTATGAACTTGAATGAGCAGCCTGTAAACAGTTCCTTTACACTCTTATAAACAAGCAATCCAAAAATCAATATATTGATTTACAGATAACTTGTCTGAATACTAAAGTAATCAAAGCACATTCCTTTATTTCCAACAAATAATCAGAAGTGCTTTACCAGACCATGTTTCTAGAACATTACATCAAGCAGTAAGCAACCACAATCAGTTGGAAATCGTATCCTTTGTTGTTCCTATAACCCATGCACCTCATGCTGTTTTCTTTTGTGTGGCAGAGAATATTATGTTTCATGTAACTCTTGTAAAAAAATAATAATAATATTAATATTAATAAAAAAGTATTTTCACAAATATTTTGGTGAATTTGGTTTCCTGTGACATGTTAGCCTACTATATCTGATGTGTTTGGGCACTTGGATGACTGCCAGGGAATAATGGAAACATCTGTGAATTCTGGAAGTTTCACATGGATGGATGTTCACTGGCACTGTCAAAAACGGGCTGTGAACTAACCATGCCCCACTTGACTGAAATGATTAACAGCAACTGTAGTATTTAACTCACAAGGAAATCCCCACACTATCATAATCCAGCAGAGTCCAGCCAGCTCATGCAATTACCTCCACCCAAAGTGTTCTTTTCATGCTCAGAAAAAAAAAAAAAAAGAAAAAAAATCATTACAATATTTCAGGTAAGTTCCATCCAGTTGGACACAGGCATATTCAAAATTTCCCAAACCCACACAGTAAGTTCGTGTGAATAAATAAGGTGTGTCTCTGTAGCTATGTTTGATATGAAAGGCTTGCCTATTTGCCATTGGGGTTGGAACTCGATGATCTCCAAGGTCCTTTCCAACCTAAACCATTCTATGATTCTGTGATTTACTATTTGCCAAGTCCTGTGCTTGGATTTTCGATGAGTTGTCACTCCTAAAAGACTTCTGAGACAGGGAACACATAGGGGACAGCAGTGGATGTTGTTCACCTTGACTTTAGTAAGGCTTTTGATACTATCTCTTATGATATCCTTACTAACAAGCCAATGAAATACAGACTAGATAAACAGACAGGGAAGTGTGTTGAAAACTGACTGAACTGCCAAATTTAAAAGGTTGTGATCAGCCTCATGAAGTCCAGTTGGAGGCCAGTCAATAGCAGGGTACTCAAGAGGCTGATAGTGAGACCAATACAGGTAACATCTACACTAGCGACCTGGATTAGGACAGAGTGCACCCTCAGCAAAGTTGCAGATGATACAAAACTGGGAGTGGTTCATACACTACATGCCCACAGAGGGTGGAAGCAAAGACAGGGAGTCTGGGAGGACTACAGAGAAATTTTCCAAGCAGTCAGGATCAGGTTAGGAAAGCTAAAGCCCTGATAGAGTTAAACCTGGCTAGGGACATCAAGGACAACAAGAAAAGCTACAGGTACATCAGTGATAAAAGGAAGACTAGGGAAAATGTGGGCCCTCTCAGGAAGGAAACAGGAGACCTGGTCACTTGGGACATGGGCAAGGCTGAGGCACTTAAAGAATTTTTTGTCTCGATCTTCATTGGCAAGTGCTCTAGACACACTGCCCAAGTCTCAGCAGGCAAAGGCAGGGACTGCCTTTCTGTGGGTATCACCCACTGTAGGAGGAGATCAGGTTTGAGACTGTCTGAGGAACCTGAAAGCGCACAAATCCATGTAACCTGATGAGATACACCTGTGGGTCCTCAGGGAACTGATGGATGAATTTGCTAAGCCACTATGCATCATATCTGAGAAGCTGTGGCAGTCCAGTGAAGTTACTGCTGATTGAAAAAGGGGAAACATAACCCCTGTTTTTAAAAAGGGAAAAAAGGAAGACCCGGGGAACTACAGGCCAGTCAGTCTCACCTCTGTATCCTGGAAAATCATGGGACAGATCCTCCTGGAAACTAGACTAAAGCACATGGAAAATAAAGAGGTGATTAGTGACAGCCAGCATGGCTTCACTAAAAGTAAATTGTGGCTGACAAATTTGGTGGCCTTCTATGATGGGGTTGTATAAGGGAAGAACAAGTGGTGGATAAGGGAAGAGCAACTGACATCATCTACCTGGACTTGTGCAAAGCATTTGACACTGTCCTCACGACATCCTTGTCTCTAAATTGTAGAGACATGGATTTGATGGATGGACCACTCGGTGGATAAGGAATTGGCTGGATGGTCACACTTAAAGAGTTGCAGTCAATGGCTCGATGTCCAAGTGGAGACCAGTGACTAGAGGCGTTCCTCAGGGGTAGGTACGGGGACCAATATTATTCAACATCTCTGGCAGCGACATGGATGTTAGGATTGAGTGCACCCTCAGCAAGTTTGCCGACAACACTAAGCTGTGTGGTGCAGCTGACATGCTGGAGGGAAGGGATGCCATCCAGAGAGACCTGGACAGGCTTGAGAGGTGGGCCTGTGCAAACCTCATGAAGTTCAACAAAGCCAAGTGCAAGGTCCTGTACGTGGGTTGGGGCAATCCCAAGCACAAATACAGGCTGGGAAGAGAATGGATTGAGAGCAGCCCTGAGGAGAAGGACTTGGGGGTATTGGTTGATGAGAAGCTCAATGTGAGCTGGCAATGTGTGCTTGCAGCCTGGGAAGCCAACCTTATCCTGGGCTGCATCAAAAGAAGTGTGACCAGCAGGTTGAGGGAGGGGATTCTGCCCCTCTGTGCTGCTCTTGTGAGGCCCTACTTGGAGTACTGTATCCAGCTCTGGGGCCCCCAACGTAAGAAAGACATAGAAAGACATAGATCTGTTGGAGCGGGTCCAGAGGAGGGCCATGAAGATGGTGAGAAGGCTGGAACAGGCTGAGAGGGTTGGGATTGTTCAGCCTGGAGAAGAGAAGGCTCCAGGGAGGCCTTCCAGTACATAAAGGGGGACCTACAGGAAAGGTGGGGAGGCACTCATTATCAGGGATTGTAGTGATGGGACAAGAGGTAACGTTTTTAGACTGAAAGAGGGAAGATTTAGATTAGATATTAGGAAGAAATTCTTTACTGTCAGAGTGGTGAGACACTGGAACATGTTGCCCAGAGAAGTTGTGGATGCCCCATCCGTGGAGGTGTTCAAGGCCAGGCTGAATGTGGCTTTGAGTAACATGGTCTAGTAGAAGGTGTCCCTGCCCATGACAGGTGGTTTGGAACTAGATGATCTTTAAGGTCCCTTCCAACCCAAACCATTCTATGATTCTACGTCTGTGTTACCATTCAGCAGGCTGGAGAAATGGGCTAACAAGAACTTCATGAAGTAGAGCAAATGGAAATTACAAGTCTGCATCTGACTCTATGCCCCAGTACATGCCAGGGGCCAACTGGCTGGAAAGTGGTTTTGCAAAAAAAAAAGACCTGTGGGCTCCTATTGGACATCAGGTCCAATATGAGCCCATACTGTGCCCTTGCAGCAAACAAAGCCAGCTGCCTCCTGGGCTGCATTAGGAAGAACATTGCCAGCAGGTCATGGGAAGTGGCCATTCCCCTCTGTTCGCCCTGGAGCACACATCTGGAGTGCTGTGTGCAGTACTGGGCTCCCCAGTACAACAGAGATACAGATGTACTGGAGTCCAGAGAAGGACCATAAAGATAATTAAGGGAGTGCAGCATCTTTCATATGAGGGGAGCCTGAGAGGGCTGTGACTGTTCAGCCTGGAGACGAGGAGGCTCAGGGGGATCTTATCCATGTGTATAAATACCTGATGGAGGAAGTAAAGAATATGGAGTCAGGCTTTTCTCATTTGTGCTCAGTGACAATACAAGAGGCAGTGGGCATAAACTGAAAGATGAGGAAATTCCATAAGAAAAAAGCTTTTAATTGTGTGCGTAGCTGAACAGCAGGGACAGGTTGCCCAGAGAGGTTGTGAAGTCTCCACCCTTGGAGATAATCAAAACCCATCTGGACATGGCCCTGAACAACCTGCTGTAGTTCAGCCTGGTGTGAGCAGGGAAGGTGGACTAGATGGTCTCAAAAGGTCCTGTTCAACCTCAACCATTTTGTGATCTGTGATTCTGTAAACAAATTAAGGTAGAAGAACATCTTGCTGTTTCATAAGTTTAAATGAACCGGTATAAAATTGAATCACTTTCATTTAGATGCAACAAATGCTACTGTTTCCTTGTTATTTACATTGTTCAGCTTGCCTAACCTTGACCACATCCAGTTCTCACTGCTCTTCTCACTGCTGGTTTTTGTTGATCTTGGAAATAAGAACTCACTATTTAAAAAGAGAGGACTACATCCTTCAGAAAATTAGATTGAAGTCTCATGTGTGAAGTTAGCTTCTCAGAGAATCCTTTTGAAATCCTGTCAGCCACAGCAGTCGTAATCATAATCCACCCTCACATCTGAGGGTTTTGTGAAGACTCAGGGAAGGATGCTGTACCTACAAATTCATTTCTCAAACACTGGGACTGATGAACAGATACAAATGGAAGATGCTAGTAAAACAAGGTTAAATTGGTTAGTTATATGATGCAATGTTTGTTTTTCTTTCCCCGAGGGAACCCCTGTGTCTGAGAATTTTGCTCATGTGATTGGTGCTAAATGAACTTCCAACAGTCCGTGGCCACATTCCCAGCAAACCTGCCATGGAGATGTTGCTGCTTTGTTTCTTCACCTGACACTTTTCATAAAGTCAATTCCACTTACAAACCCATTAACCCAACTCATTCCTAGGAATACTAAAATGGGTTTTCTGCATATGGAAGGTTGTGCTACATCTTCAAGGAAATATTACAAATATAAAGAGATCAGTCAGCTCTGTTTTCATAACAGAAATATTTAAAGAAGTATTTCCCACTGCTACCAGCTTTCATTGAGTACTTGCTTATACGAACTAGAAAATACTTATATGTTTCTGATAAAAATGTTTATGTAGAGAGAAAGACAGTGTTCTAGTAAGATAGCGCTATTTTTCTAGAAAAAAAAAAGTCCCTGAGGAAAATATGAAAGTGACAAATGCCTAGTTAACTTCTGGTTGCTAATTCTGAATCTATCTTTCCTTCTTTCTTCCTTTCTTGGTTGGGTAAAGGCAGAAATGATACATGAAGAAAGTATTCCCCAGTGTATTTCTTAGAATTACTAAAGTGATAAATAGGAAAAGAACCTCAGGAGAATTTTTTTCTTGTGAGTCTTGCAACCCAAATTTTTAGACCCAGTCAGATCACAGAAGCTTCATATAACTAGCTGAATTTGTGGCTACTTAACAGCAATGATCTTGGAACCTTCTGGTCTTATCTTTTTATTATAACTCATTTTTCTTTTATACTATCCATTGTTGTAATTGCCTCAAGGTCTCTCCATCTTTCAGAAAAAAAATGTCAGCAACAATTAATCGGATCTCTTTATTATATTTAGTTCTTACATTTTATAAATTTATTATTCTTCTTTTTTTTCTTTTTTAAACCAAATAGATAGCTGGAAAATGCTAGTTGCTGTGATTTTTCATATTTTTAATTCACTTTGCATTGCCTCACAGTTTGTGCTAGCTTTTGTCAAATGAATAGGTCAGTTCCGTTTTTGTGAATTTGAACAAGTTACTTGAATTTGAACTCTTCCAGAAAGAAGTATCTGCTTAGGCAGGGCTGTCATAAAAAGCAGATTTATGGACCATGGATTATTTTCCATTCCTTTTGAAGTCATGATCAGAATATTGTGGTGCCACCACTCCAAAAAAACCAACCTACCAACACCAGCACCAACAACCAAACACCAAAAAATTTAACAGGCTATTCTATTGAAAGATTTACTGGCTGCATACAAAATTTTAATTTATTGTAGCCTTTGTAAGGTCACTTAAATAAAAACCTTTGAGAGTGTTACTAATTTCAGAGGCTGTAGTAAGTCCCTTCTCTGCCTCATCTTCTGGCTATTGTATGAATGTCTTTCCCAAACCCGGGGCTTGAGTCCATGTTCATTAAACAACATTAGAAAGCTTTTTGCTGGGCTCAGGGCTTCATCCTCTGGGTTTGGCACTAGAGATATCACCATGTAATTTTCCATTAGCATCATGGTCGTTGACTCAAAATAATGTCTGGTATTCAAGGGTAGGTGGAGATTGTCCAGGTAATGTCTTGATGCAGATTACATTATATGTTTAAAGAAAGGTTATTCTTGATACTCCCTACAAACCAACCAATGCTCCAGCCTACAGAAAACAGACTGTCTTCAGTAAGAAAATGCATCTCCATAAGCAGAAAATCTACTACCTGCTGTAGTTACTGTATTGTGCAAATGTAAGATCTATTCTTGTCTACCAGTGGTGATAAAGGACTGTATCAAGTTCTAGACAAATTAGGACAAAAATGTGGCAATCAGACGTTTCATTTTTTTATTTTCTATGGCCATAAGGGGCCACGCCAAAGAAAATCATCATTCTACTGTCATCTACTGGATGCAAGAAAAGATTTTCTGAGTTAAGTTTATTAATAAGAGAGAGGAAAGGGGAAATGCCTAGAAGGGGACATGTGAAAAAAGAGCTGCGAGTAAAACCAGAAGTACACAAGAGGAAAAGAGAGAGAAACGTGGTCTAGTTCAGTGTACTTCTAAAGGTTCTCACAACACATCCTGTTTTTTATGTAGCAAGCACTGTGGGCTCTTATACTGGGCCTCAGAAGTGTTGGTTACAGTTTCAGTGTCCTCTGTAACTAATTTTTGCAATTCAGTCCTCTGTCAAAGAAATAGGGATACCACGGGTCACCTGGGGATAACACAAGCTACTTTGTTTGTAAAGCATTCTGAGATCACTGTTGAGAACTGCTTCAGAAGAGCAATGCACTGCTCATTACTATAGTCTTTCTTGCTTAATTTTTTTTAAAGGGGTTCCACTTTTTCTTGCGCTGCCCCAGCTTTTTGCAGCATAAGCACGTATGTAATTATTAAATATACATAAATGGAGTGAATTTCAAGTGCCAGGAGTGGGCACACACTCTCCTTATTCAGAATTTCATAAGGGGTGTTAATATGCAGAGTTGGTGTGTGCACTTGGCAGCTGCACTGACATGATAGAGTGTCAGCTTCTTTGTTAATGATCCGCATAGGAAAGTATCCCCACACAGGCCTTGACAATTGACATACCATTACAGTCTATTGCGTCAATAATCCATGCATTCAAGTGCTCCCCACTCTTCCAGGCAAGCCTGACACAATACTCTATAATAACTCTGTGCAGTGTGTGAACAGAAGGCCTTGATATTAGAGTATGATGACTCTGAAAGAGACGGTATGGTCTAGCGTGTAAATGATCCATGTATTATAAGTATACTGATCCTCAAGGATCTTTGGATCTGATAAAGTCTCAAGGAGAGTTTCCTTTTCAAAAAACAAAAACAAAAACAAAAACAACAACAACAAAAAAAAACACCAAAAGACATAAGATGCTTGAGTTTTAAAACAAAAAACAAAAGCTTTTCTTCTTGAAAAATTGCAGCAGAAATGTAGGCTGACATCCCTAACATCTATGCAGGGAATTGGAGCTGGAAATTGGTATGAAGTCCTGTTCCATCCTGATGACATTAAAATAGCATCTTCTTCCTCAGTGACAGCTCTCTGTGTATTGAATCACACAAGCTGCCTGCTGTGGCAAAAATAACCTGTGACTCTTTTAGCACTCCACAGTCAATGAGCCAAATCTGTGTCTACACAACTGTCGCTGCTGTGACCACAACAGAGCGGAGGCACAACCAAATTACCTAATATCACTACCAAGAGAAGTTTAGCAACTCAGCATGGCATGGCGCTCTGCCTGCTTGAGTGGGTGGGTGAATATTCACTCAGGAAGTATACCTGCTGAGCTCCCTGTTGCTACAGCTAGAAGGTTTGTGGCATCTGAATTCTTAAGCTAGCTTTCATATATTGACAGCATATTGCAGTGCTTGCAGTGTGGTCGAACACTAAGCATCAGTGATATGCTAAGGTTCTTTTACCTGTGCCAATTCTAAACCAACAGGTTACTAAATTCTGGATGTTACTTTCCTAGAAACAAAAATAAACACTCAAAACTGTGAAAAAGAACTGATTCACTGGTAGTGTCTTTGTTAGGACACCCACAGAGAGCAGTTTAAATACAGAGATACACATAGAGGTAATACCTGGTAGCAGTTGTAGGTCAAGTTAAAGCTTCGCCACTTGATTTCTATCATATTAGAACAAGATGCCAATTTACTATTTTTCTGAATTTTCTACTTAACTGTCAGGCTGGTTTAACTATAGTGTTATTTAAGCAGCTCTTATAGGCACACAGTGCCTTAAAAACTTTCATAGGGCATCTGCCCTTGATTTTGCTGGGTGTTTATCTGTATGTTCCTGTGTGTTTTTTGCAGTGATGTTGTCCTCTAACATAAGAAACCAGTATCCAAACACAGGCCATTGGGCAGCTATCAGAATTCATACCAGATAAGAACGAATCTTTAGACCTTTGTTCAGTATGCATCCTTTAGTGCACTTCCTTTCTGTCATTCAACCCAACAGGATTTGTAGTCATTTTACCTGCTTACTTACTGCTTTCATGAAGTTGCAGCCTCCTGCCAGTTTTTTTTTTTAGGGTTTGTTTTTGTTTTGCTTGGTTTTGTTTTGCTTTTTTATCACAAGAAATGTGTTGGGTGGTCATTCAGACATGCCCTCTACATTCTGAATAGCTAGGAATTGGAGAAAAGGCACTTTTAAAAAACATTTTCCTCTTTTTCTTCTAACCCATTTTATTTAAGATGGGCTCTTTGCCTACACGTTCTCTGAAAGAGGACATTCCTGTAGCCCAGCCTATACAGGAAGCAGGTCAGGAGGTTTCTCTCTACATTAATCCTTCAAACATTTCCTTTCCTACTTCCCAGTCACTGAAAGAAGGGTCCTTTATATGTCAGTTACTGTAAGTAGCTTTCCTGAAATGGTGCTACAGGACCTACATCTTACCCCTAGAGGTTCAGTGCATATGTCTCTCAGCTCTTAAAGAGAAAGCTGAGAGAAACTGGTTTTGGTGTCATTTAAACATATGCAAAGTGGATGTTATATGGTACCACTCTGACTTGTACAAGAATATGGCAATACCTATTATCTACTCAAACTGACTACCTTATTATTGTAGCATTCATATGATCATTGTTCAGCAGTCTCTGGAAACAAAGGCTATTTTTAGTTAGTGACTTTTGACATTGCTTTAATATGCATCAGGGACAGTCTGTAAGTTCTTCTGGCATTTGTTGTAACAAAACTGTACTTCTAATCATGCTGGGTACGAGTCAACCCACTCAACTACAACCAGCTGAAAGCTGGGTATCTTGTCTAAGCTAATCTAGTCACCATTTGCAGTCAACAGAGAAGTAGGCACTTCCAAGGGACACTTGATCCCATTCTAAAATAGATATATAATACAGAATTAATTGGAAATGCTGATTTTTTTTACATAGTTAAATTGAGGTGACAGGCATCCTGTGCATTTTTTTATGATCTGTACATAACATGTCCCAGCTGGGACTCGGTTGTACTGAATGCTGCACTGATGTAAATAGACTTATAAGTCATGTCATTATGGCTATCAATAGAGTTCAGGGGTTTCACACTGTCTAATTTTAGGCACATAGCTCGAGTGTTTAGGTGCTTAAGGTCAGTGTCTAAGCAGAAGTTCTGAATCATTGGAGGAACTTGTCTCCCTCTGTTTATGGTGGAGGGAGTCTGCTACTTTCTTGAAATAAGTGCCCATGATTAAGCGGTGTGAATTCTTTTTTATCCCCTCTCTTTAGTAGCTACTCTGTAGGAGAGACCTTGGAGTTTGCTGTTAATTTGTCTTTGGGTTTACTGGTTGGTTTGGGGTATTTGCTCACTTAAATAGCAAAAGTGGCTTTATATCTTGTTCAGGAAAAACAACTTCGCATTAGTTGCCTCGTGCAGTATGTGGATAAACATGAATTGCCTTCAGAATAGCCTTAATTACTGCTTGTGCTGAAATGTTTTGCTGTATCAGGGCTACTAAATATCTTAGGTTCACATTCCAACACTATCCCAAGGAGGACCAGCAGCACCAGAGTTACTCTGTAAAGGAGAAATGAGAGCCTATTTGGAGTGCCAAAAGCGTCATATAAAAGAAGACAAAATTGGTAAGAAATAAATAGCCTCTACCTTGCTTTGATTTTTTTCCCCTTCTTTACATATGATATTTCATGCAAATAATGACATTAATGTTATACTTAAGGTTGAGTTTATAATTGCAGAAAGTCAGAAATTTCGTATTTAGTGTTCCCATCATAATACGATGAAATATTGAACTCCAAGTAAAAAACCTCCCTAAGATTGTTGATCCTGAACTAAGGCATTATTAGCTGAATATATTTTTTTTCAGTATAAGAGCCACTAAGCTGTGTATTCAATGCTAGTAGATCAGCTTGTTATCTGTAGAAAACTGTTTAGAGTGCTTCCTGGGTCAGTCTATTCTCAAGAGACCCTGCAGTTGGACCAAAATCCCACCAGTAGAATATAAACAGAGACTGATCAGGGAAGGGAGGGGGTGGGGGACAGAAAGGAGGAGGAGAAGAAATGGACATTCTGAAAGTTCAGTGAAATGGAACAGAACTAAAGATTTTTGGTGCATCCTTTTTGTAGTTTTCACTAATTTATCATTCAATGTGAGTGGTAAATGTTAGTGACATGGTATTATGCTGAGAAGTTTATTGAATTAAGCATAACCATGAACTGACATTTTTGGAATGCACAGCTCCTTGGCATGAACCTTGGGAAATTAAAATAAAATACAACACATATCAATGTTAAGATGAGCTTTACTCGGCTTTGAGCATGACAAGTGTTACTTCTTTTTCTTTTTAATTACATAGTGACAGACTGATAACAATGAAGGAAAGACCAAGATTCAATTTCATTCAATAGCATGGAGTTCTTGTACTTAAATACATAACAATAAAAAGTAATCCTCCTAGGTAAATATATAGTTACCTGTTCAGCTGACACACAGGATTTTTGTAGCGTTTTATATTTGTACTTAATGAAGCTTCTACCATCCATGGATTGCACTGTTTCACTGCAAGCTTTACAGTCTTATGGTAGGTTCAAGTCACAGTATGAGACAAAAAAAGTTCAAGGAAATTATGTGATGGTACTGTTTGTATCTGTCCCCATGACTTTTCACTAGCTATGCATGACTATAGGCATGATTATTTCTAACCAGTTAGCCCTATGAAATGGTGGAACTAGTAATGATTTACAAGTAGCCCATAGCTCTGTTACAGACACTCCAGATGATCTTAACATGAGCTCCTCTAGATAGAAAACTAAAAACGATCTGGTAGCTGATCAGCAAGTATAATTCATTGTTGTCTAGACAAAGTGGTTATTTGAGTTACAGTTGAAGTCTACTTATTATAGGTGGAGTGGTATTCTAATCAGTAATCGTCTCCAGAAAGATGTGTTTTCCTCATGAACTATAGTCCAAATTCTAGAGGAATATATTTAAAAAAAAAAAAAAAGACAGTTTTCCCTGTTTTCTCTACCTGGTCTTTCCAGAGTATGCCTGGAAGAACAGACGATATGAGTGACTGATCCCATGGGTATCTGTCATAATGAGTCAAGCACTAAAGCTGAGTAGTTAGGATGCAGAATTGTAACTTATCCTGGTTCATATGCATCTGCATATGAGGATTTTGTTGTGTGCTGATCTCTACAGATACTCTTAAGAATCTGTTATTTTTCTGAAATTGCAGCCATATGTTCACTGGTATGGCATAAAGCAAGCTGAAAATTAATAAAATTAATCTGGAATAGTGGACAACTATAGTTTATGGCACACTGATTTTCATCATCTTGCTGGTTTCTGAATGCATTCACTTTGAAATGCTGTTAGGCTAAGAGGCTCCCAGGTAGTCATACAAAAGGGTAAGGTGTAACAGGATTTCAGTATTCAGTAAGAATTATTCCTATAGTGTAAATGGGAATAACAGCTGAGATTTGTTTTGAAGAGGTAGTCTGAAATGCTGGTATTTTTACTGAAAATGTAATTCTTTACTTATATTACATTGCAGTCTCTGACAGAGTCCATGCTAGAAGACACTTATGTGTACAAGTTGTATTTAAAATCTCTAACGTATAGGAGATGTCAGGTAAACACTGATGAAAAGAGTAGCCCTTCATCACCACCACCACCACACACTGATCTCAAGTCATCTGATATAATTTGAAATGACAACTGTGGTTTTTACAACACTAATCCTAGATTTCTTACCCTTATGCTTGCTTTTCAGACAGCAACCTGTATCAAGGTGCACCGTGTTAAGGATGCTGCTTCATATAAAACATGGGAATTACTTGTTAATTTTAGTTCTGAAAATGTCATAGTTTTTCTTGTTGTTTACTTGCTGTTTATTTACTAACTGCCTGCTACTCAGATCTGCAATAGCAAAATATGTATGTACACCTGCACAAACATGCACACACACATATATCCCTCTATAAATATTAAGTATGACTATATATACATTATCTATATGTAAAACCACAATAGAATTAAACAGACCACATATCTAAAATAAATTGGCCCAACTGTAAATATGTTAAGGATCAAATAGGATTAACTTTGAAGTAAGTTAGGTTTAGTGTAACACAAGCTGTGGAGTGAATCTGGGCTAGAACATAAAGACATCCAAATGGTGGCTCACTCAGAACACACTTTCCTTAGGCGTACGCGAGGTTGGTTCCTTGACAATTGTTTACTAGCAGCTTTTAAGACACAAACAGCTGTGAGTGACAACAGTCTGTCACAAAATTTGTCTAAGTTCATGGCAGAGAGCTGCAAACTCTGACACCTACTGAAAGAGGTATCGTATTTGCAAGCAGTCAAAAGTGATTGAAAACCAGATGAATCTGTTAGGATACCTCATGCCATTGAACACTGTTGCCTATGCCAAATATGCATTCGTAATCTACAATCTGTTATCTACTAGCACTGATGCTATAAGGTAACATTGTTAAGGGTTTATTAATATGTAGACATTTACTCTGAAATAAAAACTCATATTTAATCAGAAAGAAATCAACACGGTGTATAAGATTCAACCAACATTACCACAGATGGAATATTTAGACTACTTGCTTCTCTGAGTTGCAGCATTTTTATATGAGTTCTAACAGAATATAGAAAAAAATCAACAGTAGGACTATACATCAGGGGAATATGCTGCAAAATCTACTGCCTTTAACAGTAAAGAATTATGCTTGGGATAACCACAGTTGTAATTACTTTACATGCATAGACACTCTGATTGCATACCATGATAGGCAACAGATTTGGTAGTACTGTTTCTGTTATTTAATTATTAGAGTTGGCCTGGAAATGTTCCTCCTTGATTGTACTTAGCTTAATCAAATATGACTTGAGCGTCTGAGTTGGCACAAACCCTGCAGGAACCCACTGAAATGACAAGGAAGTGAAAAGCTACTCTTTCATTCCTTTACATCTTAATTTGGCAATTTCTGGAAGGACCAAGGACCCAGGACAAGTGCCAGGAACGGGCGAGCTCTGTGAGCTCCTTTAATGGAAGTGTAATCAATACAGTGGCATCTGCTCGAGGGCTTGTCTACACGTGGGAAAGTGGTGTCAGTGCAACGAGCCATAAAGACGTAGTTACACCAGTGCTGACTTCCCTGCTCTGCACAAATCCCGAGTCTTGCTGCTGCTGCAGTCAAGTGTTCCTGGCAGGATGTCTCGAGTCCCAGGGGAGGTTGCCCAGGTACCAGGGTGACTGCAGGCAGAACTCCCAGGCAGTGGGACGGGGGATAGCAGCCCCCTTTCCTCCTCCTCCAGGCCAAGTGGGCTCCCATCCAGCTACCTCCAGCTCTAGACGTAACAGTGACAGCAAGAACAGAGATGAGGTAGATCTCCTCCAGCTGTGGTTACTCTTGTTAGTCAGTGAATGCACTGCGAAGAGGGCACAGTGTCCCCATTGGGTACAGTGGCCACATTCACTGAAGTGCCTGGGAGCCTGACCACATCACAGGGTTGCTCCTGAGCACTGTGTGGATGCTGTGTGCCCATCAAGCTCGCTCTCCATGGCACTTTGCACCATATACTTGTGGCAACCTTGGTCCCTCTTCCTGCCAAATCAGCAATATTTCATATACAGTCTTAGGTCCATTGTGCCAAGCACAACCATTACTGAAGGATTCGGGGTTTTATGGTGAGGTGCAAAAATCGTGCATGGATTTAACTAAAAATTAAAATATTTTCTTTTTCAGTGTTTACTATCAGGAAATCAAACAAAAAGCCTTTCTTTTTCTCTCTCTTTTTTGATTTTTTTATTTTCTCTTTCATTGATTGGTGAAAGCAAATGAGTTCTTGCCCAGTATTACCTATCCATTACTATTGCCTGTGCAATATTGCAATCAGGATCATCCTTATGGTTATGGGCCTGCTATGATGAATGCTGTAAAGCAAAGAATGCTATTAAAAAGACAAAAACAGATAAAGCAAGGGAAAACAAGTTTTGTCAGACAAGCAAAGTGATCAGAATAATAAATGTTTCACAGGTTAGTTGTACATTTCCATTTATAGTATGTTATTTTACTTTCCACAAAAACCAAGCAACATAAGAGGGTAAAAAAGAGCATCACCTCTAAAAATTGTTCACTTACTGAACACATCTGCATTCTGTGTGTTACATGAAAACTGTTTATACTCCCTGTTTACTACCGTCTGTTAATATTGGTGACTGGACTAGCTGAGCTAATTTTGGGTTTTTGCATTATATTTCCTGAAAGTTTTTAAGTGGAAGATCATGAATAATCAATGATAAGAGTGTGAAGCTTTCAGGATTATTGGTATGTTTCAAAAAAGATAATATATAAATATTTTTACAAATAAGTCATTAGACAGTTGCCAAGAAATGTCTTTCAGGGCACTTGAAATGCCCTGATTTTTCGTGTCACATTTTGTTTATTAATAGCTCCAGATTGTTTGCTCAAGAGACATTTCAAGACCGTGTACAATTTGCTCCACGTTTAGCAGGAATAAAAATTTTGCGAGAATAAATGCTCAGTCATGAACAATTTTTGTGATGACGAGAAAAGTCTGATGAGTGTAGTCAGCAATGTTTTGGGGATGAGTGTTTATGTAATGGTCATTTTCTCACTGTTTAATGATAGTGATATGAATTAGTTTAAGGTACTAAAAATTCAAGCTTTTTTTTTGGTGAGTCACGAGCTGGAAGAAAGTAGCATATACCTTTTAAAATAACATTTTAATCAATACCATTTTTATTAAAACTCAGGGATTTAAAATATTACTATATTTTAGTGTCTTTTAGACTCAGACTAGCTTAGTCAACCTCTGGTATAACTTTTGCTGTATCTACAGTCACATGACCAAGATACATCAGGTATTTAAAAAACTGGTCTTTTAATTACGTGTCTCCTTGTCTTTTGGGTGTTTTCTAGACTACTAAAAATACAACGTCTCAGAGCTCTGAAGGTGCTTTATTGACCTGCGCCAATACTTGCAGCTCTGTTTCTGCCCGTGATTGCAGAAGCTTTATAAGGCAGCTCAGAATTGCTTGCTAGAATTGTTGTCAAGACAGAAATGAGTATTCATAAGAGATTAAAATTTTATTGGAGAAAACATGATACGAAAATAGGGCTTTCATCTTTTCACTGTTAAAAGTTTATTAAAGCAAGGTTTCCAGATCTTTAACTTAATTTGCAGGAGTACTGACCAGTCTTCTTCTCTGCCTTTAAGCAATTATCTGTTTCTACCTTGTCTGTAAATACTTCCCTACTTGCACCACCTGCAGATCAAACTCCGTTTCACCGCAGCATGAATGTTTCAAAGGCTAAATGATTGACTCTCTAGCACTCCCATCAATTTTCCCCTCCTTGCCCCCAAAGATATTTTTATTCAAAAATATTTTACTGGTGCAAGAATAAACAGAGAGCGCCTTGCACAGCTGGGATGATATAGGGCACGCTGCATCCTCTTGGGCAGTATTGTGATTGTGAAAACACTGATAGAAGATAATCCATTCAGACTTTTCCAATAGAACATTGAGATAAAATATTTTTGGTCTGAAAGCCGATACGCACATTATTAAGCACCACAGCAATCAGTTTTGTTTCTCATATGGCTAGCTAAAAGTATGGGATCTTGTAGATTTATCCAGTCAGAAGAAGAAATAGGTAACAAACATTCTCATACACAGTTTTAAAACACCTTTGCAGATCCAGATATGTTTCTGCTTCTGTCACTGACACGTTTTCTTTGCTGGGAGACTCCAATTGTTTCATATATCCAGACCCTGCATGGAGTTTAATGTTTTTTTTTACAACTATCTTAAAGGAAGAACTGCACTTTCAACCCCCAGTTTCTATGGACTATTTTAGACCACACACGGAAGAAGCATGGCTAGGCATAAGAGAAAGGCCTGTTACTTAAAAATTTCCTTTCAGTGTAGTGATTTCTGTTGTTTTTAAATCATTGCATTTTATTTTTTGAGTATGGGAAAAAATTAATTTTCTTGTAATGCTCTATACTTTCCTCAGAGGATTTACTTTTAATGTTACTATCAGTGATTATATGCTAAAGTTGTTTCCAGACTTCCCAATCAAAGTCAGCTTATCACTGGATTGCATTCAGTATATACCTACATGAAGGTGACTGCAGCCTAATTTGTGGTGAAAAGCCTGATTCAGCTGAGATAAATTTAAAATATATTACATAGTTTGATAGATGTCTTTGAACAACATGAAAAGCCCTTTTTATACCCTAATGTTAATATGCAGGCTCTCTAGTTGAGGAGGGTATGTCTTGTATTGTTGGAAGACATTTTGGTTTAAAATATTAAAGCTACTATTCAGATAGATCAGAATGATAACCTTATTTGACTAGTCCTGCAATTTGAGGTAAAGGGCCAGATGGTAACCTTCCCTTCTTCCTTAGTACACGTCCAGAAAGATCCGTATACCTAATGGATTTCTGAGTTTAGGATTAGGGGTCAAGACTGAATACGAATCTTACAAGTTGCATCCTTTGTATTTGGATGATTTAAAGTCCCTTCCCACAGCTTCCTTGACAATTTTCAGAATTATAAAATTGCAACAACCAAAAAAAGAAATTGCTATCTTGATAAAAAAAACAAAACACAAAACCAAAACCAAAAAAACCCCAACCGAACAAGAAAAAAACCCCAACCCTGAACAAAGCAAAAGAATGTCGTATTTGCCAGGCACTTCTTTCTTGAATGCCTGAATGTTTAAATTTGTGACCCTTGAGCAATGGCAAAGTATAGTCCTTATTCATCACATGACAAATAGAATAAATATAGCAGAATTTTGTGAAACTTGTAGTGAACACAGCCTAACACTTTTTCTGTACAATGATTATCTTTCCTGGTTTAATAAACTTGTCACCTGCACAGCAGTTTATAAAATGTTTAAGCTAATGTTACAGGATAACAAACTCAAGTAATGATACTGCAGATACATAATGGTAAGTGCAGTTCAGTATGAATAAATTATGGGAGTCTCAGTGAGCACCAAATGAAGCCATCGTTGGAAGAAAAGGGTCTCAATATTTCTGAGCAAGAATATGTTCATCTAGTTGCCCCAAGGTGAAGTGACCAGTGATGCTCTGCTATATCCACAGCACTGGAGGTCTTTAAAGTATAGACCTGTATTTCTAAACCTTTCCTTTGGATGAAAATTACAAGCAGAAAGAAAAATCTACCGAGCAACTCAGGGTTTGGGATTGTGTCTTGGTGCAAGTGTTTCCTTACCCCAAGGACATGAGCCACTCCATCCTATCCCACTTTACAGACAGGGCTGTAGAGGCAGACTGCAGAGCTTGGTGCAAGTCAAACCATTTAGCTTCAGTTTTTGGCATATATTACAAGAGTTTAAATTTGTAGAGTGATTTTCCTTCACTCCACTTAGCCCAGATTCTGGCTGAGGAAAGTCACACTGTCAGTTCCTTGCCAGGAAGAACACCTTGGAAATATAAACAACTTGCTGTGGCTTAAACTTCTGAGCTTACTTAGGTCTTTTCTTTGTTCACTTGCCTGCTTGTATACTGTGTGTTACACCTTGAACTGCCATCTGTTTGATGTGTGCCTCACGTTATATTAAATTTACTACCAAGCCTGTAGTAAAAAGGGCAACACAGGGCTGCTCTGACCCAGGAACAGAAGTAGCTCTGTCCCCCGACTCTTTTCCTCACTCCCTTGTTGCTGCAGAAGCAAAACAGTCTGCTAATGATTTTTTGCCCAGTGGTTAGCACAATAAAGATGCTGAGGAGAAAGCTCTTTTTTTTTTGGCCTTGTTCCTGACTGCTTGTTCTTCCATTTCTGTGGGAGAGCAAGTCAAAGTGGTATCTTGATGTGGTATTTCTTCGCTCCCAAGTTATTTGAATAAACATATCAAATAGATCTTCCTGGTATAGAGAATGAATCTTTCAATTGGCAGAGACTGAGGTGGCATATCGGTCTGTACTTGTCATATTATTTTCTGAAAGATCTGTAGCAGCTTCTACCAGAGACAGGACAGGAAATTTTAGGAAGGTTCTTGATTTTACCTACCAGGGCCATTCTTCTAGTCTTACATTGTAACAGGCCAGAGAAATAATCACTGAGGAGCATAATATCCCAAGGGTTCTTTGTGCCGGGATGTCACTGCTTCTTCATAGCTTTTCATTTACAAGTTTTTTTATTTTTAATTGTACCACTTACAAGGCCTCCTTGAAAACCTATTTTAGTTTATATTCTGCCTGGTATATTGATATTCCAGTCCAAGTGCCTGCTCCTCCCCAAAATGAATTTCAAGTGTATAAATAAACTCTGTAAACTCTTTCATGGCTAAACTCTAGTGAATTGAGAAGTAGGAAATGAAAAAGACATCAGGAAAATTGCTCAGCTCCTTGGGATGAAAAGGGTCCAGCACTAATCATTGTCCAGTTAGTTTACACACGTTTCTTGCTACGTTGTTATTACTTCTGTCCTTTTTTTAATGAAGCAAACATTAAAGTAATATTATTTCAGTTGAGGGTTGGTATCTATAGCTTATACCTTGTGATGTTAATTAAAAACATAATTTTTATGTACTTATCACAAAGGAAATATCATTTCATTAAAATCCAATTAGATTCAGACAATATCTGTAAAGACTACTGAATAACTGCTGTTTGAACATAGTCTGCTTTGTTCTATTTTCATCACCCGAATAAAAGCAACCACAACAAACAAACCAAAGAAAAGGATTTTTTTTATTAATCTCTGAGGTTACAGATCCACTCGCATTTAGAACAGTGTTTTATGTGAAAAACATACCAAAGATTTTATGTTTCACAGACCGCCGCATGAGTGACCTTATTTTAGAAAATTCTTATTTTCCTTCCCATATTTATATAATAAAATATATTTATTTTGGTAGAATGGATGCCTTTGTATAAAGAGTTTGTCTCTGATAAAATAATTCAACATTCTCACTAATACCAGAATGTTGCAGAGTTTAATAGATTACCACCTGCAAAGTAGTGAGAACTCAGGATAACACATGGTAAGTGCAATACAGAACAAGAATTGTTCCTCCATTTTGTCTTGCTATAATTAGCCGTCTTGCCGCATAGGCCGTTATCTTGCCATTGATTTACTCACTGAATTTCCTTGAAAATCAGTGTGAGTTTTCTCTATGAACAGAATCAGGAAATGTTTTATTCAGATTGTTTTTTCTGTACGGGTACTATTTTGTGGGATAATATTTTTGGTTTTCAATCATGTGAGAGTCAATAACCAAGGGGGTGAGGCTGTCACACCTCTTTCCAGTGGATCAAAAATAAAACAACAGAAGGAAAGAGGGGAAAGTGTTGATGGCCATTGACTAAATGGAGTTTTGTTCATCAACTCTAGGCTAGAAAAAATTTTGGCCCCAGCTGTAGCCTCTGCACTGGATTTTTTTGTTTGTTGTTTGTTTGTTTAGCAGTTTCTTTTCCTTCTGTTACTAAAAAAGCCCCAAACAACCATTCTAAGAGAAGGCAGGCAGCTAGTGATGAAGTCTGAAGTGCCTGTCAGAAGGTTGCTTCTTCTGATTCAGCAGTTAAGAATGAATGCCACAAAAAATAAGATGCCCACACAGGAATAACAGTTGCAGTGTTTCCTATCAGGAGTATCTATAATCACTGAGGCAGGAATGCTGATTCAAGAGGTTTGCAAAAAAAGACACTGATGTTGATAAGAACTAAAACAAAATGGTTTTGTTTGTGCTAAATAACTGAAATTACAACCAAATAAAGGTTTGAAGAAAATCTACAGAAAGATCAATGTTTTTGTCTTAGCATTTTGCAGACAACCAATACAATATTTGTTTGATGTCTTCCTTATCTGTACTAAAAAAATTTAGTAATGCTATTTGAGAGTAGATTGTATTTTGATGATCCAGGTCATTGGGGAAGAAGAAATAACTGCTGCTAATCTGCTATAGCAGGAGTATGTACTGCAAAATGGGATTTCCTAGTTTTGGAGGCACTCGTGGCCTACTGGGAATGAGGCTAGTGAGGGAATATCAAGATAAGAAAAGACTAAAAGGGAGGCCCATGTTTGCTGGGATTGGAGAGAACCGCACGGTTAAATTAAATATGTTTTTAGTTAAATAAAGAGTTTACAAAACCAGTTGAGAATTTATTAGACTAAATTCTTCCTGACTAATATAGAAAATATGATGATAAATAAAAGGATATGTTTTAATGGAAAAGCAAATCAACTAAAGTTCCATCAGAGGACATTTAAATTTTGCATATACTTATTTTAGTCTCAATTGAGCAAGAGCACTTGATGACAAAAATAGAATCCTCTTCTTTCTTATAGTATGCCCCATATTTTATGAAGTGGCTGATATTTTGATTTTGGCCTTGGTTCCTAACTTTTACAAAACTTTGAAATAACTCGTCTCTAGACCTCAGTTCAAAATCTTCTGCTTAATTCAGACTCCGAAATGAAGTTTGTAATAGAAAAAGGGTCATGGACAATTTATGAAGAACAGAATGGGATGCAGCTCTGGCAGAGTCTGCTTGGTTTTGTTTTGACATCATGTGCAGAGACATCTTCAACAAATGAGCATGACAAATAGTGTTTTCTTGAAAAGAAAAGCAATAGAGGAATAACCTCCCTAACATTCCTATCCAGATCAGGGCAAAGGCCAGCCCCTTGCCTGATCCAGCCATCATGCAAGAGGGCTAGTGAATGAAAATGCATGCAATGTACTGCATATTATTATTGTAACTCTTCATTCCTGGAAGTCAGCATGGAATTGGAAAGCTGCTGCACAATTACTAAATAAATAAAGCTTAATAGACGGGCTTCACCAATCATCTCTGGCAAGAAAAGCCACATTAAGCTCAACGTATTCTCTGCTTTCATTTAGAGAATTGCAGCTTTTGTTTCCCTTGTAAAACTACATATTTTGCCAAAAGTCAAGTTGCAATGGATATTTAATAGGAGCCTGACCTGCTAGAAATGGTTATTATGTATTGTCAAGACAGAAATAAACCCTGGCAATACCAGCATAGAGCCTGATTCAGCTCTCCTGATAGTCCAACTAGACTTTTTCATTTTTACATCAGTGGGTATTTTTGCTGCACAAAATCCCTCAGAATACAATCAAATATTATAATGCGGACCCCATTACAAAACAGTAGTATTCACACTGACTTCTCTGAGCAGTAGGCAATTTTTCCATTAGCAAATTAAACCTGTAGCTGTGTGAGACTTTCATTGTTCATGTATTTGTGTGAGAGAAGTGATAATTTCATTACTACTGTATTCAAAATTTGATTCAAGATGGAATGACACTTTCTTTTCTTCAAAACTGTCATATTTTATGGGGTATGACTCAAAGCAAAAATGATTGTATTCTTTCTGTCATCTTGTAAAATCTTAGGTTTTCCAGGGTATTTGGAGAATTTGCAAAGAGGAGGTATTTTTCTTATAGCTGTGAATGTTAGGCTTAATGAGAGAAACTAACACATTTTAGAAAGATCACTTTTAACAGTACAGGTGATTGTGTTAGTTCAGTGGAGCTACAAACTTAGCCTTTTTAAGAAAGACAAATTCTCTGTTGCCATGATTTTTTTACATCAGCCCAAAGCATTTTCTCCATTAAGTTTACTTTCTCTGTTTATAAAAGGAAGAGGACGTGGCTTGAAGGTCAGATCCACAAATCATCAGAGTGGTACGCTTCAGGAGTCAGCTGCACAGAGATGAGTTGATCTAACCAGATTATCTTTACCTCCTCTCTTCAAGGCTGATAACTATTCTGTATTTTAGTGTTGATTTGAAATATAATCTGACCAAAATGTTTAAGAGAAACTGAAAAACCTGAAATAAATTCAGTCCAGGTCCTCTTGAGAATGAAAAGCTTAATAAGCTAGTGAATGTATTTCTGCATTTTAAGCCTTTGCTTATGTGGTCAGTTGGCCGGTTTTGTCTCTGTCTGCCTCATGAGATCTTTGATACAGAAGTGGAACATGCCATAAGAAAGGCTCTAAGCAGATGTAGAAATTACTGAAAATACTTCTCAAACACTTTTCCTGTGAATTTTTAATAAATAATATTTTTATCAATTATAAATGGTCACTGATATAAAGCCTCTATAATTTTGATAATGGTCTTGATCTTTTGAGATACATTCTTCACTACAGGGAAGCTAAAAGACCATGCTACGTGAAATAAAATACTAAAGAAAGTTAAAAACAAAATCTTTACCAAAAAAAAATCCATTTTTTTTCCTGCTGTCCAGAGCTGATACATAACTATGTTGGTTTTTTGGGGTTTTTTTTTTTTTTGGTTGTTTGGTTGACTGTTGGTTGTGGATGTTGTTGGGTGACTTGTACAGAAAACATTCCTTACAAAAAGTATCATGGGAAAAACATGGCCACAAACATGGCAGAACATACAAGTTAGTCTAATATTGTGCAGCATTAAAGTCTCATATTTAAAATTATTTGTTTCATTTTTTTTCTGAAGGAAGAATAGGCAGTTTTCAAGGAAAGTAGGGGTATTTTTAAAAGTTGACAGATGGTACAACACTGTGTCAGCAAGTATGAAGAATGGATGATATGAAGGATGTTGTAAATGCTCTGACTAGACAAGGTACATTGCATTGTAGACAATCAAATAGTTTAACAATATTTATGGTCAAGAAAGCCGAGAGCACTGAGTTATATCTGAGGAAAAATGGTGTTCTAGAAGGTGGTGGACAGACTTTGGAAAGATGATCTCCTTTTAGTGATATTACACCTGGATGTTCTCCCTGTAACCCACAGGATCTCACAAAAGCAGGAACTTGTCATTCCTCCACATTAGAAGTGAATCCAGGTGCCTGTTGGGATTATTTCCCCCACTTCTACCTGCCCCTCCCAAAGGCCATTGGAGGTCTGCAAGGGCAGAAAGGTGGACAACATTTCATATTGGGTGATGTAATTTATAATCTTTCCAACCACCCTACCTGATTGCCTGGGAATTCAAACACAGCTGCACCACCTATCATGGAGATCTCCCCTCTTCTTGCCCCGGTGACTAAGAAACAGCAAAGCAATACAGAGCTTTAAGATCTTAATGAACTCTTGCTTACGGGTTATGCTCAGAAGCCAGGAGCTATGTGAGAAACATGGCTAAGAATCTCAAATTATTTTTAAGTCTAACTCTTCCCTTCACATGACAATGGTGGTGCTTCCCTACCATGAGTGATGATTTCAGTATTTCCAGCCTCAACTGTTCCAAAACCATGAGGGAAACCCTGTACATCACATAAATTGCATTATAAATTGCAAGAGTTTTCTGTTAAGTATGGGTTTTTTTTTATGAATCGTATAAAGGACCTTACAGATTGCAAGATTTTTCTATTAAGTGAGACCCTTTTTTATTTGCCATCTGAGTTTCTTTGAGCCCTTTATATTCCAAGAGGTTTGTTTTTGTTTTGTTTTGTTGGTGTTTTCTTTTTTCTTGTTTTGTCACAGTTCTCAAGCCTGAACACTTTGATTTTATGTATTTATTTATTTTTAATGAAAGCAGGGATTCTAATGTTACCAAATGAGTACTGGAGCTAGGGCTTTAAATATCATGAGACTCATGATAAAATCACTGGAGTTGGCAACACTGCTTGAATTTGGCACGAGATCCTAAAGCTTTAAAGGAAAAAGTGTGACTCATCAAACTTGCCTGGAGAGTTAAGGGAGCTGGGGGCAAGGGCTAATGGGGGTATCCTTCCATTTCAGTACTTCAGAGAAAAATCTACAAGATACAGTCCAGTAATTGTGCCAAGAAAAGAAACTGCTTGCTATACAGAGAATAACAATTTCTAATTACATACTGAAATGGCAGGAATGCAGAACAGCAGAATTTTTTAAAAAATACAGGTATAAACATTGCCAATTATCCAGAAATGTTTTAGAAAAGAGATGGTAGTTCATAGGCTGGAAAAATACCTCACCTTTACGTGATATAAAACATAAAATACTAAATACTCTTTACACATTTGAAATGTTCTTCTCTAATGATCCTTCCTTTTCAGATGAAGTGAAATACAGAATTTGATCTTACATTTTCTCAGGGGAATTGTATATATATTTGTCATAGTTTTGATCTGCCACCAGAAGCTAGCCTTAACTTACTGAATTATACATGACAAAGCATTAGATTAAATACATTTACATGTGTTAAGTCATAAAAATCAAGTCAGTTACTGCTTTACCTTTCTGTAGGTGCTGTGGTCCTTTGTTGGTATGTAAGAGTACACTCCTAAACTAAGCAAGCCCAAATGTACAAGATAAAACTGGGCAGAGACCTTCCATCAAAGTGCTTTTTCATTCTCAGTTCTTGAATCCCTGAAATGAAATTTTCTGCAAGAAAAATCATGTTTATCAAAATTTCCACTGGGAAATCTTTTCCTATGCCCAGGATATAAATTCTAGTGAGAAAACATCATGTTAAGGTCTTTCTAACAGCCTTCTGGCTAATCCGTGTGAAAGGAAAGAAACTCATGTTCTTGAGCTCTGCTTAAGACCTATCAAGGTATCTCATTTCTGGTTTTCCTTCATCATTAGACATAGATGGACATTCCCTAATGCAAAGCTGTAGTGATTTAAGGCATTATGTGTCTCACAGATGTCACTATCTTTCTGCTAGAAGTCACCACCTCCATGGCTTTCGTGTATGCATGTGTTCCTCATCCTTTCCAGAACCAGGTTTGGTGCTTTACCCTCTAAATTATCTGGAAGATGTTTTGCACTGAAGTAGAAAGTAGCCTTCACGTGTTCCTCTCGTGATCTGAGCTGTGAATACACACAAAAGAGAGAGAGTAGGAAACTTCTAGGAGGTGTCAAGCTCTTAAGTTGTTGTCTTTCTATAAATTTATCAGATTAACTTCTATCTCTTTGGCTGGTAAGACTTCTCACCCCCACAGCTGTTACTGACCTGTGTAATGGGTAGGTATCTCTCTTTCTTGCCTCTTGTGGGCTCTTTTTTGTTTGGTTTTTTTTTTTTGTGTGTGGTTTGTTGGTTTTTTTTGTTTGGTTTGGTTGGGTTTTTTTGCTAATGGACTTTGGGTTTCTTTTGCAAAACACTTCAAAAGATTTAAATTTCATCCCACACTGAGCAGGAAAACCATGACTAAAAGAAAAGCCATACCTTGTGGCTCCCTAACTTTTGTAGTTTTCAGGGTTCTCTGTATTTAAAATGAATTTCCTTTGTTTGAAGCACTTGAAGGACACAGGAATGTGTGTATCAATATATAAATCAGTAATGATTTGTGCTTGCAGATACATCCAGTGAAATATTTAATTAAAAATACTGATTTTAAAATAGGTATATAATGAGGTTTTTATGAGCTTGTGAAGTTTAATTTGCCAATCAGCACCACGATATACTATAGAAGTGTTACTATGGACCTGCAAGTGAAGATGTTGACTGTGTCCCTGACTCAGAGCATTGACTGAAGAGTGGTAAAGATCGAGCTGACCCCCCTCTCCAGGGAAGTTACCTAATGTACATCACTAATCTGGGGGTTGCAATATAGTGCCTGTCTAGCTGCAGGCAACATCTTTATTGTGCTTTTACCATCCCACCTTTTTGCAGGAGCCTGCATGGTCTGGTATGGCCCCGGCATGGGCAGCAAGCAGGTTTTGTATACAATATTGGGGAAGAGATGCCCTGTTTCTGCAGGGGTGGGTACCGCGAGCCCTCAGTAAAGAAGTACCTGCCACTAGCATCCTGATTCTTTGTGCACCAGGTATTTATTCCATGCCACAGGCTAATGACCTGCAAAATGTCACGTTAAATAACAACATCTTTTAGTTAGTGTTGCACAGAGCAACATTTGAAACTGGAAGAAACAAACTGCTTTTTGTAAGCTAATTAAAAAACACTCAATCAAATTGGTATGCATAAAGTTTATAGGGCATTTTTTTTACAGGCTGGTAAGTTATGCACCCGAGTTTCAGTCCAGTGTGAATTTTCTGACTTCAGTTTTCAAGCCCAGAAAAGTCTCATACAGTGGAAGTGCTGATAGTCCTCTTATCACAGAGACTGTAGTAGGTGCCACTGTAATAATCCATGCTCCTATAGTCATAGTCAACTTTTTTATACCCTATAGAAGTGGTAAATAATATTGGGACAAAATGAGTTAGGATACTTAGGACTCACTGTAGCAAAGAGAATCAGAACAACAAAAGCACTCTCACTGATGAAATTGGAAATGTTTTTTTTTAATTAACACTTCTAATTAGAATTTAACATCTCACTAGCTTCGTATGGGATTTTTCGCTTCCTTAACCTCACGGAAACCTATCTATTGGCTCTAAATAGGCAGTCACTTACCATGCACCACTTGAGGATTTCAATTAATCCCAAATCCTCTAACTTTGGTGTGTGAACTTGTATTTTTCTCTGCATGCCATTCCCTCCTGTTTCAATTTTCTTACTAAGAGCCTTCTCAAGAGTTTTTTTTTCTTCATTTCTTTGCCCCTCTGTTTACCTTTCTATTTAAAAACTGTACTATTTTGATTTGAAAATGATGGGACAATGCAATATGTATGTAGACGCTGATAAGGACTGCTTAACATAGCTCTAGGGAGACAAGTAGCTAGAGAAACTGTGCAGAAGCTTGAACCTAACTAGCCTCTGTCAACTTTGAAGTGAAAAAAAATAGGTGTCTTGAAGGTGCTTGGTTAAATCAAGAAGACGACACTTATTTAAAACAAGAAGAATGTATACTTATATTTTTAACTGCATTTCTCATTACACGATATGTCTGAATATTTGTCTACAGCCATCTTTAGGCTTAATGAAATTTAACCCTCAGCCACTAGCTGGGTTTTGGGTGTTTCATGTATAATCTTAGTTTATTTGAACTCTCACTGTGAAAAAGTCTACTTTCTTTCCTCTGAAATAGGATTTTTATTTTAAAAGGAAACAAACAAAGACAATAACAAACTAATCACCAAGAATGGAAATATGAAATAGTCTAGACCATGTTGGTTTTAAAGAAATGGCAAGTTTCTCCTCCTGGAGACAGGATAGATTATAAATTTCCCTGTAGCAGCAGAAGGAAAAAGACTTTCCTTGCATTAACAATTTACCTTCGTAACAGGTTGAGTACTCAAGTGCCTCACAGGCTGATCACTAGTTAGTCCTCTTTCTGTATTAGCTACTTTTGAAGTGAGTTTATTTTGATTGCAAACAATGCAAACAGCTTCCATACCAAGGGTCCTGTATGACTCATTATTCACAAATAACTTGGAGTCTGGCTTGCAGTTTGCTCTTTTGTTAAAAACGTGACCACAGTGGCATTAAATAACACCATTGTAGTCTAGCACCTATTGTCCTTTTGAAGTTACATATTTTAGAAAATATACTCTGTGTTATGGATCCTCTGTTTTGTTTTCAATTGAAAAACTCAACCACCTATCCAAGTAAACCAAAATTCCGTTCCTCTAATTATACGCATATGAACTGCCAGCTTAGAAGTTCTGCATAAAAGTATTTACAGGACTTCATGGAAATCTTTTTTGCTAGGCGTCTTATAATACATCCTAAAAATTCAAGAAGGAAAATAAATTACAGGTAAGTTTCTATAAAACACTGGTGTAAATGGATTGTGAGAATGTGATTACAAGTGAAATTTCCTCCTATGGTGAGTAGTAACCGCAGTCTGCTTGCACCTATTGCCATAAAATCACATAGAAGTACGTCTCAAATGCTTAGTCTTACATAATGAAGCAAAGCAAAAAGATGTTTTTTTAACCTTCCCCTGTTAAATTGCTTACAAGGGTTAAGATAGCCTGGAGATAGTGTGCATCCCAGTTTGCATCCATATAGCTAGGTCTTTGACTGGAGTAATTTGTTTGATGCAATACATCTTGTCTTCTGAGCCACTTTCCTCAGAGATCTTCATCCTTCACTACACATAGGGATATACAAGATCTCCACAAAATGCTGTCTTGGCCTTCCATTTTCTTGGGTCTCTCAAGTTTTTTCATGTACAGAATTCTTCCCAAGTAGGGCAGCACTCATGTTCTTGGTCATGAGAAAGGAAGGTCATAGGATCATGTAGCCTACCAGTAACTTCCAATGCACACTACTTTGCCTTGAACTGGATGTTTGAAAAGTGGATGGTTTTTTGTATGTAGGTGCATTTAGGCAGGCTGACTACAAGAGATGTTGCATTAAATTGGGTTCCATGTGCAGAAAGTCCACAGAGAAGTATGTGGAAAGCTACTTCCACAGTGATCTAATGGATATCATGCAACACCTTCTCTCTGAGACAGAGATGGATGACAGCTGGAGTATCACTTATTTGGGTCTACATGCAACACTATAGTTAGACAACAAGTACAGACAACAGGGACACAAAGTGGGTGGTAGAAGACCCTCATCAGAGGTGCCACAATGATTTCTCATTTTGGGTCTTCCATGCAAAGATATTCCATGCACTGTATTGTGAGGGCACTCCTGAAAGGCCATATTTGAACAGAATATTGTATCAAAGCCAACACCAAAGGCTCAAATAGTCCAGATAACACACTGTGGATGGTAAAGGGAGAGCGAAAAACATATCTTCACTAGAAGGCTGTGACTGATTCCAGCTGTTGTACCTTCTCTGTGCCCTTGAAAAATGTCTCAATCAATATCCAGCCCCCAGGAAGTTTCCCGCAGATCAGTAGAGATCAGCTTTGGGTTGTAGAATCATAGAATAGTTTGGGTTGGAAGGGACCTTTAAAGGTCATCTAGTCCAACAGCCTCTGCAATAAGCAGGGACATCTTCAACTAGATCAGGTTGCTCAGAGCCCCATCCAATCTGACCTTGAATGTTTCCAGGGATGGGGCATCTACCACCTCCCTGGGCAACCTGTTCCAGTGTTTCACCACCCTCATCATAAAAAAATTATTCCTTATATCTAGTCTAAATCTATCCTATTTTAATTTAAAACTGTTAGCCCTCGTCCTATCACAACAGACCCTGCTAAAAAGTTTGTCCCCATCTTTCTAATAAGTCATCTTTGAGTACTGACAGGCGACTATAATGTCTCCTCAGAGCCTTCTCTTCTCTAGGCTGAACAACCCCAACTCTCTCAGCCTCTCCTCACAGGAGAGATGCTCCAGCCCTCTGATCATTTTTGTGGCCCTCCTCTGGACCCACTCCAATGGGTCTATATTTTTCCTGTACTGAGGACTCCAGAGCTGGATGCAGTACTCCAGGTGGGGTCTCACCAGAGCAGAGCAGAGGGGGAGAATCATCTGCCTTGACCGGCTGGCCACACCTCTTTTGATGAAGCCCAGGATACAGTTGGCTTTCTGGGCTGCAAGCACACATTGTCAGCTCATGTTAGGCTTTTCATCCACCAGCAACCCCAAGACCTCCTCAGCAGGGCTGCTCTCAATCCCTTCATCCCCCAGCCTGTATTGATACTGGGGGTTGTTCCAACCCACATGCAGGAGCTTGCACTTGGCCTTGTTGAACCTCAAGAGATTCACATGGGCCCACTTCTCAAGCTTGTCCAGGTCCCCCTGGATGTCGTGCCATCCTTCAGGCATGTCAACTGCACCAGTTAGTTTAGTGTCGTCCGCAAACTTGCTGAGGGTGCACTTGGTCCCACCGTCTATGTCATTGATGAAGATATTAAACAGTACTGGTCCCAATACAGACCCCTGAGGGACACCACTTGTCACTGATTTCCATTTGGACATTGAGCCATTGACCACTACCCTCTGGATGCGACCATCCAAGCAATTATTCATCCACCAAACAATCCATCCATCAAATCCATATGTCTCCAATTTAGAGAGAAGGCTGTTGTGGGGGACTATGTCAAAGGCCTTACAGAAGTCCAGATAGAGGACATCTGGACATAGGATCCAGCCTTTTCAAAAGTGGTCATAGATAGGTCCTAGTTAAAGCTAGACTGGGGATGAGTCAGGCTGGTCTTCAGCGAATATTGACAGATGTGCATAATCACAAACAACATATGATATGTTGGAGAAAGATTATGATTGCTTTTTATTTTCCATCCTGAGGAAGTAACTGGATCCTCCAGAGGATGATCCAGGCCACAGCAAACTCTGGTTTTGGAGTGAGACAACTTTGTGGGGGTTGTATGGGGCTTTGAACCAGCCTTCCAGCATTAAAAGTTTGGCATCAGTCAAGAAAATGGAGTAGCAAAATGGGAGGTTTTACAGCCCTGGAAATATAAAGAAAAGGTGAGGCATGAGGCAGTTGTACAATCCTTGTGTTATATAGAAGGCTTTTCTCTATCCAGGTACCCAAGGGTGTGTGAGTATTGGTCATGGGTATAGGTGTTGCCTGTTCAAAACTGATGGTTGTGATGGTCACTTCTGAATTTCCAAAAAGAAGAGTTCAAATTACATATGCAAGCACCCTCTGATGCAGTATGAGCTGATGCAGTATGACACCCTGCATTTCATGTTTCTTCTGTACAACTTACAGTTCTTGAAGTCAGAGCATCACCTTACTGAAGAACTCTTCAGGGAGTGAAGACTGCATGCCTGTTCCGCTCGCTGTCTTTTACTATAATGATTTTGGTGTGAAATAATTCACAGTGGTAGATGCATCGTCTTTAACATTCTTTCTCTCCTCAAATTTGATTCTCAACACTGACAATTTTTAATATCAGAAGTCTTTTTCTGGCAGGTCGCAGATATGCAAACACAAACCACTTTTCGGAGGAACAGAGATATGCTGGAAGTGCTAGCTTTGTTTCCCCAAAAAACCTGCATCTTTTAATCAGGTAATGAAACCTGCTGGAAAGTGTTAAATAGATTCTGATGATTCTAGCTAGTTTTCCAGCTCACCGTCACAAGGGTGGGTGTACTGTTTAGGGATAACTACTCAGAAATAAATAGATGGAATCTGCTTAAAGAAAACCTTCAACAAAAAATGCTGGAGGAAGTCTTAGCATGAATGTATTAGCTTGAGAAAATCAACCTGCAAGGAGGTCAGAAAGCACCTTCCCTCCTCTCTCACCCATTTCTGCCTCCTAGGAAAATAAATCAAGCAAGGGTTGACTTCCCTTAAGATATAATTTTAAGTTGAACTCCCTCTCAAAAACCATCAACCTATTTCCTACAATGCCAAAAAAGCAAAGGTTTGTAAAGATAATTGGTCAAATAATTCTTTCACATTTATCAACTTCTGTCCAACTCATTCTCTTCTTTCTCCTCCTCTTTATTAGTACTCGTCACTCTCCCTGTTTGCTTTCTGCTCACCTTATGGCATGCACAGACCCCCGTTTCCTCCCACTCTGTTCATCTCATTTTCTTACTTCTTGTTAAGGATCTGATCTAACTGACACTGAAACTCTTCTAGATGTTACAAGCTTCCTTGAGAAAGCCATCAGCACAGTGACAACTTTATTGGGCTGATAAATATCATCTGCATGTGAGCCTGTATTGTATACAGCCCTTTTTGGCAGAACCTATTTGCACTCCATGGGAAGGCTGGGCCTGACTGTCCGTTTGAAGGGCAATTTTTGTACGTTCAAAAAAATAGCTAGATGAGGAATGAGAGGTGAGGGACAGGGACTGCAAGCTTGACTCGTCTCAGATGCAGAGCCTACCCACACCGCTACCTTTCATGATTCACAAGAGGATGCCTGTGCTGTTTACTAGGGCAGCGTTTCAGGCCAAATTCAGCCCCGCTGTGAATGGGCACAACTCCACTGGCTTTGTACAAAGGCTGCCTTCCTGAGAGCAGAACAGGGAAAGCCGTTTGAACAGTGCCAATAATTGCTCCTCTTTTTTTTATTCATTTTTAAAAGACAGTGGAAGATCAGAGGCAGCAGCTACAATCCACAGTCTACAAATAGCATTAGTAAGAACACAAATGAAAGGCTTTGTGCCACAGTTATATAGCACATCTAACACAAATAGCTAGGCAGTGAGTGGCTGTTGATTAGCTATGAAAGAGTGGAAAGAGCACAGGGAAAGCCTCTTCTGCATAAGTCTCCTATGATCTGGGGAAGTAGATGCCATTCCTGACGAGGGGCCACTGGAGGGAGGGGATGCGACTATAAACAGTGTTTTAAAAGAAACAGCAGAGGTTTTGAGGCAAAATCTTTCCATTGCTGCTTTTGGAAGGGCTTTGCACTGTGTTCTACGCAGGGACCCTGGTAGAAAGGCATGCTCTAGTCTAGTGCAAAGAAGGATGGGGAAACAACTTTGTAATAATGGGAAATAGGTGGAAATTATGAAAAGATACAGAAATTTTGCGTCATCCATATCACAGCTTTTTTGACATAAATTGTGTAATGGATGTAAGGCAAACCCAACCACACTGCTACTGTAGCCAGCAATCTACTGAAGAAGACTCCTGGTTTAATATTTTACCTTAAAATAACATAATAATTCTCCTTTTACACAAAAAGTCAGTAAACCTGAGAAGCTTCCCCTTACCCAACACTGCAAATGTGATTGTCTTCAGAAATAAAACAAACACTCCAAAAAGCTCTGTCAGGTAGTGCTCTGGTTCTCAAAAAGTATTGTAATTATCATTAAAATTTAAACATGATTGCATGCTCTTTTTATGCCAGCCTGTGCATTACTTTATGTATACATTCTTCATTAAAACCACACTTATGATCAACTTTTTATGGGAGTGTGCTTTTATTGAATATTATAACCTGGAAAGGTTTAATTAAGTCAGTGAATTACCCATACAACAGCTTTTCACCATCTTTATCTGTTCCACATGCAGTTATTCCTCGATCTGTCCCAGCCAAGTGGACACAGAAGCTAGTATCTCTCATAAGCTTTGATACTCCGGTTTGCTGGAGTTCATAACTCTGGGGAGCAATTTGCCGCAGACCTAGTTAGTAGGTGATTTACAGGCCTGTAGTTTTCTCAAAGACTTTGCTAAAACATCCAGGGCAAAACGTTGTTTATCACAAACAGTGATGCATAATAGCAGGGGCTGACCAAGCTGTAATTATGTCACCAAAAAATCTCACAAATTTATCAGACCATTAATGAGGGGACACATTTGTCTGTTGTGTGTATTCCTCTGCCACCAAAGTCGTATTTATAGGATTGCTTTTTAAGGGGAACATAAAGAATGTCCAGGAAACCTGCACTCAGATGAAAAACAGCATGATTGCTTTCATTGTTGCCAGCTTCCGAACATTGGACATCACTGATTTTCATTCAAAAGCGGCCAAGAGCTCTTTACAACTTTGCTCACAGCTAAGTCAGGTTTTAAAGGAAGATTTGAGGGTGGGATAAGTCATGGCAAAGTCTTCCTTTTGGGAATGAATGACCTAGTGTTTTAGATAGCAAAGCTTTGCAGTCACACTTATGTGTGAACCTGACCACTTAGAAAAATTTCTTTGCTCCAGTCTCCCCCAACAGATTATTTTCTCCTGGACTTGGAAAGTAATAAATGCTTGTTCATGTTGCGTATAAGATGTAAGAAGCCTCAACCCCGTGTCTTTTCCAAGTTAATGGAGCAAAATAAAAAATTAGCTTGAATAACATTGAACTGTACCTGATGTGGGTAAAAAAAAAAAGATGCCTCATACAGTGCTTCTGTAAGAAAAAAAATGAGCACCATCTTATAAAGCTATCAATTCTTCCAATCTAGTTATGCTGAGCCAAGTAAGACAAAGAGCTATCAGAATAGAAGTTCTTCTGCCATGGAACATTTTTTATAATAATTATATATAATGCAATATACTGGTTCTGTAATGATACATTTTGATGCCAGGCCATGTTGAGCCTCTCTATTCCTTGCTCGTTTAATCTGCTGCTACTTCCTGACCCACTCACCACACACACACAATCCCTTTTCTCACAGGCTGCAGCATTCAACAGAAATAGGGCGTATTGACTCCACTTTATGCCCCCTGTTTGCTTTGAGACTGCTCATGCTATTGCCATTTGCCCTTGCCATAGCTCAGATCTACAGCTGTAACAAGGTATTCTGTGGTCAAATAACATCTGCATGTTTTGGTCTGCTTACCACTGCAGATATTTGTGTTATAAATACACAAATTCCAGTAAAGTCGGGATTTTTTTCAGCAAGGCACCTGATTGGTCGGTGCTTCTTTTATTACGTAGTGTACCATGCTGAGCTATGGAATATGGCCCTATGGGGAAATTAAATTATGTATATAGGATTGGTAAGTTTGCTAAACCTCTTCAGAAAGCTTTGGATGTGCTTTCCTTCATTCTCTCTCCCTCTGGATGTTATTATTTTGCTTTTCACAAGGGCCTGTGCAGGTTGCCTTTACATCTCAAATTCTCTCCAGCTGAAGGTGTTGGAATGTCAGCCACTCGCTTGCAGCAGGTGTTTCTATTTCTCACTATTTTTAGGTCAAAGAAAAAAATAACAACAACTTTTTATAAGAGTGAACTTGTAGATAACCAGGAAGTATATTACAGAATAATCTTGCTTTCAGGAAAGAAATAAATAAACAAACAGTAACAGAAGTGACCTTGTGGTCCTATGAGGAACTGGGCGTGCTGTAAGTAAGAAATGTGTCTATGAACGATTTTGACTGGAGTAGGATATGCTATGCTTAACAGCTTGAATGAACACATGTATCAATCTCTTCAGCGCTGCTTGAAAGTGCTGTAAGTGATAACAGCAATATTTTATTTTCTTCCTTAATAGAAATGACGTAGCACTTAAATGAATTTTGTGAACACATCTCTTTTAAGGTAAGTTGTATGTTACTCTCAGTAGCATAAAATTGTAAGCAACAGATATAAATTCCTAGAAGACATGCAAGTTTAGGAAACACATGAAAGTGTTAAGAAAACAGAATATAAATTCCTGAACACTTGCAAATTTAGAAGACAAAACACAAGCTCCATAATGCGTGCCATGAGGTCCCATTGTTATAGAAGATTTGCTGATTGTGTGGGTGAGACCGAGTTAGTGTAACTGGTAGAGCTAGTTGATGTTAAGTTTTGACCTTCTGACTCTCTACAGTCAGTGAGGCATTAATTGCATTATCTTCTGTTTCATTAAGCAGAAACTGTTGTGGATTTTCTTACTCCTCTTTGTGGAACTTCAAGAAATAATAACAAAAGTAAGCTCTTTTATCTCATGTTTGGAAACTGTTTGGAGTTTTTTTAGTAGGGTTTATGGCCAAGTCATGTAGCTATTGCTGATTTCAATAGGGCAAACTAGCCAAGGTTATCATGCGTGTTTTAGCTTGAAAAATTTTCTGGGTACATCAAATCCATCTAGCTGCTGGAGATGGAACAGGGAAAAGCATCAGAAATATTTAGGTGGGAGAAACCTCTGACTGGCTCTCTAAGAGAGTTTTTCTTTTTTAGAGGGCTGACCAAGAATTTTTCCAGATTTTCAAAAACTTACTAGTTATTTTAAGATAAGTGATAGTGTGGTGTAATGCAGTAAAAACTTCTGGAAATTAAGTCCCTTTTAAAACAAACCAATGTGAAGCAGCTCAAAACCCCTACTTTTGAAAATGCAGGCATGTCATTTGGTGACCTCACATTTATGAGAATTTGAAGAAACTTCCAGGCTCTGATGTCCAGAAAAACCCAGACATTGCACTTTCCAGAAAGTCCAATTGGAAGCTACAGTTGCATTGCAATTTGGCTGTAGCTGTGCAGTGAATGCCCGCAGGTATACCATTAATACGCTGTCCATCTTCAGCCGGACACAGCATTCACTCAGTTCTTGGCCAGATTCTTTGAAGCAGAGGCCCCTGTCATCAGTTCTGGGCAGTTTATACAGAGTTACAGCTCCTTCTTGGACCATTTCTCGCATTTGAAAAATTGCCACAGTGAGTTCTCCAGCCTGCCAAATTGGCAGACTCTATCCTCGAAACTGGAGAAGAGCCAGAAATCGCTGCAGCATTGTGAACCTCCAGTCTCAGTCAGTCATCGGCCTCTATCAGCACTCTTGCTTATGTTCACAGAGGAACTTCCTGATCATAATTTGGACTCAGCCAAAATCCCTCTGTCTTCATTTTAGGAAAGTGCTGAGCGGGGTCCTATCAAAATATTTGGATAGACTCATACAGTAGACCTAGTCTCTTGATAATTTTCCTGGAGAATAAAAAAGACTTGCTAATAAAATGTGCTGCGGATTTCTTTCTCATATCTTTTCAGCATGAAGGGACATAGTCTAAATAGCAATAAAGGACTCAGAAATTGCCTGCTACTGTGACTCTCATTTGTTTATTTACAATAAAGCCAATCAGTAATTTTGCTAATTTCAGCAGCTAAAAACTTTTCTGGAACTTTCCCGGAACTTTCCCATGCCAGCTTTTCCTAATTGTTTGGGTACTATGGGGGCATGAAGAGCTGTTGGAATTCTAAGTCATATACAGTCACATTCAAAAGCTCATTATAACACTTTTATAATCCTGAAATGCACAGATAATAAAAAAAGGTAGGGCTTGTAGAAAATTAAGAAAATGGGGAATAATGATGGAGATTACTATTAAAAAATAGCAGGTCTATCTGCAAAGCTGTGAAGTTGGAATGGCAAGTTTTCCTCCTTCTGATTTAACACAACACAGAGAAAGGAATTTTCTGTGGGAGCTATTCTCTCCTTTAGCTCCATGCATCTGCTTGCTGAGAGGAGGTGAGACCTATGCCAATGAATACTCTGGGACCGTGTCGGGATATACTTATTCAGAAGTCTATCTCCACTCAAGTCAGTAGTCAAAGTCCCATTGATTTCAGCGAAATCAGGACTGCAGTCTGGAGCTGCTGTTGCACATCACTAAGACAACTTGCAGAATGCTGCAACCTGCACATGATTTAAGAAAAACAAACAAAGAAAAAGATGAAGAAGATAACTGGTATTAGGCTATGTGATTAAAGGCTCATCTCCACAAACACAGGCAGTCCCTGAGGCACAAGGGCAAGCGTAAGAGCCCCCAGTATTTCAGTCAGAGGAACGAGCCAGAGCACCTGCTCTGATCCATCACAGGGTTGATCAGCTCTATGGGCAGGGTGAGACCCACCATGATGAGCCAACCAAGATGTTCTCTGTGGGGCACCTCACATACTGAGAGGGGACTGTCACTGAGTATGGAGCTCCTTGATGGGGAGAGCATTTTGGGATTGTACAGGACTTATGATGGGTTGTTTAGGGCAGGGAATGGAAGATCAGGGTAGCTTGGAGAATAGCAAGCATGGGGAAATAGAGGGGGAAAGGGGCTAAAAGGGGCTGGTCTCATGTAAACAGGGGCCGGTCAGTATGCCTGCCTGGCAATGCCCTGTGCCTGAGCAGAGCAGTCTCTCCTGTTTTCTCATTAAACTCCACTTTTGAGTGTTTTCCTGGGTGAGGGGACTGTAATTTTATGTGCATGTGAGTATATGGAGACCTGAGTGCCAGCAGTGAGAGTAGGACCACCCGGCACACGGAGTTGTGTGCCAGCAGCTGGAGAAACCAGGGTGCATGTATATGGTGAGGGTGCATGTGTCAGTGTGAAATCACTAGCACATCAGGCTGGCCTAGCCACCTGGTAGGATTAGAGGCTTGGGAACTGAGTACTGGAGCAACTGTGAGTCTGGGACAGAGACTGGCGAGACCAGAGATTCTGCAAGTTGTCGACTGGGTGGTCCAGAAGGTCCCGAGCTGAAGGGACTTTGGGATATGGGGCTTGGCTACTGGTAAGACCATAGTCTGGACCAGATACCGGAGAGGCTGTTTTTCCTGCCTGTCCATGAGGTAACCAGAGGAGACCAGCAGATCAAGGGGCCAGCTACTAAGTAAACTGTATGTCTATAAACCAGTTACTGCAGAGGTCCTTAGTGTGCACGTCTGTGTGTGCATCTAGGTTTGAGTACCAGCAACTGCCGTGGGACTGTGTCCCCAGGGGCTCACATACCCAAGTGACAAAAAATGGGGGGACTGAGGGTCCAGGGCGAGTTACTGGGCAGAGTGTGTGTCTAAGGACAGCTACTGGGGAATTCAGGTAGCATGTATGTATATATAATCTTCCACTAACCGCCTTTCACCCTGATCAGCCAGAGAGGGCACCAGGATGAGACCATTGGTGCTGTTTGTGTTTGTGTGAGCGCTATGGCCTGTCTGTGCTCTCTGTGTGTCCAGCCATGTGTATGTGTACCCCGAATTAGGGTGGGGGGCTGCCTGTTGGGGACACCTGCCCAGCCTCGCTACCTGTGGGACCTGGGGACAAGGAACTGCGGCAGACTCACCATGACTAGGCTATGGGTTCAGCAACTTCTAACAACTAGCCTCATGTTTTTTCTTAAGTAGACATTGCAGTTTACCTCAGATTTGTAATAAGAGAGAAACAATGAGTAGCACCAGAGTGATTTGAGAGAAACATTTTACAAAGCCTTTTAAAACACTGCTTTGTATTTCTACAAACTTTTTAATATATTATAACTCTAAAACATGGTCAGGGAGACACTAGCTCTAACTCAAAGACAGAGAGGAAGCACACGGCTCGCTGCTGGAAGTGGCCTGTGGAGCAGAGCCCATCTACAACTCATGATCACCCATTTGTTCATCTGTGTCCTTTCCTTATGTCATTCATTCACGTGTCTTCTCACATTCAAATGCACCTATGGCGTTGCCAAGTGTTGAGGATGTTTTCCCTCGACTAATTTCTGAAGTTACAGCATGCTGGCTACTCAAGACTACCAAAGTGGCACACAAGTAACTGATGAAAACTGAGATAAGTGAATATCACTGTTATCTGGGCTTGTCCTCCCTTACACTCAAAAAGGAGGTAGAAAGGAACTTAAAACTCTCTCATTTTCTTCCCAAACCCTCCTGCCAGAGGTAAAAAACATGAAATGGTTCTTATGAACTGTTTTCTGTGTCATTCCATCACTGTTTAAACTCCGTCCATAACAAATTCTTCATGCCTTATTAAACTGCTCAGAGCAATATGTTCTTAACACAGTTATTACAAAACTCTCTTGACAACATTTCAGCTGCTGGAATAGAAGAACATCAGTATACATAAAGGGTGGAATTTTCTTCACAGATTAAACACCTAAATCTGGTGTCTGCCCTTGGGTGACATGAGCTAGGGTATCTGCTTTGTTACAGGCAATAGAGAGCTTTTCTGAAGCTGTTACACTCAAAACATCCATGCAGCTATCAACACTGTGTGCCATTAACTGTACATCTAAGTGATGCTGTATATGCATCAGTCTATTTTTAATCCTGTTTATTCTTTAGCAGATAGCGCACATGCCTTAAAAATAAGACAAAATGTATTTGTTTGGTTGCAGCTTCCCCATCACACATTTGTCATTCACATTTGGGTTTTTTTCTCTGCACCTTATTGCTTTGAATCTCTTTTCCCATTTTTTAATCCTGCACTAGTTTTACAGCAGCATCATTCAATTTCTTAGCTAGAGTAAACTGAGAAATTAAACAGGATGACAGTCAGGCCCAGGGTTGTAGTGTTCACTGGCGCATCTCACTTAGTTGGATGCAGGGACGACATAACTCTGATTTCACATTAGAGTTATGCGATTTATATAAACACATTTTTGATTTGCACGCTATGATCTTCTACAATTTTCTTAATCAGGCACAGAACAGATTTTGCATCAGAGCCTGCAAATTTTCATAACGATTTTTTATTTTTTAGAAACAAAAAATGAAAATTCTTTCTATATCTTTCAGTCTTGCTCTTTTGCTTCTGTCCTCATGCTCAGGCAGAGAAGTTTTAAAATTTATACACTTTCCAATTTCTGCTACTCAAACCAAGGTTCATAATTCTATACTATACATCTTCTGTCACATTCAGAGTATGATTTTATGACAATGATCTCCAGATTCAAGTAAGTCTGTAGGTTTACTTTTCATGTTTACCATAATTTTGTACAGACGCCATCCTCACATGTCAGTTCCAATCACAGAAATAAAAATGGCAAAGTACCAATAAGAAGTCTATTTGTCCCGTTTGGTACACTTAAAGGCTAATAAATAACTTTGATTTACCAAGTTAACATAGCATTGTACATTAATCCTTATGGAAAAACATTTAATGACTAATTTCCAAAGCAGGATCATTTCTGTGCTTGGTTTTCATTTATGTTGTTCTTTCTAGCTGAGATGTCCCTGCTTGGGTGGTCAGTTGGCCAAAGCCACACAAGAAGTCTCCAGCACAGTCAGGAACAGAACAATAATACCTGACTCCTTCTCCTGTGCTTTACAAGTATTCCGATATTTGTGGCACCTGGCTTTCAGGTTGCTTCCCTGCTCTATCCATACATTTTACTGAATGCTTTTATAATTTCTTGGCTTGCTTGCTGCCTTGTTGCTGCTGCTGTTGTTGTTTTAAAACCTCTTTTCACCAGCTGACTTTGAGTACTTGTCAGGGTCACAATCTAACTATGTCATTTTTTATTTTTTAGCTGAGAGACTATTTTTTTTCTTCTTCTGGGGCAAATATTGGTTATGGAATAATTCGGTTCATGACAATATTACCTTCATCATTTCTTTGACATTTCCATCTGCATTTGGGAGGCATCCAAGTATTCATGCCAGTTGTGTTCATTGCACAAGGATTTTGGCGTCAAAACCACTGATGACACTTTTTTTTGAGAGAGAGAGAAAAAAAAGACAGTTTGTCAGTAGGCTTCTTTCTTCTTATTTTCAGTTCTGACTGTCAACCCATAATATCATCAAAGTAGCTAGGTCTGTTGAGGATTGAGTACAGAGAGAAAGAAGTCAAGGAGCTTCAGAGTAAGAAAAAGAAATAGCGCAGAGCTGTCCAGTCCAATAGACTGGGCTGGAAGTGTAGAGAAGAGGAAGCTAATTATATTCCCAAGAAGAAGAAAGGAGGAATGGGTCACAGGCTGGGAGATGGGGCACTTCCCTTCCCTTGCCTTTGTAATCTGAAGTCTGTGGGGACAGCACAACAGCAGAGTTGGATTCCAAGTAACTGTGTTTATTAAATATTTGTAAATGCCCTTTGCTGAGGTTTCTGACTCTAGGCACTTCTGTTTTGCTGCCAACAGAGATAGCCGACTACAAGGATTATACAATATTTAAAGCTGTATTGCCAAATTCGTTTTCACCGCTTTCTCTTTTCCCTCTGAAATGAAGGTGTGTACAAAAATTACAACTGTGTTACAAAACTTCATTTCAGTGCTTCACAATAAGTAAACCTGGCAGATAATGTATATATTCTGATTGAATAACATCCCAAAGCCTTTGTAAGAGTATCTGGAATAATATCTCCATTTCCTTCTGTAGGTGTACTGACAGTTTCTCCTGCTCAGTAGCAGCTAAGTAACTCAGCACTTCCATTCTCAAGGTGGACATTATCTTCATGGTGCTTTGTGGTGTCCCCAACACTTTCTTGCTTTGTCCTGTGTTAGGTCACTGACATGGAAACAAGCTGCTGTGGGATAAAAAATGCATCCAGCAGAATCTGAGTCATGGTAAGATTTTACTTGCACATTCTTATCATACAGTAACCATCATAGGCTTTCATGAAAGATCATCAGATTTCTCCATTATGATGAAGGTAATAAAAATTTGTTAAGCTTCTGAAACACCTAAGGTGATGTTCATCTAAAGAAATACAGAATGTAGCCATCCGTATGGGACCTAGGTTGTTTTAATAGTCTGATTGATGGAGTACCTGATCTGGCACAGTTAATCTGATTTTAAAATTGATTTATGTATTTGGTCAGTCTAATGTTGCCCTGCAAGTATTTATTTCTTTATTTTCAAAAGAAGGGCACCTGTGGAAATTAAGTCTCAGGTGGGCTTTCACATTGTAGAGGACTGGGTTTTGGTGGATTAGTGCTGATTTAGTGCTCTCCCAGTTGGGCTCACTCTTTCTATGTTAAGCAATTTAAGGCTCTCTTAAAATTAGCAAATTTTTTTCTTCATACAACATGTATTTATATGTTCTCAGTACCTCAGTATTATCCAGGATTTATGAAGAATCTCCACGCTACATTTTCGTAGAACAGCTGACTTTTTCAATGTTTTCATTTTGAAGTACTTTTTCCTAGTTGTTCTGAGGTTCTGAATCAGTCTGCATTTTAAGACTCGCTCCTTTCACTTGTAAAAAACACGTAAATGACACTTCTCAATTGTTTTCTGAACTAAACAGTTTTAGAGATGTTACAGCGTACTCTGTGGGCATTTCTGCAAACAAATGAACCTGAAATTCTCTTGAATTGTCCTTACAATGTGGATGTTATTTTGCAAAAAAAGAAAAAGGTACATCTGCATGTGCCCAACTTCCTGAAAAATCAACAATCATTTGCCTTTAGGACAGTAAAAACACAACCCTTAAACGCCTTCTGCACTTCTCTGTCTACCTGAGCCCATTTGCTTCCTGCAGACTGTTGCAGCATGTTCTTATTGAAGTTCTTGAATGGCTCTAGGGTCTCTTTTGAAAAAGCCACCAATGTTGTATGTTTTGGGCTTGAAATTGCCCTTGATCAATGTTTATTTCTGGGTCACCTTACTTTGCACACGACACGCTCACCAGTTCTATGCTTGTTCACTGACTATCCCTTCAAAATGACAACGGATTATTGCTAATTTTCTTAGCATTTTCATTTACTTTGCTGTGTTTCATTGTCATTTCAGATCCATCAGTAGAAGATGGAGCAGAATGACCAGTGGTTTCAGAATACGTAATTTCATAGAAATATCAACAATCACAGCAAATCGTTTGTTTGGTGGTGTAACAGGGCTTGGTTTTGACAGGGAACGAGTTATAGGTTTCAGCTCCCATTACGCTTAACACTATTGACAATTTTTCTCATCACTGTTGGTTATTGCATACTGTGCCAGTCTCTTGATATAGGAAATCCAGTCCTCAACTGAGCTAGCAAACAATTCCATACTCTTCAAAAGACTGAATTTTAATCCTTTTTTTTCAATCTATATGGTGTGTTAAAGTCCCAAGGCTGCAGCCTGTCATTTTCATTCCACTGTACTTTTGGTTTGAGACCTGTACTAGACTGAGAGAACATGAGAAATCCTACTCATTCTGGATTCCAAATGGCCACATTTATTTATTCAAGTACAGAGACCTGTACTTAGTTGGGACTTCATCAGAAAAGAGGTTTTCCTGTATGGCTGTCAAATGACCAAGCACGTGATCAAGTTAACATCTACATAGTGCAAAAAATCTGAAGGAACGTTATTGACATCCAAATTACTTGTTGTGGTGGTGTTAGCCACTGATATCAGGTTACAGGGAAGACATTACCCTTTGAGATTTGGATTAATTTAAATAAAATATTCTGGTGCAAAACTGTCACCTAGCATGTCCAAACATCATTCAAACAAACTCCAGCTGACCAGCTCTTTAAGCCCTTGGAAACCATAAACATCAACTATATTGATATATTTGGGCCTGCACTTTTGCTAGCGTGTGTGTGTGTGTGTGTGTGCGTGCACTTTTATGTGTGTGCATGTGTATTGCATTCACCCGCAGTTGTGGAACAGTGGGACATCTAGGGCAAGGTAAGTCCCAAGGACCCCACTGCAGCTGGAGGGAAAAATACCTTTGGGAGGTATTACTAATGGATTAGGCAAAAGGGGAGAGGCAAGGGCATGCCCATATTAACAAGTAAGCGTCAAAGAAAAGCAGCATTGTTCTTCTGTTTAGCACAAGAGACGGACAGCAATTCAATCTACTGTTTGTGTAAGGGGAAGAATAGGGGATATATATCTGGGAATATAGGCAGGAGGTGCAATAGAGAAGAGTGCAATGGAAGCAGAGGACATCTGTGGAATGGGAGGTGGTATCAAAGACAGACAACTTACTGAGTGCTCGTGGTGTCATTTCACCATTATTTATTCCAAGGTAACTCACATCTTATTCAGGTATTTGGTTGAGAGTGTTATATGTAAGACAGTATGCTTTCAAGCTGCCTGTGAATTAGTGCAACAAAGTGCTGAGGAGCATTTCCAAAGGAAACAAAATAAAGCAGAATGCATCTTGTAATCTATACGCTAAAGGCAAAGAGAGCCACAAAGACAACATTGTGTCAGTGTTGCCTGCTTCAGTAAAAAGTGAGGCATTTGGAACTAATAAATATGCGGATGGAAAATGAAATGAGTATGCAGGAAAAATCTATCTTCTAATGACACAAGTGTGCTAGGGGTTTCTAAAACCTGTTATAAAGAGGTATCCCTACATCTGAGAACAATAGCATCTACCAGTTTTTGCCACTCTTGTGAACACACATTTGATGGCATTTAGTGGCTGCAGAACACATAATTGTATTTGTCCAATGTAAAAGATGCTCCTAATCTGCATTCAACACATCCATATACATGCGTAGAAGCTGTGGCCACTTGACAGGCATAGGCTGACAAAAATGGAAAACTTTCACAGCTAAGAAAAGGTTAAACATCTCTAGCCAACGATTTCTTCCAAGAAAAAGTTTAACAAACTGACCAAATGTCAGGGTACGATGTATTACAAAGCCTATAGAACTGTTTCATGTCACATGGCATGAGTTCCAGAAACCAAGTCCATATCCATTTGGGCAGAAAGTGGTCTGCTGATGTGTTGAAAATACAAAGGGTTGGTCTTATTGCTCTTGTGCAGATCAACTGTGTAGCACATTAAAAGCAGTTCCAGTGCTATTCAGAAGTGTTCAACTTCTTTCTCACGCACTGAAGACTAATATATTCACACACGTCTGGGATTTCTAGCTGTCTGCAGCATGTGTCGATGTAACCCACCTACAGACCAGTGACCAAGGTGCTTACCTGAAGGAGAGAGACTGGAGGACAAGGCACACATAGGGATTTAAACCACAACGCCAAACTGAAAAATGAATTTTTCACAGTCCTGAGCTCATGAACTAATCTGGAAGATGAAGAGAAAGACTATTAAATTTTATTTGAATACCAAAGCTATTTATATTCCCCAGAAAGTCAATTTAAACATATACAAGAACCTGACTGAAAGTGATGAAAGCTCAAACAGGCACCAGAAAATGTCTGTCATCTACTGGTCACTGCAGTAACAATCTCTATACAGGGTGGATACTGAGCGAAGGAACAGAAATATTTACCATTTCAACTGGTTTGTACATAGACATTATTGTGTTAGGAGATGTACAAACACAAAACAGGTGGTCTCTATCTATTGAACTCCATTTTAAATATGTGTGCCTGTGGAGATATATACTTATACATATATGTTTCTGCAGGCATGTGCGAGTGATAACATGGCACAGCTGAAGGCCACAAACGAAAGGGGACTACAAGGTAATGAGACATCTATGGGAAATGAGACAAGATGTTTAAGACACATCCCACCAGCTCTCTAGCTGTTGATGATTTTCTTTGTTACCTAAACATAAAGGTCCCGATTGTGTGTATAATGTACTGTAGTAATCCACACCTGAAAGAAGATTGTATGTTCCTTGCCCAGCAGAATCAGAAAATACCCTCATCCCTGTTATGAGAAGATGAGGTGACTTTTCTATGTGGATCATACAAAAAAAATATGGCCAATATTAACATACAGGTTTGTCTATTATCTTTTATTTCTTCAAACGTCCTTGTTCTTCAATCCTGTTTAGCAAAATGCAAGCCACTTACCTATCTACTGCCTTGTATCTGCTGTCAAGCACCATTCTGCTTACAGAGATTTGAAAATGAATGCATAAGAGAAGCTGTGTCATAATTTGACTCTGTCACATAATAGGGCAAAAGTGGTACGTGCCATCAAGGATGGGGAATTTTTCTGTGTGCTGTTTTGCACACTGCATTAATTCAACTAATTGAATTTTCAGAGTTTTCTTATGCTAACAGAGAAATGTGAAAACACACTGCCTAATGAATAGAAAGACTGCACACATTTTAGCAACTCATTGACTTTTACAATTCATATTAAATTTATTTCAAATTTTAAAGTTAAAACCTTCTAAGCAATTAAAAATATTTAAAGCTTTTTTTTTTTTTATAAAACCAGTTTCAACAGCGTAAGCTAAGTTAACAGGAGTTCTTAGGTTTCAACTGGTATTTGTTGTACCACAGCAAACAATTCAAGGTAAATGAATGACCTAGATAACTAAATCACTGCTACTCATTAAAAAGGAAAGAACAAAGGACTGCAAGCTAAAAGGGAAAGAGAGGGTGAAACAAAGAAAAGAAAGAGAAAATATTTTTTAAAAAGAAGGAATATATGCCAACCAAATGTTGCATTGTGTGTTAGCTACATCCTATTTTTTACACAGTATTTTATCTTTTTATCTGGTTTATCACTGCATGAGTCACTTTACTCAAACCTTTGTTTTCAAATGTCCTTAACTTTATCTTGCTTTTGTCCCAAAATTGGAATGCTACTATTTCACGTGACAAAGTTTCTGTTTATGTGATAGTCTATTACTTGGCTGTGGGCAATTTTTGTCCTTCTAATTTAAAAATATGATTTTCCTTCTACCCTTGACATCCTGAGGCATTTGGTCTAGCTGTATGGTTAAAGCTGTCATTCACCTCTGAATCAAAAGATCAGTGAGAAAACAAAGTACTCCCTGAATTGACTTTGCAGGCCAGACAAAAAAGACGACAGTAAGGGAAGCATCAGTCAGAGATAACATTTGTGTCCATGGCTGTCATAAAAAAATATCTTTATATAACTAGAAAAAAAAAGCAGGTCCTTCAGTAGAGTTGGCTGAATAATTCATTGTGAATAAATTATCCAGCAGATGTACTCCCCACACATTGCTTTTTGTTTGTTTGTTTGTAAATGGTTTGTGAACAGACCTTTTCTTCTGCTAATGTATTCCTTATTTGGAAATGTTCACCAGAGTATTTGTGCAAATCAAAGATGCTCCTGGAAAGGTATTTTCACAAAGTGTCAGCACTCTGCGTCACACAGCTCAGTGTCCTGTTGTATCAGTAGTCACTATAAGAAAGAGTAAAAGGAAATAACATATCCTTCTCATTGAGATTCTTCTCTTAGTAAACTCTTACAGATTGTGAAAACCAATGATTTTCAAATTTCTATGAGGGACATCTCGTCAAGGTTTCTTTGCAGAAATGTTTGTATATTCGTTTGCTATGAATGTGCCTAGTTACTTCTTGACTCCCCGCGGCTATGATTTCTTCTGTTTAATTCCACCACAGTAAGCAGACTTGCTTTTCCTGTTAAATTTGCTACTTGGTCTGTTTTTCTGTTGTGGACAGTCATACCATATTCATAGCTTTCATGATGGTCACTCAGTCATGCAGGAAGAGAGGAGACCTCAAGGGATCGTCTAGAATATTGCTGGTATCAGCTGAACCTGCACGACTCCTAGCAGCTGTTAATCTATTTTGAAAATCCTCCACTCATGGTCACTCCACAGTCTTTCTAGTCAAGCTGTTCTTTACCATTACAAAGTTGTTCTTGATGTCTAATTTCAGTCTTTCTTACTGTTAAAGCCGTTCATTCTCATCTTTTGTCACTGGACACAGTGAGTAGATTATTGCCTTTTTCTTTTCTGAAGCTTTTTACATACCCTAGTCTTCACCCTTTCAGTTTCCCTTAATTTAAACAGCTTGAATCCTTCATTCTTTTTTCATTGGTTGTCTTTGTAGATCTCTTATCTTTCCTTTCACTGTTCCCTGTTCTCCCTCTGATGTGGTTCTTGAAGTATGTTGACCAGAGCTGGACAGAGTACTCCAGCTGAGGCCCTACAAAGTGGTGTAAAGCTGAAAGATGTGTTCATATTTTTTGCAAGCTATATTCCACTTACACATCTCAGTATGATGTTTGCCATCTTCAGAACAGCATGATATTTTTGATCATGTTCAGACTGTAGTCTAGTCTATCCCTTGGATCGCTTTCCAAAAACTGCTATCTAGCCAGCTGTTCCCCATCCTGTGCTTGTAAAGTTGATTATTCCTGCTTATTCCTGCCTATTTGTAATACCTCGCACTTGTCTCTGCTGGATTCAGCCCAGTTTTCCAAGACCATTTCTCTAATTTACAATGATCATGCCAAATTCTAGGTCTGTCTCCTATACATTTCAGACACTCTCGGTTTCATTTCACATGCAGATTTAATAATGTGTTGGGCCTTGTTTGTTTGATTGTTTTGGTTGTGGTTTTTATTATTTTATTAGCTCTTTGTTCTGTTACACATATCATTAATAATGTATATTGAAAGGGTTCGTAATCTGGACAGACCCTTTATAGATATGTGTAAATCTTCTGCTTGCGGCTGTTTTCCAACCAATCAAGTCATAGCATATTTAGTCTCCTCCTCTTAAGTCCCTCCTCAAGTGGAATCATTGGAAGAAAAATGAATTTAGTATCATCTTATATGGAAACAATGATCTTTGCTCAACTTCTGTGACATATTTTCAGCTCTACAGGATTCGTTTTCTGGGGTGTAGGTTGTAAAGAACACTGTAGATATGCTTGTGTAATTAATTACATACTATGTAATCTAGCTTCCTATTTCATTCTGCGTCTTTTTTTTCCTAAAAAATCCTAACATATATTAATATTTGTGTATCATAGGGTGTAATACTTATGTTCTTAGAGAACTATCACAATGACTCTTGGTCGATAATAATTCATTTAGATCTCCATTTACTCAGTTAAGTCACTGGATGCTGTTTACTGTGCTGTCTGCTGTCGTCCTTCTTGAATCTCGCTGATGAGTGCAAGTTCTAGCTACAGCAAAAGATGGCTGCACAGCTCAGATAGCCTTCTATGAGCTTATATGGTAAAAAATTGTGCTTCTAGTACTGAAAATCTCAACCAAAACCTCTCTCTCTCTTCCTTTCAAAGTCATAGTTTATTACAATGAAATGGCTATTTTTTAAAAAGGAAAATAATAAAAATGAATATTATGTAACAACAAAGTTAGTTTTCCTGATATGAGAAAAGATCCTCCCAATATTTCTAAAAGCAAGAAACCATCTTCAAGTTCAGTCACTCAGTTCAGTCAGGCTAAATGTGTATTTAGAACAAGATAGGGTTTTTTCCTTTTGACAAATTCTGTTTCAATCTTGTCTGTCCTGAAGGTTGCAAGATGAGTGGTGCCTGTCATGTGTGGGAAACACAAATACACACTGTATACATAACCTAGTATATGCCAGCAATCAATGTACTTCAAAATCTAACACCGGCTAATGATGGAGTAAAATTAAAAAGAATTGTAGGAGTGATGAAGGGAAAATGCCACTGCTGTTCAACAGTTGAAGATAAGATACTACATTCAGGACAAACTGGGACATATAACTAAACTCCTAAGGTTAGCAAAAGTATTATGTTTGTGATTATTATGTTATGGTTAAATTTTGCATTATCATTGCAGAGTGTTTATGGTAGATCATTAATGTTCACTACAAAAAGCACAAAAATTTGTTGAATTATGTGAAAAGTATTATCTCTCTATGTTAACATTTCCAAACAAACTGCATACTTACAAATGTTTACATCTTCTGTCTTTTCTTTTAATAAACTTCACAGTAAATTGATGTATTTTCAGAATGACTGAAAATATATTTGATTCTTTTTTGAAATCAATAATGGGGTTAAATTACTGGTACGGATTTACAATGTCTTGTTAAAAGAAGCTGCTAACTGTTTTTTTACTTTTCTGTCAGTACCTCCTGCTTTCCCATGTCAACCTTTTATGAAGTATGTCTGCAGACATCAGTGAGTTTGCTTTCATTGAGGGAAGGTTAAAGCCAAAGTGTTAATTCTCTACTTTGTTTTCTTTCTGTTTTTCAAAACCCCTTCCTCTAAGTATTTTCTCCCCTGGGAAATACCTTTTGATATGATATCCCAGAGGAATAAATGTCACTACTGTGACTCTTCCAGTGCCTATATTGGAAAGTTCTTCACGTTCAAAAAATAAAGAAGTTGCTGTGCTGCCACACATGTTACCTGGCTGCTCTATAACATATCATCTCTTATATCTGGATTTTTTTGGCCATGACCAACACAATGATTGGCAGAACAAGATGAAAGGATCGTTTATCTTGATGTACTGCCTCTGCTGTCATCAGGCCCTTCACACTAGCATCTTCTATGTTTGCCAACATAGATATTGTATCTCATCTAACTAATTCACTTACAGTAGCTTCCATGAATATGTAAGAGAAAATTAGTATATTCTGCATTGAATGGCAGATTTTCAAATAGCCTGTAAGTGCGACACTCATCTCATTAAGCATAGGTGTTTACCATGGAACTATCTACATCTAAACTAATAATCTTAGCCTTTCTTTATACTTAGTAGACAGTAGTTCTTGTGACCTGGTATGAGCAGCCTAAAATTGGAAATATGAATGTCTCTGAATAAATAACTTATTATGAGCTTGGTAAGCACAGTCTGGCTTTTAAGGAGAAAGATAGGATGAATGTCATAACAAGGCATTGTCTCATGTCTACTGAAAAGCAGTATCCCTTAGGGGTAGTTTTAAGTACACATAAGTGTACCTGAAGATGAAGAAGCCTCAGTATGAAATTCACACACAGTGTTAAAACCAAGTTCATGTCTGAGTAAATTACATCAATACACCTGTATTGATTTACAAAAAAAAAAAAAAAAAGATTATATTAAGTGTGAGATGTTACATCAGGGTCTAGCCACATTTATTACTTTTAGGTAGACTAGTTTTATTTTATAAAACAAATGTAATGATTGTTTTCTGCTTTATCTATGCACACCTTATTTGTAATGATTTCTGAATCATGTGACTGTATATTTCACTAAATCCAATGAGAGCATTTGTTCATGTCTATCAATCCACCCGAGTCCCCAAACAATAAGTGATTCTAGTCTAAATATGACTACATAAAATCATGGTTGTCATTGTTTTTAAAAGAAAGTCTCAGTGTAGAAGACTACATAGAGGATTATTGATTATTAGAGAAGTCTTACATTCACATTATAAAATTTTTCAGTGCTGTTCTTTTCTTATGCATGCTACTGTGTACTAGCTTTCTACTTCATTGGCAGTGACACCGGTTTTAAATGCCCTCTGTTTCAGAACCACCTTGCAATAACATTTTAAAGCATTAATTTCAAGACTTATTGATTATGAATGTACCAGCTAACACAGCTCTGGTGAACAGTTTGGAAGAATTTCTCCTTATAAGTGTAATTTTTAAGAGGTCTGCCTTTTCAGAATGGAAACAATAATTTAGTTGCTTTTTCACAAAATAAACAAATGAATTAAGAGCCAGGAGTTGTAGAGAGCTTTGAGCTCCTGTGGTTGGTGATCATGCATAACCTGTGCACATGTTGCTGACCTTGTTATCACAGAATCTCCTAGACTGGAAAAGACCTGTAAGATCATCTAGTCCAATCATTAACCTAACACTGACAAGCCCACCACTAAACCACGTCCCTCAGCACTATCTACATGACCGTTAAATACCTCCAGGAATGGGGACTCCACCACTGCCCTGAGTAACATGTTCCAGTGCCTGATGACACTTTCAGTGAAAAAATTCTTCCTAATATCCAATCTATCCTTCAAAACTTCCCTTGGCGCAACTTGAAGCCATTTCCTCTTGTCCTCTCACCCATTACTTGACAGAACAGGTCGACTCCCACCTCTCTCCTTTCAGATAGTTGTAGAAAGTGATAAGGTCTCCCCTGAGCCTCCTTTTCTACAGGCTAAACAACCCCAGTTCCCTCAGCCGCTCCTCGTGAGACGTGCTCCAGACCCTTCACCAGTTTTGTTGCCCTTCTTTGGACACGCTCCAGTGCCTCAATGTCCTTCTTGTGGTGAGGGGCCCACAACTGAACACAGTACTCAAGATGCGGCCTCACCAGTGCTGAGTACAGGGGTAAAATCACCTCCCTGGTCCTGCTGGCTACACTATTCCTGACACAGGCCAGGATGCCATTGGCTTTCTTGGCCACCTGGGCACACTGCTGGCTCATGTTCAGCTGGCTGTCAACCAACACCCCCAGGTCCATCTCTGCTGAGCAGCTTTCCAGCCACTCCTCCCGAAGCCTGTAGCATTGGCGGGGGTTGTTGTGGTCAAAGTGTAAGACCCAGGATTTGGCCTTATTGAAACACATACAGTTTGCCTTGGCCCATCGATCCAGTCTGTCTAAATCCCTCTGCAGGGCCTTCCTACCCTCAGGCAGATCAACTCTTCCACCCAGCTTGGTGTGGTCTGCAAACTTGGTGAATTATCTTACTGAGGGTGAAGTTTTCTTCCATTAGGGCTGAATCTAGCCCCGCTGCTGCCTCACTGAGCTCCTCGGGGCTAATTGCAAAGTGAGCTGTTAGTAAGAAGCTGGTAAGTGAGCTAATTCTGAGACTGTTCCTCCTTGATGCACACTACTTACAATAGGAAAATTCAAAATAATTTTTAACGTGGCTTTCTACTGAAAGAAAACAGGTCTAATTCATCTCAAGAGGAAGCGAGTGGAGTGGTAGGATAATCTCAACACTTTTGGTTTTGGAAATGTGACCAAATACTTTATCCCTATGATTAGCAGTAGAAGCTCCAGAACCATTGAGTGTTACATGAGCAATAACTTATTTTAAGAAATCTCAGTATGTATAAGGTACTAACAGACTTGATTTATCCTAAGAACTTCAGAATGATTTAGCATTACCTTATCCATCACTGGCAGTAAACATTATGTTTTATCAAGGATCGAAGAACTATGAAAATATTTCTCAGTATGTTGTACATAAGAATCAAAATAATTTATAAAAAATTCAAAAGCTATTTTAAAATATAGACATGCAGTGTCTAAGAAATCTTGTTTAGGTAAATTTAAGAATTGGACTTTGGAGACCAAATCAAGGATACTCCAGCTTAAATTTGTTGTTCATTGCTTCCTTGCCTTTCAACATAAAGAGATATGTCAAAACATTTCACTGTGATTTTAAGGAAGAATCAGATCAAAAAGATGCTGCCATAACACAATTCCCTGTGTCTCTTTAGCAAATGTATTTATGATGGGATTTACTGGTTTTTGGATTATCAAATTCCCTAGTAAACACTGAGTATTCACTGATGTAAAGTGAAGCAAACACTGGATACTGATGTGATCTATCACTCACCAGCATAGTATCTATGTACTAAAATCAGAGCTTTCTAAGTGCTATTTGTCTGTCTCCTCATGGCTACAAATGAATAGAAACAGAATTCTAGAGATAAAGATCTCTAAGGTGGTTAAGTCAGTAAACAATCAAAAACACTGAAACCAAAATTTTCTTTCTGACATCGAAGTGACAGAAAGGTGCTTGTGAAGGCATTAACTTGATTGTGAAGTCACCAACTCTGAATGAGACCATCCCTGAATGAAAAAAAATATTATATATGAAAGCTTTTCTTAAAATGTTTATTGAAAAAAGAACCACAACAATATGCTTATTTGTGATAACAAACTTGCCTATGGATACACAGTTTTTAATATACTGATTGTAGCAGGTAACTTTTCCTAAAATAATAATCTAGTGCAGGAAATAATATAGTACTAAATAAAATCCATCTTGGTCTGCCTTAAAATTTGGTAAGCTTGCTTCATAAAAGTAAGGATTCTATGGGATGCTCCTTCAAACTACAAATAATGTATGCTGGCACACCATGTAATCTCAATGGTAACATGTTTGTTTACTATTCCCTTTTAGTAGAAAATCCCCAAATGCAAACAAATTTCTGACACTATCCAGTTCATGTAAATGCAAAATCTTGCTAGAGTGTCATCTTCCAAAATGCTCTAGTATTTAATCCACTCTGCCAGTTTAGTCATTTTTATGGAAATGCATCATAGCTGGTTTTCGCAGCATCACTGAGCTGTATTTTACTTTGAATCTTAAATTTCATTGAGTAAGTATATTAAAAGGAATGTCTTGTACTTGATAATTAAGCAATCAAAAATGGAATAAATGGTGTGTCCAGCTAGGCATATTATTTCTTTGTTTTCTAATCCTTTTGTTGTGCTTCATTTTGTAAGTCCTCCGTACGGCTGAATAGAAAATGTTATCAATAAAGGCAAGCCATTAATCCACCCATGACAAAAATTAAGATATATTTGTCCTTTAAGGCTGACTGCCTCTGTTCTGTTCAGCTATGGAGGTCAATAACCTGTAAGTGTTTAATGAATATTGCTATAATGTTACTTTCATTATTGAATTAGAGATGGCTTTGAAGAAGACATAATGGTTTGATCTGTTTTGTTTTATATTTATTAAACTTTAGAAAGTGTATGAGTTATATTTCTTCAGTTAAAATTTTGAAAGAATGTGAATATTTACATAAGATTTACATAAGAAAAAACATTTAAAATTAATAATAAATAGTAATTGCTCTGTCTCTTAATGAAGACATTTTTTCTTTTGTGAATCCTAGCAAATCTGAAATAGATTTATTACTGAAGACTATTTCACAGTCCTGGGATTAAATTATTACCATGTAATTTTATATAAATATTTTATATATTCATTATTTAATGTTAGTTAGACTTTATTATCAGCAGATTAAGAAAATGGAAGGGCCAATTAAAATCACAAAGATGTCACTGGTAACAGAATAAGAAAAGTTTAGATTTAAGGTCCATTCAGAAAATAAACTTAGACCCAGATGTAGATGGTCGATTCTTCAAAGCAGTTAATGAAAGCCCCAAAAGGCATAAAACAAGCTACATCCAGTTCTAGCAAATTTACAATGAACATGTCTGAGAACAGGTTTACCTCTGGACATAACACTTTTACAGTGGTCTAAAGAAGCTACCCTCATTAGCACTTCTCTAAATATACCAGGCGACATATGTAAGAATTTTTTTGGCCCTCAAATAGGCGCTCAGCGTGCACTGAGAAACCAAACGCTGCTCTCTGAAATTTTCCTAGATATTTACACTGCTACATATTTTGCCAGTTCCAGCAAAGAAGGAAAAGGAGGCGTTACCCTCTCTTCTGCCTCCATAAGTATATGGGGTTTGTAAGAATAAGTTACAGAGTAGTATTGATAGCAGTTTCTTATAGGAAATCTGACTACACAGGAGTTTTCTTCAGAACATCTGACATGTTCCAGTTTTCCTAGCAAAGCAGACAAGAAACCAAATATCTTAGAAACATCAGTTGTACAATTCAACTCCATCAAAAACCTTCTCATCTGCTGAAAGTGAATAATTATAAAACCAGCCGTTAGACAATACCTTAATTGCACAATGAGGACAAACAGAAATTGAAATTATGTTTAAAAATCTCCTCTACTGTCATTAGTTGATGGGCAAGACAGCAATCTGCAGGCAGAGCAGGCAACATCACAGTACAGGGCACTGAACAGATTTATACCGGAAGATTCTTTGTAGATTACACATATTTTTAAAGTAAGTATGTACAGACCTGACTTCTTTTGTGTTTTGCAAAATCTTGCAAATCTGCTTTATTTTATCCTTTTTCTTTATTCTCCAGCAATATATCAGATACAGGTTAGCTAACTCATGGAAGTACACAGAGGTATCTGTAGTGAAGCTATTGCTGTCTTAGGCAGCTCAGCATTCATTCCTGTTATTTTCCTTATATGACAATTTCATGGTTATGTTTTTCTTTAATAGTTTTTTTTCCCTGAATTAAAGTTAAGCACGTGCAAATATTATTCTCCAACCTGAGTCAAACTATCTTGAGATAAATATGCCTCGTAAATAACAGACATACATGTTTCAACTAAAGTTAGAAATACAAATCAGCAAGCGAATTAAATCCCACAAAAAAACAACAACCCACAAACAAAACCAACGTCAGGGAAATTAAAATTATTCTTGTAGTGGTCAGAAAGAGGTTATATATACTAATATGTCATACCTTCCCTCCAAATGCTATTACAAACACTTCCAATAGAGAAGGAACAGAAAGGACAAAAGGAGTGCAAGGTCTCACATGCTGTTACCAGTTCTTCAACATTTTCATCACAGTTCTGTTAACCATTAGATGTGTGTAATATGAGTTAGAAAAAATATAGATGTATATGTATTTCAAAAATGTTGCCAAACTGCTAACAAAATTAATGTGAAGTTCAAATTTGTGTGCATGTGTGTGAAAGGACAAAAATTGCAAGCCAGTTTCTCAGCACTCTGACAGGTCACCAATCTACTCTTTGTGCAGAGCTGTCTTTTAGAAATTGCTGTTTTATTTAGTAGAATGTTTTCTAGCTGTTAGGGTTGCAAAGAAAATATTTGTGATGTGAAAAGGGTATTAAATGGAGCAGTGTCGTATTTCCAGACATAACACCAAGTGAGATCCATTCATCAAAGCAGGCTATTAACCTTTATACCTACAGCTTCACTTGTCAATATCCTTAACTTTCATTCCAATGATCATTTTATCAGAAAAATCTGATTCTTTTAGTCCCTCATTCCAGACTACCAATCACATCTGCCGAAACATCTAGTTTTCTTGATGGCCTACTTAATGCTATATGTTGTAAACATAATGATCTTAAATATATGAAACTGCAGAAGTGTATAATTTAAACTGAACAGAATAATAAGGTAAACAACACTGCTTCTGTTTTTGCTTGATACCTTCATTACTATTTACATTACTATGAATCACTTTCATATATGATTAGTCAAAAATCTTCTATTCTTCATTTAATGGATTCTGCCAAAGAATTTCTAGTCTGTCATTTTACAATACCATACAACTCAAGATCTTTGACCCACATATAAGTCCAGGTCCCTACAGCTTACAAACAAAAATGTGGTTGGTATCTAAACATGCAAACAACTTCTACTGTGTGAAAATAATGTTATTTTTCTTAATGTGTCTACTCACATCTTTTACTGTCACACTTCTTCAGTGCCTGGTCTTGTTTTCTTTTTAGATACAAGTTTCTCAGTTACTCCAGTCTTATTTCTGACATACTTTATTCAATCCTACGAGTTCTTAGCCTTTTTCAGTTCATGAGATTGGATTCTACTTGCCCTAACTTAGAAAAAAAGGGATTTAGCTCCAGACTCAGACATCTAAATTGAGATGTGTATGGATAGTCTAGTTTCCTATTTTAGTCCCTGGAAAGTTGGAGCTCCATTTGATTGATCATGCATATATTTCTAATTCAATTTCAAGAGCCCTGTGATATCCAAGATACTTACATAGTAGATATGATTCAAGACGTAGGTATATAATACAATGATATGAAAATTGGTGCTCTTCTGCAGTTGATGCTCTTCTGCTGCACACCAGGTAGGATATGCAAGAGCTTCTCGAAAAGCACCCACTTTTAGGCAACTGAAATAGGTACCTGTTTGGCTTAAGCGTTGGAGTCAGAAAGCAATTCAACTTACTGAAATTAGATATCTAATATAGAAGGAGATAGAAGCTCTTTTGGTCCGTCTGGCTCTATTGACAGGCTCTCCACTGACTGCAGTGGATGCTTAGACACCCAGGGCACATAAGCACAGCTACACTGCGCGTAGATGTAGGCAAGCTGAATCTCACCTATACTGTCTGTTTCTTTTTTCTTCTGCAGACTCTTCTCCCAATGCTGTTCTCCTGTTATTTTTTTACATAACCTTTTCCTCTCCGTGATAAATAATCTTTTTGATCTATCTTTTCTCACATTCATTTATCATAAACCTAAATACGGATTCTCTTTTGTCTCCATCTATTTTCCTTTCCTTCTAGTTTTCTGTCATTTATATCCTTCCTACACAAATTGCATAAGTGCAATCCATTTACCGTAAGTTAAATGTTTGCAATGTAGATTCCAACTCTAAAGGTCCAGCTTTGCCTCCCTTTACAGTCAGTGTATGAAGGAAGGCACTTTTGAAAAGTGGTTCGTTGGACTTGCTTTAGGTAGCAACTCTAATGTAACAATAATTATGCTTCCATATGCCTATTTTTCTCCCCCAAATGCTGTTTAAGAAAATTCTTTGTAAATACGACTTAAGAATGCAAGTTGAACAAGTCCTGCAAAGTTAAGGATTTTCCCTGTTTTGTCAATAATATTTACTGCTCAAATCACAGATGAACAATCTACTTCTAATATAATGCCAATTATCTAGTAACACGTCTACCAATATTTTACTTTTATACACACAACCACAATGCTTGACTTACTAACCCCATGTGTGTTTTAAAATACTAAATAAAAAAAAAAAGAAGAAAAGAAGAAGAAGGAGAAAAAGAAAAATTACTTGTGTGTTGTTTGTGTATATTTTCCTGTTTGTTTTGGCATGCTGAAGAACAGAGGAGCCCAGGGAAAGTTCACTCATCCTTTGCAAACTTGCCACTTTGCTGCCAATATTTGATCTCCCATCTTACATCTTGTTTATTTTGTTTGTAGTGAATTATCATTATGGCATTGTGCCTTTTGAACAGACTTCATTGATATAAAAATGTGCTCTGATCTGGCCAAGTGAAAAATATGTAATGTCTCCTAACAATGATTCCAGTGAGAGTTCTTTTAGGACCCTTTTTAAAAATAATGAGATGGTCATAACTCCAAAACAATGAATATTCAGCAGTGTAGCCACTGTCAGTCCAAAATAGCTTGCAAGTTAATAAGAATGAAAAACAGTTCTTGGTCAGCTTTTGATTGTGATTTTTGAAGTGACCCAAGCAACTCACATACAAGACTAGACTTGCAATTGGCTTACTGGACTACAAGTGGGCATACATCTCTTGTGGCAAATTCCAGCTAACACAGTGAGTAGTTTTAGCAGTGTAGAAAACATAGGAAGTCGTACAAATTGTGTGCAGAAGAAAGATTACAAAAATGCATTAAGAACATTGTGTGAAATTGTTCAACACAATTCGTAAGGTGTATCAGTAATTCCTCTTTACCCCTATGGAATGTACAGCTGAGAATTCAAGAGGCAGTTGGAAAAAAAATATGCCCCAAAATCCCTTTTAGTTTGTTTGAACATACATTGCAATTTGTAGTGATGCATTACTCTATTTCCATAATACACAGTAAGCATAACTCATGGAATATATTAATTTAACTTTTAATTCAGTGTAATAATTCAATATTCTTTCAGGTTCTGTTACTTTAAGGAGACTTTTCAAGAGGTTTGAGTTTGACCCAAACTGCCCATGATTCAGGCTGATTGTCACATGCTTTTGCTAAAGTGGAACCAGTGAACTCTAGTGATACATAATCTGGAAGCACCCCTCAGATTAAGGGAAGGAAATGTTTTTTTTCTTTCCCCCTTAGTTATCTCATGCCCTAGACTTTCTCATCTCCTTGGTCATGCTCAATGGAGCAGGTAGGTTGTGGCAGGTGCTGTCAAGACCATCACTCCATTTCCAAAAGAGGATGTTGAAACTGTCTATGTCATACCTAAGGATAGAGATGAAGGTGACAATTCAGTCTGAACCAAAGTACTTTGGAGAGAGCATGCATCTAATTGTCACAGCCTGGTTTGAAAAAAAAAAAAAGGCAATTTCCAAGAAAAAGGCACATTTATTTAGAATTATCTTTACATGCACCTCTATGCAATTTGTGATTAGGCATCACTGATTTCCAGATAAATTATGTATTTATAACGATAGCAGGAAGGTCTGATTCTAGTAGCTTAATGGAAAATAAACTGCATTAATTTAAATTCATGCTTTAGGGTTTAGGACAATATCTGTCTGTCAGCAATTACTCAGATACTTGTATGGGAAGCAAATAATTTCATATTTACTACCTGTGAGACTGGGGGGGGTGGGTGGGTGTATGTGTATTATTCTGAATCATCTGGCACCAGCTGACCTCCATGGGATGACCAGTTAAGCCAGGCAGTAGAGCAGCTGAGCCAGGTGTATTACCCCTTGGGGGCCAATACTGTGTAACATCTTAATTAATGACTAGGATGATGGGCCGGAGTGCACCCTCAGCAAGTTTGCAGACCATCCAAAACTGGGAGGAGTGGTTCATACACCAGGTGGCTGTGCTACCATTCAGAGGGACCTCAGCAGGGTGGAGAAATGCACTGACAGGAACCTCATGAAGTTCAACAAATGAAAATGACCAGTCTTGCATCTGGGGAGGAATAACCCCAGCCACCAGTACATGCTGGGAACTGACTGGCTGGAAAGAAGCTCTGCAGAAAAAAAAACCAACTGTGTGCCCTTGTGGCATAGAAGGTCAACTGCCTCCTGGGCTGCATTAGGAATAGCATCACCTGAAGGTTGAGGGAAGTCACCCATTCTCTCTGCTCAGTGCTGGTGAGACACATCTGGAGTGCTGTGTTCAGGTTTGAACTTTGCACTACAAGAAAGACATAGACATACTACAGCAAGTCCAGCAAAGTGCTGTGGAGATTGTTAAGGGACTGGAGAATCTTTCCCTAAGTGTGATGGGACTGTTCAGCCTGGAGAAGAGGCGGCTTGGAGGATCTTATACGTGTGTGTAAATACCTGATGGGGAAGTAAAGACAGTGAAGCCAGGCTCTGCTCAGTGATGCTCAGTGACAGGACAAGGGGCAATGGGCCCAAAGTGAAATTCAGGAAATTCCACCTAAACATAAGGAAAAATTTTTTTATTATGAGGGTAGTCAAAGACTGGAACAGATTCCTCAGCAAAGTTGTGGAGTTTTCAGCCTTGGATATACTCTAAACCCACTAAACACAGCCCTGAGCCACCTGCTGTAGCTGTCTCTGCCTGAGCAGGGCTTGGACTAGACGATCTCCGGAGGTGCCTTCCAACTTCAGCCATTCTTTGATTCTGCGATGATACTGATGGTGAGTTTTAACGATAAAACTGATATATCTTTTAGCACTTATTATTATTGTCCTATCCACACACACAAAAAAAAAAAGAAAGAAGTATAGAAAGCTACACACAATGTATTTTTTGATCTGAAGTATAGGGATGTGCTTCTGAAATTTTGAAGTGAAAACGTCCAGTCAGTGCAATCTTGTCTGGGAGTTTTCTTAAATGATGATTATAACAAAAAATAATTGTAAGGGGTCTGGTTGGGATGGCATTGGTTTTCTCTACAGCAGCCTATATGGTGCTGTGCTTTATTTTTGTGACAAAAACAGTGGTGATATCACTTCCAGGGTTTAGCTACTGCTGTACAGTGGTTGCCCAGTGTCAAGGCCTTCTCTGTTTCTCACTCTGCCCCCAACCCGGGGTGCAGACTCAGGGTGGGCAGGAGGTTGGGAGGGGACAGAGCCAGGACAGCCAACCCAAAATGACCAGAGATATTCTGTATCATATAATGTCATGCTCAGCAATAAAGTGGTGGTGGTGGTGGGAGTTTTTTCTAAAGTAGCCATTGCTCAGAGACTGGCTGGACATCACCCAGCTGGTGGGAGGTGGTGAGTGATTGCCTTTGCAGCATTTGGGTTGGGTTTGGTTTTTTTTAATCCCCCGCTCCCCTTTACTTATTAAGCTGTCTTTATCTCAACCCACAAGTTCTTTTGATTTTGCCTTCCAATTCCCTCCCCCATCCTTCCAGGGGAAAGTGAAAGAGCATCTGGGTCGGGGCTTACCTGCTGGCTGGGGTCAACTCAACACAATCATTTAGATCATTTAAATCAAATACAGATATGAACTCACATAGTAGTAATAGAAGAATCAAAGCTAAAAGCAACTATTGTAAACACGTTAACATTTGAAATTCCACAAGGACAGAAATTAAGCAAAGACAGAAATACCTTATAGGTTTCATGACACATAGAGCTGTATTTTGTAGCTGCTAGAGTAAGATTAGTGATATAAATGACTCTCAATCATCCAAATTATTTAGATATCATTCACTAAATTGCAGCAGTTCCAGACTTGTACTGTTTGAATATCTTATGATAGTATCCTATTTAATTGACTGCACACAACCTAAAAGTGGCAGTTTTGCAAAATTGCTTTTCATTTCATTTTACATTTGTATCTGAGAGACCACAGAGGCATGAACAAAAGGGCAGTGAACATGGCATGAGGAAAATTGCAGGAGACAGTCTTACTTCTGCGATCATCTGAGTTTCACTGGTACTGCCTAACACTCCTGGGAGAAACAAATTCATTAAATAGGTATGGAACTTATATATTACTTAGCATGAGCAGCCTACTTGTTAGGTAGGACTGATTTGTTTCTTTTGGTCCTCTCATGCCTGCACTCCTTGCATCCCCCTAAATCACCTATTCCTTGAATGGATGTGCAGCTCGGCTATTTGCTCATTTGTTTGGCTTCACCTGGTGCCTGACGGCAAAGGACTGAGTTGCATTTTTCAATTACGGACAATTGCAAGTGAGAAGCATGGCATATGGGTCCATCAGTTCAGGACAAAGCTGGTTTTGCAAAGTGGGTTTCAGATCAAGCATCTTACTGCAGAATTTTCTCTGTTTGAATTTTGTAGATACTCTGTTTTAAAAGCCACATTAAGAATATTTTAATATAAGAATATTCATTGATGCAAAGTACATTGCTGTTGTACATAGGCCAGATACCAGTGCAAAATATCCTATTTTTTTTAAGGGCTGGACCTGATGCCACCTTTCTAGGCACTGCTGGAAATGAAGACAAGGGTCTTATTTTCAGAAATGATGGAACTATTCTAACCAAATGCAACTGGAACAGGACTGATTTCACAGAACCTGCTTTATCATCCATTAGTTGAAATTCAAGGCACACTTTTGAAAATTTGGGCTAGAAGATACTAACCCCATTTGTCCTTGTTTTTATATTTGGAACCATCTCCGAGTAACATGTATCTAGACTAGTGAGCAAGTGTAGGACTGACTGCTGGTACTGTTCCCTAATCCAGTAGCAAAAAGCATGTGTACACCAGCTCATGCACACTACCCTGAACGTAGTAAGTATTCACCACCCTGAACGCTAGTTTGTGTTCAGCTGAGGATTTATCAAGCGTTAGGTACTTTGCTTAGAATGAACATTCAGAGATTAATTTTCCCATTAAAATTAATTTAATATAAATACTTTGTAACATTTGGGTAAATTCATTGCTTTTTCGAACTCTTCTGCCTAACTGACTGACTACATGAGATAATTTAAGAACAGCTATTGCACAAGAGGGCAAATCCACCCATAAGAATTAAATTCTTTTTAGTCACCTGTATGTTCACAAGACATTTTTAGATACTTATGCAGCTCTTACTGGTAAATTTGAAAAAATCAGTACCAAAGAGCTTTTTCTTGGCAAATGGTGTAGTTTTATATTCCACCCTTATAGTCACTCCTACTGTGCTTTCCTCAGTGGTAATGCTGAAATAGTTCTGAACTAGTAAAATAAACCTTTAAAAAGTTTCAAGCAGATTTTCTTGATTTAAAAATGATGATTTATGATTATGCGAACTAGGTTTAATATGCATTAGGAATTCAAATGCTGTTGCAATAATTTTTTAGTAAAAGCTGCTTTTTAGAACTACCTTTGCACATTCTCTCCACAAGCAATAATTCTTCATCTATAGAGTAATTTATTTCTTCTGGTTTTAATATGTTACAGATGAATGGTTGTATGTCTTTCCTGTTAGAGCATTACAAGACAGTCCACTTTTGCATTAGGCTGGTACTACAACAGATACCTGTGGTGCTCTTCATGGTTCATGTGGTACTAATTTAAATGGGAAGTTGCACATATTTCATTGAAACACTTGGTAAAGCCAGCTTTCACAGAAGGGTGCAAATGATGGACTGTTCTCTGTGTGCAGCTGAACTGCTCTAAATGTGTCAGTGAGGGTTATGGATCATTTCATTCAACCATCAGCTCTGGTCCGCTGTGTGTACAAATCACAGTATAGTGTCATCCAACAGAACATTCCTGACAATACTAGAACATTTATAGTACTGCCATTTTTAATAGGAGTTCTGCAACCCTGTTTAAATAGTATTACTTCTTTAACTCTTTAAACTCTGAATTTGAAGTCATTTTTAGTTTCCCTCTCTGTTAGTTGCAGTGTCCCCAGTTTGGACTATTTGCTCATTTTTCTTGGCTTCATAGCTATTGGGAAAGGAAATAAAAGACACTCAAGGTTAAAGCTAAGTTGCAGCTAGGACCTGCATTCGAGAAACTTTCAGTCTCCGTAAAAGGTATGTTATTTTCTGTTTTTTCCTTAGCAGTGATCTTTGGATAATTCAATAACCCCCGAGCATACAGTCCCTTTAAATATCAAACAGTCCACCTTCATTCTCTGTCAAGAATCGATTGAATTGATGATAAATGTTACATGATTAGTGAACCCTTTGTCTTTCTATTGTCAGGAGGAAAAACATTTTTGGCAGTTGCAGTATAACATTTTCCCATTACCTAAACTTTACAGCTGAGAAAAGAAAGAAACTTGCTGAAATTTAAAGGAAACTTTTTCAGTGGCTTCATGTCGTGGATGGGAGAAACCATACAATAATCATTATGATTATTGTAAAAGCAAAGACATGTATTTGTATTTAGGGAGTGGCCAACTGTTCTACTTCTTTTGTGTTACTTTTCCTGTGTTAGAAACGGTCCTTCCTAATCCTGCATGATAGACTGACAGAACCTGCACACAGAAACAGTGCCAATCAGGCATACTATACATTTAGGCTTCACTTTATTCTGTAATTGTCCTTCAAAATCAAGGGTTGCGAGTATTCATTTTTCCTGAAGAACTGGTGATATCTACGTGCACGGGAGTTGTTAACACCGGTGAAGCTTACTCAAAGTACTGAATTTATAAGTTCTTGGTAAACTGATACCTATAGTTGCTGGAGATTCACAGGCTCCTAACTCAGACTTTCAGTTTTCTCTGTGGACTATAGGAAGACTCATCACCTATGCTGGGCACCAAAACTGGGTGCTTAACCTTACACGATATGAATATATCCTCGTTGGCCAATTATGGATTTAGAAGTCTGTATTTAAGAAATACAGTTTGAGATGTTTTAGTCCAAATCTTGGCAGATGGTAGCTTCCCAAATCAGTTTACTATGTCATAGACCTTCAGAGAGTGGCTAATTTTGGACCAGTGTTACTTCACTTGAACATACCTCAATTTTTATTTTATACCAGGCATATTCTGCATATCTTCTAGATATATGGGGAGTGCTCCAAAAGCAGGACTCTTAAAAAAACCCAAAACTGAAACCAGCAATAATTTTTTAATTGAACAACATGGGATTTTTTCCTGAATGTGACTAAGCCTGCAAATCCATCCTGGCTGAAGTTAATAACACCAGAAAAGCTTCTAACACCACTAACCATTTTTATCACTTGAAAGCAAAGTTCCTAGATCATCACTGGCAACCACTGTACATGTTAGGATACTAACCACTGTTAATATTTATATTATATTATATGAATACTAATAATTACTTATTCTCATCTAGCTGTGGTAGAGAGTACTCCCCTGTGGACAACAATAACAGCTATGTCAACATTTGCGTTTTTTTACGGTGTCAAACAACACCCCATGCTCTGACTGCATACACACATTACCAGCGCACCCACAAATAAAACCATGAGGTCTCATGGATTTTTTTATTATTATTTTCAATATATCATTGCTAAACTTTCACTTAGCCTCTTCATAGAAACTGAATTTTTTGAATGGCTCTAGATACCAGATTAGAGGCAATTTGGGGGGGCCACTCTCCACAGCTGCATAGTGATGTTTTTCCTCTGTCTCGTAGGATGCAATGGCAGCTGAAGAGGTTAATGAAACAGGAAGAGGTGGGCCAAAAATATTTAACTCCTTTTTTGGTTGTGGGATTTCATTGTTACTGATGATCATGTAGATTCCAGAATATCTTCAAACATAATTTTTCCTGTAGTAAAATCTACTTACTACTCTATTCTCAGATTTCATGTCAGGTTAAGGGCCATGTTCTGCAAGGTTCGACAAAAATTCCTCACACAATTTTTAGATTAGAGATAATTAGTATACATTTTGCTTGACTTGGGAGTATGGTATAATTACTCCTTGCATGCTCTTAATTCAGCAATAGCTTTTGCTTCTAAGCTTTTGATTTTTCTATACATTTAAAGTTAGTTAAACATTCATTTGCTAAATATATTTCAAAAAATTCACACTGTAAAAAAAGAAAGTTATTAAGTTCACGGTACAGATAGTTTTGAATTTAGTCTTCCTCTTATGTATGTGATATAGAAAGTTTTCTGTTCTCCCATTGACTTCAGTGAGAGCAATGTGAATCATTATTTTTGCCTATGTAAATTAATGAAACTCCATCAGTGGTATCAGTAAGCCTGTCAACATAAAATAACTAAAGAATTTTACCATCTCTATGTCTTTTGGCCCTGTGAGATTATTACTGGAGTTTTTTTTATCTTTGTTGGCAACATCTTTCCTCTTGGAGCTAGAGGGCAAGGGTTCACTCTTGGCTTTTGCAGATATGCATGCTGTGTTACGGAGACACTCCAGCTTCTCTGTAAATAAACCCTAACAATACCACTCATTTCCCCTGTAAGTGAAAAGAAAAGCCATTATACTTCCCAATTTCTGGAATTAAAGTTGACAGACAATGGGAATATGCTCTGAATATATGATTGAAATTATTTGCGAGATTAAAAACCATAAATTACTCCATTTCACACCATGTGTAAGTAATGTTTTTTTGTGCCCCTTCATTCAAGACTGTATGCTTGGGAACAGTCACTTTTTCTTTAAAAAAAACCCCATTTGTTATAAATGAGACATGATTTCTTGCCAGGGAAGCTGACAGAGAAAAAAAATATGGTGATGGAGAAGATTCTTTTCATCTGCTTCTGAATGATCGCTGTGTGCTTCCTAAATTCCCTAGCTAAAAGCCAGCCTCACTACAGAAAAACTACTCGTATCCATTTCCCAAATTGAGTAATGGCAAGCAGATATTCTTGGAATATGTCTACACCCTGCAATGAAAGTCTGTGTTAGACGTACTCTAGCGCACTCTGAGCAAACTGGTAAGTCTGTATAGTGAGGATATAAGCCTGTGACGCAGATGCTATAAAGCCACATTAAAGTAGCATAGCCCTGACAGACAGGACTAATAAGCCCATATGCAGTGCCTCCTGCTCCAAAGATAACCCACTCCCAAATTGCTTGGGTACCTTAGCGTGGGACTTCACACACAGACAGTCTTGTCAAATGCCACACAGGAATTTTATTCTTTTCCCTGGTTTCTGCAGGGGGAAGCTTATGGCTTCATCTTTAGACTTTAGATCAGTATAGCTGGATATTTGAAAGGCTGTACAGAGATGGGGCAAATCAAGAAAAGCATGAAAGAGAATTTTGCTCAAGGGGGGAGTTCAGCACCGCTCACTGGTGTTTTTACTTCTAAATGGCAATCTTTTTCATGGGGAGCTCCTATTTAGGAGGCTTGCAGACTGATGATAACTATGATTTTTTTAAAGCGGCTTTTTTATTTGTTTTCTTCTACCCACTGTGTACCCATGCACTGTGCACCAAGTAATTGACCTATATAAACCTGTAGACAAACTTGATTGCCAGCAACACATGATTGTAAGAAGTTCGACATTATCTCGAATGTGTTGTAGTGATTATTTGGCAAAGCATCAGTAATGCAGGTTGTGTTTGACAAAAACAATAATGATGAAAAATGTGATTAAAACTTTAAGGACCGGGCCACATTTCACAAATACTGATTGCTTAATTACCACTTACCCATTGACCAACGTGTCTCTAACAATGAACATTTGTTTTCAAGTGAACATTGCAAGTTCCAAATTGATTAGCAAAACATTAAATGAGTTTTCCCTTTCCTGTTTTACAAGTGTTCATTTTTGAGCCCGAGTACATCTTATTCCTACATCTCACACAGTTATGCAATGTGCAGGTTAGAATTAGTGGAATTCCTAAGCCATGAGAGAATTGCAAACTCTTTTCCCATTGATATACCACAAAGGAAGTGAACTTGGAAACTAATGTGGTTTTGGGGGAAAACCTGAATAGAGGCCTTAGTGGCGTTCAGTTTTCAGGAGATGGCATGTTGTTCAGTTTTGTCCAATTATCAATAAATAAGAGGGATTAGCTGCTGGCAATGGTGTGGTGGACAAAAGATGCAGGTCACATGCAGTGAATTCAGAAAAGTGAGAGTGTACTTAGGAAAAAAAACTTTTCTAAATTAGCAATAAAAAGAGATTATTAGGTTAACTGTTTAGTTTCTAAAGTAGATAAATCCTGATGATATGAATTCACTGCTGAATTATACCCTGAGTGATATGTCAAGGTTCATCTAACTTTCATCTTCTTACTACAAAATAATCATTTAGCTCTTCATCTAACTTGCTGCACAAAAAGCCGAGCCTTTGGAAACCGATGAATATGACCTTGAGAACTGAAACTAAAAGAGAAGACAAACAGAAGAGAAGTGAAACTTCAACTGGTTAAAATGTAGATTAATGATTTTTAGAAGTTTAAATGTCACTTCGTCTATTCTCCTGATATTTGTCCTGAAAGCAAGAGTAAAAATGCTTGAGTCTTTACAGAATGTGAGCTTTAACGGAAGGTGTTCTGTACAGAAAGTATGTTGATTTATGTTATGAACAGTTCCCTAGCATTTATACTCCCTCTTTCAGTACCAATTTAAGCAGTGAGGTAATCAAAGATAATTAAGAAAAGTTTGGTATTTAGGGTTTAGAGATGCAGATGCTTTGAGACTGATATTTTACACTGTCCAGAAATCTGAGAAACAGTAGACCAAGAGTGATTCATACTAACAGATTACTTTGGAGGCTCTGAGCTGGGGATGGAAAAGCACCTCCTACTGTGTACATATAGTCTAGGTGTCCAATAAATCTTTGCCACACTAGTTCCCCAAGCAAACAACAGAGAAGTACACAGTAAGACATATAAGTGCTCAGCAACAGAAATTTTAGCCAGTGGAACATTATCTAAAATTTAATATTAATCATTATACCAATAAATTCTATTGGACAACACATTCCCCATAGAGCATTGCACACAAGGAGTTTCTATCCCATTCACTATATGTCTGAATGAATAATTTGTGGGAGGAGTGAGAAGAGAGATTATAGTATTTGCAATATATTTTCATTTTAAAACATCAAGTTCTCGGCAAGCTGGCCTGCTGGACACTCTCAGTTTCTCTTCAGTACATGGAAATTGATATTTCAAGTTAGTTTAAAGCCCTAGATAACATGACAGGCACAGAAATGTCCACTGGTAGTTCTGCTGTTAAAAATAACCGGCTTAGTCAGCTGCCTCTTAAACATCCTTTCATCACACATGTGCTGAGGGTGCCAGAAATGGAGATACCTCTGTCTGTTTTGTCTATTAGCTTTTGACAACAAGCAGGAAAAGAAGGAAAAAAAAGACATGGCTAGGCAGCTTGTTCCATGAAGAAAATAAGCCCTCAGCACCCTATAGATATTCTTTACATGCCTTCTGTGTTCCCAGCCTAGACATTCAAAGTTTGAGGGCGTAGAACAGATGAATGGCTGGGGGTGCTAGAGCACAGCTCCCCCATTTCTTCCCACGGAGCTGCCCAGAGCCCCTGCCATGTAGATGCCGTGCTGCTGAACTTCCAGGAGTTTACCACTTTCCCAAGCAGCTACCATATGGTAATAAACCCAATGCACCTAGCAAGGGATGTTGTTCATTTTTGATTAGAGGAGGTTGGAGACACATATTCCATTTTATGAACTAAAATACCTGCTGCAGTTGGCTTGTGGATTGTACTTTTCTCAGGTATATGGCCTGGAAAATGGCTGATCTGTGCCAAGTAAGTGATGTTTATCAACTTGCAGCTTTTTATGAACGCAGGGGAGAAAAATGTGTGTAACAGGATTATAAAGACTTGAATCAAATCCAGACAAACTGTTCTTGTTTTCTAATCTGCAAACACGTAAATACTGTTATAGCTCTGAAAGTAGAAAAAAAAGTGTAACTTTCCAAATAAAATTCTATTAAAGTCTGCAAAGTTAATTAATGTAATAAATATGCCTGTGCTATATTAGGCAACAAACCTAACACTATTATCTCTTCTTATTTTCTTCCTGGATAACTCAGTACATCAGTATTCTAAGGCCTTGAACTGTATACAGTGCGCTCACTTAACTATCACCACCCAAAGCCAAGTATTTCAGCAGTACACAGCAGCAAGTTATAAACAAAAAGTGATTATGATTATATTTAGTAAAGTTTGGAGCCAGGATTTTCTATTGCAATTTTATAGCAGAAGGTAGTATAAATTCCTTATTAAGAGGCTATAATTGCTGGAAGTGGCATACCATGTTTGTTTTATGAGACTATTATTGTTTAATAAAGGTGGCGATAGAGGAGACAACTGAGAAAAGTTAATGACACACATAGTTGAGAACTAAATCCTCTATAAAGTCTGCTCACCATTTTGTGTGATGTTGACTAATCTCGCCACTTCTTAGTCATGCTCCAGTGGCTTGTAGAGATAACTAACCGATTCACTAACTTGGGGAGCATAGATCCTTGGGCTATCTTGAAACAGTGGATATTCCATTAATTATCCCATGTATTTTGGATTCCTACTTGATATATCGGTTCAGAATGGATAAATTATTTTTGTCTGAGTGTCAATAATTCAAAGACTTGTCTCTTTTCTCACCTTCCTCTCTCCTCATAAGTAGATCTAATTTTTTTTAAGAAGTATCATGCCTGAGACTGCAGCCAAGTCGTATATATCAGCATTCCTTTTTCTTCCCCTTTTAAGGAGTAGAAATACAGCTCATCATATTTGCTAGCATTCTTTTTGGTGTTTTGTTAGCTGAACAATGTCGGGTAAAGGTCCACTCTGGTGGATTCTCATTGTGCAACATTTTCTGCCACCAAGCCAGTAGGACTCTGTTAGAGAATTAGTTTAGTGCTTGTTATAAGTAAAGGCATCCAGATCTAGGGTTGCCACCAAAATTTCTTGTTCACTGGCTGATGGTGTCACTGGGAGGCTGTCTCTGTGATCACACACAGAAACAAGGGAAAGGGAAGGCAGCGTTGGTCTGCAAACTCTCATCCATTAGGAGGCCTCAGGGCATAGTTTGGTGACCTACAGGTGCAAAACAGAAAAGAGAAGCGTGAGCTGAAGTGTCTAATGAAAGGTGTTTACATTTCAGTTCATGTTTGTGTCCTGATTGACTGAGGTTTTCAGTCATATCAAATCCAAACTTTGTTTCCAGTGGCTCCTAAAGTCTCAATAAATTAATAAGTTCTGAATTCAGTGCTTCCACAAAGTTTCCCAAACATTATCACCGCTAATGGGATGCACTTCATCAGTAATTTTATTAGTCACTTTCTGTTATTCCCCATTTCCAGATGCGCTAAATCTGACCCATACTATTACTAGGCTTGCTGTTCCAAATTTCACAACATTGATTTTTTTAATTTCATTCTGACTGACATCACAGAACAGCACTAAAATGTGGTTCAATATTCATTAAATAAGATATCTAGTACATTGATAATATTTTAGTGATTTTGTGATAGTGACACCAATAATCTATGACTAGATTTTACCCTGTTCTTGACAGGGAATGCTGGCCTATATGCCCAACTGGAAGACAGTCCATTGCTCGGCCTTAGCTGCTGCCAGCGTGGGGAGCAAAGGAATAGAAGTGTAATTATTTCTTCTTTATTGTTGCTGTTGTTGCATTTGAGAAGTTTTTAAAGGTTTGTTGGGGCTTACTCCCCATTTTTTTTTTTTTTTACTACACTGGTTGGTGCTCCAGCACCAGTTGCTAGATTTCAGTAGGTTAAGAAACTTTTAGTGGTCATACATATGCAAGTAGTGGAAGACAGTTGCACACTTAATTGTCCACAACAGTCTTGGCAAACAGTAGTTACATTTTATCTTTCCTATAACTAGACTTTGTTTTTTAATATGGTACATTTCCACTTACTTCTGAAATCTCCTCTAAGAGCTGGGTTAAACAAAAGGCAAAAATAGGATCTCTGCTTTAAAAAATGTATGAAAGAAGAAACAAGCAGAGAAAATACATATAAAAAAAAGCAGGGCAATAGAGACACACTTATGTGTGATTCCATGTGCATGTGATACGGACGTGTTTTTCTGCTCATTTTTTTGGACAGGGACAAATTCTTTTGGGTCAAATTCCCTCTCATACACAGATGACAATGACACGTAAGTATATGAGGGGTCTAACAGAACAGTTAATCTATTTCTGAGGTAATACATTAATTGTCATAAGTAGAAGTGCAGAATCTAGCACTCAGGGCTTTCATTTACTGTTCCTTATTCCTTTTCCCTTATAACTGTTTTTTTCTGTGCTTATGGATATGCACATGCATTGTCTGACATTCTGCTGTATATTATCTAACCTCTATCTCACTGCAATGTAAAGTGTAAAGAGCAAAGCTTAGAGAGTGTGAACAGAACCAACTCAACCAAAGTTTTTTCTTCCAGGGCTAAAGCCAAAAATTATAGGGATGAAATCAGAAATAATTTTCCAAGTTTTTTAATTAAAAAGAACATAAAATTGATTTCTAAAAATTAAATTCAAAATTCAAATTTTTGAGTTTTCATTAAAGCTGTTCCAATAAAAAGGCATTTAAGGTGCCTGAACAGCAGCCTATGACCACACTGCATTTCACGCATCACCTCACATATCACCTGTCCCCCAAACACTTGTACCACCTTTAGCAAACACCTCCCAGCATGTGCATTTTATTTGTAGCAGAAAGACGCTCCCTAATCCCACCACACTGCATCTGTGTGAAAGATTTGCAAGCTGTGGCTAAGCACGCTGTGTCTGCTGATACCTGTGAGGCTGGAGGAGAGTAAGGATGAGCACAGGTCTTCAGAGACCTTTAGGCAGGAGAATCAGCACGGTCTCCCCTCATCAGTTAGTTAATCAGAATAAGGTAGAACACTAGTTCTGTGTGACTGTAGGACAGCTATAAGTCACTCTTGCAGCAGTAGGGGCTGCATAGAGCCACCACTGATGCATGTGTGCACAAGACAAAAGACCCAAATGAAGTGAAAGTGTCAACAAAGCTGAGCAAAGGTTCAGCTCTGAAAGTACTCACTTCGCTCTTGCATATGCGTACAGCACAAGTCCTCAGCAACCTGATTAAAATCTCTGGGTGTAAACAGCCAGAATGGTAAAACTTTCTGCATAGAAAAGGCTTCATCCCGCAGTTTCTGAGCAACTGTCAGTGCAAATAGGAGCCCTGCCAGATAAAGAGGCTTAGGTGTCAGATAGCTTCCTACAAAATGGGTACAACTCCCTGGTGAGGTGCAACTCTTCCCAAGCTTAAGATATGGAACAGGGTGATGGAAGTCGCTGATGAGTTGGTGGTCTGTACTGAGAGGAGACCTTCAGCTCTGCAACCACACCAGATGTTGTACCACTATTCTCAAGGACATAAGTCAGTACAAAATTACTCTTTTTTGTACTAGTGATGTCCTTCTTCCATCCACAGAGCCGTGTTTCTGTTCACTGTCTTGTGCTGACCACCTTGTACATGTCTCCTCTAACACCTTCTCTCTCCTCTCTCCTGCACAGGTAGCTCCTGGTCTTGTTGAAGAGCTCACCCAGGTTGTTGAAATTGTTCCTGTACATGAGGGATATAGGATGCGAGAGATGGTGCATGGTCCAGGCCACACTGCCTAACAGGATATGTGCTGTTGGATACAGGCACTTCAAGCAGCAACTTTCACAGGTGTGAGCTCTCCAGACTTCATGTGCATGTACCCTACAGCACACTAACAGGCGATAGGTTTTCCCTTATTGTCCCAACTGGGACAGGCTAATTGTAGCCCGGAGGATGTTTTCAACAATGCAAGCAATCAGGAAAAGCCTTAAAGTACAGTCAGCTTGTTAGTCATAGACTGTGAGCCATGGTTTTTTTTTGGTGTAATGTATACACTTAGAGGCCTCAAGATTCTTCGATATAAGGGATGTAGGTGTGTATGTGTTTGAGAAATGATGGAAGTTTAAATGTGCACTTTCTTACACTTTTCTTTCCAATATTTTCCTGAGTTCCCACTGTTCTAATCCACCGATAGGTGAACATGTATATGTATACTGACATACATGTATATATTTATATATAAATATATTTATATATGTGTGTATATATGAACCCGTGCTTCCCCTTCTGTCACCCTTGCATGAACAATTTATGGCTAAGTTATATCCCTTTACTTAAAATCTCTGCATTTGACCCAGATGAGCATGGATAAAAGGATCGCTAACTATACCAATTGGTCTGAGAATCCTGGTCTTGATAAATAGATATTAAAGCAAAATCAAGATTCAATATTCCAATCTGAATGGTTTCAACTGAAAAAAGATCCTAATGCTGGAAGTCTAAATAATACAAAAACCCTTCAGAAAGGCCCATTGTTGTAAATGGATCTGCACCTGTGGGAAACATCAAAGTCAGCATGTCTTTTCCTTTGAACTGTATTCTCTTTTATCCTCCATTTTTATTCTCTATGTTTATATATAAAACCCCAATATTATTAACACTCTGGCATCTTTCCACCAATATCATGAGTTAATCCAAGTTAGAGCAATAGCTCAATAAAGTATTCTTTGGGGATATTACTGTGAGCAGCGGATATTTATTTATGTGTTCCTTTCCAAAAGCATGATGGCAGAACTTTCAAATGTTTCCAGCAGAGGTTCGCTTCCATTAAAATCACTATTGCTTCAGAAATTCAGATAAATACTAATTGCTTCTGAAAATCTCACATGAAATTTTCCATTAGTGGAACTTGCTCTTACATAGTCCTAGGACTGAGCAAGGAATAAATAGATACTATAAAAAGTGAATTCAGAAGATTTTCTTGTTCTGGGAATAACTATGGGTGGAGAAAGGCTGGGTCACATGCGTTGTACAAATATATTCAGTGATGTCAGTTCCCTGTAGTGTTTGCCCAATAGATTGCTCATAAATATTAACGTTTGTTCAGCTGTTTTCTCCATGTTAGTGGAACCATTTTAGGGAATATTCATAGAATAAAGGCCAGATTTTGACAATCTAGCAAGAAAATGATGCTAAGACTTTCAAATATTAACATCCTTAAAATGAAGTTAAATATGCATTCCATATCCATAATCCTATTATTAATTAAACAGTATTGTTGAAGTGTTCCTTTTCAAAGAGTCCACAAACGTAAATTGCATCAACTTTAAGCCAGATTCTTCACAAAAGCAGCAATGTATCCTAAAGGGTAACTATTCCTCTCAAGAAATCTGTCAAAACCCCATGTACTTTTTTTCTTTTAAGAACATGTAAACTGATAAAAATCGGAACTAAATATTCAAAAGAAGATAAAACTGAAGCAAGAATTTCCTATATTGAATTAAAAGAGTAAAATCTACTAAATCAGTAATACCAAAAGCAGCTAGGAATAACATTAACAATATCAATTGTAGGAATTCTGAACACAGTCAGAGCTCGTCTGGCATCTTCACATACCACAGTCTTAGCAGGGCTGCTGCAAGAAGCTTACAGTTAAAAAAATCCATAAAACTGTCTGCATAGCAATATTAAGGATGGGAGTCAGGCAAAAAAGCTTGTATGACAGTTTCCCCTTGTTCTCTTGTTTTGCAAATCTCTTTTCCCTTGATAAGGAGTATTTTGGACGTGCCAATTTAGAATAACCTTTGTAAGTCATTCTGTTGGGAAGTCACACTTTTGTTCAATGTTTGGTTGTGAGCAATCTATCAGTCCAGATCTTGCAGGGATTAATGAGTGGAAACATACAGAGCATGCAGAGCAGTCTGTCATCACAAATAGAGCTTTTGACTCTGAGAGCCTGGAGAAAATGTTATGCTTTTTCAAAGGATACAGCATACTTTACACTATATTCATTTTATTTCTCTCTGCTGGAGGATGATATGCAGCAGGAGCTCATACATCCTGCACACCCCTCTTAAGGGTTTTAATGCACATCTTTAGGACCCTTGTGTGACAGCACAATGACAGTAGCATTTCTATTGTTACCACAAGCCCGACAGCAGTCACAGGGGAACACCTCCTTCGTGATGGCCTGGGAAATACCAATGTTTTATCCATGCTAGTAAGTTAAGAGAATAGCGAGTACTCCCTGTGCCATGTGGCTAAATTGGAAGTATTAGAAGATCCTTCTTACTTTTATTTCTTTCATTTGTTTCCTGACTTCACTCCTTCTGTGGTGTTATAGACAAAATGACACGTGAAGACACAGCCCGTAAGGGTGATTACTTCTAATAAACTCTTAATGAGACTTCCTCCGCACTCTCTGCAGAAACAAAACATTGTAGACTAGACATCTAGAACTACCTACGCTGGTGTCATTTTTGCTCTTTTGAGCTTTAAACAGCTTCAGTTTGTGGTTCTGAGATGTCTAATTACAGATACATCTCATTACTTCTTGACTGGCAACATTTTCTTCAGCTTAATCCAAAAATTTTGACCGGAAAAGCCTCAGTCCTCTAGCAGACTGAACGCTGCTCACTCATTTGAATGCTTTCACTGGGGGCTCCTGCGGGTGTAAGCACAGTATCCAGTCAGGAGCTATTAAATTACCTGTATTTCCCAAAAGAAGATGAAAGGTATTTATATTTACTTCATGCATTTATGTGTGTGTGACTGAATGTTTTTGTTAACTAGAGCCATGAGTTTCTACTTTGTTGCTGTCCTTCTGTAATATCTACTGTACTGCTGCACCTGCATGCAGAGCTCTTTCATATAAATTATCTTCTTACTTTTACCTTTACTGACGTGTATTTATTTATTTTATGTATTGTTTGTGCTTGTACATATACACATATATGAAGTAAATACGTACACTTGAAAGGAGCTTAAAGAATAAAATCCAAATGACACCAATTAATCCGCATATAGTGAAACCAGGCAATAATTCAAACTGAAAAGAAGATGACCGTAGAAATCTTTGTATAACGCGCTTTTTTTTTTTTCCCTCAGGAAGATATGAAAAAGACGATATACATTTATGGGAGTGTTCCTTAGCAAGGGTAATAATATAAGAAGGGGAAAAAAGAAGGATCAGTGATTCATTAGAAACTATTTTTCTTTCTTATGAAATATGAAAAGAGAAAGTGAAAGAAAACACAGTAAAATCTCATTTACTCTGAAGAAGCATAGACTTGTCAAGGATATTATCATCAGGATTTGAATTTTCTTCCACAGTTAACTGGATTTCTTTTTGGCTGAAAAGGAATTTCAAAGCATCATTAAAGTAAAACATGATCTTTAAAAAAAAAAAAGAAAGATTAACCTTAATTCTACAGAATGTTTGTGACCATTAGAAAACACATTTGGAGGGCAAGGTCAGCAACTTCCTTGTTTATTTTGGATAATCCAAAGGAGGAAAGAGTAAAATAGGTACACATCATTACGCTTTAATACTTATGGATTATTATTATTATTATTATTATTATTTCATTTTCTCATGCTTAAAGAATTCTCGCTGTAAAAATATCTTTCGCTAGGAGTAAACACTATGGAAGATTATGAGACAGATACATATTTTTCAAGCAGATTGCAAAAATTCAGAAATTTTGTTTAGTCTTCATTTTTAATGTTTGATTTAATTCTGAAATAATATCGCCCTTCATCAGATCTCAGAAAACTATCACTAGAAATGGTGAGAAGGGCAGAACAGAAAGATGATTTTCTGGCTAATCTCCCAAATTGCAAAATGTGATGGCTTTCCCAATGAAATCTTCCTCCAGATTCTGGAAACTGTTGTGGTACGGACAGCTGAGTAGGACAATATTTCCCCAACAATACAAATTTCCAACAGCTCGAACTGGTTTATTAAGGAACTTATGCAAACTGATGAACTGGGGGGAAAAATGTGGTTGGATAAAGTACCATGCATAATTCCAGTAATTTCAATTACGTTTTGATTGTTTATAAACAGTTCTTATTCAGTACAATCTCTAATGGAAGACCATTTTGAACCAGAGCCAAAAGCAGAAGTTTTTATTAAAAATATCTAAATGCGATATTTGACCACTTAAAAATTCTTCACTTATAAGCATTTTGAATCAGAAGATTGTTTGAAAATGCCTATTTCTTACACACAGCTTCATTCAAACAAATTGACATTTTCAGGTAAAAAAGTATTACACTTAGATTGTTTTGAATGCAGAAATTCTTTAAGTCAAGAATACAAATTACTTCAGAAGCTGCAGAATTTTTTTCAACCTTATTTCTTGAAGAGATTGTGATGGGATATCCACTTCCAGTGATCATGAGGAATGCCGCAATAAGATTTACTTATCTTTCATTCATGTCAAAGGGTTGTGCTGCTGACCAGCGAGCAGAACTCTTCGTTGACATCAATACAGGACTCATCTTCGCAATTGTATGACCTCCACTGTTGATAGCAATGGTTGCTACTGTTACCTCTAAGAACCTACAGCTCAGCTTGATGAGCTAATTACACTGGCTAGTAGCAAGCAGTTTCTCACCTTGAGCTTGGACTGGGCACCTGGTTAGATGTTAGGGCAGCATTGCAGAATGGCAGCTTTCTTCAAAGGCACTGTTTTTTGAAGATGCTGGACACTGCCACAGATGTTAGGTCACTTAAGGAAACATCCGGGTCTCCAACAGGATTGTCAGAGCACATAACAGTCCCAGCACCTTTAGTCTTTCCTCTCTGTAATGTTACTGTTATGGATACTACACCCACAGTGTCTCAGAACAAGTTCGATCAGGAATAAGACATGACTGGAGCAGATGCTGCACAACTGGAGAGGAAAAAGATATTTTCTATCCTGTAAAATGTTGGAGTGGAATTTTCTTAATTCCACTGAGAAGTACCTTTCTTTGAGTAACAGCTCAGACTAGAAAATGTGTGAAGTACTTCGTGTTCAAGATAATCGGGGCAACGTTTTAAAATTAAATGCACGTATGAATGTGTGTATATATAGGTATATGTATTTGTGTGTACATATTATTTATATATACAATCATGTGTTTTAAATAATTTTTTTTATATTTTAACCATATCATCATTAGTTACTGTCCTGCAAAATTAAATTTGACAGAACATACAATTATGATTACAGAATATATTGCTTGTCCTATCCCAGCAGAATAGTCAGCCACTGGGACTTTATTTATTCCTCTTGCAGAGTCCTTTCAATCAGCCCCCATATCCCCCCATCACTACCTGACCTGTCACTTCCACCTAACAGACACACAGCTCTGCACAGGCAGAGAAACTCAGCATTTTCCACAATCAACCAAATAGCCTGAAGTGAAAGACAAACACGATGCCTGAAGCAATATTGCTTGATTAACACTGAATAGTTCTTTAAAGTGATCACATGAACTTTAATCTGAAAGATTGCTTTGAATTGTTAAGGGTGGAATCTGTTGCTATGAGAGTTGTCAAACAACTGTGGTGAATTTAATGTGTAATAGATGATAACCTTTGTCGGTTTTAATATTGAATTCCATGTTACTGATCCTAGTAAATAATCCTTACCTTCCCCTAGTGAATACCTGCTATATCCCAAAGCCCTACACAGTACGCAGAGACATTTTAGTAAAGCGTTTTTCATGTAAAGCACACATACTGTATAGATCTGACCTCATCACTGGTTGCCTCAGGCTATCTCCTGTATACCGTCTGTTTTCTTGATTTTCTCCTGAGGTTGTCATTATCTAAGGTTTGTAAATATTTCAGAAATTTGAGACCTGTATAACAGTTGCAAGTGCCATATTGTCGTTACACTGAACTTTCTGTAGCATTCAGACATTCATTTTTCTCTATTTTCTCTATTTTAGTTTTGGATGATACAAATTCTACAATGCATGATTTAGCTGTAATTGAAATTACAATCTACTTACAGTCATTTTAACCAAAAGACTCCAGATAGGCATAGTTTTGATCTCAGTTAACAAATAAACAATATATGTTGTTACTTCATATTGTGCTATTTTCTATTTGTCAAAGTGCTATATAGATTGTATGGATATTTTATGCAAGTTTATGCATGAAACTCAGCTGTTTGTAGAAACTGCTGACCTCTCCATTGAAGGGAAAAAACGCAGAACAAAAAATGAAAACCCTTTTGTCCTTTAAAAAACCATAGGAATATAGTATAGATGATAAAGGACACGTGTACTTGAAGCAGATTAAAAGAAGTACAAAATTGGTTCTTTCCCAGAATCTTGGTCTATATGAATTTCTTTGTATTAAAGCAGCCATCATTTACTGAATATATTTGCTTTCATGTAATTATGTACATATACTTAGCAAAGTATCTTGTATAAAGCAGAAAGCTACAGAAGCCCTATAAAATCTGCTTTGAAAATCATGTGTGGCATGAATTTTGGCAGCATTATCACCGCATTCATTTTCAGAAGTATACTCCAATTTTTTTATCAGATCTGGTATTGTAGCAATAATTTAGTCTGATATTAACATTACTATTCAATTTTCATATCAGATTCGTCATTCTAGTATAATTTACTCCAATATTACATTGCTATCCATACCTTCCTACATTATTCCACTTTTGTAGTTGCCATCAATACAGTTCTTTTTAACATTCGTTATGTTAAGACTGTGATGATACACCACCAAATGGGATAGAGAGAAGAATGTGTATAGTGTAAAAAAGATGTATTGTGATGATAAGGAGGCTTAAGAGGGTTGATGGAATTTTAAGATCCTGTTAAATATTATTATAATTATTTAATTAACTCATTTATATTAGGATCAGAAAGTTCATTTGCTTTGCACTAGTACAAGCTTTTCAGATAAAAGGGAGAATTCCTTGAAATTTTGCTTAGCATGTTTTTTATATCCAGTCGTGTGGATTTATATACTTTATATGAAACATTCAGAAGTGGAGGCAATAATTTGTAAATGACACGAGAAAAAGAAATCACAGTATATTTTCTTTTCAAAATATTTAGTGTCTACAATTCATCTGTGAACCGAGTAAATCACGGCTTCTTCAAGTGCAAGGATCGAAACCAATTACCATTAGTGACCATCGGGTGCAGCCGATCCTTTCTGTCCTGTTGCCTGAATCTCAATGATCTCCCAAGTGTGCCCATGCAATTTAACAGGAAGATCAATACACCACGGCAGTTAGCAGCAGCTCTCTTGAAGTGCTTCACAAAACATGCTACATTTCTCTACCGAATAAATGTCAAAACATTCCAACAGCTACAATTCTTGGGAGAAATTGTTCTTGTGAAACATTATTGACATACTTTAACCCACATTTCCCGCTGCTCTCCAGCTTCCTACAGGCCAGTCAATTCTGATTTGGCAAGAGCCACATCGACACGTGTCCCCTGCTGACTTTGTCTGTAGGCATGAAAGATATCACGATGCAGTGCAGAAGTCCTTGGTGTCAGGGGTCAGTGGTCTAGCTCCGACCCAAGGTCAAGGTGACAACAACCTGTCTCCTGGGACTTGTCTTCATCTCTAATATGGCCTTGGAAGCAATCAATATCATTACAGAGCTTGCTTTTCTAACAGACAGTGCCACCTGATCTAAGCATTTCAAGACTATGGCTTGCAAGTCTTGCTGCTTGAAAATGTCTTCATTTTCCCATTATACTGCAAAACATCTGTATTAGATCTGGCAGTGGCCTTTTTTCACCTGTTTAATGTGGTAAATTAAATTGATTCTTTTCACTTTTTAATGGCCTTCTGCAACCAGAGTGAGTTAACCTGGACTTTCCTGGTCTTTTCTTGTATATGGTGGAGGTGTTATACATAGCTCAGTACTTTCTCGCAGCAACCAATCTCTATAATAGATTTCTTCTTTTTTGCTGTTCTTGCTCCCTCCTATTTTTTCCCTATTTTCTGTTAGTAACCATTTTCTTCTTTATTTCTTTCTACCTTTCAGGAGAGGAAATCTCACTGCTGCATCTATATACTGGATTTATATATATACACACACATATATATGAAAAAAAAAATCCTCAAATATATCTATAAAAATATAAATAAAATACATCCTTCCCAATTTTTTCAGGCCACAGAGGGCTAGTGCATTGTAAGAAGTAATTACACACATGAACAAGCTGATAACCACTGAGATAGGCACTTTTATCACCTGTTTACAAGAGCTATGGTAATTTCCAATACAGCAAGATGTTGCTTTCTTCAGAAATCTTGACCATGATGCCTCAGTACAAAATTCTGTATAGTTAAGAGGTTTTCAAGGTTTTTGATTGGTTTTTCTTTCTCCCAAGGAAAAAGAAAAACAAACTAAAGCAATCTATGGCAGAACTAAGTATTTTTTAGGACGTATATGTGATTCTATTAGTAGAATAGTGCCGTAAAAGGCTAACAGAATTGAGAATCACATGCAACCCAAACGTTGCGGGAAGGAGAAGAACCCACCCATACTGTGTCTTCAAAATGACTCAGTTATCTCATCACAGTAACTCACAATTCAGATTTCCCCATAATGGACAGCTGACAGCAAAGACTGAAAACAAAGATTTAAGTCAAAAAGATCAAGGTGACTTTACATCACGCCAGTATGGAGCCCTCTTCTGTTCTACCTAGCTTGGAGGATAAACTCAAAACAAAACATAGTAAAACAAAATCCAAAGCCATAAATATTGCTTTAGATGTGAGTTACAAGTAGCATAATATGTCTGTAATGTACCAAGCACACTTTTGAGGCCTTTCAGAACAACAGCATTTTCAAAGCAGAGAGAGAGAGAGAGAGATTTTTCCACTTTAAAGAGTATATGTTCCTCCACTCTTGTTAACACACAGAAAGAAAGTGTAGTATAAGGCTGTTTCTCTGGCTTAATCTCAGACCATAAGCTTGACTCTTGGTTTTATGTATAGTAAATTAGCCCTATAGATGCAATTCAGCCGATAATTCCCCGATAGAAAATACAGATCCTACATCAGCAGTTCCCAGCTGCAGAGAGGAGTTCAGGCAGAAGCTGGAGAGATGGGCTTCCCCCTGTTCCCTCTGTTCCCCCTGCTTCCTTCTGTTCATCCTTCTGTAGCCAGTTCTCTCCTTGGGTGTATTACACCAATGAGGCAGTTTCGTTCAAGTTGCAGCTGAGTGACGACTTTCCCAATTTACGCCCTTGTAAAGGAGAAGGGAGTCAGGCTCTTTGTCTACCCTCAGCAATTCACAAGGATATTACAATCTCCAGGTCCTGTTGTTGCTGCTTGGGGAATTTCAAGAGGAGCAAAAAAAAAAGCAGGATCTTAGGTGACTGGGTGTGAAAGCTGGGGCAAGACACTCCTGAAGCTGGATATATCTGTAAAGGAAAAGCGGAAAATTTATCGCACCCATGCAAGAGGGACTGCAAAATTACCTCAAATCTGCACCTGAGCAGTACGCAGACATTAGCCTACAAACACAAGCTAGATGTTAAGGGCCCCAGCTAATAATCACCTCACCTGTCAGTGTCTCCTCTTTCGCACATCTCCTGCCTGCACAAGCCTGCAGTGCCTTTTATACAGGGATCAGTGGCCAGCATATTCTGTGCAAACCATTCTCAGCATTGTACAATGGCAAAGAGACCCCCTCCTTTTCTACCTGCCCAGTGGTGCTCTTCTGTACATGAGGCAGTGTAGCAAGGTGAAAAGAAAAGGAACTTATCATCACAGATTCAATAGAAATCACAAAACTAGTGTGTCATATTTTAACAGGGGCCTTGCATGAAAGAGTCTGCATAGACACTCTTTTCCTTCAGTCGGAGCAGTTGTGGGCTGCCTTTACCTACCTCAGCCTTTTGCAATGCCTCTTCTGAGGCATCCAGCAGTTGGAGAAGTGCAGGATCAAATTTTTTCTTTCTGTACCTTGCTGCATCTTGCTGTACGTTGCTGCACTTTGCTTGAACCACAGCCTTTTGGAGCTCTCACTTCGGTCCCTCAAGCCAGACAGCAAAATTGTGACTGCGCTTACTTTGCACAAAGTGATAGCTGCTAGTGGAGCATGATAAGGCTTAACCCTACTTTTGGGTAGCTTTACAAAGATGCTAATAGTGTGAAAATCTGAGTCCTCCTTTTCGCACTTTATACCTTGAATATTCAAAACCTGTCCAGAATAATTGCATTACCTTTTCTTTCTTGCACAAACACTATAAAAGAAACTTTCAGTGCATGATTGATAAGGTATGTTACAGACTTTTTTTGTCTTTTCTGAAGCAAACGAAGTTGTTCTCCTTATCCTTCATATCTGTGTTTCTATCCATTGACTAGGGAAACTATCCAGATTTGTCAGGACTGAGATTGCCAACCCAGCGAAAAAAAGAAAAAAAAAAAGCAATTTTATGAAAGAGAAGGAAAAGTTTTCTTTGTTTCTTCCCAATTTTGGATGAAAGAACTATTGTCCTTACATTGAAAGAAACTTCAGGATATTCCTGTCTGGAAACAACAAAATACATTTTAATTGGGAACTTAGATAATTTGGTGGATGTAAGTGCAATTGTAGGACATATATAAGGAAACTTCGATATGCAGTAAAATCAGGCAGAAGCAGCAGATTTATGTTGGTAAAGAAATCTAGATTGTCAAATAGATTGGTCTGTAATGTCAATTTTATGTTATGAGAAGAACTTTTTAGAGAGACAGAGGAAGGAAACAGTGGAAAATCTGAAAAAGGAAATCATTTAATAGAGATCTCTACTTTTTTGAAGTGGCATTTGTGACTGACATAGGAGCAAGGTATTTTTCACTGCATCTTGGAATATAATGTGGTGAGGGCACCTTTGCATTCTCCCCACAAACTGATTGCCTTGTAACAAAAAAAAACCAGAATACATACAGGTATGTATGTTCAGTATTTCTTTAAATATATATCTCTCTCTTTAAATCTCAGAGGTTAAAAAAAATGTCACAAACATTCTGAGTACAAACATCCTTTCCTTCTCCTCTGCCCTGGAGAACTTTGGGAAACAGTGAATTCATCTGCAGGAAGGAACGGACATCTCTCACAGCACTGGTTGGAAGAAAGATATTGTCTGTTTTAGCATTCTCATCATATATTTCACTCTCAAGTCTGGTTGGAAATGTGTCTTCTTATTAGGACCATCATCATTTGTATTTTAAGACTAAAGTAGTTTAGTTTTAGAATCTAAGAAGTTACTGAGACATCGAGAGCTAAGCTCCATTAAACTCTTTGACCTAAACCCTATGAACAGCCATTAGTTCAGCAGGAAGAACATTATTGTGCCAGCACACAGTGTGAGTACAAATCCTCTTCCCCTTCTGCCTGCCTGCCTCCCTCCCCCTAAAGTATTATGTTTTATATGAAAAAGCAGAGAACTATGTGAGGCCCTAATGGATTATCAAATGAAATATGATCACCAATGGTTATGTATTATAGTTAATGTTTCATTAGTTGCAGCAAGATCAGACAAAAAGGTTGGCTTTACTCTGTGGTTTTCCAACTTTGGTTCAGTTCTGCAGAAATTCATTGTTAAATTATTTACCTCCTTGCTTTTCAATGTCAAGTTTTTTTTATCTTTCTGCCTTCTCTTGTCTTTTGTAACCCCCCATCTTGTTATAGAGACAGGAATTTTTTTTATGGGAGACAGTGGATGGAAGACATAATGAATTAAATGGTTCATGAGAAGGAGATTGCCATCCTTTTGATAGTGGAAGACATAGAATAGAATCACCCTGATGTCATGAAGGTTATTCAAGGCCAGGTTGGATGGGGCTTTGAGCAACCTTGTCTAGTGGAAGGTGTCCCTGCCCATGGTAGAGGGGTTGGAACTAGATGATCTTTAAGGTCCCTTCCAACTCTAACCATTCTATGATTTTATGATCTTGCTTAGGAAATGAAATGGTATTTACCTCTGATTCTGCTGCTATAGTTGTTAGTCCAGGGTTCTACTACCAAGTCCTCTTTGTGGTGACTAAGTGTGAAAACCGATTTTAGGTGCTCTCTTTCTTTTCATAAATCCTTATTGTGGAAAGGAGGATCTTGGTTTGTTCCAAAGCTGAAGTCAACACCACAGTATTTTGTGTTGGCTGTTTACCCAACACCTAGCTTTCATGTGCACCTTTTGCAATTCACATTATTTCTTCTCTCAGCACTAGCCAGTTCCATCTTTTTGAACCTGCTGGAGCAAAAATTCAGACTTCACCATTCAAACAGGACCTACACCCATTCCAAGTGATAGGTAAGACACTTAGTCTGCTCTTTCCCTGCAGGAAAGATCAACAGATGCAACCTGATGATCCTTAAACATTTTTGCATTCACTGTCTATGTCCTGAAAACTGGGCAATACTGTGCTAGTGACATCAGGAGATGCCTGCAATCATACAATCTGCTACTCAAGCAAAGTATTTCTCAGGAAATCATCAAACTTGTGTACTACTTCTTTATCCTGTATTGCAATGGCATTATACAAGTATTACAACTGTACCACTGCAGATCTATCACTGGTGCAAAACTGACTTTGGTTACAGGACTTCTGTTCTGCGGCTCTCAAGTAAGGTTTGGGCCTGATTTTAATATAATCTTCTCTAACGTCACTACCAGCAGGTGCTTCCTATGCTGCGAAGCGGAGAAGCCGCAGTGAAGCTCAAGAAAAGCAATCTGCACCCTGCCCTGGAACCCCCTGGCTTTAATCAGGTCCAGAGCACTGGGAACTTTGTTCATTTATGCTTGGCAGTTTCTTATAAACTTATTTTTGAAGTCAGCAGTTGTGCTTCTCTATAAAATGCAGAATTTCAGAATTTGAGACTTATCACCTGCAAGCTCAATAATAGCCTGCCCTTTGAAATATCACCTTGTTCTGGATACTAAAATTTAATACTTTACTTCAATCAGAAGGGACATTGGCCTATGATGTTGTCAAGACCCATGATATAACAGATGCAGAAAGGCTGACAACAGAACAGCATGTTGCTTGTAAAATCAAGCAAAGCACTTTTCCCTTTAAAAAGAACTAAGACAGCAGGTTTTTCTCCTCTTCTCTTTTAACCGTTTTCAAAGTATGCTCAAATATTGTTTGAGTAATTGCATAACTTTGTAAATACATAGCTTTCTTCACTGTGAAAGATTGTCTAGAAATGTCTTCCATGTCATTTTTCCGAAAAATTCTTAATTGCAAGTGTCTGATTATTTTTCAGAGCATCCAACTAACATCCAACTCATCCAACTGAGCAGTAGGTAGAATAACAGGTAGGTAGAATGATGTTTAAAAAATTATTATTTGAAGCAATTGTTGAGTATTTCCTTTTCTACAGTAGCTGTCTTGGTTACCAAAAACTGAGTACATTTCAGCATTATTTTTATGAGCACTTTTCTTAATCCATTCAGTTAACAATGTTCCACTCCAGTGCTAGTGACAATACAGTTGCTTCAGCAAACGATGAGGTCAGAGACATTTGCTACTGACCTCAGCAAAATAATCAGTTAATCAATGGAAAGGAGAAAAAAACAGTTCTATACTCATCACTATAGTATTTAACTGTCATATATAAAATGAGAATCACATCAATTAGCTTTGTCTATTCTCTCTCTCCCCTCATCCTAAAGACTGAATTTCCCTGGTCTCCTTCAGGTGTACTGTTCCCTGTGGGTTAAATCCTTGGTGTTCAGTCTGAAGGAGTCATTCCATATTGTCTTGAGCATGAGATAAACTCTATTTCACAATTATATTTACAAACAGAAATATCCAAGTGTAATCCACAACCTGTGCATAATTTCAGGTTCTTAACCACTTACTCACAGGGAAATGATACCAGTCCCTTGATCAAGCTGGGAGCTGTATTGAGAAAGCAGGAAGATGACCTCATTTTTTGAAATCCTAGATTTCTAAGTGGGATCCCCTCTGCAGCTCCAAATCTGCAGTTTATGGCTTTTATGCTGCAATTCTTAACGAAGAAACACAGCTCAAAAAAATGTCATGGGGAATGGACAGCATGAAAATCTGCCTGAGCTGGGCCAGGTTGTGCTTTCCCAGTAAATTCTTTCCTGACCCTGACAAAGCAGTTGGTGAACTAACCTGTAGACTAGCCAAGTCCTTCTGCTCAGCACACGCACAGCTTCTGGCTTTCAGTGAGCTCCCATTTATACTGGATTATACAGACAGATAAGAGGAGTAAAAAGCAGGTCAAGCAACTTGCCTGCGGTCACACAGCAAGTGAGTGGCTTAACTTCTATCAGATGACGATTAAACAGGCATTAAAAATACAGGAAATTCAGAGGGCTGAAAAATAGCATAAATGCTTAAAAATACAAAAACGGACTTTTAGGAAACCCAAACAATCTTTGCTTTCACCCTGCAGCACTAACCATTTCCAGTTTCAGTTCTGTGTTCTTTCATACCTGAGTGGCAGGTGGTATTATTTTTGGATCAAAATCTTTTTCTCAGGCCTTTCAGAAGTCTGAAGTCTCTGGCTATTGAAACCTGAAATGTGAAGAAATCAGTATACATGTACAAACCGCAGGTGGAGTACTGAAAATGTGCACGGGATATTGGATTTCTGATTGCTTTAATACCTACTGTCTTCGTTACGATATGTGATGCTTCATCAACATGCTCACCTTTGCTGTTTTCTAGTAAGTGCTATAATTTAATGATCTGGTTTTAGGGGTTAGGAAGTTTGTGTACGTAAGTACACTAACTCCGTGTTTAATGACACTTGTATAAATGGTAGCACCTGGAGTCTTCGGCTCAGTTTCAGCAAGGTACTTAAGCACATGCCTAGCTTAAAGCAAGTGAGCAGTCCCATTGAAGTTAATTAGACTTCCCTTGTACTTAAAGTTAGGCATGTGCTTAAGTACCTTGCTGCATTAAGACCTTAATGAAGATTGGGGTATAACTGCCTTTGTTGCAGTGTGTGTAATGTGAGTCATTTAGCGTATTCAGTGCTGAGCTGGGAATACAGTAAAGCAAAGCAGAGTGAGTACAGACACAGTAAGGTTAGGATATAGCTTTCTAGGTGTTGTGGTCAGTGCTCACGCTCAGCTGCTTATTTTAGATAATAGCATCTCCCAGGGGCTTGTTTTCTTTTTCTTTTTCTTTTTCTTTTTTTTTTTTCCTGCAGCCAACAGGACTCACAAGTAAAGTGTCTTTGTTGTGTTTTAGGGTTTTAGGTACCAATATTGATAGAGAGATATTGATTTCGAGAAGTTCTCTCCTGGCTGGTTTAAGGATGTGTGTGTGAGTGTTAACATCTTTTCCCTGGGGGGCTGGATCTGAGGCCTTCTGAAGTCAATGGGAAGGCTCTCATCAGCTTTAATGGGCTTCGGATCAGGTCCTTAGGAGGTGAGAGAATTTCTTTGAGATGTGTGCTTTGTATCTCAGCCAGAAGTCAGCAGCACACCGCCCCTCAGCACTAGAGAGGGGAGCTGGATGAGGAAGGGGGTGGGGAGGAGGGTGAAGGTACCTCGGATCGAGCAGTTGCTTGAATTGCCACCACTCATTTCTGTAGCACCTATATTTATATGTTGGTCTGTGGAGGTTTCTCACTGAAGAATTGACCCAGTCTCAAACTAATTCATAAGGTTTGTGTGCATCACACACAAGGTGATATGGCTTCAGGCCAAACCTGGAAACTTTGTTCTTTGTCATTTACTGTAAACATACAAAGATACTGACTCTGCTTTTTGTTTTTTTTTTTTTTTAAAAAAAAAAGGCTAAGGAATTTCACAAGATAAGATGATAGAAATAGTGAAACCAAAGATACATGCAGTAGCGGGGTAGTTTATTTTCTGATTCATGTTCCTGTTATTGAGATGAGAAGTACCATTAACAGCAATTTCCTATCTCTTTACAAGTAAGAATTCTGGTGCAAGTACTACCATGGCTGCTGGTTAGAGAAGCAAATCCTGTGCTTTCTATACTCATACTCTTTAACTGCTGCTTATTATCAGGTATGTAAGGCAGAAGAGTTTCTTTTCAAATGAACACAGTAAACGTACCCTGACGTCAGTATAAAAACAAGCTGTAAAAAAATTAACACCCATATAACTAGTTCTCATCAGATGCATATGAGTGTGGCTTTCAGACACATTGCTTAAAGACTAGGTTAAAACAGCCTGGAAGGAAAGCAATACCAATATTTGCTTAAACTATTTTTAAAAATTCTGTTAATTTTCGGGAGGATGAGGAAAGAATATTATGTACAGGTCATGAATGCTGTGATTTGAACAAAGGAAGAGGGGCAGTTTGGAAGCATTAAACATATATAGAGCAGCATACATTAGACCCCATCAGACAGAACCTTTAAGATCTTGAATTTATCAAATGACAACATTCATTTTGTACTATGTAGAAGACAACAAGAAAGTCAGCAACTTCATGTGCTGACATTGCAGTAAAACATGATTTTAATTAGCTCACACAGAGGACACATTGAGGAAAAAGTGACATTTCATTGAGGAATATACTATTAAACACAACCCTCCTTGACCTGCCATTTATCAGGGTGCAACCCAAAAGTCATGTGACTCATCCTGTCTTTCTCATTGTCCTTTGAACCCTGGAAATACATGGTTCATTTGCAGAGACATGGGATCCTCCTGGTTTCTTGATGCACAGTAACATCTGCAGCTTTTCTGTACAGTGGCAATGCATGTCTGATGGAGAGCAGAAGGCACAAATCTTTATAGCAGTGGCCCATTTGAACACTGAAATAGCTGCATGATGGACAGTTTAATTATTGAAGTTACCAACTGAGAGGACTTGGGGAAAAAATGGAATGAAAAAAGAGTCTTACTTCAGAGCAGCGCCAGATTGTCCTCAAATTAGAAAAATGAACTACAAACAGAAGCGAAAAATAAAAATAAACATAGTGCAACTAATTTAGGATTAGTGTCATGCCAAAAACATGTTAGACTTTGGCTACATGCAAGTCTAAAATATCTCAACTGCTTTTATTAAATACACTAATGAAAAAGGTGTGCCATATTAATATCCCTATTCAGACCTCAGAGATAAGGGAAAGTGCTAATACATAGTTTTACTTTATTTCCTATATATGTATTTAGCACATACTAGACCCGGCACTGTAGAAAAAAAAACAGGAGTCAAATATATCCGTGATGGTCTGCTCTCTGTATTTCATCAGTCTCGTTAATGCCCCCGGAAGGAGATTTCTGTGGTTAAAGCTCAGGACTGGAACTCAGGGACTTGTTGTCCAGTCCCTAATTCTGCCAAATTCTCCTGAATCTGAACAAGTGGTGAGCCTTTAGTTCTCTATCTATAAAATGGGAATAATAATACTTTTTACCTCAAAGAGGGGTTGAGAGGGTAAGTCTGCTAATACCTCTAAGATGCTTAGATATGAGGGTGACGAGTGCCATAGAAAATCCTATAAATAAATAAAATAAACTGTGAGAGCCTGAGGCGCTGGAAGCTGCTGCCAAGGCTGTGCATTTCCACACTCCCCTTACTGTGGGAGATGTGGCTCGGAGCCAATATGCAGTCTGAGAGCAGCTCCTGCATTACTGGAGTGTGTGTGCTGTTTGTTTATTCGGTTTTCACAAAGGGTACCCACCACATAACCGAGGTAACCACAGTCTGTTTAAAACGGGCCAGTGCTGGAGCGTTATTACAAGAGGAGAAAGGGGATGTGGCAAAACTGCTATGCCTAGTTTTGGTTGCTGTTGGCTTTTTTTTTTCTTTTCTTTTTTTTGGGTGACAAATATGTTTCCTGAAACCTTTCAGTACTCTTTTTTACCGCTATAGGTTGGTTCAATCGCTTTTATTTTCTTTGGGATTGCTGTTTGTTTGTTTGCCTGTCAGGCTGTGCTGGCAGCCAGGGGTCCGAGGGGTCAGCCCCGCCACCTTGCCGGGCCACCTCAGCCTGTCTGCGGCACAACTGGAGCTGGAGCCAGCGGTGGGAAGTGTTTTGCTGGGTTCTTTGGCAGAGTTTGGAACGAGAGTCCTGGCGCTGACGTGGCAGCACCGACATGGAGAAGGGAGGTCCCACAAAGGAGACGACGTTTGCTGTAGCGACTAGTAGGGGACCCACCAAACTCCTTCGTTGTTTGGCAGCTTTACTCCCCTGAATGGGCCTTGCTAATTGGCGAGTGGGCATCGTACCACTCACACTCTGAGCAGCCAAAAGACTATGTACGTGCACGGTATCTGATTTTATTGGTGGCACGATTCCCAACTCACAACATCCAAGTGATTGCGCTGAGCTGACACCCTACGGTAACAGGAATGTTGTATTGCTAATACAGTCCCAGAGAGGATTAATTTTTCAGGACCAGTTAAAGCAGTTCCTGGCACCAGCTGGCAAGTGAAAGCCCTTGTGAGAAGGGAGAGGGGAGTAGCAGTGCAGTCAGGGCATTCTTGTGGAGTCCCTGTGGAGGGATCAGAGGAAGGGCTACAAGATCCTGTCCCATATGCTTACTGAGGAAGCGCTGGCGGTTCGGAGACAAGTGCATGCCCAAACGGATGCGTACATGTGTGAGTGTGCTCGTGACATCTGTGAGTTTCTGTACAAACTACTGCAGGACCAGTATCAATTATGAAACAGGAAAAGAAGAAACAAATATGCTAAAACAGGGCTCTGTTGCATGCTGAGCAGCAGGGCCCATGCTTTGTCCCAGGGGAAGAGACCATTGCAGGAGCTATGCAACAACATGCTCTAGATTAAGCCAAGACAAGGAGGAATTGATAAATAGGAGAGGAGAAGAAAAATCTTCCCCCACTCCCCATAAAAAAAATTTTCTCTTGCAAATGGCCTAAAAAGCAAATGATGTTCCCTCACAGCACTCCTTACAGGCTGAGGGTTGAGACCAAATTCTTTGCCCTGAGGGAGTAAAGAGGATGAAACTCCAGGAGGAGTGAAAACAAGCATAGACTAGGTGCTACAGTAAATAAATAATCCATGGTTAAGCTGCCACCCCCATACTGGGGCAGAGAGAAACTGTCAGCAGCAACAGCTGGGGCTCAGTGGGCATCTCTCCTCTTCAGGTTTCCCTCAGCAGCAGATCCTGCTGCCCTGCTTCTGCTTCCCTTCGCCATCTTGCAACCCAAGAGCCAGGAAGAGGCAGCAGGTCTGACCCCTCGCCTTCCATCCCTGAAATTCCAGAAGAGGAATGACTGTTCATGGGAGTATCCAGCTCCAAGCTTTTCCTTCTTGAAAGACCTGAAGGGTTAGGAAGGGACAGAGTTAAGGGAGAGGAGATAAGTTCTAAGAGAGAGGGGAAAGAGGTGTACTATGACTGAAGAGAGGCTAGAAGACTGGAAGACTGAGTGTGGGGCAAATACAAGTACAGAGAAGAAAAGCAAGACAGCAGGATAGAAGCAGTATCATGGAAAACAGAAGTGGGAAAAAAAGAGCTTGCCCCCCCCCCAAAAAAAAAGGAATGAGAGAGTGACATGCAGTGGGAGGACTGAATGTGAAAGCAGAGGAATAGGACACTGGAGCAGATACTGTATTCCATGTAAATGGCAGAAAAGTGGGTCCAGATGGTGTTCAAGTCGTCTTTTTAACCTTATCCATTTGCTTAACTCATTCTTAAAAATTAAATTGTGTCCACCACAGTGTCCCTGTTTCCACTAAATTATCTCCCCATGTCCAAAACCAATGTGCAATATTGCTGCACTGTTCTTGCCTATAAAAAAATTCTTCTGATCTTTAAGCAGAATCTTCCTTGATGGATTTTGAGTCCGTGTGTTCTTTTCAGATTGACCTGGGATATGAGGAACAGGTTATTCTCTTCTTTTCTGAAAACTGTACCACGCTTCCCTTCTTTATCTTTAGATGAACTAAATGCATTCAGTCTCTTTTGAAGGCCTTTGATCATTCTTGCCAAAATGATCCACATCACTTCTGAAGTGTGATACTCAGGTACTTTCATTAGGGCCTCCAAATGTTGAGTAAACCAAAAAGATTGTTATGTTTTAAATATTATGTATATTGTCTCTTGCATATCCGCCACAGAATACATTTTCTTTTCCGCAAAAACTCAATGTTCCTAACACGTCGAGCCTGCAGCAAGCATGACCAATTTCTTAGAAAAATTTCTGCCTGACCAGCTGCACTCCCATCCTGTATTTATTGATCATTTCTCTTTTAAGTAGCACCTTACACTTGTCCTTTTTGAATTTCATCCTCCCTCCCCCTTTTCTCTTCCAGACCATTTTGCAAATCTGTCAAGGTCATTTTGAATTCAAAGCCTTTCTTGCAATGTGCTTGTGATTCTTCTTAGCTTCATGCCATTTGCAAGGTCAGTAAGGATACTTCTTTAGTCCATCGCTCTGTGTGTGTGTGTGTATACTTATACCTGTATGAAAGAAGAAAATGGGAAAAGTGTATCTTTTGTGTATCTGATGTTTATTTATGTGGCAGAGGTAGGATGAGATGACAGACATCATCTAAGGGACAGTGGTGCTCTGCACAATTTGCTTCACTCACTAAAATGGATCATACTTGAGGAAACCAGCATATATGTTATTGGCTAATGTTGTTAATCTTAAAATCTATCACCTTACTTTAGGTTACCTCAGTAAAATGAAATTAGGGTAAAGAGCAATACAGGCACTTGTACATACTACACCTAAGTGTGCATGCATGTGTACGTATATGCCTATGTTGCTGCATATTTGTTGCTTAAACTGTTCATAATACAAACAATGAATAAGTAAGACAGCCAAATACACTAATAAAGTAAAATGAGCTCTTTGGAGGGACTCCCATCTTTCAATGGAAAATTCCCATAATTTCTGACACATCAACAGAACACCATCTTTGAAAATTACACTGTGTCTTTTTATTCTGTACAGAGCTGAGACCTGCAAATGAATGTACTGAGGCCTATTTCCGCTGCTTTTGAGCACAGGCTTTTTCATTTACTTCTCAGCATAGCAGTTGGACTGCACAGAAGCACTGGAGCTTAACAAAAAAGACTCTCATCTCAGACAAAAACTGTAATTATCACAGGAGAACAAATTAAACAGAAAACCCCGCTGGAATGAGATTTCCACATATTTAGAGTGTGTTAATACCAATAATATGGCACATACTAACAATAGAATCTTTCTGTAGCTTTTGTAGTATCAGATATGAATGAAAATATGTATGATTACACTGCCTCAAAAGAAACAAGATGCTTGAACTCTTTTGTGAATTATTTTTAAATGTTCAGGAGGTGGGGAAATTAATTTGAGAAACTTCAGTGGATTTTGTTTATAAGTGATTCCATTTTAATCAGTACTGATTTTCAAATCATAATGGTATTGATCTAGAAAATAAAAGGGATTAATTTCAAATATTTTTGCTCTAGCACAACATGCTCTGTTCAAATATACATTCTTTACATTTATTTTTCTACCAATTGTGTCATCTGCCAATCACATATCTTAAATTAGCTGTCCATTACATTGGGCATCTATGAAGAAGGTAGGTTCAGCATATTCATGCTACAGTTAAGAGTATTTTCCAGTAAGGTAAGAAAAAAACCAAAAATAATTAAAGTTATATATATGTATATATATAAGGTAAAAGTGTTAATAACAGAAACTACAGAAGGAAGTGTATCAGCAGATTTATTCATGACATGGGTCTTATGTACAATAATTATTGTCTAGTTTCATAACATTGTCACAGTCTCATGTAGCACATATGTATATAAACTATCATAAGATGTAGTGTTGCTTCAAACTTCAATGATCCTTCCCCTAACAATGTGTGCCATATACATCTCTTTTTCTAGAATTTGAAGCTATGTCATGTATTAACCCTGCCTACATGTGTCCACATATACCTGTGGATATAAATCTCTTTTGTGTGCACAGAGATGAATGTTGCAGTGTCTTCATTTGGATGCACTCAGTCCCTGAAACATTAACTTTTAATCATAGTGTTAGCTAATATGACTCACTTTTTAAAATAATTTTGATAAACAACATTTTCCTTCTTTTCCTTCCTTTTAAAATGATCTTACTTGAACTAGAATAAATTTTATGTTTTCATTGAAAGAAATAAATTGCAAAGCTCTGTACACAGCAACCATTTTTATGGTGAAAGCATCCTGTTTGAATCTGCACAGACAGTATCTATGTTATTTTCTATTTCAAGGACTTATCTCTGTAACATTATTGACACATTCGGATCAATACATTTAAAGGTTTCTCTTTTTTTTTTAATATCAAATGCAGGAGTGATTTGTATGTTTACCTTGATAATATACACTTGTCTCTTTAAGGTGACAGCAGATGGTCCAATAAGAAGTGGCAGAACTAAGTGCTGAAAATATAGCAGCCCATCTCAAGCTCCCTTAACCGTAAAATCTATGAATTTATGCTCAACTGAGCGATAAGAAGTAGTCGTGAAATGTCCAAGGGTGAATCAGGGTGGTTGGAAGTGTACTTATTTCCCCTGCACAATAAGAAACCCTTCAATGCACCATCTAAGTGCACAGACAATATTTAGTAGCTTTATTTATCAATTAACCATTTTCATCACACTCAGACTGTGTACATCACGGTGTGCTGCTGAGAATTGCCACACCACTTTGCCTTCCAGGTTTCTGTGGACTGTTTTGTTAATGCACATTTTGTAGCTCTCCAAGGTTAGTTTAATGCTGCCATTCCAGCGTGAATAGTTTGATAGTCTAGGGATTAAATCCTCAGAGAATGTAAGTCAGCGCAACTCCACTGAAATCCACGTGGCATCACAGTTTGCATCACAGCACCATCAGGTCCATTACTTACAAATAATTTCAGGTTATGTGTGATTTCCCAGACAGGATTTTATTCTCCTTTGTGCCTCTGACTGTCTCTCTGTCATTCCCTATACCTCCTGTTTTAGGTTATACTCTCTGCTCCACCTGTTCGACAACGCAGACCTGAACAAAGCACTAATGGTCTGCTATTTTAATTAGGTGAAGCAACCACAGCAGAAAAAATGCACTAAATCATGGATTTTCTCTTGAACTGTGCTATGGCAGCTCCATGGCTCCATCCTCAAATGTCTTCTGATACTGAACGGGTGCTGATCGTAGCTCTGTTCCTCTTTAGGGGGGCAGGAAAACCCCATTACCTGAAGTCTGATGTTTGCTATATCTGGTTTTTACCATCCTTAAGATTGCTGGAATGCAAAACTATTGCCAACTTCATTCCACTCATCCTTGGACACACAAACCAATAAATTGAGTATTTTGAAGAGAATAAGTCAGTATATTTTCTGAGGAAGCCCAGTGAAAGTGAACGTACCATTTGGTGCAAGTAAAGCAGGCAGGCAGACACAGCAGATCAGCATCCAGAGAAAGAGAAAGATACCACCAGAGAAAAGGGAATACTTCATCATCCTTTTCTGTCAAGACGTTATGGGCCTGGCTATGATGTAGCATGGCCATTTTCTGCATAAAGTTAATTTAAGCAGCCCAGGAAGGATTATTCCCCTGCAAGAAATAATTCCTGCTTATTCTCCAAGCTGCCAGCGTAACAGGGGAAAAGAGCAGAAGTAAAGGGAAGAGGCTGAGGCTGACATACCTAATGCACTTTATTAGTCTTCAGTCCAGGAATCTAAACTAGCTGCATGGCCAAGATTGTTACAGTTATTTTACAGGTAGATAGTTTGAGAAACAAAGAAGTTCAGAGGCTTGAACAAACTAAAAAACCCCACAGACAGTGGGGAACACTGGGTCTTCATTCTCTGCTTGCTGGAGGTAGGAGTTGGAGAAAGAGAGAAGGAGAGAATATGCATAATGTATTTTATATGCAAAACACAGTACAGTATAAAAACAAAGATCACTCACAGTTTTCCAATACATATATATAGCATAACATTAAAGAAATTACTCATCAAAAAAGCAGAGTGATTACACAATAAAACATTTTGAGCAACAGAGATATAGCCTGGGCCATTCTCCAATGAAGAATTTTAAATTAACTAATGCAATTATTTTGACAACTGTAATTCCAGTAAAATTAAAATTCTTGATGTTGTACTTCATCATTAACACATGGATACAAAAGCCATATATGTCTCCCTTTATATTTGTCAATGAAATGTTCTGGAACGATACAAAAATATCCTTACTTCCTGCAGTCGCAGTTTACTCTGTACTTTGCTTATTTGCCAGTATGTGAAAGAACTGATTTTGAGTCTGCCTTTGTGATTTAGCTGTGCATATATTGTTGTATGGGGTAGGAGACCTATCAGTTCTTTTCTTTGGTGGTCGTGCAGGACAAAAACACATCTGGGAGAAGCTGTGGATCTGCTTGAGCTCTTCAAAAAGAGTATTGGATATGATCCCATCCTGCCCTTTCTGTAAACGACCAGACCTAGGTGTGTGCCACATTGCTGGGCATGGAAGGTCTGCCACATTGACTGCGTGCAGTCCCTGCATGCCCCATGTGAAGCAGCTTTACCAGGGCTAGCACTGAGGCTGGGATGGCTCCAGCCCTCCCGCTGCCCCGTTGTCTCATGGAGTGAGTCCAACAGATCAAGTGCTGCAGAAGCAGGTTGTGGAGTTGCTTTTTCACTCTTCTCTGCATTTCCATTCCCTTCTTCCTTTCCAGGACTGTGGCTATTTCTGGTGTGAGCTCTGAATGAAGCTTTTTAAAATACTCCAAGAGCTGTGCAAAGCCATATACTATTCTGCTAGATAAGGAAGAAATTAAGTTTATTTAGCTGGTAATCTTTCACTTTTGATGAGTTTCTAAATGAGTTAAATTACTTCAGCCAAGCGATACACTAGCTGTGGAGGGTGCAGAAGGGAGAAAACGTCCTCTTTGGTCCCCTTTAATGTCATCTTTGCAAGTTTCTAAATTGCAGTTCCAAATTTCAAATCCTGGGAAAAAATGGCCAGAGGCAAGGTGAAAAGCCTGTGAGTAAACAAGGTGGTGTCAGGGGCGGGGGGGAACCTTCCCCCGATGTCAACATAGAAACAGTTCCCTTTCACCTAAGGTACCAACAGATAGTGCAACCTGAGCATCCTTTTCTTAAGGGGGTTGGGGCAGAGGCTGGGAATATCTGCAGGATGCCTCCTATGGTGGGCCACAATTTAAAATCACAATTCCAACAAAACCAGCTGTGATCCCAACAGAAGCAATCTTCCTACTCAAGTGTCCCGATGACATTACAGTACATATATTTAAATCACTGAAGGTGTGATTCTATCCTCCCAGCTGAGGAGAATATCTATTCTCCTGGAGTCGGCCTCATTATTAATTGCATCTTCATTCTATGCAACAACAGACAGCAGAGACTGCTAGGATAGTTAGCTGCTGCTGCTTGGTTTATTACAATACTGTTTTTTTCAGACCTGATTAGCAAATGAGAAACTGGAAACTGACTGATTAATTTAACTTCAATACTTTCACAGAGTGTCTGAAAATAATTTTGAAACTTGCAATAGGTATTTTTAAAATAATATCTCTCTCTATTGGGAAGAATATAAGGGAAGTAATGTAACTATTCTTGACTGTCCTTTTCTTCCCACCTGGTTCCCTTCCATCTCTGAAGGATAAGAACAGCCCCCACTTCTCCCACAGCCTCACCATCTGCAGGCCGGACTCCTCGGCCAAATGCAAACCACTGCAATGCAGAGAGCAGGGAGTCTCCAGGCACTCCACCAACCCTTTCTTGGTTCCTAGCACCTTTTCAAGTTTGGAGAGCCAAGCCTTGTTTGCAAGTTCAACCTTGCAAACAATGAATTAAGTAATGTTGAAACAAATTTTTCTAATTGCTGGTGTCTCCTCCTCAAACCCAATTCATTTGCACTGAATACTCCCATCGTTTCTGCCTGTTTCCTTCAGGGAGCTGTCTTTGGTTTTCTCTCATTCACCACATCACCTGTATCTTCTGCAGTTTATTACACTCTTTGTCAGAGAAGCTTATCCACATGAGATAACATTGCCTTTCTTAAGATAAGCATGTAATTTCACGAGTTTCTTTTCTGAACAGAGTCTCATTTTCAATAGTGACCACCTTTATTAATTCACAGTCCTATATTTTTGTATAAAAGCACATATTAGTCCCCTTCATATAGTCAGAAGACTTCAATGAAGTTCCTAATGCAAAGATATGCCTCCTCTCTGGTTTCATGTAACACCTGGTAATATGGACACTTTAGTCCTTCCTTCATCATCAGAGGTCTCTTGACTCCAGGACTGAAACATTTCCCAGGTCTCGCTCCCTGCATGCTGCAGTAAGACACACGTGACAGAGACCAGTGTGACTTTGTTCTGGTGGCAGAGACTGGCCCAGAAGAAATTTGGCTCATGGACAGCTGTGCTTTAATGGCGATAGCTGACAACGTAATTCTTGTGTTCAGGATGGCCCTGGAGTGAAAACCAAGCTTGGGCTCCACTGAAGTCAAGAGCTTAAGTGTGCTCCTTAATATGGATGAATTTTTGCGTATGTTTAAGTGCTTCCCTCAACTGGGCAAAAGAACATTTATTTTTTTTTCTCCAATAAATAAGCTTATTTTCTCATCTCTCTCTGTCTGCCTCTATTTGGTCTTCTTTATTGTTTGCTTTCATCTCAGGTATTGTTCACACAGCTTTCAATTATTAATTTTTGCTATCACTTTATTACATGTTAGAAGTGAATAGGAGTGGATGGTGAACTCACCTGGTATTTGCTTTCAGAGTAGGTCATAAAATAATATAATGCTATGTAGAGATTCAGGGCATGCCTTCAACAGAAAATAAAGACTTTTTACCTCTATCAGTCCAAGAAAATTAATGTAGCCTCTACTTGCCTCTCTCCACCTTGGTATCCCTTATTAAACTTAGGGCAATTATGATCTGAACAATTTTAGTATGACAAACATCAAGGATCATCTGAGGTTAATGTCAATTAATAGGTTGTGGCAGTCATGGAGTAACTCGCAATTTGGCTGAGAAAATGAAAGAAACAAGGAAGCAGAAAAAGGTGGAAGGGGATAACGTTGTATCACTTAGAAATCAAATATAAAAGTGCAATAAATACTAATAGTGATAAAAGAATCATTGCGAGTTCAATTCCATAGCATCCATCAGTCTATAGGGCTATGTCACACTGATGACTGCAGCATATGAGCTGCAGTACATCTGTACCCTGTATTTCACCAAGGAGTTCCACTGGGCACGTGGGGGCTCTCAGGCCTGAAAAGGTGATCTCTTGGAAGGATGTCTGTAGCATTATGCATTTAATGCTGTTTTAATGGGACCTGGAGCAATTGTTTTGCAATTCCTGTACATGCCTGTGTATGGCTGTGTAATATTTTAGAAGACTTCTTGCTTTTTATCTTAGGTACAGTTGAACCAGATCCTTTATAGACATAATTTGCTATACTTCCTTTGACTTCAACGTGATTGTGCCAGTTTACACCAGCTGAAGCTGAGACACAAGATATTTTATATCCTCTGAGTACCATATATCCTGGAGAAACAAATTTACGTAGAAGATGGTTTTCACCTGGCATAGCATACTGTAAAGGAAAAATGAGAGACAAGAAAACAAGCTGTCTGATTTCCTAGGTTAGAACTTTTTCCATTCCAGACAAGGATGTAAATAATAAAAAAAATATGTAAAGCATTTCTACCCATTACTGAGTCAATATTAAATAAAAATCATAATGAATACACATGGATGTGTTTTATGCATTTTTATACATAAGAGGTATAAAAAAGATGCACATTGGATCTGATTTTTCAAGTAGGCACACATAGAGCTTAACGAAAAATGAGTATGACAATTTCTCAAATTTATGTACATTTACCTTGATTTCATATGTTGTGACAGAACATGAGCTATTTCCAAATCTTACCAGGCTATAGAAATAAAAAAATGATTTCATGAAAAAAATGTTATCATTGGTAACTGTACCTATAAATCAGGCACACAACTGAGCATACAATATATACTAGTAATAAATTTGGCTTTCAAACAATTAGTTCCTACATTTAACTATTTGGTCATTTGCATATTATTTTTATCTGTTGTTGAAGGCCATAGCTCTCGTATGATATTTTGAAACTGTCCAGTGTCATTGCTAGCTTCCTGATGCACTCACATTTGGCTACATGAAACATAAGGTAGGTTGTGAGAAAAGGTACAAAGAAAATCCAAAATAATACATAATTTTGTGTATACAAGAAATACCAAACACTTTTGGATTTCACCAATTATGTTCTAAAGACTTTTTCTTTCTTTTTTGAAATTACTCCTTTTCTTACATACAGCATTCAGGTGCTGCCATTCAGCTATTTTAGAAGAGAAAAATAAAAAAAAAGTGAATACATAAATTGAGAGGGAACAATGAAATCCATTTCATCTCACCCAAGAGAGAGCATTTATTAATGGCCACTTGGTAGTAGGAAACAGGGATATAGTATGTGGATTATTTTAAATTATTACATATCTTCTTACTTAGAATATAAGTAATTACATTAGTACAGTTGACTACAAAAACAAGCAATAAATCCACATTAGTTTGTTGAATCTGTGTTAGCGGACATCCTTGGTGTGTAATTCAGATTAATATTTATAGCTCTGCATGAATTTCTTGTACTTGGCTCTGTAAATTTAGCTTGGAGGACACCAACAACTGTGCTTAGTTTTGTGATGCAATGAAAAAAGTCCATGCTGATTGAAGTCCAAAATTATTTTCAAATATAAATGTATATTTGTGTTTCTGTCTTTCCAAAGTGGCTGAGCTAAAAAAAGCATTGCAAGTTTTTTTTTAAAAGCCTCTCAGATTCAAGATACAGTCTTTCTACATTGGAATGTGAAAGATGAAATTCAGCATATATGTACGTAATTATTTTCAAAGCAAAAAAACTTTTCGAACTTTCATATTAAAATCTAAGGCATGATTAAATCTCTTAGAAAAATTCTTCATGTTTCATTAGAATTCTGTCTTTGCGTTCATAGTTTTTCACTTATTTTTAAATGCTGTTCTAAATATTTTGCTTTCTCCCAAGTTTAGTGTTTTGAATTAGCAAGAGAAGCCTACTTTTGCTGCCTTCTGTATTCAGAAGTTCTAAGATCTTTCCAAACTAATCAAGTTGACAGCATCTTATCTCATACTGGAAGGTGTCTTATATTGGAGGTTTTTTGCAGAATCAAAAGGAACCAGTACCGGACATAAAGACAACTCTAGTACCAGCAATACCCATACAAATGTTGTATTAAAAGAAATGATCTCGTATGAAGGAAGATGAGCTCTTGAGGCAACTAGCAAATTATCCTCCTCCTCCTAGGATTTTGTGTTATAATTGTTATTGCGGATAGCTAGAGCTTAGGAAGGAAAGCATATCCTTTAAAATGAGTAATAGGTATTAAGATCTAAGGAAACATTTTAAACTAATAAATGCTCAGAATAATGCATGAATTGCAATGCTAATATATTACCAGCTATTAACATAAAAGATATGGCCCAGATCAAGCAAAGTCAATGTTTGTGCCTAATTTAAGTAGACCCCAAGAAGGTTTTGAAACTGTATCCCGCTGCCAATGGACAACACATTTTAAAGCTAGTGTCTGTATTCCGTGTTCAATCAATGGAAAGTCTGCCTAAGCAATGATAATGGAAAAATCCTCCTAAATTAGTCCTAAATCAGAAAAGTACCTCTACATTGTTTGAAAAGTGAATCAAGTGCAGGAACTACATATAATTCATTTGCAGATGAATAATCTAGTATATGGAAAAATAGCCTGAGAGAAACAGGCATGACGGTAGACTGGACGGTAGGTCAAATGACATCTTTTGGAACACACTGTAGTTTGTACTAAGAGCAACTTATAAATAGTGCTGTTGAGCCTAGCCTCCAGAAGCAAAAGTTGGAAGAAATTCCAGTTTCCAGGGTGCATAAGAATGGCCTTATCCTTTAAAAAAAAGGGGGAAAATTTTATATTTGATAACTGAAGGTATTTAAATGACACACAATCAATCTTAATACTCCTCTCCATCACTAATGTCCCCCTAATTGGTGGTAAAATATTTTCCAATCCACTATTTCACCAATAGCAACCCTTCCTAGTCCAATCCATATTACAAAAATCTTATAAAACTGAGAAATTAGCAGCAAAAAAAAATCAGAAAGGATGTTAAATGCTAGTGGTTGATTTCTCTGTCTTTCAATTAAATGAATGCTCCATTTACAAGATTTCTAAATTCAAAAAGAAAGTCAAATATCCAGCTCCATCCCAAGCTTGTCTGCACCATTAGCAACCCAGCAGATGCTGGTTTGTGATTGCACCGTGTATTTTACTTTATTGCCCTAGTTAAAGTAAAATATGATGTCATACTTTTGTCAGTTTATTTAATCATACCATAACATAGCTTTTTGTTGCAAACACTGTACAGCCCATTAAAAAAAAAAAAAATAAAGAGGGAACAATTTGGTTAAGTTTATACTGAACTATGTCTGTGAAAGATGCAAAATTTTCTGAATGGGAAAAAAAACTAACTAATGTCAAGATAGCACTAAAATTTTACTTAGCTTGTCAGAGGGTTCTTTGGGTTTGATTTTTTTTTTTTTTTTTTTTTTGAGTAGCAATATCCAGGGTGGAGGCAAACTAAAGATTTTAAGAATATCTTAGCAGTAATTCCTGACTTTACATTTCTGAAGTGCAGAGAGATGGTTTCTGGCTTCACTGCTGTTAAATTATGTGCTAGTTTTGTGTCATTAATTTGAGATGACATAGATAAGAGACACAGCTTCATTCATGAAATCAAATTCTGCTTGTAAGTATGCCTTTCAAGAAAAAGAAAGATCTGTATTTCTTCTAAGTGTTTGCAGGTAGTGCATCTGTGTTAACTCTAATAATGAAAGCCAGGATTGATGATGGGCTGATTCAGTGTAGCTCTTGCCAACAATTTTCAGAGATTAGGAGGTTGTTGGAAAGATATCAATGAAGGTTTAGGGATCACTGTCTGAAGTATTCTAAATTAACAGCTAATGGATGTTTTTAATAGCTCTTTTATAGATGAGTGCAGCTGAATGAAAACGAACAACAAGAAAGCTCAGCTTTGCTTAGCACGAGCTTTAACTTTTTTTCACACATGATGACCTGCCTCTGCACTAGCTTTCTCACTTTGTTTCTGCATAGGATAAAAATGCATTTATTTTATAGTTAATAAACATATCCGCACACACTTTAATCTTTTTGAGACTTTTTTTTAAAGTATCAGAGATTATTTTCTTCCTCAAACACTGCATATACGTAGTGCTGCACTACTCTTTTCCAAAGATTTGTTCATTCATCCTACTGTTTCTGGCAAACTCAGTTCTTGCAGAAATGGTGAGCAGTTATGAAAAAAATGAATACTCTTTGATTATAGCTGGTGTAATCAAGTTGTCTGACCTTCCTGGTGCACAAAAAGACCTGACTTGGGTATTCAATATTCAATTTCAATGGCCCAAAGAGATGAATAAATATAAGTGAGACAGAGCTCATATGAAAGTATACCAGTGGGACAGAAAATAAATGTCTTGAGGTTGTGTTTTGCAGTAGAGCTCATAAGCTTCCTACCTTCATCTCCACTGATGCCAACTGGCCATCCAAAGACATTTTTTTTTGTTGTAGAATAGGGAGAGATGTGACATCATTGCTCCTGTCTAGTTCACAGGTGTTTGAAATTATCTAAGTGTTTTGACTGTGAAAATTTGACCAACATAGATTTATCAACTACCTCTTCCAAAAAATAACTCTATTTACTCTTGTACATGTGGCCTTTTTCACTTCTGCACTATGAACATATCAGATGAATAAGCAATGTAATTTTCAATTTTTAGTTTATCTTTAGGTAGAAAAAATGTTCAGCAACTAAATATCTTGTCCTCATCCTGAAGCTTTTCTGTTAATACACAAGCACAACTGCAAAAATTACCCGTGTGAAAACCATACACATCCTTAAAATGGACCTGACTTCAAAGAGATGTCAGTTTAACCCCATTTTAAACTATTTGTCAGATTGGAAAAAGTCACGCAAAGGCTGCGCAGAGAAAACACAACGTTACTAAATGTCTGTGTGTGGACAGCTAAGTCAAACTACATATTTTCAGTGACTGTAACTGGAGCTTAGACACCTAGCTCTAATGTGGAAACTACATTTAGACAATATATTTTGGTGTCTGAATCTGGAGTGGAAACCCACTATAGAAAACTGCAGAGTATGTATTCATAAAATAATTATTTTATTGTTTTTTATCTTGTACCACCCTGGCACATTCTGTAATGATTCGTTCCAAGAACTAGCTAATATTGATTGATACCATCCTACAAGAACATAAATTTACTGCCTTCATTTATCAAAGTTGCTATGAAAAGCACGAATTTTCTCACTTCTTACAAGCTTTCTAGGTTAAACAGCTTTATTTGAATTTGAGTAACATCTTGAACAGGGACATAGATACTGTATACAAGGAAGCTTTACAAAAGATGTCAGTCTTTACTATCAAGGCTAATTGGCCTGTTATGTCCCTTTTTTGTAAGAAGCCATTAACTTCATGATGCATTGTGGGCAGTAAGATTCTCATCAACATGTTCTGCAGTATTTTTAAACCTTTCTTTGATTCCAGCAATGAAAGAAAAAAAAAAGAAAAAGCAGAATTGACCCATATTGAAAAGAAAGCATATATTGTTTTTTCCTGACACTATCACAATAAATAAAAATACAAAGCCAAGATCTTATTGAGGGAATGTTTCTAATTTTGTTTTTAATTTTTTATTTTCAGAAATACTTCAGTAATTTCATACAGCATCACTAGGGATATGACAGTAACAAGGGCAAGTGATTCCTGCCCCAAGAAACCAAGACACAGGGAAAGAAATAACATTAGTATAATTTTCACCTTCTTCAGATCTAATGGTCTTCATTTTTCTTTCATTTTGTTTTGTGCCTTTAACATTTATACACATTATTGTTAAGGTTTAATATCACGATAGTGCTTTCTAAGACAAAAGGCTGACTTCAGTGACAGAGATCTCTGACCCAAAATGCCAGTCAGCCTTCAAAAAATTTATCTATCTATCTATCTAAAGTATGACTGAAGAGAAAATAATAAATAAGTCCAAATACCAGTGGCTTACAGCTAGGGAAAGTTAACTCCACACATTTGTATTCTTAAACTAGCACCAAATATTTGTAAAGTAAAAATTCTTGAGGAAAACAGCAGCATCAACATTTTTAATAGATTAAAGATTCTCATCACAACAAGCATTCAGGAAATTTTACCTTTCAGAGTGGAAAAGCAAAAGTGCGGCAAAGAATAATTTTGGCACACAACTGAGCAAGATATGCATGAATTCCCGTCTTAAGCTCCGTGACTGAATGGCATCTTTGGAAGAATGCATGTAATGTCTTAGCAGCTATGCTTACTACCTTCGATACTAGACTTACTAGCCTCCCCGGATCTTGCACCATTTCTCATATTATTTTCCTAGCACTTTCTATGAGTTCAATTGCTCTACATTAATGTTTCACAAAAAAAAATCTTATATTTGTAATGCAGATTTTGTTAGTACTCTACTTCTGTGAACCATTCAAACAAGCTACGAGACAAACACCATTAGATAAATAATTAGTGACCTGGAGCTTCTAGAAGCTAGTTGTAGTCAACAAGAGAACTTCAATAATTTAAACAAAGGCCAAAAAGAAATGTTCCTCGTTATGACTTTTAAAAATAAATAATTTATGTTTCTAAGCCTACAGAAACAAAGAGGAAGTTTCTTCTGCTGCCCCCTTTTCTTCAAAAAGAGCACAACACGATGAGAGCGTCTTGTTGCATAGTCCCTGTAAGGAACTGACAAGGGAGGTAGTTTCCTGCCAGCTTGTGAACTCTGATAGCTGGGTTCTCTGCTGTGGCCAGCCCAAACCTTGAGATTCAGATTTGTCCCATTTCAGGCATTTAACTTCTTAAATAAAGACTGGACTTGGCCTAAGCATCTCCTGTTGACACAAATGCACAGAGGACTATTCACATGACTCATATCAGTTACACAGTTGTATTTTCAACCCTATGAGATAGAATGACAGACATATGATAATAATATTTTGATTCATGTTTGAAAAGCATTGATTTTTGGCAGAAAGGAACAAAAAAAAAAAACCCTGATCCAATGAAAACCCAGTTACCGGTCAGATAACAGTTTTGATTATCTCTGCTTCAGAAAGTAGCAAATGGTGATGGAATTCTTCCCTATCCAAAAGGGGGCTATGCTTACAATTTATTTTCCACAATCATTCTCACATGGAAAATACCATGTCACCTTAGAACTTTTGTAAGTCTGGATTTGAATAGCTTAAATTGAACATGTACAGGAAGATGAAAAGCACAGCAGGATGAGACCTCAAGTTTGTTTCAAGGAGCTTGCCATCCTGTATGTGTTTCAGTGTTAGTGAAAGTCATGTTTGCACATACAGCACTGCTGTGGTGGCTGTGTTCTTTTACCGTTCTTGGCGTGAACCTTATTTCATTATGTGACCCACATGAGACAGGCACCTCGCTTAGGGCTCTGAACCCAGTGATGGGGCACTGGCTGTACTGGAGGTTGAAAAACCGTTCATGGGTGACCATGAAGTCCCAGGGATGAAGTGACACACTGGTGGCAACAATCCTAATGCTTGAACAAGAGGGTCCTGTTCTTGTAGAAATGAACATCATCATGCACAGACTAATCTGGAATGTCAGAAATATTTGTGGTGACTAGAAAGAGACTTGTATATGATGGAATAATATCTCTTATTATAGAGAGTTCCTGCTTTCTTGAAGGAACAACTAATGGGAATAGACAACCTGTCTATGGACACAATGCAGCTGAGAATGCACTTTCAGGGTGAAGCAGTGCAAGGATGCAGCAGAGATGTTCAAGGCGATGCTCTGGTGACTACAAATGACAGATGGCAAATGGATGACATCTGTGACAAAAATGAGCAGGGTCACTTGCAGCCATTGAACTGCTATGCCACAGGTTCTGCTGTTCACCCTTGTGAACTGGTGTGAGGAACTTCTAAGACTATGCTATTTCCTGGCAGGAGGTCAAGTTTTTTCCAACCCAGAAATTAGCAGTCCCCTGCTGATCCCATGTTGACACCCCTAACCCTCAAAACACCACAGACATCTTCTAGAACCTGGGCCTTGCTTTTTGTGCTTAAGGCAATGTAAAAAACACAGCTAGTGCTGGCATCAAAGGAGATGGGGAGCAATGACAACCCTTGAGACACGCTAGGTAACCAGCCCTGTTGAAAGGAACATCACATTGCCCACTTAGTGACAGCTTTACTTATTCCTTGATCTGAAGCATCCTGGAGCTCCTAATTTATCTTCTTACTTTTTTTGAACTCAGGTTGCTGCAGATGTTGTTGCCTAAGTTTGGTACAGATATTCTGGGATGCCACCAGGCTGTGCCAACCTGGGTCACTCAAATAAGGCTATATGTTGGAGTCAGGGATAAATTTCCTGCAGACAAATCATGTGCAGGGCAGGTATCAGAAAGATTTTGGAGACTATGTGACAATGCATCCCCTCCAGCAAGAAATGCAGCTTGACTGAAGCAATCTGGAAGCTCTGCAAGGCCTGCAAAACAGCCACCAGATGAAGCATGCTGGCTGAGGCAGTCATCAAGAACAATCTAACAAAGCATCGTGGGCATGGTCATTGCTATCCCTGGGAGTTGTAAGCATGGTTCGAGGACATTTGTATTACCCAATTTGTATCATCAAATTAAAATACTGCAGTGCATAGAACTGGAAAATGGTATCTGGGAGTCATTAATAAATAGCTGGGCCAGAATAAGGCAAGGTTATCACCTTTTTGTCAAAGTAATAGAGATACTTCTCTTAATGAATGGCCCAAATCACAGTTGGACAATAAATATAAGAGCATACAGACGGAAAGGTTTTTCAGACTATAGAACAATAATGAGATATTAGTAGTTGGTTTCACAGAGCCAGACAAAGTGAATTATTAGTAAAGATTCTTTTTCTCATAAGAACTGCAATAAGAATGAAAAAAGATATATCTATAAGAGCATTATAATTTCTTAGACTCTGCTTCCAGAAATGAGAGAAATATGTGGCAGGGAATCTATATTTCCTGACCTTGGCGGATCAAAATGTAAAAGGTTTTGCCCTCAAATGTCACCAGTGGTTTAGTGAAGAAATTTTTATTAACATTTTTAGAGTTTCTGGGTATATTCCCTTTAAGAACTTCCTTTCTAAAATCTGCATGCTAAAATATTCTGCTGCCCCGCCAGGTCACCTGTGTTCCATTGAAGCAGAACACTTTTTTGCTTAAGTTATGCAGAAGAACAAATTCTCAGTTTTAGCCTTCAACTGGGTTCTGAAAAATTCGGGGTGTGAGGAAGAATTTTTCTGTGATGTGCAACTTAAAAAAAAAAACCAAAACAAAGTTTTCATGTTGAATGTAACAATCAAAGCAGAACAAATACAGCAGTCCCTCAGTTCAGCAAAATAAACTCAAAGAAGTGGAAACAAAACATCTGTATTTTAAAACGTTAGGAAAGATTGTGGTCCTCTTAAGAAAGTTTAAATTTTTTAGCCTGTATTTTAAGGAACCAAATGTAATTTAAGTTTAAGTAGAATTAACAGACTCAAAATTCCTGAAAAGTGCTATATCTGTTAAGGCCAAACATGAACATACAACTAGTGTTATATATTTTGTCTTGTTATTGTGTTTTGAATGAGAAAACAAACAAACAAACAAAAAGAGTTCCTTAAAATAATTATGTAGTAGCCAGAGTAATTTGTTCAATCTTAAACTAAAAATCTGAGATGGGTCAAAGACATTTTGCACAAATAACTGTGTATTATCATTGGCTACAAAGGAATTTCCACAAGTACCTTACAAACAGATATCATCACGGCGGGTGGCTAAACTCCATCTATGTCAAGAAAAGATAGAAATATCCTGATTATAAGAATGTAAGAGTTTAACCTCATTTAGAAATGCTAGCCAAATTTGTGTGGCTGTCTGTATCTTATAGTTTCCTAGATTTCTTTTTTGAATAGAAATCTTTTACTTTGGACATCAAATCATTGGTTTGACTGATTTTTTCTTGCTGGATTGGATCAACCTAAGCAAGTATTTACAACCAGTATTTAGTGGTGGTCTATATAAATAGTATGGAAACAATTCATTGAAGAAAAAAGCTACATGCTTCTGACAGAAAACAAGTAAAATGGCTAAAATGCAAAATTAAATATTTTACAGGTGTTAAACACTTATCCTTGGGAATTTTTCTGAGTGCAGTCTTGTTTTAAACGGGGTCTGTTTGTAGCTGCTGCTTTACATGCTGATAGCTTGCAGTGGCCTTTTAAGCTTGCAGGTGCACATATTTTTATTTAAGTATCTGTTTAAAAATAGTCTGCCTTTAGGAAATGTCATTTGTATAAGAACTAATGTCAGTTCTATTCATGTTAAGTGATTATTATTGTATGCGTAAAACATGGTTAAAAAGTCGTATACCTTGCTGTTGATCTGTTCTTACCACTGATTCTTAGCCTCATGGAAAAAAAAAAAAAGCTTAAAAAAGAAAGTAGTACTTGCATTTTATTACTTACATAGAAATAACACAGAATTTGGAAGCATTTATATCTATTTTTGACATACATGCTAGGAAATTTATATCTAATGACAGAATTTGGTCAACTTCTTATACAAGTTGCATTCTGGTAGTATCATTATACAATGTCATGTGCCTCTTTTGTAGTTGACCATAACTTTTGGGGGAGGAAAACAGGATTTTCTGAAGGGTCGGTTCTTGAATCCCAGTAATAAGAACTCCCATAACAAATGCAAACCGGATTATAGCATCAATGTCAAAAAAAGTACCGTGTGTATGTGTACTGCAGATCCCTTCCCTTCCCTTCCCTTCCCTTCCCTTCCCTTCCCTTCCCTTCCCTTCCCTTCCCTTCCCTTCCCTTCCCTTCCCTTCCCTTCCCTTCCCTTCCCTTCCCTTCCCTTCCCTTCCCTTCCCTTCCCTTCCCTTCCCTTCCCTTCCCTTCCCTTCCCTTCCCTTCCCTTCCCTTCCCTTCCCTTCCCTTCCCTTCCCTTCCCTTCCCTTCCCTTCCCTTCCCTTCCCTTCCCTTCCCTTCCCTTCCCTTCCCTTCCCTTCCCTTCCCCTCCCTTCCCTTCCCTTCCCTTCCCTTCCCTTCCCTTCCCTTCCCTTCCCTTCCCTTCCCTTCCCTTCCCTTCCCTTCCCTTCCCTTCCCTTCCCTTCCCTTCCCTTCCCTTCCCTTCCCTTCCCTTCCCTTCCCTTCCCTTCCCTTCCCTTCCCTTCCCTTCCCTTCCCTTCCCTTCCCTTCCCTTCTCTTCCCCTTCTTAAGGATTTTAAGAACCAACTATTGACTTACCTGCAAAACATATTAAACCTTCAACTAAAAGATGTTATGACAGAGTTTGCAGGCAATTTGTCCCTTGGGAAAAGCAGAGATCAAAATTCCTCTAAGGAAATTATAGGTTTGTTGGCTAAGAAAGTCTTGAAAGGCTCCATCTCATCTGCTGTTAAATTTGAGGGATCCACTTTAGGTTCAGCTTTCTTCTTTAATGAATTCCATTGCTACATCCAGAAAAAAAAAATAGATGTTTAGATGAAGCCCTTGAGTAGTAAAATAAGGATCGTAGTTATTTGTGGTTTCGTCCAACTAACCAAAGCAAATGGAAGAAAACCAAAGCAAACGATGTGGCTTTCTGAGGCATAAAGGATATTCGACATTGGTCCACTAAGAATGCCAGTCTTAATGCAATTTTCACTGACTGTGCAAAGCCAAAATGGTAGAAAAGCAGTCCAGCAGCAAGAAGTTGCAGAACTGCTTAAGAAATGCATTTAAAAATGCCAGTGAGCAAGATAGATAGAAACTGTGATGTGAACTCAGGGGTTACAGCACTAAGGACAATGTTTCCTATGAGGTAAGAGGTATTTTCTCTGATATACCATTTGGGAAGTATTACTGTGGAGGCAACGTTCAGACCTATTCAGATGGTGAATAATTGGCAACAACCCTTTTTCTTATGAACTCAGAAATAACGTATATTTCAAAGTACTTAAATTACATTTTTTTAACAATTTTTTTTTTTTTTAAAAGTGTAATGTAAACTTAAAGCAGGTTGTTGTTTGTTTGGGGGGATTTTTTTTTCCCTATTACTACTTAATCATGAAAACCTTACTAAAAATCTTCAGGAGAAACCCCATAAAACTAAGGTTTAATGTGGCATTGTAGTTCACAGAATATTTTACTTGTTTTGACAAAAAATTTTTGCTTCTTAAAGTTGGGTCTAAAGCCAACTTGTTAAGTTTTTTTTTTAGCAACAGCCCAATGTTGATTTAACCATAACAGCTCTAATAAAAACTTAATGTTAACCCTTTTCTTTTAAGCATTTAAGCTTACATTGATGACAAAAAATATGCTTAACTGACAGTTTTCACAGTGTGTGAAGAGAAACCTGGACTCTGGTGTTTGTTAGGCTGGAGCTTGTTACCATACCAGTGCTCGCAGGCCAGCAAAAGACGCTCAGCTCCAGACATTGCCTACGTTGGCTGACCGCAGCCTCAAAACAAACCAAACTGTCCATGAAGAAAACAAACACCAAACTGTTCTTGACTTTTGCTATATGGCAGCTCCAGGTACATGATGATGTCACTGCATTCTTTACTTACATTTTTTGAAAAAATCACAAACATCTCTACTGGAAAATTTTTCTCTACAAAGCATAAGGTTTGTCAGTGTATGTTTACGCATGCATGCAGGCTTAGGACATGTCTAGCATACAGTCACCTATAGTGTTCCTCACGCTTTCTTCTTTTCCCTTCTGTCACCAAAATCAGAATACCCTTTAAGTCTACTCAAGCTTTGTTTTGCTGGCCTTTTTGTGTTTTGCCTGCTTACCACAAGATCAAGACCACAGACCAGACATCTGCAAAAATCAGCTCTCAGCAGTGGGAATATTTTCTCCAAGAAGATGAGGGAACCCACAAAACAATGTCCCCTAACGTGAGAATTGACATTACGAGACTGTCACCTCATACTAGATATGACCTTAACAGTGGAATAAATTATTTGTATTAATTATTAATTTACATATATGTTAAAAAAAACACAAAACTTTAAAGATACCACAGCTAGGTGAGTTTTAATTGGAAGCTTGATTTCATAAAAGCTATTTATCAGGAACAGGCCTGCTCAGTCACCTTTGCACCCACTGAGTTTGACTCACTCACTCACCTACCCGCTTCGGCACCAGCATCCATGACTCTGAGGGACATCCCATGATAGCTCCATCATGCCAGATAGACAAACCCCAAAGTGCCTAAGTTTAGTCTGAATCTGGCCCTAGATATAGTGGCAGGCTTTAAATGAATCATTTCAGTAAGATTATGTTAAATTACAATGGACTTCCTATGGAATCTTGTATTATAGGCACCTGAATACCAAAAGAATTCATCATGATTAAAATTATTGCAAGAAATACCAAAGGAAGTAAGAATGATTTGCCACTTATTATAAAGTGTTGCCCATTTTACAATAAGTGGCCAATCATTATTAATTCATTTGATATTCTTTATAACATTAATCATGACTAATTCATTTGCTATTATTAATGTAGATGTAACATGAAGTTCCACTGCAATTTAGCTATTTATTTAAATGTATCATTAATTTAAAGAATTATCAATCCAAAATGTCAGCAGTTTTATTCAAAGGCTATAAGGCATATTCCTGCATTTGAAACTGAAGGAATTATTTTCAAGCACATAAAATATAAACATTTCTGTATTTGTATTTAGAAACTCTCTTTTTTATTTTTTTAATGTACCAAATAACATTGCATGCATAAGATTTCTTTCTATTTACCTGAAAAAGGAAGAAGCAGATTTGTATACAGTCCAGAACTCCAGTCTTTCACTACAGTTACATGTGAAATGTCCTACTTCAAATGACCTATTCACATGTTTAAGCTGAGCGCATGTTTAAGGACAAAAGCCTTATTTCATCTCCACCTGGGAAATAAATTTAATCTTTAGTCTGGCCAAGTAGCTTCCATATTTGGAAAAATAGCAGGAAAGAGGCCTTTATGACAGCTTGAAGATATTATAGGTCCTATGCAACTTCTCACAAGTTTGGAAATTTTAGACAGTGCCAATGCCAAAATCCCTCTTGGAAAACTGTATTTTGTCTACCAGAAGAATTCACTCTTGTGTTTCAATTAGATAAAATATTCACTTCTTCATTTGTTGTGCAGCACTGCTGTGCTCTGTGAAGCAGTTAACCAGATGCTATGTTTTTATATTGAAGGATTTTTTTTCTTTTCCAGGTATGTATAGAAGGATGAAACCCAGGGCTAACAAGAAGTCAAAGAATGTCTATAGTCCAATTCAAATTGCCTTTAAAAACTTCACTGTAGTGTAAGAGCTGAGGTTCAAGCTGTTGGTGGAGCCGCAGAATTCCTCAGTGCTGCAGAGCACTGAGCTGAGGAGCAGGTTATTCATTACAGCACAGCAATGGCCCCCAAGCACAAAAAAAGACCAAACACAGATCCACAGCCACAAGTTCTCATGAGAGAAACATGAAAAGTACAAATAAGTAGAAGAGAAATCAAAAGATCAACTAACAACGTAAAGAAGACTGGTGAAAATTAATCCACAGCTCCTCAGAATACTTTTGGGAAAACTGTGAAGACACTTGTCTTTTAGGCAGCGTTAGTCTAATAGACGTGTAACTGTTTCTTTTATAAGATTTTTTTATATTACCGTCATTGGTATGTTTGTAAGAATGCTAGAGAGTTCAAAAGTGACCAGAAGAGCCTTACATAAGTTCAAACAATCATTGCTGGCTGTTTAAACATCACTCAAGCCAGCACAAAAAGTCAGGTATTCATGGATAACCAGACCCATTCTGAGTACTGTAAATGTTGCTGGGTGAAATACAAAGGATTAGCTAAACCTCATAGATGTGCTAAAATTCCTCATTCCCTGCAACATTTGGCTTTTGGAACTTGCCTTTCTTATTTTCAGTCACTGAAACCGTTATCCAGAACTTGCAACCTCAACCATGTAACTCACCAGTGATGCACTTACGCTCGCGATGTACTTTTATGAGTTTTGCCTTCAATATTTGATGAGTGCAAAGGAAACCCATTGTTTTCAAACTGGAAACAGATATTTATTCCAGAATAGTGAATCCCTGTAGAAAGGAAAGGTGATACATGTGGCCTACAGCCTCTCTCCTCTAAATCCACTGTGATGAGTCTTCTGGTAACTCCTGCCAGCAGCTAGCACTGCAAGAAGATGCAGTTTTACATCAGTCTTGAGGCTTTCCTTAGTTTTAGGGCAAAGCACTATCCCACTTCAGTAGTGCAAGTAGGGGTTACTTCTGTAATTATAACAATATTTATCATTGCGATTTTCATTTCAAAATCTATAGCTGGTAATATTTAGTAAATCTGGACAAGACTGGAAAAAATAATTTGGAAAATATTCAAGTTGTGGCTGACTGTACCTCTTCTGTGAGGAAGAAATCCTTCTGTGGGGGCCTGCTTATCACAATGTGATGTGAAAAAAGAAAATACAAAACCGACATCAGCTTCAACTTTGCTATAGAATATTCAACACCTTCCGCTTTCATTTGTATATTCAATGATAACATTTAAAATTACTGTGGTCACCCTAAAGGATGTTAATTACAATGCGACTCAGCAGCCTTTATACAACATAATTGCAGGTTACTAATGTTCATAGTATCCATTGGGGTTGTAATGGAGAGCAGAATTTAGCTCATGGATTTTGTGATGAAGGTCTTACAGCCATTTCTTGTTATTAATCCTCTTTATCACTTCCCATGCATCATCTTTTGTTTGTTCCCTTAATTCAGACTGAGTTTTATTTTTTGTACATAAAGAATATCTTTCTTATAGGCCTAACTGTCAGGTTCAGATTTACGTATTGTAGATTTAATTGCTTCACATTTCACTTTTTGATAAGGTTCTCAGATGTTAGGCTATATTAAGAAGGGGATGGAGACTAATACAGGAATTATTATAATGTCATTCTATAAATGGAGGTTACATCCTCATGTTGAATACTCTACCGGGTTTCAGTCACATTTCAGAAAGATACAGTAGAAGAAGAAAGGTCTGAAAAAGGGCAGAAAATACATATTAGTTGGATAGGGAGTGTTCATATGAAAAGAAACTGAAAAGATTAAGATTATTTAGTGTGAAGCAAAAAGAATAGGAGATGACATATATAATAATGAGTGGTACAGAGAAAAGCAGTGGGTAGTCCTTACTACTCTGTTCTGCAGTAAGACACAGAGGGCATTCAGTGAAAGGAAATGGCAAAAAATGTAGAAGTGATAAAATGAAATACTTTTTATGGCATTGCATCATATAATTAGCCTGTTGAACTGACCACCATGTTATTATTGAATAATAATTGAGGGCTGCTTGGAAAGTTTCAAGAAAGATAAAGCAATTATGTTAATAAAAAAAGCATCTGCAGGGAAACTAGGTAGAACAAGTTGGTAAAGGATATCAGTTCTTACAAACCAAAGCACACTGTAATCACAACCAGAGGTTGTTCATGTTACTTGCAATCATTGTGTTAGGAACTGTACAACTATACAAGGCCTTCCCATCATGACATTTTCCATCTATAGCCCTGATCTGAATGAACAAACCTGAAAGCCACTGGATCTCATCTGGGTCCCACTAAACTATAAATTTATTGCTGGACAGGAAAAACCATGAATAAGCAGGCAAGTTGCTTGAGGTGGCCAAAAGAAAGAACATGTAGTGAGATGTACTACTTGTGTAACAGGTATTAACATCATAGGGAAACTAAAAGAATTTAATTTCATGGTGCAATAGTCCATGAAGTGCCATTAAATACAAGTTGCAAATACAATCACTCAGTTAGGAGATGCCCATAACAGAAGTTGCTGCATGTAGGGAGATCCAGGAGCAGAAGTATCGTTTATGTAGTTTCCCTGTTGGATCTGCTATTGGCCGCTGTCAAAGGCAAGAATAGACAGACTTTTCATGTAAACGACAACCCTATTTCTATGCTTTTGCATGCTTCCGCATTGGTATAAGCTGATTGTCTTCAACAGTAATACCAAAAGTGCAATTCCTTTATGTTCTTGAGGCTCGTGGCATTACATGCCACTGGCAGGACCATTGCTGGCAACCAAAAGCCACACCTGTTTCATACAACAGATGTCCTTGCCATCAGTTATCTTTCAATGTTGACAGAGGTTGAAGTCTGTGAAGCAAGTGGATGATTTTCAATTTCAGGGAGACCATCTTTAGAACAGGTAACTCCGACAAAGCAAAGCAGGATATCCCATTGACTTAAATTTTGGAGGATTTTATGTTTTCACTAAATAAAAGACTATAACTGCAGAGGCTTTCTTTGCAAATGTTATCGGTCATATGAAAGCTTCTGGTCTATTGGACAGGGTATTCAGTATCCAGCAATATCGATAAAAACCTTCTAATTTATGTAATCCCTTCATGTTTTGGTAATTTGTCTTAGAAGTTTTCCATTTCATATTCAGTATTGTAGTAAGTACAGTTCTTGCTCTTAAACAGTTTTTTTTATTCAGTACAATCACATCATTCAGAACAGGTAAGACAGTATTAACACAGAGTTCTGAATTTTTATTTATTAAAAATATGCCTTTTACTGTTCCTTGCTATGCATCCCTGAGCGGCATAACACTGTGTTATTGTGTTAATTTGAATTTGGTTGTTGTCTTTAAAATATTTCCCTCATTGTTAGTGACATATGAGAAGTTCGAAAACAAAATGTTTTTTTTCTTTAAATAACACCAACAACCTGCAGTTCTAACAACAGGAAATTTTCCATGGCAAGGCAGCTGATGGTTTGCCATTAAAGATTTGGACTTGTTGAACTCATATGACACGCAGACTCATTTTAGTTTCAATGTACATTTCCTGTTGTGTGGGATGATCCCTACTCCTCCACTTCAGAATAAAAAGAAAGACACAAGGTTAGGTGCCTTTCAGCACCCTTCTATTTTTTGTCCTCATTTTTGTCCTAAAAACAGAGGACAAGTTAAAGTTTTTGTGGGTTTTGTTGGTTTGTTTTTTTTTAATAAATAAGAAAACTGGGAATGAATGAATGAATTAATGTGAAAATGTCCTGACTACTGAGATAAAAGCACAAAGTTTTATGGCAAAACGTTTATCTGAATCTTCATGATATACTTCCTCTACATCAAAAAGTTTTCTGTGGCGTGAGCAACACTTCTTGTCTCCCTCATGACTACTCCCCATACAGATTTCTAGCAACCCACACCCAACAATCTTGCCAATCTGTACCACCTGCCCTCCACCCCTTCAACAGGCTCTCTGTACATTCCTAGCTACAGTCTTCATCCACACACCCCTGCTTCAGTTATTCAATCTGTTTTTCAGTTAGAGAAATGCACTTTCTTGCATATTAAGTTCTGTTTTCATCATAAAAGGAAGTGTCCTTCAGGCAATGCCCCTGTGTCGTTCCCTACAGAGTTTTCTTTGTGGAGATTTGCGTAAGACGCCCTATTTTGGTACGTGATACTTCAGGTAACCATCATAAAAGGCAAAGCAAAAGGACACAATCCCTGAACACTGCAAAGAAAAAAACAAACAAGACACCTTTTATTCTGGATTATGATTATGCTTTACATTTTTCAGTTGGTGTGATTTTGAAGGATACTTACTTACTGTGACCCTTGCATTAGTTTCCATTTACATTTCATTTATCATATTTGCTTGCTTGCTGGCATTAGAAAACGCATACATTTTTGCCTTGGTCCAAACTACTAATGTAGTCTGGGAGAACATCTGTGTTCTCTGGGAGAACACGGATGGGTGCAGGGCCTGCATGGAGAGTGGGAAAGAAAAGCATTGAACGTCCTATAGCCAACCCTGCAGAACCAGGCCATCGTGGACTGAGTAAGTACTAAAGCATCCTGTCATGTTTATAGTACTATTGCTTCGAAAGTTGACTGTTTTCTTCATTACCACCCAAGATTAATGGACATGTTTATTACTTTTTTTTTTAATGTGATGTCATGAGCTGCTCTTTGTAATACCAAATGCAGATGCAGTCCCAGTGACAATCTGCAAAAGACAGGAGCCATTTTTCTCCTCTTTTTGTATCACATAAATTGTGAAGGGGCACGCACAGTTATATCAACTGTGGGGGATGTTCAGGCAGATAGCACATGTTTCTCACCCCTGCCCAGCATCCAGGTTTTCTTCTAGGCTAGTGATAATAACAAGGTGGAGATAACTGGAAGCACTGCACTGCAGAGCCAGACACTGTGAGTGCTGCAGTTGGGAAGCAGGGGTGGCAGAAACACAGAGACACCCGTAACCCCTTTTGGATTCCTGGCCTAGTAGTACAAGCAAACCCTCATAAATGGAAAAGACTTTAAAACCTGAAGGTTTGGCACTTACAGGGGTGAAAGTCACCTATCTCTTAAGTCATCAGTCCTATCCTGAAACCAGTGAAGAATCAGGAGCAGAAATAAAAAAGCAAAAAGCATATCAGGTAGTATCACAGCCCAGAAGGCCAACTGTATGCTGGGATGCATCAAAAGAAGCGTGGACAGGAGGTCAAGGGAGGTGATTCTGCCCTTTTACTCAGCTCATGTGAGACCCCACCTGGAATACTGCATCCAGCTGTGGAGTCCCCAGCATAAAAAGGACATGGATCCATGGAAACAGGTCCAGAGGAGGGCCACAAAGATAATCAGAGGGCTGGAGCACCTCTTCTATGAAGACAGGCTGAGAGAGTTGGTGCTGTTCAGGCTGGAGAAGAGAAGGCTCCAGGAAGACCTTATTGCGGCCTTCCAGTACCTAAAGGGGGCCTACAGGAGAGCTGGGGAGGGACTTTTCACAAGGGCATATAGTGATAGGACAAGGGGTAATGGCTTCAAACTGGAAGAGGGTGGATTTAGAATAGATATTAGGAAGAAATTTTTCACTGTGAGGGTGGTAAGACACTGGAACAGGTTGCCCAGAGAAGTTGTTGAGGCCCCATCCCTGGAGGTGTTCAAGGCCAGGCTGGACGGGGTCTTGGGCAACCTGGTCTAGTGGGAGGTGTCCCTGCCCATGGCAGGGTGGGGAACTAGATGGTCTTTAAGATCTATTCCAACCTAAACTATTCTATGATTCTATGTGTCCTAAAATATGTATAGTTTTATACTAAAATTCTAAAAATTATAGTATGTATCCTAAAAATACGAATATTCTAGAAATATGCATTGCAGAAGAGTGGAGGAAAATTATTCTCTCTTTTAATTGTAACCTCTTTGCAGGTGAAAGTGAGGCAGATTCCCTTACACAGCTTGAGTAACATCTGACTCCATAACTGGGTTTCCAGCAGACCACTGGAAATGCTCAATGAAGAAGGACTCCCTTTTCCAGGGACAGATTTAAGGAAAAATGAGATTACTATTGAAGAGTCTGTGTGACTTCTAGAGACCTCTTTGCAAAGTCCTGATGATTTTTGATTGCTGTCACTGTCCTCTGTGTCACTGAGGAAAGGGCATCCTCAGATTCTACCGCAGCCTGGGTAGAAAAATTGTTCACAGTGTTCACTTGTGTTATACCAGCACAGAGAAAGAGAAATCGCTCGATGCCCTTGAAATGAGGTCATTTTCAGACTCACTAATCAACAATAAAAGAATGCCCAAATTGTCTCATTGATCTAGGAGAATGTGCATCTCCTCTGTCTAAGTTATTAACTGAGGAATTAAAATGAGCTTCCCTGCATATTTATTCCTCCTGCTATGTTTTATGGATGCAATATTATGTCGGTTATATTTTTTTTAAATATATCTGCTTCATTGCAATAATAGTTGTTTTAATTTTTTTATTTATTTAGTACCTGCTGCTGGGGAGATTTTGTGGTTTTCTTTAAAGTCTAAATGTACTGCACTAAATAGCTTTCAAAAAAAAAAAAAAAAGATGGTCTTGAGCCTGCTGAGTAAACATAAATTTCACAGTTAAATACATAAAATAATGATTACATCCAATGGTCATGAGGGACGTGTTTTTAGGAGTATACTAATTAAACTACATCCTTCAGACAACATGTTTTTACACTTACTAGCAATGAACCATATCTGATTTGTCATTAAGTAATTATGAATGCTAATGCAAATAAAGCACCTTTCAAACAAGGCTTCAGAATAGAAATTAATCATATATTATTCTTTCTTATCCTACCATGTAAGGGTCATTTAAACAAAAACGGCCAAGGATATGAGATATACATAACATGAGAAGTTACTAGTTTTGTTCAGGCTTCAGTTCATACCTTTCTCTTTGTGGTGTAGTTTATGTATGCATACATATACTTCTCATAAACTGAGAGAAAGTAAAAGTCTTTAAAGTATATTCAGTAATTCAAGCTTTGATCCAAAACCTGCTGAAGTTTATTGCAATTTTCCATCACTAACAGTAATAATTAGCAGTTCTTGCCCCTTTCCTTTTGCAGATCTCAAAGCACTCTACAAAAGGCTGGTATGGAAGACCCCACAAACACGAGGCAGTAAGTGGGATGAAATTAATAAGCGCACTGAGTGTTAACCCCCGAACACATCAATGGGCACTGCAATCCCTTGTGCTTTTGTTAGCTGGGAGCTCTCAGAAATGTTCTGATGGCAGAAGCAACAGGATTTTTGACAGGGTAAGGATCATTTGCAGAATGTAGTCTCTCACTTCACACGTCGTTTGCCATCCTGGATACACCTGTAGGTAGATGGTATTACTTCTCCTCTCTTACATTAGGAAACTAGGATGCAAAATAGCAATGTGCACTACTCCAGCTTCCTTAGCAGAGGGTCTGGGCAGTTTTTCAACCCCCAAACCAAGTTTCTAGTGGTGGACCCCACCACAGTTCTAAGTAGAGGAATTCTCATGAGGTCCGTTCCCTACCCTGTTTTTATTCAACTTCTAACATTTGTCTAAAGATCAGAGATTAGTTGTGCAAAGTCTGAGCTCTTCAACCCCGAAGAAAAGACCACATAAAGTACTGTATTATAATTGAAAAAGGACTGGTAGAAGCACCTCATCTTCACAGCTAAAAGGGAACATTAATGATATTTTCCATCAACCTATTTGCAGCAAATGTAAGTTGATTTACCTTCTCATTATGTTGTAAATGTTTTCCTTCCTCTTGACTTGTCTTTGTCCTCGTCTTTGTACCGCTAGTGAAGTCATAAGTCCTCTGAAGCAACTATCTGCACATTACAATGCTTCATTGCATAAGCAAGTAACAGGATGAGTTATGAAGAACAAAGTTCTCGTTGCGCAAGCTTCAATAATCCTTAATTCTGAGAAAGAAAATGGCCAATAACTTGTGAAAGGTACTGTGAATAAATGTGTTTAAGGCAGAATAATATGCCTTTAAATTGTGATTGGCTGTTTAGAGCCCTTTTTAAGGCAAAGGGCCATGAATAACTGATAATCTATGTGAGGTCAATTATTGTGTAAGGTACACTGAAAAATCATGCAGCACATCTCATTCATATAACTTATATTAAAAGGTGCTATTCAAAACCACAGGTGTCAGCTTGTAAATGAGAAACTTCTCTGTTGCATGGAAGAGAGAAAATGCAAACGAGAAAAGGGCTGTAAATGAAGAAATAAAATGTGAAAATGGTACAAATGAGGAAAGCATGAAAATTGAAAATTAAGAAAAAAATGCAATGACCAATGGATCTTTCTGAAACTTGAGGTGATTAGGTTAGACTAACTTCTTCAAGAACTACCAACATAGGTTACACAGGTTAATAATAATCTTGATCAGGGTTACATTTTCATGAAAATGAGCAGATTTGGGCACACTGAGGTAAAAAATAAATTCAGTCAGCACACAATGCTTCATTTTCAAGGAGAAAACGGCTCCAGGGAACAATATAATTTTCTATGGAATCCTTTGTTTTCTTCAGGTTTTTGAGAGGTTGTTATTGCTTCTGGGGTGGGATTCATCCTCTCTGACACAGGCCTCTGATTTGTGGCCAGCTGCAGGCACCAGCTGGAGTGAGTATCCAAATCCCTTTTACTGTCAATGACATGAAAGCCATTCATCCCATATGACGGTGGTTTTCTAGGATAACAAATCAAGCACTAAAAATCTCTTTCTCTCCCTCCATTCATAGATGGAAGAGGAGAGTTGCTACACACTAAGACTGCGCACACAGTCTAGAAGGCTACAGATGGGCATGTGAATCCTACCTGAAATGCCTAAAATGTATTTGCCTACAGCAGGGAGATTTAATTTACTCTGGTTGAATACAGGCATTGTTAAATAGTTATCAAGTGTAAATACAGAAATTGGACACTCATTAGAGAGAAACTGATGTTTAAAACACTGAAACACATCACTAGTGAGCCAGCAGATTTCAGGAGTGTTGGCAATGCTACTAGTTATTCCCTAGCCTGTGGGTGTGAGAAAGGCAGTGAGAGACACAGATCTGATAATTTCAAACTTTCTAGTACTGATTGCTCCCAAGGTAACAGACTCATTATACCTCCTGTGTGCTCCCTCCTCATATGTGCTCCTTACTCTTTTTAGCTGCCTGTTGGAAGTTCCCAACCATGTACAAGGTGCTCCTGATACCTGTTGCACTGAGGATGTTTGGCCATGAGTGTTCATTAGATATTTGAAGTGTAAGCGCACAGAAATTTTAGGGTGATGAAAGGAGAAAAATGTAGAGATGATGACCTATATTGTAGGCTGAATTACACTGTGGTGAGGAAAAGCCCCCAGCACATGGCAGTTCTCCATGCCCATGTACACCAAGCTCGGCTCTGGTACAGAAGGTATTCTCACCAATTACTCATTTGGGGCATGCATTCCCACTGCATTGATCTAGCTACCCAAACTACAGATGGGTTTGGTCAGTCATCTGACTTATTGTAGATGTCTACCTCGGGATTAGATGAATTGCACATTCTGTGTTCCTAATTCTTTTTCCTGTGCTTAAAAAGAGTCCAGGTTGAACCTCCAGAGTGCTCAGCTAAATGAATTCCCCCACAAAGAGCACGCCTGTGTTGCTGGATAATCAAAGTAATTATCTAGGAAAAGCTACCTGTAGGATAATAATTTTCAAAAATTCTTTTTTGAAAATCAGGGTGGTTTTTTTTTTTAAATCCCTTTCTAATCATTATTCAGACCTTTAGCAGCCCAGTATTCTGGCATAGTTTTGTAATCCTTCATACCTTGAATATGCTTTGATAAATGGCCTGCATATTTGCCAGAAACTTTTCTCCTTGTACCCTGGCAGTAATCATGAAATTTGTTCCTGTGCAAAGCCATAAGAGTGAATATGATACTTATAATGGAATCCAGTGTGAAACATATATTATGGAGGTATTATTGAGCCGCTATATTTCCGGCTCATTTTATAACTTCCTTTGACTCAAAAGCAGTATATCACTTTCAGAATTAATATGCTGCTGCAAACAGCAAGGCAGTTACCAACCAGAGCACACAAACCAGGGATCAGAACTGGGTCCCTGCAGCTTCCAAATCATAGCTTTCTATCCACAGTAAGCATTTGTATTTCAGGAAGGGTTTAAAAACAAACCATCTGTTTCTGGTCCCCTCAAGTGAAACCTAGATTATTCAATTATGGATACAGTTGTACAGAGTATTTTGGGGAAAGTTAGTAAAATACCTAAGGTACTGAAGATAACTAAATTGCTTTTCATAGAATAATAACAGCAGCGATAAAAACGTATGCAAAGTGTGCTAAGGAGGGTGGGGAGGAAAATGAAGGTGGAAGATAAGGGGAGACAGTGAGTGAGTTTGTGGAGAAACCATCCACAGGTGTAGTAGCCCTTGAGACAGCAACAGCCTTCTTGCCTTCTTGAAGACTGAGAGATTTTTCTGGAGTCAGCAGTGCCGGCAATGTGCAACCATGCTGTAATCTTCCAAAAACTCCAGGTTCCTCATGCGGATCTGCAACGCTCAGCTTTAGGCTTGGACTCCATTGTAGACTCCATTAACAGGAGTCACATTCATTTATATCAGCTTTTATTCATCTGTATTTTTCAAAGGTGAGGACTGCACAGCAGACAACACATTTCATTTTGTAAATAGACTAAAAGACAATTTCTTTGCTGATTGGAACAGCTTGTGGAAAACAATAGCAAGGAAATCGCTTAGACAAATTGTGAGTGGAAGGCGAGGCATTTGAAACATGTAGTTTATTTGTTCCTCTGTCCCTCCTAGTGAAGTGAAAAGCATGTCATACATCACCTTTTTGGATGTGGCATGCCTTTCACTTCACTGACAGGTATGTTATTTGTAACAAAACCCAAGAACCCTTCCTCTCTTGTATAACTCATCTAATTCATGACAGTAATCGTGGCTTGATAGGGGGTCCGGCATGGGAGAAGCTGTATGTATTTGGACCTTACTGTGATTTCTGACAGCTTCAGTATATGATAGGTAGGATGATCCAACATGGAACATGTCAGATTAGCCAGAGGGATTCTTGCCTTTCTGTAGAAACATGCTTGTATTTCGGGTTATGCTGTTTCTGGCTACTGAAATGAGCAAGATGGGTGCAGCAGCAGATGAGAAAGCAATTTAAGGTTGCTGTGTGGAGTGAAAAAACTTAAATTAAACAAGTTATATAACGTGTGCAAGAGATACTCTTGGGAACTGTACAAGCCAAAGGGGTCGTTAATATTTGGGAAAGAGTTCTGAGGACAGGGTCGGCTTGAAAGCACCCAGACTGTTAAAAATCAAATGCTATTGCTATGTGACACAGTTAAGCTGTTTATATGGAACATGCATGAGAGTTTCACTCCAGTTAACAGCTACGTAATGGGCCAGATGTTCAGATTAAATAGGGCTTCCAGAGTCAGCATTAACTGTGTTGGCAGTGTCAGCAAAGATACCAATATTTATCTAAGTTAGACCACCTTTAAATTGTCAGGCTTGTGTGTGGAGACACTTTCAAAGAACCTTCTCCTCATTTTCTGTCTATATGTGTGAACTAGAAGACCTGCCTGCAAAGTCTGAAGAGGAAATATTAAGAACTGGCCTCTGGGTGAATGCAACTCCCATCCAATGTTAGATTTACAGTTGAACTCGATGATCTTAAAGGTCTTTTCCAACCTAAATGATTCTATGATTCCAAAAGCCACGTAGCTCTGGGTTGATGTTCCTCCCTGCTCCTCACCAGGCTGAAAGCTCTGTCTGGCAAAAGCCATAAGGTAACAGATAGATACACTCTTCTGTGCAAAGAGTCTGGCTCGACCACCACGATTTGGCTAACTGGGTGTGACAATGCATGCTATACATATCTGTGAGCTCTGGACTACATGAATACAAGTCACTAGGCTCAGGAATCAAAAAGTCAGCCTGGAAAGAGTCCTACTTTGTTCAGGGGTCAGCTTTAAGCAGCAACAGTTACTTCAGACATCCACAGCCTGTCCTCTTGGACTAGCAACCTGGTTGCCTCTCTTCTTGGATGGTGAATAGTGACAGCACTCAGCTTTGCCTTATTCTCGCAGGAGCGGCTCCCCCTTAGCCTGCTCCCAGGCTCAGACAGCTAGAACGACGCTTGATTTCTTACCAGCTTGCAGGAGATTGTAAAATGCATGTGCAAACAGAAACTGAATGTTTTGGGTTTTTTTTCCCTTCTGACAGATTCTGTTGTATTTTAGATCCAAACTTTTTCCTGCCTATTTGTGAGAGTAGCTGGTTGGTCTATATCACTAGCTTGTTTCCTCATAGCTCTTTCAGCTGGACTTCTGACTAGCTGCCTATACAGAGATGCTCTCAAAGGGCAGACAAAGGTCTTGGGTCATACTAACCCAACGTAAACAAGATTTTTTTTGTTCACTTTCTTATTTTAGCACTGTAATCAGTTATAGCAGTTCAAACATTAGATTAATGGTTTTTAGTTACCTGCTGTTTCAGATCAAGAGAAGCTGTGTGTCTTTTTATAAATTCTAGATTTTGTGAAAATGGTGGTTATTTTCATTTTATCTTATGTGCTTTTTTTATAAAGTTTAGTTTCTTCTTTCTTTTCGCTCGGATATCTTTTGACAGCACCTCTAATGATGTAAATCAATGTAGTACCATTGGTTTTGATGGTCTTATGCCAATCTTCAACTACTAGATAACTGGCAAAGCTATTCCTAATCTGGAAGGTCATTTTATGATTTTAAAATTTTTTTGTTTGTTGGTTTGGGATACTAAAATTATTTGGCTTAGTCTAAAGCTTATTGATATCAGTGCTAAAAAACCCCAATAATATTTAAAAAAAAAAACAAGGAAAAGCGCTGAGGGTTGAATTAAGCTTTGGATCAGGCTTAAGCACGATTTCTTAGGTAAGATAAATGAAGTGAAGAAAAAACATTATATGCATTGCAACACTTCAGCAGTGTTTCTGAAGCACTGTGACATGACATCTGATGTTCTAAAGTGGTTTTTAACTCTTTCAGTGTAACTTTGCCTCAGGATAAAACATCCTTTTAACAGCATGTGTGAGGAAACTGGGAATGGCCTGTAGACGTGCCTGTAGGCTATGTGCTCTCTGTCACCTGCTGTATTGCCCTGATTTTGAGAAACCTTTACTTCCTCACACTTTAAGGATTAGAACATTTCACTCTCACTTTGTCCACTAAGGAAAGCTGACTAGCCTTATTCTGATGTCCTGAGTTTTAAAAGAACCTTTTTTTGACAGTTTCCTTGTTCTCAGATTATTGTGAGTAGATACAAAATAAAAGGCAGTATCAATAAAAAAAAATACACTATGTTTTGCTTTGGTTGGATTAAATTGCACTACCTTTTACCTTGGGACTGCCTTAGGTTTGAAACCAATACCGATAAAACTATTTACTCCCACAGGCTAACTCTGATGGCATTATGATGTGTCCCTGCCCAGCTCTCTACATGTCAGCTAAAATGAATATAAAATTAGTGAGGTTTATCACTTCCAGAGAAAGTGATTTTTCAGATGTTAATCTCTTCTCAAAGTTGTTATGTACTTATAGCCTCTAACTAACCTGATTAATCAAAATTAGTATGTCTTATTTATCAGTACACTTCTACAGACAGCACTGTTTTGTCATAACATTCTTTCACTTATTCATTACTTAAGGAGCTGCTCCAGAAACTTAACACTGGCTTAATTGTGATTCCAGAGAAGTCAGGAGAGCCTTCCCAACTGTTTCCAAAAAATCCACCTTATTATTAAAAACTGAATATAAAGTTCCCATTTAATATTTGAAGTAAGGTAGCAAATACAGTCTGCACAAATGTAAGCGTGTGTATATAAAAATATATACATACACAGGTATGTGTATGTGTGTATACACAAAAGGTCTTTTTATATACAAAACAGAGCAGGAGGGAGGGAGGAAGAGAAAGAGAGAGACAAAGTTACTGTCCATTCTTTAAAACTATAACAGATGATCTGAGTTAGTTTGCAACAAATCAAATACCAAAAAGAGAAATACAGGAATAAGCCCTACTCGCTCTCAAAAGGATTACATATATATATCACCTTCCCCAGAGAATCAGGTTGGAAAACTCTATTAATTAATTCTTTGTTTTTCTAGCATCTAATATAACAAAGTATAGGTTCCTACAGTAGCCTTTTAGTGCTACTGTAGTCCATACACTCTGATTTCTCTGTATACTAAACTGCCGATTTTCTACTTGTCTATCTTTTTTTAGTTGCAATCTTATTTGCTTGTCCTGATATATCTGTACAAAAAAAACTCAGTTAAATTAAAAATTCCTCAGAATGTGAGATGCTTGCTTTTACTGTCATTTCATGCATGAAAAAGAATCGCTTCCAAAAAATCCTGTGAAATTTCTGGGTTTAGGCACAAAAACATAGCTAATTTCAGCTGGATCGATTTCACTCAAACAAAACAGAAGTCACAGAAAGAAAAGCTTGTTATGAAACTAGCACTTCACAAAAGTGCTGTGATCTCTTCTATAGAGTTAATTTTTCTGTCAAAAAGCAGTAGATTGAAAATCTACTTTCAAAGCTCTCTTTTTTTGAAGAGAAAATCTACTAGATCCTAGTACTGATTCATGGAACATGAATGCTTTTACTTAAATACGCCACTCCGCAATTTCTCTACATCTTGTAAAATCTCATGTTGATGCATTTACTCCTCCGCAGAGCCCTAGCCCCTGAAGTGATGCCATTTGCTAGACATTTCCCCCAAACCATTAACACACTAGTGTGCAAATGACCAAAGAGGAAACGGAAGAGTGAAATTGCAGAGAGAAAAAAGAGAGGGAAATCTGAAGAGGACTGAGTGATCATTTAATTTCGCATCTTCATTACTCGGGAATGACCTCAACCAGAAAAATGCAAAGGAGTAAACTCCTGCAATGCTGATTTAGTAATCATCTGCACAACCTGCTATTATTTAACATCTTTCAAGCTGGAGTACCATACCTTAAATGTAACACAGACGTTTCATCTACAGCTGCCATTGTATCACCAGGGATATGAGTTACACACAACTGAGCTTTGCAAACCATAGTTTTGCCTGGTGAATTGACTTCTGCACAATAATCAATAGAAAATTCTTTGAGGAAGGATGGAAAGAATAAAGGAGTTGGGCAGAGGTTAGCTCAACTTGTAAAATCCATCTCTAAATCTCGTCATTCAGAAAAGCTACATTTTCAACATGTTAAAATTTGAAGATACTTCTGAAACCCCCAAAACAGCCCAGTAATTTAGAAGTTCAATTTTGATTTTCAGTGTTCTCCATCCCTGTCAGCCCTAAACACATCAGCTATAAGCACAGATCATAATACCACTAAAATCAGCAGGACTCAAGCATGTCCAAAAGTGCTGTAGTTGAACATTGATTCTAGATCTCAGCTCCCTAACATGTAAAGATGTTCCTGTCTAGTTCTCCCATTACCTTACCAGAGACATAGGAACAAGGCAGGAAATTTGTCTGTGGAAATGATCACTTTCAGTGTTTGGCGAGGTCTGGGTTCTGATCTAACTTGAAATGCAGATTCCCTTGCATCCTTGCCAACACTAATAATGCTATCCCTTCAGGAGCTCCCCACTCCAGGTACTATGGACGACCTCACAAAAATTATTCATACCCGCATACGTATTTCACATATTGGAAGCACTTTACAAACACTTACAGAGTAAGAATCATAGACTAAGCCTTGTAAGGCTTATCATCCTCATTTTAAAGCAGTAGAGGTGAAATGACTTGCTCAAGGCCATGACATAATTTGGCGGGCAGAACTGGGATTAGAGCACAGGCTTTCATGCCTCACACCTCATTACTGCACATCGTTCTGTCTCTCAGGTTGAGAAATCGGGAAGGTTTTGGTAATAGATTTCCCCCGTATTTCTTCATGTTGCCGTGGTTTAGTTGAGGTGTCAAAATGAAAGCTGGTCCACACGATGTGGGCATTATTGATCCCAATTCACTTTTCAGCAGAGTTTGAACCCAGCTCCAAATTTGCCCCTTTTCTTGTTGCTATCTTCCCTGTCTCTGCGATAGCTGTACTGGTACTGATGTTACTATACTAGGGGCTGTTGAAGACTTTCAGGATTCTTATGGTTGAGAGATGCTATGTAAATGTAAAAATAATACCCATTTTTTATGCTGATCCCTTTTCATTCTGGAATCTTTGATATTACCATTATTGTTATGATTATTATTGTTTCCCTGAACATTTCCCTTTGATATAAATTCTGCTCTCTGTAAAATGAATTGCTTGCTAAATGGACCTATCCCTATAGAAAGACAAAGCAGAAGTAAACCCATCCTACTGCTGTTATTAATATGCTTTTAACAGATCTATTTGAAACAATGTTACCTGTTTGCTCCAAATCTCCACAAAGAAAAAAAAAAACGTTTGCAGAATCTCAAGGCATGTAGATGCACCTGTGTTGCTAATTCCCAAACAGTCAAATTGCTCAGTAATAAACTGTTTCTGTAATGTAGATTTTTTCTTCAAAAAAAAGGTGATTTTGAACAAATGCATTTTCATTATGTCTGAATTTCATTTAATGTGTTTTTACAATACATGTCTGTGGTGTATCATTCCAGAAAGAAAGCAAGCTCCATCTAAAATCACATTTGATTATAAAAGTGCACCCTCATACATATCTAATAAACAAATAAACAAATCAGTTTGATCTGTTATGCAGATAACACTGATATGTAAAATATGTTCAGGAACTAAAAATGCATTTTCTGTGCGGAAGTTTTCCTTGTAGAATGCACAGTGAATTTATGTGAACTGTATACAGCACTGAGACTCTTTTATGTAGCCTGTTTCCCTGGCTGATAGCTAAAAGAGGTTAGGCTGAATCTCAGTGGATCAATTAACAGAGGGACCTGTCCTTCAACAGAAGAAGATCTATTTCAGGATTTGCATATCACTGAAAAAAATTACAAAGCTGAGATAAATACAAGCCCGATAATAACTCACTGCAGGCTTGGCTTCATTCCTAGATTTCCTTGGCTGTTTGTCCTAATAAAGTGTCTCCATGGCACTTAGGGCAGGAAGGTTATTAGTAGCTGTCAATCAAAAGAAGGAGTATGCATCGGCAGGAGGAGGAAGAGAAGAGAGGTGACATTCATCCTCTTTTCTCACTTATATTGGGTGTAAAAGTCATTCAGAGCAAGTGGTTAAAAAGGGACAGGTCCCTCTTCGTCCCCCATGGAAAAGGAGAAGAGGAAGCAAAAAAAAAACCCCAAACACCAAACCTGCCTTGGCTACCAACAATTTAATAATAATATGGAATACATCAGTCACTTCTCTATATCTTTTTAATGCTGGGATGTTTATTGATACCAAGGAATTGGAAGGACATATACAAAAAGGGCAGAGGAAAGACTCCTGACAAAACACTTCTGGTTCATATTTTCGTATGAACAAATGTTAACTTTAAACAGCTCCTACTTAAGATACAACTTCAGTGCTCTGTAGAGAAGAGATGCATTTCACCTTTAAGCTAACACGGTTCTGGCAATGAATGCCTTTAAAAAGCTAATAACACCACAGAATACGCATTTCTTATCTCATTTAAATCAGGTACAGTGATTTTAACTTTACCAAGTTGAAACTCAGAACTGATCTATACACCAATTAATTAATACTTTAAAGGTCTTTAATTTACTGTACCACTTTCTTAATTAAAGTATATCTGCTGCTAGAGCACATCATCTCTATATATGCATATTTTCATAAGTAACAGAGTCCATAGAGTGCTAATTGATATCCTGGTCTCCAGACAATACTTTACTAAATGAAATGACAATTATAACCAATTAAAATTCACTTTACATACCACTTCACCTATTTTGTATGTATTATGCATGAAGACAGAGAGTACATTGCCTCGCTGCTCAGGATTTGTGTGTGTCTGTGCAACTGATGGACAGGTATTCCTTTTAGCGAGCTTTTTACCAAGGGTCATTTTCCAGGCTCATCTAAAACCTATACTTTGCTGTTACACGGATACATCAGTTAATAAAAGCTATTAATTGCTTTGTGAGGATTTTATTATTATTATTATTATTTCCTTTGACAAATGTGCGTCAAGTTCGCACTTACACCTTCATCTTGCTATGAAAAAAAGGTTTTTAAAATAGCACGGTGCCTAATTAGAGAAGCTAAACTTCTACTCTCAGACACATTGTATGCAACATATAAATGGCACAGCGCTGCACACCTACTGAGGAGAGTGTGGGAGTAACGCAGAGGAATGAAGTCAGTGGGAGATGAGAGTGTTTGGAACAGGCACCTCAGGCTTGAGAGCGCTCAGCTAAAAAGAGACACCACACGTTTCTTGCAAGAGGAGCTGCTCCCAGTTCCCCCACTGAAAGCCTTGGTTTTGCAACCCACCACCGCAGAGCAGCGGCTGTCCCAGCTGGGGCTGTCACAGTCTGACCTGATTTTGCGCCCGAGGTGGGGAGCAGGCGTTTCTCCACCGGCTGCGATGGGACCTGCCCTTCGACGTGCACCTTCTGCAACGGGGGCAGATCCCAGTAGCGGTTAGGTGTAACCTGCTGCCTGGGGAGGTCTCGCAGACCTGCCCTCCAGGCAGCACCTGCAGCTCCGGTGCAGCCTCTCTTTGCGAAGCTGGTTCTGTGGTGGGGTAGTGGGATTCGCCGCACTGGTGCCGCTGCCGGGCAACCCCGGCACCTCTGGAAGCAAGGGGTAGACTTACCCTTTGGGGCTTACTTAACTGAAAACCACAAAGCTCTCATAAAAAACTACAGAGTTTGCATAAAAAGTGGTGAACAATATTAAAGCTTGTGAACTCCACAGGTTTCTAACCTCTCCATTCCCTTTACTCGGCTTCTTCCTTTGCACAGATACACTCAGGAGGACACAGGCTCTTGGTGTGACAAGGGGAAAAGCAAAATAAATGGAGACACAGGCCTTAAAAAAGCAATTCATGCTAAACAGAGTATGTACCTTTTTCTTGAGGTGCTTTTTCCAAAAAAACCTAATTTGTCTTCCATCTCTGCGGACCAGTCATGTAAGCCTATAGGGACTTTCCAGGCTGACTTGTGTTATCATCTCCCTCCTCCAACAGGCTATGAGGAAACTGACATTTCATGCAGGGCATGCCACCAAGTAAAGAAACCTTTAGCCTACCTTCTAAAAATCTTCCGTGTTCACTCAATGAATCATACTGAATGCTGGATGAGTTAAAAACCACGGAGCCAGATCATCTCCTCCTGTTATCATAAGCAGAGGAGAAGGCTTAAGGAACGGATGTGGGTCGTTCCCACACATTTTTTTTGAAGACATACGTGATTGCTATCCTGTCACAGGGATGGTTTTTTTTTTCTGAGGGGGAGGCCATGAAGCCTTTTAAACATGCTGATTATTCATGTAAAGAGGCAGCTACCCTGTGACTATCAGCTTCAACCATAGACTCCCCAATAGCTTGCATCCAGGAGCTATATACCTGAGTTGTGTTGTCTGAGCAAATCCCTCAGGACCAAGGAGGAGATTACATACCCTTCTCCATTTTTCTCAGGTCTCTTTACCCAATCTGCCACATTCCTCTTTGAATTACCATAACTCCACATTCATTTTCTCCCATGGGAAACACCTCCAGGCTCAGGCCAAGTGCGGGAGTGGTGCTGCACATCCTACTGAAACATTGGTCTGTGCCAGCCAGGGCAAATTCATCTGTAGAGAAGGATCCTTCTGGATGCAAGTTTTGAGAGAAGAACCTGTAACAGAATATCAGCAAACTAAGCTTGTACAAAGGGTTTTGGTGTGTTGGGGTTTTTTTTGGATGGGGGAGAGTTGGTTTTTTTTTGTTTATTTGTTTATGGTTTTGGCTTTTTTGCCAGTGTTTTTTATGCTTATCTGTGAAATTACAATAACTGAAACTAGTGTATTGACATTGTCTTGAACTACCTACTTTTTAGTTACAGATTCTGTATTGTGAAGGCTAAAGTCAGGAAAAGTGCAAAATACGGATGTGAGTGCTTTTCACAAGAACAGTTTTGTGGCATTAGGACAAATACAAGTGTATATGTAATAGGTGACATTTAAGATTTGAGGCACATTGTCTTCATACTGAATGTTTGATGAATTCCCTGCCAGTATTTGTTTTCATTCTTGTGACAGATTAAAATAAAGTTGCAAGCAATAAGTAACTGCTTTACATTTTAATATATGATACCAATTCAAAACACCTTTAAGTTACAGTTGTACATAATGGGGGGGGGGGGGGGGTGGTGTCATCTTCTGCTATTTTTACTTTGATTTAGTATTTTATAAAATGTCCTCAGAGTTTTTTAGATGAACAAAGGATTAGTGGTGTTTCTGGAAATTAAAACAAAATAGGCAGTTGACTGGAGTCCGAGTGACTTAGACTAGTATCTCTCCATAGAAACTCTGGTATTCTTATGCCAGCTGCGGAGGTAGCCTACTGACTGCAGGGGTAGAAAGATCAAATCTCAGTTTATTTTTTCCACTACTAGGCCTGACTTACGTATGGTATTAGTAAATACAAATTTTTCATGTGTTTAGGAGCAAATCCAAAATCAGGCTTTAAAAAGATTCGGCTTATAGATCTGGGTAGTTCAAAATATGTTATTCAATATGGAGTACTGAAATATGTGAAAGGTGCATTCAATTCACTGCATTGCTAGTGTGATTTTATGAAAACTGAAAGTGTCTTTGATTTTTTCATTCTAAATAGAAGCTATTCATGCAAAAATATATGAACTGTTAAGGGATAGTCAAACTACAAATATTCTTGGCAGACTTTTTTTTCTCATCTGTTTAAACACAATTTAGGAGAGGAACAATTTTTAAAAGTCTGTTTAAAGTGATTCACTTGGAGACAGGAATCTTTCGTTTAAAGAAAGGAGGAGGGGAAGACAGAAATGACAGCCAAGGGCTCAGGTTCTCGTTTTAACACTGGCAAAAATGTGAATAACATTACTGTTTCAGAATTACTCCAGACAGTGGCTTTACACCCAAATATTTTCTTTGAAACATCTCCTATTAGGTTTCTCTATCAAATAATAGAAATTTTATCATTTGTTTTGTTAATATTAAATGTAATGCTGATCTAGATTGAAACATTAAAGGGGAGGAGATTTGTGTTTCCTCATAGAAATAATTTCAAGTCTTATTTCTAAATTTCAAGAGTATCTACTTTTTCAATTTGTTTCATGTGAAATATGCTGGACATTTCTCAGATGCAAAAATAATTCTTGTATAACTTTATTTTGCAATTACCAAGATTGATTTTCATTAAGTGTCTTTTTTTTGTTGGATTTTTTTTTCATTTACAAAAGTTGTTTTGTGCAGTAAATGAAGTGCCAATGCAGACAAATGTAACCAACATTAAGCTAGCCAATAGAATTCAACAAACTGCTCAGGTCATTAATATAATTTGTTTTGGCACTGTTACATTTCCTAGTGCTACTCTGAGTAGTTTGCTGGGCACATCAATTTGTTTTCAGCTATTGTGAAATTGGATATCCTGGCTTTCATCCAAAGCACCCTCTCAATTTGCATATCTTTGTTATCATTTCAGGTTCTCAGAACATACTGTGGACTATCACACCATCTGCACCAAGATCCTCACATCCAAACACAAATTAAAAATGAAACTGTAAAATTTGCAAGGAAACAATACAGACCTTTTATCTCATTCTCCCTCTGTTCATTTTCAAAAGAGAAACTTGCTTGTAGCCAAGCATAGCAAAAAAGGCTTTTATTAATTGGACTGGCATCAAGCATGCATACATAAAATTGTTTATTTTTTCCCTATAAAGGGGTTGCCTGACATAAAAGGGTCTTTGAAGATGACATTCAGATTTTGACATTTGCATGATATTGTATAAATATCAGAGGTAGGAGACTTTTCTGACAAACCAGATGGGTCAAAAAAAGCACTTCCAGAGATAGATATTAGTCTTTTACTTAAAGGATATTAGCTTCTCCTCAAAGCTGTGAATTATTAGGCAGCAAAAACAAACATATTTTTCTCAAACCATGCTTTATTTAATTCTTTTCAATCCAAGTAAGCTGGGCTTGGGGAAAATATAAAATAATGTCATTACTTTTGAGGGGGGTTTTGTAATTCAATTAAGATCACAGAATATAATTGAATCTTGTCTTTTGAGTGCCACAGAGATTAAATCTTATTGCTGAATTTACTGCTTCTTGATGGAGCTAATCTCGATTTCAAGCATGGACTCTGAATGTTTTTTTGAAATACAAAAAGGCATTTTAGGCCTTAATTCATCAATATTGGAATTATGCAGGGAGAGATTCTTCGTTTCAGCTTTCTTCCTGGATGAGCTTTGATAGGAACCAACAGCTTCAGTTTTCACCTAGGGTGGCAGAGGAGAGGGAGGAAAGAAAAAAATCTGCAAACCTCTAACAATTGTAGAGGCACTTAGCAGGGAGGTTTGCTGACTGTGTATTTCAGCAAAGATTTCAAATGAGGGAAGAGGGAACCTCCTCCTTTTGATCATGGGAAGGAATAGCGCAAATCTCATTATATATGTTGACCCTTCTTTATCAACAAAGAATCAGCTACTGTCAGCAAGTAGTGCATAGGAACTAGTCAGTTTCATTGAGCAGGTTGGGAGAATGACCTGAACACCTTCTCCGAGCTTGCTGCTTTTGATGATATGTTGCCATGCCACTCAAAAAACTCCACAGTGTGAGCCTATAGTGAAAGGAAAAGAGGAAGATGGGAAGGGAGGAGGAAAGAAGGGGGAGAAAGGGAGGAAGGGAGAGGAAGCGAGAGGCAAGGAAAGGAGGAAGAAAGGAACAACTTAAAACCCAGCTTCCAGTTGACATCTTCTGAGGGTTATCGTGCCCATATATTCTTAAAATTCTCATATAAAGTACATGACTGGTAGCTGAAAAAAAAAGAAACACAGCAGATTCTCAGAAAAAGATCAGATTCTCAGAAACACCTTTTCTCTCATCATTCCACCACTTACATTAGTATAACCCTTCCCCTGGAGTGAATGAGTCACCTTCATTCAGATGGTTCACTTGTGGCAAGAGAGGTCCACCCTTAAGTATTTTGTCTTGGAACATAACACTGCATTGGTCTCAAGAACAAGTTAAAGCTGACCTATCTTACAGGCACTTTTTTATTTCATTCCCTCAATCTTACATCACCCTAAACATACAGCTAGGGACTTCTTCCTTCTCTGATGGTTCCTTGTGTCACCTTTAATTACACAAGTCAGTAATGGCTTTTCTCTTCCTTATCATTCTATCTAAATTGGTCACCTGTTCTCTCCCTCTCCCAGTCTTCTGTACATGTTCTTCCGCCACTGACCTTAATCTCAGTGGCAATATCCATTTTTACACACTCTTTTGTCTTCCAGACCCCTTACAAATTCCAGTTGTGCTCCATATAATTCTTCCATTTCCACATTTCATTAGACAAACTGCTCCAAATTCATGATAGATACCTGGATAGTCACTGACTAAAATAAAGCTCTCAATTTCTGCACTGATCTATAATCAACGTTGCCTTTTGTGGCAGTCTTTCAGTCTGTTCAGATTTTTGCGGTGAAACTCATCCTGCTGGTTGCTTTCAGAAGAGTTAAATAACAAAGCAATAATTAGCACAGAGCTAGATTAGTCTGATCTATGACTAGGACTAGTGAGAATTCTTACATTCGCATACTATCACTAGTAGCATGCAATAGCGATAATACGTGTACATAAGAGAATGTGACTTCTCTTACCAACTGTAAGGCATCAAATATATTGTTAACTTAAGGAAATAGTAAGGCCTTTCATTCCTGATGATGGTGAAACCCACTTGTATATTCAGCTTCTGGGGGTGGGAGGCATGGAGCATTTATGCATTCCTTGGCATTGGCTTTTTCAGTCATTCAGAAAGTTCATGGAAGTAAAAGTGTTGCTGAGGTTAGAGTTAGGTCCATGATAAGCCAGAGGAAGGTAGATTTTATCTGAGGCTCCTGAAACATTAGGGTTTAAAGTGGTAGGTGGGAAAACACAGTGGTTTTTTTCCCCTAAATAGGATGCCTTAGAAGAGGTCAACTTCAGTCCAGCTCTAGGTTGCCAATCACACTCTAATATTTAAGGCATTTCCATTTAACTAGCCAGTGACACACACAGAAAAGAAGTAGGCAGCAACACTTACTCCCGGCCTCCATAAACTGTTACTCATTTATACCTCCCCTGGTCGGTGGACGGTCTGCACAAACCTAAAGCAAGGCTTAAGGCTGGGTGCCTGAGCCCATGGGAAGACTAAGCACTGCACCGCCGTGCCCTGAGAGCAGAAAGTTCACTGTCATGCAATACGTCTGAAGCACTCTGTAATAATGGCTTATTCTAATGAAAACATGAGACTGGTTGGCGTCAGCTCATATTATTTGTCTTGTAAGTACCAGCTGCATGAGTTAAAACAGCCTGGGATTAATCGAAGCACTGCAGAACACTGTTTCAATACACTTTTAGGTGTTTCATTCCTGATCAGAATTCTTTACTGGTGCTCCCTGTTTTCACTTCTTCACCTCCTTCTCTGAAAATACACTTGGTCTTTGATTGTGCCCTGCTACTTTAAATAAACAGATCTCCATTAGGAGGTCAAACCACATATACTGGAAAAATGCCAGTTCAGGAAATTACATTCTGCTTACCTAAATAACCCTTACAATTTCATCTGAGGGGAAAAAAAAACCCAACCAAAATGTGTTCTTCACTTCTGGTCAAGAACTACAATGTAGAAGCAGTATAGCTAGTCACAACTAAGCAAACTGGCTCAAAAGTTGAATCTCATTTATTACTACTTATAACAAATATCTTCTGAATTGTTGTCAGACCAAGAACTGCATTATTTAGAATAGTGAATATACAATATCCAAACATAAAATCCAAAGTTTGTAAAAATATTTTCTGCTGCAACTTATTCAGTCAAGACTAAGCCATATACTTTCTAACCCTCTCAACCTAAGAAATTCTAAAAGACAAGATTTATTCCGTCCACTTGATATGAACAATTTCATAGAACAACATCAAATACAGGCTTGAAGTCTGAGATTAAAATGCAGCAAATACTGTAGGATGTGATATAAGCACACATATTCAGACTGAATAATACTTTCCCTTACATGTATTTTTCTGACTGTTTCTGAAGACATTTCTAGACCATCCACTATACGTTGAAGGGAGTTTGCCCTAGGTTTCTAAGAGCAAATTTTTGCTGTGCAAGGAGAAATCTGCTCAGATTTGGACCAGCTTGCGAGTTACTAACAATTATTTTTCCTGAATAAGGTTTAGTTACTAGAGCTTATGCCTGACAAAGCCCTTGAACTAATTTGCATGGTGTCCTGCCAGTAACAAGGGCTGTCTGGATTGGATAGAAACTGAATAGGGATATAGGTCATACTCTGACCACCACTAAAATATTCTCTATTTTCCCCACAATAATCCTTCATCTAAGGGAACGTGCCATGGGCTGGGAACTGGGGGATCATTAATTTTAGGCTTACTTCTACTTAAGCACTGGTGCTACAGATTAAGTAATTTTTAAAGTAATGGTTAAGTAATAGTCTCTCTTATAAACTCTGTTTTGTGCTACATTGGGAAATGATGCACTATGAATAGAACTAGGGCTCCAGTACAATAACCCAAAATCTGAGACAACTGGGACTATCTTTCAGAAAGGTGTTGCAAACATAACTATTTAGATCTTCTGTCCACAAAATGGAGCCATTCATTATTTCAGGATCTTCTTCATTCTTCATAATGGGTGAGACACACAATATAAATATCTACTAACATCATAGATGCTATTGTTGATAATTTGTGTGTTGAGAGTCTTGAACACGTTCTGAACCTTCTTGAAAACATTCTGAACCTTCTTGAAAACCAATTCATATACAATTCATATTCTTTAAAAAAAAAAAAGCAAACAAAATTGCAATATAGCTCCTTGTATCCAGCTGCCTTTTACTATATTTTCTTATAGACAAATTTAATGTCAGAATCTAGTGCACAGTTGTAAACTTTTCCAGGGAAAGTATTCCCTCCAAATACTGCATGCTATTAACTTTCTCCTATTAGTATTAAAGACAAATTTTAGCTGCTTACAATAATGAGGGACTGGTCTATAAGTCTGTAAAGTGGCATGCACACCTATGGTGCTATATAAGTACATAAATAATAATTGTAATTAATGTGTCTCAGCTTCCTGATCTGGAAAGGATTAATTAGTTGAGAAGGATTAATTAGATATTGTTAGCACAGTACTTTGAAGATGTAAAGTGCTATATATATAAGTGCTAAGTACTACTGCATCGTGATTTTCATGTTCTTTGTGCTATACTTAGTAGCTTACAAGTTCTAAGGTTTCATTTGCTGGAATATTTGTGAAACTGGATGTGTCTGTCTTAGAGACTCTGAGTCCACGTAGTTATGTTTGCATATAGTTTAACATTAAAGCCTTGTGTAAACAGACCTGTTTCAGTTTATAATTGTTGAAACCACCAGGGTCACATTGGCAACAAAATACTTTATAGGCTTCATGGTTGCAGACATCTGGTGTACAGTTTTATACAAATAAATACTACTTTGATGAAACTTGAACTTATACAAACTAAGCAAAATGGTGCTAAAGAGAATTTCCAAAGGGAGGAAAAAGTAGCTTTGAGTTGCAGGAGGTTTCAGAGACTCCCAGGTGTTGTCCCAATAAGTACTAGATCATATTTTCCAGTCATCTTTATAAGATGTCTGTATTCTATTACTTTATAAGATGTCTGTATTCTATTACTTACATGATATTTGCTACATCAAAATATATGACAACAAGAGAGTTAATACACAAGTGAAGAGAGATCTGAAACTATAGAAGTAAAACTAGGAAGTTCAGCTAAAGGTTCTCTAAAATATGAATTAGCTTCTGCAGCATGCTGTGAAGCAAGGTGACTCATTTTAGCCCTGTCTTACAAATTAGGGATAAGGATAGAAGCTCATTATGTGACTTCCTAGTTCCTTAAGTTAAATTAAGTTAAATTAGATCAGATATTCAACTGTAAAACCATTGAATGCTTCCTTCTGCAGCTGCACATACTCCTGCAAAGCAACCCACCACCCAACCAGTCGCCACTCTCCTAAAGGGTGTATCAGAGCAAGAGAGGAGAGAAATAATTTCTACCAAGTTTTATATCTACAAGCTAAGCCTGGAAACTCACTACCTTTCCCTTGTCCTGCTACTTACGTTGATGTGGAAAGACAACCAGGGAAAGAATTGCTGAATGATTTACTAAGTCAGTGGGAAACAATGATGCTAAACTAATTGCAACAGACACAAGGGTTTCCTTGGTGCAGTCAAAACAGCAGAGAGTGTAGTAGAACTCTTTTCATGGTGTGTAGATCACATCAGTGAATGTTAAAGGTAAAACCAGTGGAAAATAACATTTTACTTCCATTTGACAACCTAGAAATGCCATGCAGCAATTAATGAATATCTTGAATCAAGGCTATTAGCAACCTGTGTTAAAGCTTGAGTTAAACATGTTTAAGCACAGGCATAATGAGGTGTCTGGTCTCAAATAGCTATCAAGCAGCCCTTCGTGACCAACAGGACAATGCCTCCTTCAGACAAGCCATCCTGTACTAAAGCAGGTAGGATGAGATGATTCTTCGAGGGACTTGCCTCTCTCCGCTGACTGGAGATGTCTAGGATAAACAGCCAGGGCAGATGTTTGTATTCTACACAGATGAAGTTGTACAGGTGAATTTTACATAGATATAACAATGCCTGGTGTTGGTGGCATAACTCCTAGGCTTCCTTTAGGGGAATTGCAGTGAACCGAGTAATTTTTAAAACTTTCGGTCACTTGCCCATACAGGTTGCTGATATTTGGTGTAGACAAACTTTGCTGTAACTACCAATTACCCTACTTGGATAAAGAATCACTTAGTTTCTTTGGTCAGCACAATACAATTTTCTTGGTCTTCCTACATGGCCACTGCCTTGGCTCCAGTTACATCACTTCATGAATAGATTATCTGCTTTTACCACTAAACCAAAAGGAAGCTTGACTATACTCGTAAAATATTTCAGCCAGGCCCTGTGGCTGTCTGCATAAAATGGTGCAGTATAACAATATATGAGCAATGTAAAGTCTGAGTAAATATGCAAAATGTGGGTCTAGTAGTCACTCATCTGCAAACCAGTGTAATTCTTCTAACTGATTTCTTAATTTATTGTAGTAAATATGCCCCTTAGGGCCTGAAAAGGACTCATGAAAAGGATCAAAGAGCAACTAATTGACATGTCCAAGTCAAAAGTTAGAAATGAATGGCAGTTGCCAAAAAAAGTCATTCCTTCTCTTTCTTGCTCTCTTAGACACTGAGAATATTCTAATTACATTTCCTGATGGCTAAAACAAAATTACTGTAGACTTCTCAGTTCTATTCCCTGTTATCCATGCAATAAGAACACCAACACAGCTGTGGTTTGCCTAGTAGGAATTAGGTTACATCTTTTTCATTAAGGATCGGAGAAAAGAGAATTGAATTCTCCAACTTCTGATAAGGTATGCCTGATCAATGTATTTTTCTGTGGACAAGACAGTCACAGTAATGGTCTGTATATTATTTTTTTGTGTTCATTAAGAACTGAACTCAAATTCCATATAATCTGATGATGTGTAAGGCAAAATTTTCACACCCCTTCCAGCAGGTCATTGTATGTCAATGCAATTGTATGCCAAATAGCTTTTGGCATACAATGGAAAGTTTGAGGAGACATGATGAATGCTTGTATCATACCATTGAAGGGGTGTTGCCCTCGAAAAAGGCTAAAGAAGTTAAAATGAGACATCTCATAAGCGGAAATTAGCTGTTCTTTCCTCTGTCCGGCATTTGACATCATTCACCATAAATTTACCAGGGTTTGGATATTTCTTTCTATATTTCTCTGTCTCCCACATGGGCAACAGCCTTCACAGAGGACCTTGATGCTGCAGTTGTCAGTCTTGCTACTGAGCTTTGGCTGATGGTCTCAGTTGGCCAAGCGATGCAGGACACCAACACCAGCGCTCTCAAGAGGCTCAACCTGCAAGTAAACTGCATCAAATGTTAAATAACAAATAATTACGCACTGACTACAATTGCTGGGTTTAACCTTCCTTAATTGAGGAACATCCATTTAAATAATTACCTTTTTACAAATACGATTTAATCACATCTATTATCTTTACGTTTATTTCAGTGTTTGGTGGATGGCTTTTATTTAGATACTTTCTGGACCTCCATCTGTCAATAGTACAGCAGGGCAAATGACACCTCTGACTGAGTTAAGTCTCATAGCTTTTCCTTGGCCCCTTTCTGGAGCTTTTCAGTTTCCACCTCAATTTATTTTTTTTAATATTTTATATTTCTTCCAAGTGCTCACACGTGCTCATCCCTCGTACAGCTGTGTTGACATGCTCTTTGCTTTGAAACCTCAGTAAGTTAATTAGGGTGATGGAAACACTGTTCAGCCTGGTCTCAGTATGACACACTTAGGTTTCAAAGAATCATGTGGAAATTATCTTAGCTTTCATGATATGATCATTGTGATTTATTTCGAGTTTTCCCCATTGGCTGGTGTATATGTGAGTGGCAATACAGCTCAGACTAACTTCTTGGGAAGAAGATTTTTAGATGCACAGAGCTTATTCATGCCCTTGTATTAAAGGAAGAAGCACAGGACTCTAAGAGGCAGGAAAAAGTCTTCTTCCTGCATGGGTATGCCATTGCCTCCTTCATGCAGTCCAGCTCATGCTGAAGCCTTCATTGATTGCTAGTCAGTAATTATAATAACAATAATTATCTAATTGGTAAAAGTATCATCTTCTTCTCTTTCAGGATTTGCATAGCTTTTAAGTTCCTATGTGGGCTGTATTTAAAATCAGTTATGAAATATGCAAATTCACAGGACATTTGCTTCAGGATGTCTTGAAATGAATTGCAAAGTTGTAAAAATCCATCCTCAAACAAATGCATGGAAACAATAAAAGCCAGCCTTCATTGAAACAGTGCTTGACTTCTTTTTGTCAGCATATCCTAAATCTGTGGACCAACTGCCCGCTTGAGGACAGGGTCAAAGTGAATACCTGTCTGGCATGGGAGAGTGCAGCTACTTCATCAGTGACAGCTTGTAACAAAATTTGGTTTGTGCAGTGAAGGGAGAAAATGTGTCTCGTCATCTCAGTTCAGATACCTATCCAGTCCTATCCTACAAATAATGGCCACCATGCTCAAGTCATACTTTCAACTTGATTTTCAATCAGTTTGAACCCATGACAGCTATTAACCAAATCTGAGAGACGGGTAGGATCTAACATCACAGCCATGAACATAACCAGCTGAACAGAATGAGGAGACCTTATAAACACCACTACTAAAGAATAGAATTCAACATGAACTCAACCTTTATGAAAATTAAAAATTCTTTATAGGAGAGGGATATGTTCATGTCCTAATTGTGAAGAACATTTTGTCTGGAGAAGTACGTGACATAAATACGTGGGAAAACATGTTTTCTTTGTACCACAGTGTGTGAAACAGCTTTTCATTTCTCCCTTTTCAGCAAGTGGTCACGACAAATATAACCAGCTCACCCGTTCTGGGGAAGGCAAACGCTACTACCCCCTTTAAGAGAAGCAGATATGGAAGCAGAGAGATGATGTTATGTAATAAAGACACCAAAAAAAAAAAAAAGATCCTGAATGCTAGATTATGACTGAGATGATCTCCAGGTATTGGGCCAGTTCCTTTTATTGGCAGTACTAAAAAAGGCAGATTACTACAGATCATCTGTCCTAGACATCGTTTCCAACTTCCTTCCTCAGTCAGCATTGCATCTGCAGCCAGCTTGGGAAGATGCTTTTGTTTCTGTACTGAGAAACTGAAGAATTGGGACACTACTTACTGGTATTCAAAAAACACTCAAACCCACTCACCTGCTCTTTGCACCTGTAGGTCCACAAACATTTCCAAAAATCTACCTTCATAACAGTGAGATAACTGAACTTATTAAGTATGTGGTAGTGGTGGAACAATGCTATGGCATCATTGCAAGCCAACATTTGGTTACAGTTATATGAACCCTTATGGTGACATTCATCCTCTCCAACCATAGGCCCTAAAATACAGGCTTCAGTCTGAGCTAATCATCTCTGCCTCCTCTATCATAGATGCATAGTGACACACACTTTTGAAAACTGATTCAATCTCATCATCTTAGGAAGGGATAAATCATACTATCTCGGAGGTTCCCATTTCTATTTACTGAGTGGAAGAAACCTAGCAGACTGGGTTAGCTGGGCACCTAACTCTTTTGTTGATTATTAAATGTGCAGTGTGTCTAATTAAATCAGCAATATTTTTGCTATTTTTCTCAGGAGTTCTACAAGCAGAAGCAATTCTGCATTAAGAGTCCCGGTCCCCAGAAAGCAGACTGAGTGAGGAAGCTTTCTCTGGAGATAGCCTCTGCTTGTGATGCAGCAGAAGAATAGTTTGAATTTCCCAGTCTGAACTTCCCAAAAGGGTATGGAGAAGGCACAGGAATACAGTTACTCCATCTTTACAATGCAAAAAGTAGAAACCAATGCCTCCCCTCTGCTAAGTATGGAAGCCATTCTCATTTTTTGTCAGTTCTAATAACATAAAGTTTTCCCAAACACAAATGTTTCCTCCCGAAAATAATAAGGTCTCAAGAGATAACAAAAGAATATTCTGCTCCTTGTTTACTTTGCCATGTAGGTTCCAGAATGAGTACATGAATTTGAGTGGTTTCCCGTGCTATAAAATACTTTGTGTGCCCATATCCCCTTAAGATTTAGGACCCTATTTCAAATTGTTAAATTGCCTAGGAAGGTGATACCACATACGGAGACTTTAATTCTTTCTATAATGAAGAAAGGGAACTAGTGTATTTAATTTTTGAATCATATTTTAGTGAGAGCAACAAGGTTTCTATTGACCCAGTAGATTCTTGTCATATCTAATTTACTGATCTAGAGTTTTGTAAAAGCAAACATATATAAATGTATAAGCTTCATCTATAATTGGGAAGCATAGATAAAAATAATTTGACATTGAAATTTACACTTAAGAAGTAGTGCACTTCATTGCAATCAATTTTTCATTATGTTGTTGAGATCAATAGCTACAAATAAGATATAAAAACTGTATTATTGATGTGGCACATGTCAGTATAAAATGCGCAATTTTCTATAGCATTTCAGTGGAGGAAAATTGTATTATACCATTTCCAACATTATACATATTGGTCTGCAGAGAATGCTTATTAAAATCAATGTACAGTAAACTACATGCAGGGATATTTTACAAAATAGAGAAAGGTCAGAGAATTTATGAAGGTTTAAAAAAAGACAAAACCACCTTTCTGTGTAAGTATTGTTCTAAATGCCTCTTTGGTAAGGGGACCATCCCACTCATAGGATTAGGAAAAGAGTGTATGGTCTCTGATTCCTTGGCCAGAGTACCAACCTAGACTAAGCTTCTGGCGACTCAGGCTCTACTTAAGGGTAATGCCTTTTCCTGAAAGCAGTGACTCAGGTCAGACGGAACACGATAAACTGCCACCTCTCAATACCAAGATGTGTTGGTGAAACAGTACAGCAATGTGCAGTCCACCCACCTCAGGCTGCAGCTCTGCTATGGCTGTTGGTCTAAGATGCAGGTCTTGAAAAAAGCACAGAGGTACAATGGTAAAGTGCAGATTATAGGAGAGCGCTAACTTAGCTCAGCATAGGTAACTGTCCTGCAACAACCCACATGAAATCAGAATCAGGGACAGAACATCTACTGACTATTTTTTTCTTTAATCCAAACTTTAATCCAGTGACTACACCATATTGCCTTCCTTATTCAAGGTGTCATTGCAGTCACTGGTGTCTTCCCATCACAAGACAGATCCAGAAAGATATGGAACTGATAGTGTTGCATATAGGACAAGATGACTAAGATGAGATTTTTTCTTCTTCCTTTTTTTTTTTTTGTCTCAGAGAATAGTAAAACAATTTGGAAAGAGAGATGTTTTAACTTTGCAAAAGAGACTGGGGGACATTTTCAAGTAAGGTGACTATGGAAGAGGTGTTGCGAAATTTGGAATTATTATTCACAGAACTGTAGAGGTTTTGAAAGGTAAGACATAGGAAGAATAATAAAATATATTGAAGAAAACCTGACTTCAGATAAAATTATGAAGAGTCGTTCCTGTGGAGGCAAATCATGTAAAGAACACAAACTTCCACACATTCCAGTGAAAACACTCTTTACAATCAAAATGTTTTGGAGAAGCAGTTATGTTCAGCTTTGGTTTTTCTTTCCTCTCTTTCCCCCTCTTTCCCACCTCTCAGACATATTCCAGAGTACATAACAAATATTATGCTGAACAATTAATGAACAGCTTTAGCATTCATTGAATCAACAAATTTAGTAGCAAATAAGTAGACAGCTTCTCTCTGGCAGTTCACCATGTCATAACCATAATTGTGTTGACTTAACCGATATAATACTTGATGACATTGTAAATACAGTTTTGTTTCTTTTTCTAATAGACTGCTTTCTAAAGACATTGAAAAGAAGGATACTACAAAAATTGAACAATTGAGGAAAACAGAAATTCTGTTGAAAATGGATCGTTCTTTTGGACCTCATTCATTTCTCAAAAATATTCCTCAAGAGAAGGTAAATTAAGCACAAAATGGTGTGGGTTCAAAGACAACAGTTCTTCATGGAGATGAAGACGCTTTGACTTATGAAGTGGTTATCCAGTTTCCTTCCAGTTCTAGTGTCTCATGGCTGATACTCAAAATCTCTCTCATTGTCAGTTCACAAACAGATAAGACTAATTCTTCAGGTGATCAGTAGGATCTCTTTTGTGCTGCTGTCAAAATTACATACAACATGCCCTGTGAACCTCAGTGTTCATTATTTCTATGGAATCAACTGTGTCTCCTTGTGAAATTCAGATATAAAGTGAGGCTCACCTGTTCAATGAAAATACACACTAGTAACCATACTAAAAGTATACCTCAGTTCAATGTGGACAGCAGTTTGGCCCCAGTTTAGGCCTAGAGAAAAATCTGAAGGATTTGGATGTGGGGCTCTGTTATTAAAATTGCTGCAAAAAATTTTTAGGACTGTCACGATGTTGGCCTATTTAGACAAACTGGATAAATATTTGTTATCATAACAGTGGTAAATAGCCTCATTTTAATGCACTTGAAAATGTTGTGTTGTACATTGATTGAGGAACTAACAAGAATATTTGAAACAAAGCACAGATCGACATCACAGCGATTTTCATTAAAAGTGAGATCATTTGTTTAGATGTACCACTGTGAATGTTAAAAAGTGGCTCAGAACAATTGAACATAAACTTTACTATCAGTGTGCAGTAGCTCTACCTGTTAAAATGTTAGGATTTTTAAATGCTCAGCCTACATATAGCATGAGAACTGAATGCTAAACTACCTCCTGTCCCTCCAATCCTGCCTGCTTTCGAGGTTCATTTAGAGTTTCCTCCTTCTTCCAGGATACAATCTTCTCTCTACTATTTTCATTCCATCTCTCCTTTTTAATTTCTTTATTGTCTTCTACTGCATCTTTTCTCCAAAGATTTTGAATTCTGTGTTCTCCTTCCAAAATCCTTTGTTTCTAATCCTTTTGCACACTTTCTTTCCCTTATTTTTGGGCCCTCAGCCATTTCTTGGTGGTTCACAGTGGTTATTCTCGAGAACTCCAAACCTAGAAAAGCAAGGAACTCTACATGCATGATTAGAGGTGGGGGTGGCATCACCAGAGGTCCCAAGGTTAAAATGCACGGATGAAAACTAAGGGCCCACTGGAGTCAGTGGGAGCTTTGCCATAGTTTTCAATGAGATTATGATTTCACTTGGTATAATAATCAGTTTGACTTAAGTCAAGATCCTTGCAGTCTAGATTATAACTAATTGTTTTCTGTCATACCAGGTGCTAAACTTTGTTCATTTGGATATCTCAGCACAATCAGACTTATAGTAATGAAGTAGGAATTTCACCTCAGATTCCACCTCTTACGCCTTTCAGGATACTTTCTTAATGACCTCTGACACAAGAGATATGGGGAAAAGGATTCCAAGTAACAGTTAATCAGACAAGTGTTTCATTATTTAACTTAAGTAAGCCTAAGAGGTGAACTTTTATATTTAGCCAGATATTCTTTACACATTGTTTTCCCTTTTAAGGTAATTGGATATGAAGTTTTCTGGATTTGCTTGAAAGTGTTTTGCTAAGTTTTCTCTCCCTTTCTAAATTTAAGTTGCTAATTAGGCGATGACCTTACTGTCAGTACTCAAATGCATAAAGCATTAAGTGCCATGGAATAGCCTATAAATAAATAATATTTTGTTTCATTTTCAGTTCTAGAAGGCTCCTCATGTTTAAATGTTTCCAGTAAATTATACAAAATATTAGTATTGAGCTTAGCTGTGAACCCAAGTGTTCATTTTCCATAAAGCCACTTTTTCAGCTCACTTCTCTTTTGTTAACATAAGATATTTTAAAAAGTTAATTTGCTGTGCCAAAATTAAAGGCTATTTTACAATCCTTATTTTTTAAAAAGGCTTCTTTTTCAAGATAAGATGAAAGGGAAGCAGAGGTGCTAGATGGAAAGCATGATGTTTAAGCAGGTCTATATAAGTACTTGCTGAGTATTTCCCTTTCCTCAGAGTCATTATCTTTTATCATAGCCATGAAAAACTTATGAAGATTGCAGATGACTTAAAATTTCATTTTTCAGTGCCTGTATTTACCAGATCTTCCTACCAATGAAAGCACTAGTTATGACTATGTTTACAATATATCACATTACCCGGGTAATATGATTGCAAATTCTAGTACCCATAGAATATCACATATATTTTTCACTAAGTTGCTATTCACAAGTTTAGCAAGTAAGAAATTCCTCCATGGAATGGGTACATACTCAATATGTGGAATTAAACCTCTAAACTTACTTTTCCAGAAGGAATGTTTTCTATCTGAATCAAAGGAAAGAATTATTCTTTCTCTTTGGTTATGTTAGAAAATATTGGGCTAGTAATACAAAGCTACATGCAAATGCAAGAATAAAATTAAAGGTGTTTGCAGTAGAGTCAAGTTCCAGGAAAATGTGTATTTTACTGTGATAGAGGAAAACTAGCAAACACAGAGTGGAATCTTTGTTTCAACTGTAGATCACACACAGTCTTTAAAAAAGTTGTGTGTTAAAAACACATTTTTAAAATGTCAATGACTTATTTTGCTTTGCCAGTTTGACATGATTAGCTGTAATGCATTTGCACACTGCCACTGAATGGCAGAAATCTGCTGACCCTTGGGGTAAACAGAACAGCCATTACTCTAAGATGTAATGATCCAAACCATAACTGGTTTATTCCATGATTTCTACTAGAGCAGACACTGTGTATTTCATTCCTTCTCAACACACTAAAATTGCACCTGTTTAATTATGTTGTTATTGAATTGGATGTCATTTCACTGGTTAAAACTCTCTTCCACTTAATATGGAGTCTGTGTGAGACGTTCAGAGCCCTTGCAAGCCAGACTGAAAATTGTTGTTCTGGACCTGATCGAAGGATGGCCAGGCAGAGGAGCTGCATTAATTTCCCTGAAATAGCTTTTAACCAATATAAGTCTAACATTATCGCTTTTATGAGCGGGCAAAATATAGATATAGATGTATGTTAGTCCTCCCTTCCTTTCCTCCTATCTTATATGGGCACGCTACAGGCTGACCAAGAAACAGATATGCAGATGCACAGAGGTCAGACCACTGCTCCTGTCCTGTTTTGTTATTTTGAAAGTTTTCCTGTTCATTCCTCCCCAAAACAAGGGGGGAGGGCTGCACTTTTTTCTGATCTTTACTTCACTGGAGTAAAACAAGAGTCATGCCATTAAAATAAGTGGATTTCAGTTAAAAGCTCATATTACTTCAAATCTTTGGGACTTCATCAAGTTGTGCCTGCCCCTTCATGAAAGAAGTTGAGAGCAAAGGTTCACTTCTACCATTACTCTTTCCTGATTGCCAGAAACTGGTTCAAGTCTCAACTGTGAGAGTAGGGCTATTTTAATTGCATGGTCAATAATGGATTCTGGTGCTGGAGTCTTATCTTGGTCATCCAGTGCACAGTCACATTAGACTTCAGTGTTTCTTTGGGAAACATGGCAGACTTGGCCTTTTTCATAATTGTAAAAAAATCCAGGCTGCAGGATCTGTGCCACGATGTTAGCAAGGGGAGACTCGTGCAGATGCATAGCAAGTGTAAATCCATTCTGCTACACTGGATGAAATGTAAGTTCAGTGGTGATACAAGCTGAGAGCAGATATTCTGTTCAGCAGAAAAGGAGTCCTAGGCAAAAGCTTTATATCACAGGACCTCTGCTCTATATTCATCAAGCACAGCCTAAGACTGGTCCCAAAGTTCCAATTTAAATACTAGGGTCCAAACACTGTTTTCATTTACACCAGTGTAAATGTGAGCACTCTGGTGGTCTCAGCTGCATAACTTAAGAATCAGTGCTGCAATAAAGGGGATCAGCACTTACCAGAATGGAGCCACTTCTCCCAGCATTTCAGCAACAACTGCTTTAAAATCTGTGGAGTTATACCAGCCTAAAGCCACAGAAGGAAAAGCATAATCAGCCCTTATTGCTCATAATAATTTTCAAATGCATTCCTAAACTTTGTGTAGGGTCTCTCAATGCCAGTATAGCTTGTCAACAACATTTTGGGACATATGTGACAACAAATGTTTAAACAGGTCCTTCCATACAACAGAGGCATTAAAAAACAGTACATCCTTGCAAAAATTCTCTCCTGTATTTTAAATCCAAGAATCTTAATCCTCCTTTCAAAGCAGGGTAAATCAGAATAACTCAGCTGATGTCAAAGAGGTTACACTGGGATAAATCTTGTGTAATCTATCAAACAAATCAAATTCAGAGGGTCTATGATCTTCCCATGTATTCCATATTATTATTTGATATGTCTGTGTTGGAAAGAAAATGAAAATCCTTATAAACCGCAAGACGGAGTGCATTCTCAGTTTCAAAATGCATTTTCAAAGAGATATTTAACCATTTTCTTTGGGAAGCAATTAAAATATCCGGTGGAATATTTATGACTCAATTAAACATTTAAAATATTGGAAAAGCTTAGTAATTATATCTTTGGTTTAAACACTAAATATGGCTATGTCAGAAAATACCTGCAGTCTCTATAGATTCCTGACAGGATTTGTTTTTCACTTTTGGTGAAAAAGCTATTCTTTGTAAAATATTCCCACACATGCCTAAGTTTATTTCTCAAAGCAATACCACAAAGGATATGACCTCTTTACTCCTAGTAACCTTTCATGGTGCTGAATTGACTTGGACATTGGTGCCAGTCAACACAGCTTGATTTGCTATGGTAAGAATAAGATTATATCTAACAGACTATGTCATTTCCAGGTTCAATAGGCACAGATTTAAAACTAGTCCTCTCTTTGACCCTCTGGATTCTCTTGAACTATTGCACCTTCTTTGACAATGTTTGTGAATGAATGAATTCATGACGACTCAAGGTTATTTTAATGATAATGGCAATGCGCTCACAAAGGAAAAAGGAAAAGGCTAGTAGTACTGGCACTAGTGCTTCTTCACCACAGCCGACTTCCTTTTTGACAGACTGACTGTGGAGTGAATTCCTGTTTATGGTCAAAGGCTGAAAGCTGTTGTGTGTCTGCAGCAGCGCCGCTGCTACTGATCTGTGAACATGACATGCCTGATAATATTGCATTGCCATGGCAACAACAAACACGGGGCAAAATTCTATTAGCTGGAGTGACTCACTGAGTCAAACAGATAATGTGATGGGCCTGGCCAACTGCCCAACAAAGGCTTATGTGAAAGTTGTGATGAATTAACTTCGCCTTGTTATGTCTGTTTTTGTATAAATTCTCTTCTCGCTACTTATTAAGTCCTCATATTTCTGGTGGTTGCTCAATATATATATATATGGCTGGGAAATACTTCAGCAGCAATTAGCCAGTCTAACGCCTAATATAGGGCTTACACTGCTTTGTTTTAGAGGCGCATTTTTTTCTTTTCTTCCTTTTTCTTAATTTCTCTGCAGGTGATTTATGTGGAAAGACAAGCGCATTGTTTCTGTGAAAAAAAAGACCCCAGTCCCCTCCAAAATATTTGACAGTGTCTGAGACGTGGGTGTGGCTTGGCACAGCTCTGCCTTTGCTTATATATTCATGCGAGCTTTTCTTTTAAATAGATGTTCCACAGAGCTGCTCTCTAATCAGTACAAGAGAGTAAAAACCTAAACCAGGCATCATCTGGACTTCACCTCTAGTATTTTAGATCACTGCCATTTCATTAACTGTAACTGAAATGAGAGGGGCCAGATTATGTTCTCTTCCATCACCATATAAGTCAAAAGTAGTATCTCTGACTCCCCATCATTTCAGAGGAGCGATTAATAACCGGCAGTAATCCCAGTATCTGCCCACGGACCTTCACCGTCACTTCTAATGCGCAAACATCCAAGGCAAAAGACTCAAGCCACAGCTGCCAGCCACCAAAAAGGAAGCTTTACCCAGGAAATAGGCGAGAGGCTTTGCCTCCCCATAGCACCCCCATCTCAACCCCTTCTGCAGAGAAGTTCCCATATGAAAGAGCAAAAGGTCAAAGCAGACCCTAAGGTCACAAAGTGAAGAAAATCGATGTAAGAGACCAAAAGACAGCAGGGGGCACTAAGTACTTGCAACCCTTCACCCCTGGAAGGGAAATCCCAAATAAAGGATTCCAAAATATGGAGCTTTAGTGGTTCAGCACCAGATCTGAGCAGGAGAGCTTGCAATTGTGGTACATATGGAGAAGGTTACTAATCCAAAACAAAATAAAAAAACAACCGCTAAACCTAAGAATACTTTAGTTTTCATATCCAAGGGTCATGTTTTCTCCTTCTGCAGGGGAAAAAAACCCTGCAAAAAAGGAAAAAAGAGAAGAAAAGTAACCTTCTTTAAGTCATTGTGCTGAGTTTATTGTGTTCTTGGGTTTGGGGTGATGGCCCATCACGTCCACATTCACACACCACCCCCCCCCACACACCCCATAAGGTCGGACTGTGAGATTCCCTGCATTTGGAGGACATGAACATGGAATATCATATTTCTGCCCAAATTTCTCCTTCTCCTTTTCTTTTTTTCCTTCTTTTTTTCCTTCCTTTCTGTTCTGTGTCCTAGAGATCTCTTATGAGGTCATATTGCTAGGATTTTCCTGAGGCACAGCTAAGGCTGCCAGAAGACCTCCCATGCAGACAGACTCCCAAGTTCATGTAGAGAGCTGTAAGAAAGTTAATGCAGACGTGAACATAGTTAAACTTACCATGAACTTTCTGGAATGAAGTCTGGTCTGCTGGCTTATCTATTTTCTGCTGCTCCCCTCTTCCTGACAAGAGGAGGACACTTTGCAGGATGCAGAGAAAAAGGTGGTTGTGATCTTGGAAAGCAGCATTGCCCTATTGACAAAATGGTGAGTTCTGCATATCCAAGGTTACTTTCAGTATGCAGATGGGATGATATTTTCTGGGTTTGGGCTACAAAAGGGCCTGGATTGTACATGTGACACACTCATCTGAAGGTTTCAGCTTTAGTTGTCATTGTCTCCTGATATATTTGTGAATTTTAAGGCAAAAACCAAAGAGACTGACCTATGTAATTCTTTCACTATTCTTATAGAGACTCCTTGCACCAAGGCCATAACTTTTCTTTGACCTGGAACCTGCCTTCAAGAAAAAAATATCCAAGCTCGATTTAAAAACTTAACATGACAGAGAATGCACGACTTCCCTAAGCAAGTTGTTTAATTACTCTCCTCTAGAAATAAGCACTTCCCAGGACTACAAAGTTTCTTCTAAAACTGTGCCACTCCCCAAGCAGTGTAATTTAAAATAGCTATTTTATCTGACCTGTTGAATAATATGCTTGAAAGTGTCCTTTCTGCCTTACGGCTCAGAGTCTCAGAAATATATCACAGCTATTTCACAAACATAGATTACATTAAATTATAACTTATTTTTTCCTATTAAAAACAACTATATAACTTCAACTTCACTCCAAGCTGTTAGATAATGATCTTATCTAGGTCACAAACGTGCTGAAATAAAGTAGCCAGAGAAGAGTTTGTTTGAACTGCTCCTTCTTCCTCTAGGCTGAGAGATAAATGCATAAAAAGGAAAGTTCCAGCAATTCTAATAGGGAGTCTCTCCCTTCCATCCCCACCTGCAGGCTCACCAGGGAATTTACAAGTGATCTTGAAAACTGTGTCTTCCTGGGTTAAAAGCACCCCAGCAGAGGAGGGTTAATAATTGAGACCTTCATCATTCTATTCAGAGACCTACAACAGCATCAGGCAGTGTTCTGAACTGTGGTGGGTTTTTTAAAACATAATTAATACACTTTTCACACATCTTAAATATTGGTTTAGCTAGTCCCTTATTTCACTTAGTCCCTGAATCACAGAAGCTACCGCTCCATTGCAGCAAGAGGCTAAGGGCTCAGTGCTTTTGGCAGATCCCATTAATTAACTGTGGGGACTGTTTTTAATCCAGAATTCTCTGCCTGCCTCTGCTGCCATCCTGGTCCTGCTCTTGTGAAAGCATTGACGACATTTAATTAAGTTGATACACTGAAGACAGCTTCCATTGCTCTCCTAGGAAGCTACAGCTCCCGGACAGTAGTTTGGTTACCTGGATGGAAAACCTATTTGCTTACCTTAGTTAGATAAGCTATTGAGTATATTTAAAGATCTTTTTATTCTCTAACAAAATATAATCCTGATTAAAAAAAAACCCAAACAACTAAACAACCAACTTTTTAAAAAATATGAGCTATTTCCTTTTAAAAATAACCATCTGATGAAAACAAAAATGTAGCCATAGTATCAGCCTATTTTCTAATCAGTAAACGATTGTTAAGCTGCAGAGTATAAGAGGTAAGCACATGTAGGTAGCCTACATTAACTAGAAGTAACCAGAGGCACTGCTGTCACAGAATCACCACCACACCTTGTTTCATTGCTGAGTGAGCAAATGCCAAAAGCCCCACATTTACACAGTGAATTTAGGGTTTCTCCTTTCCAAAACTGGTCTAGGAGCAGTCTGCTTTTTTTTCATGCGGCTATTAGTTATTCAAACTTGCTGAGCATGAATCAGCTTCAGCCTTGAGCTCTTTTTGTTATCTATTGTCTTTTGGGTCTTCTGGAGTACTTCGAGGAGGCAGCTGGGACTGACTTTAGGAAAGACCATAAAACAGGCGTCGTGGCACTCCTTCTCAGCAAAGTTTGTATTTTTCAGGAGCTAGGCCACAGTGCACCATACCTGGAAGGACTGGGACAGGACTCTCTTAGTTTTTTGACAGATATTGTGTTTTGTCAGATATACATGGTGAGAGAGAGAGTCTCAAACGTATCCCTCTTCTCTTATGCAATTGGAGACAGGGCTTTGCTGAAGTGTATTTAAGTTTAATGAGGACACGTTGAAAAGTTACACTGAAACAAAGCTACAAGATCCACAGCTAAGCAGATTGGAAGGGGGAGAGAGCGCCTTCCTTTCAGAACCTTCTCCAAGTATCTTCCTAGACCTGTGATGCCAGGGAGAGGAGCAGCAGCTACCACTCTTGCTGGTGGTGTTGTCACGACAGTGTCCAGTGTCACTTGGGGATGCGCCAGCCAATTAATGGTTCCTGAAGCACAACTGCAGGGATCTAGCGCCAGTTCAGATCCTGGCCCCATTGTGGGAGAGCATTATCACCCTCTTCGTTTATTGTCCTGGCTTTTTCTTTTGACCACGACTGGTAAATGCCAAGCGGAACGCCTGCTGGCTCAATGCGTGCGGCTGCATTTGGCCGTGCGCAGCCGCCCACCCAGGGGTGCGGGAGGCCAGAAGGTCAGTGCTGAATACCAGCCTCGAACAGTTTAAACAAGCTAAGTCACCTCAACTCTTTAGTAAGTATTTACCCCAATTTCAATCCAAACACCCTCGTTTGAACTTCTCAGCTTTTTTGTGTGTGTGTTTTTATCATTTTTCCATCTTTGTTCTTGGAATCTAACCCAGATAGAAGACGATCCATAAAAACGCATGAAAAAAGCTGTTCTTAAGTTGTCCAAGCAGGCAAAAAATGTCAGGAAACAGAATTTTTTTATGCAACGTTTGCAGTCTTGCCTAAGTAGGAATGTTAGGGCAGTTTTTGAATAAGCTTCTGAATGCCTGAGACCTATTTGAACACAATGTGAATGCTAAACTACATGCAGCTTGCCCATCAGTAGGTGAGAAGGATCTAAAAGAGAATAATTCAAAGCATAATTAAGAAAAAAAAGTTTCTGTTAATCAGTTTGCCTCCCCCTCACCCCAGGTTACATTTTCCCTAGCTGCTAATTAATCTCTGCCAAAGTTACTAATCTTGATGAACTTTTGGTAGTAGGGAAGCATAAGGTTACTGGTTACGTTTTTTCACGTATACTGTCTGAATACGTTCAGACAAGTTCATTCCTTCTGATCCTTTTCTGCTTCTTGTTTGGATGCACACACATCCCTGGAAATTAATTATGCTACAAGATAGCAAAACATTGGGCTGAAGTACATTGGTTCGGTATGTTATATAGGATGTCAACAAATCAGATTTACATGCAGCAAAACATGCCTAGAGCAATGTTTTAATATACTGCTTTTTTCTGAATTTCACAAATCGTATGTTTTCCATTTTTTAATTAATAAATTATCAGGGATGCTCATGAAAGTCAGAGAGTAATAGCATTGCCTAAAACTAGACACAGTGTTGATTAGACGTAGCTCCTATTTCTCATGCAAGTCTGTCAGACAACGTACCTGATACTGAAGAAAGCCTGCCCTGTTAACCCACTTAGAAGTTGTGCTGGGGCAGGTACACGGCTGAGCTGAACCACAACAGAACACGCAATCCTTCGGTGGATTTTAAACAGCTATAGGGGCAGAAACTGCCTTTTCTTTGCCGCTTCAGTCCCTCTTCCCTAAGATCCCGATTTGTGCCTGGGACGCCTACGTGACACAAGAGGAAGATCAACAAAGCAGCTGCCTAAAAGCAATCAAACTTGTATAATTTAAGCTATGTTCTGACCCAGTTCTCAGAGATAAGCTGTTATCACACTAAACCCTGGTGCCAGCCCAATTTCAGAAAATTTCCATCTTTTCTATTTTTAGCTTAAATATAGTTAGAAAGATGAAGCTATTTTAAATTAAATACATTTGAAACATATAAATAGAGCAAAGAAGGCGCTGCACCCAGAATAGCTTTACCATACTTGCAAAGTTACATTTTCATTTTAATGAAAAAATAACATCAAATAGACGGTAACTTTCGCCTGTTGGGAAATGAGAACAATATAAGCACAACATTGTATTATTCAGCAGTAGTAAAAGGAGATTGCCTCCTTGGCTGTCTAGTATGGTGTCTATTCTGACATCTCCAACAAATAAGAAAGGCCATTGTAGAAAGTTGCGAGATGTTTTCAGATGCATTAGTCAGGCAAGTCAAGTCACTGTCATCTGTCCAATGCTAGATTTTTCCTTGACACAAAAGAACATGAAGGGAACTCAGTATTACACCTAGAAAAGGAATAGGAATAAGGCAGGGGTGCAATTTTTCACATTCCCAGGAAATCATGCTACAGAGATTAAAGAAATGCTTCCTGTGTGGTACTCAGCTCCCTAATCCAATCTAATAAAACCATCTTTAAATTCCAAAGTGACAAAAAAGACAGAGACTTGTACACCTAAATTTTTTTAGGTCCTTAAGGGAACCTGATTTTCAGAAAAGATTGAGCAATCCCTTTGGGAACACCTAATCTATTTAAGATGACCCTAAGTAAAAGCATCCAAATGACTAGTCATTTTCTGAATGCTTTGCCTATAAGAACATGCTGGATATCAAGTCTGCGATAGACAAGGTGGATTGCATTGAAACTTCTTGTGTCCTTAACATGACTCATACATTTTGTGTTTTCTTGCAGTTTCAAAATGTTTTTTGCTTTCATTAAAGAATCTGGTGGAAAAATTTTGGGACATGATCTACAATGCCCGATTGATGTTCTTAGGAACCTGATGCCCTAGTTCTCTCCAAGATTCTGCATTTGTTCCTATTTCTTCTTGAGATATATCTTACCATAGAGCTACTTTTCAATTCCTGAGACCCTTTGACTCTTACCAACTGCTTGAATGCACTGAGTACATATAGGCACCTAGTAGTCTACCGCAGACCCGAAACTAAGTTTCTACTTGATCTTGCAATGATATGATGGGATAGGTTCAAAGGGCAACAGGAGAGCTCTGTTTTCTGCCTGTATTTACAGAGAACTCAGCAGTAGTAGATGACAGGAGGAATGTTGTATGGAAAATGAACACCAAAATCAGAAGCATATTCCATGAATTAGGAACACGCAAACTACGCAAGCATTTTGGATAAAAGAGATCTGAAAATCTGGACCTACATGAGGTTTTTGCCTGACAAGCACAATTTAATTTTTGTAGTAGTAATAGTATTAATTATGTATCCAACTACATTGAGAAAAATATAAATTTTAATATGGTGTACAAAGGTTGTTGATTTATCTTAAAAATAAACAAAATGGAAATTTTGATCAAGATGTTGAATACATTAAGTCAAGATGTCTCTTGTTGTAACAGCTGATGATATTTTATGTACCCACTCATAAAAATGTTACAGATATCTAAAAAATATATTAAATACAAATAGAATTTAGTATGGAAGGTAATTTTAAATATTTGATGATATAATTAAGGATTGTTAATGTTCTTTATTTTCAGATTAAAAATTCATAGGGATTTTCATCCTTTTCATCTTTATTAGACAATGTGTTACTCATAATTATTTGTTTCATATATTATAAACATTTAATGAATAACAACTATTTAAAATAATAATTAAAAAAGCCTTTTCCTTTAATTGTGATGACTGCAGTGTATGGAGATATTACACTGTATGCGGTTACAATGCACATTCTCTATTATTTCTTCTGCATTTCTTTACTGCAGAAAAAGAGATATAGGCTTTCCATTTTAAAAAAGCTAAACAATTTCACTAAATTGTCTTAAAATGAAAAAGGAAAAGAAAAAAATTTCATCGAGTTCATATTAAAAAAATATATCTATTTTTCCTTAGGATCATTTGACTACTTTGGTATGGGAGATACTTTGGAAAAGTGCTCCAAGAGTAGTTAGAAAAAGTTATTTGAGAAAATAATCTTCTACACAAGGAACATAGTGATTGAGAGGATCCTTGCTGCCCAGATGGCCCTTTGCTATGGAAGGGTTGCAGAATTGTGCATACAGTATCAATACCACTTGCACCATGGAATCTGTAAGATGGCTAGGAGTAATTTGGTGAGGCTGAAAAGAAAACATGTCTGAAATACGGCAGAGTTCTGCCAAGTCCAGACCATCCCTAGTATTGGAGTCTCTGCCAGTGACATAAATTAATGTAAGCCAGGAACCAGGGGCAGGAGGTGTCTTGCCTCTGTTCTACCTTCCCACTGAGCCACAGTTGAGGATTTTAAAATGCACCATGAGGTATCTTGTGTCCCTAATTTTTCTGATTTGCTTTTAAAACTGTAAATAGTATAATGTATTTATTATATCATATAAATTCAATAGATTTTGGTATGATTAAAAGCTGCAACACATCTATTCCCTAAATTGCACCCTAACACTTTCTTCAGGTAAGAGCTGACATGCATAAAAATTATTTCTGCCCTTCATCATACTCTCTTACAGTTTATCCTCCCTTCTCCACGTGGTGCAGGAGGTGTATCTGCCTCTTCTGTTTCACATTTGACATCTGTCTAAAGTTTAATCTCTTGATTTATACTTAAGATGATTGCTTGAGATCTCTGAAGGCAGTCCTACCTTACTAGCTCTGGTAGCTCTGGTGAATGGTTAGGCAAAACCAATGGAAAATCCCTACAGCATCATGAAATTTAACTATTAGTTATAACCTTTCACAGCTTTTCACAGATGACCCTAGGAAGAAGCTGTACTCTGAGGGCAATCATGCTGCCAGAAATGAGAGGAGATTGAATGAACCTTTCTTTCAGTCCCATGTTTAGTGTATAAAAAAAGGGAGGAAAAAGTGCTGTGGATTTTGTTCCAGAGATGCCCTATCAAGTCACCAATGAATGGAAAATTTGGAAGCAATTCTCAAGGCAAGATCTAGGTAGGGGAAATATATCCAAGGAAAGCAAGAAGGAAAAAGAGAGCTAAAGCAAGGGGAGAAAACAAAACAATGAAGAACATTATATGCATTTTAATTCCAAAGTCACTTTTAAATAGACTTCTCTTGCATTTATGCCTTTTTTGTTGTTGTTTTTGTCTTGGGATCTTCCTACTCTTTTTTTTTCTATTCATATTTTCACTTTGCACTGTGTGTCCATGAAAGAAAGGGTAGGAAATTGAAAAAGACAAAAATACATCATAATGAAGAAAAGAGGGAGGGGAATTTGGACATCATTTTGTTGCTCAGAAAAGCAGAAAAATTCTGAAATAACATTTACTGTGACATTTTCAAGTAAAACTGTAATAGCATTTTTGAATGTTTTTTTCCTCTCAAAAAATTTTCACCAAGTGTAAAGAATATTTTGCCTGAAGAAAGAACCCTAAATGGGCATTTGTATTTTTATTAAAAGGTAAAACGTACAGTCTTTTAGATTTTCCATGCTAGAGTAGAAAGGCCATGGCCTTGACCATAAAAACATTCCTTCTAAATCCGTCTGTCTTCTTAGTTTGTCAAAAGCAGAGCTCAGGCATTATATTCTCAGAACTTGGTTTGATTTGAACAGTGCACATCTTGTATTCCTCGCTGACTTTGGACAAGTCATTTTGGATAGGGATCATCTTCCCTAGCTTAGCTTTTTAAGTCTGAGGTAGGCATCTAGGCGTCTTTCATGGCCACAAATAAAAGCCTCTAGAGGATAATTAGTCTCATCCTAAAATCAGTGCCTAAAAGATGCTGGATGAATTATTTCCTATAACATTAAAGAGAGCCTAGGGTGATTTTCCAAAGCTTAAATGTCTATCTTTTAGTCAGCTAAAGTCAGGCAAGATGACTCCCACTCATAATTTCTCTGTGTCTCAGTTTCCTCCTCTGTACAAAAAGAGATCATATTTCCCTGCTTCCCTGGGATGCTAGATGCCTAAGTTAATTAAAGTTTGTAAAGCAGGTTGCATTTGTTGGATAAAGGCGTTATATAAATGCAAAGTATGACAGACAGACTGATTGATTGAGTTAGATAAGACAGATATTGTTTGGCATGCCAAAGTAGTATGGATGCCAGAAGATATTATCTGAAAAATTCAGAATACAGAAGTCAATGAGGTCTGGGCTGAGTTGAGCCACATAAGGCGCCCCAATCAAAGGGATAGCAGGTTTAGTTATACCATCATCCAAACTCAGAGGAATTCAAAAGTTTGCCCATTTTTGTTATCACACTTAATTTGTTGGAGTTACAGAGGGAAACATTATGAAAAATTGGTGAGTTTTACTGCTTGTGCATCCCAGCACTCATCGTTATGCAGAGTTTTAGAAAACATACAGTATTTCTTATTCCATGGACACAGTATATCATTGTTCTTTTGATATTTTATCATATTGGTATGAAGGGAATAATGATTTCAGCTGTGAAATGTAAATTTCACTTATGGTGCTGATGATGCCTATAGGATAATCAAATATGCATTGTACAATGCCATCTATAATTCACAATTGTGTATATAAAATGATTGCAAAGGCCAGTGAACACAGAAACATCACAAGACAAAAAAAATCCTATCAAAGAGATTTAAAAGAGATTCAGTGGAAAAAAAGAAAAAAAATACCTGGAAAAACTAGGCGATACACGAAGATGGAATTAAAAGATAAGGCCTAAAGACTTTGTAGCATGTAGGTGTATGTCTGGAGAAAGCAACACTCAAATAGCCTTAGCCAACAGTCTGATCATTTCCACATGGTGGAAGGACACAATGGAAGCAGGCAAGCACGTGCACTCCTCCTTGTTACTGTCTCATGGCAAAAATAAAATTGTATCTGCGTATGCCACTACGAGACTATGAGGTTTCTCCCTAGTGACCTCAACAACAAATTGCAATTAGATCTGTGCATTTGACAAAGTCATCTGACATGCAGTACAGCTAGAGAGCAATATAGTCATAAGCATAGGGTGATTCTTCATGCATACACTGGGCACAAAGAAAAATTAATAAATAATGCACCTAAATTGAGGAAGCCTGGGAGAATGTTTAATTAAAGCTATAAATTAATTTTCCAGTACTTTTAGCCTTTTTCTTGGTCTTGGGTTTTTTGACAATTAATTTGGATTTCTCTTGAAATATTTGCATATGCTTACACAAGGTGGGAGGACAAAGCTTGCCCTAATTATTCCCTAGTTACATCCACAAATGAACCACTGTACCTGTATTTTACAGTTTAAAAGTAGCACACAAGCCTTTCTGTAGCTACCATCACAGAGTAGATTGCATCCTCCACCAACGTCTAGGAGGGGTTCACAAGTCACCCCCTTCATTCAACTGCTTGTCTGATTGGGAAACACAGTAGGTTACCAAATATTGTTTCTGATCCCTGATTGGGGGAGAGACCTTTTGGAAACAGGGAAAGGTGAATGATCAACATTGAATAGCCTGTGGCAAGCAATGAATGATGTACTTCTGGTCCATCTGCTTATGAGAGCGGTGAAGGAATCTTTAGATTTGTAAAGTTTTTCTTGAATTAACTTTCTGTTGCCTGGATACTAATGTAAAATGTCTAGTACGAAACAGTAAATAAAGCAGAATCATTTCATGCATTTGCAAGTGTATTTCTAAGTTATTTTTAATTATTATTGCCTGTTCTGCTCTGTTGCAGATCCCTTGCTATTTCCTGTATATTAAACAATGACAACAACACACTACGGCTAGATTAAAGAGATGAAAACAGATTTTTTTCATTAAAGGCTCAAAAGCTAAAGGTTAGATCAGGCTCCAATAGTGAAAACCTGAATGCATTGTAATGAAGGATGAAACATCCTCTAGCATCCACATGATAAAGTACACCCTGACTGCACAAGGAGAGCTGTGGAGGAATGCATTTACAATAAGCATAGGGACAGGTACAACAAACTGTTCGGCTTCTTCCAAAGATGTTATCAAAAGATTCTTAGCCAGTCAATTCCAATCAGAGAGCTAAACATGGGAGGCTTGTGTGTATTCCAGATGACTTCAGATGGTTTGATAGTAAACAACACTGCTGTCTACAATTTGAACTGTTCATTATGACTATTAGCAGTCAATGGTAACAATAACCTTGCAAGAAAAAGTGTATGCAGCTTTCACTCCACCCTGTGAAAAATAACCACCATCTTCTCACAAATTCTGAAAAAGTACATACGAAAAAAAAAAAAAGGAAAAGTGCAGGCAGGCAGGCAAGTACTTAATCAAAAGTTCCTACTAGCTTTCTGCAAACATACAAAAACCTCTGTAACATGACAATATTGCTGTATCCTTTATGTTTTGAACAGAAAGAACACCGGCTCTTTATAAATCTGTATGGCTCACCACCACAGTGAAATATGTATATTTAGTAGCTGCTGCACTGCACTGGTTTGGTCAGGAGATTTAACTAAGCTCCTAAGATCAAACTGAAGGACCTTATACAGAGGATTACTGCAACTGTAGAGATTTGACTGCAGCTACCATGATTTATGGCAGCTGACTTTCTGTCCATGTTGTTCTCTAGACTCAAATGTTTCTTACCCTGTATTAGCTCAGGAAGTTTCTTTCATTCCCTCATTTTCAGGACACATTACTATGCCAATTTTCCGTGCCATTGCAGATTACGTTTGCCTGAAAAGATCACTATAATCTAGTACAGATTTTATATATCAGTTGTCAAATAATAGTTTTCTTAGGAAAAGCATTTGACAAAAAAGGAAAGACTGGCTTTTGTATGAATTACACATATACTCTTTAACTTCAAAGAAATGTTATCTGCTCTACAGGATTTTCCGAGGCCTTCAAAAAAAGGACTTCTATTCATTTTGAAACCACCTAGTCCAGTGGTGCTTGGTTCTAATGGGAGTTTCTGGATCTTACCACACTTATAAAGTGCTGATAATTACAGCTGTAGTAAACAAAAGGTCTAAAACCAGTTCACAGTGTAACATCTTGTGAATAATATTTTAGTAGACATCTGAGTATAGAATACTTTGCAATTATCCAGACTCCGTGGCCCTGCAACATTAAGCACTACTGTCATTTCTAGGTGGAGAAGTTTGTCATTGGTATGGTGAGCATTGTCAGTAAGCAGATTTTTCCACCCACCCATCTGCCTTGCTTTTATGCCCTGGCTTTGTAGTGTTAGTCCCCATAAACTGTTGGTGGTGAATGAGACATGTTAATGTAGAGTTCCCTGCAGCAACCATTGCCAAAGAGCGGCTGAGAGACTTATAATGATTCACTGGTGCACGATAGCTCTAATTTCCTCTTTCTGTTTTCAGTCTCTCAACATTTTCATTTTCTAATATTCCAGTGCCAGGACTGCTTTGTTCCTTTTTTCCTAAGGAAACAGTCTTTCTTGTTTAATTGAGATATGAGAACAGGACAAAATTCACTCAGTGTATGTTTCCTTAGGCCATTGTATGTGGTTTTATCTGTATTTAAAAATATATGTATGGGTGTGTGGATATATATACATGCATATAAATATATGCGTGTATCTAATTCTCTCTTTCACCCCATATATGTACCTGTATAGTGACGGAGTAGCAAATCATGGCTTCTACCATCCCCACTACCCTCCAAAAGAGACGAGCTCTAAAAACAACTGAGCTGTCCAAATTTGCCCGAGGAAATTTTCTTCCCTCCCCGCAAATAAACCAAATGTATGCCTTTTACACTACATTCAAGTGCAGTAACTCAGTGACAAGGTAAATTATTTTTTTTCCAAAGATTCCACTTAAAGGTTTTAGAAGTCTTTAACTCCATTAAGTACAATATACTTGCAGGAAAGTATAGTTTTACCTTAGAAGTTTCATTGTCTCTCATTCTATGCTGCTGCTTTTTGTGATTATGTTTCCCCAAAGCACAGTTTAAGGTATAGTTTAAGAACATTTGAAGTATAATGTATACTTTATACAGTACATATAATTTTACTTACTTTTTCTTAAACCACACTTTATGAGGGGTGTCGAGAGGGCAGAACTAAATCCCAAGACATCGTACAAGTGATTATTAACTGGAAGTGCTTCAATAGGGTATTGCTTCTTTTTATAATAAAAGATGTTGGATCTTTTTCCCTGGGTGTCAAAGCAAGTCCTTGCTTGCATCAAAAGAAGCCTGTGTTGCTCTCTGCAAAACGTATTAACTAACTCTTTCTGGTGTAATGGTAGCATCTACTATTAACAACCCAACCAGAATGCAGGTCTGATTTTTCTACTCTTTAAGATAAATAACATTAATCTGTGGCCACATCACCTTATTCCAGAAAGCATTCTGATCTTCCAGCCCTGCTTTTGAAACAAAATTAACATTGCTACATAAAGACAGGTTGCTTTAAGCAGCATACCCAGTTCATGCAGGAAGTCTGTAAAGAGCTGACCTCAGTTTCGTACGCACTCGGGTAGCCCATCCTGGCTATGCAAGATACCGCTCCTGCCTTCTCATGGAGTTGGAAGGGCGGGAGGCTGGCTTTTCCATCCACCGTGCATGAAAATATCTGCAAGAAATACAGAGAAGGAGAAACTTGTGAAATGTATCATCTCAAAGATGTTGCAAGTAACTCACATAGGCATAAGTCCTTATAAAATAAAAAATGAAATCCCATATCGTGCCAGTCTATATTTCACCCATTAATTTTGTGTTCTAATTATCAATACAAATCACAGATTTTGTGCTGGTCACACCTAATTTATGAACTGTATAGAATAACAGTTAATTGACTCAGTAGTTAATTCCCCCTTGTATCTTCTCCAGTGATATTCAAGTATTTCAGCCAAGATCTTAATTGATTTTCATAGTAGCCACTCGTTAATAGGATAATTTGTCAATACAATAATAAAACAATTGTTCCTGTAGCACTGCCAGTTCAGTTTATCAGATAACAAAGTTAAGGCTGGTTTCATTAATTGAAGGCAGCTGTAGGGTTTGCAGGATGAAAGATATAAATCTCAATGGCACTGTGGAAAACTAGGTCAGAGGGCAGGGGAAAATTAGTTAAGCATGATGGACCAACAGTGACCTGTACAGGTGTTCGGGCTCGCTTTCGGGGCATCACTTCCTCTGTTCCTATTTGGCTGTGGCAAAGCCCATAGGTCAATACGTGTACTTTTATGACTGGTTTGAATTAAAAGCCAGTCTAGAGCTGCTGACTTCCAAACTCCAGATAATGTTACCTATTAAAAGTAAAACATTTCACAATGTCTTTATGTTGTCATGTATTTCCCAAGGAGCTTTGTTTACATCAGTAAGTGGCTCTTGATTCCTAAAACTGGAGACTTAAAATAACATTCAAATAATCTTCAAAGGTGGAAAAATAATATTACAAAGGGATAAGTGCTATTCATGAAGGCTAGATAAAGGGAAGACTGCAGTGAAATAAAATATCTATTGAAAACTAGCTCGATTGATACAAATGTGTTCATTTATCACATGCAACCCCCCACAAAACTGAAAGTGTAAGCATTTTTCTCTCTGTCAAACTTTTTAAAGTAATATTTCCCATCTCTCTTGTTTTCAGCCTTGGATATTTTTCTCTGCATTGTATAATCTTCCATCTTGATGTTATTCTACATTAATAGAAAACTTAAAAAGCACAAAAAGCTTGCTAAAAACTATTACTTTTTATTATAATGATTTAACATCAAACTCAAGTTTCCTTAAGAAAGAAAAGACTCTGGTCTGACACCATACATGCTGTATTATGCAAGCTTACTGTATTAATACATCAGGCTGAAAATGCCAAAGATATTTGTTTGATCTTGGTTGAAATCAAACACCTTCAGCTATACAAGATGAAGCTCCAAAAGGACTCAACCTTCTAGATGAGGAAAATAAAATAGCCATACTGTCGTGAGTAGGACAAGGACAGTGTTAGTAGAACGGGTGTTTCTTCACCACAGGTGGAGAATTTGCATAAGGAAATGTTTCAGAGGGGGGTAAGGAATAAGGTGACTTGCCTTCAGGGTTTCTGGTATAGACCTTTAAGGGCTCAGTCATCACAGTTACTTTCTGAGGTGCATTTTGATGCACCTCAACTGCCTGAGTGATTCAGGAAACTGTGCAAGCCATGGTATTTATGAGTGTAAGTATGTATGTATGTTCACCTATGCACGTCCCCTGCTGTGCAGGTGGAAGTGACCCAGAGCAGGGCTTTACCTGTAAATGGAAACTTCTGACTGATAGAAGTCCCTGTGCCTCCATCAGAAGAGCCTTGGAAGCAGCCTTTTTTACAATCTTATTTTTCTGTCTCATCACGGTGCACTTCCCTGTCTCCCTCTGAAAACTGACTTTTAGACCTTACAGTCCAACTTTTATGGGCCTCATTTTGGGGCTTTGAAGTGGTGGATGACAGCGTTTGTTGGCTGTATTTCTAATTTTCTCCTTTAAGTTGAAGATTTGAGAGTCATCTGTCCCATCTTATTTTCTAAATATAGAGGTAATCAGAGCCCGGGAAAATCTGAAATCAGCGTGACACAATTTAACAGAATTGCTTATTTTCAAATTATCAGACAAGGGCACAGAAATTGCAGAAAAAAAAATAATTAAAAAGAAGAAAGATTAATGTGATGCTTAATGGTTCACCTCTTTAGCAAGCAAGCTTATCTCAAAGAAAGCCACCTTTGTTCAAGAACTACAAAGTAGTTTAAAATTGAAATTTTGCTTCACATTTTTAAAAGAGGTTTGGTTACCTTGCTGATTCATGGCAATGATGCCATGTGTTCATATTGTTTGCTGGTGGCAGTTTCAACTTCCTCAGTTACAATACTGTTCATTCTTAACATACTGTACAAAGCAGTTCATTCCCAACACTATCAAACAATATTCCTTTAAAGTTCATTGGTTAAATCAATCTTATCTTTACATAAAAGAGAAGACATCAGGAAAATATAATCATGTTCTTTGTTTGCTTGTTTGTCTACGTGCTATAGATACTCATTAATTCCTCCTTGCAAGGATTGAAATATCTTTTTCACTTAGGCACCAGTGATATATTTCTCTCACTGTGCAACTGAACATTCAGGGGCTAAAACAATGCTTTCTATTTTCCTGTCAAACACTAACAGCACCACCACTAAATTAAATCTTACCTCAATCATGTATAAAGTAGGGATATAGTAAGAAAAGGAAAAAAAAAAAGCAAATCTCTTTCATATTACGGTATAATTTAATGAAGATGTGCTTAGGTAACACAATGCACAGAGAAAATCTGATTTGCCAAAATTTCAATACCAAATTTCAGCCTCTTTTGCACAGTAAGTATAATAATAATTCAATATAATAATAATTTAAAATGTGTGTGTGTACACGTATATGCGTATATATAGAAAAGCTGTGTCAAATATTGAGTCAGACCCCCAACTGCTTTAAACCAACACAGGGATTTTGTCAGTGGAACTATATGAATTTATGTCTAATGAAGAGCTGAAAGCTGACAACAGATACATTGGTAACAGGAAATAACTTTTTACCTCTGTTTTACTAAGAACAAAATGTTTATGTCACCAGAATTTAATATGTGTTTTCATGTGTTTGCAAATCTATCTGTCTATAAATGTGGACAAATATTTGTGCTGATTGAAAAAAATATTTTCTGAAGCCTTAGAAGTCAGTTTATTCCATTTGCTTAATTTCTGAGCAAATCACATGTATTAGGGTAAAATATGAATTTTGTTTACATCTTTTATAATTAAAATAACTTGATTCTGGCATTTCTAGTGATATGGTTTTATAAAATTGCATCAGTAACACTGTATTAGAGAAGGTACTGAAAACCTTTTCTCCGTCACTCAGGAAAAAAATGAAACAAAAATTCTGAGCATTTCTTGCAGGATTGCATGGTCTAAAAGTTTGTGCCTAGACTGTATGAGGGGAAAAAAAAGTATATATTCAGAGAGACAGTACACAGAAGTGAAAGCAGCTGAACTTCTTGCAAACCACCCTCAGTTGTGAAAAGAGAGAGAACAGCGGCTACCATGTGGCACAAAACCTAAATATATATTATTTTGTTCCTTTTCGTTAAGACTGCATAGGGCATAAGTTGTTTTCAAGCATGCCTCGGACTCCTACAGCTCCAGCTGTCATGTGTAATTAAACATTTGGCCTCCACAATTACTCTACAGTGTACATATGCCAGTATTTCAAGCCTGGAATATGCATTTCAAAGAAGAATAATTCCCTGGAAATCCTAAATTGACAGGAGCAAAGACAGCCTGAAGGAAAGTAGTCAGAGAAAACTGTAAGGTCGGGATCTAATGATTAAAAAAGAAACTTCAAGAAGAACTTCAACCCTTAACTAAACCAATGGGAAAAAGAACGACAGTTGGCAAGCAGATTTCTGCATAGGGATCCTGATTAGGGAGCCTCTTGGGTTAATTTAATATTATCAGTGTTGTTCACCTTGCTGTAGTATGCCTTACCATTAATACCATTTAAACAGATTTCTTTTTTCTTAAAGCATATTTGGCATCATTTATTTTCCATGAATACTGATCATGGCAATATTAAATTTGATGATTCATATTGAATCTGAGGTTGATTTATCAGCAAAGGGAGCTTTTTTTGTTGGTTTGTTGGTTTTTTTTTTCTCCTCTGCTCCACATGCTTGCGTTTACTACTGGTGCTGTTGCCCTAAGTAATGCTGACTTTGCATTCCTGTTAGAACCCCCTTTTTAGCATTTTGTATGAAGACCATTTGTAAAGAAATAGCTAAAGACCCTGAGATTTCTAATGTAAGTTTAAGAACAATGGACATAAAGAAACCCAGATGCTTTTAAATAGACAGAAAAAGAAGCTACGCAGTAATAAAAAATGAGCGAATAAATTTCTTGTTTTCAAAAATGGTTTTCTGTAGAGTGTCTCTGGGGTCCAAGGATCTATTTTCCACCCTTGATCACCTGTTTAGTAACCCTTAAATGTAAAGGACTACAAATCTGGTCCAAGGGCTTGAGGCATGGAGAAAAACTTTGAAAAAAATTGAGCAATCTCCTATTAAGACAGGTGAAAATTTGCTCATCTACTTAGCTTTCCAAAAGTTTGACATTTAAGACTGAACTGGTTCACCATAGGTTCCCTTCTATACTAAACTACAGTCCTGTCAGTCTGACCTCTGTGCCTGGGAAGGTTATGGAACAGATCATCTTGAATGCCATTACAAGACACATGCAGGAGAACCAGGTGATCAGGCCCAGCCAGCATAGGCTCATGAAAGGTAGGTCCTGCTTGACTACCCTGGACTCCTTCTCTGATAAGGTGACCCGCTTAGTGGATGAGAGAAAGACTGTGAATGTTGTTTACCTAGACTTTAGTAAAACCTTCGACACCGTTTCCCACAGCATTCTCCTGGAGAAACTGGCTGCCCATGGCTTGGATGGGTAAAAACATGGCTAGATGGCTGGGCCCAAAGACTTGTGGTGAATGGAGTTAAATCCAGTTGTCAGCCAGTCACAACTGGTGTTGTCCAGAGCTCAGCACTGGGGCCACTTCGTTTTAATATCTTTATCAACAACCCAGATGAGGGGATCGAGTGCACCCTCACCAAGATGATACCAAGTTAGATGGAAGTGTTGATCTGTTTGAATATAGGAGGGAACTGGACAGGCTGGATTGATGGGCCAAGGCCAATGGTATGTGGTTCAACAAGGCCAAGTGCTGGGTCCTGCAATGCTAAAAACTTGGGGAAGAGTGGCTGGGAAGCTGCCTGGCAGAAAAGGACCTGGGGGTATTGGTAGACAGCTGGCAGAATATGAGCCAGCAGTGTGCCCAGGTGGCCAAGAAGGCCTACAGCATCCTGGCTTATATCAGGAACAGCATAGTAAGCAAGACTAGGGAAGTGATTGTCCTGCTGTACTCAGTGCTATACTCTGTGCTGGTGAGGCCCCACCTCAAATACCTGTTCAGTTTTGGGCCACTCACTACAAGAAAGACATTGAGGTTCTGCAGTGTGTCCAGAGAAGGGCAACGAAGCTGGTGAGGGGTCTAGAGCATAAGTCTTATGAGGAGCAGCTGAGGGAACTGGGATTGTTTAGTCTGGAGAAAAGCAGGTTGAGAGAAGACCTTATCACTCGCTACAACTACCTGAAAGGAGGTTGTAGCGAGGTGGGGGTCGGACTCTTCTCCCAAGTAACAAGTGATAGGACAAGAGGAAATGGCCCCAGGCTGCGCCAGGGGAGGTTTAGCTTGGATATCAGGAAAAATTTCTCCGCTGAAAGGTTTATCAAGCGTTGGAACAGGCTGCCCAGGGAAGTGGTTGAATCACTATCCCTGGAAGTATTTAAAAGACGTGTAGATTTGATGCTTAGGGACATGGTTTAGTGGTGGTTTTGGCCATGTTAGATTAATGGTCGAACTCAATGATCTTAAAGGTCACTTACAACCTAAACAATTCTATGATTCTATAAACAAATAGAAGCACTTCCAGTGTACAATGCACTCAATGCATCATACACTAGAATTACTATGCATTATTACAATTATAATGCATTATTGTCCAATAATAACCCAGAAACACACTATAAAAGACAGATAAGTATGACTAGAACATACTTAGATGCCTAAATTTGAAACATCTACATTAATCTGGGATGAGTTCTTACTTATGGGGAACATGTTTTTCTTAATTCTTCCCTTATTAACATCACTTAGCTTTACAGTAAGTGACAGGAAGGACAGGAGCATTTCCACCAGTGAAACTGTATCAGTGATGATGGACAATTACCCCAAAAGGCTACTGTCAGCCCTACTAACCTGTTGGTACTGCAGGCATCCCAGCCTTTACTCCATTTCAGACTAAGCTAAGGCACTTATCTTTAACTGATGGTAACTTACTACTTTAATAAAAAATTAAAGTTCACATCATTGTAAGGTGCCATGGCATGACAGCGAGCTACAATGCCTGTCACTGTGAATGATGGAATGACAATAAATTCATGTGAACCCTCACGCACAAACACACATACAAGGAAACAATGTTTTAATGCAGCTTGGTATTAGGCTCTAGCCTGCAATTGTTTTATACTGAAAAAACAACTTTGGCAAAGAAGCATCAGGACCACAATGTGACTGAATCATCAACATCAATTCAGCTCTATTCAGGTTAAAGTTAAAGTAAATTCATACTAAACTATGTGCCACTTTTCTCATAATTTTTGGTTTCACTTCAAAATCCCACTGCATCAAGTATGAGGTTGATGATAAGAAGTTGAGTACAGCTTTTCCTTGTTAGACCTGACCACTGAGGCACCGACTTGGTAAGTAGGCGCTATCATCAACTTCATTGACTTTAAATGGTAATTTCCACATTCCTTTCAATAGATGCTTGTTTTGCAGACTTTGCAGGAAAAGAGGCAGGTTGCTTACTAATTCTAGCAGTGGCAGTAGCTTTAGGGTACTGGTATGAGAATGGTCCTTCTGACTAAAAACACAGAGGAGTAATTCTGAGAGACGAGACATCTGTCTGCTCTTCCCACTGTGTTGCCCATACCAATTCTGCCCCAGCCAAGCCTGGAACGGTTCCTGCTCCGTTCCTGCCAGGTTCTCTGCATTTCATGTAAGCAAGCTAAATCTACAAGTTATAAGTTCATAGTTCTCAACTATTGGAAAATGGGCCACAATGCAATTGTAAAATGCCAGTAGAAAATCACTCCTTCTTAGAAGTCCCTGCCTGACTTTCCATTCCTTTACCTTGGGACAGGAGAATTCTGCAGTTTCAAAGCAATCTTTTGTTGATTTAAGTTGATCTAGATGTCTCAGAAAGCAGGGGCTTCAAAATCAAAGCCCCAAACATCCACTTATTGACTACACGGTGCACTTTAAGGGTGCAGTATTAACGCAGGAAAAGACTTACCTCAGCTCTCACCCTCTTTCCCCATTTTTTCTTTTGTTTTCAAAAGCTATCTGACCTTGTGCTTTCATTCTGAGAAGCTGACTGTTGGAAGGAGGAAGGATGCTGGGAGAGAGGAGAGAGAGAAAGACTGGGAAAGAAGAGGGTATCACAGGGTTTAGGAAACTGTCAGCATGACTGAAAGGCACTCACCATTATAATTCTAATAAAGTTTGTATCGTGTAATGGAAAAAAACTCATGCTGGTTCAAGGCTGTGAATCAGAAAGTAAAATCTTACCTCTGCTCAAGTCAATTGAAAAAAACAGCATTGACTTCGGCGAAGACAGGATGCCTACTGAACCTTAAGAGGTTTCTTTAGTACTTAGAGATGTGGAATTCTAAGAAATAAGGGCAAGTCTTGAAGTTTCACTCCATGTTCAGACCTCACTGATTTTTTTTTAATGAAATGGGATGATCTAGAGTATTGTCTTACCTGTTGCTACCTCCTATTGTTGTGCTTTTTTCCTATTTTTTTGTTGTTAGGCTCGTTGCCTCTGTTATCAGCCAGTCCTCTTACCCTCCAGTTGACTACCCAGACAAGCTCTGGAATAGCATGCTGCTATTTTGATCCACATCCAAAAAATGAGAAAGGTTATGACGTGAAAAACACAATTTTTAGTCTCTTAGTGGATGCTGTACAGTAATTCTTTAAACATGTTGTCCCTAAAGTGGTCAAATGATTTCTTTCTGTCCCATCCCTCCTTTTTAGAGCTAATTATAAGTCTGAAAGTAGTTTAACATGCTGGAAAAATAGGTTGTAGTAAGTGGAATTTGTCTTTTGATCTTTGGTTCCTTCCTCTTCTCACTGAAAAGTGAAAGACATTTTTTCTAATGAAAAGTTGCAAATCTTGCAGCCCTTGGGATTGTCTGCCCATTCATTTCTGAAATCAGTTGAAGTCTTAAGATTTGGAAGCACTTTTTTTTTAATCCAAAATTTTATGTGCACTTATAAAGTGGGGAAAGGCTGCTCAGGCAAAAGTAGAACAGAAATGTGGGGCTTATAGTGAGTTTCAAACTAAATGTAAATTTAAAACATGACTTTCTTACCCCAAGTATTCTCATTTTGTGGGGGATTAACAGGGTTGTCACACTTAAGATACAGAACACAATTCTGTCCAGCCTGCCCTCGTGAGCCTGAAGCTCTGTGTCCACATTCGAACATCATACTTTAAGAAAGATAAATGGGAGAGGCCCAGAGGAGAGCATGAAAAAACGAGATAAGGTTTAGAAGACATGACCTGCGAGTAAAGGTTAAGAGAATTAATTTAGTCGAGGAAAAAAAGAAAAAAAAAAGGACACTGAGGCAGAGCATGATAGCCATCCTCTACCATGTAAAAGATGGTTATAAAGATGATAATAATTTCTTCCTCATTGCCAGTAGTGAAAAGAGTAGAGAAAAAAGGCTTAATTTGTAAAGAAAAAAACATCTAGATATTAGGAAAAAGCCTATTGTTGTGACAAAATCCCAGAGAAGGCTGCCCGCGAAGTTTCAGTAATCCTTCCCTTTAGAGGTTTTTAAGACAAGGTAGACAAATACAAGTTAGGAAAGTCCAAGGAAAACTTAATCCTGCTTTAAGGTGAACCATATAACCTCTTGAACTTCTATCCTCTCTAAATGTCAGTGATTCAACGTCTTCTTCATTCTTATCTAAACAATCATAAAATGGGGGGACTGTGCTACTTGTAGACAAGGATCCCTCCTATTAGTCACACCTAGACTTCCAGGGTCCTTGTAATGTACAGACTGGTTTACAATACTGTCAAATCTGTTATCATTTCAAAAGAAGTACCACATTTTGAACCTTGATTGTTGCGAAAGTAAACTCCATTATCAAATCAAATGTTATTGATACAGTGTTGTCTTTCTGGTCTGGACAACCAAAATGAATTGGTCTGAAGGATGTGAATTTCCCTACCTTTTACGCATCTCCAACTCCACTGCTGTTGATGATGGAGTAGGGTGTGATTTATCTCACCTTGCTGAAATCACCTAAAGTCAAGGGTGAGATTCAATTAAGTGTAATGCTGGACAACTCCTCTGTATTGCAGATGAGTAATTTCATACGCCTAAATATAGCTGTCCACAATCCTATTACAGCTAGCTGCAGACTAGTTAATTCATCCAGAAACATTTCTGGAGTGATTTGGCTGACCAAGCATACATGCCCACTTGAAGGTGAGCTGGATAGCTCCCCACGTTATTGGGAATGGATTGACTTAGTTTTCAATGAACTGTAAAGTAGCTTAGACAACTAGTTCATGCGCAGACATCTTCTGTGGGATACCTGGGGCACAATGTACCTGCCTTATTTTGGATGGTTACTGTAGGATGAATTGAATTGGGCTAATTCAGCTGCCTAAGCATAGTTTGTCATGCTCTATGTTATGCCTCTGGAAGGGTGCGGTTCTCAGCATTTCTGTCTGTCTGGCACCAGGTACCTATGCTCAGGCAATGGAACTGATCCTGTTGTTTCCTAAAAGTGCCTGGTTCTGTCCATTGATTATAATGGGAGTCTGGAGAGTGGGAAGGGGAAACCTTACTCTTATGGACTTGTCTACACCTACTTATATGAAGTTAGACAAGATGAATCCTGCCTACTATGTTTACATTGATAATATAAGCAAGGCTTTCATGGTGAGATAAGTGATTAGGATGTAGGAAAAGATGAAAATTGTTCAGGAAATGACAAAGGAATGAAAGGAGATTCAGAAGGCTAAAGAAGAAGTAAAAAAGCTGGAGAAAAAAATGAAGGAAGAAGAGGAAAAGGCCAGAAATGTGGTGGTCCTAAGGAGAGACTTTTTTCCTCATTGCCTTTTACTAAGAGTAACAATAATGTACTAAGCAAATACATATTGTCAATAACTTAAATGTAGTCAAGAATGAAATATTTTACCCTAACTTTAACATCAGTACAAACCTCCCACTCATATCAGCAGGCCTCCTAGCATATAAAGCAAGATATCTGTAACTCTGCGTTTGTTCCAAAGCCCACATAGCTGATACAAAAATGGAATTAATCTCTCTCTATCAAATGAGTTTGATGTCCCAGGATTAAAGGGGATAGTGTGGTTCTCAAGGTACAGCTCTGAGTATGGATGGTGTAGAACATGAGTCAATAGGGAAACACATTTTTCTTAGTATCAACTCTCAGGTGCATCCAATCTGCTTGAGCATCATGAGGCACTGTGTGCTATGTTTTCCAATTTGCTTCAGAGTGGAAAAGGTTGGGATTTTCTTGCTTTGCTTTCTGGTACTACTTTGTCTATTTACCCTCTGCTGTCATCAGCCTCTTTCTTATCAGAAGGAGGCTGTAGCGGAATCCCACATACGTAATAAAGGTCCCATTTTAAAGCTTAAAAATTTGGTACTTACTGTAGCAGTGAAAACACATTATTTGTATAAGAAGCTGTAGGACTAAATGTTTGCACTTATATAGTGTATGAACATTAGCTAATAATTATGTTCAGCAGAAACTTGTCAGTCTTTCACAATAATAGGACAAATAATGCAACAGCTATGAAAGAATAACTAGCAAAGCAATGATTTTGAAATCACAGCCTAAAGTTATGAGTTAAAATATATGTCATTACAAACTTTGCATACTGAGGTATCACTGAAAACTAATGATTTTGTACGTTAACAAGAAAGGGTTACAGCAGAGATTAGATGGGAATGAAGAGAATAATAGTCATTAATTTGGCAGGCATGGAATGTATAACAAAGGATGGCTATGAGGACAGTATAAAAACTGTAGTCAATGGTCAGATCAGAGGTGAGTTTATGAATGATGTTAGGTTATCAGAATTTCCCAGATGCCCATTTCAGCTTTCCTCAGCATTGACCAGGAGGGCAAAGCACCTTTTGATTAAAAATAAATAAATAAAAATAAACTCCAACACATTAAATTCACCTTCCCTGTTCCACCTTTCACTTCTCTGAAGTGACTGCCAACAAGTAGCATGGTGTCAACAGAGCAGCATTACTAATGGTTCTTGTAATGTAATATTTTCCATTAGGAACTAACCTGGAGCTGCCAAAATTGTTTTACATGCCATAACATCTGTAGTATGACCAACTAATAATAATGGCTTTCAGCCAATCAACTCACCTGCATTGGATTTGAGCTGTTTGTATGCAGATTAAAGTCTTTAAATCCGGTCACTTTCTAAAATGTTCTGTCAGTTAGGTTGTACTCATCTGCTTGGCAGGTGTTTCCTCACCTGGGAAACAATTCCCACCCACCACGGGCTCCTACCACGCACACATCTCCTGTTCAGTTTGGAGTAGATGTGTTTACAGATCATACCTCAGTTTCTACAGTGAACTGTGTTCTCCAGTTCTAGAAGGTCTTAATAAAAAATCCTATTGGAAGAGATTTGATGCCACTAGAGATTTTCTATCCAAGCAGCAAAAACCAAGCTCAGCCTACCAGTGAATCTATTCAATATTTAGTTTGTGATTAGGTGGACATCTGGCTTTGAGTGAAGAACTGTGTGGTATCTTTTGTAGAAAGGGTTGGAAAAAAAGTTTGCAAAAAACTTTCCTGTAACTGTCCTTTTTCAAAAGTAAATAAGTTGGTAAAATCTAAAACTTATCTTGCTATTAGTTGGTTGTATTATCTGGAGAGAGATTGGTATCTTCTATCTCTAATCGTATATTACTGCAGCTGATGTCAGATTGTCCTCCTGTTTGCTCCAGCACTGCTAAAGTTGGTGTTCATTACATCTTGCAATGATTTGAAAATGAAAAATACACAGAAATGTAGTAGCTTCATTTATTCATCTATAAAGAACTTTTGTAAGTCCTTTACTTATTTTGTGCCTTTAATTACAGAAGAGACATCCAAAGCCCAAGACGTGCACCTGTAGCTACATTTTAGACATTCAAATTAATAAATAATAAGATTTGACAGGGTCACAGCAAAGGTGGCCCAGCTGCAGGCATGTTTAGGCTGCAGATTTACCAGGTGACTTAAAGCCAGTGACAGACAGTCCTAGCTTGGGCAGCAATATTTTCCACATCTGAAAAGAGCAGAATCTGTGTAACATCTTTACTCCCTTCACTTAAAGTGTTTATCGCCTGCTCACAACACCCTTAGTTCACAATTCCTGTGTATTATTGTGTATCTCAAAGTGTAGAAGCAAGATCACTGATAACACAGGATTCATAGGGAACCCCAGGGCCATAATACACTTTTCAAGCTACTTGGTTGTGGCAGTTGAGTACACTAAACAGAAACTTTTTCATTTTTTTATTTCATTTCTTCTTTCCAACTACACAGCATGCAAGATCGCAGAAATATCATGTCAAGGTAAACACTTGTCTACACAGGTGACAGCCTCAGGAAGAGTTTGTGACCGAAATAGCGTGGAAATATAATTATACCTTTGCCGTTATGGAGGGTGGTCTTTGCAGGTCAGGGATGAGGTCCTTGGCTGCATGGGGGAAGTTATTCACACTTAGGTAGTCACCTTATCTTGACTTGGGGATGTCAGAAAGTTGAGTCACGTGTGACAAAAATAATTTATTTTCTTTTATTCTTACTTGTTTTTCATCCTTCAAGAGAAATAGAGGAGGATGGGTAGAAGAGGTATCTAGAGCTGCACATTTCTGGTTGTCTTTATCCCACCTACGCCTGTACATCCCCACACAGAAATGTCAGATTATACCTTGGAAACACAACTGAACACGCAGTACTGTATTCAAGCATGGTCCATGGCTGTGGCTGGCTGTCAATCCAGTCAAGCCTCTTCCAGATTAAAACACACAGGACCCTGAGAGGAGAACTTCCCAGAGCTTTTTCTCTTTGGCCACCCCACTGTCTGCAGATTGTCTTTCCTTCATCCACCTCCTTCTGGAGGCCTATATGCCAGGAAGCATCAGCAAAAAGCCGTGTGCAATATGTAGGGAGAAGATCATGGCTGCGGGCCAGGTAAACTTGCCCAAGGGCCTCAGTGTCTGATTCCTGTCTGACCTGGGCCACCTACAAATACTCTGACAAGCCACACCTGCACAGTGTACTCACAGGAAGGAGAGAGTTGTCAGCCACAAATGTTTCATAATTGGAGATGGAAAGCTGAGTCAAAATAGTACTTTTTGACAGGAAATGTTCATTACCTTGGGAGAAGCAAGTACAGCCCTACTGCAGTCAGACCTTGTAGAGCTGTACCCAAATTGAGCACAGAGCTGTGCTGTGTGGGTGAATTATGTTGGGGGTACAGCACTGTGTCTACAGCATTGAAAAGATACCCTCTTGATCTCCACTCCTTGTCCATTTCAGGATAAATGGTACCTATTGTGTGATTGCCAGAGTTGCTTTGGAGCTTCTTTGCAGCATTGGTAAATGGTGATAAATCATGGATAAAAAGTTTATCTGGTGCCAGAGTCAAATTACCTCCGCCATGAGAAGGAAAAAGGAAAAGGAAGAGTGAGGTGCAAAGAAGGGGGAAGGGAAGGACTCGTGAGCCCTGGAAATTTGGTTCTGCTGCTTCTACTGCCTTTCGTCAGACCCAGCCATCTTCTTCTACCATCTGGCAACAGCCATGGGACCATCACCATAATATTATCCAGTACCTTGAGTCAGCCATGCTCATGATATGTATGCAGATTCAGTATCCAGAAAAGGGGAAGTGCAAAATATTTTCCTCCATTCCTGAAATGAGGTGGAAATATATAAAAAAACAGATGACATGGATTCCAGTTTGTTTTAGTGTAACCTGTATTACTAACTGAGGGCATGTCCCCTAACCTTTAATTGAGTATAAATTCACAGCAAAACTACTATGTATAGATAAACCTGCCACAGACATTTTGTGAGCTGCAGGTAAAAATAAACAATATGTGAGGTGATTAAGCTTCCTTATTGATAAATATACATCTATCAATATACTATTAATTCTGAGTACACCAGTGAATAGCATTTGTGGTTCTGAAGATAGCAGCAATCATATTACTCAGGAGAGAAAGCCATGATGAAGTGAAAAAGAAGGACAGAGCACATACTTTGATACATAGCCTTTCTACACTGGTTTAAAAGTATAAAGCAATTTATTCAACTTATTAAAGTGAGAGTTTATAAAATACTCTTGGACTCTTGTTTTGCACGTTTATCGAATTCAAAACTTCGCATATAAAAATGACTAGAACTTGATTTCTGGTCTCTTATAAAAAAAAAGGTGATTTATATTTGAGGAAACAATAAGTCTCAAGACCCACAACTATCTCTTACTGAGGTATTTTTTTCTCCCTGGGGGAAGAGAAAAGCTATTGGAGCACACATAAAATTTAGGTGCTTTAAGAATTTCTCCAGGACTTCTGTTAGATTTGCTATCAGAAGAGGCAATAAAATGGGAATTTATGTGTTTTCTTTAACAAATCTTATGCTTTCTGATCTGGTGTTTTGTCATTGCAATTAGGGCTGTTCCTTGAAGTAGCAAAGTGAAAAGTGGTGCCACAGTGTTTATTTTAGGTATGAACATTTAAAAAATATGAGGAATGTTGGGAAAATAAAGTTCATATATGTTATTCACATATTTTTTTCTGACAGATTGCTTCTTCACAGAGCAAGGGTAGGGCTTGATCATGACTTACAAGGAGAGATATTGATTTAAGTTACTTTCCTCAGTAAAGATTGCAGCCATGTAGGAAATTAATTTATGGTTGTAATAAGATTTCAGGCTTTACCTATCTTAGGTGAGAACATCTTCCTAATACCTCCCCAAAAGAATTGGCAACAAAGGAGTAGAACAATTAGGATATGTAATAATTTCTACTGCCAGTGTTGAATCACTTCTGCAGTATGATAATGTTCCATACAGCCTCTTTAAATAGTTTGCATAGGGTCTATCTCTTCCTCTACCTACATCTCTTGCATAGACCCTCCAGTGATGTTACGGATACTTACAGGACTTTGCTCGCTCAATTAGTGAACTCCCATTTATGACAGTCTGCAAATCAGAGTTGGATACAGGAAACGTGTGGCGATATCCAGGGCAAATATTGCAAACCCTGAAGTACAGGCTGCTGGCCTTAGCTGGAGCACAAGTAAAAAGCAGCCTTTCTTGGTTGTCCTTCAGCTCAAACAGGGAGATGATTCTGATTATTGGATTGCTTCTACTTTCATCTAATGACTTTCTGTATTAGTCTGTGAAATATATTAACACTTCTAAGACAAAGACCAGAACCTCAGAGAGCAGTGTCCCAGCTGTGGATGCTCATTATTATGCTAGAAAAGCATGTTTCTTCTTAGCTGCTAATTCTCTGGCCCTATGACATATTATATTTAGGGTAATGCAGAGACACACTAATTACAACTATTCTGTGTCTTGGTTAGTTGGGTTTCTCCCACAGACCAAAAGCTAGGTCTAAACAACAGTTTTGTCCTCTTTCGTATCCCATCACAATTATCATGCGGTGCTTTTCATCTCTAACTTCTTTAACTCTATGGTTATCTAGACACAGAAGGCCAATGGTCACCTGAGAGCGCCTGCAGTACACACCACTTTAGATAGACACAATAAGCAGTAAGGAGTCAAGCTCCAAGCAGAAACTCCATCCCATCATTCTTTTTTTCAAGTAGGTATCAAGGAGAAAATGTCTACCGATATTTTGTTTCTCATATAATAAATTGAATTGTAAATAGTTTCTCTCATCCTGCTCCAGAGCGAAGGATCTTCAAGCTCAAAGAGTTCACAGAAAACATTCTCTCCCCATCCCACCACATTCTTATTTCTGTCCAACACTTAAGACTCACAGAAGCAAATTGGAAATTTGATCCAGCAGTTTTTACAAACACCTAATTCATTGCAAGATTCTTTTCTTTTCCATTTCTATACTGCCATCAAGGAAATATCTGAAATTTACCATGGAGACAATGAAGTAGGGGAAGAGGCTTGTGGCGGGTTGACCTAGGCTAGCCACCAGGTCCTCACCAACCTGCTCTATGACTCCTGCTCCTCAACAAGAGAGGGGGAGAATATGCTACAAAAACTATGTGGGTTGATGTAAGGACAGGGAGATCACTTGCCAATTACTGTCATGGGCAAAACAGACTCAACTTGGGGAAATTAATTTAATTTATGGCCAATTAAACAGAGTAGGATAATGAGAAATAAGAACAAATCTAAAAAAAACTCACGTTCCTCTACCTCTCTCTTCTTTCCAGGCTCAACTTCACTCCCAACTCTTCTACCTCATCCCCCTGAGCAGTGCGGAGGCACGAGGAAGCGGGGTTGCAATCAATTCATAATGTGACATGTCTGCTGTTCCTTCCTCCTCGTGCTCTTTCCCTGCTCCAGCGTGGGGTCCCTCCCGCAGGAGACAGTCCTTCACAAACTTCTCCAACACGGGTCCTTCCCATGGGCTGCAGCTTCCTTCAGGATACAACCATCTGCTCCAGTATGGTGTCCTCCACAGGCTGCAGGGTACCTGGTCCATGGGGGGACAACCTCCACCACCATGGTCTTCACCATGTGCTGTAGGGGAATCTCTGCTCCAGTGCATGGAGGACCTCCTCCCCTTCCTTCTTCACTGACCTTAATGTCTCCATAGTTGCTTCTCTCACATATCCACACTCCTCTCTTCCAGCTGCTGCTGTGCAGCAGTCTTTACCTTTACCTTTTCCACAGAGGTGCTACCAACATTGCTGATGGGCTCAGCTTTGGCCGGCGGCAGGTCCAACTTGGAGCTGGCTGAAACTGGCTTTGTCTGACACGGCTGCAGCTCCTGGTGTCTTCTCACAGAAGCTCCCCCTGCAGCTCCCCTGCTACCAAAACCTTGCCACATAAACCCAGTACTACCATTAGAGATCACAGGATGTCTAGAAAGAGTTTTACAAGATCTATATAAAAGATGAGATCTGGGCACAGCTTTGGAGTTCTTGATCCTGTATCTTGAGCTCAAAAGTTATAATCACGTAGCCACAACTGGAAGCTCAAAACCCTTCCAGATGTGGTCTTCTGTTTCACTAGTAAATGTTCAAATGTGAACAGTGGAGCTTCTGAATGAAGCTGTCATTCTTTTGGGGGGGGGTCCTATTTTCTTCATGCTCAGCTCAGGGCATGCAGGAAACGTTTCAGCTCAGCTTTGAAATACAGTGGAGCAGACACAATCAGATGCACCTTGCTTTCAAACAGGGGCACTCCTGCACATATTCTGGCATTTAAGTTTAAATATTCAGGTAACACTGAAGTCCAAACTGTGCAGTTTGTTTATAAACGTTTGAGATACTGCACAACTCTGGAGAATAGGGGTTTTTTTGAAACACTTTCTTGGTTTTTGAATCTATACCCCACCTAAAAGCTGTTTTAAACACAAAGCAGAAAATCTAAATGTGATTTTTTATTTAGAATGGTACAATGGTATCCTTTCAGATGAAAGACAAAATATATTTTAAAGATACGACATTATTAGTAATTGCAAAGACCCACTTGTGACTCAGTGAGTCCTTGAGCTGCAGATTTTTGGAGACTGGAAGAACATTCTTGGGAAGACACAATATATGCTTTCTCTGTTCTTGTATTTCATCCAGTACAGCCATACTGGCATTCCTGAGACATGTTAGGTCTGCTGTCAGTCAAAAAGTATGCCCAGAAGACCATCTACATCATGAGCAGCATGCAGGTAGCCATTTAAAGAATAGAGAGGGCAAGAAAGAAACTTGTTTTGAATTGTGTATTCAGGATTTAGCACTGGATCTCAGCAATCAGCTGTCTACATGCCCATGTCATATATAGTGATGACTTTCTTTTACTGTTACCAGTCAATGGTGTGAGGTTTTCATTATTTGTTGTATAAATGGCTGAGAATGGGTAAACATTTCTTCTGTGATAACTCTGGCACTTAGAAAATCAATCTTGTCAACATTGTGCCTCAACTTCCATTTCAGGAAACTTACGTAGTCTTACGAGGCACTGAGGAAATTAATTAATTTTTTAATGTTTCTACAGTGCTTTAAAAAGTAAACTGAGGTATCCTTGATATTAGGTAATCACATAAACCTAGAGAATTATCTTACATCACTTGAAGCCATTGCTCTACTTCACAGAGTTGGTTACAAAAAAGCTCCCCAAATACAGAAGATTTTCTTAGGACATCAGTCACCAGCTCTTCACTTCATTTGAACAAGCCAAACTCCTCAGATTTCTTTGATTTCTTTCAGTCGATTCTGTATGAAACCATGTGCAGTAAAGCTCTAAAAAACCATCTTGTAAAGGAAAACAATCACAAATCTGGTTTATGTGCCCTAATGGTCCAAATGTAAATAAGTACTCAGAAGCAAAAATTAGCATAATAAGCATGAATTAACTGACTGAGATAAACTAGAAAGTATTTCTGTTTCAAACTGGATCAAAATAATTCTGCATAAATAGAAAAATATCTTTAAATTCATGTAAGTCTTTTTAAATTTCTTGACTTAATATTAACTGAAAATGCCACAATACTGCATGAAATGTTATTCTTCTCATATATATCCCCTTTTCTGTAATCTAGGAAAACCAATAATCTAATATAAAGAGTCTGATCTGAAAGCAATAGTGTACATTAACTAATAGATGCCAGTAAAGGAAACCTAAAGGAATTCTTTTTCTTTTGAGGTCATCACATCATTAGGAAGCAGGTATATGCTGACTACAATACAATAGGCAAAGGGTGTAGGGTTCTTTCTTCCCGCAAATATACATTTGACAAGTTTTGTCTCTGGGCTTGTTTGTTAGGGGTTTTTTATTTGCCTCTCCAAACACTTCTGAGCAGACTTAGCATTCAGGATGCTATATAACGCTTGAAAAAATTCAAAGGAGATCCTAAACAACAGCAACCTATTCAATATTTCTGGAGTTTCTGATATAGGTGTGGAAAAATAGACCTTCAAAACTGATCACTCATATAATTTCATGAAAATCATGTATGCCATAGAGTTTGAAGTTTTGCAGAATCATATGCATCAAAGATGTTTTTTCTGCTTTCCATGGACAATTGCAAAATGACAGTTCTCCTTTTTGCCTTCAGAAACAAAAGAGTATTGAAACAAATATTTCTTTGAGTGTGTAAGAATTATATAAATAATAATGCCAAGTATTACAGTTTCAATAAACGATATATCAACACAACTTTGCATCTTTAGCCTATTAAGAGCATGTCTGGAATTTTTTAAATTGCGGCACACCAGTTTTGATCTTAGCATCTATCTCAGTAGGTTTCTGTATAGTTTAACCGAACGTGCTTTCAGCAATGATTTGTCATTTTTTTCTAAATGAATCTGAAATTTTATGTAAATTAATGACACAGTAATTCTTTGAAAATTTTATGTCCACAAATCATTTTTTCTTGAATCTTTTATTCCATTTTTCAGCTGATCAAAGACATTTCCTTAGACAGGAAATTTTTATAAATAAAACAAGCAAGCATACTGCAAATTTCAAGTAGTTTGGTAGATATGTAGGTAGAATCTAAATTAGCACATTGTCTAGGGTAGTCTACATTGACCTATTTAGCTTTAAAGCAGAGCTGTAAGAGAGTAATAATGAAGTATAACTGCTTTCTCTACATCACATTTCGCACATATCATTTACAATGTATTTATTTAGTATTGGCAGAGAACACAATGCAAAGTATCTGGCTTGCAAAGTCTAAGAATAAGGTCAGAAATAACAATACCATAAAGCCCCAAAGAAGGTCAGTGTTTTTAGAGTTTCAAGCTAGATATTTGGAGTGTCAAGCAAACAAAAAGTGGTTGTCTTTGGAGTAGGCATTGGCAATCGAAAATATGCTTGCATGTAGCTCGTAGGCATTACAATTTCTGAGGCATTTTCTTTAAGAGGGAGGGCTTGGCTAATCATTTCGAAGCCAAGTCTTAGCATTCTCCCTTTGCTAACCTATATGCCTGTTGTGGTTTAGGCCACGTGGTTTGAACCATCTTTTCTTCTGTGGCATATGTATTTAGTCAGAACATGTGATGCACACTGGCTTGTGACCATCTACCTAACTGGTAAATGTTACTCACGTGCAGAAGAGGGCTTATTCATGCTTTTACCAAACCTACCTCAGGAGACACAGAAGGTACTGCTAGAATTGACTGGATATTTTTTTCTAGACAGAAGACAAACAGACTTGAAGGAAAAAAAAATAGTTTCTTATCTGAAAATCTCCTAGGATAATCAGAAACAGATAAAGATAGAAACATCAGTGAGATTTAAGGAGAGGTGGGACTTTGGAATGATTTTGATGGAAAAAGGAGGGAAAAAACAAACAAACAAGCAAACAAAACAAATTGGGAGTGGTTTATCTGTGCCAGACTGTGCAACAGAAGCACAGCTTAGGAAAGCAGTAAAATAGAAAAATGGGAATCACCTGCAAGCACAAAATGAAGGTATCTCTTTCTCATACCAAGTGCTAGCACCCGAACGTTATAGCAACTAAATCCCACTTGAATTTATATGTCTTTGGTTTAAAAAAGATCATAAAAAAGTGAACAGAAAGATGTTAATTTTGTCCATTATAACCTTTACTTTCTCCATGCTGCATTCACTTTTTTCTCAATTAGGACAAGGGAAATCGTCTACCAAGCTGAATCTTTACATTCTTCTACTGGTGATAGCTGCTATTCAAAGTCAAGCCAGTTTGTTGTATCAGTTTATTTAGTAATTCCTTTATTGGTAACAAGCAATATACAGGAAATGGTAAGCATACTCCTCAATAGATTAATGTTTTTAACATCAACAGTTATGTTGATTTTAGCTAAAAATGAGTTAAAATTAAGAGTTCAGGCACACATTGTACTTGTATGTTAATGTGGTGATTTGTGTAGACCTGTCATTGAGTGTTAACATTTACAAATGTAATTAATTCAGTCATATAAAACAAATATTAGATAGTTATATTTTGATGAATTTAAACCTATGTATAAATGCCAGCAGAAAGTTCTAATCATACTTAGTCAGGAATATGCATTAATCTTGCTTAGTTTTGCTCTATATGGTGCACTAGACAAGATCTTCTGGCAAAATTAAAAATAAATGCCTGCATTTGACCTCTGACTCATGCAGTGTGGAAACATACAATATTTAGGTTTTAATTGTGCTGGTTTTCAGCTGCACCAAATCGGACCATCTGTCCAAAGTCTAAACTAGGTTTGTTTTTCTACATATAGTGAAATGCATTTTTTAAAATTATGTTTTATTATTTTTTCTAAGTAAAAAGTTCAGAAATATTTGCATATATCCAAACAGGAATAGCCCAACATCCAATTAACGATAAAATATGCATTGAATAGGAAAAATCAATATTGATCTGCAAAATACCATGCCAATTTGTTCTCACAGTAAGCATCCGTTCCCTCCAATCAACTGATTTTCTTCGACAAAGGGAATGGGAAGAGGAAAGTGCGCAAATGAAATATAAGTGAATGTTCTTTGCAAAGAAGAAATGTATATTCCAATGGCAAATACTTCAGGCCAGATTTTCCTACAACTTTCCAGTTTTTGTGCTTCACTAAAAACAAAAAATAAAACAGATCCTGAAAATCACATTTGAAAAAACTATCACAGATGGCAATGCTTATTTGTATACTCACTAGATAATGCTCACAGTATCATATATTTGCATTTTATTTTCACTCAGAAGTTGCCTCATGGTCATTTTCATTCCAATAGGCAGGTCTTTTCTACAGCAAAAAGGGAGACGGTGGCAAGAGAACTTGAGTGGTGTTAAGATGTGACCAGCAGTGCAGAATGATGTTATTCCAGGAGGTCCTCTGGAAAGACCCATTTGCAGAGCAGATAGGTTTGCAAGAGGACCCTGAAGGCTGATATCCTATGACTCAAGGCCATTCAGAAGACCAATGAAGAATGAACTTTTCTGCTTTTTGGGCCTCTGTACCTGTGTTCACAAAGGTGGCCTATTACCTTGAGAAGCTTAACCTTGTAAGAAAGAGGTAGGTCCCTGCATTTCTGCCTGCTTACTCCTCTCTTGTACTCAAAATGACACAACCCAGTCAAGCAGCAGCGCATTTGCACTGCCACATGCAAATGTAACAGATGGTCTTCACATCCATAAGAACAAATGTCAGCTATTCAGGAAACCCTTGGAATTACTTTAGCCACATACATGCCCTAAAAAATTTTGAGCAGTTCCACTGCTCAGATTGTTCTGCTCTTTTTCTTCCTTATGTCAGCATCGCTTCACACTCCAGACACGCTAATCCTAAAATATCTACACAGGAGCTTAAGAATTTCTTATATCTCCACAAGACACAAAGATGAAATGTAGATGTTTTCAAATCCAATATCCGTATCTGAGTTAATCACCTTAGTCTTTATAATCAGTGAGTGGGTAGGATAGAATTTTTGGGCATGGTTCATCTGCTCCCAAAGTAGAATTTTGCCAAATGATTGATGCCCTAAATGTGCCTATCATTCTCCAGAAGACCATGGCACAATTAGCTGAGATTATAGGTGTCTGAAGTTAGGTGAGATGAATCCCACCCACAGTGATGTATTAGACAAACAAATGCTATAGAAATATCCCAAAACACATCAAGTTGATGACTGCTATTGTTTTATATCAAACATCCCCCCAAAGTGCCCTTTACTTTATGTGTTATTGTCAAAATGAAGTCATGAAGACCAATAATGAACAGCTGGAAAAGTGCGTGTTACATAAAGGTGAAGAACATCTGGAGTGTTCTACAGAGGATTCAACAGAGATTTGAAAGAGTTGAATGTAATTCAACCAGCTAGAATTACAAACAGCAAAATAAAAAAGAGGAAAAAAGGGAAAGTAAAAGAAAGCTGCCAAATTCCAGACTGTCGATTTATTCTGTGGTTCAGAAACCTTGAAAACGTAGTTATTTTTTGTTAAAGTTGCAATACCATCTGATATTTCTTTGACAATAGACTTAATGATTAGCAATATTGAAGACCCAATGCCTGAAATGGTACTGACAAAAGTTTTAATTCAAATATAAACTTAAAATAACATACTGAAAAGAATATATGATCAAAACCATTTTTCAGGACATGCAATAGTGTGCTTTGGAATAACCATTTGCAAGGATAGCACTAACAGCATACAGATTTTCTGGTTTGCTGAAGGATGTGTTTCTGGGAGAAAACTGGGAGAAATCTTTAGTCATTTTGGGGCACACTGAAGTTGTTTGTAAGAATTACCTTTTTGCTTTATTTTTGTTTGATTTGGAATTGTGCTAATTTTGGCTGGAAGAGAACTAATTTTCTTCTTTCGAAGCTTGGATGGGACTGTTGGATTTCTGCTGAAAACAGTGTTGATAACACAGGGATATTTTCTGTGCTTACACAGAGTCAAGGCCTTTTCTGCTCCTCACCCCACCCCACTCACAAGCAGGCTGGTAGTGCACAAGAAGTTGGGAGGGGACACAGCTGGGACAGCTGACCCCAACTGACCAGAGGGATATTCCATGCCATATGACGTCATGCTCAGTATGTAAAGCTGGGGGAAGAAGAAGGAAGGGAGGGGTGTTTGGATGTATGGTGTTTGTCTTCCCAAGTAACCATTGCACGTGATGGAGCCCTGCTTTCGTGGAAATGGCCGAACACCTGCCTGCCCGTGGGAAGTAGTGAATTAATTCCTTGTTTTACTTTCCTTGTGTCTCCGGCTTTTGCTTTACCTATGAAACTGTCTTTATCTCAAACCAAGAGTTTCCTCACTCTTACTCTTCTGATTCTCTCCCTCATCCCGCCAGGGGCAGGGAGGTGGGTTGGGGGGAGGGTGAGCAGCTGTGTGGTGCTTAGTTGACAGTTGGGGTTAAACCACGACAGGAATGAATATTGAACAACAGCTGAAAATTCTTCATGACTAGTACAGTACCCGGGATTCAAAGCCACACTTTTCCAGAAAATACCTACTGTATGATACATATTTATTAATAGTGTTCCTATCACATTAATACTTTAAGGTCAGCAAGCCAGTAGGGGTATTATGATACTGTAAAATTTTAATCCTAATAAATGTGCCTATGGTAATAAAATATATGTAAGTTTTTGCCTTTATGAGTTTGAAGTTGATTTATGTTATGTTGTAACCCCTTTCTGAGGAGGATGTCTTGCTGTACCTTAGGAATGTGTACATTGCAGACAACTATATTTCTTTTCACCCTTCTAAACATAATAAACAGTCGAATGGTTATGCAGAATTTTTAGACAAACTAGTATTGAAATAGAATGGCATACCAAGTGTTAGATGTATTTACCTTTGAGAGCTCTGTGTTACAAAATTTTAACAGAATAGTTGTTCACTTTTAATTTCTTACCCACTACACATTTCAAGTATTTTCATATCCTCAACAGGCTATCAGAATTGTCTAGTACATAATACAGATACAAAGAAAAACAAGTCTGAAATGATTTCTCTCTAAGACCATTTCCTCTCACTGTCTCTACACTTATTATTTGTGACCAACATGTACACAGCATGAGATCTGTGACCACATATAGATTGCTAACCAAGAATATTTTTATTATTATTTCAAGTATCTAGTTAGTTTTAAATGATGACTACTCTTTTCATTATTTTATGCTGATGTCTGTTATGTGGCCTTCTACAGAAAACCATTGAGAAGGCTTGTTTTCTTCTAGACTGCTTTGGTGTTTTGTTTTTGGTTTAGGGTTTTTTTGCACTATTGCATATCATTATCTTTAGTCATAACTTATTTTGCTGGCTTCATTCTTTAAACACAAAAATTGTTAGAATAAGGGGTTTATGAAAATTTCCCTTGGAAGACTTTCCTAAGAGACATGTAGTTTTTTGAGAAATTGGTTCTCAAAAAAAAAATCTAGAATACTTTAAATCTAACTCTAAACTTTTCTACATTACAATTTTACTTCATAGAATCATAGAATGGTTTAGGTTGGAAGGGACCTTGAAGATCATCGAGTTCCAACCCCACTGCCATGGGCAGGGACACCTCCCACTAGACCAGGTTGCTCAAAGCCCCGTCCAGCCTGGCCTTGAACACCTCCAGGGATGGGGCCTCAACAACTTCTCTGGGCAACCTGTTCCAGTGCCTCACCACCCTCACAGTGAAAAATTTCTTCCTAATGCTTAATCTAAACCTACCCTCTTCCAGTTTGAAGCCATTACCCCTTGTCCTGTCACTACATGCCTTTGTAAAAAGTCCTTCCCCAGCTCTCCTGTAGGCCCCCTTTAGGTACTGGAAGGCCACAATAAGGTCTCCCCAGAGCCTTCTCTTCTCCAGGCTGAACAACCCCAACTCTCTCAGCCTGTCCTCATAGGAGAGGTGCTCCAGTCTTCTGATCATCTTCGTGGCCCTCCTCTGGACCCGCTCCAACAGGTCCATGTCTTTCCGATATTGAGGGCTCCGGAGCTGGATGCAGTACTCCAGGTGGGTCTCACGAGAGTAGAGTAGAGGGGCATAATCACCTCCCTTGACCTGCTGACCACACTTCTGATGCAGCCCAGGATATGGTTGGCCTTCTGGGCTGCGATTACAATCATGATGAGGGATGCACAAATAACACCGTACACCTTCAGTCTAGTTGCGTTCCATGAACTAGCACGGCCATACTTAAGGAGTTTTGTCACATTCAATGAGAACTCTTATGGCTAGATTAATTAATAGTGCAGTTTACTGAACCAAGAGATGCACAAATTCTTTTTGACACACCAGAAGGCTGTGCCACCATTCAGTGAAGCCTGAACAAGCTAGAGTGTTGGATGGAGAGGAACATAATGAAGTTCAACAAAGGCAAGTGTAAGGTCCTGCACCTAGGGAGGAATAACCCCATACACCGGTACAGGCTAAGGGATAACTTGCTGGAAAGCAGCTCTGCAGAGAGAGACCTGGGAGTCCTGGTGGACAACAAGTTGACCATGAGCCAGCAACGTGCCCTTGTGTCCAAGAATGCCGATGGTATCCTGGGGTGCATTTAAAAGAGTGTGGCCAGTAGGTTGAGGGATGTTATCTTCCCCCTCTGCTCTGCCCTGGTGAGGGCACACCTGGAATACTGTATCCAGTTCTGGGCTCCCCAGTTCAAGAAAGACAGGGAACTGCTGGAGGGAGTCCAGTGGAGATGGATGATCAAGGGACTGGAGCATCTCTCTTATGAGGGAAGGCTGAGAGACCTGGGGCTGTTTAGCCTGGAGGAGAGAAGACTGAGAGGGGATCTCATCAGTGCTTATAAATATCTAAAGGGCGGGAGTCAAGAGGATGGAGCCAGACTCTTTTCAGTGGCGCCCAGCGACAAGATAAGAGGCAAAGTGCACAAACTGCAACACAGGAAATTCCGTCTCAACATAAGGAAAAACTTCTTTACTTTGAGGGTGACAGAGCACTGGAACAGGCTTCCCAGAGAGGTTGTGGAGTATCCTTCCCTGGAGATATTAAAAATCCACCTGTCCAACCTGCTTTAGGTGAACCTGCTTTGGCAGGGGGGTTGGACTAGAAGGTCCCTTCCAACCCCTGCCATTCTTGTAATTCTGTGATACTGGAGGTAAGATAAATTGCATTTGGAGGACGCCTGTCTCCCTTCTTCTGTGTTCATGTGCAGACAGGACCCAGGTGATTAACTGAGGATGCAACTAACTTTCAAAAGGTTGAAATTAATTTCCATATACTTATCCATAGAAGCAAGACTGTCTTCTCCAGCAGAAGATTCAGAGCAGGATTTTTACTTGTCTTCTCTGAATGGGCTTTTGCAGAAGCCTATGGCTCTTCGCTGGTTATTCTAAGTCTGCAAGGTTACATACTTTGATGCTATTTGACAAATGGTCCCATCTCCTAGAATAACAAACATTGCCATGTTCTTGGGACATCCACCAGCCAGCAGCTATTCATTTCAGGGGAGAAAATCACTGTTCTGGAGATGACAGACTGATAAAAACTGTAAAGCCTGGTTTTCAGCATTGCTGAAGGCTCCTTGGCAGCACTAGAAACACACTCAGTTGGGTACAAACGGCATGTTTTCCTCTTCAATCTCTTGAACACCGTATGCAAACAATACCTGTGAGACTGGAAAATCAAATCATGAAGCTTATGCAGACTTTTCCAGAGCAGATTTTTCCCAGCTAAGAAGACTACATGCACCTACAACCTGAATATTTGTTGTGTGCTGCAGCTTTTCCATCTTCACTAGTCTAAAACAAGTAAATTCACTGTGTCGCTGAGCTCATAAAGATTCTCCAGACTAGAGTAGGTAGAGATAAACAGTGATGCAGACATTTTTCTTTTCTAGAGTAAACTCCTAGTACTGTACATGTTTAAACAGTGTTGCTGTTGAATTAAATGTCACAGACCTTCTCACCAACTTCTCCCATATTCTGTATGCTCCTTCTTTAATGAATTTAAGTAGATAAGTGGTGTTATCACTTCTACTCAGCTTATTGCCTTGTTTCAGGTCAGGGGGACCAGTAAAGCCACGGTGTGCAAAGGAAAGACCCAGCACCACTGTCTGTAGCTGACACCTTACAGCCAGACAAAATGACAGCTGTTTTCCAAGCAGCAAATCTTAGGAATGCATAGGCACAGTGAACAAAAATCAACAACAATAATTATGTAATGTAAGTTCTTTAATCTTTGGGTCAGAATATTTTCCTTTCCCTATTCTAAGGGTCTTTTAAGTTCCCCCTTTGAGTTACTTGCTATCTTTTGAGTATTTGGTGAATAAATGTGCCCTTATAAACACTGAGCAATTCTACTCTCTGCAGTCTTAGTTGTCCGCAGAAGTTGCCTACACTAGATACAATAAAACATATTTGCCTGGGGAACTTCAAAGTTGTATGGGTTTCAGTACATTTTTCTCTGTGGTTTGGTAAATAATTGTAATCCAGGTACCTCTCCTCCACCTGTTTTATCTTTTCCTCCTAGAAAATCAGTATTTATAGTCCAGATCTGTGGAGAATCTCCCCAGATATCAGGTGTGAGTAGTGTTTCAGATTTAAGTCATGAACTTCCCTTTTTTAGCATTGGTTAGGTGTATTATCTAACCAGTACTATAGCTCCAACTCTACAGTCACAGTACAAATACTCCTCAGTGTGCTGTTATAATTATTTTTATAAACTAGGTATACATATTGCTAAAATGTAGTAAAGGGACAAAAGCCATTTTGTGCTGTTAAAGAAAGTGCTGAATCTTGCCACATGGGTAAATAAAAGCATGAAATTTGTATCCCTGTTTGTGCGGTATACTTCACTGTACAACAATAACATAAATTTCTTCATCACCATGAAAAATGAGAAATTTTAAGGGCTATCAAACATCAAAAAATTTGTCCATATGGCAGCACATTTGTATCCTGCACAGGTATTTTCTAATTATCATGCACTGATAAATTTTTCAGTATTCAGTGATCATAGCTTGTATTTCTCTTTGGTTGTGATGATGATGTAGTGTTTATACAATGGGTGACGATAGGAAACCAAGCCAGGCCAGAACTTCATTTCTCAGATACTCTTAGTTACCTCACACTTTCCCTCCCATTCGGCTAGCTACACTGTCTTATTTCCAAATGCATGGTGACAAAAGGAGTTAAATCAAGCTGGTGGCTGGTCACAAGTGGAGTTTCCCAGGGCTCAGTACTGGGGCCGGTTCTGTTGAATATCTTTATCAATGATCTGGATGAAGGGATCAAGTCCACCCTCAGTAAGTTTGCAGATGACACCAAGTTGGGCAGGAGTGTTGATCTGCTTGAGGGTAGAAGTGTTCTACAGAGGGAGCCAGACAGGCTGGATCTGAGACACTACTTGGCTGAGGCCAGCGGTATGGGGTTCAACAAGGCCAAGTGCTGGGTCCTGCACTTGGGTCACAAAACACCATGTAACCCTACAGGCTTGGGGAAGAGTGGCTGGGAAGTTGCCTGGCAGAAAAGGACCTGGGGGTATTGGTAGACAGCTGGCAGAATATGAGCCAGCAGTGTGCCCAGGTGGCCAAGAAGGCCAACAGCATCCTGGCCTGTATCAGGAATAGTGTGGCGAGCAGGACTAAGGAAGTGATCATCCCGCTGTACTCAGCACTGGTGAGGCTGCACCTTGAATACTGTGTTCAGGTTTGCGCCCCTCACTACAAGAAAGACATTGAGGTGCTGGAACGTGTCCAGAGAAGAGCAATGAAGCTGATGAGAGATCTAGAGAGCAAGTCTTATGAGGAGCAGCTGAGGGAACTGGGGTTGTTTAGTCTGGAGAAAAGGAGGCTGAGGGGAGACCTTATCACTAGCTGCAACTACCTGAAAGGAGGTTGTAGCGAGGTGGGGGTTGGACTCTTCTCCCAAGTAACAAGTGATAGGACAAGAAGAAATGGCCCCAGGTTGCACCAGGGGAGGTTTAGCTTGAATATCAGGAAAAATTTCTTCACTGAAAGGGTTGTCAAACATTGGAACAGGCTGCCCATGGAAGTGGCTGAATCACCATCCCGGGAAGTATTTAAAAGATGGGTAGATGTGGTGCTTAAGGTCATGGTTTAGTGGTAGACTTGGCAGTGTTAAATTTACAGTTGGGCTTGATGATCTTGAAGATCTTTTCCAATCTAAATGATTCTATAATTCTGTGGTTCTGTCTCTGTTGTCTCTCCCATGCTCTGGATAGCCCTTCTGAGCCAGATGATCTCTTTGGGCATATTTATCTTCATTAAATATATCATGTGTGGTTAATTTGTTTCAAACCTGAAGTATTTTATTTAGTCAAAACTGAAGAATTTGGATCAGCTAATCATTAAATGCACCCACTTATCCTGCTGAGCATCCTGCTGAGTGAAGTCCAGGCAGTGCCTGCTCCCGGCTTTCCTTAGTGATGAACCATGGGAACCTTGGCAGGAGAGGGGAGCAGAATGTAACTCTTTATCCACACTAAGCAGTTGCTCCCTTCATTTATGGTCACCCTCTGCAAATCAGTAAGACACCACTCAGTTCGAATAAGGACATTGGAATCTGACATTGTGCTACTAGCGAGCCTGTTTTCAAGGTGCTATAATACAAACATGGGAAATAGTTACACTGTTTAATGGAGTAACTCACCTTTAACTATGGTGGAATTACTAAACCGTTCTTTTAATGTATTGTTCTAAAAACTGTCACTCATATTTATTTCCCCGTTCCTTCCTATCACAGAAAGGACTCATACAGACCTTCCAAGTTAAAAACTTTATTTGTCCTATGTAAAAGCTCAGAAAAGCTTCAATGATAACTATCACATTTATTGCTCCTGCGATCACTGAAGTCTGTTTTGCTGTCCAAGTCCAGTCATATACATTTAGCAGAATGCCAGAAAACTACCACCTGATACTATGACTCTGAGTAGCTTTTATTGTCAATCCTGCATATAGTCCCTCAGGTAGCAGCAGCAGTGCCTGTTGAAGCCCCACCTATTTGCCCATCTATGTGCCCACAGGCAATGTATACATGTATTTCAGAGACCTTTCAGCAAGCCTACTCAATAAAATTTCAGTTCATTCCAAGTTTATAAGGGTTCAATCAGGCAGATGTTAATCAGTGAACTATGCATAAAAAAGCGAGCAACCGTTTCCACCGTCTCCAAGATACTCACCATAGAATCTATTATTCCAGTACCACAATTGAAAAAGGGCTTAGGTTTCAATTGAATCTCTTTTGCGGTCTCAAAGAAATTAGGGCTCCTCTAGGCTGATACTTACTCTAATGAACCTGAATACTGTGAAACTCTCCTTTTCCACCCCCAAAAAGGCTTCCCTGACCATAAACAAGACTGTATCTCTGGAGGATTTCCTATGCTCTATTGATCTAAAGGTATGCTTTATAGTCTCTCAAGCATGGTATTTGTCTTTATATCAAGTTCAGAACCAGCAAAATTGCCCCAGACAATTTTATTAAGCTGATAGAGAAGGGAACTGCTCATTTTAGGAAGAGAGAAGGACCTTTGCTTTGTTGGTCAGTTAATCAGAGGCCTTTTATTTATTTCCTGTGAAATTGTCTTTTCTTCAGAAATCAGAAAGAATTTCAGACAGCCTGAGAGCTGGTTTGCTTTCTGGCATGTCTAAAATGAGAGAATCTGAGGAGTTTCTTTCATATTGGCTTTTGTAGGTTATTTAAAAAAAAGAAAAAGTTTTCCTCTTATGTTTGATACCTAATCTAACTCTCATCAATGGCAATGAAAAACTTGCTGTTAACTTTAATGGAACTCAAGCAAAGCCACATTCCTGGTGAGGGTTTCCAAAGAACTTTGATTTCTGAAGACTTGTATACTCACACTCTTTTGAAGGCAGACAGGTAAATTCTGCAGTTACATGCCACCTGTATGTATATACCTAGAAATTCAAGTTGGTGGGAGTTTATCCGTGTGTGCTAAGCAGGACCCATAAGATGACAAGAGTGATGCTTCAACAAGCACACAATCTAAATTAGTCAGGTAAAGGAACAGAACAGAGAGAGAAGGAGTAGGATGTGAAGAAAAGAACACAGAGAAAGACAATAGAAGCCAGGGGAACATTCAATTCTTTTGTAAACGTAATTAAAGATTATCTCTCACTGTTTTAGTGAAGGTGATAGAGGTACTGACAGATATTACTAAGATATTCAAAACAAATGGCATGTAACCTTATGTGAAGTCTTAGTTTGCCTAAGTTGTACTTATCTTATTTGCTGCAAGGTTGAAAGTACACTCAAGATGTTGTTTAGTTGAAAAAGGTAATATATGGGGCAGAACTCCAAACACACCAGGAAGAGATTGGCAGACACATGTATATGAAATCTAAGAATTTGATGGATTTTAATCTCGCTGTTTGAAAGATGTATAGAGAACTTCTATTGAGGATGAACTGATATAATTCTACCAGGACCTAAATTACTGGAGAATAAAGTGCAGAGTCAAAAATAGTGATATGCAAAAGAAGGAAAGAAACAAAATTAATTGGGAATGGGGGTGAGTGAAGAAAGTGCAGGTAGAGGAAGAGTCCTAATTGCATCTGTATTTTACCAGTATATTGTAATGACCATCATAAAAATTAAGGATCAAAGAAAGTTTGTTTACAACATAGAAATTGTCCTTTCCTTTAATTTCTTCACTGTCCTCCTCCTCCAGCTGACAGAACTTCCTGGAGGGATGGAGAAGAGTAGATGTTTTTAAGTCCGATCTCATGAACTATTGTTCATTCAAAATATGTTTGACTTTCTGGCATGTCTAAAGTGAGAGAATCCAAGATGTTTCTTTCATATAGGCTTTTGTGTTTTATTTTTTAAAAAATTAAAACCAATTTTTTAAAAATTGTATGGTTTGTTCAAAAATTTTGGAAAAGTGTTGGATATGATTTTGATTTCTCTTTTAACACTTTTTTTAAAAAAGCTGCTTTTAAAAGATGATCCAGCCATGACTGGTGCTTGCCTTTGTGGTTCCCACATAGGTTTATTGGATTACCCAATATATCATTTCTCATCACAAGTCCTTTCAGCAGCCAGTGTTTTAGAGGGAAAGCCCAGGATTCAACCAGCGGGTCACTGACATCACTGCATCCCAGGTATAGCAGACATTCAGAGAGTCAGAGACAGAATGGAATTGCTTACCATAGGTGGTTGGTTCATGTGGCGTTCAGAGTTTAAATCACTACAGGGCAAAATGCAATTTATATAAGCTTTCTTCGGCTATCTGTGAAGCCAAGAGGACTGTTAAATACTGAGTAAAGTGAGCTGTGCCGCATTTTAATTACCGTCTGAGGTCTCAAGTTAGTGCTCTGAGTTTTCAGAGAACCATGAGATCTTTGACAGTCCACTGAAAAATCTTGGTTTCTAATCCCTTGAATGTTAATGCTGTGCTTAATGAGTTTATATGACTTTCCTTAACTATGGGGCATGAAAAATGGAGATTTACTTTGTTTTTTAAGTTTCATTTTTTCTTTGTTTTTCACTGTCTCCATGAGTTGATGAGTGTTGCTGGTGACATTCCTTTATTCTGTTGTGAGAAAAGGACCTGTAAACTGTCTTTGTTTACTTTGATTCAGGCAAACAAGTCATCGCTGTCTTTCACTTGACGGGATATAGCATTGCCATCTATTTGACCCAACTAAATTAAAAAAACAATAATCTATGAAGGTAATTTAGCACTGTTTCAGGACACTTGGCACAGAAGGGGATTGAGTCGCACTTTAAATTGGGAGCCTTACAGATGTATTATTCAGCATGCATTAAAAAACACAAAATAAACTTAGGAGGAATAAAGTAGCAGGCTCAGCTCTTCGCTTCTGAAGTCAAAGCACCAGGGCGGCTGTGGCTGATGATCGCTAAAAGTGTTAAATCATTCCAACATTCCCATTGTAATCTTACCGAAGAGAAACCAGGAAAGCTTTATACCACAAGAGTTTTAGGACTTCTGCTTGAAGAGTACAAACAGAAACGCTGCAAATTAGATGGCAAAGCTTGACTAAAGGTGACTTTTGGTTGAAGGATGCTGCAGGCCATGGTTGGTTAGCTTTGTTCTTGGGCCATGTTTGATGTTACTTGTCAAGTCTCAGACACAGAGAACAGGGGAGGGGAAGGAGACAGAGAGAGAAAGAGATAGCTGCAATTAAAAATAGGTATTTTCCAAACTGCAGACTTTTATTTTTATAGCTGGTATATTCCTTAGTTCAGACCTTTCTCTGGGTGAAAGCAGTTGATTATTTCTTATACTGTTTAGCCTTTGTCAGGAGGGCTATTTTAACTGCAAAGAGAAATATGTGAAACTGTCAGCCACAGACCTTTAATTCCCAGGCTTATTTTTGTAAACAATGATGCCATTTTTTTTACGGCACACTCCCTTTCACGGAGATACAAAGATCAAACGTGAATGTTTCATTTTCCATAACTCTTCCAGACAAACATAGCTCTTCCAGAAAAATAATAATAAAACCCCCAAAGAAGTAAACAACGTTCACAGAGGGAATATAGCTTAAGTAATTCACACAGTATACAAACATATAGTGGTACAAAACCTGCAACATGAGTTTTTTGTTACATTTTAACAGTGTTTCCTCAAATCTTCAAAGCTTGCTTGATGGTTTGCTGAAGTAATTGAACCACTCTTGAGTTGTTTTATATAGGACATCTTATCTTTCTTTCATTACCCAGTCCGTGGCTTCTTTTCTATTCCCATGAAATCCATGTACACACTTTAGAAGCCCTCCTGAACAAGCTTGCTTCTAACTTTCACAGAGCCCTTAGCACAATTTGAATACGAAAGAGATACTGAATAAAAAGCTTTAATCTCTTGTCTGCTATTCTTCTTTCTTGCCTCTTCATCTCCCCCCCCCCTCCTTCCAAGAGCTTTTCTGTGTTAGTAAAGTGAACACTTTCTGTTTAAAGTAAGTATAATGCTTGAGAAGATGCACTGGGAGAGTGAAATCGAAAGCCTGGCCTGTGAAGCCTCTCTGCCACAATTTAGCAATATTTGTGCTGCATTTACTTGCTCTTGAGCTTTTTGCAGGTAAAAGATTAGTAAAGAGCTCTTCTTAACAAAATCATTCAATCAGTAGCAAGCATAGGCAGTATCAAATGTGCCCTCTACCTCAAATACTGTGGGGCTCTTTCTTCTGATACCTCTTCCCTCAGTTAACTGGAACTGCTTTGAAAGGGCTTTCTGTTCTCTGCTCTCTTGTCAATTTGAATGCCAGGAAATGAGCCCCCTTTGTGAGATTAATTAATAGCAGGAGCTGATCGGCCCAAGCCCAATTGCCACGCAACAGAGCTGTAATTGCTACTTTGTGGAAAGGAAAGAAAAAGTTTTGGTTGCAGTTTAAGAAGAGGGTTTAAGGAAAGTTCTTTGAACTAGAGGTCTCAGTGCACTGGATTAAGGCAAGAAGCAAGGAGGCCTTTGAAGTTTGTTAAGAGGTTTTGGAGGAGAAAAAAGTTGGGTGGCAAATGGGAGCTGGCAACATCAAAAGCGTTTAGCACCATTCCTCACCTGCTTGTATTCAGAGTAGGGACCACAGGCTGGAAGCATCATTTGCTTGCAGTTTAAATGGTCAGTTTGGGGCTCTCTTTGTTTTGATTGGAAACTGTACCATGTATGTCGGTATGTATATAAGGGTTGTTACACCTGAACATATGAAAGCTACATATACCCAGGCACATGCACATGCATTACATGTACAGGTATACACAAGCACAAAGTTCAATATAGTAATTGATACCTGTCATTTTTCTTCCCACCACATATCAATTATTGCTACTTTGTTAATTATTTGTGCACTGACATACTAGTAGTCTACTAGTATCAGTAGACTACTGATATTACCAATCCTACATTTGATTAAAGGCTTATTAAATGCAGGTTTTTCTAAATGAGACCAAGTATTATAAACAGATACATATATATTTGGCTATAACTCAAAAGCTAAGGTCGTCTTCAGGCAAAATTGGACCTACAGAAAGTGGCCCCAAGTCCTTTGCAAATGCCTAGGCCATAATCAGGCATGGCAGAAAACTTTGCATGAGCTGGCAATACAACCTGTATGACAAATTAACATCCCTTCATCTTTTTAACATTTAATGGCAAGGATGCACCTTTACAAGCAGAGCACAGCTCTGAGTCCAGCAGTGCAAAGATCCTGGAAAACTGCCCTAATGGAGGCTGGGGGATTACCTTGGAGCTGGGGGATCTCCAAGCACTGCAGAGCCAGAGATCTCGTTCTGCTTCACACCCCACTGCAGGGCCCACGGCCACAGCATACGTACTGGAAATCCCCCGGCGGAACAAAAGCACCTCGGAGGTTGTTACAAGCCAGTGGAGCTTAGAGCAGCCTTGAGGTGTTCTGAATTATACAGACGAGCCGCTGTCAGCCCTGAAATTCAGAGAGGGCAAAGGTGGGGGAAATCTGCTTTTGTCCACTTCCTCAGCATCTGTCATTTACACCACTGAAGTCAACAGGTCAAATTCACATCTCGTGATCTGAACGTAGCCAGCAACTTCTGGATGAATTTGGCCCAGTATCTATATCCTCTTAGTACCAGGACAGCGCTACAAATTAAACACAGATGTCTTGTCACAAACTTGATGATGTACTTTAAACCATTTGCTCTCAGAGGGTGGTGACTGTCTGTCTTGTTCTCTGTTTCGACAGCACCCAATAGAAAAGACTTCTACAAGTGTAAATGGTGCTTCTAGTCAAACACACAATCCTCACAACAAACAGGTCTTTAGCTGCTAATTTGGGTGGCAGGATGAAATTTCAGAGTGACAACAGTTTGAAAATCATTTAGATCTCAGCTACCTTCTTTTAGGAATAATAAGAAAAACGGTTTTTTTTCTATTTCAGGAATTGCTGGGGTCTATGGTTTTGTATACTTTCCCATTTTCAATCTCATGTATAAAAATAAAACAGAAAACAAAATGTGCCTTCAAATAAATGTCAATAGGTATTTGAACTCTTTCTACACCTCTCAATCCAGCCCTTCAAGATTGTATTTGATCAGCAATTTTTCTCCTCCCCCCTCCCAATTTGTTGTATTTCTTAAAAAGTTAAATTAAAAGATACTGTGAAATGAAGCCTTGCTGAAGCAAAAATCCAGGCAGAAAAAAAACATTTTAGTGGTGAGGTTTTTAGTGAGATTACAAAATAAAACTTAAAAAAAAAAAAAAAAAGGCAAGCCACTTTAAGAAGGATTCATCTTACCTAAACCTTTGCCTTCTCCAAGCTCAATTGGGTTCCCTCTGCCTCTGCAGTAGAAATCTGCCACTGACAGGTGGGTTAACTTGCCCTTTGGGCATAGCTGTCCCTTTCCAGTGTCTGCAGAGGGAGCCTGACCACCTATACTTAGGGCAGCACGTTTTGAAGCAGTTGAGGCTGAGGAGAGGAATGCCTCTCCTAGCAATGTTAAGAGAGAGGAGTCCAAACACCACCAGATGCACTGGAAAGGGGCGTTCTGTGATTCCTGTTCATTAATGGCTGATATAAATTTTAGCTTACTCTCGTAATTGTTTAGAAGAATGCCCCAGAGTCAGATATAGCATAAGCAACAACATCAGATAGAATGCAGTAGGGCGTGTTCTCCATGTTGTAGTCTCATGAATCAGTTTTCAATGCTGTTGATACAGGGTTCACATCTTCCCTCAGATCTATCTACCATTTTTTAAAATCAAAGTACTTAACAAAATAGGGACGCCCTCTTGAACAGCAATAAAAATTGTTCCATCTTAAACTTGTGGGTGCACCCCAAAAATATTTGTGGTGGGTAGTTTGCTGGTTCTGCATCCTTCCTTTCTCCACTTGTTCTTTTTCCTGTTCTACCTTTACACAGCATCCCCGCTGTCCTGTTGTCCTCTCCTCGGAGCAAAAAAGGAGCGACTGCAATCTTCAGCATCTCTAGAAGTTTATCTGCTTATACATCACACCAGAAGAGGGTTTCTTTCTCATACAATAAACAAGAAGCAAGCAAATATAAAAATTAAAGGAAAGCACTAATCCTGAGGCTGACTGGATGAGCTATACTAAGTGTATATATTGTTTCAGAGAATGTTATGCGGCTGACTTCTAAATTTATCTGCTCAGCTCATTTAGGCCATCTTTCATCTCATATTTCAGCTTCTCACCTACTGGAGGGTGACTTACTTGGAAGTCAAGCCTTGAAAGCAGTTTGCAATTTTGACTTTTCTAAGAGACCATGGGGAGGCCAGATACAAACGCAAGTCTTCAAGAGGCACTACTTTTTCACCTTATCCTAACCTGAAGCTTAGGACATGTAAAATTTTCAGACTTCAATATCCCAAGGTGACATTACAGGTCATAGTAAATTTTACTTACCTTAGGCAAAACAGTGATGTAGATCTTCATTTAAACACACAAATTAATTCACAAAATGTCTACAAGATACCCAAGCCCATCCATATATCATTGTTTTTCAGTGAGGTTTTCTATAATTACATCTGTTAACAAATGTAGCAAATTCAATTAAAATTTAACTGGCAGTGCATGGAAGCAAAACAGGTTCACTTTTATTATGTCAAACACCTTATTTTATGCCATGCATGTTAAGGTTTACCACTCCTTAAGGCTTGCAACTGCAACATTTTAACTGATATCTGGAGGCTTGTAATTGTATGTGTGCACATCAATTATGGATTGGATTCAGCATTTTCAGATAACTTCACCAATCACAAAGAGAGCCCAGTGGTCTCCTGGCATTTTCGGAGCAGTTTGATTACAGGTGTAATACATACAGCCTTGTTAGCTCTCAGTGATGAGGGATTCCCTTCCCTGCTGGGTTCTAGCTGAGGCACTGACCATTGCTTTTCACTAACAATTTCTATCTGCTCCCAAGAGATGTTTTAATGAGCCCCTCCGACATGGCCAAAGGCAAGAAATGTTCTCTGGGCCAGTGAGGTGAAGAGCCAAAGCTTAGCCTACTAGGCAAGCAATAATTAATAAGGCATTTTTGATTCATCTCAATTCATTAACAAAGTTACTTTTTTTTTTATTACTGCTAAGCAACACAACGTTAAGTCTGTCACATTACTCACAAGTATTGAATGAAAAACTCGTGCCAAGGTACGCAAAAAAAAATTAATTTATGACAAAAATAAATGAATTTAGAATACTAATTGGGAGAAAGCAACTGACAGATACAGTGAAAGATTGATTTTAGGGGAAACGAAGAAATCTGTTTTCTGTTTATTTTAAGGACAGGGAACGAATACTGATTAGAAATGTATAGCCAGTTAGGTTAGTGCAGCATTTGGTTAGGCTAGTACAGGGTGTTAGATTTGTCTAAAATTTTCCCCAAATTCGTGGCTATCTGCTACTCAGACAGAGAGACAGCGGGGCTGTGGTCTGTTGGGATTAATGCAAAGGTTTCTTAAGACCCTTAGACTGTGTTGCCCTCCGACAAGCATCTTGTCAGACTACAAACATTGCTTCTTTCCATAGGAAGTAACATTGCTTATCATTAGGAATTACTGATTTATGAGGGACCAAACTTCTGCCTGAATAATCTAAATAAACTACCTGGAGCTGATTAAGAGATCCTCCAAATTTTTGTTTTCATCAAGTCAGGATCTTGGGAGACACAACCAGCTTTGACAAGTTGCTTGGCATTTTGTTTTCTTCCTCCTTTCCCCACACCAAGGATAAAGAGAAAGCCACCGCCAGGAAGAGGAGTAAAAAGAAATATTAGTTAAAAACAGAGTGCATCAAAACCGAAGCTCTTTAGAGATATGGAAGGGGCATCAATCACTTCTGTGGGCACATTAAGCTGTTACATATTATAGCCATCTCGGTTTAAGTGGTGTAAGGCTCATCTCATTTGCATTTGTTGTGTTACAATCTTGCTTCAGGCCTGTCTCCACAGTGAATAAGGTGGCTGTGCAAGGCAGCTTGTGGCTGGCATAAAGGATATGTCAGAGTCAAGCTGCTTCACTAATCAGCTTTGCTGGGGCAGATACATGATAGTCTATGTGAAGAAATTTAGATAATAGTATACAGCATCCACTGGAACTGTATATAGTGTATATAGGGCTTTAGACTAACTTCTAATCCTTCATGGAAAATTTGTAAATACTGCAGCGATGTTCTAGTGACCTCTAAAGGCAGCTGGTTCGCGCTGTGTAGCACTTTTTGTTAAACCTCCCGCTTTGTAAGACACACAATGCTAACGTTCCTAAAGGCTCTACGTGGGGTATTTTCCCCAAAATATGATTTTTCCATTAAGCCTTCCACATTTCATTGCCTCGTTCCCACCTCTTCCCCATTGTCCAGAGGGGATGCAGGTGAGCCCCGCATCCCAACCCTCCTGCCTGTGCAGGACCCCCTCCTCCTCCTCCTCCTCCTCCTCCTCCTCCTCCTCCTCCTCCTCCTCCTCCTCACCCTTCTGCCTTCCTCTCTCCCCCTCTTCGTCCCACCCCAGATTTGTCACGCCGCCCGCCTGCGCCGGGGGCCAAGCCAGGGCTGCGCGCCCAAGCTAACAGCAGTCACAACTCGCATGACCCTCCCCTGGGGCTCGGCGGTGGTAGCCGGCGTCTCGTGCTGTGGGTCTCGCTTTCCGTTCCTCCTCTAAACAACTTGGCGTTATCATCAACTTTCCTGCATCCAGCAGGCCAGGCCAGGGGCTTTATTAACGTAGAATAACAGTACCTCGCCACAGGCCAGCCAGCATGGGTGCTGCTCCGAGTCGAATTTGATTGCAGCGTTAAGCTGGCTAAAAATGTAAGTTTTTATAGATGTTACTCTTCTGTTTCACATTTTCCTTTCCTTTCCTTTTCCCTTCGGTGATTTTAAAATGACGTTTATGAAAGAAAAGAAAAGAAAAGAAAAGAGAAAAAAAAAAAGGACAAGAAAAGAAGGCTAGTGTAGAGATTCAACTGCCCTCCCTCAACTCTTTCCGGCACAGCGTTTCCAACTCTCTGTAGCACAGCGTTTTTCCCAGTGCCATTCCCCTTCCAGCTCAGCTAGCAGGTCTACTGTGTCATTTTCCCGAGTGCCAATTTGCAAAGATGGCCAGATCAGAGCCAGAACCCTTCCCCTGGCTGGGCAGGTCGCTCCTGTCACGCACCTCTCCTGCTTGTTCGTCTCCGCTCCGCTCAGCAGCTCTGATGGTGAGCGTGAGATGCCGTGCTTTGTTTGCTTTAGTCATGATTAAACAATTAAGCTGGACATTTGGGTCCATTTGGACAACGGTGCGTGCGCACATACACACAAATTAAATGTCCGATGATAACTAAAGGCTATAGATTGTTTTAAATGCAGGTGAATTCTACGGAATAATAGATCAGGAATGTCTTTTCTTGACCCCCTATTGAAGACAAGGGGAGCATTTTTTAAATCAACCTCCTCCTCCTCCCCACCACCACCGAAACCCCCCCTCACATGATGAAAGACCTATAAAGTTGAATAGTTGGGAGATAATAACTCTAACGGTAAAGGTCCCAGCATACGTATACCACCCTGCCTCTGGCAGTAATCCTGGCTTTGGGGATCTGAAATTTCCTAAAGATGTATTAGTGTCTTATACACATGTGCTCTTGTGCACTCATAATCCTTTTCACTAGCTTCTTAGCTGCATGCTTTGTATTTAAATTTTCCTTCTGACCAAGTAAATCCCTTTGGATGAAGTGACAGGAGCTTTTCAGCACCCATAGCTGGGTGACAGCTGGTGTAGAGGCTCTGAAAGACTGCAAAGTGTTCCTTACTAGCTTTCTTCAGGACCAGTGTCAGCCACCAGCTGAGCGATTTGTTAGCTCCCCTTTGGGCATCAGTCAGCTGAAGAGGCTCACATTAAAGGCTAAAGTAATACAATGGATATTAATATAAAAAAAACAATATCTGTGCTCCTGGCTTTACTGTGCTTTTAATTAGGTGCTTATTCATTATATGTGAACACGGTACATTTTCATTAATTCAGGAAACCCTTTATTAATACTGTATGAAGTATATATGCCAGCCTCAGAAACACACTGTTAAAACTTTGGCTTGAAAGACATAATTGTCAGAAGCCTTTCTAGGAGCAGCACAGCGGTTAAGGTAGTTTACTTACAGATCACAGAACAAGGTGTTTGTATTTATTTTCCCTCAAGTAAAGTTTCCCTGCAAATGTCCAATGTGTAATATATTCTGTTATTTAATTCTAGATTTGAAGGTTTGCTTCTCAGGGGTTCTGGCAAGTTTTTGCTATTGGAATTAGTAATGAGGAGCGCTGGAACTGTGGAAGTAAATCCTGCAATGTAATCAGGTTGTTAAAGAAAAAGCAATCCAAAAATGGGACTATTTCAGAACCAAACTAGGGCTGGATGTAACATTGCAGGATGCTGCCCGCACAGGTTTTTCTGAGGGGGTGCAGGCACACAGGCAGGGGAGAAATTCTTTACCGTTTCTCCAACAAGTAAAGCAAAGATTAATTTAAAAGAAGTCAATTTTAAAACACAGTAGCTCATATGATAAAATTTTTAATTATTTATTGATCTCTAAGGAGATTGAAGTACTGAGCTAGGTAAAACTCGCACAGCATTCAAGTTGTTTTGCTTGAGTAAGGACTGCTGTCTTAGACCAGAAACTTATGAGAATTGCTTTATAAAAATAGTAATTAATATTCAATACTCTGTTGCTGTACCACCCACATATATTTGCGAAAGCATCTCAGCTTTTAAATAATAATCCAGACCTGTGATAAGCAAACATGTGAAAGTATTCTAATCGTATTATTTTATCTAAGACATGCTGTCATAATAAAATTCTCATTTATAAATTGGGATAAATAGAATCGTGAAGTTTCTTTCTTTGGCTTGTTATGTTTTAATAAAGTTAGGATAATAGAGCACTTCTCTTTTTCTTATTTTTCCTTGTTCTGGAAATGAATGGGGGATCCTAAAGGAATAAATCAAAATTCCAAAAAGACATATGAACTCCCTCAAAGCTTTGAAACATTATTCCTAAAAATAAATAGCTAAATTGAAACTACAGATATCTGAGGCAGTTCCAAATCCAAATTTTGCTCCTGACAACTAAAATCAAACCAACTTTGGGCCTTTGATTCACGTTCAGTAAAAAACTTTGAAAGTCATTTCTGTAAGAATGCTCATTTTCAAAGAAATACAGCAGCTTTCAATATCATGCCTTTCACTCAACGTTTCTTTCCATTTTAATCAGACCTGGAGTTTTATTGTCTTTTTTTTTTCACTGACAGTTGCTAATTGAATAAGATATATTTTGTAGAAATAATAAAATTTGCAAGGTGCTTCTTATCTGTGAGTGATAGATCACAGAAATGAGGAAGATTATTCAAATGAATTAAAATAAAGCATTGCTTTCTGGTTCTTCTTTTTACTTTGGAAACTTAAGCAAACTAATTCACAAAGAAGAAGTGAGATCTTTTAATTTTAAAAACTTTTTCATTCCTCTACAGAGACAGTTACATACATACCACGAGAAAGTACAATGCAGTTTCAGTGAAGAGATAACATTACCTTTCACAGACCAAATCAGACATATATTTACAGTTCTCACTCCTCCTGCACCTTTTGAATGTATTCTCGCTATTCATTCTTACATCTGGATTTTGACCCTTCTTTGCATACATTTTTCCCACCTCCAAAATATGCTGCTGTTGAGCCAGAAAATAAACACTCACTAAAATCTCAAATTAAGCTTCCCCCTGAATGAATTGCTGAGGGACCTGATCCTGCACTCGCTGAAGTCTGTAGAAGTTTTAATCACAGATCACACAAGCAAATGAGACAAGGGGCCTTATATTCATAATACCTGGGCAACCTTCTGGGCTGCAGAACTGACGGCTTTCTTGTAAGTGTTGTAATTGTAGAAATCTGCTAATAATAAAAATGGAATTTGGGAGATTTTTAGTTTGAACTCAGGCATTTCACTTAGGTCATGATCCCAAGCACTTCTTCAGCATGTTTTTCCCTTATGAATTATTAATACAGGGCTTGTAATGGGCTCACAAGTGACTCCGGAGTCCTTATTAGTAAATCATGGTCACAATATCAAACTGAAAAATTCACAGGATGTATAGTAAAGATAATATTTAAACTGTGCAGGATGTTTTTGAGAGAGAAAATATACAATAGCAAAATAGAAGAGAGTCTCTATTTCCTCTAAATATTAATTTATATTTTCCCAATTTGGGTCAATCAAAGTTCTTAAATATTGCAAGCTTTTTCTTTTTTTTTTATTCCCTGTTTTTAGAAACTTTTTTCTGATTATTTTATAACAGCTTTTTTCACAGTTCACTTATTCACTCTCTGTACAAAACACTGTTGGTTCTTCTTTATTATTATTTTTAAATATACAGCATCTTTTAAAAAAATATAGGGCATACCTGTATGTTTGGTGTCTGTTTACATTTTCTGTAATGTAGTCATTAAGCACACAACGTAGACTTAAAGGATGTCAAAACTGACAACCACACTATGATTGATGATGCTGTGCTAGACTAATTCTTACCAGGTGTGGTGTGATGTGAATTCAAATGCAGCTCAGGGTTCTTATTTGTATTAGTAAAGTTGTGCTTTGTCAAAGTTCTGTGACTTCTTAACCCACTAAATCCATTTTCTAATCCAAGTTTTTCTTCGCCTTATTGCTGTATACAATATTTTTCTTTCCCTCTCTCAATAAAACAATCCTTACGTCTTCGTCTCCAGTCGGGGTTTCTTAAGACATCCAGTTCGTGTAAATTCCAGAAAATACCAAGTCTGATGAGGTTATGTTAATTAAGTGTAAAATCTACATAAAGGCTTCCTAAGTGACTTGAGCTAGGGTAGGCGAAATTATGTAGGGTGAAATTCACTCCATCAGCATAAAGCATAAACAGGAGAGCTTTATGTGGATAAGGAGTAAAATCCATGATCTTCAACCAGAAAAAAGGGCTACAGCACAGACTTCTTTGGTCCCTACATACATTGTCTCTACTGTCATCCCTTGTCATCTGCAGGGCAGGGAGGGCAGTATCAATTTATTACCTCTTGTTAAGTGTCAGGGGTAAATATTGGGTACTTCCACTTTTGAACAACAAATAGATCAAAAAGATATTTGGGGGGGCTGGGGGTGGTCTTGACCTAAACTTTTAGGCTTTTTTTTTTCCTCCTTCTCTCTCCCTTCTCCTCCTCCCTCCCACCCCCACCCTGTTTTTGACTCTGTCCTCACTGGTTCATTGTCGTCAGCTGAATCATTGGCAAGCCATGTGTCCAGCACCTTTGATAAGAGAACCATACTGGCCTGGGAGGGGGCAACGGAGTTGCATTTGTTTGTTTCCTGGCTGAATTATAAATCATGCTCGATTGTATTTATCTTGATTTTATTTATATTTTATTAATAAAAAGAATGAACTTCAGACACGTATAGCAAAACACGTATAGCAAAATTCTAAAGAGTTTAATTTACTTCAATACCCAAATCATCCAAAAACCTAAATAGTATGATTCAATGAATCATAGCAAACTACATCAAATGTTGTGCTGCCAATTTATGAAAGTACCTATTACTCCCCACCACCACCTCCCCCTTTTCCTCACCAAACCCAGGTCTAATTTTAAGTGAGCGCTTTCTCATGCAAATATCCGTTGATTTGAATGAGATTTTGCAAGGGTAAAGACTGAGCAAAGACTTTGGGATGTGATCTTCAGAGAAAAACCCAACCCCTTCTTTTATGGATACAGAGAGTCACTGTACAGGAAAGTTATTGTACTATTACTGAACAAAAGAAGCGGAAGAAGGGCCAGCATATGGGACAGTAACACATGCAATCAGTCTGCAAGGGACTGACAGGCACCAGTGGCAGAAACACTGGAGTCGGGGGGAAGGCAACGGTTTTGGGTATCATCTAGATTACTCAGCTATCTTCTCTCCATGATTACCCTGAAATACCCTCAATACCTCTCTGTTGAAATCCACAGGCAAACTGGGGGCAAGTGGAGAGGGCCAAATTTTAGTTCTATTGGTAAATCATGTAGTTGCCCTATACCCCAAAACATCAAAGAAAAAAATTAGTTCCATTTGTCAAAGTCCTGATAACAAGAACTGAGGGTGGGATAGGAATTTTGTAGGAAAAAAAAAAAAGCTTTTTTCTTATATTTAGATAATTTTAAGTGTTGGTTTTTTGAACTTCAGAAGTGTTGAAGCCTGAGGAAGTCACAGTGACCTCTGCAGGCAATACAGTCGCCTCCAGAAAGAACTCTGGAAATTAACATTATAATTTTTACAGACATATATAACAATTTTTATATATATAATTACCTATTTCTTTTAATCCTTTTGGCAGCTTCCTCTGCGTTTCCAGTGTGTGGGAACCTGCAGGCGAAATTCAGCAAGTTGGGGTATGAATTTTGATGGAAGGAGGGACAGGGAAACAGAGGGACAGAAATTCATCAGAGCTGAGCTTAGCATCTCTACTTACTGATACAGCCTGCACTCCCAAAATACATCCTGATTTTTGCTGTAGAGCAATAGATGTGAGGAATGATTCCTAACTCACAGCCTTGAAAGCAAGTCTTCCCCACAAGCAAGAGAAATCTTGCAGGCAGGCACGGGAAGGAATGTTTCTTCTTTATCATGAGCAACCTCACATCTGGGTGGAGCTCAGGCAATTCCTGGAGGTCTTACTTGTTTTCACAGATCAGTCAGTGCTGTTTTCTTTGCTCCACTCATTCTTCATCTCAGTTTGCTCACTGGCATCGAGTTTGTTTCTTCCTGCTGGAGTCCTCAGCTTGCATCGCATTTTGGCTAGTTCACTTTTAGTGGGCTGGAAAAGTTTCTCCACAATATCAGTTGGTGTTTGTGGTGTCAGTGATGGAAATCTGCTTTAAGCAGATTTTCCAGGAGGCTTGGCTAGGTAGGATTATGTAGTAATATTGATAATTGTTTGTTGCATCTGTATTTCAGACTTAACAATATTAAGCACTGCCCTGCTTTGTGGCCATTGTTTTGGCAGCTGTAGAGAGTGTGTCCTGACAGATTTGTGAACGTATGAACTACTTAGTTATTGCTTCCCCTAGTTCTGTTGTTATAGCTATTAAAAATGCAGCCTTTTCTTCAACAGACCATCTATCATACTCACTGGGTTTTTTTTCTGAAACAGTAAGATATCTCGCTGATCAAAAATGGCTTAACAGAACAGAAATTAAAGCAGAAGAAAGAAATTTGGGAGATCTGTGCTAACATATTCCCACTTGCAAGCCATATGAGGTGCTCTCAGTGACGTTCCTCACACCGTCCCCATCTATATGTCATGTTACCCAAACACATGATTCAGACTTGTTGATCAAGTTGCTGTTTTTTAACCAACTATCAGCTGAGCCATGGTAACATCATCTTTGAAACCTAAGGAGAATTTGAAATAACAAAACTTAAGGTAACACTTTTTCTCACTTGAGGCTGCTCTAGGACACATTTCCTCTCCTGTGTTGAAGGCCAAGAGAGCTCATGAAGCTGCTGTGTTTCAGCTGACACACGGTAACTCTTTTGCCACGTTGTACCTTTGATCAAATGTCTAAGAACTTAATTGCATTTTTCTAATATAGATTTCTTTTTATTTTGTAGTACGATTTAATCTTTCTTGGCAAATAAATGTGACATATTTTTGTTTACTGCCATTTCTGTAGGAAGAAAAAAGGAAGAGGCAGGCGGTCCCAGACCCTCTCATCCCCACAGGAGTGGCAGACATGGAAGAAAAACTGAATGCAGCAGAAAGGACCTGAGTGGATTTCAGCAGAGAGCACTGAAGAGGAATTATCTCTGAACGTAATATGCTGGCCAACAAAGCACAACCGATAACTTCCAAGGCCATTGTGGACCTAAAATGCTAGCAGTGGTCAAAGCAAATTAAGACTTTTATTAAGGGACCCTTATGTATCATTTCACTGCAGCAGGATTACACTGCCAGCCCTGCAGAGGGAGATTTAGTCAGGTAATTCTCATTAAGGGGCAAACCTCTCTGACTTCTGCGGGTGCTTTGCCTGATTAAGTACTGAAGAACCAGGCCCTAAGGTTGGCCCAGCTGAGCTCTAACCTATCTGCCTTTATGCAAGCGAAAGCTTCATATATCAGCTCCAGCTCATGCAGAGGAGTCTTACCAGGCACTCTAATCCTAAGGGGAAACATTTCATTGCAATGCACAGCAATCTGCATTCCTTCTCAAAACTCTGCTATTACATTATCCATTTTTCTCTTGATTAAAAGAGATCAAGAAGTGCATGCTCACACACTACACATGCAGCTTTCCATACAGGAGGCCTGGAATCCACATTCAAATTCAGGCTGGAGGAGATCTGGCAACTTCCAGCTCTTGATGGATTTATGCTGTTCTAATAATAGTCACAATTTACTGATAATTATCAAGGAGGGAAGTTACTGCGCTTTTTGTTGTTGTTGTTGGGTTTCTAAGATATTTAAGTGTTTTCAGAAGTATCCAATGCCAAAGAGTTCTTAAACACTGTAAACTCTATAAGCTTTAGCAGATTATTTTAATTTTACCTACTGAAGGTCAGCCTATGGCATTGGTTACTGCCACAAGCAGGCAGGGAATTGGAGCTACACTGGCACAAGGGAAATTTCAGAAGGTAGGCATGAATTTCTCCAAGTGTTCAGGCCTTTAGATTACGGATTAGATTACACAATCTATCTCCACCACCTTCCCTCTGGTAATGCCCTGGAAAAATAACCAGGGATGTAATTACAAAAGGCAGGGATATAATCACAACAGGTTCTTTTCTGATCTGTGCAAAAGCATGGACAGTCTTTGGGTCCCCTCCACCCATACCATTATCCTTGCACAAGCACTAAGAAGATTAGGGCACATGGAGCAAGAATCAAACCCTGCCTCACTACTGACTTTTTTCAGGAATTGATATTTGCCTGTATCTCAGTGTTCCACAAATCAAATGTGAATAATGGCACTTCTTTAACTCAAACAAAACAAAAAGATAAGTATATTGTACAGTAAATGGTAGTCAAGAACTGCATCAAGGGGACTATGTAAGGTACCTAGACCAGGCCGATTGTGTAGTATAGAATTGATCTAAGTATGCAAAATAGAAAAAAATTATTTAAGAAGCTGAATGTCTCAACTAATAGCAAGGTAAACAAACAATCTGATATTGCCAACATTGGCTGTTGTGTAGAATAGATTACTCAAAAAATTTTGTTTTGGATAAAAGTCATCTACTTCCTCAGAGATAAGTCTGGCTTCCTCTCCAAACATTACCATATTAGCTTTGGCCTGGGGGCTCTGAGTGGAAATTTTTATACATAAGCACATAGAGCAAGACATGCAAGAAAAAAAAGCGGGGGAGGGGGAAATCTTAAATGAATCTAACATCTCTTATTCTCCACTTTTCAACCAGTGAGGAGAAATAATAGTTTTGAGGCACTTACTCTAATGAGGTACTCAAATCAATGATACCTATCCACACAGGAATTAGTAAATTAATGTTTCTGGTGAGATTCTGGTTTCATACCAGTAGCTTGACCTGTTCAGATGAACTATTAAAGAAGGGGCTTTTGTACTTTTGTGATCTGGATTTTTTTTCTTGCTGTTGCCACTGCAGGAAAAACTAACAAGCCTTTTTGATCCAAAACTGGCTGTGCATCCAAATACAGCTAGTAGTTGTAGAAGGTGTGGTATTTTTTTAGGAGAACATCCAAGTAGGATTAAAGTAAATTTCACTGAGTAACTATTCATTACAATAACAGAGGAATAAGAATCCACCTCTGCCTGATCTAGTATTTCAGTAAAGTGGTTCCACAGATGATAGTTACAGTCAATCCTTTAATTTATGAAAAGAAAATAAGTAATAGTGCATGGTATATAACATAACTAGAAAAAGGTAAAAGGATTTAGGACAACACAAGAACTCAATTTGTCAAGAACTGAGACATCAAAAGAAGCCTCAGGCATACTAGCTCTTTGTAGTTGAGGAAAAGTTGCTGTATGTTGAATCTTGCTTTCCCTTATGTCTATCTAAAGAAAAACGTGCTGCTACTTGGGCCACTGAACAGTGTATTCAGTGGACTTACTCCTATCAGTTGCAGGGTCCTCACTCCGCTCCCTCCTGGGGCAGGTGGAATTTTCTTTGAATTGTGATGTTTTCTAAAATTACAGGAGTAGAAGACTAATACAGTTATAAAACTCAGCCAATTGCTTCCCACACCCACAATGCTATATAGCACTATATGCTGTATGACCGTTGGTCAAAATGGAAACAATTACTTCCAGCTGCACCTTGTACATTAGCTGCAGGTCAACAGTCTTGAACCATGGTAAATTTGCCACCTTAAAGTCATTTGCAAAGTTTAATATAAACCACATCAACCCATAGCATAAACAAGCTGGAAATGATAAGCAGTTTGTGATATCTCACTGAACAACAAATATTAAGAAATAAATATTTTCTTGGAATGTTAGTAGAATACATGATCTATGTTTTCAATTCTAATTTCAGCTTCTGATGAGATGAATCAAATATTCACATCCCAGCTGCTTCTGAATGTTCTAAGTGGAATTTCTTGGAGCAGTGTGAGCAGGTGGTGTTCCCACACAGCTCCAAATAAAGTTTATACGTGCTGGGGATGCTGACTGCCTTACATACAAACATGGATTTAGATAACTACTTTTCTTTTAATGCATATATTTGGTCATTTTGGCATAAGGCTGAGAGATTTTCCCAAGGACAAAGCCACACGTATAGAGATGTTGCCTGGAGCCCTACCTTCTTCCAAGCCCAAGGCCACAGTTTTCTGTACCTGAGCCACAGAATCATTGAATCATAGAATGGTGTGGTTTGGAAGGGAGACATTAAAGACCATCTAGTTCCAAACCACCTGCCATGGCCAGGGACACCTTCCACTAGATCAGGTTACTCAAAGCCCCATCCAGCCTGGCCTTGAACACTTCCAGAGATGGGGCATCCACAACATTCCTGGGCAACCTGCTCCAGTGTATCACCACCCTGACAGTAAAGAATTTCTTCCTAATATCTAATCTAAATCTACCCTCTTTCAGTTTAAAACCATTACGCCTCGTCCTATTGCTACAATCCCTGAAAAGGAGTCCCTCCCCATCTTTCCTGTAAGCCCTTTTTAGGTACTGGAAGGCCGTTCTAAGGTCTCCCTTGAGCCTTCTCTTCTCCAGGCTAAACAACCCCAACTCTCTCAGCCTGTCCTCATAGGAGGGTGCTCCAGCCTTCTGATCATCTTCGTGGCCCTCCTCTGGACCCGCTCCAACAGGTCCATGTCCTTCCTATGTTGGGAGCTCCAGAGCTGGATGCAGTACTCCAGGTGGGTTCTCATGAGAGCGGAGCAGAAGGCAGAATCACTTCCCTCAACCTGCTGGCCACGCTTCTTTTGATGCAGCCCAGGATAGGTTGTATAAGCTGCATGTATGCTAAGGAGTGGACTTTTCAAGCCTCTCGACAATGCTTTTTGTACTCTGCTGGTAAGAGTGGGGTACACAGAGTAGGATATGAAGTTATAGAGGATATCTGAGGCTACCAGGCCTCTTGGGATACATCAGAAAAGCATGCCTTGTAGAGTTGGGAACAGGAGGGAAGCAAGCTAGGTTAGTCACAGCTCAAATCTAGTTTCTGAATAAAGGCAAAATGCTGATGTGCGCTTAGCCTGTAGTCCAGTCCCATGTGTCCCTTGCTGGAAATCTTTTCATCTGCTCCATACTGGAGCCCAAATTAAAACTGTCACACAGCACAAAGGATAGGGATTCCACACGTAAGAGACACTTTGAATGAAAGCACTCAAAAAGCCTTCACATTTAGCAAATTAACCCAATCTGTGCCTTTCCTAAGCTCCTCCTTAAGAACCCAATCTCCTGTAAAGAGATATCCATAGCTACTCAAATACCTGCTCTGAACACCACCTTAGCAGACTCTGTCTTTTCTGGCCACAGAGGGAATTTAGGAGCTCAGCTTCACGAGGCTGGAGCAAGCTTTTATCACTTTTCATTCCTCCGTGGTCCATTTTGACATGGATTTTAATCTTTTTTTTAACTAGCTCAGCAACAGAACATATATTTGTCATCCTGTGTTGTAGGCACTTTTGGTTTTCTCTAGTCTGTTATTTCAAGACTGTTTAAGACTCTGCCAGCTGGCTACCATCCTATACTCATGGCATCATGCAAAGTGCAAAAGGACAGTAGAAAGTTAACTATTGCCCTTTATATCTTACCAAAATCACAGTATTCCTCTATGCTGAGGACACAGCGTACAGCAATAGAAAAAACTTCAGTTTGGGCTGGAGGAATTTTGCTCTGGCCAGTTGTATCACTGTCCATTCCATCTGCTTTATGAAAGTGATGTGAAAATCTTAGTAACTGAATCAAATATGTGGCTTCTAATCCACAGTATAAAAATTCTATCTAATGTAACTTTTAACCTTGCAAGTTGGACGATGTGGATGCAGTGCCATTGCCAGTGTCAACACTTGATGCTTTAACAACAATGATGTTGGACCGCCAGAGCCCAAAGCAGGTGTTTCTTCTCCGGGTTCTGCCTTTTCAGGATAAATTTTGCTATGCTAGTGTTTGGCAGTGGGGCAAGGAGATTCATCACCTGAAGAAATAGAGCCAAATACTTGCTTTGAATGATTACAACTAAGATGTTCTACCACAGTTGGGGTGCTTAGATTATGGTGCACTCCTTGCTCATGAACACTGAACATATTTCAGTGAATACAAAATAGATTGTCCTGATAACAGTGAACCCAAAAAAGAAATTATATTCACAAATTAGCTTCTACCCTGTATTTCTCTGAGAGGAATAGTAAGACACCCTTTTCTACATTTTTTTTTTTTCTGCCAGAGCCCCTAGAAGCCTTTGAACTAGCTCTCACTGTGCCAAACTTTCTTAAACGGAGTCTGTTGAGAGATCTCTAATATTGTAAGAATGCAAGTTATGACTATGTTTCTTACCTTCATATATTTAAGCCAATATAGGATATTTGAAAATATGATCAAGGTGGGAACTCTTAGAGGGAGAATTATTAACAGTAAATAAGAACTGTTTGAAAACAATGAACCTCTCATAAAGATAAAATATAGGTAAAGACTAAAATACGATGTGGGAACTGTATATTTTAGAACTATGTAATTAGAATGAGTGTATGAGAATTTTATCCTTCAAAATCCAAAAACCCATGTCCTCAGAGGAGACATCTGGACACCTTAATAGAAAGACAAGAGACCTCTCTACTGTTTTGCTCCTGGGCTATGTTATAGATTCCTTAAAGTTTTCATAGTTCTCCTAGAAAGACAAAGAAAAAAATATATTCTGGTTTGGTTCAAAATGAAGGTAAACAGAAAGAAGAGTACCTAAATATATATTTTTATACATATTCTTTTTGTGTGGATGTAGGTATCCATCTATCCACGCATATCTCCTAGAGGGCACTCACAACCAAAATGTGTTGAAAAAACATTTTTCCCTTCAATGAATTATTTTCTTAGAAGTGAAAGCTAATGGGACCTGAGCATAAACCTATGCCATTTTTCTCCAGCAAAAGGCAGCAGCTTTCAGGATTGGATGACAAGAGATTCTAGCTTGTATTATTTTTATCAGAAGACTTTGAACCATGTGAGGTTAGTTTTATATCTCCTGATCCACAGGCTACAGCCAGGGGTTTAGCTATGTCACATCACTTGATTACTGCCATTTGAGGATACCACCAATGTGACAAAATGAGCTTTGTGCACAGAAAATTCTAACCCCTACGTTTTCATATGAAATTTTTTCTAAGACCTAATCAAATTCAAACAGACTAGCTCCTCGGGAAAAAATAATTGCAATAAAAAGAGTATCTGTTTCAGCCTTTAAGTCCTTTTTTATTTCCCATGACAGGAGGAACTTGAACTTTTTGGTTTTGTTCAACATAAACCAATAAAATGTGATGCTAAAATATATTTATGTTTGCAACCTCTCAGACCAGAGGAATTGAAAAACTGTTGGTATTGTCTTTATTGACTATACACTGAATCTCAAGGCCAGCTGGAGCAGATACATCAAGGCAACCACATCAGCTTACACAAAAAACATGTGAATATGATTGTGATATAGGACAAAATACCTATTCAAGGCATCCAAGACACATGGAAGTGCCATAGCAGTAATAAAATTCTTATCTGATTATTTTAGAAGAAAAAACTGCTAATGAAAAAAAAATGGGTTTGACCAAGGATACAAGAAGATAGTAGATTCTTCATCCAACATGTTTTGCTGGTAACAGACCAATTAAACATGATCATAAAGGTCTACTCTTTTTTTTTTTCCTTCTGAAACTAGAAATATTTTCTTTCACTGGTGTCTGGAAGATCCAAAACACCTCTCTGCAGTCAGTATTCAGGAGACACACAACATATGGTTACTGAAAACTGGCAACAGAACAGTTTCTCATTCTCCAGTCAGGCACTCATTGAAGATGCTCAGAGGACTATCAACACAGCAAATACTCCTTCTTGCTGATGCATTTTTTTACTGTAGTGACCTAGATAATCTTCTGATAAAAAAGGCATTTTAGTCACATACCTCGTTTATTCAAAATCAAGTGTTCAATATGCTTTGTTTAAATTACTGCTTATAACGGAAAACTGAGGAAGAGACATATACTTGTAGGTATGAATTCTACCTTTTTGTTTTTGTCAAACATTTCTATATATTTTTACTCCTCTTACACATGGTGCATTTTTGCATCTTTACCCTCACTTCAGTCTAGTAGTTGAGGTAATTCCAGAAGTTCATATGATGCAACAATCTGTGGGAAAAACAAGATAGTATTTCTAGCTCCACAAATTGAATTTTCACTCTCATATACTTTTGAACAAAATATATTTTGGGTAAAAAAAATGCAAAACAAAACTTATATGAGAGCATTAGCCACATCTCTTACTCTCCGAATTTACCAATCCCTGCCTGCCTTTCTTCCTCAGTAAACAAAGACAAGCAGATTAAGGCTTTTTACTCCTTCCTGAATTCCCTTTGTTCTGTGTATCTACGTAGTTTCAAGTTATGGCCCTGACTTACTGGACTAGAGTCCATACAGCCCCTTTTTGTGACTGTGTTCTGAAAAAATGGCACTAATACATCCTAAAAAAGGGTTGGAGTATCAAAAATGCTTACTACAGACACTGCCGCTGTCCTAGGCTTAAGGATGAATAGTGATCTAGACAAGAATAAGACCAAATGAAAATTAGGCTACCCTTTCACTGAAATAAAGAGTGGGCAAATTACTGAGATTCTATCATCCTGGAAGTATCTACAGCTTTTTAGGAAATGGCTTGTAACAGAGCTCTACTGGTACAGGACCAAGAAAAAACTTAGGAGGAAAACTACATGGTTCTGGGCAACTGGCTCTAGGTAGCCCTATTTGAGCAGAGGGGTTGGACCAGATAATCTCCAGAGGTGCCTGCTAACCTCAACCATTCTGTGATTATGTGATTCTGTGATTGTCTTGCATCCACAATCAATAGCTTCTGCTGTGGAAGTGTGTGAGATATTGCAGTATAGTATAGGAGGTTCAGTAGGCTCCTGTCAATAGTCTGAGCTTTATGCCTAAAAAGAAGAGATGGACAACTAGTTTGAATGGAGCTAATTACCAGGTCTTTATTGTGAGATAGTAATTGGGGCTGAGATATTAAGGAATAGCTCTTCTAGCTCCCTCACATTTTATAAACAGCAGTGGGAGAGCTTCCAATCTGCTCGAAGGCAAAGCTGACTCAGTGAGTTCTCTTGCTAGCGTACACACTCAGATGGGAAGAAAAAAGGCAGGCTTTAAACTGAAGGACTTGGGGGGGCGCAGTCCAAAGCAGCAACGTTCACATCATTGCAACCAACTGGGGAATAAGCCAGGCCAACCAGTGCAGTGACAAATGTTCCTTAGCTGCCTCCCAAGATGAGAACCAGAAGACCAACCACCTCAAGTGTGTGTATAGTAACACGTGCAGCCTGGGAAACAAGCAGGACAAATCGCAGCTCCATGCCCAGTATGAAAGTTATGATATTCTAGTATGTGGGACAACTCATGTGACTGGAGGATTGCAATGGATGGCTACAGGCTGTTTTCTAAAGACAGTCACGGAATAAAAGGAGGAGTCGTCTTGCTCTATGTTAAGGACAACCTTGAATGTATAGAATTCAACTACAGAGATTGTAGAAGCCCTATAAAATGCCTCTGGGTCAAGATCAGAGGGATCATCTCCAAGGGAGATGGCATCTGCTACCGACATCCAAAGCAAGATAAAATATTTGGGTCACTTAAGCAAGCTTTGGGTCAACAGAACGTGGTTCTTATGGGTGACTTCACCTGCCCCAACATTTGTTGTAAGAACAACACAACAGCTCACGTCACACATCAAGTTCCTGGAATGCGTAGAGGACTGCTTCCTCACAAAAATGTTACATGTGCCACCCAGGAATGAAGCACTGCTGGACTTGCTACTCACAAACCAAGAAAACCTTCTTTGTAGTATTTCGGTTAGTGATAGCGCTGGCTGCAGTGATCACAATATTGTGGAGTTTGGGATCCTGCTGAGCACGCCTAAAGTTAGTACTAAGACAAAGATTTTAGATTTTAGAAGAGCAAACTTCAGCTCGCTCAGAGCTCAGCCGGGAGGGATTCCGTGGGAAACTTCCACAGAGGATAAAGGAGCTAGTGAGTGCTGGGAGTTTTTCAAGAATGCTCTCCTGGAAGCACAAAAACAGTTCATCCCCTTTAAAGGTAAGGGAAGCAGGCAGAGAAAGAGACCTCCCTGGCTTAACTGCGAGCTTTTGAGTCTGCTCAAAACCAAAAGAGAAGCATACTAGAGATGGAAAAGTGAAAGAATACCTGTTGAGAACTACAAGGGCATTGCCAGGGTGTACAGAGATGCAGTTAGAAAAGCAAAAGCTCAGCTCAAATTGAAATTGGCCAGAGATGTAAAAAACTACAAGAAAGGGTTCTTTGGGTATGTAAACAACAAGCAGAAACAGAAGGAAAATACTGACCCGCTGTTAAACAGGACAGGTGAATCAGTCACCAACAATGCTGAAAAGGTAGAGGTTCTCAACACTTTCTTCACCTCTGTCTTTACCAAGCACTGTTGGGCCCCAGACCTTGGAAACAAAAATCCAGGTTGATGCAAACACAGACCCACCGTCAGTGAAGGAAGAGCTGGTATGTGAACTATTACGGGAGCTTGATCTCTACAAATCAATGGGCCCTGATGCTATCCACTTGAGGATGTTAAGAGAGCTGGCTGATGTCATTGCGAGAGGCCACTCTCCATAATATTTGAGAAGTTGTGGAGATTGGGGGATGTCCCAGAAGACTGGAAGGCTAATGTCACCCCCATCTACAAGAAGGGCTTAAAGAAAATTAGAAGGCCAGAAAATTATAGGCCTGTCAGTCTTACTTCAGTCCCTGGGAAAGTTATGGAATTAATCCTCCTGGGGGATATCACAAATCAAATGAAGCACATGATTGGGAAACACCAGCATGGATTCATCAAGGGCAAATCGTGCTTGACAAACCCGATCACTTTCTACAACAAAGTAACCTGGTCAGTTGATGTGGGGTGAGAGGTGGACAGTGTTTACCTGGATTTCTCCAAGGCTTTCAATACGGTTCCCCACAGCCGTTTCCTAGAGGAACTGATGTGTTACAGTCTAGACAAGGGGTCTGTGCAGTGGGTGGGGAACTGGCTAACAGGCTGTAACCAGAGGGTGGTGGTAAATAGGTCTTTTTCAAACTGGCAACCTGTCACAAGTGGGGTCCCCCAGGGATTGATATTGGGCCCAACACTGTTTAATATCATCATAAACGAATTGGATGATGGGATCAAATGTACCCTGATGAAGTTTGCTAATGATACCAAACTGAGCAGAGAAATGGACACTTCGGAAGGGACAGCCACCCTCAGGAAGACCTGGGTAGGCTGGAAAAGTGGGCTAACAAGAACCTTATGAAGTTCAACAAGGACAAGTGTAAGGTCTTGCACCTGGAAAAACATAATCCAGGAGTGTAGCACAGGCTGAGATCTACCCGGCTCAGGGGCAGCTCTGTGGAAAGGGACCTGGGCATCCTGGTGGACAACAAGCTCAGTATGAGTGAACAGCGTGCTGCAGCGGCAAAGCAAGCCAACAGGATGATGGGTTGCATCAACAAGGGCATCACCAGCTGAGACAAAGAAGTCATTACCCCACTCTACTCAGCGCTTGTCAGGCCACACCTGGAATACTGTTCAGTTTTGGTCCCCCCTACACAAAAAAGATGTGGACAGGCTGGAGAGGGTCCAGAGAAGGGGCACAAAGATGATCAAAGGACTGGGAAGCCTGCCATATGAGAAAAGGCTGAGAGAAGTGGGTTTGTTCAGCCTTGAGAAAAGAAGGCTTACGGAACACTTTATCACCACGTTCCAGTATTTAAAGGGTGGCTACAAAGAAGATGGAGACTTCCTTTTTACACATGGAAAAGACGAAGGATAATGTGTGCAAATTATTCCTGGGGAGATTCCAATCGGACACAGGAGGAAAATTTTCACAATAAGAACAATCAGCCATTGGAATAGTCTCCCTAGGGAAGTGTTGGATTCCCCATCATTTAACACTTGTAAGATTCAGCTGGAGAGGGTGCTGGGCCACCTTGTCTAGACAATGCTTTTGCCAAGAAAGGTTGGACCAGATGATCCTCGAGGTCCCTTCCAGCCTGGTATTCTGTGATTTTATGATTCTATTAAATGTTCATGTGGGATGATACAAGGTAGAGAAGCGGCAAATTCTTACACCACCTCTCAACCAAAACACAACACCTGACTGAAACAGCACAAACAGATTTAGCATTTCCTAAAATACCGAGCATAAACATGACTCTAACAAGTTAGCAAGCATGGCATCTGGGATCATCATTTAACTTGGGTAAGACTGCCTAGTGGTATAGATATACTTTCTAGCAATCTTTCCCCTTTTAAACCTGAGGAATATTGTTCCCACTGAATCTTTGGCAGATGTCTTTTCCTTTCATTTCCTAAAATGAACCACCTTGCAATGTCTCAGAAACAGAAGGCTAAGCTTCTTTATCAACTCTATGGAAAGATCAGGCTTCAGAAAGACACCTGTCTGTAAGGCTTCCTGTAGTGATTTTCCTTCCCTCTTCTCTGTTCTGGAAAAAAAACCCCAACTTTTCTGTCAAGCGTTTTGTGCAGTTCTGTGGATAAACTTATGCCTACTGTCGTGTAGAAGGACAGCAATAGCTGCGTATGATCATAAGCATTCCCCTGTGAACTCATAGGGCAGAAAAAAATGTCAATGAAAGAAAAATAGAGGCAAAAAAGATAAGTCTACAGTAGGCTACCAGATCTCTCACAGGTGCTCATTAGATTGCTTTGGAAACCATGGCAAAGTGGACAAGACAAACTATCAGATAATAATATTAAAGTAACAGAAAACAGGAAATTTTCAGTTTGGGGATTTCAGACACAACTGTTCTGAGCCTATTAATATTAAATATTTTTATTAATTTCTGTAATTATTGCTTGTAAAATTAGTAGAAGACACAAAATTTGTACCTTACATGATAAGTGTATGATAACGTAAGCAGTCACTTACATTAGCATGCCAGGCGGAGGGTCTATTTGAACAACACAACACAGTAATTTAACAGAGTCTTGCACAAGCCCAGTCTTCCAGAAACAAGGTGCCTACTCCACACTCGGAGCGAGGACTTCCAGATGAGTCATCTACTGGGTAGTGGAGATTCTGGGAAGGATCTGGGCCCAGCCCTTTCACCTCCATTTCAAAAAAGGCTGTTGACAAAGTGACAAGGAATGAAAAAAGAAAATATCTGAGGCCTGGAAAACCTGCCTAACAGTAAATGCGTAAATCTCTTTCTTTTACATAAAAAGGTTAAGAAATAACATGACAACAGTCTAAAATAGCCTGCATTATTTCTTGTAATGAGGTCCTTAATCTAGTAGATAAAGGCATAATATGGAGGAGCTGAAGCTACACCAACATAAACTGAAAATAATCTCTCATTTTTAAAGAGCAAACAAAATTAACTGTTGAAATGGATGTGGTGGTTTCTCTGTGAACGTTTTAAATCAAAATAGATACTGTGATTTGTATCTTAAATCAAGATACATATCTTGATTCATAGTGTATGGAAATAGTAAAATAATTCAAATTATATATATATTTGGGCAAAGACAGATATTTTAAAAGATGTTAACATTGAAAAAGAAGCTATGGACTATGCACAAAAATTACTGGGAAGTGTCACTTTTTTATTTGAGTGATACAAAAGGTATATGTTAATAACAGTACAAGTACTAACAGTTCAGCCTGAAGTGCATTTTTATTTCAGTTCAGAGTTGAAAACAGAGACCGCCTTCTATGGTAAAGACAAAGTTATTTCAAACACGAGGGCTTATGTGTTAATCAAGACTCTTGTGTTCTGGTACGATTTAGCGCTACTCATCATTTACATAGATGTGTATTATGGTGCTTCAGCAGTTCCAGATTTTCTTTCTCTCTCAGCAGTTACACTCAATCAATAACCAAGTAGCTGGGAAGAAATTCAAATAGTTTTGTTCCATACATTTGAATCTCTGTGTCTGACCTTTGCAGGTCCCCAAGATGCCCCAGAACTGTTAAGTCTACAGAACAGTTATGTTCCCTTGGTGCCCTTAAATGCTCCTTCCTCAGCTTGGACTGGAAGCACGTGGGAGGCCACCTAGTTAGAACCCAACAGCTGAGCTTCCACGCTGCAGTTCTTGTTGATTTAGACTGTCAGCTTGTCTCCTCACAGCCTTCTTCAACATAGGCTTTACTCAATTTTCAGTAGCCCAAGATGCAATCTGAGCTCAACCAAATACTCTGGAAACCAAATTGATCTGATCAAACCTGGATGTTTTGGTAAGTCTAAAGTAAACTGACTGTTATATTGGTGGTAGAGTAGAATAAAATATAGACTACAAAAGATGGGACAAAACAATTCTTAGGAGTTGTACTACTGGCTTTTAAAGATTTGCTAAATATAAAAGAATGTTTTCATTTTCTGGATGTTAGGGTGAAATCTCAGACAGCCCAAATCCCATAAAAAACACTGCTTCATCCTACCCATTTGGAGTGCTGAGACAGCAAATAGATCTGACTGCTTATTTAGAAGTATTACAGGCGTTGTATTGGAACAACTGATATAAAAAGACGCTATCCCACGCTCCCACTTTTCCCGCTATTTGCCAATTCGTAATTACAGTATGTAAATACACAGCAGAATGGGTCTTTGGTTAATCAAATTGATTTAATTGCTGAATCCCCACAGATGAATGTGAACAGAGTCTTCTCTTTTCTCATTTTTTGTTGGCAAAACATAGCCACACAAATGATAAAAATTCCACCAGAAATGGGAATGGGATTTGAATAACTCTCTTACTGGAACATTGCTAGAACACCTGTAGTCAGATTCAAAGGACTTTAACAAGGTAATTCCTCATAATTTTAGAGATGTAAATTATGGCATACCCTAGAGATATTGAATTAATTAGGCCTTTGTAGATTATCAATGTGTATATGTCTATTTTTTATGGAAATCTGGCATTGTTTTTCATTTTCTGAATTATGTTATTAAAGAGGCAGATATAGTAACACAAAAAATGGTGCAAAGGGTTCACCAGATATGCTCATTAGTTTATAGTCTGAATATAAATTTCTTATAACAGTTATGAGTGTTATCGTTAATAGCACATTTAGGACTAGTCATTGGAACCATAACACTATCCTGATTGCTTCTGGCAGGTAACTGAATCATATAATCTAAAGAAAGCAAGCCTGAAGATGTCCTTGACAAAATACTGCGTCATTAAAATCTGATGACTTCATGAGCTGGTACAAACACATGTAACTTTCAGAGTTTTGGACCTGCATTGGATACATTCATGCCGTAGGACTCAGGAGCTTCTCAATTTCTTAGACCAGGTGAAAACCTTTCCTAGTTTCAATCTCTATACCAAAGTAGGACACATCCCTGTGCAAGCCCTGGTGAACCCTGCTTTCTGTGTGAAGAAGACATGAGTGTGCACTCTTGCAGGGGTGTTAGACTGAAGGATTTGGGTACCAGCATCCCAGAGCATGCCCTGCTATGCATCAGAAGTGAAGCCTCAGATCTGACATTTGTGATAAGATAAACTAAAGCCATTTGTTATAGATGCTTCATCAGCAGAGTCACAGACGTACACAAAAATTCATTGTCCCCAGCGAAGGTATGGGGGCTTCAATCCCCAGAGACAAACAAGGAAGCTGATCCCAGTCCTTCCATGTCCTGGATGAATGTTGTGACCATTCTTGAACATTAGGCAGAGGAGAATAGTAGTAGTAGTAACAGTAGTAGTAGTAGTACTAGTAGCAGCAGTAGTAATACAAATTTTTTGAACTGTTCTTTGAACAAAGCCAGCTGTCACTGCATATTGGGTGCCACTCCAGAGGCATCCTGAGAGGGCCTGTGAGAATTAGCTCATCAGAGAGGCTGAAAGAGTAAGGAATATCTCATCTTAATGAGGTTTTGGAACAGATAGGTTTTAGGTTTTTCTGCCCTGCTAATTTACTAAACTGATTCTAAGAACCTTAAAAAGAAAAAATTGTTTGGGAAATATTAAGGCTAAGAAGTCTGATCTTATCAACCTTAAAGGTCTGCTTCAGTTCCATATTCGGAGACCTGCATTTAAGTGTCTGAAAATATCTGTCTGCATGTGAGGTAGGAGACTGAATTCCCACTGCAATCATACAGGATCTATTCAACATGGTCAGGTGAGTCTAGAGAGTTCTTTGGTTGATCAAATGAGATGTTTCCTTTACACTGAGTGAACTGAGTTCTGCTGGATACCAGCTCAATTTATTTCCCTAGACATGCATTTGAAATGCCCTGAGCGCCTCCCTGGACAATTGCTATTAGTTCAGTAGACCACAAGTCCCGTGTCATATCTACTAAGCCTGTGCAGCTATTTTAAGTACTCTAGGATACCTGAACATCATTAGATGTCTATGGTTGAGCATCTGGGCCAAACTCTGGGCTTCTACTGTAAAAGAGGATTAGACATTAACATACTCATAGACGCTTGCATTTAGATAAATTAACCTAGATTCCCGAGGGTGAAGGGGAATCCTATCTGTGAAACTCAGGGATTAGTTACCAGCAGAGACAGTGTTGTCAGAATCAGTTTTCAAGTTAGGCACTGATAAGTCCTATTCTGAGGCACCTATTGCCCTTATTCAGCTCTGTCCATAAATGCTTGGAGCAAGTTCAATCAATCCTAGACTACCTGAGCCTAGAAACAGATTTACAAAGGTCATTCATATTTCACAAATAATGCCACTGCTAACTTTTGATCTCAGCAGTTCATAAGAGTACTGATTTAAATGCTTACTATACGTTTCTTTAAGACTCAGGATAAAACTGCTGCCAGATTTCAATTCTAAACAAAATAAAATTCTTTACATTGCTGTTGTATTTGCTTTGTGTGATAACTACCTTTTCAGCGTATTACTAAACTCAATTAGAAATTCCTACTTGGCAACTATGTGCTGCAGTATTTTGCTGAGACTAATGAACAAAGTTTCATAAAATCAGCTTGTGACCATGTGATGACTATTAAAACTTATAAAACCCTTAACAATTATCATAAGGAAAACAGCATACTGTGGCAGTGTTATAGGATGCATCGTGAACCAAAGTACTTCTAGCTCATCAGAGCTTCGCCTGTTCATGCTGGAGCACAGACCTGGTTTTAAGCAAACAGATGGAAATACAAACCTCTGATATTCCTATTCCACTTTGTGCAACAAGCATGTTTAGAAAAGAGGAATTACATTGACCTTGAAAGACTACTGCACTGTACCCTGCACTCAAATTTCTTCCTTTCACAACTCCCTTTTCTATAATCTTCTACCACTGCTTTTTTATAAAAGCAAGTTTCTCATGTTTTAGTTTTTTTAAACTACAAATAACTGTTACACCCTGTTAAGACAGTTTTATTCATAACAAATTAGCAATTTTTTAGAAGGCTTTCATACCTTTCTTCCCTTCCACCTTACTAGTAACACTATATACTCTTATTTGCTGTCAGCCTGGATGGTAATCCTTTTCTTCAGAGTTTTCTGCCCTTACTGTTGGTGTCTCTTCTGGTAATAACCAGAGCTGGCCCCTCATAATTATCCTCCTCCTTCAGTTTTTGGCTAGCAAACTGAGAGTGTTGTAGCCAGGCTGGTAACTATTTCACAGTGGGATCTTCCAGTGCTGTTCAGAGACGCTGAGACACACTTGCTTTAGAGAACACCAGAAGTGCCTGGGACAACTGACTTACATGTACTTTACTTTTTCAGCAGTCAGAAGCTTCCTTAATGCTCAAATCTTTCTGTAACTCTGGTTCTCCTACTAACCTCCAATATTTTTTTTTTTTCTGCCTTATCCCCACCATATCTATCTTCACAGCTTGCCTACTTTGTATATTGTAGCAGACAGCAGGACTAGGATCCTTCTTTGTTTAGGTCTCTACATGTAGACATCTTCATATGAGCTATTCACGCTACTCTTAGAGAAAACAGATGTCCATTTCAGCTTGTGCTTCACATAATCTTCAAAGAAGTTCAGATGAATTACACCTTAAAACTACATGTTAGTTTCCATTGGCTACAAAAGAGTTTATTTTAACTAATGGAAACATATAGATAGATAGGTATGTAGGTAGGCAGGTAGATAGATAGATAGATTTATACACTTCAGATCTCTATATCTATACTGGAATCTGACCATAAAATGAGCATAAACTATCGAGGATGAATCACGTGATCTTTAATCATAAATTTTGTGTGCAAGTGGATCCATAACAGCACTTACAAGTAAAAGCAGTGATTTGAGTGTGTGTGCCTTTATACTGCTTTGCTTTTTCCATCCTGCCACAAAACACCTATAACTTAACTGTTATTTAGTGTTTTTCTGCTTTTGAGCTTTCATTGTCCACTGAATACTACAACACTGAACGTATTGTACTTAACCTAACAGCAATTCAATGAAGTAATCCAATAGCATATTCTAGGTGCCTACAGAAACAGAAACATCCTGGCCATAAAAAATAATGCCCTTGAAAAGCTATTTGGAGAAACATTTAGTTCTCTTTAGTCTTTCAGAATGAAGATGTGTTGTATGAGGTATTTTATACATGCAAATGCTTCATTTTCTTTCTTTAAGTCTTTATAGTACTATTTGTTTTCAAATGAGTTTTGTGGTTGTTTCATACGAGGAATGCAAAAGCCAGGGTATATTTCACCATTCTGTGGCTTGCCATATATTTTTCTTTAATAAATCATCATTGAAGATGTGAACAAGTTTAATTTCACAATAGAAAAATATTTGCCTTTTCAATTTGCGTGTTTGTATGTGTGTGCCAAAAACAGATTTTTCTAAAAAGCAATAACCTAAGAAACCACAAATTTGGCACAGCATGAAGCTGTGCCAAATAATACTCCCATGGAAAAACTGCACATGATACAGACCATTTACATTTATGAATCCTGAGCTCGAAGAAATACCTATGTTTTTATTTAACTTTGTTTGGAAGCCATATTCAGTGATTTCTGCCTTCTTGGTAACATAATGATGTATAGATCATAAATGTCCCTCCTGCTGTTTGTCTGCCCGGAACATACCTTTGGGTAAATAAACAATCATCTCAAACATAACTAAAGTACTGGTATATTCCAAACTTCAGTAAAACTTTGAATACTGGAGAAAGTATCGGTTACATGGAGAATAATAATTACTGGGTTTTAAACTGTTTTCTCTATTTAGTCTACTTTATCATTCATGACCACGGCATAGTCACTTGAAAGTGGACAAGCTAGTGGAGCTCACTGCCATCCGCCTTTTGAACACAGTTCCACCACCTTTAAAGCCAGGTTACAGCCACTGTAGCCAGCAATAAAAAGGGAGAAGGGTGTTTGTCAGACATGTTCTGCAGGAACAGTTGGAAGAGACAGGCTGCAGCCACATGGATATCTGCTATGCCTCATCTTCATCTCAGGTAAATTAGAGGTGCCTCTGCATAGTGCTTATGTGTTGCAGTGGCAGGAAGCCATGGGGGGTTTGCAATTGCTTTTCCCTGCCCATTGGGCTAATAGGACCCCAAATAGACCACCAAATGGGAAGATTCTGCTAGTGCCCACTAATCCAGCAGGGAGTAGGAGAATTCTGATTCAAGAAGGTGGAGTCTTACTTGGGTGATGAATTTTAGTGCTAGAGAAGTTATGATGACACATAAAAAGGAGTTAGCTTATTTTTGAGTTTCTTTCTGTTGTGACTGAACCAATTTGATCTGATATTAACTGGATTTATGTCTCAGTGACTTGATAGAACAAAAATTCTTTGGCATAAATGGCCTTCCAACATACTAGAAAAAAAATGGATTAGAAAATACAAATCTACTTTTTGGAAGGGTCAATGCTACCAAAAAGAAATCTTTAATCCTGCTTACTTGTTTTATGTTCTGGAAACCATTCAAGTTTAGACTGTACTAGGATATACACCTCAGTCACTGGAGTAAGTAGGCAGAATAACGTAGCCTTTGTCAGGATCTGTACAGCTGCAGCTCCCATTCATCTACTGTTTGAAGTGACATCCTTTATAGCTAACTCAGTATCTATACACTACCCTGACATAGTATGTCTACTACTTCTGTGAGAGCAATAAAGACATATGCTAGAAGGAATACAGCCGATAGGCCATAACTGTGTTTCAGTTAGCATGTCCTTTCAGCCAGTACAATGGAACAGCTAAATAAAGGCAGAGGTTCAGCCATTTCCCAGCGTCGTGCATCCCAAGTTCCTCAGGAGTAGAATTTGGAGTTCAGTCTGTCCTGTTGTCTGACTCTCAATTCAGCTAGATCTAGGCTGACCAGACCCCTTCATCTTCAGAGCTCACTGTCATAAATGGGATTTCTGTCACAGAGCTTTTTGGAAAAAGACCTCACACTCTTTCCCCCCAAATTCCAGGCAACACTGGTGTCCAAATAAAACCTAAGAAAAAGAAATTATTTTGCCAGCTAGCCAACAAAAACTCCATGAAGTTTTAAGGGAATATATCAGCGAGATTTCACATTTGCATTCTCTCAGTATTATTTCTTTACCCTCGTTCCTCTCAATTTGTTATGTTTGGCCACATTGATGGATCTGCTCTACTTCAGTTCTTTTGGACTCCAGGAGATCTATAACTATTATTTAAGAACCAGACTTTTGTCAAAGCAGTACAGCCCAATTAATCTTATTTCTTGTAATAAATCTGATAAAAAGTGAGGTTTGGAAAATGTATTCATGTTGTGAACAGTAGAAACAAACCACTGAGGCAGACTTAAATGTCCACGGACTGGTTAAAGCTTTTTAATGACCTAATTTGCCCTAGAGCAAACAGTCACCACCATTTTGGATGTTGTGATTTCCAAATCTAGTAGCCACAGAAAAGGAAAGTTCCAAGAACAACATGACTGCTGGGGACACTGATGATTAGATGATTGGCTCCAATCATCAGACTTATACCACAGTTACTAACATGTTGTTTTTGTTAAACAAAAGACTTCCAGGAGCAAGTTAATAGCTAGGTTTGGGGTGATTCTCTGTTCTTAAAAATATTTTCATTATCAGACAATCAGCTAGCAAGTTGCTTGCATTAGCTCTACACATATAGCTGGATCTTCCCACGACTTGTTCAGGCATAGTCCTCCCCAGAGGTCAGGGGTACTCCTTGTTAGAGCAACATTTACTAATAGAGTAAGGCACCACAGGCCAGGACTCGGGCATATACATCTGAATTCCTGCCCTGGAAAACAGTGTCAGACATATTGTGCATGTATTTTACTGAATGGAATTCCATTAAAACATGTACATTAGGGTCTGGCTCCTCTTGATAGAAATATAATGAAACAATTAACTTCACTGGTGATTTGTCCAAATAAAAAGTGCAGGACTGGGAGACTGTTCAACAGAAACAAATAGCCCTACCTCCTTTTTACCAGCCAGAAATCTGCCTATCAGAAATGCATTGCTATTAGAGGTAAGGAAAGAGTCTTGGCAAGTATAAATACCCTTCAACAGGAAGTCCTTTAGCCTCTCCGAAGAGAAATTTCAGCACTGACAAAACCAAGACCACAAGAGCATCCACAAAGATTCTTGAAATTAATCCTTCCTGATTTAAAGTGGAAGACAGCAAAATTTTTATTGAATCGTCCTACTGCTCTCAAATTATAATGTGCTCTACTAGATTGCAGGTCAGTCACACCAATCTGGAGGATATTATTTTTTTTCCTTTTTCCCCCCACTTATTCTTTTCATTCCGACAGCACTATTGATGAAGACCTCAGGAAAAAAATACCAGCGCCCAAGACACTTTGATGGCCTTTCCACTGTGTAATTATACTTACTCTTGATAACACTAAAGACATGCCTTATTGGTAGTGGCACAGGCTGCTTTCCTTTTCACAGAGAGATGGATTGTTTCTGCAGGCCTTGATGGCCTTCAAATTATCTGAGCACAGAAAAGAGAGCAGAGTGAATTTTATTTTAACTCATTTTATTTCTAAATTTATTTCCCAGTAGCTAGAAGGTGATGACTGCCCCAGCAGTCAAGTCAATTGTTATCTGTGGGACTTGATTATGTTTAGACCCAGTCTCTCATTTTGAGCAAGACACAGTTAATGAGGAGAGAAATGAAAAGTGCATTGAGTCACAGTGTGTTTGTGGTAATTTGTGACACATTCACTCTACTCAGTTCTTTGTTTATTCCTTCCCCCCTCCATACAGGTCCTGTAGAAAAAGGAACAGATAAGCGAATTCAGTGGTAGACAGTTAAGGGTGTTGAAAGTAATGAATCTATATCTCTCTATCTCTTTCCCCATTGTTGGCAGTAATTGGAGCAGTGTTCATCTATACAGTAAAATGCCAGTGAAGCCCATCTTAACGAAACATCTTTTTTTCCATTATTTTGCAACACATTTTTCATTGACACTGATAGTTTTTATTTTCACTATGTGCCTTTTTTTTTTTTTTTTGCAAGCTCTTTGCCACTCTTCTAAATAATAGTCCATTAAACAGTTCACAGTGTGTGTTCTGTAGAAATCTAAAAAAGTGATTGGATGATACTAATTAAGGAGAGATTTTGTTTCCACTTACTGCAGATCAATGGTGGGTTACATTAAAGCTGCATTTTTGTGATGAGTTTAAACACAAAAGAACAGCTGTGCTAAATACATATTTCAAGACTTACAGGTAGGTCAAATAAATCTTTCTTTCTTTACCTGTCTATTTTAAAACTATAGCAAACTGTATGTGAAGAATAGTAGTAAAATTAAAAGGCAAATTTCTCACTGCAGATTTTTTTTTCACTTGTGGTAGCAGAAACTGTTAAATCAGGAATGCCAATTGCAATGCATTGAGATCCTGTTGGCTTTTAATTTACTCTATAGCCTACTATGCATTAATTTTAATGAGACTTTTTTCTTCTGTTTTCTACAGTTGCCACTCTAAGGTATCCCCTCTCTGATTTATGGCAGTGTTAGACACGGGGAAAAACTGTCTTAGTGAGAAAGCTCTTCCTGTATTTGAACCTACATTTCTTCCTTTAATCCTAAATTATTCTGAGCACAAAATTTAACCAAAATCTCCATACGGAGATACGTTCATATGCAAAGAAGACTGGCAGCTCATTCCAGTCAGATCAATTAAAATAAAAATTCACTATTCGTTGGCATTCCTTGATCAGCACAAACAACGTGCAGAGGAAATTCACCTGGTTGCCTCCAAGTAACATAATGATTTCTGAACATATATGACAAAGAATTAAAAGAGAAAATGCTTTTCAGACACTTGCTGTAAATATTAAAAGCACAAAACTATTTTAAAATCAGTTCACTCTATTTTTAAAATGTATTTTATTTAATATAGGATCCTATATAAGGGACCTATAGGGACCCTGCTTTTATCCAGATCATTTCAATATCAAAAGCAGACAAGAATTGCTGTTTACAGTTTCCTTGCATTACAACAGTCTAGATCCCAATTCTAAACCACTATCAGCAGAGCAGAATAACATGAGATAGGCTTTGTATATCATGGGCTAAGGAGGCTGCCTGATGTCTTTGATTTTGCAGAAACCAAGGTCACACATAGATTTAGTATTATCCAACAAAAGTTTGTATGGGAATGGATAAAAAGGTTTCATTTGGGTCCATCTTTACTACTTTAATCTTAAACTATAAATTCAATACTACATGCCTTCTATCAAATCCGCTCAAAGGAAGAATTAATTTATAATTCGTAAGATAGAACCATAGAATCATAGAATCATAGAATCATAGAATAGTTTGGGTTGGAGGGGACCTTTAAAGGTCATCTAGTCCAGCTTCCCCTGCAATGAGGAGAGACATCTTCAACTAACTCAGAGCCCCATCCTACCTGACCTTGAATGTTCCCAGGGATGGGGCATCTGCCACCTCTCTGAGCAACCTGTGCCAGTGTTTCACCACCCTCATTGTAAAAAGTTTCTTCCTTATATCTAGTCTAAATCTCCCCTATTTTAGTTTAAAGCTACTACCCCTTGTCCTATCACAACAGGACCTGCTGAAGGTCTTTGTTCCGTGTTGAAATCTGGATGATCTCAAACTGTATGCTGAAAATGTACCCTCCAAACTCTGGATTTACACAGTTTTCAAAGAGGTGTATTTGTGTTGACTTTAAGAAATTCTTATCTGAGCGTACTGTTCTTGGCACCAGTACTGCTGTCAGGCCTTCTGCACAAAACCAAGAAGATCCATGGCTAGGGTGAAGGGGCTGCTGCAAGCCTGAGGGCTATTTGTGTAAAAACGCATGGACAATAGCACCTAAGCTACATGCCCTACTCCACAGTGGGTCAGCTATCTGGCTTTTCCACTGGTCTGGTAAATATAATGCTTTCCTTAACTTCATTATTGAAATGCCTTTTTTCTTTACACATCTTGAAATACAAATGATGCCATATTGCTGAACATTTTTGGTCCAGAAGGATGCTCTGTTTAGCAGTAGCCTGTGCATCGTCTGACTGATAGATTCATAGCTTCCCATGCAAGAAAAGACTATTCAGTCACAAAGTCCAAATGTCCAAAGACACGTAGGGTGGGTTACAGAATTTAAAAGCTGTTCTGAGCCCAAGCAACATTCAGCAAAGGCCTTTTTTCAAGAGTGACATCTACCCTCGAACTGAAAACAAAGACGGTTGGAAAGCATTCTACTAGTTACGGGACATACTTCCAATGAATAAAATGCCCTTTAAAACCTGCACTACTGTGCACCCCATGCTGTTTTTACTGCTGTTATGAACTGGATAGATTAGGGTGAGTAGCACCATTTTTAGTTCAATTTTGCTCAGTGTCTCTGTAGTTGTAGAACCCACACATGCAGAAACCCTTTATTCAAGCATGGGTTATCACTGGTATTCTCACAGCAATTTATACAAGGAAACTTTTCCTGGTATAATTCATTAAAAATTAATCAACCCATTTCTGTGCAAATCTCTGTGACACACGTTCTTTGATGCAGTGAGTGCTGAATAGTCTTTTCTTTATTATGAAATGACACAAGTGGAACTTTCTAATTGGCTGTCAGTGATGTCATACCTAAGTAAATGCACAAGTCGGCTTATTTCCCTTATTATGAACATACTCCGTGACAGACTGTGAGTTTCTGGAGAGCTCCTGCCCCTCTTTGGTAGTTAACATCACTTTGCTGGAAGGATTACAGTTATGCTTCTGTAATAGGATAGAAACTTGCCAGTGTTTTTTCATGTCTTTGTTTGCATGTGGGGGATATTTTTCCTTCTTTTACTATGCTCCCTTACTGCTGAGTTTCTATCTTTTCCCACAGGGACAATGTGGAACTTACTGAGTGAAATTAGCAACGACTTTCTCGGGCATCATTTCAGGGCTTTCTTTTTGGGTGGTTTCATGGGTTGTGTCAAAATCAACAATAAATGTGGTCACATTCATATCTAACTCATAGTTAACAGACTTCATATAATATGCAGAAGTTTCAGCAGCGCAACCACTAAAGGGATGTAGCCAAGAGACATATGGAAACAGTGAGATTATGTTCTTGTGGTTTTCAACTTATTTATGTATTTGGTTAACAGCTCCTTGTTAATGCAGAAAGATTGCCACATCTCCAGCCTTGTCAGGAGGGTCCACTTTCACTGCAGGAGGATGTGCTCTCCAAAGAACGTGCTTTGGCAGGATTACATTTGTTTTTCTCTGTTACCCGTGTTATGCGCTTACAGAGCTCAGATAAAGGGCAAATGTTTTGCTTCTAGGAGCCACCTTCCAAAATCAGGTGGCAAGGTGCCACATCCTCTAGCCATACTCCATACAGCTCTCCAAACCAAGATTACAAACCCATGACTTCTTTACTACCTCAGGTCCCAGCTACTTTCATCCTACTTCATCAGCAGCTCCCCTCCCACATACAAGTTTCAGCTCACACCCAGCTTCAAGAGTCCCCGTCCCCAGACCTCTGCAGTCTAACAGCACATCCAGGACCACCCTCAAGCACACCACAGCCTCTCCTCCACTCTCTGATCTCACATGAGCTCTCATTGAATCTTTCTGATCAGTCCTAACCAGGCTTTCCAGGGAAGAGAGGCATTGCAGACCTGTGCTGTTGCTGGGGAGAGTATAGGTGTAGGCACCCTCTAGGGTGGTCTACTGAAGGCTATAATCTAAGCTTCACTCTGTACCTGGACCCTCCCCCACCACATGCCCCTTATGTTACCTAGTGGTGTGTTTAAGGTACAAGAAGTAACAAAAGATAAATACTGTGGAGACTCCAGCTCTTTAGGTGATATTCTTACAGGATGCTCTTCCCAATGCCCATGGTTACTACTAATGACATACACAATGACAGTTCAGCTGTAGTAATAGTTATCTCCAGAGTCTGGCAGAAAGTTGCAGAATGTAAAGTGTGGTAATCCCATCTGATGGAATGAGCATGGTGCTACTGAAAGTGAGGGTGGAGTTTAGCAATCAGAGTTTAATCAAATGTCACTGTTTAATCAAATTATTACAAACAGTGAATACAAAACTTAGCTTGAGAGAGAGGTGTGACTTATGCTGGTATCAGGTTGTCCCATCTTCCACTGTTTGAATATTCCTTGTTTTGCTTTGTCTTGTTTTAAGAAAAATAAAAGAAGGGTTTCTTTCTCTTTTTATTCCCCCTTTCTTCCCTATTCTTTTTTTTTCTGACAGACAATGGCTCAATCTAAAGAATAAAGACACAAAATGATTATATCATTTTCTAATCCAATTACAGATCTTTGATATGGCCCCTTATCTTTTCTGTTCATGCAGTGATATACAGATCACATGGTTCTTTAAACTTGAAAATATCTTTACTTTTCAGTTCATGCCTTTACCGTTTCCTTTGCATTTCACTAAAACACAAATGTGTAATATTAATTATTTGATTCCTATCTTATGAAAGAAAGATTAACAGAGACATTAATGAAGACAGTAATGCAATCACTAGTTAACTTAGAACAATTTGATTGGGATTTCATTTTAGAGTATAGGGTGAAATCTTGGCTCCAGTGACATTACAGCATTCCCATAAGATTTAGTAGGACCATTCCCTACTTTCCAATGACTAGCAAATTTACTATATTTTGCTCTGTGGTCATTTTACACCAATGGGACTGCTTTGTTGCTTTAATGTATGTTAAACTTGAGAGGAATATTCTCCCAGCTGATCTGCCTGTTAATAAGAAGTTGGAAAGAGGAAAAGTCTTTTCCACATCCTACAACTGGAGCAAGGATCAGCTTCCCGGCCAGGCAGCAGCTGTCGCAACAGTATGTTGAAGGAGCCATACCTGCCATTAGGGCTGTTAAACACACTCCCATCACTCCTTGAAACCTGCTCATGAGCAGATAAAATTTCAGTCATCACAGAACTGGCTGTTTGTACTACTGAACGCTACGTGCTGATACCATGAACAAAATGCATATTGGTGACAAAAATAGTATGAAGCACACATAATCTTTTGTTAAAAAGCTTACGCTTGTTCATCTACTCTGCCTTCCTACAGAAGTATGAGATGGTCCTGTAGGCTAAGTTTAAAAATTTAACTCTTAAATCTCATTAAGTATTTATGGAAACAGCAGGATTGTCTATAGGATACACAGGAGACATAAAAATGTTTTGTGATCCTTGGTTTGGTCTTTTATATTTTCATTAGCCCATTATTTGTCTCAGAAAACCCTGTCTTGCCCACACATCTTTGATATTAGCAGTGTCTAAAAGTCTAATATAAGTGTTCCTTTTTTTTTTACCCCAGCTGCCATTTGATCATTCTTCCCCAACTCCATTGGAACAAGGCAGCAGCCTCTTCATGGGGTAAAGAGCTAGAACAGCTGCACTCACATCCAACTCTCTGCAGCTGGGGTGGGTTAACAGAAGGGTAGACAGATTCCTCCCATGCACCTCCATAAGAAAAGATAGCCACATGTAAGCAGTGGAGCTACAGTACTGGCCCTCCCAAAGTTGGTTGCTGAAGTTCTTGTTGGTTTAATAAAAAAGATAACAGTCCTGTCTAGTTCCTTTTGCTCTTTTCATGAAAAGGAAAAGGATTAAGGATCGTGATAGGAACCGCAAAGGCATTTTTCCCTTGTCCTTGTACAAGCACCCTTCAACCTAGCCTCCTGCAAGACCACAGAAACCCCACAGCTGGACTTTCAGATGTACTGAGAGGTGTTAAAATTTGTGTCTCAGCATGAGGACTGATTAAAGGGACTGAATGGCCAGCAAGGCTATGAGCAAGAGTAGTCAGGAGAGGACAGGAGGTCAGTAGTCATGAGTGACAAGATAGTTCTGAACAGTTTGCTGTGCCATGGCTGCCTTCCTCCTTTTTCTTGGTGTACTTCCTTTCTCAGTGCTCAGTTAATTAGTATATGCAGTGCCAGCTTTAACGTGTTTCAGCTGTGGTAGGATCAGAGAAAATGTTTTAGTAGACTTGTGTGCGCATGCGTACACAAGTGTAAAATAACAGAAATTTAGAACAATATGGGATAAAACCAAGAACAGTAAAGTTTATTTGTTATGAAGACAATACAAAGATAAGAATGCTATGTTGTTATATATTGGAAATGCACAAAGCATGATCATTGCCTTGTAAAGAAGGGTTTGAGCTTCTTCTGTGTTCCTCTTTACATTCACAGGCCAAGCTGCTGTATGCTATCTCTGCAAGCTTGGGGATAGCCAGTGAAAGCCCCACTGATGGCTACTGCACAGGCAGATGAATGCATGGGAACTCTGTAACACAATTAAGTATTAGTAAAATGAAAAAAAAAAAAACCTCTGGAAACTTTTAAATTATTTTGATATGTTGTTACGGGATGAAACTTGTTATGTGTTGGGGATTTTACTGAATATCCTCCAACTGTTCTTGTTTTGTGTGATATCTTTTAAACATCTGCTTTGTACCCATGTTGCATGCCACTATTAAGACAGATCTACAGAAAAAGTATTTTAGTGAAGTTTATAAACTTCTGTTGCAGATGGACTCCCCTGCCTCAAAAGTGCTCCTGAGTATAAAATAATTTATGACATCAGAATTGCTTCCTTTTTACTTAGCATGACTCCTGTGGGCCCTGTGAGATAACATGGTCATGAGCTCTTCTCTTGCACTCTCCCACAGCCTTCTCCCAGAGAAGGATCTGGATGAAAAGCCCACTGCCTTGGGCATAACTGGTGGAGTTTGGGTAACAGGGAACTGCAGGGTGCCCTGTGTGGGAAGAAGCCAGGAATTGCCCTGTGACAGTCACAGACAGGTCCAGTCATCTCTGAAAGTGGTGTGAGTAGCCCATCGGGTGCCAGAACTGCAGCCCACAGCCCAGATCTGACATATTTATGAAAAAGCTGCAGCTTGAGGGACAGGAAAGACATAGGGAGATACCCCTGGGGACATGCGACTGGAGACACACAGAGGGAGAGGCTGCTGAGGAGACACTGCTGAGGACACAGCTGGAGATTCATCCTTGGAAGGAGGCACTCCATGATGGAGGGGGTACCTTCTAGGTACTGCGGTCATGGGTGACCCACAGCAGGTAAGACACAGCCCTAAGGGACTGCAGCTGTGGGCAACCCACAATGAGGGCAGGGGCACCTTTGAGGGACCGTGGCAGTGGGTGACCCATATCAGAGTGAGGACACCCTTCAGAGTGAGGATACCCTTAAGGGATTACAGCTGTGGGTGACGCATGCTGGGGCAGAGGAAAACCAGTAAGAAACAAAGAGCAGCAGACAGAAACCATTAAGCACACAACCCAAAATCTTCTGTGCCACACATTTCCTCGCTGAAGGAACAGGGGTGGTCTGAGTGTAACCCACAGAAAAAATACAGGAAACTGAGATTAGGAAGGGAGGGAGGTGAGATTTGGCTTAACAGGAGCCTAGAGAAAAGAGGAATCTCTCTACTTTTTTGTAGTTGTTCACCTAAGAGTTTGCTCACTTGTTGATGGGTTCTTTTCTCAATAACCAAATCATTGATTAAAAGTTTGCATGAACTGGCAATAAATTAAAGTAAAAAATTCCCAGAGTCTAGATTGTCTACCCACTACAGGCACTGTGATGCTTGTCATGAAAGACATGTATCAGTTTTATGAACTTTTTTTGACTGTTTCTTTGGGTATTTTTCATCCCATGTTTCAGCTAATGCTTCAGCAAAAACTTCACTTTTCTTATGGAATAAACTGTGTTTGAGCATCTCTACTTCAAGTTCAGTTTAGCAACCTTGTGTCTTTCTCTGAAAGTGGTTTCACACACACATGCAAATGGAACAAAATAATGAGTTCTGATGTTTACAATCATGAATTCCCTATCACCAGTAGGTAAGAGAATACAGTACAGACTGCAATTTTCTCTCAACCAAAAAACCCCAGTATTTCTGTAACATTGTAGAACCACAGTAAACTGGTTTACCTTGTAGACAACTATTATGCTGTTAATGAAAAGATTTCAGTGTATCTTGAAGTATTTGTCAGCTTCCATGAACATAAAATGCCTGAAAACTTGATATCTTTGTAGAAAAATTAACTTCAAATATATAAATCATGATTGATTTCCCTTAACTGGCAAAATTAGGACCTAGCTTTGAAATTCCTCCATGGTCCACATTCAGGAAATCGTCTCTACTTATGGTAGTAAGAGTCAAACATCAGTTTATAGTTAAGCACCTGCTTAAGTGCTTTTTTGGGTTATGTTCAAAAATGAAACGTGTTCGAGCTTCTCATGTGTAGATAAGGGTCAGATATGAAATTAGAAGATAAATTTAGATTCCAGTCACCTTCTCTTTAATTAGTGAGTACTCAGATCAGAACTTCTATATGGGACCATCTGGGCAGTGACATTTTTAATAGTCATTTATTTTCCTGTTTCATCATTGGATCTCTTGAGTTACAGGTCTGTGTTTTTAAATAGTATCAAATCACAGATGACAAGGTTCTTCATTTACTGATCCAAGCAACAGAAATTATCACTGAGGATGTGATGAATGAAGTGCATTTACTATTTTGAGTATTACTTGCTCACAACGTTTTTGTTGTCAAAAAATACCAGGACAGTATTTTTCCTGCTAAAAAAAAAAATCTAACAAATTATTTACTTAAAACAATTTTTTTCATTGTATTATTTTATTAGGTTCTGTGCCTTCAGTGTAATACACATTAACAGAAATATATTATTCTCTACACTCATGGGTGTTTTTTTAATCGTATGAGGGTCTTTGCAAATGTCAGTGCTTCAGTTATCAGAGAGATGGACAGAATATATGAACTTAAACAGAACATCTGCTTCAAAGTACATATGCTGTAATTTATGACCATTTCAGGATCACAGAATTGTTGCCAAAGTGAACAGAATCCAGTACCTCCATAAAGATTTTAGCTTTAAAAAATACTGCGACTGAGAATAAAACTACAGATGTGGTGTTATTTATGTTAAGAGACTGAACAAAGATGCAGGCAAAGTGCCCTAAAGACAGCAAACATTATGAAAAACAAAGGATTGGGTATTTTGGGGAGAGGAAATGTTTATGAATAGCTCATTCTTCAACAGAAAGTGTTGCCTAATAAAAAGAAAAATAGAAAGATGAACTTTTAAACTGATTTCCGCAAAATGAACAAACACAGCCTCTCCTCTCTTGCCAATTACTAGATGGTGAAAGGCTCTCACAAAGTTTTAGAGTTGAACGAGGAAGTGTCACAACAGTATGGATTGACATCTGCCTCTGTCAGATTTTTACAGCTCGCACAAAGGAGGATGAATGCACACTACCACATAGGGAAACCTACCATTTGACAGAAAAGAGCATTTTCTGACCTGACCAACAGTGCTGGGACTTAAGTGAAGGCTCCCCAGAGTGGATGGTCTAAAACATTGATTCATTAGTCTGTTTAATCTTTGTGACTGCTAAGGCAGAGATCCTCCTTGATTTACAATCTGACAGACTGTCATCTCAAGAGGTCCCTGATCACTGTCCCTCCACCAAACTGATAAAAAAACCAAAAACCCTACTACCCATATCGCATAGAATTAGCATAAGGTTCAAGTGGAGGCTGCAAATAAAAAATTATGAAGGGCTGAATTCAGTATAGGGAGAAGTGGCTGTCAGGGAGCTACTCATAACCCCCTACTTTGGGAATATATCTGCCATTTTCCAGGCTCCATGAATGTAGTGCAGCCTCAAGGGGCTGAGAGAATGGAGAAGCAGCATAAAAGAGCCCAGACCCTCTACATGTTTCCTGCTCACCCTTGTACCACCTATACAGTGCTACATTTTGTACCCCAATGTAAATTGCTGATATACGCCAGATAAATGAAGTATGGTCACCTATTGCCACTGAAGATGAAGGCAACCTAGAATGACTAACCAAGATGGAGACAGCTACTTTGTAGACACAGAAAGTTAAAAGAGGATGAATCTCATTCTGCATGTATGCCAGCATTTGGCCATAAATAACTCCTGACAGTTCGGTGGTGGTGTGGTGTTTACAAATGGAAAGACATGAATAAAACCAAAAGTAAGGAACATGGTTATATTCGCTGGGGGAGGAGGATGAGCTACGTCTGGGGGCAGTGAGGGGCAGCTGCTCCCTGTGGGCTGGGAAACCAGGAGCTGAGGGAGATCCCAGGGTGGGGCCAGAACATCAGCCCACAGCTGGGGTCAGGATCAGGCCCAGTGAGGGGAAATGGGGCCAGACACTGCCCAGGATGGACAGGCAGGGCTGTGGGGAGGAGGACAGGCCAAGGACATGGGCCCGCAGTGGGGCCTGGCTCGGAAGGCCCATAGTGGGCAGGGCAGGGCTGCAGGGAGCCGGAGACCAGCCCCGCTGCAGGGTTGCTGTGGCAGGGGCTGACCATCACAGGGGATGACATGGAGTCCTGGGCCCTGGGCAGGGTAGGGGGAGCTCCAGGGAGGTGGGCAGGACCAGGAAGGGCTGGCTGCGCCCTCAGGGCCCCGACAAGCTACACCAATACCACTACACCCTTTTGGTAAGCCCACTGTGAGGGTAAAGTAGGACAGGTGGAAGAATGAAAAGCCCTAACGTGTAGAGAGATGTCCACATGAGAATAAGAGGATGATGTCCTTTAAGAGGCTGAAAGTCCACTCAGCAGAAAAGAGCAGTCAGGCATACAGTATCACCAGGTAGAGAAGTCTTAGGATGGTTTCTGATCCTTCATGAGATTGCCCCAGAACGAAGAGATGTGAAGACAACGGTATAAAGCCTCCCTTTTCCAAGGACAGCTCTTGATAAACAGCTCTTCCACGTGCTGGCAAATCACCCAGGAAAATAACAGCGTAAATGGTCAGAAAAAGTCAACTCACATTTTGCATAACATTTCTTGTTGCTCTTTGTGAGGGATCCTGGCACAGCAACCATTAAAAAAAAAATTAAATCATCTAAAGACAATCTGAACATCCAGAGTAAATATTCTTCATTTCCTATTAAACCTTAGTGCTTTATTTGCATTTATCTCTCTGGCTGTATTTCTGACTCTCAGGTACCACAGCCTATATTAACAGTCACTTTGGGTTTAACATCATTAAACGTTCACTGTCAAGCCCCCACAAATCCCACATTCCCCTTGTCTCTCAGGCTTAAAAAACTCATTTAACACTAAGGGCTAATTAATTAACTGGATTTTCCTATATTTAATGGAGACTACCCTAAACCATAGAACCAAACCCCACTGAAATTTAGTTCACTGGGGCAACCTATAATTATACGCAACCAGATTTAACCACTGTTCTAATTCATATTTATTATTACAGTAGTAGTCTGCATTGCTATTATTATTACTACTACCAAGAACATGAGCATGCTTATACGGCATATTGCACCATATATAGTATATGAGTGCATTTTATCATGAATATAGTCTGTCAGGAAAAAATCCAGAAGCAGTTTGTGCCATGGGCATTAGAACTGGTTTTCACTCTGAATGAAACAATATAAAAAATTCAGGGTGAAAAAGAAAGACAAGTCCATCATTTAACAAACTGGTAAATTCAGGGAAAAAGATCATGCTCAACTTTTATACCACATTCACAAAAGCTTTCACACACCTCCAAATGGTTGATTAACTTTTTTTATGTCAGAAAACTGGGTTTCTTTATTTGCATTGTCCTTATTGGCTTCTGTAAACTTTATTTTTGTTCATTTTTCTTTATAGGTGTTTGCAAGATAGGCCTGTGAGTTCAAAAAGAAAATCAAAGAGGTGCGTGGCTGTTACTTGATGTAGGGTTTGTTAGAAGAGAAAGATGACTGGTGAATTAGCAATGAGGCATGGACTGGGCACATACCACTGTATGGTTATGAACATCTGCTTCAGGTGCGTTGGTAGGTCACAAAGAGCCAGCATCTGCTCCCCCTAAACTCAATGGGATCTCTTACTGATTTAAAGAGAAACTAGTTTGGAGCTCCACACAGCTATAGCTAAAACATCCTGATCAGAGAAAGCTCACTCTTTTAGAGGCTGACACTTTTGTGGTTTTACAAAACTAGTGAAACATCACTTGCTCATGTTTTAAAATTTTATCAAGGAGAAAAAACAAACAAACAAACAAAAAAGTCCCCCCAGTTTCACTCTGTGAAACTGTTTCTCATGTAAAAGTGAAGCATTTCAGTATGGTTCATGATGCCCAGCTTCTCTAGGTATTCCTATATCATGAGATGCTATGACATGTAAAAATATAAATAAGATCATGTCTTCATATCACTCTGCAGAGGACTATGCAGAGATACTGATGTAGACCTTTGGAGAAATCTAGCCGTATAGTTTTCATAATGTATACCTCTGCTTTATAGTGCTTCAGGTTTGGAACCCGCCTTCAGTATGCCTCCAGAGCTCAGCCTTGCACCTTTAAAAGGACACTCTCAGTGGTGTAGTAAACTAGTGCATCTGAAACACAAATATAAATTCAATCCCTAACACTACTGATTGAGAAGGCAACCTTAACAAGGTGGACTTAAAGACACCCATGGCAACAGTCTGTCCCCGATCAGTACATAATTCAACACAATGCTCTACAAGAAGCAGCTTTCTGGCTCATCTCAGTATTATCAGATTGCAGTAATTATGCTCATTGGAACAGTAGTGCTGATCATTTTCTACTTGTACTCTACAGTGCAGAAATTGGTAAATACTGCATGCATTTCCACGTTACTTTGTGGGTGCATTCAGTTTTGCTCAGGGCAAGGAAAAAAAAAAATGTCTTTTAGAGCACAATTAAATATTTGAGTCCCTCAGGAAAAGGTGAGGTTGGGGCACTTAGACCTCATCGGCAGGTAGGCAGGTGCATGGAGTTAGCACTGTATATCTGATAAAAACAAATGAGCAGTGGGGTTTCGAACAGGCAATAAGCTAGCAAATAAGCAAATACAGACTTAAATTCCAATATGGGGTAACCAAAAACTACAGAAATGTTAATGAACTGCATTCAGCAGAGGTAAAGTCAGCAGGGAGGAAAACACCAGTACCTGGCTGTGACTTAATTGTGTCTTTACAAGTGTTTATCTGCTCTATGTCTAATGAATGCAGATTGGGAGTCCAGGACTCAATTAAAAATACTATAAACAAAATAGAGGAGAGGAGAGGAGAGGAGAGGAGAGGAGAGGAGAGGAGAGGAGAGGAGAGGAGAGGAGAGGAGAGGAGAGGAGAGGAGAGGAGAGGAGAGGAGAGGAGAGGAGAGGAGAGGAGAGGAGAGGAGAGGAGAGGAGAGGAGAGGAGAGGAGAGGAGAGGAGAGAGCGTATTATCTGTGCATAAGTACCCAAATGAAGCTGTGGACCAAAGGGCATCAGCTTCTGACAGGCAATGCCTAAACTCTCTCTATGCTTCAAATAACACACACATGCACACACACACAAATCAAGTCAAATCATCAGAAACATGAGGTGAGCAATAATGACTAGTGATAGAAACAAGACCCAATGAATTTCATCCCCCTCTTTGAATTCCCCAGTTAGAATTTAGATGCTATCAAATTAGGGGTTGTAAATTCTGGTGACAAAGCAATTTTGCTGATTCTTTTTGAGCCCCACAATCACCACAAGAGCAGAGTTTCGGGCAGCATATTAGTCAAGCAGGGCAGAGCTACCAACCACCTGCAACTCAATACCCTTGGCAACTCAGTTATTGTCACTTTTGATTCTGGCTGTTAGCAATGTCACTGGCTTTATCTCACAAGGAAGACACTTGGTGTCTATTAATAAAGCCATTATATTTAGGATAATCAGTTGTTACTTTTGTTTAGAATTAGCTGCAGGAAAACAAAACTTATGGGTGATAGAGACAACAACTTTCTTAAAATGGTCAAAACTGAGATGCATATGCAGAAGCAGAACCTGAGATGTCTGAGAAGACTGAAGTCCTTGCATGGTTCAGGGCTCTCTAGCTGAACAGGGAGCTTGAAAGTGCAACTTTATGAATAAGGACTGTATTAATCTTCAGGCATTTATGTCTTTATCTTGGTCTGTTTTTATGGCTGACTGTTGCACCTCCAAGGTACACTTACATCCCTCAGAACATTTCTTAAAAACAGTTGCAACTACACTAAGGTGTAATATCCTGAAGCCAGGCTTAAGGTCAAATTTGCTTCCCATGCATACTGTTTGCCTACAGGACCGCCTTGTGACCACATTGCCAGTGCTCCCAAAGGAAGAAAACCTCCACTTCTTAAAACGCTTGTTTGTGGACTCAGGAGAACACTTCTCTCACACCCCAACCTCGCTCAGCATTTTCTGTTGTGGGATCTCTTCTTGTGGGGACCTCACACATACCATTAACACAGAGTGGACAAGATGACCCTTGTTAAGAAAGGCCATGCTGTCATCAGCCACAGGGCAGATGAGAGCTGTAGGCAAACTGAGTTCAGAGAGTTTTGAGGCTGTCAACAAGGACAATATGGATGCTGGGTACCCATGCTGAGATAGCCATTAAGATTGCTAATAAGAGTTTCATTATTGTGTTGGGTTTAAAAATTCTCATTTTTTTTAATTAATGTTTGGGTCACACATGTGGAAAACTGTATAAAAAGAAACTGTCCATTATTATTTATTTTGTCCTGGATTTGTTACAATGCATGCAGAATCTGTTCAGAGATGCTACATAGTGATACTGATACATTATCCACAGACCCTTATATTCTTGTATTTTACAACCTGCAATTGCATAGAATCACTTATTGCCAAGTGGTCATTTTCTCACATTTATTATGACAACAGGATAAATGCCAGCGTTTGTCAACATCTTGTAAATGATGAGTCTTAATGAGGCAATCTAGTGTTTCACCCCTCTGAGGAATCTCATAATAGGATGAGCGAAATATCAGGTTAAAGGAAGTGGGAGGTAATCCCATGGGACAAACCTTTTCTTGTACAATATATTCCTCAAGGTTTTGCTTGGAGTGGGTTCTAGGATGCGGGCCAATTTGGCGTACCCCCCTGTACAACATTTTAATTGTATTTTTATCAAATCCAGCAGAAATGCAGTCCGCGTGTTGAATCTGTCAGTAAGCAGTGCCCTGTGAGAAAATAACAGTCTGAGCTTTGAGAACTTTCACCTAATACATGAACTTAAAGTTATTATTCCAAAGCTGAAGAATATACCTAATGTGCTTGCTCTTGATCTGTCCTGTATTTTTTTACTTTGATTTTGTAAAATATATTTCAGCCTTTTGTGTTCACTAATCTATTTCAGGTTTCTCTGAAAAAATGCAAAGCACATTTCAGTCCAGCATTTTTGGACTGAGCTCTGTTGCTGGATCCTTTTAATGATAAGCCAAAGGGGAAGAAAATTCTTGCACTGCCTCTGAGCATTTTAATGTGTTGCTTGCTTTTAGAATATATGTACACTATCCTGCACGTCAGAATGCTAAGCCTTAAAAAACTTGAGTAAATAAAGTGTGTGAGAGAGCCCTACAAATGCAATACTTAATTAGAACAAGACAGGTTTTTTAGAAACAAGTACTATCACTTCATCACTCTATAAATGATGCTATAGATAATCAAGAGATATTGTGTTTTGATAACAAGAAACATATATGATTTAGGATTCAGCCAATTGTCTAGCATGGTTACAGTTCATTAGAAATTTTTCTCTTTGTGTCTTGCAGCTTTTTTATTTATTTGGGTCAAACTGAAAACTCAATGAATGTCACAGACTTTATGAATTTGGGCAATTGAAAAATAAGCAAACATTATATTACAGCAATGTTTTTGCTTTTTCCAAAAAAATTTCCACTGGAAAACAATGATTCAATCAAGTAAGCATGTTCTAGTAGAATGTATTGATTTCATTGAAATTTTTCATCCAAACTTATGGAAACATTTAATTTCATTAAGGTCATATAACTTCATTTCAATACTTGACCCATTTTGTAGCAAAATAGTAAAGCTAATAATGAAGTGCTCCTGTAAACTTATTTTCATGTCTTTTTGAACAAAAGTGAGGGGATGGGAGGGGGGAGGGGTTGAAAAATTCATTTCTTGAAAAACTCATGGATTTCAACTCTTTGTTCTTATTCTGGCTGAAAATTAATTTTGAAATTTCATCATTTCTTCTGGGACAGACATTTCAGGTGTTACTACATAAATGATGTGCTCCATGTTAATTCCCCAGGATACCTCAGCTTCACAGCACCCCTCTCGTTCGGTGTTCTTTTTTCCCAGCACATCTCCTTTCCTCCTCATAGTGTCCCTCACATCTCTCAGGATCAGTCTCTCAGTGTCTTGGGGAAGGCAATGTAGTGATATGTTCTGATTTGCACTTTTGCTGTTCATCTGCATACTGGAGACATGGTTTAATTGGATTGGATTGGCCATGGCTGTGCCTTCTCCTGCCAACAGAACTGACGTTGTAGTCTTTTCCCACTAATTGTTTGTATAACAACTGTAAAATATAATGTTAATCAGAACAACTGCAACTGGTTCTGGTTTGTATCTGTTTTGTTTTAATCGTCATTTAAGTGTTAACTTACAGTCCAAGAGAGGCAGGGAGACCTGTATTACACTTGTGCATTGCTAACAAGCACCTAGAGCAGCATACTATTTTGAACCTTATTAACCACTGAATTTTAAGCAGACTAAATTGTCAGCATTTATATTTGTAGGATACTTCATTGAGATTGTTTATATAAACATAAGTGAGAGGGAAAGATAGAGAATGCATTGTGCAAGGACAGCGAAGGACAGGGAGAGGTCAGTCCAACCATGAACCTAAGTGGAATAGAGTTTTCTAATTTAGACAAATCTCGTGAGGAGAACCAGACTTTGGAACTCTCCTTGTCACAGAACAAATTTCTTGACCTGCAAACATTATCCACTGAAATTACACTAAGAAAGGGCAGATAAGCCTGGTATGTGGGGCTTTTGCAGAGGAATGGTGAGGAGTAGAAACAGCGCTACTGCTGATGTTACAGAAAGCATTCATGAAGTAGCCAAGGACCTAAAGTGTCCTTCACAGGAAATAAAATAAACCATTGGCTCCTTCCTTAACTCTGTGGAGTTCAGTGGTAATTACATAGGAAAAGGTCTGTTTCTTGAGACAGAAATCTAAATTTCAGATGACAGGGAAGAGTTCTGATATGGCTGAAAGCATGACACTGCAGGATGTACTGTCTAAAGGCAGGCCCTTTGTTCCCGCTGTAGCTCTTTCTCCCCTAAAAAGACGTGGCAAGAATTCAGGAGTAATTTAGAAAGGAAGATGTAGAAGGACTGGGCCTTCTGGCTGTCCTCCTCAATCTCTTCGTAAGCAAAAAAGACAAAATATTTCTGGAACGGGACCAGTATTAGCTACCATTAACAGGCCACCCAGACTTCCTAGCACCCACACTTTCTCTTGCTTAGATGTCCCTAAACTTTCTTCAATTCCATAGTTGCAATGTATATTCATCCATAAAATAAGCATTTATTGTAACAAAGGTTTGGGGGGAAGGAATAATAGCAGCTGGGATTTCAGTTGATCCTATCATAACTATTGCTTTCACTTTAGTAAAAGAAAACAAAATATTCAGCCATTCTTACATGATATCATATAGTATTTTCTTTGTTTAAACTAAGACAGGATGGAGAATGAAAAGAGTCTCCAGATTATAGCAGACTAAACCCACTTATTTTTATTCCTGTATAAATTATTATTTCCTAATATTCCTGAGACCTTCCCCCTGCCCCCCCCTTTTATTTCTTCTGTTGCATTAGTACGGGCTGAAATGAAACAACTCTTAAACATACTTTTAAGGAAATTCTTCTTTTTATATAACAAATATTCTCCTGAACCGTCAATATGTAAACTATTGACTGACGAGGGAGCAATTACTGGCAAATAACACTGGATTGTGCCAAATTCCAGTTAGTTGTACAGCCACAGGATAGCTACATTTCTGACCAATGTATGGCATTTTGAATGTCCCTATCCAGAAGCAGATAATTTAGCGAGAGGACATACAGGAAGAATCACCTACTACACACACGTTCCATGTGAGGACACTCTGCCTCTCCAAATGGAGTTTCATCATCTTGCAGCAGTCAAGGCACCCTCTCAGGTTTCCTGCCTGAATCCTCTCCTTCATTAGGGCACTTGGGCATTTCTGAAGAAAGGTAATCTTATTTTAAAGATGTAAATAATAAACAATAAATAAATAAATAAGCTCTGTAAATGCATTTTTGTTACTGTATGATGATCATCAAGTTTTAATCATGAGCTGAAATAGTTGAACAAATGATAGTGCTAAATGTCTCCCTTAGAAGTGATTGTATATATGCTTACCATATGACAATACAGCTGTATATGAGTGAATGGTTTCTTGCTGAATGACTGTTTGCAGAGCTGAACATAAACCAACACCAGTAAAACTCTACCATAGCAACCTTCTTCACAGTTCCTGTCCCATGTCCGTGTTTCTGTTTCTCAACTCTAACCAGCATCAGCTCCAGTACAGCCCACGAATAACCCCGCAGTGCAGCAGTGTCATTAAACCATTGGTCAAGAGCCCTTACACATCATAGTACCATCAGTCCTTAAAGCACATGGCCTCCAATGGCCTCCTCTTCACAGTGGTGAGTGCACTCAGGTTGTCCACGTGAGATGCTGCTCATTTCTTCATTTCTTCATTGCAAGATTGGTCTCTCTAAGTGTCAGATCCAGCCGTTTCCAAGTGGTAAGGGAACACTGTCGAGCATATTAGCTAGAGAAGTTCTGTCTTTACATTTTTACAAATTCAGAAAGAAAGGCAGAGAGGGACTTTGGCCCAGACCCTCACAGATGCACTTTCCACTGCGGTTAAATCAGTTGGCATGATTCACTCCTAACAGATAATTTGATCAGTCTGTGTCACCTCCTAAGGAGTCTCAAGTGACAACAAAAGGTGACAGTGTTGAATGATTCCACTTTCATCTATTCCACTCGATTAAGGGTTTTAGTCTAATAAATTCTACTATATAAAAATAAGGATAAATTGTGACAGAAGAGATGCAGCTCAGTCACTGCATAAAGAGATTTGTTTGGGTTTTTTCCCCCTTCACATAAATAGAAGTCTTTCTAGGAAGGTGAGTTTGTATATACTTATCTTCAATTAAGCTCATGAAGCTTGCAGGGAGGCTGTAAAGCTCTGTAAGCCCACTGAGCTCTTAAGACTGGACGGCACTACCCCATGAGCACAGCGTTCAAAATCAGCAGAGACAGAGAACCCCCAAACATAACTCCCTTTAAATAGTCAGACCTTGTTAATCCAAGCTTAGTTTAACTGAATGCCTGAGTATCTGAAATACTTAAGTGGCAACCTGTCTCCAAGTCTGAATGCACCTTTGATTTGTTAATCTGATTGTAAGGATGGGGGTATCCTGTATGAAATGGAGTTTGCAAACAGCTTGGGATTAATCAGCCTTACATATTACAAAACAAAGTAGATTCCTGCCACTGTATTTATCATCAGGAAGGGCTGGCACCCTCTCTCCCTGGCTGATTTATAGAATTGCACATTTGGCATAGCAGTGTAATATTCAGAAGGCAGAGTTTTCTAATAAGGATGTGCAATGAATGGAAATAAACTGAATGTACCTGAAATTATGCACCTAACTTTAGAGTACATTATGTTCCAGTAGCTTAAAAAAATAAATAAATCATTATTAGAATACATTAGTTTTCTGGACAAGTATTAACAAACCCGATTCATACATAGCATATTTGTCACCTTTAAAAGACACATTCGTGCTTATTTGGCCTCTTAGCCATGTGTTTATTCTGTTCCAGTTCCAAGGAAGTGTTACCCATTAAATCTACTAGATTCTGATATGAGGCTGCCTGTCATTTTGGTTCTATTCAAAGGATTTCTTATGTTTGATATCTCCATGCCATTAACGCTGGGGCATCTGTCCATTTCCAAAAATGAGCTATCACACATCTGGCTGCTGGTAATAATTGCTTTATCAATGGCTCCTTCTCTGAGTCAATAACCTCATTTGGACTGTAGCAGTACAGGTTTGGTGTGCAGCCTAACTTAAGTTATCTAATTCTGCAGCTCTGTGTTTCTGTCGTATACATGAGACTGTCGGACAGCCCCAGTGCTATGTCATTTGTGTTCCTACTGGAATAAAATATGTTTCTGAACATGCATTCTCAAACTCTTCGTCCAGAACAGGAAAATAATTTTTTTGTACGTGTAATATTTTAACAAAATTCAAGGACTCGAATTAGCAATAGAAGGTTCTCTGGATTTTTTTCTTGCCCTGAATATACCCTATGTGTATATTTGTATACGTATATAAATATTGTGCCTCCTTTTGGTGATATAGTTGGCTGTCACCTGGTTTAAACATAGTAATATTGCAAAAAGGCCTTGTCACATTGTCAGAGTATTAACTAAACAGATAAGCTATTCATTAAAGATTTTTTTTCCCCAAAATACAATATTTTTTGTGTGTTTTTCCCCATTTTTGAGGTTCAAGTATTTCTCGTTATGGAAAGTTATTGCATTGGATCCAATGTCTTGGCTACCATTGAGTCATTTGCTTTAGTTAAATGACACTACACAATTTAGACAGATGAAGCACTAGGCAGAAGGTTTATCAGATTAATGGTATCAGGGTACCCTGATGAACATACTTGGGTTTTCAGAAAAGTGCCAATAATATAGGGGTTTGTACCTACTATCATTACTGCTAAATGCAGCACAACCACATATGAAAATGCTTACGCTGAAGCACAAGTGTCCGTGCAACCATGGGAAATCAAGCCTCTTCTGAGTGAAAATTAGGGCTTCCTGCTCAAGTTATTGATCTGGTCATAAAATAGAGGGATTTCAGGTGGAATTGTAGCACTGTTTCTTCCCGGTCAAATCTAATATACTACCGCTTTAACTTTTGTAATATTTCCTAGCTCAAAATGCTAACCTTTATTCACTTGGAAGCCTAAGGGTATTTATATGCTAGGAAAAGTAGCACAGTGCAAAGTTTCTCAGGGCATCACTGACTCAGGCTGGTAAATTCAGCCACTGTAGAGTATCACCACGCAGGTCAAGCTGAAGTCATGCTCAGGCTCAACTGTGCTCACACTGGAAACTCTGCCTATCTTTTTGGGTTGGGCATATCACGTACAAACACAGACATATGGCTCTGGATTGAGCTGACTCAGGTGGGATCAGATTTAGTGTTTAATGGTCAGCGTGTTTAAGGCCAGCAGTGGTATCTGAGCATCATTGTGAACCAGCATTTATCTACTTCTGCCTGCTCTGGTCGCTGGCATGCAGGAAATTACTCTAACTTATTTAAGTCTTTGTCCCTCATTATGTTCATTTTTGAGTCTGAGAAAGAATATTAGGGAAATTAACATATGCCTGTTCTGATAGTATTGCTGTGACAAAAGTAGCAAAGATGTGAAACGAATGGCTATTGAGATAAGACTGATCTTGTCTTCTTTGAAAACTTAATCCACTCTCATCCATTTTATTCCTCTTCTTTCTATGATCCACATTTGCAGTCATTTGTGCCTCTGAGAGCCACACGGTGAGGCAGACACCTCAGGTGAAAGGTAGCCTCCAGTATAGATGTTTACACAGGCTGTTTTCTTCAAGGCAGTGACAGTGAAAACATGCAGTTGTGGCAAATTAAGGCGATGGAGACTAACTGGTCCCCTGCTCCTCCCTGTATGTCATTTGCATAAGCACCTAGTCTTTTCAGACCATTTTGCCCTCTGCTTTGCCTGGAAGTAAGCTATTGGTATGATTCTGCTGACTCTCCTGTTTGCTATACTACACATCACGTCGTGCCTACCATTTCTCTGGCACTACCCATCTGTGATATCGGTGCCTGGGAACAAATTCCACTAACAAGCTTGCAGACTGGTAAAACTCTTACACTGCAAATACTCAGCTCTGCATCTCTGCTTCCTCTTTCACCATTGCTTAAAACTCAAAGAATTGATCTTCAGGGCCTACCCTGCAGCCTCATTGATATTAGCAGCTTGATGTCGCACCCTACGTATCTGTTAGTACTATTCTGTATCAATGTCAAGCAAAACAGATAACTGATCATATCTGCCACAACTAGGCAGGAATTCATAGCATCACAAAAGACAGTAGGTTGCTTTATCACCCAACTGGGAGAGTGGTTTGGGACAACTTTTTTATTCACTCTTGGGACATGAATGGAAATATGCTTGAATCATGGAGTTCTTTGCCTAGTACTTATCACACACAGCAATGGTGAGCGACTACTTGCCTAAGATATCAAGCTACTGTGGCTATTGCGGAAGCATAGAAATACAGCTGTTTTTAAAGAACATGGTTGTTTCTTTGTTACGCTGCTTCACAGCTGCCTCAGACACCAGTGGGAAAATCAGAAACAGTTCTGAGGTCACAGAAGACAAAACCCCAACACGTTTCCAGCAGGACCAGCACTACAGCATGAGCTATTGGACAAGAACAAAGCAGCTGTAGACTCAATATAAGATGACAAATGATCCCATTGCATATCACCTTCTTGAGCCAAGAACACAAGTTCACTTTAGAAGGAGACAGTTGCACCGGAAATATAGCAGTAAGTACAGAATCATCTCATGAAACAAAAGCACACCCATTAAGACATTAGAGGACTCTGTCCCAGCCATGGAGCTGCAGTTTATCCATCTGAGAAATTCCACATGCTGTTTGTTGCTATTTGTTATCCAAAAGAGTGTTGCTATTTGGGTAGCTAGAAGTCAGTTGCCTATCAAGCAGAGGTGAGGAAATTTACTATTGATGAAGTGGTCATTGAGGTTTGTGAGGAAATTAATTCTTTGATAGCCCCCAGGGCTGTCAAACTGGAAAGTACTCCTGAAGTAACGATGAGGTTTGAACAAATGGGTTTCCTGAACTGTGCAAGTACAACTGATCAGACACATATCCTCATCCTGTGCCTGTGAACATATTAGCAGGATACGTTATTATTCGAGCACCATTTATTGTGCAGTCAAGGTAGAATACTCGTGGACACATATATTGGATGCGTAGTGTGCAATGCCAAGATATTTTTTAAACGTGCCTTCTTTCAATATGGGCAAACCAAATAACCAAATCATTTGGCCTACAGCATCCACACCACCATACAGCTAAAGTTATTCTGGATTTTTCTGTTTACTACAGAGAGCTAGAGAAGGACTACTTTGAATTGGACTGATTCCCTTCTTTTCATCTTTAGTGGAGTTCAGCATGGTTTAAAAAGAAAGCAGGCCCATGAGATGCATTAATGTCACTGAAAATCATGCAAGCACTACTTGGAAAACATTTTCTCCCATCCAGCTTCTAAAATTGTTAATGAATTTTTCATCTCTCCAGCACTGCGGATCAGGTGACTCCTGATAATGTGGGATCCTTCGGTGTCCCCCCAAGGAATGGGACAGTATATTGTATAGCTCAGAGTAACATTGAACAAATTCTTGGCAGCTGAAACATGACCTTTTTGGTCTAGAATAGCCTCCCAAAGCTCCACCATGTCCTGCTGTCTCCTCTCTCAGTGCTATGAAATTCCTCTGAAAGTAACTCAGTCACCTTCCTTTGATCCTCTTCAGTCTCATTTTTTTCTCTGATTAACTTTACATTAACCGCAGAGTTCTCCTGCTTCCATTTTTCTTCATTCTTTCCTCCCTTCCTTCCCTTCTTCTCCTCAAGTTCCCGCTCTTCTCATCACTATCAAAGTACCCTACCAAATTCAGAACTCTGTTACACTTTTGGACAGTCTTCAATAGAACAGATTTCCCTTTAATTTGTCAAACACAGATGTAGTTGTTCCTGAAGAAGAGAAGAAAACAAGAAATCATAGAGCACTTGCTTTCTATTTATTTCTCACATATGGTGCTGTACATGAAGAAGTAAGTTTTTATCTCTAAAGACTATTCTTTCTGTGGGTTTTCCATTTTTACCAGCAGATCCCTACCATGTGGGACTTTCATCAAGGAGTTATTCCAAGAAAAGAAGCGATGAGACAATTTTACCTTTCAGATTTACAAAAAACTCTACTGTGCAGAAAAGAGGAGGACAAAGAATGAAAAGGAACAACCAAGACAACATACAGGAACAATAGTGGATATCTTGAAAATGTTCCAGGCCATTATTACTTTAGAAGATTTATGCAGTGTCAGATGTCAAGATGGAAAGGAAAGCAAGTAACAAGCCTGTTATCACTCCAGCTATACCATCGATGGTGAGGAAAACTTGTGTATGATAGATCACCTGGTAGAGTGCCAAGTTAAAAATAGTAGAAAAATAAAATTCTCGGAATTTTACCTGATTTTTTTTGACTAAAAATATCCCTTCATTAGGAACAGGCAAAAATTGTATCCTTTCTACGCTGTGAATCAACATCATCAAATCTTAACAGTCAGGATGCTTGGAGAGGTAGCAAGTTCCCTTCTAAAGAACTCATGACATCTACTATTTTGACTCCTATATTTACAACCCTCTTATAATAACTTTTTTTTTAAAAAATACCATATTGAAAGCCTGGAAAGTGTTGCTTGAAGTTGGGGGTTTACTTATTTATTTATGTATTTATTGATGTATTTATTTAAATCCCTCCACTTGGCCATAGTTTTGAAGTAGCTGTTAACAACTGGGAGAAAAGAAAAGGAACGTTGTGTTTGAGGATAACAGCGCCACATGCAACTGCAGCTAAATCAAGTGCAGAAAGCAGATATTTAAGAACCCACTTCAATGTTTTGCAATAGCCATTGTAATAAGACTAAAGATGACAGAACTCCATCTTCTCATCCTAGGCACCTGTCTCTTTTGTGCAGGAAACCTCTTCTGCACTCTCTGAGTGTGTGAATAGCTCCTAAGAGCTGTAGATAAATGTCTCTTTGGAGCATCATTATCTTTCTGAAGAGATTCTGTCTTGTATTCACAGGCGCTGCCTTTTACTCAGATTACAGACGCATGCTCTCAGTTCTTCCTGATACATTTTAGGTAGAGCTTCATAAAAAAAAAATGAAGTTCTTTCTTGCCCCTTTAAGACCATATCTCAGACATTGACCCAAAGAAGCATCTGCACTGTAACGTTCACAAACACATACACCATGACTTCATTTTAACCCAGAGAATTATCCAGTTGGAGTAAATTTGCCAATCGTGTAAGCCATCATATGGCTTCCGCATTGTATTGGGTTTATGTAGCAAAGCTCTGGTAGTGGGGGGTCTGCAGGGGTGGCCTCTGTGAGAACAGACCAGGAGCTGTGCCCGTGTCGGACACAACCACTTCCAGATGGCTCCAAAATGGACATCCTGCTGGCCAAAGCCGAGCCCATCAGTGATGCTGCTGGATCCTCTGTGATAACATATTTAAGAAAGGGTAAAAAATGCTGCACAGTAGGTGCAAGGGAGAGGAGTGAGAAAAAATGTGAGAGAAACAACCCTGCAGACACCAAGGTCACTGAAGAAGGGGGAGGAGGTGCTCCAGGTGCTGGAGCAAAGATTCTCCGGCAGGCCATGGAGAAGACCATGCTGAAGTAGGTTGTACCCTTACAGAACATGAAGGACCACACTGGAGTATATATCCACCCTGCAGCCCATGGAAGACCCCACACCAGAGCAGGAGTAGCTATCCTTATATCATGCAAGCATCTAAGCTAAATAAAGATCCAAGCATCGATCTTAGCATGTTCTCCCAGGTAGTGGAATGGCTAGACCCAGACACATGGCATAGCTGTAAGGCTGAATTGCATTTTTCACAGCTATGGGGAAAAACGACAAGGAATCCAAGAAAAAAAAACAAACTTCTAGAAACGGTAAACAATAATGGCAGAGGAATGTGACTCATAACTGAGATAAAAACAGTAAGATCTCTGAATCAAGTAGGCCTTTAACGAAGTTTTAAAAGAGGTTAGATTTAAAACACAAATTGGATATGTAAATTGAAGTATTTATTTTTTCTAAGCAGTCACGGTGATGGGAATGACTTGAGGAATGTGACGTCTCTCAGGTAGGGAGTGGGCAGCCAGAACCATATTAAAGAAACACACACAATTATAAACTGACATTAGCTGTGATCTTCCCTATTCAGATAGCCTTATACGACATTCAGAACAGTACCTTGCATGAATCCATGCCCTTTACAGTAAAGAAGTCCTAATTTCTCTCATTCTTCAGAAGTTGCAACTAAAATAATTCTTCTCTCCAGTATCTGTCCAGCATTCTCCGGTTTCCACAAATCCTATCCACCCTCAAAATCCTGAGTGCACTGTAATCTCTCCTCCTATACCCTAACAGGCTCTACTTCTGTGTGCCCTTGTGTGTGGTTTTTCTAGCAGTGTAAGGCTTTTGTTGTTGGGTTTTTTTTGGACTCATTATAGGGGTTTTGTTTCTATAATTCAAGTATTTCCATCATCTAACATCATTTATTGCTTTCCATAGTTTCTTCAAGATCTTTCTTCTATGGTCAAATTAAAAACTCTGCAGTCTAGCAGTGGACAGAGAAAAGTTAGAGAAGGTAAGTCAATTCAGACTGTGTACATTCCCAGGTTTACGGTGGAAGTCAGCATTCATCTTCAGATCAGACAAACCATACAAGCTCTTTCCTGAAGACGTTTCTCTTGTGGTGGCATGTGTTTTCAGATTAGTCCTCTGAATGCGGCAGAGGTTTGGATGGGGAACACCAGTTCTGCCCCGTTCCTACTCCACATTAGAAGTGTTTGCAAACAGCTATTATTTCACGAGAAAAACAGATTAACAAATTAATTTATTTCCCCCCTCCCTGAACGTTACTTTTGAACGCAAAGGAGAAATAGGCATTTGGAAGCAGGGAAGCAGGAAAAGAAGGATCAGATGCTTCTAGGCAGATTTACCACCTGAATTTTCCACGTTGTACCCATTTCACAGCCATCCTTTTAAAACATTCACATTGATCTGTGGGGCTGTGAAAGGCTCAAAATCAAATGAAACTGAATGCTTTAGGACGGAAACAGGAGCGGGTCATTTCCTGCTATTTCTGGTCTTTCTGCCTGTGCCTGGAGTGTGAGGGAGTAAGGGAAGGGGGAAGGAGCGTCGCGGTGGAAATGCCAGGCTGCTGAAGTTCAGAATAAATCTGTCTCCTGGCAACTCTGCACATTTGCTTTCCTTTCCCTCTACCAAGTGTTGTGGTACAGCGGAATACAAAGTCAGCAACAACTTTACGTCCTCCTGCTGAGAAAAATATAACTGAATGCAAGGCAAAGTAAACACACACAAACGAATCAGAAAATGGAGTCTCTCCTACCCAGACACGTTCCATCCTTCCATGTAAAAAGAGGCTGCAAATACTACTCCTGCATAATCATCTGCTTTTTAAAACTGAAGACTCGAAGAAGAAGAGCAGCTCCAGCGCTGACGCTTGTACGACACTACTGCTGGATTGCCTGGTGTGCTGGTAACAATACCAACTGCTGAGTGCTGAGCCTCGTCCTCTGCGTACATCCTGCTCTCTCTGCCTCTTCCTAACTCTCTTTTTTGCACTGGCCACTTCTAAATTTGAGTCAGATATCCCAAACTATGACACGAATGCTTTAGGATTAACACTCAAAACCGAATTTCATATCAGCCTCCCCTTCTCCGAGCAAGTCTGGTTCTGGCCACAGATGGAGTATGTTTCCCTTTATCACCTCTTTACTTCTTTCGTCTCAGAAAGAAGCGAAGCAAGGTGGCTTTAACTAACACATGATAGTTATCATAGCTCAGATTAAGCAGGTAATATCCAGCTCAGTGGTGGTAGCCTCTGAAGATGAACTAACTCCCTCTCTTGCAATTGTGGTATTGAGTTCAAATCTGCATATATGATGGACAGGCAAACCCTGCTTTTCACAGGCACTGCCCTCATCTTACAGCTGGACAAGGCCCCAGATGACACAAAAAAGCTCCCTACCACACTCCATTTGTCTAAATCACTTTCTGTCCCTGACGATAAAAGGAGAAAATCCATTTCAAGAATGAACCTGCTCATAATATCCACATTTTCCTAGTAAGGATTTTTCAGGCAGGAAGTAGTCCAAAGGAAAAGATTTAAAATATTCTTAAATTTCTTTTATGAGCCAACCTATCAGCTCCTAATTTCATAGACCTTTTGACACAATCAAAGGCAGCTTTCCCTCTTGTCTTACAGGTACTCTGTTCCAAGCTGAAGCCAGAAATAAGCCTGTAATGTGACTCAGGTGACTGATCACACTAGAAAGAGTAAAAACCAGTGACAGAAAATTCACAAAGAACCAGTGGCCTGCTATGTTTTGCATGATTCACTGTTGACCAGTGAATAAATTTATAAAATGACAGCTTAGAGACGGGGGGGCAAAGAGCCAGTGGCAAAGAATTCAATATCTTTCTATCACATCTCCCCAACTCTATTAACAGAACGGCAAGAAAGGGGGTACCTGCCACTCTAAAAATTAAGACAAATGCAGAATTTCCTTTGCTAAAGGGTTTCCTCAGTAACTTGGCAGTGTGTACTTGTTATTCCCCAAACTTTCTTTCTGCTCTGAAATCCTGTGCTACCCTCCTGTGACATTTTCTTGCATGCGCTCCACAGAAGTTTGGGTCTATTGTTTCACTACAAGGGAGCTGATCCTTCAGCAGTTGCTTATTTATTGAGGTCACCTGAGGTCAGTGATGTGGGTTTTACGGGGTGCTTTTTTTCAGGATATGGTCAATCTGGTCTGTTGGAATTCCTTTAATTTTACAAAGGGGTGGGGGGGGTAGATGGTGGAGGAGTTTTGTTTTAAAATGACATACATATCTCGTGCATGGGAATATACCTGCATTGTGTGAATAACCGGCTATATTCAATGCGTGTCACCCTCCTGCCACAATTTTGGCTTGATATTAATGGACTCATATGGTTTTTCATGAGCAAGATCTTAGTTCTTTATTTCTCACTGAGGGCTTTTTTTGTGGTATGCAGGCAAGGAAGGGCTACTCTGCTACTCTCACATTTCCTTCTTGCCTGGGTGACAGGGGATTTGTTGACATTTGCTGCATGCCCTGTTGCTATTATAAATCGGAAGCTACATTTCAAGCTTCAGCACACTCAGAGTTAAGCTGCACTGGAAAAAGGACAATGGAAAATATAAATGGAAGAAATTTGAAGATGTGAAAAGGGAATTATTTGGAGGACCTTTTTCTTTTATTTTAAAGCGTTTAAGAACAGAGTGACAAAAAAGTCCTTACAAATGGGGTTTTTTTGGCTTTGTTTTCAAAGCTAGATGCCTGAAGTTAAGGTTCTAACTCTGTGTTTAGTCATCAGAGTTTGCCTCCACTAAAACCACTCTTAAATCTTCCCCTGAAACAATTCTCAGTACAAAAAGTATAGATTTTGTGACGTGAAATATTTTCCACAATTTTGAAAGTGTATTTGTAAATAGTGCTTAGTGTCAGGATTTTAATGAATTGAGAAATTTGGTTAAAAAAACTCTGTATGAAGAGTTTCAGTTTTCATTTTCAAAACTTTTAATTTCTGTTTGTATAATATACAATAAATGAATACCAACTATTGAAAAAATAAACAAAGAAAAGTCAGAGCAAAGTCATGTTCAAATCGGGCCGAATAAAATATTTCACTTGACCAGAAATCAAATAATATTTCTTTTAAAATTTCACTTTATAGGAAATTTCTAGAAAAAAAAGTTTGTTGTCCTGTGTTCTGTTCCAAAATGGAAGGGGTATTTTACATCGGGAAATTTCCCTGAAATGAAAAATTGGGTTCTCCTACAACTCCAGTGGCCAGATTTTCTCATCACTTAGGAGCTGCAAGTGAATTTAAAAAGAGTGCGAGTGCAAATCAGTTTATTTATCTGGACTACTTACAAGGACGTCCGTCTAGTGAAAAGAAATGTAATGTGGGGAGTCGATTTTATGAATGTGGCCACTATTCAACACAACAATCCCTAAAAAGCTAGAACAAATAGAAAGCATAAAATAATAGAGAGGAGGCATATAATTTGAAAATATTTTTCATGACCCACTTTAACTTGTTTCACAATGTTTCTTCTTTTTCTCCAGGATAATTTACTGCATAATTCAAACCTGCAGATAATTTTGACCTCTTTTCCTTTATTATTAGCTATTAAATTTTATTTAAGCTTGATCATTTTTAAAGGGATGGGTGGGATAAAGTGAAGCTTCTAATTTTGCATCCTGCTTCTAATCTCCGATTTGAGAGTGTTACAGGCAGGGGTTCTACATAGTAATATACGGGCAGCAGATAGAGAGATTTGATACACACCCACACCTATGCATATAAACCTCGGGAGTGGCCTGTGTGTTTTGCAGTGGTAGCTGACCGTAACAGTCCCTTTTGGACTTCAAATCAGCCAATCTCCCTATGAGGGAAGAGCCTACATTTTATAGTTGTGTTGGTGTCGGGGTTTTGGGTTTGGGTTTGGTTTGTGGGTTGTTTTTTTTTTTTTTTTTGGGGGGGGGGGGGTGGGGGATGGATGTGTGTCTTCTTGAATGGCTGTTCCCCTGCCCTTAAGTTTAAGGCTGTTTTCAGACTTCGCCAAACGTTTGATTTTTGTAATTATCGCTAGGATTTCCCCAACCGCCCTCCCCACACACACTCATACACCCACCTCGCTCTAGACGGAAACTAAAATTGTGATTTAGATATTTGGTCCCAGCGGCCCTGCCTGCGCTCAGCAAATGGTTCCATGTCACTCGCTGCATCACAATATCGGAGCGGCGGCGCTCGGTGGCAGCTAATCCTCTGAGCCCGTTAATAAGCTTAGGAGCACGTTCATTGAAGACTGACGCGTTAGTCACAAACAGGGAGAAAATATCTACTGGGGGAAGCTGAATTGGTTTTAATCATCTGCTAATCACCAGTAATGAGACCTACTCTGGGGAAGAAAAGAAAAACAGATAGTCAGAGGGAGGTTTTGTTCTTCACAGCGGAGTAACAGGGAATGAGAGGGCAGCTGTTATTAGGAGAGAAAAGATGGAAAGAAAGGAGGGATTTGGCCAGACCAGATGAAACTTCTTCTGTGGCGCACTGTTTTGTTAGCTGAGTGTTTCTTTCATTCAGCCTCCGAAACTTCAGATCTGTCAGCCCCTCTGAAAGCCCCGGCGCACCTCTCCGAGCCGACAGGGAGAAAAGGCGCCGCCACCCCTCCCCGCCCCCCCCCCCCCCCCCTCGCCCCCGGGCCCGGCTCCCCCCCGGCCCGAACCCCCTGGCCCCGCCGAAGCCCTTCCCCGAGCCCCGCCGCCCCGCCGCTCCGGGCGCGGCTCCCCCAGCTGCCGGGCAGCGGTGGGGCAGGGCCGGCGGGGCCGGGGCGCCGCAGCAGGAGCCGGCTGGCGGTCCCCGAAAGGGCTGGGCCGGCTGGAGGGTGACTCTGCCTGAGCGGGGGGATGCCCCTCCGTCCCCCTGGAAGCCCACCTTGAAGGTGCCTTCCTGCCCGCTCAGGCGTCCGCCTGGGGAATTTGGGCTTCAGGGTGACTGCTGGGAATGAAGCGAGAGGGGGACACAGACGGCACGCAGAGCCACGCGGGGACACGCGATGTCCTCTGGCTGGGAAGTCAGCTCGCCTTCCCACCAGCGACACCTGAGCAGAGTTTGCTTCGAGAAGCAGGCGTCGTGTTCCGCAGGGGAACGTCGAACAATAAGCAAAGCTGCGGTGCTTAAGAAAAGCCATGAGGGGACTTTGCTCCACACGTTGTGCAGACCAGCATCCCCAACCCCAAGGTGCTGGTGTGAGGACCATTGCAAGACACTGAATGTAGCAGGTCACTCGGTTCCTTAACAGGAGGCCCTGGGTATCTCCTTCAGATAGATCATGTTCACTTTTTTCTTTCTTTTTTTTTTTTTTAATTTTAATTGGGTTTAATTTTTGGCTTATAATTGTGCGCCTGGCTCAGACAGAGGAAGAAAGCCCTTAGCTACATTTTTAAAAATCCAAGCTTGGATGAGCTCTTTAAGTGATTATAAAGTTGACTAAATGTAAAAGCTTTGCAAAGGCAGTAATTTCAGACACACTTCTGGCTGCTAAGACATGTCTATGTTTCATTTTCTGTGTATTTTTAGGGACCTTAAGTGGGGTGGGTAGCTCACTCACTGGAAAAAGGTTTTTTTAAATGTCATGCTTCATTTGGCTGTATGGAAAAGCTGAGTATCAGATGTCCTGTCAGGAAACAAGATACACTGATATACAATGTGCAAACATTTTATTTTGAAGAACTCCTTCACAGTCTCACTTCATGGAAGTGAGTTGCCCAACTTAGTCACACAGTAAAGAGAAGTCTACATCCTGATTTTGGTTTAATTTCTTGCTTTAGAGCTCAGAGCAGCAGGATATCTGAAAGGGAAAGCGTGCCTCAGTTTTTTTCTACTGTTTCAATACTTCTTATCTCCACCATCAGGAACTGGGTCTCAGTACGTCAGGATATGGAGAGAACATTAGCCTAGGGAAAATTTTTAACTTCTTCTTTATGGCTTGTTTGTTAAGAGTGGGAGTGGGAATGACTAGTCTTTTATTTGGGATCATCGCAGCATCGTGTTCCTGATTTTGCAGAAGGGCTCTCTGCAGGTCTGGGGATAGGTGGTACCAATGGAAAACTGCAATTCCTCATCAGGCAGTTTTTTTAGTCCTCTTGAGCAGAAGGACTTGAGAAGCTTTACATTTCAGGGCAGGCAACACTTCTCTAAATGCCTGTTGTTATGATATGACCTTATTCTTGTGCCACCAAAAGTCCTTTGGGTTATAGTGAGGAGACAGAATCAGTCATTTTGGGAAGGAAAAAAAAATTCAGGAAAATTTAAATTCCTTTTCCTGTGTCCTAGAATAACTGACTCAGGTACTGCCATTTACTTCTATTGAGTTACGCCTGATTTTGCAATTCACCTTGAATGAAGAATAGACTGTTCCTTAAAAGTGGCTATATATTTGGGGACCATCATACTCATCAGCTCCACAAAGATAACCTGAAAGGTCTCACAGAGAAAAAAAAAATCCCGTTGGAAACCAAGCTTCTTCACAGGTCTTCAAGGCAGAAAGAAACCTCTTGCCTCCTTGTTCACCAGCTTTAGGATTCTCAAGTCATAAACAGTCATGGATGTCATGAAGTGTACCCAGTAATCCCCAGCAGTAAGACAATGTGCAGAAACCCGTGTTTCAAGAAATTGGATTGAATTTTAAGACAGAAATTGAAGTTAGGAAAATGTGTCTCTCTCCAAAATAAAACAACCAGAGATGCCAGACATAATCATAGTGGCCTTGTGTATACACTCCTTCCAATTTGGAAGAAACTTTGCCATGATAGTGAGTATGTCATCAAAGCCTCAAGGTAATGTTTAATTGAACTCTTTTTCTTTTCTTTTTCCATAACTATATTCAGTATTGTACTGATGTTTTCTCAGCTAGTTCATCTGTCTCCGCATTTTATCTTTCTGTCTGTCAGGCTTATTAGCATACTTTGACAGATTAAAAGGCTAAGGTCAAACAAACAAATCCCCAAAGAACTACTGCTAATTATTGTCATATGTTTTTTAAATACTTTTGCTTCTTCAAAGAATTTCATAAGGAACTAAATTCAACTTTGCAGTCTAACTGTTTCTTTTATGAGCCCCCTCCTCTCTTTAGCAACGCTTTTCCTAGCCACCCTCTAGTGCCCCTACCCCCATTCTCATGTTTTAGGCAGGCAATTAGCTATTTACAAAAAAGCAAGCCTGTGCTTCAGATGAGTTACATTTTGTGGAAGGCACCTGGAGCACATATTGACACACAGCGAGTACTGTTCAGTAAGCCAACAAACGCGGATTCAGGTGGCTTTTCTGTTTCATGATGTCTGAAGAAGTAAAAGACACTTTTTATCGCTGGCAAAGTGACACAGATCATCCTTTTTGCGGAATCCTGCTCAGGGACTTGTGAGTGCTGCATACAGCTGTGGTCAACAAAGGGGTCCTTCGCACCCCAGCATTTTCACTCTGTTTGTATGGTGAGGAGAACTGGCTAGGATCTGAAGGTAGAGTCAGAAGGTCAGTGAGCTGCGCGTTAATACCAGGTGCTGTACAAAGTTTTCCTTACCTTCAGCTTCTTAGAAGACAAAACAGAGCAAGTAGATGGTCAGAGCGTGAGTGGAAAAAAAAATGTTAAAGACAACACAAAAGTCCAACACATATTCAGTTGGGAAGAATGATTATAACCGCAGTCAGCTGAATACTTTCTGTATTCGTTGTTGGCCAAGGTAAATAATAAGGTAGGAGTTTGTCAGATAAAGATAGATATTGGCTTCTTGTGAGGATGAGACAACAGGTGGCTAAAATAAATAGAGGGGGAGTGCTTTTGGAACAAGATAAGCGACAAAACAATCCTGATTATCTTAATGAGTAGACATGTATTTATCTTATGCCTCCACTTTTCTATTAATTTCCAGACACTTCCGTACTTCAAGACAATATATCTGTTTTTTAAAGGATTAATTGTTTGACAGGTACGCAAAGGTAGCATTGCCAAACCTTGTTCATGGCAGGTAAATCATTACATGGCCTAAGACAGTGTTCATTAGCAGTATTGTCAATCAAGTGGGAGTCCTGCCAGAGAATTGCTGATGATACGACAGGGTCAGAGACGAAGATATTCAGTCTCTATTCATCCATCAGATTATTTTTTTAAAAATCAATTTACAGCATGATAATTGAGTCAAGTTTATTGTGCTGCCCCTCAAACAATGTAGGATTTGGTGATTATAAATCTCTTGGTACTGAGACCACACAAAAAAGAGAAAGAGAGGAAGAAAGAGGAAAAAAGGAGGGAGGAAGCAGGAGAGTTGGGGTAGGGTGGGGAGATGAAAGCTAATTGTCAAGATAAATATTTAAAGAAGGGAAAGTTCCAAGTGGAAAAGGCCTGTCTTTAAGGTGAAAAAAATAGTTGGGAGATGAAGTCCTCAGTTAAAGAAATTCTTCACTAAAGGTGAAGGGCTAAATTGCCATTCATGTATCTGTATCATCTGAAATTATTCCACTGATAAAACCAGTGTGCATCCTTCCCAGGGGAACAATACTGCCTTCAAAAGTATTGTTTCTTTCTGCTGTGTTGGAGAGCCCTTTTGTAAAACGTTTTCCCCTTCAAACGTGCATCTGTGCATGCCTGTGTGCACGTATGTGCATGCAAGGTCTGTGTGCTGACTACGTCTCTGTGTCACAAGATTAAAAAAAAAATAATGTGGAAGGGAAAACGAAAAGTCTCTTTCTAAGGCAGAAAGAGGAGGGCTTTCTACAGGGAGGAAAGCCCTCTTCTGTCAAGCTGGGCATGGCTCTGATTTCCAGGGCAAATGTCCAGTGCTGTATTTCCAGCCCAGGAAGAGGTGTTTGTAAACCTCCCTCGCATGACCTGCACCCTTCTCACACTTACGCCAAAGAGTTAAAATAAGTGCCGTTGCCATCATGCACAGTCTTCCTGTAAACTGATGTTAGTGGTAAACATGCGCTTGCTTATCTACTTTCCTCAGTTTGCTGTTTGGCTGATTTCAGACACATGATAAATAGGCCATTCCTAAATTTTCGTATAATTACATTTAAATATAATTTTGAGCAATTAAAATGAATGGGAGAGGAATTCATATGAAATCTGTCTCAAAATAAACCTACAAAATATCTGAGTGGCGCAATCCAGGGTGATTTCTTAAACTCCCCTTCATACAGCAGCCGTGCTCACGAGCTCTCCCCTCAGACCCCGACTCCTTTCTGGGACTCATCAGGCTGATGCTGAACATATTTAAATCCTCCCCATAAAAGGTTTAGTCTAAGTTGCTTCTCCAGTACTTGTTTGAACATTAAATATGCAAATAATCATCATTACACTTCCAACAATTACACATGTTTGCGAGCACCATGTCAAGTACTGGCAGCAGTGCAATCATTTGTAAAGACAAATATTCCATTCCAAGAGATGTCATGCTGCTTAGAAGATTTCTTTTTGTATTAGTAGCCACACTGCTGCTTCATAAAGTGTGCAAATGAACGTGACAGTGCTGCCAATAGCTGCCAGTTCCTTCCTCTCGGCAGAGCAGATGTCAATCAACCATCCCAAACAGACAAGGCCTCGGTACAGCCGCAGACATTAAACATGTAGGATGGAGAAGGGAGGGCACAAACAACACAGGCAGCGCAGGGGCTCAGCGTACTCCTCTCTCTCCCTCTCCCTCCTCCTGCTTTCCCTCTCAGCCTTTCTCCCTCTCTCTTTCTCTCTGAGGAGGCCCGAGGCCGTTGGAATATTTTAATTTCTGATTTCTGACTATATTATCGCATGTTTGTAACAGACGAATTGTAATTTGTAGCTCTGAGGTGATATGAAAAGCTGCCTGCGACCGTAGGACAGATGCAGGCGTGTGTGGCAGACTTCTCTCCTCGCTGCTCTTGCCTCCTTCCCTCTCTCTGCCGCTCTTTATGCGGTTATGGATAATTGTCAGCATTCACTTTTATCACATCCAAAGTAGCAGCTTAGAGAAGATGCGACTTTAGTCAGGACTAATCTTGCCTCCTCCTGAAGTGGGAAAATCCCAAGTATTTCAGGGTCCTATTGATAACCCTTGTGCTTTTTTTCCATAAAAGACGAATGACTCTGGCAAGCTTGGGAGACTGCAGATAATGGGATTGACTTGGTACTTAAATCTCAGTGAACCAAGACAGCATAAGTAATTAGTGAATTGGATCCATACTGGGGTGCTAATGATGGCTAATACTGCCCCACACCATTCTAAAAAACGCAAGATACACATCCATCTCATTCAGATAAAACGGAGGGGACACTGCTTTTGCGGGCATCGTTTATTTCTTCCTTAGCACAGAATTTATCCCCCGTAAAAAAAAAAAAAAATCTAATTTTCCTGGAGTGACATCTAGAAGAACAAGTGACCATTCTGTCAGAAGAGTTCATTATGATCACAAATACCTCTGGTGTTTTTAATTAAGAAAGGCTAATTAAGAGAAACTACGCATTTATCTTCTTATCTAGTTGTCAAGGGAAAAGTCACAAACACTAACTATATGCTGTTTGAATGGGAGAGGCAGTTCATATTTTTAATCTTTTGGGTTTTTTTTTTCATTTTCAAACAGACCAAATCCTCACACAGGAGAAACTTCTCTTAAAGAAAGTATTTTGTTTTTTAAACTGACGTTCCAACTTTTGTTAAGTGTGGTTCAACTCCGCATCCCGATTTTCCTCCAGGTTAGTATAATTGTGTACAAACTAGCATTCTGCCTCATTTTTCTTTCCCCACGGAGTGATAGCATTTTATCAGGATAATTTAGATAAATGTCTTTCCATAGGGTTTGCTTATCCTTCCAGGAGCTATGATCGACAACCAGCCACATAAGATGAATGGCATCGTGTTTTGATCAAATGTATTCTCATCTAAAAGTAGAGAGGGTTTCAAGGTGAGGGGAACGTCTGTTTTCCTCAGATGTGATCGTCAGAGGGTGGTCCTACCCCCCCTCCCCACCCACCCCACCCCATACCCTCCAGTTTGTTACGGTGGCTGCGAGTTAGGATGCTTGTGCGTGTGAGCGTGCACATTGCAGGTATCAGACCCTAAAACCAGGGATGTCTCAGAGGAAGATGCGTTGAACTAATCAAACGGTCTTAGCAAAAAGAGTTTTCCAGGGATAGCTGAAGAAAGGGAGGAGGTTGGGGGGCGGGGGGGGGGGGGGGGGGGGGTGGCAGAATGGCACGCAGGAACTGGGAAGCACCCTTCAGCTTTCATGCTGCCAGCTAAATCCTAAACGCAGACAACTGATCTTGCCTCTTTCAGCTTCTTATTTGCAATTTGTCCTGTTGTTATGGGACTTTCAAAAAGGTGTGACTCAAGGTAGGCTTGGGCTGTAGCATATAAAGGGTTAAGATGCAACATTACTGATTAACAGCAAAAGAGACTCCTGCCAGACACTGATTTTTTTTTTTCTTTTCTTTTCTTTCTTCATTAGGATTAAGCTGAAATCTTTCTTTTCCCTGGCTGTCAGAAGAGTCTTAATTCTGTACTGGGTTGTTTCGGCAAGTACCTCAGTAGGTGTGTGTGTGACCACAGTAGGAAATGCTTTTTAAGGAGAACTTCATATTCAACATTGGAGGAGAAAAAGCTGTTTAATACAGGGGCTCTTCGTTTTCCTTCTCAATCTGTAACTGATTAGGAGGCATTCAGAGCTAATGTAGGATGAAAAGATGGGCAGATTCTCGGCTGAGGAGGCGGAAGGCCGGGGTGGGGGGGGTTGGTTGGGGTAAGGATCTGAGCTGGATTAGTACAAACGCAAGTTTTAGTTGGGATGGGGCTAAAGTGTTAGCCCAGAGGCAGGCAGGCTGCCCTTCATCAGCAGAAACGCTCTCACTTCAGTGACTCTTTCTGCTTCTCAGAAAGCAGAGAGATTCCCCCTGAAAGTAGTGCTTTGCAAACTGCAGCTTGAACCTCATCCTTTCCATCTGACCCAGAGATTTTTTTCTTTCTTCCTTTCTTTCTTTCTTTCTTTCTATCTTGCTGCACACGAGAACTTTTGGTTTGCATAGTTGCTAGGTGCAGATATTTCTAAAATGACAGACGTTTTTATAATACTAATAAATCACACAGTCCTTTAAGTCTAAAACTGAACTCTGCCTCTTCCCCAACCAGGTTTCCTTTTGCTTTTCTGCTTACCACCGACTTATCTGACTCTTGCTAGCTTTTAGGCCTTGTTGTGATCCTAAAAAAAAAAATAAATAAAATCTTATTTTCACTGTTCAAAACCTGAAGTATTTTGTCCTGAAGAAATCTGAAATATGGTAGTCTACATAAATAACCAGGATCCCCATTTCATAATTAACAACATTTTTGGGGGAGCACTGCAGCGTGGAAGGGTAGGACAAGAGTATGAGGAATATTGTTGTAAAGATGTGAGGATGCACCTTCTGCAAAATTAGAATACTGTTTAAGGAAGGTCTCCTTTCTTAGATTTCATACCATAACTGTTCCCCTTCCATGAATTTAGCTTTTGGAAGAGCTTCATTGTTGATCTTCTTAACAGCCTGCATTTCCCCTTGAATATGATGAATGCAGCTGCAAGACCCTGCATCACCAGTTTTGGGAGTTTGTCACACGGTGGGGGTCTTGAAAGAGTTTTGTAGCAGAAGGAGAAATACCTCCCTTCTTTTGACCTAATTTGCTCAAATATTTAGTAGTTACTCCCATTTCTGCTGTCCTCCCTGGAAATAACCCTAGAAATTGCAGGCACTGATAGAAATAATCACATCGCTGGGCAATTTCATCTAAACCACTGCAATTCTCAGTTTTTACTTCTGAAATATTATTCCCCATTTTTTCTCACTAAACAAGAAGGCTTTGGCAGAAATCAGAAAAAAAAAAGCTAGAACTGATATATGATCTGTCCACTTACACCTTAGACTTACATACACTATTAGCAGAATTACAGAGCTTGTAGCAAATGGTATTAAATCTCAGACACTTGGCTAAAAGCAGGTCCGTATCCAAGGTTATAGAAAAGGAGGGGTCATTTTTATGAAGATACTGACCTTCCCCAAACTAATATCTGCCACACATTTCTTTTCCTAATGTTTCAGAAGGAGGTCAATTCATTCCCAAATCCTTTCTAACAAGACTTTGAAAGTTACATTAAAAAAAGAAAAAAAAAAAAAGGAAAAATGTACAGAGCCCTTACATGAATCTGAAGGCAGGACAGACTATGTTAGTTAACTTCTTTTTGATGCTGAGGCGTGGAAGTCAAGATAACACTTGTTTTTCCTGCCCATTGGAAAAAATAACAGGAGCTGCAGGAGCATTTTCATTAAGGGGAGAAATATGGAAGAATGAATCCTGAATCACTCTTCCCTAATGGGAAATGCCCAGATTCTTCTCATCTGCTGTGGGTGAGTTTGTAGTGCACATGGATAAGTAGTGAAGATAGAACAGGTTTATGGTAAAAGGAAAGTGGAAGCAGTATATGTACACAACAGTTTCATTCAACTTTTGATTTTTCCTTTCCGCAATTAAGCACACTCGACAGAAAGACAGAAAGAAACGGGTCTTATTCTAAAGAAAGCAACTCAGAATACCATACTTTGCTTTTTCCATTTTATACCAGATATCAGGGTGCTGCTGAAAAAGTCCCAGAATTAAAAGTAATTCCCTCAACTTGAGCAAACAGTCCTGAAATGTGTCAGTCGCTGGCATGTTTCCACTGGTTTGGAAGTTTGAAAGCAGGCTAAAAAATTTAGGGGTAGTTTTTGTTTGTTTGTTCCTGACCACTGATAGCATGAGCTAGCAGCTGGTAGGAGAATAAAGGAAAATGTGTGTGTATTGGCAGCAGACAATTTATAACATGAAGCGATTATTCTCTCAGAGTCTTAAACATCAGAACTTGTGTCTTAAAAAATAATAATTTGCTTGGACAATTTTACAACTGAGCATTTAGTTTTTTCCCATTTTTCCTCCTTCAAAGATGTGTTGGAATTTGTAACCAACAAGATACATAATTTATCAATCTTGTACTTTTTTTTAAGAGGCGTTTTTCAATCTTGTGCCTTTTAAAGCCTTGTAGCAATCCCAGCTTGGTAAACCTACATCTCCACCTAGTGGTTTCCCAGAAAGGTGAAGCCATTATTTTTCAAGCAGCGAGGGCATCCAGATAGTTTGCAGTGCAACACCAGTGTGAAGAAACTACGTTCTTTTTGAATAAAATATTTTAAGAGTCGTGATATGTAAACATGCTAATCGAATGTTGAAATTTTGTTGCCATGTGTAATTAGATAACGGCTCTTTTATTTGTTAGTATTCCTTAATAATTTCAGCTTCCAACGGAAAAACCAAATTTTAGTGCAACATCGGTTCATCCTGTATTTTCTGTAACCCCGTCCTAAACCATGCTTGGGAGTTAGAGATACCATCTTGCCTACACCCACAGCTCTGATGCAAAGTGTGACCAAAGGCCCAAACTAAGCACAAAACAATAAGCTAGAACTTGAAAATGCTCTGGGACCTCTCCTTTGAACAAAGATGCTTTTTATAAGCCTCTGGTTTAGGATACGTTATAGCTGATGTGAGGAATTTTCAGGAAATCCATGAAGGGAACAGGCATGCACAATGCATGCAGCTTTGGTACTAGAGCAAGAAAGATTTTTAAAAGCTATTCTGTCCTTTCACAAAAAGTCTTTTCTTGACTCTTCAAAAGATTCTTTCGCCAATTGTTCTAAAAAAAATTATGAAGCATAGCTCTTAAAGATTCTCCTTCGGAATATAAAGACTTGGATTGCTGAAACAAGCTCCAGTGCCAATGCAGTTGTACACAGTCCCATACAGTCACTGTAAACCATTCCTGCAAGAGCTATCTGAAGCATGTAAAAAAACCCTTTCAGGTACACAGAGAAATTATTATCTTTCAGTACCAGCAAATCCATTCTGTTTAAAAAATATAATATAGGCAGAAATTAAGTTAGTCGCCTGACCCTGTCCAAAATACCTTAGCTTTTTTGGCCATAGTTCTCATTCCTCTTTCGTGTCTCTGCAGTGCCAGTCACTTTGCACAGCAGTGAAAATCCAAGTGTTTTTTGGGGGTTAGTATCCCATTCTTTTAACAAAACAGCCTGTTCCATAGGACTATTCATGGTGCACAATATTAAGTGTGTGCCTAAACCTGTGCAGGATTGGATCATTCACATGGACAGTGGATGTACTGTTAATTAAATGCTACTTGTAATAAAATATATTAAAGTGATTGAAGCTGCTGTAGCTGCAGTGGGCCTAGAAAGTACAATAATCCTTCACTGTAATGTAGAATCCTCGTGTCAGAAACATGTACAGTACTTAGAAAGAGTATAATTAATGCACATTAACATATATACTCAGAGAGAGAATATATGAAGAGGGTGCTCTGGGACATGGTTAAAATTTTTGTGACTTCAAATTAGGGAAATTTGGAAAATCTCCAGTTCAGCAATTTAAAATGATTAAATGGTATCATAACGTTGTCCTAAAACTGGACCAACGTGAAGAAATGTGGAAATGTGGTTTTGTTTCATTAATGAGATATTCCAGCCTTAAATATTGTTTTCCACAAATACAATAAATATTGATCTTCTTAGCTAATTAAGAATGGATGGTCACCCACAAATAATTAAACTAAACATTTAGTCTTGTATAGTGAAATGAAAAATTAGATGCTTATTTCAGAGATGGGTAGCATGCGAAGGTCATTCGACAGTCCAAGGTCAGTATTGGATTAAAACTGAGATCTACCGCTGAAGAGCAAGGAGGAATTGTTTTGGAGAAGGAGGGTCATTTTGGGTGGCTCGCGCTGAGAACTGTTGCTGTCTGAGACGGTCACTGTTTGAAATTTGGAGGCGGAGGTGAAAACTGGAGGTGAAAATGGAAGCTCATTTTTCCTGTAGAGAGAGTTCACCCTTCTCTTGGAGAGTGAGACCTGCAGAGCACTGTCAGCCGTCAGCATGGTGAAGTCACCAGCAAGAGAGCCTGGCTGGGCTTGCCCTGAGCTCTGGTGGGTCGCTGGGCTCCTTCTGGGCAGTTGGAAATGGTGTCCTGTAACACATGCTATGTCTGACACATACATGTCACAGACCCAGTGCTCTTGACAGCATCTGGTTAAAAGCAGTTTGGGCAGACAACACAAGTGCTGCAAAACTCTGGATTAGCTTTTAGGCAGAAAAATGGAGCTGGTTGAAAAATAAGAATGAGACGGCAAAACCCCCACGCTTCGTTTCCTTGTTGCTTTAGCTGACCTTTGGCTTTTTTATGTTTCAGAATTAGATAAAAAATGTAGAATCAGAAAAGGAAAAAAGTGACAAAAGCAGAAATTCAGCCTCTTTAGGAAGAAGATAAGGTCAGAGTCCATCTGGGCTGCCCAGTCTTACTTGCCAATTGTTTGTTGGTCATGCTATGTCCAACTGTTTAAATCCATGCCAACTATCTGGGCCCTTTAAGTAATCCAAGTAGTCAATTAGAGAGCTCAGTGTGATTGAGCATTCTTCATTGGCTGTCACGGCAATAAAAGGGCCATAAGTGTTGGTTTAATGATATATGTAAGAGGATGAAGTATCCAGTGCTGCTACTCAAAAGATATTTTGCTTTTCCTGACTGTAAAATTCATAATCTCACAATATGGGTAGCTCTAACAAGAATCTAGAAAATCACTTTCTCAGGAGAAAATGAAAAGATTTGAGGTGTTGGATAAAAGCCCTTGTGACTGTTGAGGAAAACTACAGGCTCCACAAATATTCCAGAGAAATAAAGACTCAAAATAACAAATGTGCGTAAGCCTGGAGAGTTGCCAATATTCCAACCACTGTAGATTTCTCATCAGGTGGATGAGATTTCTCATCAACTTGGAGTTGTCATAGACATAAGTAATAGTCAACACAAACAGTTGACAGAACTAACTGCCAAATGGCAGTCTTCATATTATGTTGTCTTTGACCTAAAAGGAAGAGCAATTGTGAGCTTGCTTTAACAACCTTTTTGTTTTCCAGGCCAATCATCTCATTCTTGCCAGAGTCTGTGCTATGTTCATGTGTTACTGTCAGGGCTTTCAAGGAAGTATTAAGTAACACAAAGCATTTATCAAACATGTACAGCAAAGTTGACATGATGAAACTCAGATTATTTTACTGTAATATAGTTGTTGGATCCGAAAAAATGTACAACAAACTTTCTTCATGATTCCCTATACCTTTACAGGTCCGGGAACCACGTGACAACCCACAGCTGCTGCGTAACATGGCTAGAAAACTTATTGTGTTCTCGTTGCTAGGACTTCTTTACTCTATATTCAGGGTCTAATTTTCAGGAATTGAAATAAGCACACACTCTAGATAAGTCATTATTTCTAAAACTTGGGGACTCAGAGACTCGTATCATAAGTAGAGAGACCATCACACAAAGTTCTTCAGTTACAGACATATATTTTATCAGAGATTTATTAGTATAAACTGATATATAAACTCTAGTATTATAACTAACATGAACTCTAGTATAAAAATTTATAAACTCTAGTATTAAACACATTTTGCATTTTTCTTCTTTCTGTAATATCACTGGTTAAATTTTTTATCAAGTTAATTCTTCTTTTTTTGAGGGGGAAAAAGGGTGGGGGGAATGAACACGGTGCATTTTCAAATATAAGCCAAGATTTCTAACATCCATGTCAATTTTAATGTAGTTTTACCTAACTGTTCTTAGAAGTCCACAGGTACTGTGAAGCATTTCCTTCAAAAAAACAAAAATCCAGACCTCCTTCAGTCACAAGGGAAGTGACCTGCAGAGTATCCGAGCACCTACGTGAGCAGCATGGCACTGCAGAATGCCTCATCCAAGTCTCTGGTGGGAAAAGGAAGCTTTTCTTCAGCCTCTTCCTCCTACTTCTTTTTTTCAATCACTCCCACCCCCTCCCAAAAAAAGATCAAATTATACGTAAGTTTTGCTCTTAAAAAAACCCCAAACAAACAACAAAGCCCACACATATGCCCTGTCTTTCATCTGCCTGTGAATATTTCATTGGTCAGTATTCTGGGTACACCTACTATTACTGCATTAACACTGCTGCATGTAGTGAGCAGTGCAAACTGACAAAAATTAAAAGTATGTGGGGGAGAAAGGAGTGCTCGAAATCTTAGTTGAACTGAAGTCCAAGATAGCATTTATCCTGTGATTTCGGTAGAGCAGGGGTTTCATTGTAACCGATGACAAAACCTTCTGACTGATTTCATTGGTACACAGATTTTTGGAGCCATGTAAAATACTTTCCTTATTTGCAGTAAACCTTTATATATTTATGTATAGATACATTTATATATATTGTCGAGTAACTGAGAGAAGGAGAGAATATAAACAAAATCACCTAGAGAACCATTAAATGATTTTAACAAATAAGAGTCATTGATGTGTCTCCCCTGTGTAGAATCAAAGTTGCAGTGGAGAAAAAGGAGAAGAGGATGCCAGGAATATGTAAGGTATTCTCCACGGAGAACACAGAGTAAATGTACAAAGATAAGACAAAAAAAAGAACAGAATGATAAAAGTTAGAAAAACATAATCATCCAGCAGATGTAACATTTATTAGCTAAGCTCATATGCAAAATAGCTTTCACAGTTAAACAAGGCAAGGTGATATTAACATACACTGTACCGTTTCTGCCCTGTATATACACAGAAAAACATAATGCATATATTCAATCTGATGAAAAGCTTTAGATTTAAACTTGCTAATAGTAACTGTAGGTTTAGTACAAATAAATGTGATTCAGAGATGAAGTTCTGCAACATAGCCCAGCCCACATTTATGCAAGGGCTGCCAGAATTTGCTTCAGATATAAAGGTATTGCCCAGCTTTCAGTCCACCATTTAGTAAGGAGCTGATGAAGCCTTCACTTGCAAACATAGAGATTCTATTCCCTTTTGGCATTAGCCATTTTCTGTGTCATTAATACATAAACCTGCAATAGTCTTGTGATACAAAATAGTTTCTGCATTCTTGTGCTTGTCTGCTGTAGTCCGACATTTGTAATGCTCTAGGCAGCATCTGCTGCAGTTGATTTTATATGACTTCTCATGGGATTTTTAAACTTTGTCTGTGTGTAAAGTTCACAGGCTGTGTTGTCTTCCTCAGCTACTCCAAAGACTCACAAAACCATGTAGACAACAAGGGTGGTTCCCTCCACATCTGACAGCTGGTGGTCCCCAGATGGATCAGCCCTGAAACCTTGGGAAAGCCAGAGCTGAGCTGGAAAGACTTAAGTGTCTTCAATAATACACTAGGAGGGCTTTTGAAAGCCTTGAGCTCCACAGGATTTTCTGCCAAGGATTTTCTGTGAGTTTAACACAGTCTGAAGTGTATGGTTTCCAGCAGTCACAACCTCCAGAGACTATGTCAGCCAGGCTTCTGGGAGGCTTCTCACGTGGCTCTGCAACACGTGTGACTCGTGGGAGGCCTGTCCCCAAATGGTACAGAAGGGCTGAACCCCCCACTGCTATCCAGCTGGAGAAGGCTCTCTTCTGTTCACTAGCCAGCCTTGCTGACTGTGAACCTAACTGCTTTAGCAAAAGTTGCTCAGTTCTTCCATTTAGAAAGGCCAAAGTATCTCCTTTTTTCTCTTCCGTTTCAACATTTTGAAGTAAAATCATCACTAGGACAATGCTATAGGTTTTGCTTACACATCCTTTTTGTCTAAGAAAATAACAAGATTGTTGGAAGCACCTGTTAATGCTCTCATACCAGTGACCCGTATTTTCATGCAAATACACAATTGCTCCATAGTTACAAAAATGTAACAATAGGCTGTAATTTATAGCAGCAACAACATCAGAAACACCCCAGTAATGTTCTCAGTTGCTAATTGATCGTTTGCTACAACTACTTTCCTTACAGACATAAGCTAGTAACGCCATTAAAAGTTAGAGGTCTAGCAGAGATCCTGCTGGAACAAAAGAGCCCAGATGGCTGACTGGTACACAACAGCTACCAATACTAGCTTTTATCTGTGGAGGCCATCTTTGAAATACAGGTCAAATCAGGAATGAAATATGCTGAGGGATCTTTAACTATCAAGCCAACCTGTAGTAGATAGATACATGGAACGTAAAATCCATTTCAAAAATCATTAAATCTTTTAGAAGAGGCTGCCCTGCAGAAGAAGCTGAAGGTTTGAGGTAAAACAGGAGTTCATTGAGACAAGCTCTTCTTGGAAAGTTTAATCTTTAAATACACCTGGCCTGCAGGTATCTGACTAACCAGCTCAGCGGGCTTCGGTTATACTTATTCCTTCCACACATATAAACAGCGATGGGCTAAACAAAGGCAAGCTTGGGAGGGTCTTTATTGCCTTGCTCCAAGTACTTCTTCAACAGCTCTTCTCTGTCTGGTGGACACTAACAGAGCATGTAAATCTGTTTTGAGGTCCTCCTGCTCTAGCTATGATAATTTACTAAATAACTTCCTCTGTAGGCATAAAGCTTTTCATAAAGATTTGCCATATACACACACAATGATTTTTTTTAAATTTATTTATTCACAGTATACCAAATTTGGCTGTGACTGATTTGCTGCTTTTATGCATCCTGGCAGAAGACAATTTTTGTGTGTTGACTCTCACCATGCTTGAAATGCCAGGGGAGCAATGCGCAATCTGATAAAGTTCTCTTCAAGGAAGTTGGGGATTTTCCATTTTTTTTAAAAAATTCAACTCATCTCAAGTCAGGATGTCTTTTCAGAAGATATGCTCCAGCCTTAATTGGGGTGCTCAGTCTGAGGGTAAATGGGTGAAATTTAAGGGCCAGCAATATATAAGCAGTTTCTCTAAATAATCTCACAATCTCTTCAATTCTATGCATTTAAAATGAAGAATCTTGCAGTGTGCAGCCTGCAACATGTTAAGTATTCTTGGAACACGGGCAAAGCATTCACACCCAATAAGTAACTCTACATCACTTGCACAGTGAATTCTTTCCCACTCTGCATAAAATACAGTCTAAGTGAGTGCAAGTGCAGATTAACAGGGTAGCAAGCACATGGATGGTCTCCACAGCCTTGCTTCAAAGCCATTGTGCGGTGGCCGTGAAGCCCCTTCAAGCTGTGTGGCTGTGATCTGTGCTCTGTGGGCCTTAACGCCTGACTTTCTGCGGTCCAAAAATACAGCCCTGTGACCTCCGGGTGACTTTTCGATCCCTCTTCTGAACGAGTCTTTGAAGTGAAGAAAGACAGGACAGATCCTTAGAATCACGGTCTGAGGAAAAGCTTTGCCATCAGACCTATTAGCAATGCCTCTGCTCTGCCCAGAAATTTGAAAGCACAAACATTAAAAAGGCTAAAAAATATGAAGAAAGTGTGAGGGAACAATACCATGCGGTAAGAGAAGATATGATGATGAGTGGTTTGAGCAGTTAATACCTCATTTGTCTTCTTAAGAACGTGTACATTACACGAGGAAAGATTACAAGTCTTTTTATTTTTTTCCCTTAGTGTGTCCATGTTACCCGGAGGTACGATGAGCATTGTTTTTGCGGGAAAAGCTTGGGAGCTGCATTGTGTCTGTCACTATATGTCAAATCAAACACACCAGCTGAAGAAGTGCCTTGATTTTGCTCAATTAGTACTGTTTGCTTTGTGGCCTTCCCATTAACAAGTATAAATTTGTACAGTGGTCACCATTTAAAAATCAATATTTACCAAGGGTTATCACATCATCAAGCCTAGGACACTAAGTAGTTCCTTAAACTTTGAGTGGAAAATAATACTGCGATCTGGTAAATATTTAACACACGTATCATTTTATGGTAACCACCGCTTTTGATACAGGTGTTCATTATCTCTTCCTAGCTAAACCTTACATTAAATTACATTGCACTGGACTTCGGCTTCACTTCAGCCAGATTTCTGTTAGAGGAACTGAGAAGAATATAGTGAAACTGACTTTATAATGAATATAATGAAAACAACTATAATGAATAATCACTTTCAATTTTTGCTGTCCTCTCATCCCAAAATATTTGATTGGGCATGAGTTCTTTGTGGAAATGCTGAATTTGTAGCTAAAATATATCTAGGGAAAATTAACTCAAGATTCCATTTTCCTTTGGGTGTAACAGGAATTTTTCTGTTTGGCAAAGAAGTCTCTCCAGTAGCTAGCTGCACTGTCCAGATACTTTTAATTTAACTGCCCTGCCTTTGATGTGTAAGTAACAGATGTTTAAGAGATAAGAAATTAGATAGATTGTGATTACTGGGAAACAATTTCAATTCATTACTTGATGTTCTCATTCACTTGTTCTGAAAATGACAGTAGTTAGTAGGGTTGTTAGTTTTTTTAATTGACATTTTTTATGTTTTAACAATCAACTTAAACTTAACCTATGCACACCTCTAATTTTGAAACACATCATTTGCAAGCTAATACGTCACTTTTTTAGAGTAAATTGGAATTATTTCCAAAATGGCTTCATTTTAATTATGTGTGTGTACCACTTAGCCAGCTTGTTTTCTTGTAGGCTATGGAAAGAGGTAAGGAAAAAGCAGGAAACAACAGCTTTGCTTCTCCTCCTTTCCCAAAACAAAATCCATTCCCTCCCAGTTTTCTAAAAAAGAAGTATTTCAAATGAGCCAGAGGAAGGGCTTGGCAAGGGAGAGATTAGGTTTGGGTATTTCTAGTGAGAAGAAATAGGGATGATTAAGAAACTATCTTGGATAGCTCATTAGCTTTCAAATATTGCATGTGTTTGGTTGATAAAGGTAATAACGTTCGCACAAGTACTGTAAGGCATTTGACTTCGTACCTCACAAAATTTTGATTAAGAAAGTAAAACGATAATAAACTCAACATGGCGTATGTTGAATGGCTTAAAAAGTGCAATTTTTTCTTGTAATTGCAAACAAGGAATTCTCACAGAAATGATGTTTTCCTAGTCAGGTCCTGAGGGATCAGTTTTTAATGCCATGCTTTGAAATATTTGTATTGGTGCAGAGGAAAAGACTTAGAATAGGTGTTTGGAAGAACTTTCTGAAATACAGTACAGTTAGCCATACAAAGAGGATACCTAGGAAAGCTGCGGTTTCTCAGTGAAGGTTTTCAAGAATTGGTTAAGTAATATGTTGGGGCTGTGTAAGTTCACTTGCATCTGACTCCTAGTAGGGATATGCTCTAGATGACCCTTTGAGACCCCTCCAGAACTGCATTAGCATGACTCAAAGACAAAGCGGATCACTGACAAAATTTTAGGGTGCTCAGGAAACTGGAGCAGTGATAAATAAAAAAGAGGCTAGACTGCTGACACAATGCCAGCTGGATCGATCTCCTGATAACTGGAGTTTAAGTAAGCAGCACAGTGTTGTAGCATAGCTGTAGCAGGAGGGTGGTGGGCAGAGAAGAAGGGGACAAGAGGGTGTATAAAACTTACCAGCCCATAGCTGTACATACACACCGTACATCCCAGAACCTCTGTCACCAGTTCTGGTCTTCCTGGTCCAGAGAAAAGTCGCAGCAGTGCTTTATAGTTCGCCCTTGCAATAACCAGCCCTGAAAAGTTATGCCTGTATAGTTCCTAAGTCAGGCAACATTTTGGGGAATGAGTATTATTTTTTATGTCTAACTGGTATAATTGGAAAAAAACAGATGAGCTCTTAGGTGCACAATCCCTAAATCTCCTCTTTTTTTCCCAACTGTATAAATCATACAGTATCACAGTATCATCAAGGTTGGAAGGGACCTCTGAAGATCATCTAGTCCAACCCCCCTGCCACAGCACGGACACCTACAGAACATTGCACAGGATGGCGTCCAGGCGGGTTTGGAATGTCTCCAGTGTGGGAGACTCCACCACCTCCCTGGGCAGCCTGTGCCAGTGCTCTGCCACCCTCAGAGTAAAGAAGTTCCTCCTCATGTTAAGATGGAACTTCCTATGCTCAAGTTTGTGCCCATTACCTCTAGGCCTATTACTGGGCACAACTGAAAAAAGACTCTTCTCATCTACCTGGCACCCTCCCCTTAAGTATTTATAAGTATTGATAAGATCCCCCCTCAGTCTTCTTTTTTCTAGACTAAAAAGCCCCAAGTCCCTGAACCTTTCCTCATAAGAAAGATGCTCCAGTCCCCTAATCATACTACTGGTCCCTATGAAGTCTGATTTGTTTATACCCTCGGGCCATCATAATTATAACAACCCTACCATAGTCAGAAATTGAAGTAAGAGGTGACTTGGTCAAGTCGAGGAGAAGTAACATGGAGGAGAAAAACACACAGACTGTGACACATTCCAATGACTGGAAGGTCAGTTAGGAAAAATTTAGAGTGGAAACTAGGTTTGCTTTCTATCAGTGACAGCAATCAAATCCCGAACAATATATTAATACATTTGATATATTCCCCATCAGAAAAAAAATATGAAACCAAGTCTAGATATTTTTAGTAAATTATGTAGCTCCAAGGAGGAGCTGAGATTTGGAGCTAAACCAAGGTGTTTAACAGGCTTTTGGTCTTTGTTAAATGGGATGTAGAAAAGTGGATGAACTGAGTTGTCCTCTGGTTTCGTAATCTATGAACCTACAGCTCTGTAATTTAATTCCAAGAGCCGAATTTAAAATTAGTGAGTAGAACAGCTCTAAACCCACTCTCATTTCTATTTTATTGTTCTAAATTTCAGGCTGCTATGTCTCTCAATTGTTGTTCTGTGTTCACCTTGTAAAAAGAAACAGGCTAAGGCTCCACAGGATGAGAGTCAGGCCAGGCCAACATAGACAGGCTTTTAAGCAAGCTCCCCAAGCACCACAAATCTGTGTCCAAACCTCACAGTTTATCACGTGTTAAGCCTATCCAGATGGTAGGTTATATCCTGGTATTAACAATTCACATCCATTTCCACTTCCATCTCTGTAGAAAATTGCCAGCAAGTCTCCCTGGTGGTCTTTTAAAAGTAAAGGAACCCGCATATACATGAATGTTCACCACATATATTACAGTATCTTGTTCTGAACTAAAAACCAAGCTCTTAGTAATTTAGAATCTGAAATATGTAGCAGAACACAGCTTCAAACAGTATGAAATTGTGCTATTTGCAAGTACTTTCCCTAACTGCTTGTGACAGTCCCAGGCTCGTGAGGACAGGTCTTGGAAAAAGAGAAGGAGAGACTGACCTGCAAGTGATTTATCTGCCCGCCGGTGAGAGCTGGAGCCATGGGGCTTTGCGTGAACGAAGGTAGGACTTCTGTCCACACAGCGTTGCAGGCTCCACTACAGCTCCAGCCTGGAGTGCTATCAGCTGCATGCCCAGAACTAATGCATCAGATTTATGGACTGGGAAGCCTGGAGATTTTAGTATATGTACCAGGCAGCAGAAATAAGCGTGGAGTTACAGAGCAGACTAAACTGGCATGGACATGTAGTCAGTTAGCTGTCCAGTGGTTATTGCAAAACATGTAGCTAGAGAAATTTCAGCCTTGCAGGAACCAGGGAAACTTTTTTTTTTTTCCTTGGGAAAACTGTGAGTTTATACGTTTAAAGATTACTTGCAGATCATTAGGGCTGCCTTTCAATTTCTCCAGAGGTCACCTGGCTTTCAATAGGTCTCAGCAGAAAGCATCTCAGCTCTCTGCTTCCCCATTGTGTTATTCCCCTACAAACACTTTCCCCTTCCCTGTCCTTCCCCTGTGAACACCAGCCTGCCTGTGGGGTTAAGGCCTGGGACCATAGCTTCTGTCCCAGAAGAGGAAGACCAAGATGTGAGGCAACAGATGTTCAGGATACACTGCTTAGCTCTGCAGTTTAGAAGGGGTGGAAATAATAGGGTGTCAGAGCAGGAGCTAGTGGACCTGTGTGAAACTGAGCGGGTTTCAGGAACACAAAAGTCTGAAGGCTTTTGCTTCATCCATCTTTGACACTCTGTGGATACGCATCACTGACAGTGAGGGAAAAAATGAAAACCAACCTCCTTGTTTAACCCATGGTTAAGTCATTAAAGTCTTGCCAAGATATTTTCTTCTGAAAAACTATTTTTTTTCTGTTTTAATCGCCTATTTCTACCCAGCAGTTTTCTTTTCTTTGTTATAGTGAGTAAACCAGCTGGCACTTTAAAGTCCTCCAGATGTCTTACTCAACCGCATGTAATCTAGAACCCCAAAAAAATCTGGATTGTTTCAAGTCACCTCTTCCTCAAGTCTGTCTTATCTCCCCTTCTACAGCACAAGCAGGCCACCCTTGCTGGCATCAGTCTGAGCATCCAGCAGAAGAAGACATCCAAGATGGGCTGATAGGTAGCTTGAGGCACTTCACTTATCTAACTTGGGAAGGATATGATAATTGAGTATCTGAGTTTGGAGCATTCCTGTCCATTTTATTTAGCCAGAGAGGGAAGTAGATCCCTGCAGAGAGTGATTCAGGGTACCTAAGCTCGCTTCTTTGCAGAACCTATTTCTCTTCACTGGAATATGGAAACTGGGGGAAGATTGCAGTTCTAAATCTGTATATGAAATCCCTGCAGCTAAAAAGTATGAATATCCCACCTGCCTTCTTCCATTGTTCATACATCCCATACAAGTTCAGGCACCCATAAACATTGGCGGATATAACAAGGGATTTTCTTGCACAGCTACTGCCTTCACTGGTGCCTTTTTCTCTCTGAGCTGAAAGTGTGCCATGGCATTCAGAGCTCATTACAGGGTGCAACATGTTGTTACCCCATCCTAGCAACCCAGAGGTGCAGATTTTTGTGACACTGTCTCTTTTTTTCTACACGCTCATCCTCTGGAGAGAATTTTCATTGCATCTGCTACCAGCAGCATCTTGGTGGTTCGGCTCCCCTTACGAGGTGCAGACAGTGCAGAAAGGGGGTGAGTGATCAGCAGCTTAAGTGGCACGGAAAGTTTTTCAGCTGCCTGTTGCTGAAGGCTCAGCAGCCCTCGCAGGGTTAACCCAGAAGTGGGCTGCTGCAGTGTCTTGACACAACTCGGAAGTTTGCCAAATAGCATTAATTAAATTTCATGCCTTTCATCAGACTTATTAAATGTACTCATCCCTACCAGCTCCCATACTGACATGGGCTATTATTATTATTATTATTACTACTTTACAATTAGTGTGTTGTTCCCTAACCACCGTTAAATATGACTGGAGAGTGTTTCTGAGTTAATGCTTTAAGACCAGTCTAAACTGTAGAAAGCACTGAGAATTATAGAAGATACACTTATTTTAGGTGTCAAAGTACTTTTCCTATATTAAAATTTTTAGGGAAATGCTTCTTCCCAGCTCTGTCTTATTTTTTTCTAGACTCAAGGAATGCCTTGATCTGAGATGCATCTACATTTTGAAAGGGTGAGGTATATTTTGAGGGGAGAAGAAAAGGGAATGATTACTACAAGAAAATGTGTGGTAAAATGTTTCTGAAGTGTTTAGTGGAAAACAAACTGTTGAAAATATGCAAATTTGCCCAATTCTTGCCTTAGATTGATATGATTTTTTTTTTTTTTTCAGTTGTTATTTAAACCCTATGCCATTATTTCAGTGCAGCAGTATGAACCTGTTAGGATCTGCTGCCGTGGATTTTTTAGCCCGATGATGGATCTCAGAGAGTATGACTGTAAATAGGAGTGTGCACTTCTTCAGCCCTTTGCAGTGCAACCCCTTATAGCATCCTCATGGTGGATCATATAAGTTGCTGAAAGAGATCACACAGCTGGTCAAAGCACTATGCCAAGATCAAGTAAACGCTATTCAAATCCTTACTTCCCATCACAGGGAAGTGTATTGGAACAAATATACTAAACTCTTCTGTATTTATAGACTTTAGTAATATTCAGTGTTCATTAAAGACTGCCTTCTTTACGACTTTTACCTTGTGCTACATTCAAGCTCAGTGTGGAGAACTGTCCTACTTTTCTTTTGTTGGGTTGTGCAAAAATCAACTTGCATTTTGCCTTGGGAAAAAGGCTCAATTTGTGTTTGCTTAGCCCTAAGACGTGTGCAGAGAAAGCAAGTTTGTCATGTATCTGTCATGAAATTATCTAGATAATTCCTTTTGATAAGCAGTATTATTTTTCTGGAGCAGTATTGAAGAGGACTTTACGCTGGGGTGAATTGAGAGCAGCTGATATGGTTGGATAAATACTTGATTTCTGCCTGGTATCAGGTATATGCCTTCCATATGAGAGACGGTCTATGCTCTTCGATTGTAAAAAATGTCTCGGGTTACCCAAGAAATGATTCTCCAGACCTGAAATTTAAAGTTGGCTTTTTTTTTTCCAAGTCTGGCCATTAATAGGTTCAGAAAAAGAAGCTTTTCCTGTTAAGACACAGCACTGTACAGAGGGAGCTTGGAAACAGGCTCGTTTCTTTCACAACAGTTACACCACTACTTCTGAGCTATGTGGTTGGACTGATGTTTGGACTCCAGCATGAGTGGATGAAAGAGCATTGGTGGACTGCAAAGGCCAAACAGATACCTCACGCTCCAGCAGGAAAAAACTCATTGGTTGCAACAGAGCTCCTTTCCTAATGAAATATTCTGCCATTGTAAAACAATAAATGCTGCAAAAGGAATATTTTTTTCTGAATGTTTTCATTATCATAATTTTTTTTTTCTGTAATAATGCCCAGCAGCAACAACCGTAGAAGACATCTAGAATACAGGGCATCTAACCCCGGGGTTTCTCTGTACCAGTGTTTGTATTATCATTGCTGCTGCTTGCTTGAGCACTGGTAGGAGATTAACTTCCAAAAATGCTGGTAAGGACAAAGCTGTAGAAAGTGCTTTTTGTTAACCTGTCTGCACACCTCAGAGTGCCCCAAGAAAGCTAAGGGGGGAGCCTTTCTATTCTTCTTTCTGCTCTTGAATGATTGCTCCCTGCCATAGCTTTTGCTCTTCCCTGCGTGCCCACTCACAACCCGATACATCTGCGGAAGGGGTGGTACGTGAGGGTGGAGGAACACACCGTTGATACACTCATGGAGTTGAGGGGCTCGTGACATACCAAGGTGAGGGAGCAACAACAGCCTATGCACTTATCCATCACCTCTGACCCATGTGCAAAGGCCATGGCTTTAAGAGCATTTGTCAAAGGAGAGTGAGCAACTGGGGAAGCAGTCTTCCCTGCTCCCAGAGTTTTATGCTGCATCGTGTGTTTTTCTTAAACTGCAAACCCTGGAGGAAAACTACACAACCTGAAGATTTCACATGTCATTAAAATTACATGCATACACACTCACGCACACACACATTCTCAGGTGTTATGTTAGTGCAGTAAAGCTTGAGAATATGGCAAAAAAACCCCACCCAACCCTGTGGACAAAGGAAAAGAAAACAGTATTTTTTAATTATTTAACCGTTGTGAGCCAGCCTTATAGTTTCTTAGCATTTGGAGCTGGCAATAATTTATACTGTTAGGTACATGCCTTAACACAGGAGGGACTTGTCTGCTTGAGAATCTGAAGGCAATATCTTTTATGGTTACAAAGCAGTTGGCCAAGTTGTGCTTTTACTCCTGCTCCCATTTCCTTCCAGCTCTCCGATTCTTTTTTTCCTTGTCCTTTTCTTTCCCCAGCGCTCCCCCCAGTCATCCACCCTCCATCTCACAAAGAAGAGGGAGGCTTGTGAATTTGTTATACTTGTTGTTGGAGCACAGGCAAACTCTGGAGGGATCAGGCGAGCTCGTTTTCATCTTTTATAAACAGCATCTCTGTCTCTCTGTCTGTGCTGCAGCCTGTGGTGACACTGACCTCTGGTGATCACATAAGTAACACTCACGCTGAAGCGACACAGCTGCAATTTTGAACTCGGGTGGATTGGTTTGGTTTTGTTTTACTAGAACAGTGGGTCCCCTTTTATGAGACTATATTTTCCAGTCTGTTTTGCACCATGAAGGATGGACGTGGGTACATCTCCCAAGGCTCGCTCCCACTCTGGTTTTACACGTGGGAATTGTCACAGCCCTTCTGTTAATCTAATAAGTTTTGTACAACATTTCTCAAAATGCATATTGCCCATGATAGATGAGTTTATCATCTGTCACACTGTTTCTTGAAAACTGACTTACATATTATGTTTCCCAGGGACCTTAATTCCTAAAACGAATTAGGAATGAGGTTGTGGCCCGTGCAGAAGTGACGGCGTGCAGCTTCTCGCAACGCTCTGCCATCCCCAGGATTTCTCCTTGCACTCGCCAAAGGTGGCATTAACTCCACTGAAGTAAACGGAAAACAGACCTCCACCCAGGCTAGTTTTTGTCCATGTAGCCAAGAAAAGCAAATAAATCCAGGGCTAAGGCTGCAGTTTTCAATTGCTCATTTTAAATCTGCTCTATTATGATATTGGAATGATCTCAGCACACTGATGTTACAGAATCAAATATGTGCTGCAGACCTTGGCAGAAGTGAGCATTGAGTTAATGAAAAGAGTTTCGGCTTGACATTCGCTCTATTTTGTAGCCTTAATTCTACTTTAATTTATTCTTTGGAAATTTTAGAGCTCAATCCCATGCAGATGGAGTGAGAGAAAATATTGTGTCGCTTATTAATCATTAGCAAATCTCCGAGATGTGGCGATAGGGTAATGACACAGGTATTGGAAAGCACACTTTGAATGAACTTTAATTAAAAATTTAAGGATCGGTGATACCCTCATTCTATAAACAATGCTTTTTGAACATCATCCGGTACTGCTGTAGCCCAGTAGATATGAACAGTCCTTGAGCTCCTTAGGATCGCTTAAAATGCAAGGAAAAGAGGGAAGAATTAATTAAAAGCAGGCTGTTTAAATAAGTAAAAAATTGTTTTCCACAAAAAACACATGGCAAGGTGTCAGGTTAGATGAAAGATAGAGACAGCTAGATAATAATCCCCTTGACTGTGTGTTTAACTTTTCTTCTATTGATAGGTTTGCCTGAGTAGTATTAAAACATTTCATGAATCTGTTTAAAACACTACTTTACTGTAGCAGAATGAAAATGAATGCTTAGTAGTCTGCCGTATGCTTTTAACAAACAGATTTCATTTACTCCTTTGAGCCAAGCAAAATTAGAAGGACCTAAGGGTCTCTGATCATTTGCCCAAAATTAATGATCAGTTATTGAATAATTAACTGTCATTGATATCTCATTTCTAAAAAAATCAATGGACCCATTTAAGTGTTTGTGTAATGATAGTAATATAATCCTTCCTCATATGAACTGCAAGTGAATAGACCAAAGAGAAAAAGCACATTCTCCACCCGAAGTAATTATGAGACCTACTTAAAAATCATTTGCCTCAGCAGAAATATAAAGTATTTTTCTGCATAATTTACTTCCAAAATGTGTGCATTTGGCTTCCACTTTAAAAAACGAAACCTGTGTGACTGAAGGTAGTGCTCCAATACCCTTGAAATGTGAGAGCAGGGGTGTAGGTGATGTTTATAACAGCACGGCGAGGCACCCAAAGCCGTGGTGTTTGAAGGACCTGCGGAGGAGGGCATCCTTCGCCCCCCAGCCAGGCACTGGTGAGGGGCATCACACGACTCAACGCAAACTGACTTGCGAAAGATGGAGCTAGGGAGGGAAGGTAAAAGGCAGATCGCTGTGGTTCGTTAACCTTTTCCTCCTGATTGTGCATTGCTTTCCTTCCCACCACCCAGCACTGCTCTTCAAGGCAGCCAAGCACGGTCAGGTAATCTAGGATTTAAGTCAAGAGGACTAGGTTTTTTATAACACCACAGTGTGTTTGTAGTGCATGAGCAAAATTGCTGCCACCAGTGAGGATAGCTGTACAGATGACTCCATCCCTGTATTTTTGAAAATACTCTGGAGTGTCAAATACAACACTTAACGTTGATTGTCTTAATAAACAGTAGTGGCACGTAAGCACTTCAGCTTGGGTGCGGAGGGGAGAGGAGTGCTGTTTAATTCAAGGCTCAAGTACAGAAAACTGTGAAACTATTCAGACCAGGAATTAATTTTAAAATGTCATGTAGTTCACTCAGAACATCGTGGACTTACCCATTGCTAACCCTTCAGCTGGTAGGACAATGACTGCTTGAAGCAGAAATATTTATTAGTATTAGAAAGAGATGGCATTGTGAGCATTTAGTAAGATGTCTGTGAACATAACAAATGCCACAATTGGAAACAGAAATGTTTGCCTTATTATTTCAATGAACGTTTAAACAATAGCAACAGCAATAATAAAAAGCAGAAAAAATAAAAAAATCGGACTGAAAATCTTAGTGTTTAGCTATATTTAAAAAAATAATAATTATATGGGTAAACTAATCCCAACATCTAGTTATTTTTGCTGTCACTCATTCACTCCCACCCTTTGGCTACAAACACATTGGATTTGCCTTCATCTTTCTATTGACTATTGCTTAAAGAGTTCCACTCCCACTCTTCTGGAACAGCAATATCTGAATATTTCCCAAGAATGCCGAACTACATTCTCTGTCTTAGCTGTCCGGTTTTAATAAGCCACCAAATTTTGCCTCAGTTTGGTATTTGCGGGTTTTCTAAGAGAACAGACAGAGTCAGCAAGGGATTAGAGAGGGCACAGATTTCCCTCCTGTCCCAGCACAGTGTTTGCGTTCTCTCTCAATTCTGAGAAGGTTTATGTACTGGAATATGGCTGCCCCTTCCTATTCTGCTGAATTTACCAGCTGACATGTAACAAGAGTCTATTTTTAAATGTTTTCAACCTCTTTTTCAACGAAAAATCTGTAGGTCTTTCCCAGCCTTCCCAAATGTGGGTATATCTGAGACATATGCCAGCATATTGGGATTTTTTTTTTCTGTTGCAGAAATTAGACCAAAAGCAATATGCAGTTATGTCTGATTCCACTTCTGAGTGTGGAGTAAGCTGCGGCATAGGGGGGTGAGGGGTGGATGTTGGTTCTTGTTAAAAATTGGGGAAGGGGAGGGCTGCTGGGATTTTGTTTTTGCAGGTGACCTGCTGCAAGAGAGCTCCATTTGTGATCGTTCCGTATTAACAAAATTCAGAATCAACAGAGTTCGCATCTGAGTAATATATTAATTACAAGAAATTAGTATTTCATAGCAGATGTAATTTCTAAACATATACAATACAGGATAAACATAGGATAAACATACACTGACCCAGAGAAGGAGAGGACTTGACAGCTTAGCTTTAGCCAATCACATTTACTGTGGATGCAGAGGCATCACAGCATACTGCAGCAAGCTCCCATCCCAACCTTACAAATGCTGTCATGCATCGAGCCACTGCGTATGTTCCTGTCGTACCTGAAATGTTAGCAATTGAAAAGGAGATGTGTGTTCAGTTGACATACTCACGATGTACAGAGCATTGAAAGAAATTAAAGATGCAAAAGAAATGTTAAAACAACCCATTTTTTTCCCCTTTCAGCTGTTTGAACAGCAAGCTTCTTATTTCTCTCCTACGAATCTACGCTGATAATAAAAGGGAATTTTTAAGGAGAAGTGGTGAAGTTTCCTAGCTGAAAATGTTTATAAAATACCTACTTATCTCAAAATGATAATGATGAGAACAGCTAAGAAGCAATTACTATTTGCTTGAATATGCTGCCAGTGATCTTGTTCCATGATTTTATTTATTATTTTAGTTTCACAGTTTTTGACAAAAATTGAATCATCTTTATTTGTATTATCTGTACATCAAGCTTTTTGTGGTTGGCAGTCAAAGTCACCTGCAAGTTCTGCTTGGAACTATACCAGACCACATTTTCAATATCTATTGCAAGAAGAAATATTATTTAGAGCAGGTTTAATTGTAAAAGTGCTGGGTTTATAGCCATATTTATCAATCACCTAATAAAGGCATTTATTTGTCAGCCTGGTGCCTTAAATAAAAAAGAGTGGCATGCTCTTCTTTCATTTCAATAAATGGTATATGTGTGTGACAACTACCAGCCTGAGTAAAGCATATGATGAACATTTGTTTCCAAAGCCATGATCTAGTTCTTTAAATTGAATATAAACAAGTCTGATTTAGAATTAAAGGGATATTCTGCACTGAGATTTGCCTCCTCACTTTGTGTCGCATTTTAATTTTTTTCCCTAGGCTTCTGTTCTAATCTTGTGTTCTTAGATTTTATAGCAATGAAGGCCAGCAAAAATGTTTCTCTGCCTCAGAATCTTTAACAACATATATTTTGTATATGTGTTTTATGTTTGGTAACTGAAACAGCTGTTTTTGAAGTAATTTCCCTTGGAATATTTACAGTTCGATAGTGGTATCAGAGAAACCATAAAGTGAAGCCCACCATAAACAAAACTAAACCAGGCATAATTTCAAAGTTTAGGGAATTAGGAAAATATAAACAAGCAGCAAGACTAATGAGAAATAAACTAAGTTTCCTTTAGTTCTAATTCTGGAAGGTGCTATTAGCAACTTGTAAAAAAGAAAGCCATAATTTCCAGTGTCATTTGTTTTAAAACTGAGTGTTCCTTACTTTTTTTTTTTTTTTTTTAGTTAAGGATGTTATTCTATTGCTTCCTCTGGACAGTCCAGGTTTTCTTTAGCACACCTGAAATAGATATGTTACAATCTCCCCGAATTCTGTCTGGCTTTGAAACATAAAGGTAACTTAGTTTTGATTGTCATCTGATACTGTCCGTTTTGGAGGGGTGGGTAAGAGACGCTGAATTAAAGCAAATTTATTCCAGCATTTGTTGAGTTTAAACTCCGAACATATGTTTACCTGAAATGACAACTGAAAAAAAATTTGGGGAGGGCAAACAACTATTTTCTCTCCAGTTCAAGAATGATGGATGCTCTCATCCAGCTGACCAAGTTAACAACCAATTTCAAGTTTAACTACAAAAGGAAAGGGTAAAGGCTTTTTTTTTCTTTTCACTGTACTGTTACTACTGCAGTATATTTATAGGAAACGCAACAGAGAATTAAATCAAAACACTGATTAAAAAATGCATAACATTAATGTCACAACAGTGTTTTTATCATCTAATGATAAACTCAGAACACCTCCCTTAGTTTACAAAGCTGATTGCAGCTAAAGGCAGCGCTAGACTTTTATACATTTAGGAAACACATTATTATAGTTTGGAAAATCATTACTTTTTGCAAGCAAAATTTATTTTGTTTACTCAAATCAGATAAATGTTACGGGTATTTTATTCATCATTTTTCTGCTTATGTATATTGACATTTTTCACCAGATTCTTCCAGCACTCCAAGTTGGGATGTCAAAAACTGTGCTTGCAGAAATGAAAGTATCCTCATTATGCAAATTTAGGTTCCACTGATAGGCATGTTCTGTTTTATAAATTACATCCTCTTGTCAGAAGTCAAATTGTATTTGAATAACTTCACGGAAATTGTCACCAAGATTTTAAATTGTGTGCCTTGTATGCCATTGTTGATTTAGTCAGTGAGTAAAAAATGGACATATGTTGATTTTTAAATATGTGCATGATTGTTTTGTCATAAATGTTATTTAAATGAAACCTAGATGCATATGTAATTTTTCATGTATATTTTTGTAAAGTTTTGCATTATATAAATAATCTTAATGTTTATATTTAATAAAATATGTTAAACAGTATTAGTTGCTGTATATTTTAGTCTTAACAAGTTTGTTTCCTATAAACATTCTTGAAAAAATTTCCTGTAGGGTAAAATAAATATACATGTTCCGATAAAAATATTAAAGCATAAAAGTTAAAATTAAAAGTGAACTTGAATTATGAAAATCGTTTTTATCTGCTATAAAAAGACTGCCTTTCTTATTTACATTTTTCATGAAATTTACAAAAAAACAAACACAAGTATGTTTCACTTATGTTGTTGAGAGTATTTAGTAATACTCAAATATAAGTGGATTTCTTATTGTAAGCTAAGCAATTTAATTAAAAATACATTTAAACTCATTACAAAGAATAAACTGAGTTCAGAAAAGAATATATTTAAATAATTTATAGAGCACTGAGATGCTTATTTTAATTTAGAAAATAATGTATTATTCTCTTACTTAAAAAAAAAAAAAACTGATGAGAGATATGTTACCAGCAAAAATATGTCCTTTACAGAAGCTCACGGTTTGGTTGATCTTAGTTTTCAGAATGACCATTATTGCAGCTGGAGTAATCTTTGATGTTAAGAAAAGTGGAAAAATCAAAGTGAAGTGGTAAATCTGTTCATTTTTCAAACATATTAATCTTGTCAAGATAATACATAAAATCAATCTTTGCATTTTTTTTCAGAGCCTTTTATTCCCTTTTATCCAAAATATGAAAGCACTTAGGAGGATAAAGAAATGTGGATGACTTTGGAAAAACGATCTGAAAATATATTTTGTCTGTTGGTATTAAACAGTGACACAAGTAATGTGAACTGTGCGTGGTCAAAACATGAATTACTTGTTCAACTATTGGTATTCATCATATTTGTTCTGCTCATAATATGAATATACAGCAAATTTCTGGTACAGCTTTCTTAACAATTCAACTGAATTTCAAACCCTGACAGTAACAAATACAAATTGCACCAGCCCAAAAAAATTGTTGGGGCTAATTTTAATATTAATGAATTCTTTACAACCTCAGTTCAGCAGTTTCGATTAAGCTTTAATTAGTAGCCAGAGGGGAATCCAAAACAAAAATAAGGAGTTGAATTGCTAATTAAGTTAGTTTGATGAGGTAGAGTTTTAGTAAAAGACTGGTTGTTGTTGGCTATGCAGGTTCTGACAGGCTAAAAATACTAAAGATTATCATTATTGTAACTAACATCCTACATTACCACCAGATTTCTGCAAGGAGCAGACAGTTCATTAGAGTACAACACTTTTGTGTGTCAGTACGAGAATTAAAGTCTTGTTAATAAGATAGCAGTGCATGGGAACCACAGACCAAGACAAGCAAACGTGGTTTTAAATTTGACTGGTGATAAATTATCTAGTTATTTGATACCCCAGTATGCATCTGAATCTAATGTGCATTTATTTGTTAGGAACTGCTTGTCAGTCAATTCATTTCCCAAACGGAATTTTGTTTATTAGGCTACCAGGCTTGGTGATTTTTCTTTTGACATGTCCATCACAGTCGCATTTTTCTTAATTTACATACTTTAGATGATATGATGTTCACCAAAAATTGTATTTAATAGTGTATGTGTAGATGCGAGTAGGTGTGGTGTCAGATGCTCTAACTCCAAAACCCCCATCTCAAAGAAGATAATTTAAGAAAATCTATAAACAGACTTAGCTGAAGAAGCAGCATATAGTAAAATTATATAGCTATGTTTTTTCCTGATGCTACCTTTGATAACAGGTTAAAATCTCAGCCATCTTAAATCATTATCAAATTAATTTTTACATTGCCAAATTAACTATTGTATTCAATTAAATACTTTTGACATTGTAAGTGTGCTACGGTAGCTCCCAAAAGATTACTAATTATAGCCACTAAAGCTCTGCAGTGATAACATTTCAACAAAACTGAACATAAGAAATGTGTTAGATATCTCTGTGAGGATCATATGGAATGTCATTTGATTTCACTATACTTTGATGTTTTCTATAATTTATATTTTGTCCTCTTGCTTAAGGTTTCAAAGCCTACAAACCCAATAACGAAGGGATAAGGGAAGACAGAAAAATAAATGATATTGTTTCTGTGGCATTAAATATAAGCCTGCTATCAGAGCTACATAGCACTAGCGAATTGTAATCAGGTACTTTGACTTAACACTGTTTTGTTTTACAATAAGAGTGGTTGCCATATGTTGGAAGTCCTATCTGTCTGTGTCTTAGAGGTTTCATACCTCTGTAACAAATCCAAAAACTCATTTTATAATACCTTAAATCTACCCATTGTAATGGAGCTCCACTAGTGTAAATCCACATCAAACTTTCCTCATGAATCTTGCTAGAAGATTACTTATATTATCACTGAAAGCAAGCGGAAGCATTGAATTAGGATGCAGAAGATAGAGGAAAAATAACTTTCACTAAATCTTCTTTTAATGCATAGTTTACAATTTTCTTTCACTCAGCATGAAACTGATTAAAAGCACATGGATGCCCCTCATAAAGAATGCTTTGCACAAATAGATGCATTGTTTAATATATTTACATTCCTGAATACTTGGAATTTGAACTGTAATACAATGATGTAGCGGTTGTTGGAAAGGAGCATATAGTATCCACTATACATCTATTGACTATACAGTACATACATACATTCCTCTGCTGTCTCACTCCCTCCCAGTTGCATCCAGGGATTCCCACTGGAAGACCAGAGCCTGTTACAGTAAGCAGATTACATTGCTGCTGTCAGGGGCACTGTTTCTACCGGGTATCACACCGGCAAGCAAATAGGGTCATACATCCACCCCTAAGAGCAGACGTATAGGCGTGCACAAACTCTCTGCTCACTACTTTATTTAATTGGAAAATGAAACACGATTTAAATCTTTTAAAGGAGCCATGATGCATCTGTTTTTTGTTGTTTGGATGACTTTCTTCAGTGCACATTTATCATAGGTCAGGGCTATTTTTTATTTCTTAGTTCGCTCTTTTTCAAATACCAGACTGACATTTGCGCGTATGGTTCACTTAGTGTGTCAAAATTAAAAGAAAGATATAATTAACAGATGAAATGCAAGTCAATCAAACCGATGTTCAGCGAAGAGACCAAGCAAAGATTTCTACGTTAGTGAAATAAAACGCAAGATCATTAAAAGCCGTCAGAATTCCCCCAAAGCAGCTTGAAAGTATAACTGAATGCTACATTTTAAAGTTTTATGTTCCCAGTGTTCATCTTCTTATGCTGGTTTTAATGCAGGTCTCTCTGCTGATCTTAGTGTAATTGCTCCTGACTGACAATTGTGGAAATGGCAGAAGAATCAGACTTTTTACATGATGGAAAAAGCTTGTGAAAGTTGTATCACTGAAGGGCATTCAATTGCTATCTGTTAATAAATATTTTTTTCTTTCAGATTTTATTTTTATTTATTTCAGAATCAAAGTCAGACTGTTCTAGTACACAACACTTGCAGTGTTTCATACACTGAAAAATCAAAACCTTTACAGTCACAGTATGTTAACTAGATGTTCCACTTTATAAATGGAGTTAATGTAAAGCTAGTAATCATTTCAGCCTTTAAATACTCAGGACAATAAAAATAGCAATAACATTCACAGAAGAGATTATTTGTTTTGATAAGGAATGTTAAAATAAAATTCATAGAATAGGTTAAGTCAAAATGAAATGAGTCTGTGCTTTGCGGGCTTCGTATAAGTACGTATGTGTCTGTGAGTGCGTGTGTATATGTATGTCTGTGCATAGATATATAAAAATATAAATATATATGTATTTATAATGCCTCTGAAATAATCTCCTGTTTCCCCACTCTCCAAAACTATAATTTGTTCAGCAGACTCCCAATCCTAGCTAGACAGGAGTTTGTGTGCCTGTGTGTGCGTGCGTGTGTCCACTCCCTGTGAGGGCACAGAGACAGGGGCTGACTCTATATTATTTTGCTTAAAAACTTATTTTTCAGTTGGTTTGTACATACAAGATGGTTTTATAATGGTGATTTTAGTTTAGGAGTAATTGAATAGCACCTAGCAGAAGGAAAATTAAGGCTGAATATGAAGGAAAGGAAAGGAATCACAAAACTTGTAATATTCTGTTTGGCTGTGGCATATGCTACGAAAATGAAGAGAAAACTAAAAACAAGGCTACATGAGACTTTTCAAGAGTACGTGAGAATCTTAAAGTGGACAATATTAAGATATTTCTTTGATATACTAAGTGTTGATCCCTTGTTTTGTGTAAATTGTCTACAAATATATCACTCACAGAACTGTATGAAATACACCTGAAGTGATATTTTTGGATAGAGAGCATACCTGAAGCCTTTGGAGGAAGATATCTTCCAAAAACACTTTGATGGTTCTCATAGAAAATAAGCACAGTTATTTTTGTCCCTCCACCACAAAGGAAGGACAAAAGTGTTGATGAGCAATTCAAACTGCCATTGCAATGAGTTAATAAGACAATCCTGGAAGGAGAAGGTACCTAACTCCTTTTTTGCACATGAAAACAAATAGCCAACTTGGTTTCGGTATAACAGGATATTTGCGTTTTGAGTAATCCAGTGATTTTGACTGCATTCATGTATGTCCTGAGGTATTTTACTATACGCAGTACAGCACAACAGCCCAGTGTTCGGTGGAGACTGAAAAATTAGAGTGAAAAACACAAATTAGAAGGCAATAAGCTTTTAAGAGCTCCATGGTTTAGTGGAAGATGACTTGAGAAGGCTGGGCTTTGAAGAAAGTACAAAAACATCTACCAGCCCTCATCTGAGCAGAAACCTACAGTCCTTTCATGAATTAACTGCACATTTTTTTTTAGTATTGGTTTCTTTTAACTCAAAGTTTGAGTGAATAGCAGGTATTTCTAGCTAGTGTAAATCTATTCCCACAGTGCACATCAAACACAAGTCAGCTTTCGTTTAACCTGGTTTAATAAGGGTTTTCGGATCTCCACTTCACAGTGCCCAGATCAACTGCTAAACTTGCCGTGAGATCTTGCCAAACATGTACAAAAGAATCAAATTTCTGCTCAGCTTCATGTTCCCGGTGATTCGGTAGGAGTTGGGGAATGTGTTGTAACAGTGTCCACTACAAAATCAATGTCTCTTCCCATATCGTTAGACAGATGGACGGGCTGGCAGACAGGACTAGCCTAGTTTGGGGGCAGGGACAAAAATAACACGATCATATTTCAACTCATTGTTCAAGTTTAATGAGTTCTGCCATAGCTCCAGCACTAGAAGGTTATTGTGAGGGAAAAACAAAGGGACCCTTCTTTTGTCTTTCTTCACAAACTATCAGGCCCCATTACTGAAAATTAAGGTTCAATAAAATTCGTATTCAGAGATAATTAGCGGACAGCTTTGTGGTGCGGTGGATAATATGACCAAAGTGCTGGTTCACAGCAGTGTGTGCTGAAGTGTGAAAGAGCCAGTTCTCCGTTGCTGCTTCTGAGGTCATACCCCCTCACCCTGCATACAATGTGGCAGTCAAAATGCAGCATTCTTACCTGCTGTGATAAAAAATACACCAAAGCAAATAAATTATTTCAACTCCCCTCCCCCTCACAGCTTTTTTTTTTTTAAACAAAGCTAGATCATTAGTAATAAACTATGACTTCATTAGAATGTTCCACATAACAGGATTACAGAGGAATGTGTCAATAATTGGCAAAGGTTTGTCTTTCATTAATTAACACCTTTGTATGAATACAAACTTGTTATCCTCACTTTTTATAGGTGAAATATTACCATTAAAATTAGACGTTCGGTTTTAAAAAAAAATTCTGTATGGTGTTAATTTGTACAACCAAATATTTTCCAAATATTGTTTACATGATTGAAAAAGAAACCAAATTTGAAAACAGGCAGCATTGCAGGAAGACTGCTTTTCTCTGCACTAAGGGAAAGGAAAGTTTCAGGGTTCTACTCTTTTATATACATGTATATAAAAGTGTATATATACATTCTCCCTATATAGGAGAATATATAAGCAGTAACTAATTAAAATATTTGTTCTGGTTTTGTTGCTTAACAAAAATGCACATTAACTACTTCAGCTTTGCTCTTCCCATTTGTCACCAGGGAATCAGCTCATAAGCTTAGGGGCAGTCTGTGATATTGGACTCTTTACCCTGACATGAAATGTCTATGTGGACAGAGGGCAAAGAGCAAATTCTACACAAAAAGGTAGAGTATTTTTCTGAGTGAGAAACACGGTCATTTGTATTTTTGCCAGTTTCATCTAATGGCTTATTAACGTTAACCTTTAGCATTCATAAAGATGGTGAGTGAGATATTCATATGTGTAGTGGGATCCTGGCTTGAGTTAAGTTCTTAGATATGGGATGTTGTTTTACTGCTGACGTGTTTATTTTGATCACTAAGTAATTTACAAGATGGATTCCATTAGCTGAAGACTCTGATCCAGAATGTGAAACACTTAAAATCTCATCATCCCTGTTGAATTCAGTGGGGTGATCAAAACTTCTAAATCATCTGGTTTTTGAGGGTCATTAATATCTTCTGGTTTAGAAGCTTTGGACCAGAGTCCTATGTGCTCTGACATGGGCTTTTCCCCTGGAATCAGTCCCAAAAGGTATTATAGACTTATGTAAAACAAAACCTCAGTAAACTGGCATTTTCTTACCCCTTGCCCGGGCTATGCTGGAAAAGTGGATAGGATGATATTTAATGGGAGTTGTTCTCCACAAGTAACTATATATGTCCATGTACTGATGGGATTTTTGTTTTCCTAAACCCCTTTTTATTTCACAATTCACTGCATGATAAGCATATTCTCAAAAACCAGTAACAAACAGGAAATGGGAGCACATTTCCTTTCTGTCTGGTTGAGTAAAAGGCAGTACGTGCTGTTACTTTAAAAAGCTGTATGGAAATATCCAAAAACAATGTTGGATTTGTCATCCGTATCACAGAGCCTTTCCATGAGCTTAAATTTGAAAAATGGCTTCAGATGTTAGTGAATTCAACTTATTAAAAACAGGTCATTCCCCCCCCCCCCCCCCCCAAAAAAAAATCTGTTCTCTGATTGGTGGGGAAAAGTAGGTCTCCACTTCATCATTGTTTTTCAGGAGGTGGCTCTTTGAAATTGCATGGACTTTTCAGACCCTTGGGATTTTTTTGAAAAATAACAGCTTGCTGCGGGAAAATCTCAGCACTCTGCCATATAAGGCTGAACTCTTACTGATTATAGTGAAACCAGGTTTATTAACATTACGTAAGGAAGTGCTTTCATCTGCATTTCAGTGTATAGTGAACTTAGTATGTGATTAGGAAAGGAGGATTAAGGCCGTGTCTACATTAGCAAATAATTCAGTTCGATACGAGTAAATCAGTAGATCAAAGCTGTCAAAGCTGAAGCCCCACATCTTGCTATGTGCTTGAAAGCTTTCACTTCACACCAGGTGTAGTATGATCTCCTGGTCTGAATGTCCTCATCGCACCTATGGTTCAAAGTCACCCACTCAAGATCCAATTGCTTCTGGCTGTGTTAGGGAACATACCACACTTGGTTCACCTCTGAAGTGGAGATCCTCGTTCAGTTTTCTCTGAAATCCAGTTTGCGGGCATCTAGTTTGCAGGCACCAAACCATACTATGCAACAAAACAAAGCACAGTAACATGAGGAAACTGAGGGACTATAAACCAAAATGTTAGCATGATCCAACCTAAAAGTGCCTTCTAGCTAGAAGAGCACAGGGTATCATAAATCTTGGAATTTAAGTGACTCTCTGACCCCTGTGCAACCCTCTCAGTGTGTAGCATTCAGCCATTAACTTTCTTGAAGTGCTGCAGCTACCCCTACTCCAGACCAAGGAGTCAAGCTGAAAACCCTCCTGCAGTGTGCTGTGGTCACTTCAGTAATTCCAGCACTTGCAGTTCAGCTCCTTCAGAAACATCCTAGGGAAAATATAATATTGATTGAAGTCTGCAGGCATTATGTCTTGGATACATGGAGGTAAATTAGAGAGGTTGGCAATATTCTGCCAGAGTGGCATTTCAAGAGAGATTTCCAATGTGGTGAGGACCCTTCATCTGTCCATGCGGCATGAAGCCATGCAGACTCTGCACAGTGCTGTTCTGGAGGCAGTCGCACTGAGTTATTGCAGCCCTGTGACAAGCTGATAAGCCCTGTCAAGGAGTTCATAAATCAACAGTGTTTATTAGCTCAGGCCTGGTGCCCCTCAAACTTAGGTATACTGCTTCTAGGCCTGAGCCGGTTCACCAGCAGCCATCTTGGTGGTCTTTGCCTCCATGGTGAGGACGTGCTCAGCCGCCTGTCAGTGCTTGAACTGCACCTTCTCCAGATCCTTAGGCCAATGGTGTTATCCCATTCTCTGCTCTTTTGTTGGAGGTCTCCTTCAAGCAGTTCAAACCAGAATATGCAGTTGCTCTGAGTGAACCAGTTTTCTAACTACATGAGGATTGGCATTAGCTACATTTGAATTGCAGTTCAGCTCCTACAGGATATTTTTTTTCGTTGATTGCTTTCCAACAACACAACCCCCTATTAACACTTAATAATGTCAATCGGTGGTTTTCAAATTTTCCAAGAGCTGGTAGGATCTAACGTATTTTGATGTATCCATAATCCCAAGGTCTCACATCTGTCACTTGGTATTGGCAACTAGTTTGTGTGATGAAAACAATTGCAATAAAGCATGTGTAAATCAGAGCTGCGCTCCTCCTTGCAGTCTTCTTCTGTTTGCTTTAACACTGATTACTTAAGAGTGAAATTTGAAAGTCGAGTCTCACTGTGATAGAAGTATTACCTAAATAAAACCATATCATTCTGCGTATCTTTTAAGGATGAAGTGGGATTGGCAGGTATTTTATCCAACTGCTGCACATAGTATAATATACTAGTCCACAGTTTCTCAGTTGCTCATTCACTTGATGCCAGTCAATTTTCAAAAGCAAAAAACAGAATGAAGGGAACAAAATCAGGGTTCAAACCAAACTCCAAATAAAATCAACTGTGTTTTCAGTAAATTTGCATCGTCTCCATTTTGAAAAGAAATAAATTGCATTTAAAATGAATGCTGAAAAAGACATGGTTTTATTGATTCATTTTTTAAAAAAAGGGTGCATAGCAATTTATATGTATTTTTTTTTAAAGCTAATGCCATCTATATCTGAAATCTATCCGAAGGTCTGTCAGTGGAGGAGAGATTATAAATTCCACACAGAAACCCAAAGGTCTTTTGCAGCTGTGTGAGTGAAAGCTTTTACTATCACCTCTCTCAAAGATGCACTTTGGTTGTGGAACCAGGGGCTGCTTACCCCAGTCCTATCCCAAAGTTAAGCTCTGCAAGACCATGTGTGCTGTGTATCCATTTCCCCCTCTCTGTTTCTTGCTTACTGAAGAGAGCTAACAAACTATACAGACTGGACTGGAACCAAAGCAAAATTAATCCTCTTACTGATAATCACAACAGGGCACCAACTCAATGCAGACCTCAACCTATTATGTCAATCACAACTCCCCAAAAAACTTTACAGGATGTATTGAGTCTGGCTGGGATGGAGTTAACTTTCCCCACAGGAACATTCCCAGTGCGGTGCTTTGTATTGGTAGCTAGAAAGGTGTTGATAACACACCAGTGTTTTGATTGCTGCTGAGTGGTGCTCACACAGCATCAAGGCTGTCTCTCCAACGTTCCTGTCTCACAAGTAGGCTGGAGGTAGGCAAGATCTTGGGAGGGAACATAGCCAGGACAGCTGACCCAGACTGACCAAAAGCATATTCTATGCCATATGACACCTGCACAGCAACAAAGCCTTAGGAAAGGCTGAGAGAGCTGGGACTCTTTAGCCTGGAGAAGAGAAGGCTGAGGGGAGACCTTATTTTGGCATACAAGTATCTAAAGGGCAGGTTGAAGGAGGATGGAGCCAGACTCTTTTCAGTGATTCCCAGTGACAGGACAAGGGGCAATGGGCACAAGTTAAAACAGGAAGTTCCATTCAAATATACAGAAAAACTTCTTTACGGTTCAGGTGACAGAGCACTGGCACAGGCTGCCCAGGGAGGTTGTGGAGTCCCCTTCTCTGGAGATTTTCAAGACCCACCTGGATGCAGTCCTGAGTAACGTGCTCTAGGCAATCCTGCTTTAGCAGGGGAGTTGGACTAGATGATCTCTAGAGGTCCCTTCCAACTCTGAAAATTCTGTGATTCTGTGATTCTGCGTGAAAAGCTAAGAGAAAGAAGGAGAAGGGGGAGCGTTCGTTATTACAATGTTTGTTTTCCAGAGCAACTGCTACATGTACTGAAGCCCTGCTTCCCGGGAAGTGGCTGGACATCACCTGCTGATGGAAGGTAGAAAATAAATCTTCAGTTGTCCTTTGCTTCCATGTGAGGCCTTGCTTTTGCTTTATTTTACTGCCTTTATCTTGACCCATGAGGTTTTTTCCTTCTTATTTTCTTTCCCCCCCGTCCTGCTGAGAAGGGGGGTGATGGAGCGGACTGGTGGGCACCTGGTGTCCAGCCAAGGTCAACCCACCACACAGGGGAACCCAGGGCAGATGAGACTGGCACTCGGTATATACTTAATGTGCTGTAATGTAACAAGGTGTCAATTCTTTAGCCACTGAAAACAGCTCTGAGGCAACTCTTCTGCTAGGTACCTTCAGTTTAGTAAGGCCTATCCTTTATTTTCTGTCTTATGGCAAGAGTTTGGAGAAAATACTGCAGTGGGTAGTTTGACATTGAAGTCTGCACTTGAAGGAGCCAGGAATGATCACGGTGAGCCAGAGTCTCTGACTGTCACAAGGTGTCCTCCTCCCTGCTGTGCTGGTGTGGCCCTGACACAGGGCAGGCTAATGGCACAGAGGCATGAACACATCCCTTCACTGCCCCTCAGGAAGGGACGACAACTCGGCTGTCTCACTATGCTGTCCCTGTATGCTGCACAGCTCCCTGCATTTTGGGAGACTGGCAGAGAGGAAGCATAGACATTCAATGCTGTCTTCCACGTTAGCCAAGCTGCTATGTTGCCCCTGTACATTACAGAGCAGGTCTTCACCAGAGGAGCACCTGACATATGAACGATGCATCCAACCTACTGACACTTCATGAATGTCGGTATGCACCCAAACTACCTCTGGCAAGCTGCTGATTGCAAACCTGGATCCCAAACCTGTGGAAGGCTCTGCCATTGCCACTGATAAGGTTTTCACTCATGATATGTGAAGATAAAGTCCTAAAACTTATGTTTTCAAGTGGGAAACAAATGCCCTTTTTCTCTTGGCCTCCACTTATGGGTCTACAGGATGAACTGGAAAGTCTTTCCTGCAGCATTCGTCTTCCCCATGCAGAAGGACACGTGGAGTTTCCCTCATTTAGAAGCAGTCCCTGATACAACAGGTACGAAACCACTACAACTCCAAAGGGTACAGCTAAACTCTGATGCAAGTAGCGCATAAAATAAACTCCTGTTAATTAATATTAACTTAATAATCCAGCAATCAGTTGCTGTTAAAGAAAGAAGAAAGCTAGTGCTCTGTTTCTGAGTAAATTATACACTGTAAACCGATCCTGAGAGATGCAAGTATTGGCTGGCTTTGCTTTTCTTTAGCAGAAGATTTTAATAAGTGTGTCAACCGTATGGAATCAAAATTTTAAATATAAAGGTAGGTAATGAAAGAATAATGTATATCCCCTGTGATTACAGTCCAGCCACCACCGCAATGTGTAGATGGCAGGAATCCCTTGCCAGCACAGTACTTGCTCTTGAGAATTTGAGGCACACAACTGCAGGGAGGGTAGGAGTTACCACAGTCCTTGCAGAACAGATCTCTTCAGTAACACCTTGGGGAATTTGGTTACGTGAAACCATAACAAAATTACCCTGTGAAGTCCTGAAAAAAGGTAAGGAAAAAATAGCTAGGGAAATGCCTTGAGTTACTAGAAATTTTAATTTGTTATGCATTATTTGTTAGTTAATTTAGTTCAGTATCTGTCTCAAATTTTTACTGGTACTCAGATCTTTCGTGGTTTTGTATGCTTTCATTCACTGATAGGATAGGGGTATTTTGGAAGATAAAGGGCAACACCACTCTCTTTGTAGGTATAGATTCTTAGATTTTTTGTAGATCTAATACAAAAAAAGACTCCCACTGGAACTTTGGTCCATTTAGTGGAAACCTACAGTTTGTAAAGAGATTTATTTTGTGATTGGTGATTCATTCTTTAAATTTTTGATGGAATATCTGTAAATAGTTTATCTCTGTTTCTATTTGTTTGGCTTTATATTTCTATTTAATGAGCACAAACAGCACGTCAAGGCCACAATCCTATTCACCTAGTGCTGGAAAATCTACTGACTCTGATTACCTGATCAGATCCTAAGGAATAACCCTTTCTCCTCAGAACCAGAGATGCAGGAAATGTAGATAAAAGGTAGCATTTATAGTTAGAAAATAAAATCACCTTAAGAAAAAAAATAAGAGTTCACAGGACTATGATTATGTCTCTTCTTGTCTGAGATGGCAGACAACATGCAGCTACTAAGGTGGCATCAGGTCTCACGTCACGTATCCATTGATTTCATGAAGACTGCCAACAGATCTCATCCTTCCTTTCACCACCCAACATGAGTTCTGATCAGGAAGAACTCTGGGCTGCTTTATGTGCTTCCTTCAGGTATTTTTTCTGCAAGGGCACCGAGCTCTATAGGCACAGTGTCAGAACAAGGGGCAATTTTTTCTTCGGTGCATGATGAGTCTCAGGATGCACCTCAGAGAGGTGCAGAGATCCCTGCTGGGATCTGCTGGCTCACCCCAAGAGTTGACCCAATGTATGTAAGAGGTAGGAATGCCTGTGGAATTTGGCTTCAGGCTTCATATCATTCCTGCACTGCAGTATAGGTATAGCCTCTGTGACTGAACTTTTCCACAACTGAAAGAAGACATACTTACACATCGGGAAGGGAAATACGTGGCTCATTCTTTGCAAAAAGAAGCCTGGTTTGTGTTCACATGTTTAACCTTGAAAAATAAAAGTCAAAGGAAATCCTGTTTTCCAAACAGTCATTGCAATCATGTAGATAATTCATAGTTAAGGTTTGCAGGTCATAGTTTAAGTTTTTAAATTATGTATAAGTTGGAAAAAAACAACCCCACAGAGTAAGGAATTAATTGGACAATAAGAAAATGGAGATGACCTTCTATAATCCTACATTTTTATGTTGGGGTTTCTTATCTCTCTTTTATGTTTTTACAAGCTTCAAAAGCAGACTTGGTATACTATTTAGGTATTAGCTTAGGAAATACATAGGAAGTAATACAGGATAAAAAATTTCATTTTTGAAAACCTCTGTTTTAAAGAGATCTATATAAAGACTGTCTACAAAATATATACAGACAGTATGGCATATAGCGGGTATAGGCGTCCTTGAAGTAAAATCAGGGTTAATGTTCTGTACTAAAAATCTAGCTGTGATTATCAGATAGGATTTTTTAGTGTTGCTTAGTAGGTTATCAACCATTAAGCAATCTAAAGCCACTGAACAGGTGTCTACGCTAGGTCCCATTAGTCCTAATAAAATTAGTCAAGATGAGGACCCACATCAATTAAAAAAAAAGAATAGCAAATACTCTGCTCTGTTCTGACTGCTTTCCTATAGATACAAAAATATAAATACCAGCACTCACCCTTGCAAGTTTTGAGCTAGCTCCATATTTCACAGTCACAGATATAACTGCTGGTAAACCTCAGCATGATGACAATTCTCTTATGTGTTTACACAACTGCTCTAAAAGCCCGGTATAGATGGCCAATGAATATTCCCGTTTTACTACCGTTTAAAGCAAGTAAGGAAAAAAAGTTCCTTAGGTGACTTCAGTACCCTTGATGATCTTAATTCATCACTAGAAAAAGCTTAAAAATACAGCAGTTGAAAAGTCAATGGTATAAGGTTAACTTACTACACCCATTTAGGGATAAAGGTGTATAATTAAAAATATGCAATCAGAATCTTAAATTAGTGACATTAAGCAATTAGTTAACATGTGATGCAGCGGACAGTATCATTCCAGTTCAGAATATGCTATTTCTTGTATTTGAAGCAAACATGACAGTGCAAAGTTTCAATATACTGAGCCCTACACTGAGTTGTTTTCTGTTCCATAACATTGGAGAAGTGTTCACAAAACAGTACAAACCCCCTCCTTCTCTGAAGTCTTCAGCTCGCCTGCCTGCATTTTAAGTTTACCATGAGTCAATAGTTGGTCCAAGTAGCATCTTCTATATCAGACTCTTCAGAACAGATTTCAAGAGATGAGTTTCTCAGTGTGTGATGCCGCATGGGTCTGTAGCATTTTTAAGGCCTATTTTTATATTATTTATAGGACTATGGGAATACATGAAAAGTAATAGTGATACCCGAAACTCTGAGCAATATGGCTGTTCTTAGTTTGAAACTATGACATGCTGTAATATTAAAAAGAGGGTAGCTCCAGTCTTTCCAAACTTGTGAAAAATTGCGCAAAAACAGAGACAGCTGGTAAATAAGAAAGGTGGAACTACAAAGAAACCTACAACAGGTAGCCTCTGAAACCTGAGCTCATGGGCTTCCTTCAAGGTATGAATAAAGTCCTATAGCCAGTTACAAAAACTTAGTTCTAATTTACCGAAAACAAGCAAATCCATCTGATTTATCTTTTTAGCTATCTAAGAAGCTTCTCTGTGAGGTGTCTGCATGATATGGGCTTAGAATTTATTTTTTTTTTGAGTCTACTCTTCACTGGGAAAAACAGAGAATTTGCTGTTTCCACAGAAAGGTCATTAGTAGCCTGAAGGTCTATGCAAATCCTTCACACCAAACACTAATAATGTTAGAATGGAGTGAGTGATAAAAGAATTAAAGAAATGATGGTTAGAAACTACTCTAAGTAAAAAGGGGTGGGGGCTAGCAACTTGTCAATACAATGTTTTCTCTGTGGATGGTCATAACTTGCGTGCTTTTGTAACCAAGTTCACAGTTGTCCCTAAGACCTGAAAGATCCTTCAAGGTGATCATCAGAGAAGTTCAGTTTGGATTTTACAATGTTCCTTTCCTGGTATGCTCCTGTGTCATTCTTTTTTGAAGACATTGACCATATGATGATATTCAAATGGCCAAGCGTTTACAATTTCCAGATCTGCCAAATAGCGAATCAACCTTTATAATTAAAGGTGACAAGCTGACAAGGAAAATGAATGTAAAATTGTATACGTATATGAATTTTTATGTCAGATTGCCGTCTGTGCACTTGTTTTCTCTTTGTCAATAGCCGAAGGCTCATTTCTCTGTACTAGAAGCGCATTTTATATCGAGGCCTTCAGACAGCTCCCCTTCGCCCTAGTGAATTTGCTGATTAATTTTGGATGCTCCTCTTAATTAACACCCCAAAGGAAGTCTAGATTTTCTAGCCCATATTCCATGTAAAACAAGTGAATCTGAAGAACAATGACCTAAGGAGACAGGCGCGCTCTGTCCGAATGACATTACAAGAACATTGAATATCTCACAAGTCAGGACCTGGTCAGGCAATGCCTAGGGAAAATGTAGGCCTTTAATCAGGGCAGAAATGAGATTCATATTAGTCCAATTTCATTTTCTTTATTGCTGACAAAGAGAGGCTGGGATGGATGCCACCTGACAGTTGAAACATGGTGCCCCTACGCAGAAGCGGGTGCCTCTGGCCTTGATTAATTATTGGTACCATTTTGACTTGCGGGCAGATAAGTTGATGATGGATGAGAGAGAAAGAGTGAAGTGATTTATTATAAAATTAGGATAAAATAACGAACTGGCTAATTGCACACAAGCCTCATAAAATGTAGCTGTGGAGTCAGAAGTGCAATGCCAGGCAACAATAATTTCCACTTCAGTTTTCACAGTGAGATCTTAAAGCAAAGAAAGATAGAGACAACTCTTACTTACGCAGCTGCTTAATGCAGAAAAAACCTTGCCCATTCTTCTACTTCAAGAAAATAAAATATTGAGACTTGTATTTCAGTTTTTATTGTTACTGTTGCACAAGAAAAGGAAACAGTAGAACAAAACAGGCCCCATTAAACCAACTGTTGCTTCTCTGTTACAGCCAATAAAACCTCATAATTCTTGCATTTCTTTGCATACTTTAGCAGGGTAAAATACCTGAAGTTACGAAACTGAGATGCATATGTGTTTACATCAAAATTCAATGTAAAAATAGACTTGTAACCCCTATTGGAACCTGTAAAAGCCCTCTTGGTAGGTATCACATTTTTAGTTCACTTTTTGATACTTTGAACTTCCAAATCCGTACTCTGATAGCTATTTTAGAAGCTGAGTCATCTACTGCTTGCTAATTTATGGTGCATATGTTCAGCAGAGTACAATTACAGATAAAAAAAGCTTATGTTGCAATATCCATTTGCTGTCTGGTATAAACATTTATTTTGTTGTTATAAAGCCATGTCATAATATACTTTTTTTCTTTACAAGACAAATGCTTGGTCACTCTCTCTTGGAAATTTTAAAAGTCTAACCTGTTATAATTCTTTCAAATATTTTGCTACTAGTAGTGCCAATCAACATCCAACTGTTTTTTTCTGCAAGTTCAACTATTAAATCAGCTGCAATTATTGAATTAAATACAATTGAAAACAATGTTGTCCCAATAATATGGGTTCAGTCATAAAACTGAAAATGAAAGTAACATGGGGAGCTAAAATTTAAGTTTCATGTGACCAATTTCTATTCTACTGCTAAGACAACAATCTGGCAATTTGTCCTTATATTCTACAAATTTCCAGAAACTCAATTTTCCATGCAGATTAGGAGACAGGATTTTCAAATAATGATATGGAAACACTTCATTATGGTTCAAAAGCAACAGTCATTGCTTAACAGCATTAACCTTTTTCTATGTTCCTAAAAAGAAATAAAAATGTTATATGCTGTTTTATCCCTTAGACAAATATTAGAACGTTTCATATCTGATCCAGTCTTAACTGAATACCATGAGTAGTAGTAGTCCATTTTTGTGGGGAGATTTGAGAAAAATTAACCTGAATTCACTTCTAAAATATGTTACTTAAATTACATCAATTCCACAGGAAATTTTATTTCCAAATTTTAAAGTATCTTCAGCATGACATAGCTTCATGAATTAAACTGAATTAATACTGTTTTTGAATAAGAGTATCCACAATTTACTGCAGCTTGACTTCATATTCTTTTAAAACCTATGTCACTGTTTTATCTGGACTAATTTCTTCAAGAGTCCCCTATTCGAAAACCTTTTCACATTGATCCATTTATAGTTTATTTGAAAAAAAAAAAAAATTAGCTGAAGGATTATTTAAGAGAAAATTACAGATGAACTGTCCTTTATTTGTCTGATTCCAAAATTGTAAAATATATCATCATCTCTGTCAAAATCTGAGGGCTACATCCCATCATGACAATGGAAGCATAGGCTTGGGAAAAATACATATTGCTGTGAAATAGGAGATTACACAGTAATAGTGTTTGTGCTGTCCTTGCAAATTGCATGAATTTCTTCTCACCATCAATACGTATGTTTTTTCAATATCTCAGAGGTTTTGGGTTTCAGGATAAAAGGAAATAATTTTAATTAACGGCTTTTTCAGTACTTCAATTAACAGTGCTTTTAAGACCAAGAGTTAAATAATGCTAGAAGGAACAAGTTGTGCTCTCAGCCCCACCAGCTCTATACTCAAGAGGCAACAGTATAGCAGGCTATAAAAAAGACATTTCCATCAATCAGCTACATCGTAAGAAGTGTTCAGGCCATCATGTCCCTTGTCTGTATGAGGTTGGTACCAGGCATGAGATAACTCCACATCTTTGCTACCTTCACTTCTCTACCTTTGCTACCGGTGGGAACCATGTTCCTGGGAGAGGTGTGGCTGACCATTTCTCCATAACTGCAAACATGATAGCGTGGGGGTAGCATCACTAAGGTCTAGGAATCTTGTGGCCTAAACGATAATGTAAGATCAAAGGTTAGGACAGCTGAACTCTTACTGCCAGATTATTCAAAGGCTTCTGAGAGCAGCTTTAAGATAAGGAGGGAAATTGAAGTCTATTTGCCTTTTCCTTAAGACTTAGTTTTCGGGTTCACAAGCTAAGGAATGTCTCTTATGGAATTAGTGCCTGCCCACTAGCTTTGCCACAGGTAACTAGAGAAATAAAAGGAGACCAAACCTCTCTGGACTTGGAAGGAGGTGGAAACAATCAAAGAAATGTGGTTTCTCCACACTACTACTTTCAAGAGCTGTCTGTAAGGAACTTAAGTGGTGACCCTCAAGTGTGATCTGGACTTTGGGTAACTTGAGTGAAGGACTAGAAATTAAGTTGTGGGTCAAGTAGGTTTTATTAAGACAGCTTTTGTACTTGCATTAGCTTTGTATTTTTTTCCTCCCCAGGCCCCCCTGTCCTCCTCACATTAGTTTGCAGAGACCATTCCCAGCCTTTGGTATCCTTTCTGAAAGCAAAACTCAAGGAAACCTCTCCATTCCTTTGGGGCAAGGCACTCCTGTCTTTAAGACAGTCCTTTGAGAAAGCTCATGAAAGGAGGGTAAGATTTAGTGCTGGCCTATCTCACTCAACATAGGTTGGGTCGTGTATCACCAGATCATGGTGCATCAGAAAGAACTGAACCATGACACACATCTACCTTATAAAAACACATATTGTGTAGATTCAAACAGGTTTAAACAACTACTGCTGTTTTGTTCAAAACTGTAGTTAATCACAAACTGGGGAGGGTTACTAATAGAAATGCATGGTTTTTACCTACTTTGCAATGCACCACAGTTTTGAAAAACAGTTTAATTCCTTCTGGCTTCTAGTACAACTCTAGTTTTCCTGCATAGCTGTGCCTCTTACATTTCATTTTTGCAGTCACTGGTTTAAACGTGTCTGCCAATTGTGGTGTGCCTGCTAGCATCACTGTCTGCTCTTAGCAGGTAGAAAGGTGTACCATAAAATGCTGTGGAAGAAGAAGGCTTTCTTTACTCTCAGTTATCTCTCAAAGGGATGAATGATAATAGCTAGGGGGAATGTCTGTACCGACACATTTTTAACAATGTGAACAAAGTGTCATCTCATTTCACCAAACGTAATGACTACATAGTGATATAGTCATGCTCAAAAAATGGATGAATTATTATTTCTGAATTATTATGGCTGCTGTTTATTGCTTTATTTCCTCCATGTACCTGTCTCCATGCCACCTCACATTTTTTCTCTTTTTTTCTTTAACTTTTCAGTAAACTTTTTATTCATGTTTTTCATAATTTTTCTTCTGCATTTCCTGTTTGGGCATTTTTCTTTGGACTTCTTTTGAAGGTTTCCCTTCTCAGTTCCCTCCATCCAGACATTTTTATTTTCTCTGTTTTAATTTTTGACTCTCTTTTATGAATTATGACTCGAGTCTCTTTTCACTAGTCTCTCTTCTCTGTCTTTCATTCTGAGTGACCAGTGGGAGTACATAAATCCCTTAATACATGTCTCTCTCTGTACTGATTCATATTGCTCCCCTTGTATAGTCTTTCATTTATCAAATCACTCATCTCACATCTCAGTTTTCTTTATCCCTTCTCCATGGGTGTTATCATTTTGCCTCATATTTCCAATGCAAGTTTCTGTTGAGGAATCCTATCTTTCTCCTCTGTTGCAGGTTCTTCTCACAGGTTCTTGCTTTCTGCTATATGTTTTCCTATGCTGCATTTTCCCCTTTTCTCTCTTTCTCCAGCTACCTTCTCCCTATCAGTCTTGTTCTTCTTCTCCAGCAGTACCTGTGTTGCCTCAAGATCCCAGTTGCTCTCATATATTCCATGTCAATACTCTCACCCAACACTTTTTCTTTTCCTACCACTCTTACCAATAACAAATTTGGTTTCTGAGACCTCCCTCCACAGTTCTCCAAGATCAGTAGAGGTAGAGTTTAACTTAAAATTACTGTTCAGGCAGTCTTATTTCGTCCACTCTGTATTCCTGAAGGCCCAAAAGGACAAAATTTTGCAACGTGCTTTGTGAAACAGACATTTCAGGGTCTCCAGAAAGCTGGGAAAACATGTGGGAGCAGAAAAGTCTTTATAACTCTGTCTCTCTCTGCTTGGGGGGACTAACTAGGCGAAGCCACAGAAGTCATCAAAATATGAACAACAGCGGAAGGGAAGATATTGTTTTGGAAGTCTGCTTTTGTATTATTTTTTACAACAAAATATAGGGTTGGGTTTCATTATCTAACACTTCAGCACTGTTTTCTCTTTGGGCTCCATTTGTATTTAAGAGGCATGCACAACAGTAGCTAGAAACACATCTGAATATTTGTACTACTCTCCCACATTTTATTCTCCGCAGTCTTTACATGGGACTTTATATAGGACTGAGCAATTCCAATTAAATCCTATTAATGTTCCCCCTTCCTAAATACCTGAATCTGTCCCCCTGAGAAGGCTCCCAGCTGTTCACCTTCATGATGCTCCTGTTCCCATCATGATACTGCAGCAGATTTGGTACGTGAGCGTCATGCTGTCAGCATAGTAAGCCTTTAGATTAACGTAAGATCAGTCTTGCTGCAAAAATCTTTGACTATGTCAGGCCTGGCTCTGTGTCTGGCTCTGTATCTCTCAGAAGACTATAACTTACTCTCTTAGCAGTTGCATTTGAACTGTGTTTTCTGTCAATGTGAGATAAAGAAACAAGAGGCCTGCATGTAATTTGGATTTTTCTAAGTATCTCATTTCAATCTAATGTACTGTTGTGTAATTAAGCCAGTAAGTCTATATGACCAGCCCATTTCAGGACTTGGTCTGCTATCTTTAGTCAGTGACAAATTCTGGTTTCCATTGCTTGTTCAGAGATGATAACAGTGTGATTTACAGGTATAAGTAACAAATGAGATCAATTAAAAAGACTAAGAGTGGCACCTGTCTAAGTGTAGGGTTGCACTAAATGATTCCCACATCTTTGTTTCCTGTACGACCCTGCATTTGCAGCCTCTCCTCAGGAAGGTTAACAATGGGAGAGTTGTTTCTTAATGCTCATGAACCAAGAAAGCAGGCCTTATCCTGCGGCCCAGGGATATGATTATTATCTCTGAGTGAAAACAACAGCCGTATTTTTCAGCTCCATGTGTACAAATGATCCCTGTGTTTCATATAGTTCTTGACTACAGCATCTTGGATTGCCCAATTTGTTACAAGTCTGCACTGTGAGCTGCCTTTGTATAGTTGAGCTGAACTCACAGTCAGGTACACGTCCCTCTTTGTTTGTGTACAATTTTCAGCATTTTGTATTCTTAAAGAAATTTCTAGAATATTTAAAAGTTATTGCGGTCTTAAGAATTTTCAAATAATCTGACTGCTTGTTTTATTTTAATAGTGGCAGAGAAAGTATACAATTTTATAATTAATGGAACCAGTTTCGTGGTATTTCCATTCCTTCTATCTCTATTATTGTCTAATGAAACTTAACGATCATTTTATGACAGGTCGTATTAATACAGAAACTCCTTAAAGACTATGCTTAACATGAATGATGAAATCTCTATTTTTATTATTCCAGTTAAAAGCTTAAAGGTGCGTCTGTGTTTTATTAGAGTATGTACTTGTTTGGACACTGGAACCTTAGTCCAGTTGACTAGTAAATATTTGTTATGCAACACTGCCAAGGGAAAATCATGGCTGGAAGTCACAAAAACAGGCTTTTTATGACAGCTCCAAGAAGAGATATTGGGGTATCCAAGAGGTCCGAGAGATGAAAGGGATGTGGGCTACTCAGTTTCCTTGCTCCCTATTGCATTTTTAATAATGGCTTCCCTGGTGTTGCATAGTAGCAGCAATCCCCTTCATTTGTTGGCCTTGGAGTTCAAGGAAAAGTATAATAGTGATTCCCTTTTTGGTATATATATTCAAGGTCTTGAGGGCTAGTGCTTCTTTGTACGGTCTTCCTCCCAAGTCAAAAGTATTCAGTTCAGACCGTTTCACCTCTACTTTCCAGATATGTCTGGCTCCTCTGAGGCATGGTCAGAAGTGTATACTTCTGCTGGCATACTGTCTCCCAATTAATACAACATCATCTCATTAGAATGGAAATTCCAAGTGAGGAACTCAATACTTGATCTCAGAAACCAGTCCCTACAATGCCTGAAAGAGAAATTTCAGGTTTTGTGCTGTTGGCTTACTATTTCGATTTAAAGTGGTGAGTACCATCTGAGCCCCTAGAGCTCTTCAATTTAGGTCACCACTTAAATTTAGGCTGGATTGGTGAGTACTGAAAAATATTTAAGCTAACACTGTTTAGATGACTATCTCAAAGGAAATGCGCTCTGAGCTAATACTGGAGGATTAATATTCCTGTCATATCCCTCCTGAGAACCATCCTCCAAAAAAAACCCCAACTTGTCACCCTCTTTGAACAGGTTGAATTAAATCCAAGAAATAAGTGATGTGAATTACCTTTATATTCGTAGAGCTATTCCCTGTAAGTAATGGTGATCACATACATTGGCAAAGCAGCCCAGGGGAAACGGCTGTACTGATGCCCATAGTGTGCCTGTACACGGAATAGAGAAGCTTTTTAGTAAAGGCCTTTCAGTCTATTCATGATGTTTTAATAATCATGTACTCACTTACTGTATTTTTCACCAGTTTGTGTATGCCATTGGCACTGAAATTGTAAGCCCATGCTTATTTGCACTCTGCAGACTCATGTGCAAACCCATGTGCAGTATTACTATGAAACAGGCCTGATCCACGGAAAACATTACAAATATGTGACGAGAAGCAAAATGGGAAAAAGGAATTGGGTATAATATGGTCAAATATTAGTGTCTTCTGTTCTTCTTCTTCAGTGTTCAATATATAATCAGTGTTTCTCTGAGAGTGCTGGAAATATCCTCTCCTGGAGGATCAAATTCTGGAGAGGAATCCAAAGCATTATCCATTGCCATCCAGTCTTCCAAAATTCCAGAAAGATACCTAACAAGTCCCCGAGTTTTTAAGGATACAGACACCTCCCGGGAACTAGGTCTGAAGGTTAATAGTTCATTTGCCATCCCATGCTGAGGAAACATTTTATATCAGTCATTTGGGACTGGATTTTAACCAGAAACCTCGATGTGAAAGTCCTCAGACCCCCTTAGCAATACTTTGGGGTGTCCCAGCACCTGGGTTTCAAACTTTTTATAAGTATCACCAATTTAAAATGCTTTTTATGCTCAGTTCTGTGGAATTCCTACATGTACATATTCTCTTTTTATTTAATGAGCTGACAGCAGATATTCCTTGTCCTAAAGAATTACAGATATTTTAATTAAAGTGTTCAATTAAAATTTTCCAAAATAAATTGAATTGCTGAGTATGGCCGTGCTTGATGATTACACATAGCTGGCCTCTCACAGAATTGCTGTAAGTTACTCTATAAGGTATTCTTTAGCTATCATTCAGTGAATATTATTATCATTTGCTGAATTATTTAAAGCTATCTTCAGGCAGACTTAAATTACTGTATTTATTTTTTAAATAGAAGCTATTTATTGCACTTTGCTCTTTCTGTAGCTTACCTGCTTTTCCGTGTAGCACCAACATCCTTCCAAGAGATGCTTATTCTCCTCACCCCATTCCAGCAGCTTCTCTGAAGCAAATCTCCAATTATAGAGGAGATTTCTTGGCAGTACATGCATGAACCTTTTAAACAGGTTGAGCGGTGTAATAAACTGAGTTATGACAAGTTTCAAAACGGGACCAGTAATATAAAAAAAAGACCCCAAACCAGCTGCTGTTAATGCAGTAGGGCTGGCTGGGTGGGGGTTTATTTGGAAAGGCAGATTTATTGTGGGAGAAGGGCCTCAGCAGGGAGAAGGTTGGTCTTTCCCTGGATTAAGGCTGTGTGGTGGTCCAGGAGTGGGGCCACGCCGCTGGGCAGAGCTTTCCCCGCCAACCCATCCTGTGGCTTCATCCGGCCCTGTGGGGCTGAGCAAACACACAAAACAGAGGCCAGCCCTGTCCCAGGGAGGCCACTGCCTAAGTGAAGCAAAATTGCTATACCTTGAAGCATGAAAAAGCAGCCCTTTCCAAGAGGAAACCTCAAGTGTTCATTTTCTTGTTTTCCACAGGGCTTACAATTAAGATTTCATACAAGTTAATGCTGATTACGGAGGGACGGAAAACACCTCTGTGGCAAGTGAGTACTGAACTTTGGCCACTTACTGTGTGAGTTAAAGCAACAGGGGCTGGCCCACCACTTCCCTTTGTGGCTCTGTTTGAATTCAGTTGATTAATGTTGTATGTGCATGTCTATTGAGGCACCGAATTTAAAAGGATTGTTTACCATAGCCTTGTAATCAACCTGCCTTAGCAGTACCCTATTACCCATGATAACAGGGCTGCTGCAATTTGGGTCTGAAAGAAAACCGCCTCAGATGGGCTCTCGGATGCTTTAGTGCTAGTATGCTGCCCTGTTATCTTCATTTGTAATTTGTTTTCAAGAACAGTGATTTACATTTCAGTTGGATTACACCTTTTAATGTTTCACAAACGTAAAGTGGCTGCAGTGAAAACTCACATCTCCACTAGATTTCAAACGATGCATTTGAGGCTTCAGTGGAGAGGATTACAATTACAATTAAAATCAAAAGCTTGCTCATTCTTTTAATGATGCGTGCTAACCCTTTGTATACTAAGAAGCCTATCGTGGTGCTATACAGTCATGATTTTTTTTAGGGATATGAAATAACCACATGCGTTCTGCCTTATCATCTACTACACGCAAATGCTGTTCTGAAATGGAACACATCCTGCACAGTGAGTTCAGAGGACAACTTACCTTGACAAAAAACATAAAAAAACACATAAAAAAGGAACAGGGAGAAAAAAAGCCCACTATTTGGTTTTTGTTTTTTTTTTTTTTAAATGTGGAACATATTTTAGTAGCAGACTTCATTTTCCTAAAGTAGTTATTGTCAAGGTATGTAGTTACGAAGACTTCTACTGAAAGCATAATGGTACTGGATGAAGTGCAAAATATTAATCAGTGGGGTATTTTTCTTTCAATGAACATTACAAAGCAAAAGAAGTTTTACTGGTTTTGTTCTTTGTTTTTTGCTTTTTTTTAATCCTGTAGTTTTCTCACAGCAGTAAATTTTCACAAATCCAGATTTATTTATTTTCTTCAGCAATTCAGAATAATTTCCATCTAAGGCTTCTTCTGTCATTTTAGAAGGATTTGCAAATAAGAGACATTTATGTTCTTACTTGGGTCTTAGTGTGTTACACTTGGTTTAGAAAATGACTGAAAATTCTTATTGGGCAGATTTATGGCAAGACTAAAACTTACTCAGATCACGCATGGCAGAAATATCTGGGGGAGAACCTTCACTGCATTGTTCAAAAGCTTCTGCTCCAAGCCAAAACCTCACCTGGGCTCAGGTAGCCTAATGATTTATCTGTACCTTAATCCTCTCTGTTCCTAATTGCCAGACTGGGACCATGGTTAAACAGTGCGATTTCAGCAAACCATTATTTTTCTTTTTTAAGATAACTGTAAGCCCTGGAAGACATGATTTTGTAAGAAGACTTTGTGTAAGAATGACTTTCCCAGGCTCTGATACATGAATTTCCTGTCCCTTATGACTCAGTAGAAGTCATGGCAATGCATACCATTTCTCAGCTGGAGATTTGAATGCATGGCAGGAAAGATGGTAAGGGTCTCTCAATTATTTCTAAGCAATCTGAAAGAAGAAATTTAAAAGATTCAGGCTATTCCATCAAAATTTCCTTAGTTTATGAAAAATTATCTTTTACCAAAGCCAGATAGCTAAATCCATAAAGAATATTTAAGATTGAATCAAATGTATCAGTCCAGTCAAAGTGTTTTTCATGTCAATATTTTACAAAAAGATAGATTAAACTACCTTTCTAAAATGAAATATTCATTACATTTTGAAAATCAAAACTTCTAGTTTAATGTTCACAGAAGAATAGGTGGGATTCCCCTCCTGAACTGAAACTTTCTGAAGCCAAGTGTCTAATGAAAGTAGGTCTTTGAGGTTTTTTCTATATTCAATGAGAAAAGTGGGAAAGCCATGACGACCTGAGGATTTCTCATACTTAAGCTGACCAACGTTTGGTGAAGAAAAGGTTCCTGCTTTAATGGTGACCTAAAATGGAGTTTGCAAACACAGTTTATGCACAGCAGTCACACACATTTTGGCAAAACATGTTATCTTGACGTTTCTCTCCACCTAGTCCTGTCACTTTAGTCGTCTTCTTACTAAATTAAGTCTTGTCTTCCTCCAGGCAAGCCTTTTTTCTGAAATAAACTGAGATATTCAACAGCACAGGAAGGGCAGGCTAAAAACAGATATGAAACATCATCACATAGATTACCTAAGGATCATACCACATGAATGAAGACATTTGAATTTTTTTTTCTTTTTCATGTACATACTTTAATTCTCATCACAAACAGCATAAAGGAACCTTAAGTCTTATGATCAAAAGCAGGAGAGTGATTTAGAAATGTCATTGAGGTGTTTCAGGAGAACTGCAGTTCAAGTGCCTCATGCATTCATTCTTCTCTATAGGATGATTTTCTGGTTGTTCTGCAATGAGACATCAGAACCAATCACCAAAATGCATTGTGCAACACGTAGCTCAGCCTGACGCAATGGCAGCAGTTTAGAGTGTTAGACAACAAAAGCAGTTTCAAGAACAACCAAAAAGTAGTTTCAAAATTAGTCTGAACTTTAAATTAATTTTCTTCTTTTTTAACTAAGCTTTTTTCTTTTTTCATCTCATTTTCATGTATTTATACATCGATAAGAAATCAATTTTGCACTGATAGCTTTCATGACTGTTTCATTTTTAGTTTACGAAAACCCCATTTATGCATTCATAAATGGTCTCAACAAAATGTATTTGATGATCTGTGATAATCTGTACTTGATGACCTAACCTTTCAAAAATGAGATTGGTGAAAGAAATCATGAGGAAGCAATCCCAGGCAATTCAGTGAGGAATGTGATTTTCATTTCCCTGAATGCTCTCTTCAGGTGCCAATCTTGCATGTCTTGTGCTGTCTTGTCCAAGTTAAAAACAGAGGTACTGAAGAAGTAGCCCCAGTAAATGCCACTGCAGGGCTCTCCTCCCCATCACTCATTCTTCTTCAAGTGAGGAATCTTTAGTCCTGCCCTCCTGCAATCTTGGAAAGGTCTTTCATAGATTTACCTATGAGGGATGACCATCTGCATACAGGCTCTGTACTTCTGCTTCTTAGTCAGCACCTATGTCCTGACCAGCTGACTTGACTTGGGCCACAATGATTTTCCCTATGAACATTCTTTCCACCAGGGTAGGGAAGTTCTTGGAGGAGCTGAGATGAAGAGAGAAAATGCAGTTATAGCCTTCATGTATACATTTCTAAGGCAGATTCCACTCTTGACACTGAAACCCAAGTAAATGAGAGGTACTCAGTACAATTTTGTGAATAATGAATGTTTTGGCTTACTAGTGGTCCTGAAAAAGCATTAAAAAGGTAGAAAAGTTTCATGGCTTGGGTGATTTCTGAGGTGTTTTTTTTGGAAACCAAATAAAAGCTGGACTGAATATCACACTTTGAGCTGAAATAATGGTATCTTTCTTCATTTTTCAACACCTTTTAGAGAAAACAATCACTTTTAATTAAAAACACATTTTATAAATATGATAATAATTGCTTCATTTGAAGGATTTATCATTATTATTTTAGTAATGATGAAGGTGAAACAAAGACATTTGGTGCACTTCACCTTTTCTGACTCCATATTTCATCAGTAGACAAAGGTTTTACACAAGATTTTTCACACAGAATTTTAATCCATTCCAAATAACCAGCAGTCCCCTGACAGACTATTTCTAAAATTTTCATCAGTCATTGTCCCTATGATTCAGAAGCTACTCTGTTTAGACTGCCCCATTTCAGGCAAAGAATAGTACCTGTGTTGCTCCAAATGAGAAAAGGTCATATTCCTAATAGAACTGAATATAAATCCAATATGATTTTCATGTTATACATTACATCATTAGCTGCAGATTTATAGGGAGAGAGCTAATATATTGAAGATTGTGACATAGTTCTCTTTCTCAAAGGCACCTAATTTTTGAAGTTAGGCAGCACTGAATTTCTTCTTACAAGAATATCTGAAGTATTTTTCTTTTATTGGCTCCTTCCTTTAAGCGAAGACTGCAGAGCTGATGAATATTTCATGGGTAGAAAAACACCAACGATACAGGGTTTTACCTACAAAATCTTTGGGGAAAGGGAGAAAATGGCAGGAAGGCGCTGTAAGGACAGTTCTTTTAAGAAGTCTTTGGAAAAGGGTCTCCATTTCGTTTTCCACATCAATAACACCTCCTTCACCCCTTAATACTTTCTTCCTTTCATTTTATTCCATAATAGTGTTCAGTCATTTTTGTACTTTTCTTTGTATTAAAGAGTGTCTTCTGAGCTGGTTAAACCATTTTAAAGCTAAAAATTTAAATAGAAAATTCTGAACTAGGAAAAAAAAAAAAAGGACATCCAAATATAGTGGCTGTAAATTTATACAAATCAGTTACACAAGAATAAGAATTGGAAAATATAATCAAATGTACATGTTAAATGGATTTCTTCCTTCTACTACTGTTAAATCCTAATGGAGCTCTCTCCTGGATTTCAAGAACACATTGACACTCAGAAGTGACACGGGTGACAATAATACTTTATTTCGCTGAAGTCTGTCCCTTTCCAGACATTAGATGGACTCTCATGACCAAAAACATGTAGAACTCTTTTCCGACTGATAACCACTAACAGACAACAACAACAACAAAAAAAAACAAAGCGGGAAAATATAACCAATAATACCTGTTCCATGGAAAAGGAAGAATATAAATAATCTTGTAAAGTCCAATAACAGTTCTTGTTCTTATACAGAAGTTTCTTAGATAGTATGACAACTAGAAAAATCATAAAACTGGAGAAAATGAGAAAGAGTAAGAAAAACCCTCAAATCTAATCCCCCTGCCTACAAGTGATTTCATCTAGTCTCCCTCTGAAACCATTCTTTGTCATTCTGATCTCAGGCTTGGACAGCACACTGTGGAAAGTAGCTGACTGGTTTGTCAGACCCTGAGAATGGAAGTCCAATATTCAAACTACAGATTTATACTTACAACAAAAAAAACTAGTGCATGGCAACACTACTAAGTTTTTTTACTGTGTGGAATAAAAGTGTAGAAAAAAATCTATGAGGCTTAAGTAAATGTTCCTCACCTAGTCTAAGTCTATCCACCACGTGTTTAAACACCTAGGCATTGAATGGCTAGGTTAAGCCCCTTTTCTTCTGGGCTTCTTAAGGCAACCATGACTGTCAGTCATTCTTGCTGCTTTCTTTATATTTTCTCCTCTTTCTTAAGCGGAAACTACGTCCTGGAGTCAGGATTTCCAATATTTAATCTACAATTGTGAAAAATTGCACTAAACTCCTCTGCTTTCACTTCTTAGGACTGTGTTGGTCTTGTAAGACTTCATATTTAGCTGGTTCTCTACCTTGCCAACTATGTTCTCTTTCAATGCACTGGGTTTTGGTGTTGGGTTTTTTTCAATTTTTCAAAAAGACTCCCTCGTCCTGAAACCGTGACCTACCTTTTTGTTTTCCCAAATGTGTGACCTTTCATTTGACTGAAAAGCACTAATGCGGTGTAAGCAAGCCTGTCTGATTGTACAATACAGATCACTTGCTAGAATTTCTCTTTATTATTTAACATGCCACAGCTGCTCAGATTATCTGCAGACTTCACCAGCAAGCGCTTTTTATTTATTTCTGGCTAACTAGTAAAGATACCGAATAGGCCTGGGTCAAGGATAGTCCTGTTGCAGCTCCTTTCAGGATTTGGATTACCCTCTACAATTACTTTTTCTGATCTCTCACTTGGTAAGCGTTTAATAAATTTACTTTTATAGTGCACAAAGGTAAATATTTTAGAGAGGTCTATTTTGAAAATGCAATGATGTTGGTCAAACAAGATTGAAATCTCATCAAACAATTGTATCAAATTTGTGTGACATGACCTTTTTTATATAAAGTCACAATGACTCTCACTAGTTAGGATACTACCTTTTACCTCCTTCCTAATTGCATCTCTGTCTATCATCTTGTTCATGACTTAGCTTGCAATCAGTAGTGATTTAGATTGTTCTGCTTAATTTTTTAAGGTACTGACACAACATTCTTGTTGTGCCACATCCCTCTGAATCCCCTCCACCATTCCAAGTTGTTTTCAATACCAGTATTTCAGAAAATATCTTGGCTATTATTTTAGTATTTCTCAATATAATTTATACGGTTGTATAAATTTGGGTATGCCTTTTTCACCTGGTAGGGATTTTGTTTCTGAAAAATTTTCTTTTCTGAAAATGTTTTTTTTTAAACACAGTTTCAAAAACTGTGCTTACAGAAGGGCGGTTGCCATCTACATCTGCAGCAGAAATGTTTGAAACTTTGGAAATTACTTTGTCTTGTACTTTCTTTTTCTTTATTTTAATGGATATTAAGGACAAAAAATTAAATAAGTTGCACATTAAGGTTAGCCTTTTAAGCTTTTAAAACCTGGGATATGGAAAAGGTTACCTTCTTAGTGCAGTCTTTTATATTCCTGTTTTTCTTTGTAAGTATATGTCTTACCTTTAAGTGTGGTAAAATATAAGGTATGTCATAAAATATACAGTATGTCTGAGATAATGTTACTACAGGAAATGTTATTTCCTGACTCTCAAGTACTTGAAAATGTCGCCTTCCCAACACATTTTCTTTATGTATTCAATTGCACTCTTATTTGTTCATTTTTGTATCCATGAGCACCCAGTAACATTTGGTTGGACATAAGCAGCAGGGGACATCCACTTAAGCGAAGAGTCAGGAGGTTACTTCGAATTTTGGAGGTACCAATTCCATACCAGGGTTTATTTATATGTTTTGTTGTCTAAGGAATGTCCTCTCTTCAGAGGCTCATGGTTTCATGCTAAATAAAGGTCACCTAGCCTTTTTTTGTGCTGCCATCTGTCTGCTGAATGTCACTTGGAATTATGATGTAAAAATATTACCGCGTTTTCAATTCCAGCTGGTCTCCTGTGACGCTTCAGTCTTGCATAGCCTTTTGCTGGAAGGAGTTAGGTAGATATAAATGTCTGTACTGAATGGTATTATGTGAGAGTAAAAAAAAAAAGATTTGGATAAACCAAAGTGAGTTCAGTTGCGGGGCTGGAGCACTTCCACTATGAGAAATCATAGAACGGCCCAGGTTGGAAGTAACCTCAAAAGGTCATCTGGTCCAACCTTTTGTGGGGAAAAGAAGAGGCTGTGGGAGCTCGGCTTCGTTGGCCTGAAGAAGGGACAGCTTTAGGGGCACTTCATTACTGTCTTCAGGTACCAATACAGAGAAAAGGAATCCAGATTCTTCTTGTAGTTGCACAGCTAAAGGAAGAGAGGCAAAGGACACATGCCGCAGGAAGGGAGTTTCCCACTGGGAAAAACCTTTTCCAAGGAGTGTGGTGAGAAAAACACATCTTTACAGATACTCACAACTGAGGGGGACAAGGCTCTATCAACCTCTTCTACCTTTGAAACCAGGACTCTTTTGAGTAAGGTGCGAGACCAGATGACCCGCAAAGGTCCCTTTTAATTTGGGTTATTCTGGAGTTCCAGGCTTGTTCATAACTCAGTGGAGACCTCAATGGTTCGGAAGATCAGTCTGGAAAGGAAACTCAAGGAAACTTGCCCTTGGGATAGCCCACCCACAGGCCATAAGTTACATTTCAGTTCAGGATTTGAATGTAGGGTACATAATGAGAAGGCCTGATGCTGGATCCTTCGCAAAAGCAGGAGGCTTACTCTTTCTGAAATAAGCCTCTTGTGCCATTACCCTAAGTCTCTTCCTCCTGCTTATGACCCTCAATTTGTCTTTTGCTTTATATTATACTTCGGATCCGCACATACTTTTCTCTTGAGTCCTTCTGTAGATGAATCACCTCTTCAATGTCTCTAGGACTGCTCACATGAGTAGAAATTTTAGGACATGATTGAGTTTTTTCAGGATTCCTGCTGGCCTAAATCCAAAATGTCTTTGCATCAGCAATTACATTTTCACTTGTATCTGTACCTCACCAAGTAAATGGAACCCTTATCCTGACTGTGATATTTCAGTGCATATGCAAAATAAATGATAGGCATTAATACTAATGATCCTTTTGTCTCATACACTTAGACTTTACATCCACTACACAGCCACCTCACTTAATTTTCAAGGTGACAACAATGTTGGTACTTGATTTACTTTTAGTAGAATTTGATACTGCTCAATTAGCCTTCTGCTCTAATTAATTTTTGGTGCTCATCAGTATTGCCCTCCAATTTACCATGAGTGCTTAAGAGAAAGTAGTAAGGAGTAGGCATACTTTAACAGCTTTTTTTCATTCTGCAGCCCCTAGATCGTTCGAATCTAAAGGAAAAGGAATCTGTGGATCTCACTTTCTTCTTCCATGCACAAGTTGTAGGTATCACAAAATCTCCAGACAACCAAATGAAATGCACACATATTAACAACAGCTTTGGAAACCATAATGGGAGATGTGATCAGTCAGCCTGATGGAGCTGCATGGCTTGTGCTTAAAATTAGTCATTTGGTAAAATCAGTCCTGCTAAATTTAGCACACTATGTTACTCCCACAGGCAACTGAGAGAGGTAAGTACTCACAAAGGCTTCTGAAGGAGCTCATGACCAGCTAATTTATGTACCTGGATTAGACAGGCAGGGTTTGCCCCTGGAAGCCTTTAGGGGCTACCTCCTTCCATACAGAGAAGAGAAGTAATCACAGGCTAAGGACAAAATCACAATAAACTTTGGACCATACTGTTTCTGGCGTGGTGTCGTCACCAGAGCTACTAATTTTCCAACCACTGCAAATTCCATCTTTCTCAGTAAAGTAGTTATTTAAAAAAACAGAACAGCACTCTCTTGTTCTGAATGCTGTTTCCCTGCATATTTTATGCTGCCATACAAACTACCATTTTTATTTCATTTTCCCTCCAAAATACGTGATAAGTTACATCTGCCTAATTCTAAACCAAGTTTCGGGCACACATTGTTTTGCTTTAGTTTTTTTACAAATCACCAGCTATGTAAAAAACAGAATGGCTTAAACACCAGACTTGAGACAACCTTATAGAAGTTAGAAATAATCTCTCTTAATCAGCAAATTCACTAAATTGGGTTTGGTATATCTCAGACATTATTAATACAACGTCATTTTTAGTGTCACTTCTTTAACAATTAAAAACAATAACATGTGTAGGTCCTAGAAAAAGAAAAAAACAGATTTTACTAATTTTAATGTATATTGTAATCTATTTTCTTTGCTGTAATAAAATACAAAGTATCAAGATGCTGCTTTTGTTTACCCGTTTTAGCAGTTTTAATGTTAGTACTCTTCCTTTATACCATTAGTACAATTCTGAAATTTGTAGTTAATAGAAACACAAACATTTTTATTTTGAACACTAGCTTTTGAAATATTCATTGTTGACCTGCTGGCTAATTCTAACTCTTTATATTGATATAATCTGAACAGTTTTGTTCTTTATAATTAATGTATCTGTTTATTATTAATAATTAAGACCCAATTCACCTGTTACTTTTCTTCTTAATGAAGACAAATTATTTTCATTTATTATAATACTTTTAAAATTCCTTTTACCTAATATCTATTGTATTTTAATAAACATTTTTCATCAAAAATGCAGCTCAGCCAGGTATTGATACTGTCTGCCTGCACAGTCTGGTCCATTAGAGCTTGTGGTTGTTCAAGCACCAAAATAGATAACTTCATATCTACAGAGAAAATCATGGTTATCTATACCATCAGAAATTGCTGCCTGCTGTTGCTTAACCAGGTTTCACCCTCTGTACAACTGTGATTGCAATCTGCCTCCTGAAAGACACCTACTAAATCCATACTTTTTCTTGTGTATTTAAACATACATCAAGATCAATGTCTGGAGACTTCTAGCCATCTGTTTGGGAATAAATCTCTGCCTTTCTTGAAGAACTGTCATCAAAAGGCAAGAGAAGCTCTAGGCACTGGAAGTCGAATTCCTCTGAGTTCAAGTGGATAAGAAAGCAAATTTCTTTATCAATGAGATTAGTTTATCATTGGAACAAGTCACAAAGGATGTGGTGGAATTTGCTGTACTTTACAGGTTTCAGTTAAGTCTGACTGTTTCCAAAAGTATATGATGTACTTCAAGAAGATCACAGAATCATAGAATCACAGAATGGTTTGGGTTGGAAGGGATCTTTAAGATTATCTAGTTCCAACCCCCTGCCCTGCCACTAGATCAGATTTCTCAAAGCTCCATCCAACCTGACCTTAAACACTTCCAATGATGGGGCATCCACAGCTTCTCTGGGCAACCTGTTCCAGTGTTTCATCACCTTCACAGAAAGAAGTTCTTCCTTATATCTAATCTAAATCTACTCTCTTTCAGTTTAAAACCATTACCCTTTGTCTTAACACTACAAGTTCTGGTAAAAAGTCTCTCTCCATCTTTCTTATAAGCCTCCTGTAAGTATTGAAAGCCACCATAAGGTCTCCCCAGAGCCCTTTCTTCCCCAGACTGACCAACCCTGACTCTCTCAGCCTTTCTTCACAGGAGAAATGTTCCAGTCCTCTGACCTTTTCTGTGGCTGCCTTCTGGACTTGCTCCAACAGGACTATGTTTTTCTTTTACTGGGGACCCCAGAGCTGAACACGGTACTCCAGGTGGAGCAGAGTAGAGGGGGACAATCACCTCCCCGTGCCTGCTGGCCACGCTTCTTTTTATGCAGCCCAGGATACAATTTGCTTTCTTGGCTGCAAGCTCACATTGTCAGCTCATGTCCAAATTTTCGTCTACCAATATCCCTAAATCCTTCTCTGCAGGGCTGCTCTCAAACAATACATTGCCCAGTTTGTACTTCTACTGCTGATTGCCTTGATCCAGGTGCAGTACCCTGAATATGGCCTTGTTGAACTTCATGAAGTGCCCACTCCTTAAGCCTGCCCACTAAATGACATCCCATCCCTCAAGCATATCAACTGCACCATTCACCACGGTGTCATCTGCAAATGTGCTGAGGGTGCACTCCATCCCACTGTCTATGTCATTAATAAAGATATTGAACAGTAGCAGTTCCAGTACAGACCCCTGAGGGACACCACTTGCTACTGCTCTCTGTTTGGACATTGAGCCATTGACTACAACCCTTTGGATGCAGACATCCGGCCAATTTCTTATCCATTGAATTATCCATCCATCAAACCCATATATCTCCAATTTAGCAACAAGGATGTTGTGTGGGACCATGTCAGAGGCCTTACAGAATTCAAGATAGATGACATCAGTTGCTCTTCCCGTATCCACTAATGCAGTCACTCCATTGCAGAAGGCCACCAGATTAGTCAGGCACAATTTGCCCTTTCTGAAGTTATGTTAGCTATCTCTAATGACCTCCCTGTCATCCATATGCCTTGACATAACTTCCAGGAGGATTTGTTCCGTGATCTTACCGTGCACAGAGGTAAGGCTGGCTTGTGGGTATTTCCAAGCTTCTTTTTACCCTTTGTAAAAATGGGTGTGGTATTTCCTTTGTCCAGTCACTGGGTACTTACTTCACCTGATTGCCATGACTTTCAAATATTATGGAAAGACGCTTAGTGACTACATCTGTGGGTTTCTTCAGGACCCTGGGGTGCATCTCACTGGGTCCCATGGACTCGTGTATATTTAGGTGTCTAAGATGGTCACAAACCTGATCTTTTCCTGTGATGGCAGGACTTCATTCCTGTAGTCCCTGCCTTGATACTCAGGGACTCAAGAGATGTGGGAAGAGCAATTGCCAGTGAAAACTGAGGCAAAAAAGTCGTTGAGTACCTCAGCCTTCCCTATGTCACTTGTCACCAGATCCCCTGTCTCATTTACCAGGGGCTACAATTTTTTTTGCTCTCCTTTTCTGACTAACATGCTTATAGAAGCCCTTATTATTATTCTTCAAAGCCCTTATTATTATTACTCTTGCCAAGTTCCAGCTGTGCCTTAGGTTTCCCGATCCCATCCCTACACTCCTGGGCAGGAGCCCAGTATTCTTCCCAAGATGTGTGTCCCTGCTTCCACTGTGTATGCATTTCCTTCTTGTGATTCAGTTTGACCAGGAGGACCTTACAGAGGCATACTGGTGTCCTGCCTTTCTTGCCTGATTTCTTGCAAAAGGGAATTGAGAGCTCTTGTGCTCTAAGAAAAATATCTTTAAATAGCTGCCAGCTGTTTTCTGCTCCTTTATTCCCGAGGGCAGTTTCCTGGGGGGTCCCAGCCACTAGTCTCTTAAACAACTGAAAGTTTGCTCTGACAAGGTTTAAGTTTTGACTCTACTTTTCACCTGGCCTGTATCCCTCGAGATCATTAATTCCACCAGGGCATGGTCACTGCAGCCCAGGCTGCCACCAGTCTTGACCTCTCCTTTGAGTTCCTCTGTGTTAGTGAGCAACAGGTCCAGTAACACGTTTCCTCTGGTTGGGCTTTCTGTCACCTGGATTAGGAAGTTATCCTCAATGCACTCTAAGAGTCACCCAGACTGCTCACAACTTGCTGTGGCACTTTTCCAGCAGATGTCAGATACTGGACCTAGTGCAAAATCACGGTGTTAAATTCTGTAGCATGTCACAGAAGAGTTAAAGAACATTTTCACATTGTTCCTGCCTAAACCCAAAAATATGAGGACCTCTTAACCATATATTCTCAGCTATTCCAGTTTAGTATCTGATATTCAAATTGCAGTAACACTAGTTGTATTTAAACAACATGGCAAAGATCAGGAGAGGAGAGATACATTCAAGAGATCTTCAACTTCCTCTATAAAAACAGTCAAAAATAATTACTTGTATAGTCAACAGCCCTTCCAGAACTGAGGAAATATATCATCTTTCAGTGACCTTGGCAATATTCACCATGAGTCCAGAAAGTCTTAATATGTCTGTGACAACATCAGCTCCAGCGTGAATTAGGTTATTAGCCTCCTTAATTTGTATCATTACCAACTGTTTACAAAGCCTGTGTCTTTTAAGATGGTTGATTAAAAAATATTTTTAACAAATATTTTGCTGTTGAATCACAGTAAACCCAACTGCTGTTGTCTTATCTCACATGTTGTTGTGGAAAATCATATAATTCATCACTTCAATGAATTACTCCCAAATTACAGTACCGAATTACTCTACCTGAATGATATACTTCACCTTCAGTATCCTTTTCTACAGGTCCGTCAGCATCACTGCATCTGAAAGTGTACATACCACACATTTACCTCCCTGCGTATCCATGTGCAGGTCATGACTCCAGAAACATGAACATCAGCTCTTTCTGACTGGCCTGTCCATGTCTAAGCCCTTTCCTTTGGATTTAGAATAGTGCCAAACCAGAGGCACTGAGTGCTGAGATGTTTGACTCACTGAAATATAAACATCTCTGCTGGAAACAAGCTAATAGTAAAATAGCATAATCATTAGCTTACTAAGGTTTCCCAAAACGTTGTGAGGGAATGTTCTTGTTCCCAAAGGAAATGCAGTGTTAGCATGTATATCCCTTGTCAAAAATGTAGTCTCTTGAGAGAGAAGCTGGTCTCTCAGTGAGTAATAATGACTCAAAAATAAACTTTTTCTGGGCCTTTAAGCATTTACATTAATAACTATCAGTATTCCAATGTGAAATTTACCACTTTGAAAGTCAGTTTAAAAAGAAGCTTCTTATGTGGCCATGCAAATTTGGTTTTGGGGTTTTCTTCCTTTTAAATTCTTCTTCCTTCTGGATTCTGGAGCAAAAGCATTGCCTTCTAATAAGTGCTGCAGAGGTTAATAATATATTCAGCTTGAATACAACAAAAAGCATAGTAACATTTGACACATACAAGGATATAGGAGCAGATTAAATGAATGCAAAGAACTGGCAGCTGAAAGGCAACAGTTGCATAATATTACCAGAGTAATGAGAAGTGTGCTACATATTAATAAATATGTGACCTTTTTATCTTGATTATTTAAAAATCGTGTTATTTTAAAAATGAATAAACAAACGCCTTGTTTATCCTTACATAAAGCTATAGTTTCACTTGACGGACTACATAGAATGATTTCTCTACTGGTAAAGTGGAATGCTGCTGTACAGGTCATTGTAGCATTTATCACACCAATCTGTTTCTCTCATTATTTTAGAAAACTGCACATCAGGACAACCATCTTTTAAGCTAAAGCCTAAGCTGGAACAAGGGTATGCAAGTGTATTCATTTATACAGAATGAAACTTTAAAGTCCTGAAAGACAAATATAATTAAAATTAAAGAAGAAAAAAAAGAGAAAAGAAAAGCTGTACAAGTAAGATTGCATTCAAGATTGTTATATACTTTAATGAGAAACAGTTTCTTATTTAAAGTTGTAAAGATTTGATTAATGTTTTATTATCCCTATCATTAATAACCATCACTGCAACTTCAGAGGATTCGCATTAAAAAAAAAAAAAAAAACAGGCAGTATTTGAAATAGCAAAATAAAAAAAAGTAGTCTACAACCTCTCCATTTCGTTTGTGTTCTATTATTAATAATTTATTGGATGCTAAAGCCTCTGGGCCAATCCAATACAAGTAATTTATATTCAAAAATAAGTGCTGACGGTCAGTTAACCTAGTATGACCTAAATGACTCACCTTATTATAAGATAATTTATCAACTTTGCGGCAAGAGCCGTATTGTCTCGGGAACCCACAGCTCAAAGTGTTGAGTCCTGCTGCGAGATGAAACCCTGAGCTGCCTGGGAGTCGCATGGAGAAAGTGACGGTGTTGTGAGCCAGCTGCGCCGGACACGGCTCAGAGGACACTGCCGAGGCGCTTGGTCCCCGCCAGCGGCTCATAGTCCAGAGGCACAGGGAGAGCAGCGCTGCTGGGGCAGGGAGAGCTGACTGCCAAGGGCATTGGGCACTGTAGCCTGGGTAGTCACACGGAGAGCTTTCCTGGCAAACCTGGCAAATGCTGCTTATTGAGGACACTGTAATAACCCTAGCCGAATCCATCAATAACATGCCATAGGTTTCCTTGTCCCCGGCCTCTCATTCGCCAAACTGAGAGACAAGGCCGCCTCCCTCTAGTTGCATGTTTCTCTTGCAATAACTACTCTGTAAAGCACCAAAGTTGCTTGTTTTCATAAAGGATGTAATTTATACAGCCACAATGGCAAATACAACAGGCAGAAGTGCAGTATATCATTAATCTTTCTGGAGTCTTAAATAGCTATTACAACTAACCTAAACAAACTGATTTCTTCCCCTACAGCTGTATAAGCTTGGTTACTGGAATGGGAGAGGGGTGAAACGGCTTCCCTTTCCTCAGACCAACCATTTGGCAAGATGAGGTTTTTTTCTTGCAGACAGCAATCAGATACATCAACTCAAAATAAAACCATGATTGAAGAATGCAGATCTCAGGAAACATCATGCTGTGATAAAGCAAAAGGCATACGGGACGTGTAACATTTAGGGATAACCAGTCCACGTGTAAATCATGCTCATAATCTGCTTCTTTCATCCCCTATTTCCTATTATTTCTACAGCTACAGCTATTATTTGCATTCCAGTAGCTCCAACCAGGTCCAGCTAAAGTTGAGCCTCCATCGTAGTAGACACTCTGCAGACCCTGCTACTATCCTGTAACATTTTCAGTTATATAGAGAAGATAAAAAAAACATGCAATAAATGACACGTTATTGTTCCTGGTCCATAAATGAGTTGACAAGGCTCTGAAAAATCAAGTGACTTGCTGAAGTGCACAAAGGAAGTCTGTGGTAAAGATGGCAAGTCACCACAGCTGTCTCATGTTGCACTTCTGTGGTCTGTAATCCAGGATCATTTTGCTTGGTTTTGGCCCTTTTAACATTCATTCTCAAGGACAAAAGCTTGCTTATAGGAGAACTGAGCATCATGCAGAGAATTGATATGGTGTAAAGCCTGAGGATGATCTAAAAAAATACCCATTTCTTTTAAAAAAATCCAATTTAAAAGCATTAGGGTTTAGAATCGAGCTGTGTTCCTGGTAGCTTAGTAGACACAACAGATTCTTGAAATTAATGGAGAAAAGAAAATATGAAAAATATGCAACAGTCTGAAGTGGGTATTTTAAACAATACAAAGCAGTTTGTAGGAGATTGCTGTCCTGATTTGTTCTCTATCAGTAGTGGCATAAGCATCAACCCCCTTAATGTCACTGCTAACGAAACTAACAAAACTTACATACAAGACATGTACTGCACAAGGAGAAACTTGACTGAGCTGTTATCAGGAAGGACACCTTTCCTGACTGAAATAATCACCTGGCTAATCTACCATCGTAAATCATTGCATATTACTATTTCCTGGTCTTCGCAAGAGGTCATCTTCAAGTAACTCTGGCACTACATCATATGGTGGGTTCTCTGATTTTCCTTTGAACAAGTATGCACATGTTAACATTTATCTTTTGTTTATATCTTGAGCTTAGTTTCTGCATTTAAGTTCATTCTCTTCGGGATGTATTCAAATGATAGACAATGCATCATTCTTACACTGATCTGTTCATGACTATTGTATTAAGAAACCATTGTGTACTCTGAATAGGTTAATTGGTTGGAAGCTTAATCTAAGTGGGAGACTGTTGAAGGCAGTAAGTATTTTTTTTAACCGGTGGCATTATACACTGAACTATTTCATTCATTTGTGTATGCGCTTCTCTTTCTCTTTTTCATTTCAGAATGCTATTGTATTTTGCTTTTATTTGCATGGGCTTCTGTAAGAATGTTGCTATTAACTTATTAGACTGGAAATAGGTTGGACTGCTTGCTAAATGCTGCCTGCTTTCTTTCCACTGAATTCTCTGCATGCAATTTAGAATTCTGTTTCTAATAAGATTATCAAGGAAATAATGAAAACCAGTAGGATTGTTCTGCTAGCAAGTTTCCTTGGTGATTAATGAACTAAATAATAATGTTTCTCTCTATGGTCAAATTCTGCCTCCAGCTGCACCAGTGAGAAGCCAGAAGTAACTCCCTTGATGCCAATTGAGCTATTCTGGATTCACTATGGTGGATTCAGTTACTGTGGTATAAACGATCAGAGAATTTGACTTCACATGTGTCAATAGTTTAAGGCTTGTTTGTGGTTTGTGGGTCCTTCTTTGAAAAAATGGCATACTGTATAGCCTTAAAAATCACACAGCCAAGAACCTTCCTAACAGGAGCAAGGAAGACTCACTTTAACCATAAAGCACAAAAAGAGAAGAGCAAGCCAAGAGAGACTGACTGTAAGGCAGGCTTACACATGTGAAGAATGATGAGTGATAATGGTTTCAATCCACCATACTCACTCTGGCTGCAGGGTTCCTTTCAGACCGATGTATGTACACACTGGGTAATGTTTTCCAATATAAGATTTTACAGTTTATACAGGGGCTGGATGGAGCATCTACTGGGCAAGGTGGGAAAAAATGGAGATTGTACAGCATTCCTCTGTAAGACTCAGCAAAACAGGGTAATTTTTGTCACTGGGTACAAAGAGCAGATCTAGAACGAGTTCCGGGTGGCACGTGTTTCGACATAGTAGCTCTTCCCTACACAGATCAAACAATTAAGTTTAGATAATCATGTGCCATCTGTCTGAAGCTCCATTTTCAGATTATCTATCAGGTAAGCCTGCCTAAGCTGCCCCTTGCTCTCCCAAGAAAGCTTAATGAGGAACAAGCCACGATTCATTTGCCTGTTTCCTAGGGCTTGTCAGCTTGGAGAGTGTGTTGGTACTAAGACAGGTGGGTAAGAAAGTAGACATCTTCTCATGCCCCAGAAAGAAGGGTGAAATCAAGCAAACAGACTGAAATGCTGTAGAAGAAATGGTCCTCAAAGACCCCCAAAAGCACCCTGTTCTTCAGCATTTTTTCCATACTAAAGACAGACACTTCAAAGATATTTCCACATCATTTTATTTTAGAGGTAGATAGAAGCAAACAAAAAGCATCAGTCAAACTCAATGGTCTCCTTAATCTCCTTCATTCTTTCCATTGCAATTTTTCTTCAGAAATCCAGAGGGCTTTTTTTTGTTTCCTAAGGACAGAAAGGGTAGAGGCTACCTCTTCTCTCTAACTCCAGCATAGTTTTGGACAACCAACCATGGAAAATCAAATCGTAAAAGTCTTTCTACAAGGTGGTGGACTTTTTTCCTACACCTATCTTTTGTTGCCATGTGTGTAGACTGAGGACTGACAGCATGCTTTTCTTTCTTTTAAGTATACACTCTCAGTCAAGGACTTGATTAACACATTTTTGCCAATAAAATGGGCTGTAATTAGCTTTTAATAATCGGTGTGTTTTTGCTATATCAGCATGTGATTTAGACACTTGAGGTATTTTAAAAGCTGTATTCAGGAGCTCAGTACCACCTATTACATTTGGGGCAAATAAAGCTTTTAGAATAATGTTTGGAAAAGCAGCACCCTGTAAATATAAGGTGGTGTTGCACCATATGGAGACTGGCTCTATGACATATGGTTTGAATTAACAAGTTTAAAACTGTTAGGATCAGTTTTTCTTTCACTGAAGGCAAAAAAAAGAAAAAAAAAACCCACAAGATACGTACAGTTAAATAAGCTTCAGTAGCGGATACAGACCCAGCTTGTGCCAACATGTGCTAATTCAGTTAAAATAATACTTAGGCTATATTAGTTGGTTTTGGGTTTTTTTTTTAAGCAAACAGTATTGCCAGCTGCAAATGTGTTTTATTACTGTTAGTACAAGGACCATCCTCACCACCACCATCATTATGATTGTGGTCCTCATTAAAATAAATGATTGGCCCTGGTTTTGTATTAAAGCTATTTGAAAAGACAAGGCTGAATGACAGATGAAAACAAAGGATGGAAGCGGGTCTTCTGATCTCACCTAATTGAATCTTTGTTGGCTGAATTGATCTGAAAAAAGTTCAAAGATCTGGGATCCATATTACACAAACATTGTTTCATTTAATCAAAACACTCTTTGAAGTGCCATGCTTGCAGACCACCTGTAGCTTTGAAATCTGAAGTCATAGGAAAGCTTCCCTGATGGTCCACAGTTATGATATGCCAGAAAAAAAATAAAAACAGAAAAGGGAGAGGTACATGATCATCTATTTTGTATCAAGCACTTTTTTGCCCATGTCTATGCTAAGTCACCTGGAGCAGCAAGCAAAGCACTCAGAATAAGGGAGTGCATAATATTATTTTCCTGTGCTTTCTGTCTTACTTCACAACTTTAATTGTTGCCGCATTTAAAGGCAGTTTCAAAGACAAAATATACGTGAGGTTATCCTTGGTCTCAAATGAACGTAGCAATACTGTGAGAACTTCCTTTCTCAGGACTCATCTTGCATCTGGGACAGTTCAGCTCTGTACTGAAAAAAGAAACAAACATGGTATATATTAAAATAGTGGCAGCAGAGTAAGGAAAAGAAAAAGAAACAATCAAAGTGAAACATTCAGGGCCAGAACCTCCTCCAGGCATGCAGGTTATTGGCACAAAGGAGCTACAACACAACATCAAGGGATTCTATGCCATTAGCTTCAAAAAGGTAAAATTTTGGATCTTCACGTCCAGTGGATCAGACTGGGTAAGCATTCTCCAATCCTGTTTTCCTAGGAATTTCTATCTGGAAAACATAGTGGGGACATGGCTGGCATGCTCTGCTTTTCAGCAGTCATCAAGCATTATGTCTTCCCTTTGGAATCGTAACTATACAATTTAATTTAGAGGAGCTTGGAAGTTGCTAAGAACCGGTGAACAGCAGCACAGGATCACTGAATTACAAGTGGTGCATTTATAGCCTGCTATCTATAACTCAGATCATGTTGGAAAAAGCCGAGGACCTGGGCCAATTTTTCTCCTCAATGATTCAAATCTCAGAAAGGAAAAATGTAAACACACTGAAAATTATGTTAGAAGAGATTAAGTTTTCTCAGCTGCAGTTTACACCTAATTTGTTGATATTGAAACTGTGGGATACAATCCTGTAGATCTACCTGGAAATATAGAAATCCATTTCTATATTTTTTCAGATAATTCCAAATAACATCCAGATTTCCCCCCTATATAATAAATTTTTAAGTTCCACACATCCATTTTCAAAATCTCACGCTCCAGTTAGAAAAAATTCTAAATCTGGTTAGGTTATTTAGCTTCATGCTGCCATTAAAATTAGTTCTCTTCTGGTTTAGAATGTCCAATCCTAGTGGCTGCACCTTAATATTATACTGAGCTCTTAACTGCTTAGAAGAAAAGGGACAAAACCCTAGTGTGTTGGTCTACCTGAGGGATTCACAGCACATGAATTCCTGGGATGTCCAGAGCAAACAAAGATCTGTGTTACTCCTTACTATGTAAATTATGTATTTATTGCAATGTGAATGGTCAAGCCTCTTTTTGTATATAACCTAGGTCTCTATATATATAACGTCTCAAAACAGGGTGCCAAGGGCAGAACTCTTATTTTAGAGTAAAATGATCAAATAATAATTCTTTTATTACTGAAAGAGAGTACAAACATGCTACACTTTGGGTGACACTTTAGTGATAATGCACAACACAAGTGTACATGAATGCAAAATGTTGCGAAACATCAGGGACCAATCCATACCTACGCCAACAATAATATGAACATGTGGTCCACTGATTAATTGTCTATCACAATACAGTTAGCAATTTTCAAATACACTATTGACACTTTATCTTACTCTACAAAATACACTATTGTACCACAGAAGAGACGAAGGTCTATAAGGAGGAATACACTCATGTGCTCTCACGTAACTACACACGTATTTTATAAAGGCATTGTAAAAGAATACAAATGCAAAATATTGCTTACTATTTCATAAGATCTTTGGGATCTTTGTCTTTCATATTCTTCTCCTAATTGTACTATAAAGCCCAGTATTTAAAATAAAGCAAGCATAATAGTTTTACATGCAAAAACATATAGGGTACATACAATACGGTGACTCAAGCAAATAAGGATTCATCTTATGCATCTACCTAAGTTACATGTGTAAAAATTACTGGGTCTGCCATTTCAGAAGAAATGTGGCCCTTAAACTCTTGTGCTAGTATGTGCACAAGGTATGTCTGTACATGGCTTTTATATATTTGTGTCCTGCATGTCACAGTCAACGTGTATTTTGGAGCTGTCGAGCAGTGCTAAAGAGCTCATGTACAACAGATTTATTAAGTATATAGGGATAATAGCTACCTCTATGCGAGTGTCTCTGTATAAATGTCTAGATAGACAGATAGATGGATAATTTGGGCAAATTAAATCCTCTTCCTTTGCTGATAACACATCTGCCAGCAAGTGTGCTGTGTGACAGACATTTGCCCTTCTCTACATCAATACCTGATAGTTAGGCAGAAAAGAGGCAGCATCATATTAGCATATCTATTTCCCTCTCTTTCCTCTACAGGTGCTAAATAATTAGTACTGGTTGAATTATTCATTGCAAATAATATTCATTGTGAATTTAGCCTTTTTTCTAATATATTTTGCTTACAAATCATTCAAGAGGCAATCCTGAATTCTGCAAATATATTCGTTACCCGTAAGTATTCAACAAATACTTGGACAAAGCTCTTTTGACCTAGAAAAACACTGGTTCATAAATCAATTTCTTCAGACAATTATAATGTATGATTGGCCATCAAAAGCAGACGCTGTGGTTTCTCTATTCTTGTTGGTAGACTTTAAATTTTACAAAAAGAAAGTGAAAAGTGCTAACTAGCAAATAATCCACACCTGGAGAGGGTTTTCTGGCTCATAACCATTTATGAGACTTTTGAGATTAGCAAATAGAAATTACAGAGAAGCAAGAAATTTGTGAATATGTTAGTGAATCTAGTTTTCATTTTGCACTGCCACTGTGTAATAGTCTAACCAAGTGTATACAGAGAATAGGAGTTACAGTGTGACTGTCCCTGTATTTGTAGTAATTGAGTCCCAATCTGGACTGCAGTTGTATCAGAAGCAGTAAATATAATCTAATAGAATAGCATAGGCAAAACTTCACAGTAGACCTGATAACAGCTAAGTGGGATAAGCATGGCTACTTACAAATGCACATTCTCTCGAGCATTCCTGATTGAAGTTTCCTATTCCATTTCAAAGTTGAGAATTAAGAGTTTCCTCAGAAGCAGTGTAAGTTTTCCACCAGTGCATGCATATACAGATATACATGTCACCTAGCATTTTACGCTAGACGGAAATCTCAGAAAATTTGAACTGAGAGAAACTTTAGCAAAATAAAAGAAATGAGAATGTGCTTAGAAGACAACTTTATAATAGAGGTTACTGTTAGCCCGCTTACAAGTGAGGTATCCCTAAAGCCTTTATTAAAAGAAGTTGTTCTCTGATCCAGAGTTCCTAAGCAGATAGAAATCAAGGGCTGTATACCAAGGAAGGCCATGAACAATTTCTTCTAATCAAAAGAAATGGAAGAAGTGGAACTTAAAATATCTGCCAGTCACTCAGCACTATATTCATCCAGCACAGGAGGACAAATTATAACGAAGTCTATTGCGCTCCAGCTTCTTCTGTCCTTATGCATTTTTTTAAAGGCTTCACACTCTCCCTTACATATGAAAAGAGGAAAATTCTGCTGATTTTTTATCACTACGGATGAGGAGAAATTCTACTCAGTTATGGACATCCTGCAGGTTAACCCCTGCCGAGTCTATTTGCTGAGTCTTGAGAAGGTTACTGGAGCAGAAATATCACCTACTCTTCCATACAGAGTGACTACATGGTTTGAAAAAGTTAACATTTCAAGATTACACAATATTGAGTTCTATGTGCAACCTTCCAACTATGTAAATTCCTCACATTTTATAAAATGGAATATAATCAGGTGGTCTAATGTCAGCCAGCATCCAACAGTAATTGCTTTTCTTGAAGAAAAAAATAATAATTTTTGCAATATTCAGCACAACATTCTTTATCATTTTCAGCTAGACCAGTTTTATTTTGAGGCCCTGTGCATTTTAATCTGTATTAGAAAAATTGCTAAATTATTTTTTCTTTAAAGTAATCTTGGATTTTTTTGAGGGCTTTTGGTCTTTCTGCTGACGAGGAGCAATAGGGCAACAGAAACACCACAGATCATTTGAACTCACAGACAATATTATTTACCATATTGAGACATATGTTATTACCTTGAAACACAAACATGGAATTACCCTCACATATCTTTCCAGTTGCAATGGATATTGATACAAAAATCCCCATGGGTGATTGAACGGGTTCGAATAAACAAAAGTGTCTGAACATCAAAGTACAAATGTGACACTTCAGCCAACTCCTTCATGACAAAGCCAGGTTCAACATGACAAGAGCTGATGATCCACGTAATTTCGCTGACTAGGACACCAGAGAGAATGCAACTGGTCTGAAGACAGTAGTAGAAAATTCTCTCTGTGAGACTCCTTTAGGAGAGAAAGCTTCCTTTACTGCACATGAAAAAAAAATAAAATGAGGCAGTTTATTCACATCCAGCATTTGGTTGTGGCCACTTGTTTGTCTTCACACAAATCCTTCACTGTCACTTAAGCTACTAGCTACTTGTTGCTATTCTGCTGAAGACGGCTTCATCCTTGATGCGTGTACAAATTCCTCATTTTTTAAGGAAGCATGTGAGTAGTCAGGATGCAGTATTGCATTGTATTTAATTGTATCTAGCTTTGGCTATTGCCAGAATGTCTGTCCCGCTCCTCTAATCATCTCTTCAGGCCAGGCATCTCCTCTATTTTCTGTACGGTGATAATGAAAATGGGTTGGATCAGCCAGTCTTATTTTGGAGTTGGTTTTCTACAGATTCAGGGAATGAAAATCCAAAACAAGGGAGGCTGTGAAGATTGGGGCTGCCATTTTCAGCAGCATCTGCATTGGGTAAAAGATAATGTGAAACTACACCTTTGGGATTTGGGTGCTTATTGATGTCAGAGTAGACTGCAAGAGGTAGCAAGAGAAATACCTTTATTCACTCCAGAAACTCGTTTCCAAGGAGTCAAATTTCATAACTTCCAGCTCCCTCTTACTGCGGGGATATAATTGCGCATAGCGTCACTGCATTTTGAACTGAAATTAAGGAACCAGATGTGGGTAACTGCAGGCCTGTTGAGGCCTTCAGACAAGAGTTGGTAGAAGCCAGTTTAGACCAGAGGGACGCACTGGCAGCAGCATGACATTGGTTAATCAAATTCTCACTTTGTGGCACTTCCATCGGCTGACACACTGTGTGCTGTCAGGCCTAAGGAGCTGAACCTGAAATCCTGTGCCTGTAGTTCAAGTCATCTTGACGGCATTCATCCTAAAGTAAGGAGCAGCAATCTTGTCTCCAGCCGTGCTTAAGCTGTGTCAAGCCTAAGCTTAAGGACCGTCCAGCTCATAATTGGAGCTCATTCCTATTTATTCAGCATAGATTTTTCTTTCCAAGTCTTTGATCTCACCAGGTCCCATCAAATGTTCACCCTCAGATGGCACATTTTGTCACCAGTCTCAGAAACCCAAAATACATTTTAAAAAACAAACCTCCAAAAATTTCTGCCTTAAAAGATTGTTTTACTTTTGACTAGTTAATTACTGGGAAGTTGGAGACAAGACTTATGTTTATAGCACTCAGACAAGTTTTTGAACACAATTTCTGTTGAGTTGAGGCCAGAATTTATTTTTCTGTATCCTTCCCTTGTGATTGTTTTACACTATGAAGCTGTGTATAGTCTTGTTCTTATTTGCACAGGCTCAGCAATATTATATTTTTCTGACGACACAATATACTGTTGTACTCAGTGCTGTCCTCTATGAGGAGAATTGAAGGCTGATACTCCTGCAATGGTGTCATTTATACCAGCCAGAGCTCTGAGTTTGACTTATCCCAAGGCATGCCATCTGCAAAGCAGAGACGAAACTCTATAGCACAACAGAGCAATTTCCCTCCCTATAAATTTCATGTGTATTTCTAATCTTGTATATGTACCTTTAAGTGCTTTTCCTTTTCCCTTGGAAAATAGCAATAGTAAAATATCCTCTTCATGTAAGGGTTTTCTTCTTGTGTATTTCTCTGTGTCCCTGGGCACTTTATCAAGTTATTTTCTTTTTCCATATTGTCCTAATGAGCAAACTCTTGTTCTTTATAAGCAAAATAAAAGCAAAAAGAATATGCTTGCTTCCACCATTAGCTTTAAATATTCACCACTGGAAATAACAATTGTATACCAAACCTGGTAGCTGAGGCTTAATCTAAAGTGCTTTTTATTCAGACCGGTGATGGTCTCTTTGTTTCTATCCTGGAACACAGGAGCCCTAACAACTTGCTGTACTTGCTGTACTTGCTTTGGAGTTACCATTCACAAGCATATATACGCATTGGCTGCACTATATTAACAAGTAGCCAGTTGATTGTAGTGGAAGATCATCCAAATCCACTAAATTCTATAGAGGGGTTAGACTGAGCTGCCTTGCTCTTTTCTGTGCCAACCTTAGATCTTTTGGCAAAAGCAAGTAAGAACCAGATGGGAATTTCTGGGATCGTGACCACACTGCTGGAGGTTAATACTGGTCTTTTTTTTTTCATATATATTACAGATTATTCCTCCTGATGTTGATAAATTGAGACTGATTTGTAGCCTAGTTGAGAATGCAGCTTTCATAATTTCTTGACTATGAAGAAAACCGATGGATAAAATTCTTCCAGTGTTCCACTCCTGAGCTAGTAGCCTGTTCTTTACATGGAAGAGCTTTTAGTTGTTTGAAGTGTGAAAGAGAATGTGACTATAATTTGCCTTCTTCTTTAATAATATTTTTATAACATATAGTCAGTTAACAACTTCATGGCTGAATTACTGCTCAATTGTCCACCATGTTTTCCTTTACTTTTTATTTGATTGTCCCTTACACTTTTTCTACCTAGATGCAAAATTACAAGGAAATATCCATCTAGTTACTCTACAGAATGGCCAGACCCAGACCAATAACTTTCTATCACTATCAAAAGCCTGCTGAAAATAGATCCAGCTCTTTATTTTAGAGATCTTAAAAGGAAGATTATCCTGTTTGGACTCAGTTCATTGAATTCATGAAATTCATATATAAATTGTGAGAGTGACACATCCCTAAAGCTTACCAAATGTCTACACTACTCAATCATTTGTATAGCTAAGAAAAAATAAAAAAAAAATAATAGGAGTGGGAACTAATGGATATTTTGTTTGGGAAGACACAGATATTATGGGTCAGGACAGGAAATAATTGCTTACAAATGTTTATAAAATGCTTACAAAATTAATCTCAGCTTGAATTACTTTTCTACTCACCTGAATCATTTGAAACTTCTCCAGCATCTTGGCTGCTGCAGCTGAAAATAAAAACATAGTAGATTTTTAAATATACAATGTGGTCTACTTACTGTTTTTATTTGTGATTTCAAGTCCTTTAAAATAAACATGGAAATTATTCTTCAGTAGAAAGAAATGACTGAGTATTTTGTATTTCACACAGAACTGCTAGAGACTCCGTATGTAGACCGCAGCAGCGAACAGTTATACGAGCTTACCAGACTCTTAAACACATGGCATGTGTGCTTTATTACACAATGAAAATATAGATGTGAAAGCCATAGCAGCAATTCATCATGTATTATTTCATAGTATGTGTTATCATATGTACAGGTAAATTTAATAAGTATCACAGGCATATAAAAATGCAAATGCTAGCAAAACCAGCTGCCAATACCCAGATCCTCAAAATGTCACGAACACACCTATTGCAATTCTTTGTAAAAACAGTTAAATAAATATTAGGTTATATGAAAAGAGGAAAATGAAGTAAAATTATCAAGTAAAAGGAAAAAAAAATGCTGATTCCTTTACACAGATAGGAGCTGAAAAACATCTCTTACAATAAGGAGTCATGCAGCTCAACCTATTCAATTTATCAAAAAAGGCAGATAAGAAAGAATTTGGACACTGTGTATAGAAAGGCAGAAACAATATTGGGGCAGGTGAGGGGCTTTTTAATCTAACTAATAGAGATATTAAAAGACATATTAGCGGGAAGACGATATTAGCTTCAGCCTTGAGATAAGACTCTGTATCCTAGTAGAGAAGGTAATTAAACACTGGAATGGCTTAGTAGGTGTAAGTAGAATCACAGTTGCCTGGAATCTTTCAAATTACATTCTTCAAAACACTGGTGTTGAATAATGTTTCCACAAGAAAATCTGCCTGGGTTTTCTGATGATGTGACTGTGCTTTTACCCTCCCACCTTTGGTACCTGTCAACAGATATCTGTGAAACTCTTTCTTCATTCCCTTCCTTTACAGGAGATCAGGAAGCTGTGCATTGTCATGAAGACATTTTCAACTTTATATTAGGGCATAAACTACAATGAAATCTCATGCTGGTAGGCATAAACAGTCATCTCAAAAAGCCTGGAAGGACTAATCAATTTGCGAGATATATTCCCATGCTTAGGTGATTGCTAGACTTGGTGTAAGGAAAGAATTTCTCTACAAATGGGTATTAGTTGAGTTCTTAGGGTCTTTTATTACTCTCTCCAGCACATGAGATGAAATTCCCAGGGAATTGTCTTCAGATTGTTATGGGGTTTAAGATTTTAAATATATGTGTCTACATGTAAGCTAATAGTTCCCACTGTACTTAATAGACAACCAACCCAGACAGCTGAGGAAGGCCAGGATGTAGCTGAGCCGACCAAATGTGGGTAGATGCCTCCTTTAGAGTGAACTGAATAGCTCCCTGGACACCTTCAACTGTATGGACTAAATCCATATTCTTATGGAAACTTCTATATTTAGCTCACGTGGACACAGCAGCTTTTAGTTGTCTAGAGCGTGGAGTTTATCCCCACCTTTGGTAGGAATGCACAAGCATAACGTGTTTAACCATCTGATGCTGCAGGGCTCTGAGCTTTGGGAGCACCCTGGTATTACCTGTTTTCTTCTGGAGGCACAAAATGGTTCAGGATTTCAGTGAAACCCGAGGTGTTGGACTCAGTGAAGGGACAGCTACAACTCTGTGAAATTTAATGTGAAATTAAATACATGTTCAACGTGCAACCAGGTTGGTAACACCCTCTTTTTGTCAGAGGATATTGTTACCTTGAAAATAAAGTAAAATCAAAATTCATGAAGTGTTTCTCTAAACATGTTCTCTAAACACGTTCTCTAAACATTTGTTTATTTAGACATGCTGGCATTACGGTCCTTCCCAGAACATGGCTAGACATGCTGTTTTCTCCTTCTAGAAACAATAAGCTCCTCTTCAATATAAGTTTCTCTACAGGATTTATCGGCTCTGAAGCTTAGAATCAGTTTACTCTTTGAATAAGCTGTCCTAAAAGGTGCTTGTTGAAAATGTGCCCCAATAAATTAGTAGTCAAAGACAACCCCAGGGAGAACAAATGCTTCCAAAAGTACTTAATGATACTTACCATCTATATAATTTTTTGTGTTTTCAGAGCACAGCCCAAACACTCACAGTTAACAATTATTTTACCACTTGTAAAGTGGCACCATTTCAGGGTGCAAAGTTCGTACAACCTATTTTCTGTGAAACTCTGAAGCATGAGATTTGCAAAGCTGTAATGGAAGTGGGTTTTTGGTTCCCCATATAACACAGCCAAGATCTCAAAATCTGTACATGAGTCAGCCGTCAACTTGAGTGTTTCTGTAGAGGCTGTTAGCTTGGTTGGCACCACGCCATCTCACAAACATGGAGAGTCTGACCAAAAGCTTCTGAACGCGCACATGTGCGCTCATCTTGCCAGAATTGCACCCAGAGATTTGAAAGTTTCCCACTAAATACTGTGCTTTTTTCACCTGACCTACCTGCTGACTAGATATATAAATAGTTCAAAGATACCTATTTCATTAGTGCTGAAAAACATGAAAAACATGAAATAATGACAGAATGTCTGTAAAAGGAAGGAAAATAATAATGAAGTATAAAAGAGAAAGAAAAAAAGAAAGGAATAATGAGATGGGAGAAAGGAATGACAAGAATGATAATAAAGGAAAGGGAGACCATGGTGCTGTATGTCTGGATGGCTAATCAGGTGAAATTTTATTTGATATAAAATCATTGTGAGATCATCTTCAGACACAAGATATGTAACACAATGCCAGGCAAGGACTGATGACGCTTTCAGCCAGCAACTTCAATTACATGTAAAATTTGACCAATACACGGTTAGGAGTCTTCTCTCTTTTTTTCCCTTTTTTTTTTTTTTTTCCCCTAAAGCTATTTGCTTTGCTAAATACCCTTAGTTACAGAAGAAGAGGGGAAGCAAATAAATCTTTGAGGTCAAATGACTTTTTAGTACTAAAAGTGGAATGAAGACTGGAGGACGAGTGAGAGGTTTGCTGTGACTTCAATCCCAAACATTCAGATGTCAGTCCAGGCCTCTTGATCTCAATGAACTGAGGAGGGAATTTAAATATGAAAGTTTTATTTCAGAGTTCTTGCAATACTACTTCTGTCCTGGCTGACACAAAGCTTATAAAAAAGATTCAACTGAACATTGTTTTAAAAATTTAATCTGACAAATCTTTTGAGGATTAGGTTTGGGTTTAGGTAAAATTTGTGTGAATAATAACAGAAATTCTTTTCAGGTAGGTCTGTGCCTTCCCTGCTGTCTTTCTGTCAACATGCTCCTGAATTGCTGATTTTTTTTTAATAAGTTTGCTCTCGGTGATTGCTGAGCAAATGACATACACTAGCAAGGAAGATGGTAGCACCATCTGTATAGAAAGAGCTATCAAACACGTGTTGAACAAACAGGAAAATGATCTGTGTCATTTGCGGTCATCATAGGACTACTTGTCACAAAAGCAGGTAGCGCAGTTTCAAACAGAAGTGCGGTTTCAGAGTTACCACTGTCCCTTTTATTTCTGTAGGGGGTTCTTTCAAAAAGACACACTCTGCAGGACCAGGTAGAAAAAGCTTCGATTAGGGCTGTACAGTATGTGACTAAAGGATTTGTTAACCTTAGCGCTTCAAAGCACACTTGAAAATAAGATTCAAGTGGGGTCTTTCTTTTGTGGTTCTGTAGTGATAAACGAGTTCTCCATGCACCAATGCTCATGATTACTACTTCTCCAACGTTGTGACTCTGGATGAACGCTAGATCAGTCTAAGTAATGTCCAGCACATTTCATCCATACTAAATAACGTATGTCGTGGCAGGCCTCTCCATTTTGCTTAGGAAAGAGCTGCAAGTCTAGTCATAGCTTTTCTGGGGTTATATCATCAATCTTCAGGTGCTCCACAGAACTTGCAAGCTTTTTCCAGTACAGAAAGGAAGGGAAGGGGAAGCCCAGTAGGTAATTGGTATATTTTGTTGGGTGGTTTTTTTTGTGGTGTTTTTTTTTAAAGATGTGGATTTAAAGTTAAAGAATGGTTTGCTGTAAGGCTCACTCATAAGCTATGCTTTAAAACCCTTACACTTGAATCTCTGCAAGAAGCTTACTTCCTAATGATCAGTTTATGAATTAGTGGAATAATTCATGACATACCCTTAGGATCAATACCTTTAAATGTGCCTGTGGGTAACATCACTCACATGATTCATCCCAATATAGCAAGTGGAACTATTCAAATACAGGTAGAACTGCTTACCAGACCCTTTACTGTTCATACGAAAGTGAAAAGTAGCCTTTTTGCCACTGGAGCCCACTGAATACATTATATTTAAGGTTCTTCTGGTTCTGACAACAGTGCATCATTAACAGTGTTAGGTGTAGTTATTCCTCTCTCTCTCTCAGTATAAGAAAGGCCTCCAAAATTTTATTCTTCCTTGAGAGAGAACACATTCCACAAAGGGTACCGGGACATCTCTCTCCTTCAAGGTTTGCATGAGCAGTCACTTTCACATCTTGTCTGTAACTGGTAGCTGTTGGTCCTGGCATCTTATTGCTTGATTCAGGACTTTGATAGCTTCTTTTGTCTCTTCAAGAGCTGATTTATCCTCCAATTTAAGTCTACTAATTTAGAGCCTTGCCTCTGCTGTTTGTTAATGCTGCTGTTTTGTCTATACCCCTTGGATATCTTAGTTTAGTCCGTGTGTTTGTCTATCTGGCTGTCTACCTATCCTATTCCATTCTCTTCTACAGACAGAGCTTTCAAGCCCTAGCAGAGCTCTATCAGCACTCTTCCCAGGAAAAGAAACTTTAACTTTGTAGTAAACATATTGGCACCATCTAGGAAACATTTGCAATGTTTTTATATAAATATTACATATATCTTGCACACATCTGAATAACATGAATTTACTTTGGTTTATGTAAATGACATTAGCCTTCCTGCGTTTGCAAAGGAAACTGTAAAGTAGAAAATCACAAGTAATGATGGAATTAAGGTAATAATGGTTGGGCAGTGAATGAGGCTGTATCTAGACTAGAATAGTTTATGTAGTTTCAAAAGCTACAGTCTATAAGAAAGGGGATTAGATTTCTAGAGAAGCAATTTAGGTGAATTAGGCTTGAGCACACTGGATTTTTAACTGTTCTTACTCAACATACATGAGAAAAAGAGAGTAGATACAGCCAGGGAAGAAGATAGATGTGATCAGAGCATATTTCTTCTCCCTGTCAGGAGAGAGGAGTTGGGAAGAGCATTTGAAAACCTTTACAAAGCTATTACTAAGGCCCACAGCTCTGGACCATTTGTGATTTTATCCTTATCAGCTTGGAAACCTGAAACAAATACATTGTGCCGGGTTTTGCATGCATGTGTGTGTTTTTAAGACATTATTTCAGCACTGCTGCAAATTTACATTGTCCCAGAGGATGCTGTGACAGGTACCAAAACTGGGGGTGTCCTGCTGTAACCGATGCTGCTGGTAAACAGAAGCCTGGAAAGGAAAATAGAGACACTAAGAGAACTGTTTTTTCCAGGTTACAGTATAAGTCACATCTCGCTTGGGGACAGAACCAGAGCCTTCTGTAGCCATCTCAGGCATTAAAGCATTCAGTTCAGCAAACTGGAAAACTGCTGGTACTTCCTATTTCCCTCAGACCTTCACTTTGGTTCTCTGGTACAGCACAGTAAGGCAATATAGTATATAAACTTTCTCAGCTTCTAGGAGTGCAGTAGTTTGTCCATCACACTAAATCGGTTATGCCAACAGAAGCACGCTCGCCAACTCCTCAGCAGGCAGAAAAATCCATGTTTTGATTCAGTTTTGGTTTCAGTGATCTTAGCTCCCACCTGGTGTCTCTAATTGACAGCTTCTTTGCAGAAGATGGAGACAGCAATATGATTCTAGGCTTTAGCTTTAAATTATATTTTTAAAACCTCACGAGGTTACAGAGGACTGATTTACTCTGAAGGGAACTCTGATAAACCCTCTCAGCAGAAATGAGGCAAAGCATCGTAATAGAAATAGCACCAGTTATACCAGCGATGCAAATAGGAGGGTGGCTCACGGGGGAGTGCCACACAGCCACTGCTGGGGCAGAGCACAGCAGGCTTGCTCCATCCTCTGTGCTGCACAACCTGTATTTAAAACATAGGCAAGTAGGAAATAGCAGTTTTGACTGGAAGCATGAGACCGTTGTGCCATCCGTAGGTGCAATGTAACCTTGCAGCTTGGATTTCAACACAGGTGTCAGTGTCGGCAGGAGAAGGCCTCTGTTACTTTCTTCGTTTTGTCCCTTGGAAATCCCTGGCAGGACAGCTTTGCTGTGGGAGCTGTAAAGCTCTGGAGCTAAGCAGTGGGAGCAGGTCTAGGTCAAGCTAGGTGAATCCTACATATAGGCCAGCACCGTTGTCTCTTTTTCTGGTGTACAGCTAGCTGAAGGAGTCCACAAGGTGATACATGGATCTTCATTCCTTTCAGGACTCTGAAGACTTTGTTTCTTAGGAAGATATTATCTTGCTATCAATTTGTATTTGGTTCTTATGTAAGTTCTGACTTCAGTGAGATTTTGTGTGTGTAGGAGCAGGGAGATCCCAGGTCAGTTGTATGGGCAAAGAGCATGGGGCGGGCACCCTGGGTCACTTACATGGTGGATAAAGAGCAGAACGGCATGGAGATATCCTGGGGTGCTTGTGGGGAACTGGAGGAATGATGTAAAATGTACAGAAATAGGGTCTTTTCCGGCTGAGGTTCCTAGGTAGCATGAATATCTATTTTTTTTAATATCCATTCACTTCATCCTCTACGGGTTCAGCAAGAAGCTGGAAGCCGAGCCTTAAACCAGCAGCAGCAGTTAAGCATGTGTCTGTTCTCCAGTGTTTCATCCAAGGTTAAAAACATTTGGTTTTAGTCTTCCTTCACTAAAACATTGCAGATCAAAAGGTTTGAGAATTCAGCTATTCATATCAGGAAAATTTTGGTAAAAAATTGCTCAGAAGCCTCTGCTTCAAGCTTGAATATATATTCCTTCAAGTTCCTACAAGTTCCCAATCTCTAAGCAGCAATTCTGAAGGAGTCTCCTCCTTTCCTAATGGATAGATTTGGTTTAGTTTGGTCCCTTTCATTGAACTCTTTTGGATTAGATCGTTAAAGAACAGAGGCCCCATCTCGCCTATGTAAATATTAGAGACCACATATACTTCCCATAAATTGCTGTTGGGATTGGGATTCAGCAATTGGGATTGCTGAAGCCTCCTATTCACAAAGTTTTCCCTCCTTGCCCTGCCTTGCTCCCATTGATAGCAAATCTGCTGCACTCTATGTGTGGCTTTTATGTAGTGTTTTGGTATACTTAGAAATGAAATTCTTAATAAAAATGTAAATTATTATTATTGTAAAAACATGTTGGCCCACTGTGCCGTGTAACATTCTCAGGAGCAGCGTTCTTTCAAACTGGGATTTGAAAACCAGCACAGAATTTAGCTTGAATCAAATGGCATTATGTATTTAGTCATTTATCAAAGCCACTTGGTAGAAGTTGGGGAAAACATTAGTTAATCGTATTCATGTGGGGGTTCCTGGTTATGTAGCAATAGCTTTTTTTTCCCCAGTTTTTAGTTCCCCTTTCCTCTCAAAGGCCTGTAATGCTTCAGTCACCTATTGAGCTTGAAGCAAGACCATTTTTTCCTAGCTACAATGTGTGAACCAGCTAACAGAGGCTGCTTAAAGAAGTTAGAGTAGGATATTCCAGGCACTGCGAGGAGCACCCAGGAAAAGTAGATAGCATCCATAGCATGAGACATCTGCCTCACTGGGTCTGAATTTAGCTCCCCTCCAAGACAGTGAATTAGCAATACTTTGGCCTGTTAATTGAGCAGTTAAGTGATTTTTGTCCAGCTTTGGCAGAGTATTTTTCCACTTAAAAGCAACAACAACATTCTTTCAGGCTGCTGAGATAGTTTGGGTCAAAATTTCAGGTATATGTGACGTACGTGAAAGGTGACATTTTGCCACCTTGCAAAGGTAATTCTCTGTTGATGAACTATCTAGTGCCAGTGTAGGCTGTTCATTATTAGGATAGCCTGGGATACACAACAGCTGCCTAGTGCAGCTCCCGTGAGGGCCCACAGGACTTCTTTTTACTTTGACAAGGAGACAAGTTAAAGCAATGACACATCGTTACAAAAAGTCTTTGTCTTTGTTTTATAGTGATGTGGCCTTCCAGTGACATACATGCTTTTCTCAGTTTTCCTCCAGCAAAGTCTGTATGAGACAGAATTTTTCTGTCTACTCAGAGTATCCTACTCCACGTAGCTATCTTTTACACTTTTTTTTTTTCCTGTGGCAACTTTGCATTAGCCCATCTTCACCAGTACCAAGGTAGGCAGAAATTCCTCACACCTGCAGACCCAAGAAAATAGATTCATAATATTTTTCGCTTCACTAGACACATGACACTGCATGCAGGGATTTATCATACTGATGACACATCTTATTAGAGAGGTTGACTCATGAACCAGTTCCCTTCCCATTTATGATCACGTAGCTGGCAACTGTAGCAATGGCAATACTAGGCAAGTATTCAGAGTTTTTAGATTTTTTTTGGTGATACTTGCCGTCTGGAACCAAGGTCAAGAGATAACAAGAATATAGCTCATTGGCACATTATAATAACGGAAAAATTATTTGTAGACCACAACTGGTCCATGTGCCATGTGCCACAGTTTGAGAGTTCTGATTTAAAAAAAAGGCAACAACAAACCAGACAACCAATACTAAAATACTTTATTCCAAAACAGAAGACTTCAAAGAGTAAAAAAGCAATAGCCTTTCTCAGGATACTAGATACATCCTAATGGGGTTGCCAGATGTGGTAGAAAGAGGCAAACTGTACTCTTCTGCAGAGGCAACCAGAAGCCAAGTAAGATGTGCTTGGCCTCTAAAATCACTCTAACAACCAATCATTAGCAATTGTACTGCACATGCAGTTATCTGCTACTTATCCCCACATGACACAAAGCTGGTTTTCCTCTTGAAAACAGACCCTTTTCCACAGGGAAAAGTATTTTCTTTCTTAGTAGAAAGAAAAGGCAGTCTGCTACCTGGGGATGTCATTACTTTGAGATTATTAGTTAGGAGCGTTAGGAGATAGTTTTAAAGTTAAGATAACCTGCAAAGAAAGAACATGACCAGGGTACCTGTTGTTTCATGTGTCTTGAGGGATGAAGTTAGACATAAAAACTATCACGTGAAACATGTTGTGCTTTCTCTGTCTCCATTCCCCACATGACCCATCAATGACTTAGAAACCTCATGTAAGGAGCGTAAGAGCATCTACACAGGGTCAGAGCCAAGAACCAACAAGTCCAATATCATGTCTCCAGAAGAAGGCAGTATTCTTCCAGAAGGAGGACAAATTTGCATTTCTGTTCCTGGGGTGTTAATGTGGGGTTAAAGCTGGACCCTGGGCTCATTGTGGGCAGGTGAAGGTGCAGTTCATTGTGGAGAATGCACAGCAGCTCCTGCAAAGAAAGATGGCCAAGTGTTTTTGGAATTCCAAGGGGAAGCCAGTGAGTTTGCTGGACAGCTCGAGCACAAGTGCATCACCATGTGTATAGCTTGGTGTCTGGATGCCTGGAGCATGCCTTCAGAGGCCTGCTGCTCCAGGGAAGCACCAACATGAGGCCAAATCACAGCATCTTCTAGTACTCTTGCTTCTTTGCCCGAGTGGCTGACTAACAAGAAAGGAATTCCTTGGATGGAAATGGGGGACCCATTTCAGTAGCTGGGAGTGAAATTTGACTCAGGAAATTTACATGATGTTCCCAGTCTCTGATGTGGAGGAGCAATACGCTTTCGCTCAATCCTTAAAAATAAAAGAAGCAGACAATGTCAGATGCTGAGGGAGGAGTGCCAGAACAGGACGAGTATCACAATAAAAGTCCAAATATTCTGCTAGACTGCAGTACTCTATGTCTCAAGCATTTCCTAAGCTAAAGGTGATATCTTTATGTCTACTAGCCTTCAATGGATTTTTCTTCCATAAATTTAGGAACTTAGGTACAGGGAACGGAAGAAGTAGCAAGAACTGAAAGTTTTCAGCAGCAGAGATTTTTCTCTGTTCTTGTAAAAAAGCATGAGTTAAATGGGAATTAACAGGAGAAAAAGAAAAAGCACAAATAATTTAGAACAGTCAAATATAGTTATATGGCATTTTTCATCTAAGGGTTTCAAAGCTCTGTTCAAAGGAAGCAGTTATTATTATCCCCACTGTGCATAGAGGCAAAATGAAGCCCGTAAGTATACAGATACTGACCAGAAGTCATGTAGCTATCAAATAATAGAACTGGACATTTATTTCAGAACTCAACAAGTGGGATTTTTTAGATTAATAATAAAGCCACTAAACAAAAATCCTAATATTTCAAAGCTTATTTCGGGAAGCCAGGAATGCTTCCCAGATCTGTCTGGGTCTACTTCAATGCAAGAGCTGAACAGATATCATCGCTGCTTCATGCTTTCCTGGTTTTCATGCAAAGTAAATCCAGACGTGCAACATGGGAAGCAGCCACTGTTTTCTCTAGCAGATCCCAGCCTGGACTACTGGAGATGGAAGCTGAGGAGTTTTTACTGGTTTGCCATAAAGGCACAGCTACAGGGAGCAAAACCAGTTGCAAATCCTCAGCAGTAAATATTTGTGGCCAGAAAATAGGAAGGGAAGGGAAACGTTAAAATTGTTTACAGATATTTCATTGTGATATTTTTAAAGGAAATGCTTCCTTTGAAAACTGATAAAATATTTCAGAATAAAATTTTTAGCCTTTTCAATTTAAAATACTATTTTTCATTTCCATTCTTCCAAGAAAAATCCCCCCAAACTGAAAAAAAAATGACAGTTTGAAGTAAAGCACAATTTTTTTTTCATTTTGCTTTGGTTTTGTTTTAGCTACAAAACTGTTTTTAAAAAACTTCTTGAGATTTTTCCCAATGCTTGATCACTGAATCAAAAAATAAAAAACACCTTATTGTTTGCCTAGGTATGTTAATGAGTCCCAGCCCAATGAGCTAACCTTTAAATCACACAACCTCTTCATTAGTCTCTCCGAATGCTGCAAAACCTTTAATTCTTTTGCCTCTGAAAGATTCTCTTAGCAGAACTTGAAAGAAAGACTTTTTATCTCAGATACGATCAAAATTTTAATTATTTTCTCAAGTACTTGTCTGTGTCGTATATGTTAACGGCAAATATCAGCAGAAAATCGATTTGACAGACACTAATGTTGCATGTTCACCAGTTCACCAAATTACACCAGCCATGTTATCACAACGGGCATGAATGGTTCTGGCCGTACAGTAAACTGAGGACACCTAATGTGGTTTAATTAGGACAGCAGCACACAGAGAAGTAATACAGTCTTAAATGAGGATTAGGGTGTCATTCAGCAAGTCAGTTAAGAACTTTGCTTTTTGGACGGATTTTCACACACTTTTCTATCTATTTATGTATTCTAATGTTTTGAAGAAGTAGGGCCTAAATATATCCAGTTATCTAAAAAATGTCATGGATAAAAAACATATCGTTGTTTTCTGGTTTTGTCTTTTTTTTCTAGCTGCTTGCAGGTGGCATTTTTAAGTACTACCTTTAAATCTCGTGTTTCACTTATGCCAAAAAATTTCTTGAGACTTGGCAATACTGTTCGCTTTTTGTTGTGCAAGGTGAGGCAAAAAAGTAAGTTTTTGTTTATTCTCCCCCTCACCCTTGAAGTGTTCTTCTGGAGGTAAACTATAAAAAATTCCATCAATGAGGACCACAGTGCACAGTGGTTGGTATTGGTGATAAAGATTACATCTTTAAAAAACAGAAGATATAAGATACACCATTACTGCAGGAACTTTAAGAGCAAGGAAGCAGAAATGAGCTTTCAGAATAGAAGTGTTTGGGCTTTTTTTGTTTTTGTTCCTGCTGAACAGTAATTGTGCATTTCCCTTTTCTTCCTCTTGCTCTCTATTTCATTTTTTAATACAGTTTTATAGACAGGACTTGAGAAAGTTTTCTCAACTTATGATTACTTTAGTCTAAAGTGCAGATGACTGGCATCCCAGGCATTTCTGCTGTACTGAAGCTCTTTCAAGATTCCATCCACACACATCCTTGCAATGATAAAACAGAAACTCTATAAAAGTATGAAGAAAGGGACAAAACTAAGCCTTTAGCTTCATATGGGGTATTATTTTTTGTTGTTTTTGCTACAAAGCCGTAATTGGCCTAGTGAGATCTGATAAATGTCTTATTATAAACTTGAACATCAACTGATGGTGAAAAAAAATATGATGGAACTTGTGACTGAGAGAAAAGTAAAAGGGTATAAATGACTGGCAGTTCCCAATTCTTTACAAGTGTTACATTTCAGTCCCCTGCCACTACCACATGTTTCCTGTTCACAGATAATTTGTACAACATATTTTATCATTCAGTTTTAGACACAGTTGAAAGGCTTTTGCCTAAGGCTTGGAACACTTTGAAAATTGTATACCATTTGCAAGGCTTTCTTCTGCTTCACTGTGCAATTAGGTGACTGCCTTTCTGCAGACACTGGATTTATCATATGTGGAATTGGGTTTTTTCACCAAGGTGAATTGGGAACAAAAAGGCAAGTAGTTTTTTAGTAACCCGCAGACAAGGGATTAGTGTGCCAGCACAAAGCTTGTAGGCTGCCTGTCAGTCCCAAACTGGACGCAGTCCCCTCACAGAAGGAGTATTGTGAGCCACAAAGTTTCATGCAAAAATACTCTGTGTCCCTGCTATACGTGATTCAAACTTCTATGGTGCAACAAAGGCATCTGATCAGAATACTTCTTTTTTCCCCTCTAATTTTCTAGTGTGAGTATTTATGACCCTGTTGATTCTTTCCTCCCTTCCTTCGCCCCCCTCCCCACGCCACCCCCTTCTCTGTCTTGACTAAACTTTACTCTCTCCTACAGAAGTGTGAAGATACTGATGTGCTAAGAGCTTCCCCTGCTGGAAGTTCCTAGCAAAAGGTGCTGTAGCCAAGTAGGGATGGATCTGGGACTAGCTCCCAGTTCAGCTAATTTATGTGCTCAGTTCCTGTCGAACAGAGAGTACATAATGTGACTTGAGATGCTGATTAAATTTCATGTGTATTTCTATGTTCTAAATAAACCAAATTTTAAAGTCAGATTTGAGCAATGGTAGTTTATAACCCTCATTACAGCAGTTTGTATTTTTCCACTGAATTACGTGAGGAAAAGGGAGACAAATTCAGCCCTTTTGTATAATGTATCTACGTGCTTTTACAAGGTCATCTTCCCTTCCAGTAGAGGATATGGAGGATTCCTTAACAAGCGAATTTTATCTGTTATAAACATATCATTGTTTAACGAGAATGGAATTGTGTATTCATTATTTGCTTTTGGTTGCAAACACCCTACTTGTGGAAACAGTGAGTGTGTAAATGCATAAGTGAGCTGCAAGGAACAGTGATACCTTATACTATAATCCCATCAGAAGGAAGGCGTGTTTCTTCAGACTACACATCTTTCTCAAGCAGTAATTGCCACAATATATCAATTACCTCTTGTGAAAACTTTGAAAAAGCCGCACTTTTGAAATCAAAACTGATTGATAGAATTTTAATCTAAATGTCTAGCTATACATAACAGAAATATCTGGCTGCAGATTCCTCAGTTTCTTGAAGGGCAGGAAAATATTATTACTTAAATAGTATAAGCACAATAATACACTTCTGATAGACTGTGTTGGAAAAGTGGCCACTGACTGTTTGCACAGTGTGACCTAGTGGGCAGGATTGTCTTGGTCACTCTCTAAAGTTTCTCAGCCTATGCGTAGACCAGCTATGTGACTTTGAAGCAAATTGCTTCCGTGGTCACTCCTATCTCTGTTGATTTTGGCTGGTTAGATTATAAGGGTTTTTTTGGGCCACAGGCTGATTCTCTCTGTATAGTTTGTAAACTCCCCAGTGCTCCGAATCAGGTGGCACGGTGGCTGGGTTAGCGTGGTGTTGCCCCCATGATGGGATGCCCCAACCTGCAAGGGTTTGCAGTAAAGTTGTGTCAATCTAAGAGGTTACTTAGAAGTCTTCCCCCTGCCAAAGCGCCTCTTCCCCCACTTCAATCACCAGGCTCACCTGGGGACGTATTTTGCATCCTACTGCAATGTAGGCATTTGGGGCAGTATAAGAGGAACCTTGCCCTCTCTGAGTGTAGCCTAAGGAGGGCTGAGTCACAGTAGAGCTGCCTTAGCGTGTGTGTGATTCAGTGAATATTTGGAGAGCTCCAGAGCTCCAACCATCTGTACACATGCAGATACACAAGTAGATGGAAAGCTTCCAAAGGAAGTTCCCTTTCAATCCCCATAAAATTCCCTAGACCCAGCCAGCAACTTGAGCTTGGTGCCAGAGGAACAGAGGATTTCCTTCAAATTCTCTACCTGGCTGAATGTAATTTGCTGCCTGGTAGAAGACCCAAAGAGGCTCCAAAAAAAAAATGCACTGGGTCATGGGATTTCCCAATCTAAACGTAATGGTAAACCCAGACTGACTCCCTTCTTTCTGTGGTATCCATTGTGCTTTGTCCCAAATGGGAAATATGGTTTGCCAGCGCAGAGGCAGCATACACTGTAAACAATGACAAGAATAAAGCTAAATATTATGCATATTCATTGCATGCAATCCTAAACACAAGCGTCCCTACTGAGTAAAACAAAAAAGAAGATTTTTTTTTTTTCAGCTGAGGAGCTGCTGGGTCTTTTTAACCCTTTCGTTTTTCAGTTGTGTGATTTGCAATAACATACAACAGTTTTTCACTTCATATATTATGAGCAAGTACTCTTTAAGCAGAGTCTTCTCTTTAGTACAATTTAGCTGCGTGATAATTTCATTGACTAGTTTCTCAGTGCAGTTCATCAGTAATGACTCGTTTCAGGTTTCCAGAAGGTAGTGGTACAATTGCTCAGTATGTGCCCTTTAGCTTCTATTTAACTTTTAACTTTTCTCATCAACTCATCTGACATGGGTTTCATTTCCTTTTTTTCCAGACTGACAGGGTAAGTATAGGTTCATGTTCTACTTCAGAGTGCCAAGAATTCTGTTTTTTAATGTGAACCCTCAACAAACAGTGTAGCAATGCTCTCCATGAAGAACACCTCTTACTTTATCCAAATTCCTAATGGTGTAACATAGGACATATTTCCATATTATTATACTTTCGTTTACATATTTACCTGTCAAACATAGTTAAGATGGAAAATATTATTTTCTTATAAAAATCAGATCTCTGTCTGGAAGAGTAAACCAAAAAAGTCTATTAAGATCCTGACCTAATAGGGCTAATTTCCAGAAGGGTAGTAAAACCATACCGATAACCCTATGGAAGCCAGCTCAACCTGACCCGCAAATCTTTTGAAACAGTTGCTCCCAAGTGGCAGTAGACCAAGGTAAGCCAGGATACTTCATTCCACAGCCCCGAAAATTTCCACTTATTTCTGAAGCAATGACCTGGGCTGTAACTTATGATGGAGTGAACTCTGGATTAGATTGGCTGATAATAAAAAGTACTTCTGTGGCATGATTTTTTTTGTTATGCCCTGGTTTCCTGTCATTTGAAAAAGCAAAATATGATAGTTTTCATTTTTACAGAAGCATTCCTCTTAATCATTTTCTTGTTATGAAACCTCTGCATTCAACACAGTACTAACATTCAGCAGCTGGCCTCTGTTGTTCCCATTGTTTTCTGGATACTAGGAGGAAATATTCAGCAACTTAACTTGTTAAAATGAGTGGGCACACGTACTCAGAATTCTGGCTATTTAAAACATTAAGACTGTGAATAAAACAGGTTGTATCTAAATTCTGCCTGCACCCACAGAGAACTCATGTTTTGCCATTTTGTGCTTGTATAATTATTTACATTTGCTTGAAACATTCACATATTCTGAAACGAGTTTCTACTTGCTGATGCATTAATATTTAAGCATAAAAACTATAATATCTGCTATTTCTTTATTATTATTATTAATGCATTGCTTTTAATAATACATTATCAGAGGGATACTCTTTGATCACAGAAGATATGGGAATTGACACAACAACAGGTTGTAAAATAAGTAATAAGAATGTAGAGTCAGGACAAAACCCTAAGAGCTGGAATAAAAACACCTGACAGACACACCATTTCTTAATATGCGCTTGGGTGATCTTCTATGTCTGGGGCCTGCCTGTAAGTCAGAGAATAGGCTGGAACATATAAAATAAAAATGAAGGCTAAACCAGAAATTGTTTCAATAAGTGCTTTAGCAGAAACACAAAATGTCATTTGAACATGTGTTCTATCTGACCACAAATAATTGATGGCAGCAAACAGGGCATTTTACAGTGGGTAAGGATCAAGCATCACAGGCATGTCTCAGAGCTATAAACTGACATGTGATAGGTCTACTGCACCTCTAAAAAGCAAGCTGTGAGTTTGTATTTTACATAGGTATTGTAGAAGTACATGTAACACCAGCAAAATGTAACCCATCATTGACTAGGAAGTTTTCTTTTGTGTGCCTGTTCTACCATGACTATTTTGGATCCTGGCCTGTATTGGTCACACTAAGAGACATCCAGTGATTTACACGTTACTTAAATTTCAGTTTTCGTTTACATAAACAGAGCTGGCATGGGAACAGTCCCATGTCCAGAATGCAGCATTGGTTCAATCCCCACAACTAGAAGCTCTGAAGCAGCCAAACGCCCCGTGGCCATGGGAAGGACTGCAGAGAGGAAGGCAACTTCTTTCTGTCCAGACCCGCTCCTCTGCAACCTCCTCCACTCAGAGCTGTAGGTGCTCTCCTCTGACTTGTCTGGGATGGGCTTCATCCCAATGAAAAATATCTAATGGAAAATCAACTAAACATTTAGACTTAAAGTTTTTCATTAGGCTGAATTGTTGCTTTCCAGCCAACCCCACTGGAGTATGCTGAAATGCTTATGTGTGGGCTGCAATTTTCCGCTGCTGAGGTCAAAATTGGGTTTATGCTATTTTCCCATCTACATCCTTCAATGTTTGAATGAGCTGGCTTTAACTCACAATAGCGCATTAGGTAATTACTCTGGGAGAGCTCTGGTTTAAAGCTGTCAGAACCAGCGCCTACACTGCCTCCCACTGACGTGAGCGAACGCACATGTGAGGTAAGAAATGGCTGAGGCCGCAGCCACTGGGGTATGCCTCAGCTGCTCCTGGGCAAACAGAGCTGAGGAAGTTCGGATTAACCCACATAATTCAGAAAGTGACTGCAGCCTCTCTTTTCACACTTTTGATTCAGTCAGATAGGCACAATTTGGTATTTTAAACATCGTTCTGGCCTACGTGTTTGGTACCATCTCTGAACATAAGGAAATCCAGTTTTCCCTTACATAAAACATTTTTTGGGGCTTCAAAATAATCCTATACCTTAAATGTTTCAGATTTGACATGGAAATTTGGCATGAAAATAGCCCTTTTGTAGATGCAGGACATAATCTTATTCTGGATAAATTGATTTTGTATGAGCAAGTTAGAGGCTGAGAACATGCAGTAGGTTTTTTTTTTTCCCACTAAGTAGATGCATACAGCGGTGAAACAATGTGCAGTCGTACAGCTGATTTGAGTAAAATGAAAAAGATCCTTAAGTGTAACGTTTGCTCTTTTGGATGTGCCAGGAATAGGCTGTGAAAATAATTTCTATCCAAACTGAGCAGTGATTTGTATTTAGAGTATGCATCCTTCTATAGCTTAAAATGGCACTCTGTGTCTGAAAATGAACTTTACAATTGTATAAAGGAGTTTTCAGCATAGTTGATGCTAACATGACACTTGCATCAGAGGCACGCCCAGCAAGTGTGCACAACAAGGCAGTTCTTCAAAGATGGTAGGAGGAAAAAGATGTATTTCCTGAGAATTTATTGAAGTACATATTTTAGGATATAACCCCTTAGGCCACCGCATTGAGATCATGAAATTAAGTAATGCGCCAGAAACTGATATGTCCACCATAGCCTGGTTGTCACCTGTCAGGCTCCTCTAGAGCTTAGACTAGATGTCGTCTAAGATCAGTCAGGCTAAAGAAATGAGTTTTCCTATAGAAGTGTGTCCTCTGCTTCTTTACGGCTCTGCCTGGAATAACCCAGTTTTCCCTCACAGTCCCTACAACACCGTCCCAGACAAGACACAGCGAAGCTGCTAGACAGCACATCTTTGCTGATCAGCTGCAAGCTGCCGCCAAACGGCATACATGAACTGAACTCTACCTGCCTTACACTTACAGGAGGTTATAGGTGCTCTTTTACTCAACTGCCAATATTTATGAAAATACAAAGTATTGCACTGGCTTTGAGACATCATCTTCTTTTGAATCTGTTTGATTCAAACACCTGGTTGGACTCAACAGGTTCAAAAATCATTAGGGGGAAGATGAAAGAGACAGTACAGCCACATAAAATGTGGGGGGAAATGCAAAATATTTTATGGATATCTACTCACAAAAAATCAGCAGACCAGAATGTGCTAGCTAGTTAATGTCTCAAACTGGCTGCTTGCTGCCTACTGCGTGGAGTCTGAGTTATTGCTTAAATATCTGAAATTGGTTTGGAATACAGGTAACAGAGAGACCACCTTTTTCTATATGTATTTGATATTGCAAGAAGCACTGCTGATCAGGTCCATATCCTGGATTCTTTGGATCCTAAAAGCAGGAAGTGGAAGTCCCTTTGGTTCCTCTTCCCTTAACTGGAAATGCTCCGTACCTAGAGAAGTTTAACACGTGGGACAAAAGCCATCTATTTCCAAATTCTGAGGTAGAGACCAGGGTTATGGATGAGATTGCAGGTGGTCTTCATTCCTTGCTTACATTTGCTGTCATAATCCTGTTGTGTTTTTTTTTTTCTACTGAGCCCTGGAAATGTGCAAAATGTATGGAAGACAGGTCACAGCTTTGTGTTAGAGAGCAACAAGCCGTCTGTGAGCCAGACATCACTCTGCATGGCTCACAACAGTAGACTCTGTCCTAGTGAGTTAATCAGTGGTTGGGACCAGGCCTATGATCATCCATGCTGCCTAATTGCTAATATGCTCCTCGGCACATTTTAGGCACATGCGTGCTAGCAGTCTCCGAGTCACTCTTGAAGGAATAGGTTGGAGCAAGGGCAGTCCCCCAGGTGGCAGTAGGGACAAGGCAGGGAGAATTTAGCCATATAGACATGAGCGTGCCATCTACTTGGTCTCAGAAAACAGCCCCTGGTCATTTTATTTATTAGTATAGACTTAGATCCTATAGCCATGCTGGGTACTAGCTCAGGTACTAAAAGCATGCTAACCGCATTAGGGTGGCACTTATACTTAGGCCAGTTGGCTGAGTTTTCAGAAAAGCCCATATCTGAGGTGTGATGTGATACTATCTACCAAAAAAAAAAAAAAAAATTAAAAAAAAAAATTAAACATTTTTAAAAAATTGGGGTCTTATTTTGTACCATCCTTAAAAACAGACCAGGGCCATGGCAACGTGATGTAAATGTCTTTCCATGGTCCTGTCCAGAGCCAGGTATGAACATGTCCACCTCAGAAGACAGCCATTCACACATCGGTTGATCTGCCCACTGCCATCAGCTGAAGCAGAGCCCCGATGCTGCCCATTTGTGCAGCTACGCTGTCCGTGCTATCAACCAGAAAGGGAAGTGGGGTAGGAGCAGCTGTGAACAGTGACTCTGTTTCCCTCAAGGCAAAGAAAATGTTCATCTGCCCAGATCTACCACAGTTACTGCTGCTTTGTTCCAGCAAATGGGTACAAAGGCCAAAGAGTGTACACAAATTTAAGTCTGCGCTGCTAGGCAAATATGTAGGAGAATTAAATTAAGACTATATGTGCAGTCTTAGCTTTAGCATTCAGATAGCTCAAAATTTTTCAACTATGGATCTTACCATTTTACATAAGTGGATTTCTAATACCATGTCTCTGTATGTATATGTACTCTTGGGCTGCTGAAAAATTTTTCTTGGAAGATATTTTTAACAAGATACAGATTTCCCACCAAATGTGCTGGTTATTGATGAGAAAAACAGAAACAGATAACAAAAAAAAAAGAGAAAAGAAATTGTTTAGCTTTCAATAAAAATGCTTAGATTTATTTCATTCTTTTGCTAATTGTGGTGTGGGATTTTCTTTTTTTTCCCAAAAGAAGCCCCTCTCCCCCCATCTATCCTTTTTTATTATTCTTGTTGTTGTCATTGAAATATATGGCTTTGCTCTCTTTTATTCACGAAAGAACAAAACAGCATGGGGAACATCGGAGGGGAAAAAACAATAAAATTTTGACATTTCCCATGAAAACTAAATTACTTCTTCAACCAGCCAAAATAGGCACCCAGGAACATGCTGATTCTTTTCAAATTGTAGTAGATAGAGGTACTTAATCACCAGTTTAAGTAGAAAATGGGCACCAAGGGAATTTTTCATGGGGTGATTTAGCTATACGCAAATCTGTTGTGTACTGTAGTACTGAGGCACCCAGGAGGTGAACACTGTAGAGCTTGTCAAGGGATTAGGTAACAATGAAGATTTAAGAGCCAGGACAAAGCCAGATGTAGGTGGGGAATAATATCCTGGTCAATATATCCTCTGGTGTAGACAGATAGATAAACATGTAGATAAAACTTGCTACAGCAACGTTCAAGCAAAATCACCACAGGCAAGGAATTGAAGAGAGAATCCCACAAGGCTCTGACAGCTTTTCCCCTTTTCTTCCTCTTTTCTGAATATTTATGGTATTAGAAGCATCATGGCAAAACCTCAAGACTCAGCCCATTGTGAACCCAAACCTTCGGGGGACGCAATTTGTAATATTTCTCATCACTAACGTGAACCCCACCAAGCTTGTGGGTGCATGCTAGTTAGTAGGTAATTTATATGTGTGGACTAAAAGTGGTACTGCTGTAGAGTATATGCATAAAGCGTTTTTTATAAACAAAATAAAGGTGTAAATAAATGGCAGCTTCATGCATTCATAGAGTCAGTATTATGCATCATAAAAAGGTCTACATTAAGACATAGTCTGTCATCCACCAAGTATACGCATCAATTTCTATCGTGCTCATAATGGCTCAGTTACTACCTGTAAAGTAGCTATAGTAAAACCACACTGAGCTTCCAGGACATAAGGAAACAATTTATGTTCTTACCCTTGGACTCCACTGCCCAGGTATGGGTAGCTTTTGGTACAGGAAGGTTCCCCTGAACCACCCTGGACAGATGAGTGGTTGGTACAGGGATGGGGCAGCCAGTATGGAAAATGAAACAGAACAAAAGTGCATTATAGAAACACAGCACCGCAGCCATTTTGCTCAGAGGGAGGAGAGCTGTAACTACAATTTGGGTGAAGCAGGAAAACTTTGGGTATTTGAACCCATGTGTTAGGAAGCTCTGAGCACCAGCATGCTGATTCACTCAACACTAGACCTAGACACATGTCCTGCAAAGGGAGTCTTGCTGGACTTATTTAGGGGGCTGTCCCAGAAGACTGTCAAGAGCACCAAAAGGGGATATCAGGCAAAGTTATATATCAGTCTAGAATGTTCTGCTCAAGGAGATAAGTCATGACAAAACTTTCATGATGAAAGTTAATCAGGATGTCTACTGAGTTTTGTTTTTTTTAAATCTGAACTGGAGGGAAAAATACAGAAAACTATGCTGGTTAGAGCATTCCCATCAGGTATAGTTGACCAGTCCCTGTCATGTTTCAGATGAAACAAAGATTTAGACCCAGGTTTCCCAGCTGTCCTAGGTCCTGCCCTTGTCAGTCTCTCCATGTCAAAGGTCCCTCACCATCTGCACAAACCAGAGTAGCTCCAGTAGCGGTCACTAGAAGGGAATCTCTGCAAAGCAACTGCTAAACTGTCGGTCACTTGTGGTGCACTGGCAAGGGTGGGATCCTCCAAACTTATCTGTAGGCACCTAAAATACATTAGGCCAAGACAAGTTATTCCAGAGGGTGGTTATGTATTTCCCTTAGGATGGGGTAAACTGATATGTATCTCTCTGCACTGAAAATGTTTTTCTGACTAGCAAAGATGAATGAACCCCATCCATATGTGTTAGTCCCTTCAGGACTAACAGTCCCTTTAGGCCTGATTTGGCAGAAACCTCCCCCCCTTACACACCTGACAAATGTCTGAGCAGTGACTCCGGGACTTTCTCCTCCTAATTTTCATGAAAAATTTCAGCTTGTCTCACAGTCACCTCCACGCAAGGCTGAAACACTAAGAACTTTACACAGGACAGGAAAATCATTCCCCAATTATCTGTATGGAGCAGTGCCCTGAGAAATGTTGATCCTGAAGTGCACATGAAAACAAATCAAAGCAATGATCCTCCTTAGGTTTTGTACCACATGTTGAGCTCTGTGTGTATCACTGGGTGTGAAAACTGACTCCCCAGGTCAATGGCTCAAAACCCAAGTATTTCAGTACTTTGCCTCAGTTTGTCATCTTAAAATCAATGAGATAATTTTTTTCTCTCCTTTATCTTTCATGTGTGTCCTTTGTGGATTGTAAGTCTCGGGGAATGTCTTTACTATATGGCAAAGGCTCTCCTAATTAGGTGTCTATGTAATACACAGGAATAATGACAATTAATATCAATATTGCAGTTCATTAGATTTACTAAGTTCTGGCCCGTTAGTTGATAGGAAAGAGTTTCTTTAAAAATGCAGAGGCAAAGTTATTTTTGACTGTGTTTTTTGGTTGTTTTGTTTGGGGCATTTCTGCACTGCAGGCTGAGGGAAGACTTGCATTTGCCTGGCTCACGATAGGATTTTCATAAGCATGTGGCTTTTGGAGTTGGAACGCCCAGTTTTCTGCCAGATCCAAGCCCTGGCAATGAGACTTATGTTTTCCCAAAAGCTAAGGTGTAAGTTGTAGCTTTAAGTAGGTCTTGAAATACTTAGGGTTGGCTGGAATAAAATCTGTCTCCGCCAAATGAACCCTGAGACCCTTAGTCATGACAGAACTTTTAATGTATGTGGTCAAATAGCAGAAGGCACACTGCGTCCTCGATGGCGCCCTTTGTCCTAGACGAAGTGCTGTTGGGGAGGGTGGACTGCTGGGACAGAAAAGCAGAAGGCATTGTGGAGTTGGTGCCACGAAGAACAGGAGTCCAGAAAGTAGTACAGCACAGTTTGTACAGAGCAGCGAACCAAACTGTGTGCTTGAGGAAGGATATGTCCCTGAGCAGTGGGGCATGGTGATGCCTCTCAGCTGAGTGTTACATCTCATAGGCATTAGATATCTGGCTTGACCAGCACTCCAGGGATGCCGATCAGCTGTGGAGGATTCCTCATGAGTGGAGGACACATGATTACTTTTTATGTGCAGGATACTCTAATTATCCTGTAGGGATTGATTTCAGGTTACAGTTTTTATTGAAAACCGTTTAATTTTCAGTGGCTGTCACTTGAAGTGGACAAAGTAGAGGAGCACAGGAAAATTACTTAGTACAGGTCCAGACCCTTCATCATTTGCATACACTCATATAATATAATTTTTATCTTCTGCCCACACAGAATGGCAGTGAAACTGCTAATATGTATAGAATACAGTGTGTTGCTAGTGTCAGACTATTAATAATAGTATGAACAAATATATAATTTTACATTATACCTGTACTCATTTTCTGGATAAAATAAATAGCAAATATTTATGTACAAGTGTGTGAAACAATATTGTAACATTGCATATACTGAACTTTTATGGGCAATAACCAAAATACCCAGGGTTATTGTAGTAAAGAGCAGAAAAACAAACAAACAAAAAAGGATTCCAAGACTTTAGGGAAAGGATGTAAATTCATATGCTTCAGGGCATAAAACAGTCTGTGGATTAGGAGGAGATTTTCCCTGTAGACAAGTTGTCTCTGTAACAACCTACTGCAGAGTTTCTGGCATGCTCATCTGAAGCTAGCCAATTTTATAAACAGTTTACTGAAGGAGGTGGACAACTTGTCTGATCCAGTGTGTCCTCTGTGTACTCAAATGAAAAATGAGAGCCTCTCATATTATGCCTACTATGAGCAGTTTTGTCTGCTGTTACTCTGTTCTTGATCCTTTTCCAAATGTAAATTAAACCAACCGGTGGATAGGGTTTCCTTTTCTATATGTCTTCCCCTCTTCCCATTCCTCTCCGCATTGCAGAGGACGGTAAAATGCCATCTCCTTACACTGCAGGCAGACACCACATCTGGGAAATAATACCTGTAGCTCAGCACCATGCCCTCAGTACAGTTGACAGTACCCCAGGAACAGAAAAGTGACCAGCTGCAAGCCTCTGCTCAGTTTTCCCCGTAGCACTGGGTGACACAGCTGAGGCTCCTCTTCACCTGCCTGATGCAGGGATTTTCCATGAGAAGGTGGCTTTAATTAAAATGGTAATTACACCTCACTACATGAGCCCTGTCAGAGGGGGCGACATTTCAGAGGGTTTGAGGAGAAGCTGCAAGTCCACTTCCTCAGGAGAGGGCAAGCTGTATTTTTCCAGTGTCTATGTAACTTGCTTTATGTGGACTTCTTAGGCATGGGAGCTGTATGTTATGGTCTATATGGTACTATATGTCAATGTGGTCCACTTGGCTGTCACATGTACCTTACACTTCTTCCCTCCACCCTTGTGAGAATGTAGACCCAGGCAGGGAACCAAAATGGAACCATATCCCAGTCTCAAGGGGAGGGTGCAGGTTACAAAGTATGGGTATCCAGCCTTCCTCTCCAAGGGGTCTCCACTGGGACCAGTGGTCCTCGCTCCTCAAAAGGGGCAGGGGAGCAGGAGGGCTGGGGAACCAGCACTATTACAGGCATTTAATGTTATATTTATCACTTTGATTTTTGGGCATCTCAGTGTGAAGTCAGTGAAAGCTGCAGGAATTCAGCCCGTTGGAAAATCAGACCCAGCTGGTCTTAAATTGACTATCCAAAGCAAAATGCCTCTCTGGAAAAATTTTACTCTGGTTCTGCATATACATTTTCTTGCCAACTTTTTTATTTAAAGGTATAACCACACTTTCCCATAGCAATCATTTTGGTACATCTATTGGTTTTTGTGACTATGGAATACTATTTTTTTGTTGCTGCTTAGCAACTTTTGCTACATCTCAAATTTTCTGGGTTTATTTGCATGGAGGCAGTATAAATCACCTGTCCTGGGATTTTCCCACTGTGCTCCACAGAAGCACAGTAGATAAGGCTGTGGTGAGGGTGAGACTTGTCAGCGAGGGTTGGTGTATGGATGGTCCCAAGTCACCTGGTCCTAAACCGACAGGACCCTTGGTTATAGCCCATCCCTGCAGCCTACAGTAAGATGTAGGCTCTGTCTCCCACCAAGATATCCAACTAGAAGTACCTCTGGGTATAGGGCAATTTCCACAGCAGGACTAATTTTTGGGGCTCTGACAGTAGTTTTTCAGTGTTGTTAGTTCAAATAAGTTTGGAAACTGCCGGATTATAGGACAACTCACAGTTTAGCAAGCTGTTGCCTGAGGATTGTTCAGAAAAACAGAAGAAAAAAGGAGAGTAAAATAAAAGCTTATGCTAAAATGATCCTCTGACTTGGGGCATTTCAATTTTAACTCAGAGTGGAGATTGTGGGAACTCAGAATTTTTACAAAGCAAACCCAAACCCAAGTGTCTCAAATTGACCACCCAAAGTCAGAAGTCGCTTCTGACACTCTTTGCTTTTATTTTGTGTATGAATTATTAAACTGCTATGAATTACCAATTCATCTTCAGGCTTCTAAACTGAGTCTGAAGACTGTACATTCTGTATAATAAAGAAAAATGAGATTATGCAGATGGATAATACTTCTCTGCTGCAGTTTTCTCCTAAGATGTCTTACAAACACTGAGCATCCAGCCCCTGTGCAGAATGCAGCTGGGTGTTATTCAAGTACTTCTTGAGGGATGGTACAGGGAGATGTTATATGCATGGAGGTAAGAGTATCTAAGGTTTCCATCAAGAGGCAGTGATTCCAGGAAGCAATGCTCACAGGAAGGTGTGGTGCACCTTTTAGCGTTGATATTAATGTTTGCCAATTTTCTTGAATGCTACTGCCTAAGCATTTCATGATTACTTTCCCCTTCCCTGAGAACTTTTATGGAGACTGACAAACATTTATGCTAGGACTGCTAATACATAGTTTTACAACCCACCAGTAAGACCTTCGGGGGCCTTCCTCCAAAATACTCGCAGCTACTCTGGTGATGACCAAAGTTTGCTGAATCTGTTATTAAGTAATATCCATTAATTCAATAATCCATCAGAAATTAGGACTCTAAGCAGCTTTCTGTATTAGCTTTTATGGATTTCTCTGAAACTTTATCACGACAGTTTTCAATCTCAGCGAGCTACTCCAGGTCAGCAAGTAAAAGACAGTAACAAAGCAAAGCAAAACATGTAGCAAATTCAATGAGCATCTATTATCAGCCTGATTACACACTGCACCACACAGAGTTCTAATGATTTCAGTGAGGCTCCATGCAGCATAAGGAGTCTCCCATGCAGATTAGTTTACAAGATCAGGGTCTCCATATGGAACATCTCCTCCCTCCACCCTTTCCTGTTCTCTATAGAGCAGGGTAAAACAAAGGCCTGCCTTTTTGCATATTTGCAAGGTTTTAGTTGTTGCTAGGCTTGTAGAATGACTTAAACAATAATAGCTAAAAAAATATTTATCAGTGCTATTTCAAGCCTGTCTTGGCTTTTCTTACTTTGGTCACTCACTGCGATCTTCTCTGTCCAGTCACCTTTCTGATAAACATTCTGATGCATTCCTGCTGCCACAGTGTTATGTATAGAAGCCTAAATTCATACCATTCAGTTCCCAGTCATAGTTTCATGGAGTGGAAGGACTGGGTGCATAATATTAAGTGAAAAAAATCAAATGTCAGAAACTTCATATTGATACTTTGATCAGAAGCAACATGAGACTGAAAGTTTTTGAACAACAAACCATTTGAGAGTGTGTAACATGCTTGTGAAAATATTCATAGCATAATTAGATAAATAACAGATCCAGTGTCTATTTTTACTTTCCCTTGATGAGAAGCTTTGCAGGAGAGACTGCTGGTAGTTAATTCTCCCTAACAACAATCTGTGTAATCACAAACCCCAATTAGCTGTGCCTGTTCTATGCTATACAAACTATTTCCTTAGCGCTTCACATCACTACTTTGTAATTAGCTTTCATCTACACGAGCTTTGACTAAAAAAATATAAAAGAGTGTAAGTGATTGTACTGCCACTCAGTATTCTGCGAAATAATCGCTAGCGATTTCAATCAGATTAATTTTATCACCCGTATTAAGGAAAATTACCTCCCTCTTCACTCTCTACAGCTGAGGGCTATTTCATTTCCTGAGATGTTCATAAAAGCATAATATAAAGCAATCTGTAATTGTAAATATCCTTCCCTAATAACTTTGAGATATTTCCTTAATACATCTTTACATTTGGAGTTTCCGTTCCATAAAATACAGTAACAAGTGCTCTATTATGTTTTAAGTGTGTGCTGTTAAGCTGGACAACTTAGCGCTGTCCTTCCTGTTTTTACATAGGGTTATATTTAACTTGCAGATAATGGGAACAAGGTTTAAAAGTGATGGAGCGGAATAATGGCGTTACAGCAATAATATATCTTGCCTTTGTGAGGAATAGAACTTTACGGCCTATTTCAGGTCAGCCAACACCAATTCCATTTTTCACAGCCTGACAACTTTCACCTTCACCCACACTCCAGATGGGTATTAAAAACGACTTTCCAAACAAGACTGAGGTTTGGCTAAACCCATGCTCTACACCCGGGGAGAGCCCTTCTGATACTTAAAATCCAAATAAAATAATATAAAGTGAAATAAAAACGGGCAGTCTGCAATAGCCGCACGCCACTGGCTTGTGTGGTGAACCTCTCAGGTATTCACAGAGCAAAGTAAGCTGTTCAGGTCCTACAGGAGGGGTCATCACAGGGGAATTTCTGCAACTACAGTGCTTGTGTGTTCAACTTCTGCAGGGAGGACACGGCATCAGCACAGATTTAGCACCTGGTTTGTGGGAAATGTGAAGTTTGTGCTAGGAGGATCACAGCCGCCCAATATATCACCACCAATGAGATTCATTAAGGTGTTCAGGCCACCAGCACTTTTCACTGAATACAGATTTAGGAGATGTGCATGTGGGATAGCTTGTGTGGGAAGCTCCCACGCAGGGCAGCTGGAAACACAGGCGACTGTTCCCTGAGTTGGTCAGACTCCCATTTTTATCGGTGAGCATTGGTCCCGAAATTTACGTGTGTATTCCAAAAAATAAAAAAAATTAAAAAAAAACTAACACAAAAAGCAGTGGGTGACCAAAGTATATTTTTAGCTATGGTGACTAAAGTACATTTTCAGAACAATGCATGTAATGTGTTGTCTGTATTACAGAGCTTTCCCCCGGCATCCTCAGCTTCACCACAGGAGTACAAGGTGCGTGATACAGAAAGCATGGTGCTCGCATCAGGACCAACACAGCCCAAGGCTGTTTGAAGCTGCCCCTGTTCTCCTCAGAAAGCAGTCTTTCAAAGGTAAAGGCTTCTCATCATCTGAGCGGCCTCATTTATACATGCTCTGTATTTTGTTTTAGCTGGCTTATCCCTTGGACTGTCTCACTCGCCCCTAATTACTGCAGCTTGAATGCTGTCTGTGCATGGGAAGTCTACCTGTCATGCTGGAGAGATGACTGAAATGTGACAAAGACCAAGATGGGCGAGGGAGCATCCCCGTTGGAGGGGGAAGGTCTCCCTGCCTGCTGCAGTGGAGTCTGAATTGTTCCCAAACAGCAAAGCCCCAGGGGAAATGAGGTGTTTGCGCAGCAAATGACAGGGGTTTCTCCAGCACACTGTGAAACACTGTGCATTGTTGTATGTCCCTTGGCACTTTAAGACTCTGTACTGTGTGGGATGAAGAATAACATGGTGTATCTTAAAATCTTATGAATGGGGTGGGGGTTGTTAGAGAGGTGATACTGTTTCTCCCTGTCATGGTCTCAGGATATGGAGGATGTTTCAGACAACAGCTCACTGGAACTAAATGCATTGTACTCACCCTTCTTTCTAAAGAAGCAAGACAAACTTTCCAACCTTTTAAGCAGGCATGGGAAGAAGTTCATTCTCATCTAGAGCACCACCTTGACTGTTTGCAAACATGCCTCTTTGTGTACATGGATGAGACACACCAGATAGGCTGCAATGGGTTAATTTCCTTTGCTGTTCATTTAAGAGAGAGGACTGATATTTAACCTCCAACTCTTTCCCAGCATACATATATCTACAATGGTAGAAGACACTGAAGATCAGATTATACACTGCACTTGAGTATGACAGAGATCCTAAAGACATATCAGAAAGTGATTTTCAATTGCCTGAGTCTCTGCAGGAATCCCTGTGCCTGAACCTTTCCCAAGGATGTTGTCAAGAAAGAGGCCTGGAGCTGATATATCCCCGCACAGCACACGCATTCCCAGCAGAAGTGTCATCTCCACTTCTTTTTTTTTTCTGCTTAAGAAGCACGCAGGGATAGGGGTACATCAGGTAGAAACACTGAGTCCCCTGAGGAAAATGAGACAGAATCATCACAAGAAGAAAGGCTCAAGTTTATACATCTCCAGAAAAAAACCTCAAGCATATGCTGAATTTTCATTTTCTCATGCTAAAATTTCCACTTCTGAGAAGGCCGGCTAATAAAAAAAGTCACCTATTACAGTTATACAAATGTTGCATCCCCTCTGTTTTACACCATCAGGAAATAAAGTGAAGCTAGTCAAAATTCAGTATCCCTGGCAAATATCTGAAACTCTTTTTATGTGGAATAAGGATACAGCTAGGGCTGAAAGAACATGTGTTTTCAGTCCCACTGAAAATTTCACTGTCTTCATATTTGCTTTTATCCCAATTTGGAACAGAAAGTCAAACATTGACTACTGAAACTTCTGAAAATCACAAAGTTCAGAAATGTCAAAACATGCCACTTTAGTATTTCTGATCTAAAGGAAATGCTGAATATTACAAAACTGTAACACTGAATAACATTTTTTGAATGAAACCAAAGCATTTCATTTTAGCTCAGTTCAACAGCAATGTAAGTCCCTCTGAAATGACCTTGATACCTCAGAAGAGCTGGAGCTTAGATGCCCTGCATTATTAATTTTTCACTACAGACAGAATTTCTGTGTGCCACAAAGTACATCACCATACGAATCCCCAGGTTCACCCCAAAAAAGACATCCAGTTGCATCTTGTGAAATTTAATCCAGCTAAGGAGTTGTTCCTGTATAGATCTTGGTCACCAGGATGTTAGGCACAACGACACTGCAGGGCAACACAGAGAAATGTTGAACAGATCTGAAACAAAATATTTAGTTTAGTTCAAGAAGCTAAAGGGTTTTGAATTGTGTTGATCCATCCCCAAGCGAGACACCCTTTTCCAGATTTCTAAAGGCTGGCAATGTAGTTGTTCAATGTTATACTGAATGACGTGTATCTGTACAGTGGACATTCTTACTTCTGGACATTCTGGACTTCATTGGGGTAAAACAATACGCATTACTGAGTAGTTATGCTGACGACCTGTGCTGCTTTATCATTATAGCTTAGAATACTTTGAGTTATTTTACTGAGATAAAGTTAGCTAAGATAATGACAAGTTTTCTGACCACTATAAATACATATTGCTGTCACATTTAAACTAGTAGATAATTAATGCAGAGCCAGCTGCTACTAATATACTGTACTAAGACTTGTTAATACAAGGCTCTAATAAAGCTGTTAATTCTGATAAGACCATACAGCATTTAAAACTGCCGCAAAATTTTCCTTAGAATTGTCTCCCTCTTACTACGAAGGGTTTTGTTACATTTTGGGTTTCTTTTTATAATTAACCTCCAACAGCATACATCATGTTATCTGTCATAAATAAAGTCAGCCCTCGCATCAAGGGTCCTGCAGTTTAAAAGGCAAAAACAAGAACGTCAAGATGCGTTAGAAATCTAAAACAAGTAGGATTCATTATTTGCCTTATAACAGAACCTGGAGACCCAGTCAAGCACGGGACTTCATTGCTTGTATGCACATTGCACACAGATAAGAAAAGATAACCTTTGTCCTGGAGAGTTTGAATTAAAATAATATAGATCTAGAGGAAAGTATATCTTAACAAAATTGCTTTTTGCTTGTAAGAGTCTCTCCTTTATGCTTTTCACTCAAATCCAAGAAAACCTGCAGTGGGGATGGGCATTTAAAGGTGCAATCAAAACCTCTTGAAACCTGTGGAAATTTTGGAGTACGCTCTTAAAAATTGAAATCCAGTTACCCAGATGTCGGAGGAATAACCTACTGCAAATGAAAGGAAGGCATTCTCTGCTAATGCACTCACTCTTACAATAAAGCTAACTGAAAATGAGAATAGTTCTGATCACCAGAGTCAGAAATTGGTATTCCAACAGTTTCATAACAGAAATTGGTTTGCTTCCATTTTACTAAATTATACTGTTCAGTAGTTAGAAACTCATTTTATAAGCAAATACGTACTTACCTATTTTTTAAGGCTCTGACCCGCTGCTCGTCTTAATGGCTTATAACTAAGAGTGTTCCAACTGGTTGATACCATCTGTCTGAAACTGCTAGACAAAAGGGTAGCGGACTAGATCTGTGGCTCTAGCTCATTTAGTTTATATTCAAGAAACTGTGACATTAGTCTTCAGTATGGAACACTGTTGAAATATTATGAAAGCCAAATGATTGTTTTTCTTTAACAGAAAAAAAAAAAAAAAAAGAAAGGCAGTGAGTAATTAAACAGGAATAAAAAGGAATGACATGGCAGCTGTGGACTGTGTTATTCTCTAGTCCCTAGATAGGGATGGGCATTGAAATAGCCTGTCTTCTGGGAATTCAAAAAGAGGCACAGAAGGGGAAAAGTAGGTTTCTGAGTGCCCAAAGTAAAAACCGTCTCGCTAAAATAAAGGCAAGGGGGAAGGGGTGTAGATGGCTGCTCTGAATTTTGTCTGGGGACCGGATGTGTGGGCTTGTGTATTGTAGCTGTGGATGGTCCTGTGGTAGGTCCCCATGTGAATTCGAGGAATACGATCACCTCCAATATGCGGAAAAGACTGTCAGTGATCGGCACAAAAATCCTCTCTGCCGCAGGAGGTGTCAAAAGACCGTCCAGCACGCGGACACTAACTGCCTTCAGGCATAAGCAAAAGGCAGGTTTGTGTCTATGACCAACATAGTTTCTGACATGCAATGCTCATGACACTGAATATTAAGGGTAAGGGAGATCAATGCCTCATTTTGTAGAACTCAAGGTTTATACTCTAAAAGCCTGTTTAGAACAGGGTTTTCATCCAAAGAGTTAAACACTGACTAAAACCTTTTTAACATAAAGGGTCCAATTTACTAATGATTTGTGTCCATGCACAAATCAACTTAATAGCACCATTTCTGGAAATATTACAAGCAGAGAGATAAGTTTCACATTCATCAAAGCTGTTTAAACCCATTTCGAGCCTTTTTTTTTTTTGAGAAGCATTAAAAAGATTTAGCAGTTTAAGGAGAGATCAAGGCTATTTTCACACAATTATTTGAAATTGTTAAAAACTGCCTCTGCTTTTTCTAAAATACACATTGTGATGCCATTAGGGCAGCTCTGACAGAAGTGTAGACAATGGATTTTTTCCCTTTTTTTTTTAATATTGTTTGGAAGTTGCTTTAAGGACTCTACTTTGGCCATTTGGATCCACAGCTGTCTTGTTCCCTTGAGAAACGGATATTTTTAGCATTAATTTGTGATGAATCACAAAATTATTTGTATTTTGACACTGATAACTATACTTACACTCCAAATTCTTACCGAACAAAAAGCTGTCAAATTCTTACTAAACAAAAAGCTGTCTTTAAGAAGACTTGGTGTTAGCAAGATTTTTTTTTCTCCTCAGCAGGAGGGATGATCACAAAGTTTAGATCATGGTAAAAACTAACAACTTCTTTTTCTTTTTTTTTCCTCCCCAAATTAATTAAACATATACTTAGCTTGCTGCATAATATATTTTTTCTATGTTTTATAGGGCTTATCAGTCATTGTGGCAGTTCTGAGGGTTTTCACTGAAAGAAATCTATATAATAACATTTTCCCCCAAATCTTGTGTGTCCTGAGTCAGGCAACATAGTCAAACATACAAAGAATAAAGTTTCCATTACTCCTCTGTGATTCAGCCTTGCAACAGCCATAAAATTAAAATTTCCTTTTGCTCCAATCTAATTAAAATTAATTGAAGGCACATGCTTTAAGCCAGCTTGCTGTACTGTCAATGTAATCAGTTTGTCTTATTCTAGATAAAGCCATACCTGCTTGCTAAAAGTGCACACATTCTGTCTTCTTCAAGCACCTTTGAATATTAATAAACTTCCCAGAAGACAGATGAGAACAGTTTGCTCAGTCAATGCTTTGGCTTTTGGTGAAAAATGCTTTCAGAAGTTAAAATATACCACCATATGTATGCCGTACTACCCAGACACCCCAGCCAGGCCACGAAATAAAGCTGAAACAGTCTTTCGAGGGATTCCTTATTCAGTGTCTTGGCAGATATGTGATCAGTGTGATTTAAGAAAGTGAGCCTGTACACAAAGGGACAGGGAAGAGAGTCAGGGGAATGAAGAACGCACACTGGAAATGTTTAGCTTGTGCAGATAAACAACCAACATCTGATGGCATCATAAATCACGAGATAAAAGTTCTTTCCTTGTCCAGCTGTCACTGTAAGATAATATTACAGGATACTGATTGTTCGTAATACATGCCTGCTTATTGAATGAAATGAGAGAGTTAAAAATCTGAGAAATATTTGTTAAGCACTCAAAAAGGCAAGGAGGTTTCCTTCTCTTCCTGCACCTCCAGTTCTTTACCTGCCCATTCATATTGTTCTTCTTTTGGTTGACAAACACAGCTTTGCAAGCGAGATATAGACACGTGTGTGCGTGCGCGCACACACACACACACACACATTTTAACTTGACATTTGTTTTAAAAGCTGCTGTGCAAAGTCTGGTGGACTGGTAACATGATTCACCAGGATACACACACACACTTACTGTGTGTTTTGGATGGACTACTTTGGTCTGGAAACAATTTCACCTTTCCCAGCTTCCAATAAAGATGGTAACTAGAAAAAAAAACATGCAGCTTAAAAATCAAAGGACAGATATTCTTGGCACTGACAGATACAGTAGGTGTAATGTAGGTAAATCCGGAAAATCAGCTTCTCTTATGACTCTTCCTTTCTGTTTGTTTGCTTTTGCAAAAATAGATTCCTTCATTAAGGATTAATCACTTTGTACATCTTGTGACCAGCTTTAAGTGAGTAGAATCAGTCCACTAATGCCCTCCGTTTCCACTCTGACTTTCATCAAAAGATCTTGGAGGATGCTACTACAATATCTAATCCCCACAGTTCCAGCCTGTGTATTAGCAGTTCTTTTTTATGAGTAAAATCACAACCTGTTTTCAGCAGCAGTGCCCATATAATCAACCGTCATGGTTTCCCCTTCTCCCTTTCCAAGGTACTAAACATGTTTATTTGTTCCCACGTCTACATCTTGCACGAGTCCAGCACAAATGTTGGTGAGCCATGTGGTAAACAGGATCAGAGAATAAAATATGCTGAAAAAATACCTTTCTTTGGGGGCAGAGGAGCCTATGTTTCAGCCAAGTCAGTCTGCAGCTGTGACCCACCAAATACACGTTTGTGCCAGTACAGCACCAGGCTGGAAACAAGTGGCCAGAAGAACAGAAGGGCAATACCATGCCTGCTGAAGCCATTCTCTGCCATTGAAATTCTACTTGTAATCTAAAAAAAAAACAACTAGATCTAGGGTCCTGCCTCTTCTTGGACCAGGATCAAAAATCAGATCTTCAGTTACCCACTCAAAGTCACAGAGAAAGTCAGCAGAGACAGGATGCGGTCCTAGAAGTCAGCTCACTGGGTCTGCATTGCCCTGATAGAGAAACCCAGTTTAAAATAGCTCCTAAAAAGTTTTCAGTGACTTGCTTCTCAGGATATATAATTGCACATTACTTGTGGCATTTTAATCACTTCTGAAAGTACTGTCTGGAATTGTAAAGTTATTTGAAGACAAAGCAATCTCCAGCATGCATAGTTTAAAACGGGCTAACCTTAGAAGTCTGCGTTGTTCACAGGCACATTAACCAGGCCTTTTCCTCTCTTCCTCCCCTAAACTGCATGCCAAAAGATGTATGATCCACTTTCTGAGCTGGGTCACCTTTAAGAGCACGGTGACACGCCACAGAATTATTCGCCAGTCCTCACCAGAGATGTCTGCAAGTGCAAAGCCTGTGACAAAGGACTGAAATGACAGCACTTTGACTCACTTCTACATTGTGTTTGTTTAGGAAGGTCCTAGAAATTGTATTTCACCAACCACATTCGCTATCAACACACAATTATCTGGCTTAATCATGTGGAACAGTGGCAAATTCACCTGGGGCTTAAGAACTAATGACATTCTCGTCTGAGCTGCTTTAGTGAAATGGCCTAGCACCTGAAGCAGGAACAGCAAGATTGCTCAAGAAAATTTGGTTTTCTTTTTTCATTTCACAGCATAGGGGCTCTGCTCAAATCAACAAACGCTCCTGATTAAATAGCTGTGGTAGTTGACTTATTTGCACTTGTGTGTATGGCTCTGAATGTACATTGAGAATCCCTAACCTTTACAGGAAAAGAATTGTCTGTGACTTGTTTTTAATACATTGTCCTTTTGACATAGAAAATAGTCAAATATTTTTGTATTTGATAATTTTGGTATGATGAGATCTGTAAGTGTGGGTAACCCCAAATATTCCAAAACTAGCAAAGGGCCAACAGCAAAAAAAAACCCACCTTTTCTCACACTGAATGTATTTGTATCTATTTTTGTCTGCAGCCTGGGCAGGGCCATTTAAATTCTGCTTGCTCAACATAAATTTCAGCCCCTTATGTTGGCCTCCCCCCTAGCATACAGGAGATGAGTTGTGTTGCTGCTGACTATGCTAGTCAATCGCAAAAGTTTACAGGCTGGCAAAGATGAGAAATTGAGTGTTCAGGCCCCTGAATGCTTCAGAAAAGGGGTAAGAAGGGTTGGGGAATCACCCACTCCTCCTGTTTCGGCTGCGAGAAAGAAACTAGTCCCATTTCCATGAATAAAGTCTGAAAATAACATTCAGAAAGATATAGTAGGTGAGACTTTCATACTCACCTTTCATAGTCACCTTTAGCTCTTCATGCTCTGTGTCTGAGCAAAACACCCACCCGCTTGCATAGACAACCACAAAACAAGGCAGCCCGAAACTGGGCTTGGTGTGACCACTTCCCCTGCTACAAAAATTAATTAGCATTAACTACAATATGGATATTGGCTCAGAGTGATATACAGATGAATTTAGTTCATACAGATAAGCTGCACAGCCACCCACTCGAAGTTGATTTTGCATTCGACTACTAATAATACTGTATCCTACTAATGCAGCATCAGCACCAAGCTATATTTGTAGCAGAAGCCCCCCGCATAGCCTCTGTACCCTGATTACTCCCACAAGAGCATGAGAAGCACTCATGTAAGGCTGTGCACAAAGCAGTTTTTGCTAGATCAGCCTGTGTAGCCCACGTTTCAGAAGCCCAGTGCCCTGTCACTGATTGCCTGGCCCCTTGTAACGAAGCTCTGGCTGCAAAATCTTTGGTAATTGCTGGAGGAGTCGGTGATTCAGGATCCTCTTAGTAGGAGTAACACTATCGCAGATAGTCCTGCTGGGTTACGTGCAAATATGCATTTCCCCTTTTGGGTTAGTGCCTAGACATAGTCAGGCATAAATCTGGCCAAAATTTTGGCTGAAAGATAGCAAAGGCAAGCCCAGTTTTGTAATGACAGGGCTAGAAAACAGCCATACCCTCAGAGGGCCACAAGCTATTCAATACAGTCACAAATGAAGCAAGTTTGGTTTGAGTTTGGTCTCCAGAGGAGCCGGTTGCTGACATGTTGTGCCATTTAACTGGAAAGAGCTGAAAGTCTGCGGCAGATGGACTGAGATAGGAAAGAGTAGAGGGGCAGAGTTATTCTGATTAGTTTTAATATAATGTTCAAGCATCTCAGGAGGAGGTTAGAGTATTCTCGTTTGCTGTAGTACTATAAAACTATGTAAAACAAGAATAATTTTGGAGGTTATGAAGGAAATCAGTTCTTCATAGCAAGCCCTCTGTGCCAGAAAATGCTGAGGCTTACCTGGAAAGCCCATTACAGAACAGCCATCAGAATAAGCTGTCACCACCACCACTTTTGAAGCCCTCAGCATACTGCACTGTCCCTGGAATTTCTCAAGCATCCAAAGACTTGGTTTCTAATGTATATCTCAACATTACTACTACTGATCTCATGGGGATCTTGGGGTTTCTAGAACCCCCAAAGGCAGTGCACCTATTTACTTAACAAGCACTGGGCTCTGCACTGCCTCAGCAACTGCATGACAGCCCACCCTTGGTCTCCACACTGGGCTTTCCATGATGGCAGGGATTATTTCCCCCTTGATATTTCACTCTGTCGTGACTGCAGTTTCATTAGCACTCCAGATCACCATGCTTTTTAAATCTTAACTCACCACTAGTATAAATCAGTATAGCTAGAGTGAAGTCAACAGTTTTGAAGCAAACAATATTGACAGAGTATCCAGACAGTAAATCCAACTCACTAACATAAAGAAAGTGCTTTTTCAATATATCTGTGTCACTGCATCTATAAGACTCCTATGTGCTCTAAGAAAAGGCCATGCCTTAACACTGGAATATCCAACATCTCAGGGGAAAGACCATAGTTACCAAACTGGTTGTATTTTTGTGACAGATGGGGGACAAATTCAGTCAGCATGGATATGTATGGCTTCTGTGACACCAGTGCTTTGCCATCAAGAGCAGTTTAGTCAGCGAGTTCAACAATTTGAGGACACAGTAAATTCACTGCATGCCAGCAAAAGTGTGTCACTGTGGTAATGGGGAAAAGTTGCTTACAAATGGTCTTACCCTATGGTTGTTTTGGACATTTTGCTGTTAAGGCTGTAGTATTGGTTAAATGACAAAGAAGCAGAAACTGTGAGTCCGGGTGCATTAATGCAGGTATGTGCGTGAATCCTACCATTAAAGCATTTCATGCCAGCCCCTACGCAGGAGTTACTATATGTACAGTCACTTATCACTAATACTAGGTTTCATCGGGCATATCTGAATCAGGAAATAATATGGTAATTTTCACAGTCACCAAGTGGAAAATATTTATGGTGCAGCAGTTTAATATATCTGTATTTTTTATTTCTAAGATTGTACCTGATGACATAATAAGAGTTTGAGTTTAAATAACAGCTGGATGATTTCAGGAAGAAAAAAAAAATCTGCACTGGCAGAAAGCTTACACCTTTATAAAAAACCTTTTCCACGTTCATCAGGATTGCCAGCCTGGGGCAAGCTTAATTAAAGTCAATGGAGAAAAAAATTGAATACTTAAAAGTGCTATTTGGGGCTCACAGAGCTTGAATGACTCAAAATATGAAATATTCAATTACTAATAATTGTAAGGTTTTGTTTGGTGAACATTTTGTCACTCACTCCACACTTCACATCCTTCCCCTTTCTTTCTCTGCTAGACAGAAGGGTTAAAAGAGAAGAAAATTAGCAGCTCAGCTCCAGGGGTGAAGAGGCACCCACGTTTCCCCGACTCTTCACTCTTGGTCATCCTGGTCTCACCTTTTGATTTGGACCTTATACTTGCTACTTGCTCACTTGCTCCTTCCCTCTCTCCCTGAAACACACTCTCTCTCCTCTCAGTCTTTGTTTCACTTGTTCAGAGTGTGATCATGATTCATGAGGCGAAGACCTGGCTTTGAACGTGACCTTACATTTAGCAGCTCTGTTGGCTTAGGTGCCGGGGAGAGTTTGAATTTCTTACTGACTTGGGCACACCATTTAACAAACCCAAATGCTTTGAATGGCGATTTGGAGGAAATGATACCGGGCCTTACTTTTCAACACAAGCTCAACAGGCTTTTTAAAGGGAAAATCTCTTGGGTGAGGACAATGAAACTTGAAATGGTTTTATTTACCGGATTGCAGTATTAGAAGATGTGAGCTCAAATTTAAATATATGTCCTGCCCAAAGGTGCATTCGATTCCAAATATTGAGTTTTATATCATGGAAGGCAGACGTCATTGGGATTGATGCTTCAGTAAAAGAAAAAGTGCTCTGCAATAGGTCAAGCAATTTCCTCAACTTTAGAATTAAAACACAATCAAACCAATGTTTGGATCAACGTATTAAAACAAGACACAAAAGAAGTGCAGTCAGGCTGCCAGACCAATGTTTAATGTTTCCTACTTTATTCCGAATGTACTCCAAGTACTATGAATAAAGGACAGATTTGGCTCAGTTTTGGGCTATTCAACAATTCCAGAATTACTGGAAGAAACAAGAGTAAGGTTCATTAAGTGACTGATGAGGACAGGCTATTTGAGCGTAAATTTTTTAGCATATACTGCTTTCTTGCAATAAAAGAAAATCCTAACCTGGAGAAATGGCAAATTAATTAACATATTCTCCAGTACTTAAAGACACCTCAGTAGAAGGCAACTCTTAAAATGTGAAACCCTTGACATTGCCAGCATAGAAAAATAAAGTACATGTCTCTCAGTGGGTACCAGGGACCTATATTATGTCCTACTGCTGGTTACAGAATTTTCAATATTTTCTTATCCTTTTTCACTCATATGAACTGCAGCTTATAGCAGTGGTAATCATTTCCTGTGTTTGAAAAAGAGATGAAAGCATTCATGGATGAAAGCAAGTTGGATTTAATCTCCTTCTCTCTCATCCAGTGCACTGTACTGATCATTTTCCAAAAAAACAAGACTTAAGCTCATTTTTGTCATGACAAAACTAGTTTCATAATAATCAGATGGCAATTCCTAGTGTACACAATTCTAATATAATTACCAGGAGGAAATGTAGAGGGAGTTGCAGGTTTGAGATAAAGAAAAGCCTGTGAATTTTGTATTAATGTCTCAGACTCTCTTATTTGTGCAAGTAATCAATCTTTCGGGGAGTAGAATAGTAATTCTTTGTGAAAAAATGACAAGAGTCTGAGGAAGAAAGAAGATAATCTGAGTTTCATTCTGTACACAGCAGGTCAGCTGTGATTGACAAAGCTCATCACAAAACTATAGCTCCCAGAATAATCCCAATAGCAGAGTTTCATTTGCAGCCGAAGCAGTGTTAATGACATGTTTAACAGCTGCTTGTTGAAGTTTGGAATCTGCATTAACCTGCAGAGCAGTGAACAGAGAAATGAGGGGAAGTATTGAAATCAAGCCTTCATTATGCCGACAGCCCAGGGTAAGGGGTAGCGAGGGGTTCGTGGAGCAGGAGGGCAGAGAGGCGCAGGTTTGGAGGGTTCAGTTGCAGATAAGGAGAGTCAAGGAGATGACAGCGTCCGATCAATGAACACAAAAGGCTGCAAAAGGGAACTGACGTGCTCGACTCAAGGCACTGAGGAAGGGAAAAATTAGGCAACTGGAATGAACATAAACGGAGGGGTGGAAAACGAAGGGCTGACAGCATGGCTTGTGAAGAGGAGGCCGACGGCACCGTGCCTTGCAGGCTATCACACTCTTCAGCCAGTCCGTTCTCCAGTCTGTAGTTGTTCTCTTTTAATCCAGGGCCTTTGCCTACCCTATAAAAGAGACCAATTTCACAGCATTCAGTCTCCTGCTGATACCCATTTCAAGATGAAAGGCTGTTCCCTAATGAAGAAACAATGACAGGACACTGAACGCCTTTCCATGCCACACTGGTATCCAGCAATTAGAAATTTAGAAATGCTGGTCTAACTCCAATCTCCCTGCACCAACGCACGTGTTAAGAGCCAGAGCATGTGCTTCAATTGCCCATATACTATACTGTTCTATGCCAACCCCTTCTCTCATACTGCTAATACTAACGTCAGCAACACACAAGCAAAAGGCAAAGGCCTGGAAGTCTCTGATTTCTACTTGCCTGCTTCAAAATGTTGGCAGTGCCAGCAGGCATCTTTTGATGGAGATGGAAATTGGTAGAGACATATACATAGAGTACTTTCATAGGTTAAACAAAATGCTTTGTGCTGTGCGTTGTTACTCTGAGTACTGGGATCAGCTATGACTTCCATTAAAAGTCATTGGAAGGCCACCCCTCACACCAATTATGTTGACATTTCTTTTCTAAGGGGCTGCTTAGTCAGTGTTTCTTGTTGGACTGGGTTGTTCACTGTTGCTTCATGATATAAATGGGACACATTTAATCCTTTTAAAAATGGTATAATTTAGATCATAAATTATAGGTGGAAGGCACTTAACTAGCACCTTATGTCCCAGACTGCCTTAGCCTTCCAGGCAGGTAAATCCAAGCACATTACATCTTGAACTGAAGAGCTCCCCAAGCGCCTGACAAAATGTGTTTCCAAAGACAGGCACTGGAAAACAGGCACATTTGTGGTTATGTTAGGTCTAGCTAGGCTAGACTTGGTAGACCGATGACAGTGCTTCTAATCTACTATTATAGGTGCCTTTACCATTAACCTGAGTGACCATTCCAGGGAAGGAGGAAAAGATATTTGTCTTACAAGAATATTTGGTATTCAAAGCCAAGACATCCCAAGAGCAAGCCCAGGCCATGAAAAGCAAATATAAGTTTGAAGGTGTGCAATCTGACCCAAGTTTAGGTGTTATGCTAATGGTAAGGTCTACCATTTGAAAAGCCTATGATTTTCTTCACATGCCTACAGCTCCAGTGTTTCATTTGTTACCTCTTTTTTATTTTTAATTCATATGTCTTTGTCCCTAGTGAGGGTCAAAATCTCTGCTCTGGAAAAACATTGTCTGGGAAGCAAGCCAAAACACAGTTGATGTTCTCTGAAAACAACAGGAGAAAGCAGAGCAACATTGAATTGGCATGGTCCAGAGGCTAGAGCAGGAGTCAGAGACCTGCATTATATAAATACCTTCAGAGTGACTTATCATAGGACCAAGGGCAATATTTCTTGACATTCTTGATCAGAAGGGGGTTTGTTTACAGAAAAATCAAAATTAGGCTAAATATTGAATGTTCCTATGGTCATTTTCTCTCACTTGCTTGATTGCGTGTCATGCACACGTTTGAAAGCATTTTGGTGGGGAGTCTTTTCACAAGCATTTTTGCAGACAACCTTCTGACATCTTAAGGCGTATAGCAACCCAAACACTGTACTAGGTCAAAAATAGAGATAGAACCATATGTAAGGTAGAAGTAATATATGTCATCTCTCCCAGTTAAAATCTTCTACCATCGCAGAAAATATATGTATTTTGTCATTCTGGCCTCTTGTCCAGAAAAATCTTCTTATCCTGTTAAAAATTTCACTTACTCTGTCAGCTGTCCTGTGGACTCAGGTGTTCAAAACCAGCCAAACTTTGGGATCATTTTCTTATGTTCGAACAGCCATTTTCCAACAGTGAATAATGTCAGATACTGCTTTTAGTCTTCTTCATGCATACCTGCTAGCTATTGCATTATCAAAAGACTTAGACAGTATTGTTAATTTGTCCCCTAAAACATATGCGATGGATTTACACAGATCCTGATGGTTTTGACAGTAAAATCTACTCCTGGGACAGTCTCCTTAATCCGTGTTCCCAAACAAACCTGAGGGCAAAGACTGAATGATAGTAAGCTGTTGAACGTGAAAATAAATAACACACAAAAGGAAACGAGATATAGAACAATTTGGCAGTGTGTTTAAATGCCTTTGTTTTGATTTTCACAGCTACTTTTTTAATAAAATGACTATGTTAGATATAGCATTTTCTCAGCGAGAGCTTAGGAAGCTGTATTATTTTCAGCTCAGCCTTTAATTTTGCAGTGGCCGGGAAGTTTATTATAGAGAATATAATGTTAGGAGCAGGGTTGGTCTTTGGATCTAAATACACAAAGATTCACAGTCACTAGAACTAACCACCAGTTCCGTTGCCACTCCATTCTGCTTCACAATATCAGAGTACTAAAACTGCTATTGAATTTTAGCATAATTTATGAATTTGATTATTTACTAGATGATAACAATAAACATTGAGGGGTTTGGTAGCATTATGTACTACTTGTGCTCTCCGTATCTGACTTTGTCAAGTGCTCTATCTTCTCCCATTTGGCTTCCCTGTCTTTGGAAGACAGGGCTCTGCAGAAGCCGGGAGACAGAGTATGTAGAAGCTACAATCTATGGGAGTTTCGTTGGAGATAAATATTTCCCGATGTAAGCAAGCAGAATTTAAATCAAAACAGAAGTCAGTACAACTTTGTTTGGAAATACCCTTTGGGAAACAATACTGCTGTGTGCTGTCGCCATCTCTAGTGACCATGACTTTATATCAGGTCTGCTTAATGTTCTCCGTTAATATTATCCAGCTTTGCAAGTGCTTTAGAGAGGCAGACAGTATCACAGCATCTGAAACACAGAGAGGTGAAGGGACTTACCTGAGTCCCCTCATCAGACCAGTTATACTCATTCCTATGCCTGCAGCCACGCAGCTTCCCTACACACAGTATTCAGCAACCCGACAGTTGAACTAGCAAGGCTTTCAGCTTTGTCCAAGTAAATTGTCAGCAGTATTCTAGGAAACTGGGCTAAACATGCGGAGAAGTGATGATGAAGTTACTGAAATGTCCTCAAAGCCAGCAGTGGGAGTTATACAAGATAATTTCATAATTTTTGCTTGTTTTACTGACCACTGAGCACCCTTACTGAAAATCCCTTTTGAAACTAAGGATATTAATCTGAGGTTGTATTTATGCTTCATCACAAAGACTCTCCACAGGCAGTGGGATCAACTCTTTGCACAATAAGAAATTCTCAAAACAGGGATTGGCCAGTAGGAAAAGGGGAGTATGCACAAGTTAGAAAGTACATTGATTTTCATTCAATTTGAGTGTAAAAATATTGAAATCCTCATGTGGCTTTTTTTCCAGTTGTTTAATTTCAGACCGAGGAAAATTAAAAAAAAAAAGTGACTCAACTTTTGACCAAACACACATACATTACGTACACACACTACAATTTAGTTTAAGGAAGCGAGAAGATTTTGATACCTTGTAGTGGGAACATATGCTATATTTACCGTTAGCATTTCAGGGCCTTTTTTATAGACAGATAAGAATGAGGTGGCAGTAACATAAATGAGAATCAAAATTCATACCTGTCTGAACAAATTTCTTGCACTAATGGGTTGAATTACAGGAGATGATCTTGTTGCCATATGTGCGTTTTGCTCCTCTTAACCATATGGCTTTATTGCTAAGCAAAATATTTCTAGATTTCTATTTTTTTCATCCTCAAGCTGGGACAAATGTCAGCATTTTGAAATTTTTCCCACATTAAGAATCAGGGGGGGAGAAATGTATCAAAGCAGTTAAAATATTTCCTTTACATCTCAGACTTTTACAAAAGTTTATAGTATAATTAGTCTAGCTTACAAAGCAATCAGTTATTTTGAGCTGGAAATAGGGATTTTTACACAGAGAAGGTCAGAACAGAATGATAATTTATCAGGATTTTGAAAAGTTTGGGTTTGAATGAATCAGCATATTTTGCAAATAAATACTATTTAAGTTGAACATTTTTTCCAGTCATCTCCAAATAGACATAATGCATTCTTGTTGATTTGAAGGGAAGCCAGTCATCTTTGGTTTAGTGCAGTAAGTGACTGACTTAGGGAAATGTGAAAGTGAGAGAGCAAAGGCAGACAGAGGTAGGTTTTGTAGAGGATTAGAGCTTTCAAATCAGTCATGGAACCAGACACAGGAAGAAGCAAAGAAAATGAGCAAATAAATGGGGAATGGCAAAGCACAGAACACAAAAGTTAATGATCAGCAGAGCTTTGGTAAGGACTGTGATTTACCTCTGGCAAAGAGAGAAAATGTGAAGTCCTCACTTTGTCATTAACCTAGCTATGACTTAAGCAAATTGCTGCCCTCATTTTGGATTTGGGTCAAGGGCTGATGAAACCCTATGGTCATGAGAGAACATTAAACTGGGGCTGTGGTTTCGACACCCGTTACCACATATAGCACACTAGGTGCATTTCTGGAGTGTATCTCCTCGTTTAGTTTCAACCAAAAAGATCGGCTTCACACACCCTGAGACTACCCCGTGACGTGAACCAAACTGGTAAGAAGAGCCAAGGGCAGATTTGCTTCAACAGCACACTCTTGAGCTGGAAAAAAAATTGCTAATGTACAAAATCCTTGGCTGCCTTTGTACAGAAGGATGCAGCCAGTCAGAGCATCCTCCCTTTGAAATGGCTTCTTAATCGGAAGGAGAAACAGTGGAAGGCTATATGGACAAGTGACAGCCTTTTAGCATTTTTCCACCCATGGCCTGCTCACATTACAAGAAATAATACGTCATCCTTCATCTTTCCCTTGCTCACAGGCGTGAAAGAAAGACCAAGACCACTGATAATCTGGAGAGGGAGGATGGAAAAAATGGGGAAATTATCTAACCACATTGCAAGGCAGAGATGCTGGTTCTCTGCCACATGTTGGGGCAGAATGCAGCAAGAAGTCCTGCTCCCCAGTGTCCATGGCTAGCAGGCACATTCTCCACCTGTGGCCGAGCTATGTGACGCAACACTGAACACTTTTCCCAGTCACATATCCCAAACCAAGATTATTCCGTGTTAAGACTGAAGACACCTGGGATATTCACCTTGCCACAGCTGAAGGGGCATAGAGGGCCTGCTCTTGTTCTAGGAAAAGATTTTCCATCCCTGAAGTGTCCTTAGACAACTCAGGGAGAGAGACCTTGTCCTGTTTAAACCTGCAACATTTATCTAAAAGCAGACACATTCTCTGTGAGTATCAGTGAGAGCAAAGATATGGGCAATTTATGCATATTTCGTAATCACTTTAGGTTTTAAGAACTCAGTTAATGCAATGTTAATGCGTGTTTTCCCTGATATTTTTAAAGGTCATTCATCCTTTTCTTTAAAAGATCAAAAGTATGAACTTATACAGTAGTAAAGGGCCAAGCCCACAAAGCATCCCTCTTCTGGGACATGACTTAGGTGTTTGTCCTTTCCTTGTTTTGGTCTTTTCCAGTAGCATGCAGGCACTATAACCTCTAAGTGTGAATTGAACTTGCAAAGCCATAGTGACTGAGTAAGTTCAAAACCGAACAAAAGTAGTCTTTTCCATTCACTGCTAGTAGGATTAGAGGAGTCTTCCACAATTTACACTGTCAGCATGGAAGAAGATGTCCATGCTTATTTACTTTTAACTTAAAGAAGAGCTTTTCTACAGCTGCTGCTAAAGCTAAATTTTAGCCAGTTTCTCAATGCGGCTGCCCTCACAGAAAGCTACTGTGTTCAGAACAAACAGTTCTGTCAGTATTTGTCTGGGAAGAGAAATATTAGACAAATCCTTTAATAGCAAACAGGAATTGCATCCTTTTTCTGTCTAGCATGGTAGGAAATGTGCTTGGGAAACACTTTAAAAAAAAAAGACCTTTTTCCTCCAAAACCAAAACCTAAGAATTTAAGGGAGAAATTAAAAGACTCTTCTGGGAGGTAGGTGCTGATGCAATTTGGCCATTACTACCTCTGCTAGATTTTGGAGCATCATTATCTCTAGTGATGCTCTCATGTCGGAGTCAGCTGCCACTTGCAATGGTAGTGTTCGCTAAATGGACAGCTGGTCTCCTTCCAGGCCAGTTATTTGTCTCACATTGGCCATTTGCTCACTGGAGACCTACACAACTATTCATGAAAGCCTGAGGCTCTCACAGTGCAACGCTTCAGCTCCATGAAGACAGAGTAGGAGGATGGAGAGGCAGAAAGAAGGGGAATTAGCTAAGGGATCTTTAGAAGACCCTAGGGCTACAAGGTACCCAGCTTCCTTGGATATGGGAGTTTATGAAGCCCTGCATTAACATTTCCAAATCAAGATTTCCAGTAACTAGACAAAAAGCCTGAATATTAGACTTTTTTTGCAGACAGTTGTATTTTCTTGTGGGAGTGAAATAAGCCATTTTTCATCCTTGCTTGGGATGGAGAGTTATTGAATGGTGACAACCTAAATGTCAATCTGGTCAAGTCATACTTTTAGCATGTGCTAAAGCATGTTGTAGGATATATATACACACCAGCACTTCGTCCTTGAATTTGGAGGTGTGACTTAACTTATGGTTCTGTGCAAAGACAGTGACTCATTACCCAAGTTTTTGTTTATTACGTTGGTAGAAGGTTAGGAACTACATATCATCCTTTATTATAATGTGTACAGATTTAGTTATTTAAGAGCAAAACAATGAGCTATTAAAAAACAGCTGGCTGGGGGACCAAAGTGAGCAATAAATCTATCCCATAAATTTAGCTTTCTATTTCAAAATTCTACCCATTATTAAAATCTCTTTCAAAGTCTATGAATTGATTTGAAGCAGATCTCTGTGGATATCTGATATAGTCTCTCCAGGGGAATTTGGAGATTGCAGCATGTTCTGAAAGAGCAATGAACATACTACCCCTTTCCATGCTGTCAACAGGAACTGCTGTCCTGGAGAGATAGCAGCCAGATCTCAGTAAGAAAAAAAGTTGAGAGCTGCTGTTTTGTTCTGGGATGGTTAATTTAAGTTTCTTATTGAGTTGTCTTTTTGGTAGGGATGGGCTCTGCTTCTAGCCAAATTTTGCAGGCAAACTTGAAAACTAGTATTTTATTTTCTGCGTGTATGTTTCTGTATTTCAAATTCACTTCCCATTAAATTTCTACACCTAACGTCAGGCAAAAAGGACACCGTAGACTGCAAGAAATTGATTTCTTGAAATGTAATCACATCATTGTGCAGGAAGTGTTTTTTGCATACTTCTTTTGCTGTTTGCTTTGTTTCAATCTCTTATATTTTGGGTTTGTAGTATCCATCTGTCTCCGATTTAAGAAATAATAGTTTTTTAAAAAAGGTTACCCAGCAAAATGCACTGTCATATACAGAATTTGCCCAGAAACAATCCTACCAGAAGTGACTGATAACCACAAATTGTTTTTCTGACTCTGCAATATCACAAAATAAATAGCAGTAGTCTTCCTGCTCAGGCAGCCAATGCACTGCACTAAAGCTAAAATCCTACTTGAGGTTTGGTTATCAGAAAGGAGAAAACTTTGATTCTCTAAGTCAGGAGTAGATGAGTGCACATCATAGCAAAATTATGACCATTTAATCATTTTTCCATAAGAAAAGATTAAAATGCCTTAGTTATGCTAGATTAAATGCTCATTCGATAATTGCAATGGACAGTATGCTTTCAGAGTAGGAGAATTAAATTAAAAGAAAGACAACTACAGAAAATGTACTAGTGGTAGAATTAGACAATGTTTCATCAGTCCCTGATGTCTCTACAGTAATGAACCTGTCAAAAGATAATAATATTTTAGTGAAAGGTGTGATTGGATAAGTCACGTTATTTATTAACTGTTACCCTAAAATATCACTTTTGTCTTATTATTAAAGAATGGTTAGAGGGCAGCAGGGATGCCTGACATAAAGCATTAAGATATGGATTATGGCTATAACAGGCCATGGAGTGTATATGCTGTGCTGTAAACTCTGTAGCATAACTTGCTAATACTTGATGACTAGGAGCATTCAAGAAACCATAAACCAGCAGAGACTTTATGCAAGTTCCTTGGATTGACTCGGTAATTCAGTAGTGTATTTAGCTAGCTCCCTAGAGCTATGTTTGTCAAAACATCTTAACCATCCAGTGTCTACATCCTTAGCTTCTAAACTTGATTTTCAAAGCATTGCAATTAAATACTTTCTTTTTTTTTAAACGATGGTGGTAATGGTAATAGGCAGGGGTGTGTTACAGAAAAAAGAGCTACACAACAGCAAACACCAGCAAAACATCAGTCAAAGATCACAGCAAGCTTTCTGGTTTTCCCATAGCACATGCTTTTTATTGCAAGCCCAGACTAGGTCATCTAGCTGTATGGTAAAGAAGGGATCTTTTATAAGTCCACTACACAAGATAATGAAGAGGGAGGAAATAAGCAGTGGCACTACAGATGAGAGCAAAAGAGCTTTTATGAGAAGGGAAGGATGTGGCTACTATAATGAGGATACTATATCAAAACCACAGATAGTATGTACACAGAAAGGGTCACTCAAAACATTACTTCCTTTGTTTTTGTAAAAGCAGCAGAAGTGAAAAATCAGGAATCCAGACTTCTCAAGCAATGTCCGACATTTTTACAAAAAAAGCAAGGCACAAAGGATTTTGTATTTATTTTATTTTCTTCCACCCTTATTTCCTCAGCTTAAGATCGGCAATTACAAGTAGGGTTCTGCCAAATCATACTGCCCTGTAGCAGTTGCTGGTTGCTCAGGATATTGTATCTTTCCTGTGGCTGTTAGATCACATCACACTGATAAAATGCAAGATATGGAGCTGTATACAGTAGAACCTTTTAAACAGCAAACTGTACTCCCTTTAACTAACCATACGAGATTGTCTAAAACTGCCTCAACTTAATTCTCAAGCAAAACGTACCTTGCATTTCCAGAAATTGTTTTGATTAAGAGAAGATGAAAAGTTACCAATCATACCAAGAAAAAGCTAACCTTGTGGAAGGAGGAAAAACTATTTAAAGTGAACCCATTCATTGATAAAAATGCAATTACTCCTGTTATATGCAACTTGATCCACAGTGCAAAGTGTGGGTTTACAACCCCTCATGTTTCTTGAAATACAAAACCTTCAATAAGTCAGGGGCACCAGCAAGTTGTCAACTTTCTCCATTTTTGCCAGGAGAACTTCTGTTAAATGCATTAATTTGGGGAACAACAGTGCAACACTGGACAACACCGAACTGGCAAAGTCCACAAGTACACCTAAACTTTCAAGCCTCGTATAAAAGGCTGCTCATGGATAAATCAAGATTTTTATAGTAGGAAACATAAAAGTTTCATGACGCACCGGGACAGATACCAGGAGTGCGCACATCACCTCAGCTTCATCAGCGGCATCACATCCTTGGCCCATGCTCTTACCAGCCTGCAGACCGAGCATTCATGGCTGTCTAGGCACACACAGCCGTGTGGAAAGACAAAATCCAATAGAGTACATAGGCACATGTGTAATTCTTGCTCTTTACTCTTAATATTGGCTAAATTCCATGCATGCTATTCCACCGGTTTATTTTAAATTAATGAATGTTATCAAAACCAAAGCAGACGCTAAGTTACTGAGAAAACCCAAACCCTGGAGCTGAGGCTACACTCCTGTTTGGTTAAGCATACAAATCTTGTTCTGTTTTCTTTTCTGTGAAAAACTGAAAACCAGAAAGGCTTCCTGACCTGGTTTGCGTTTGTGAAATTACAGCTGAATTAGTGTTCTGGTACCAGATTTCCGCCATACTCAGCATGATCATGAAGGCCTTTTTTCATGGCAAACCAAGGCTCAACGCTGCTGGAGAAATTATGTCAAATATTCTTTACTGTTTTACTCTTCTAAGGATGATTAATGCCAACATAATATGCAAGTGGGAGTATCAGAAAGATGCAGATTATACAGATTTAATACTTTAAACAGGATTATATAAGAGCACCTACTATCACAGCTTCTGCCATTGACACAACATTATTGAGATAACGTGGCTGTAGCAACCAAGGACACCACATCTGCTATGATACCTGGTTTCATAGGAGGGGAGGAGAACGGACCTAAGCAAAGCAAATTTGTGATTTACTGCAAAGCTGAATGAACCATTGGCCAGAGCACACACACGCAAAAATACAAAGACAGTCAGCACACCCTCCTAATTTGGAGACCTCGCCAAATACAGTGCAAACCACTCCTGACAGGAACGGAAGAGGAGGTTTCTGTGGAAAGGCTGCTGAACAGCTGATTTGCACCTTTATGGCTGGCAATTAGACAGTGTAAATACCTGTGTAATAACTGCACACATACCTCTACACACTTACAGGAATACTCTTGCCCCACGGAAGTTTTGGACAACATGGTACCCTTTGGAAACAGCTGCTCTAATGGGACGGAAGATAACCCGCAGCTTGGGTTTCCAGAAAAGCATGTAGCCAAAAAAAACACGGCAGAGGAAAGATTCTTTGTCAGCTCACAATAGATGGATACTATTTGTAAAGTGGCAAAGCAAGAGTTAATCTAATTTTCTAAAGCTCCTTATAAAATGACAGTTCTTAAAAGGGCCTTACCTACACTTATGGCTAAGGATGCAAGATGCAAGGAAGTGGAGAATCAGGCCCACTTGACTCTAATCCTACTGAGTAAAATATATATTTGTACATTAATCAGAGTGTGCACAGAAATACCTATATAACAATACGTAAGGAAATGAACGGATTAAAGCACAGAAAACTCCAGATGCTGGAAAAGATTTTGCGTCCTTATTTTTAGCAGTCAGCATCAGCAAGATTGTCTTTCAAAGGAAGGAGAGAAACTGACTTCACAAAGACACTTGCGTTTCAGGTCAGCGGTACTTAGGGAGTATTTCTGTTCCCAGATGGCTTCCTGGGTATATTTATAAGATGCAAAAAAAAGGACCTGAGAGTATTTCCGCACTTGCTGCATTTTAATCTGAACAAGGGATTAAAGGGAGGTGCTTCCCATTGCTTGCATAACAGTCGCTAACCCACTCCACATACCAATGCCTGTCTGAACAATTTCCATGCCAAAAGGACAGAAGACACTTGCCCCCTGAAGACCTATTAGAAGAGCCACAGAAAACCAAAGGATGTTCACGTACATCAGCACCAAGGATCAGACACAAGTTATTGCCAGCCTCTGTTATTTACTCCTGAAATTCTTTGCACAAGCAACAACAATGTACAATGATCTGATAAACAGTACCGCTTTTTTCTTTTTTTTCTTTCAAGGTCAGTTCCAAGAAACCCTTGCTAGAATCAGCTAATTAATTTTTGGCCTCTTTAACTACAGGGTATTTGAAGCCGCATGTTATGAATCATTTTCAGTTGAGATATTAAAATCAGATTACAAGAGAAAAGCCTTGTAAATATTTGCCTTCAAATGAGGCTAAGAATAAATATATATTCAGTAATTCATCCATATTTAGCAGATATTAAAGAGACAAAGCATAGCTTTAAATTCACTTATCATTTTATACAAAGAGGGGAAATATGAAACTTGGCTTGATTAGCTTGTTTCTTCCTATGCTTTGTAATACCTTATTAAAATTTGAACTTTGAAATTGATATTATCAGTCAAATAATGTCAGCAGAAATATTTAATCTGTGGTTAGAGCTTTATTAATAGAACTTTTATTTGAAGTGTTTTATGTCCAAAGAGAAAAAAATAACAAAAAAGAAAGCCTGAAATGGACTTGGAAGGTTGATTTGACTTCACCGATTCCATTTTGAAACTCTGCATAACTTGCTGCTAAAGAAAACTCTCCAAATCTAGCCTCCCACACACACACACTTTACACTTACAAGACTACTATGCTCTCACCGGTGAAACTGCACCTTTTTGACTGGGAGGTATACAGGTCTTCATGTGACACAAGGTTCAACTTGCCGACCACACTAGGCAGACAAAGACTGTTGTGTTCACTGGGAAAGACTCATAAAAGATGTTTGCTCTTTTCCTCCCCTTCTCATAACATTTTAACTGTTAAAGAATGCCCATACAGTACACAAGTGAAACAGGAAAATCATTTTGCTGCTTGCCTGTTTTTGACAAATGAGTAGTGTTAACTGATGAAACAATTTTGTAGACCTCTGATAGACCAAACCCCAAAATTAAATATAATTATTCTGACGAAAATGAGGATGACATTGCAGAGCCTCCAAGGGTGACATTAGAAATAAAAATCACTTGAGAATTTTGCGTTTATTTGCCGCATTTATAGAAATCTGAGTGACTGTCATTCATAGTATTCCATTTCATGCTATAGTAATGTCATTGGAAATAGATTTCGGTTTCCCTGTAAAGTATCTTTTCATCTCCACTGACACATGCACCAAATACTGCAGAATGCACCCTATAAAGAAATACATATGAGAGAGAGAATCATGAAGTCTTGCTGTGCATTCTTGTTTTTCCAGTAGATATTCTAGTTGTCAGCCCTGTCAGTTACGAATTTGCAAGGATAAGATTTATCGTCAAAATAGCTGAAGGAGAGGGAGAGAGAGGAGAGGGGGAGGGGAAGGGGAAGGGGAAGGGGCCGGGGAAGGGGAAGGGAAAGGGAAAGGGAAAGGGAAAGGGAAAGGGAAAGGGAAAGGGAAAGGGAAAGGGAAAGGGAAAGGGAAAGGGAAAGGGAAAGGGAAAGGGAAAGGGAGGAGAAAGAGATAAGAGGGAAGGAAGGAAGGAAGGAAGGAAGGAAGGAAGGAAGGAAGGAAGGAAGGAAGGAAGGAAGGAAGGAAGGAAGGAAGGAGGGAAGGAAGGAGGGAGGGAAGGAAGGAAGGAGGGAAGGAAGGAAGGAAGGAAGGAAGGAAGGAAGGAAGGAAGGAAGGAAGGAAGGAAGGAAGGAAGGAAAAGTCAACAAGAAAGCAAGAAAAAAGTGAGAGGGGAAAGAAGTAAACAGGAAGAATGAAGAGAGAAAAAGAAAGGAGAAATGTGTCCTACTGGGCAAATTCTAATGAGACCCACGGTTTCTTGGTGTAAGTATGGAAGGAATAGAAATACAAATGTTGATTTCACAGGGAATCTGATTTCAAAAGTGTACAATAATCTTAACTTCTTTTTTAAAAAATCAATGCCTCTTTTCATTACTTTGTTACCACCAAAGTATTCCTTATGTAAGGACAAAATAGAAGAATTCTGCATGTAGCCTAAAAAAACCTGTAATGTACCAGATTTTCTTTCTGTTTTACACACATACATAGGTCTGAATATTTGATTCATACAAAAACTACAGGTCACAACTCTTAGAAACAAAGATGGAAAAGATAATGCTCGCCACTTCATCATGGTTTTAATCAAGCCAAAACCAGTTCAGAGCCTAAAACCAAGAGATACCTGCAAAGATCTGACCATCTTTATTTAAAACTAAAAACAAAACATAAAGCCTTTGAGGTCTCTACCTCCCTGCTGATTTGTGAATGCCTGGCTTTGATAATATTCCATGTTACCGGTAGAGGTTATGGCATTATCACTGTGAGCAGTTCACGAAGACAGGCACTAAAAAGAGGACTTTGAATTTTCTACTTGACATTTTCTTTCAGAATAAAGTTTATGAAATATATTAGTAATCACTCTATAGTAGAAAGGTAAAACGCATTGTTTCACTCCTGAAAACTTGACTAAAACCACACAGCCACAACTGAAGTTTCCATACAGAGCAAAGGGTGCTAAATAAATTGCTTTCCCAGGACTATGGAAGTGAGGATAAGAAGGGGGATGAAGGCAGCTTATTACAAGCACGAAGTATTAAAAGACGTGATAAAATCAGCACAGTTTGTAACAGGGAAGGTTTTACTCTGTTGCTGGTGTGGATTTACAACCAGTTTTGCAGGAAAAGAAAACCTCTGTGTCTAATGCTTTCCCTGGCGCTGCTCCGTTTGCTGCTCCTTTTGCCCCCAGCCCCATCCACAGGTGCCTGCTGGGTGCAGTCCAAGGCGGGAGGCCCACATGCCATCTGCAGCATCCCTCAGGAGACCCCAGAAGATCATCGTGGAAATTCATTTGGACTTTTATTTCAAGAAGCATTAACTCTCATTCCTCTTCCTAACCTCCCCACTCAGTGACAAAGTCTTTATTCAGGTATGGGCAAAGAAAATAACAACCAAAACCAAGGATAACACAGTTCTTGCCAACCAAACGCTATCAGGGCAGAAGCTTTGCGTCCAACTGTCCTTCAGTTTAGAGAGACAGCTTTCCATGCCAAACAGGAAAAAACTAGAAAATTCAGAAGTGAAGGTTTCTGCTTTGTGCTCCTCCAGCCTCAATCTTGTTTCTTTTTGGTTTGAGGATTATTTATTTTTTTTAGCAATAGGCATCCCTTGGTGCTTATAGATGCTACTTTTTGTAGCATTCAGCCTGCAGGATAGCAGAGTTTACTTTGTTGTGACACTGTTAGCACTCACGCTTTCTTAGTAGCCCTTAACCATGTGACATTACTATATACTAAAGCAAGCTTTTAAATTTTAGTACTTTTATGAATAAAAAAAAGGCTACCAGATTTTAGATTGGTCACAGCAATGAAGAAAAGGGCTGATAGCTGTGACATGAGATCACCTTTTTTAAAAAGAATAATTAATTACTAATGAATGTAATGTAAATATTTAGATGTTATTTGGTTTAATTAGTTTCCAAATGCCAAAGAGCTACTAAACAAAGTATTCGTGTTTACCTTAATATCCACAATTTTGTCTTTATTGTAGGAGAATTTTAAAACAACAGTGACATTAAATGGGAGATTGTCAGAAGGAACTAAGGGATTGGGATCCCAGGTGTCACTGCTCTGCAGATGAAGTTTTTCCCCACAGCATAGCAGGAAATTTTCAGAGTACTGCTGCAAATTAACAATAACATTAAAGGCAAGTGTTGCATGATTATATCAGCACTTCTCGTATTTTCTCTCCAGCACCCCAGTATGCTGTGTTAATTTAACCCTTCCCGTGGGATGGAGGCATAAAATAACATGAAAAGATGCAAAATAGCATGCTACCATTTTTAGCAGGGGCGCTTATTTGTGATGTTTTCTATAGCACTGCAATCTCCTTGAGAACCAGAGGGCACAGATAGTTTAACAGGTTTTGCATGTGACGGTGCCTCCTGTACGCATCCTTTGGGCAAGTCCACAGCACATAGCAACTGGTTGGGATTATGAAACTGAAGTGTGCATAGGCATCTCTCCTGAAAAGCAGCTGTGGTCAGAATAACCCGGTTTGTTGGGCACACGGGGCTGGCTGAAAATCATTTGCCACTGGCAGAAGAGCAGCAGCCCGGTCACGGACCTGACCTGAAAGTTACCTCCCTTCCCCTTCACTGAGCCCCTGGCAGGAGCCGGGGCAGCGACACAGAGGACACGGCGGGACCTGGAGGTTCAGAAAGGTGTGATGAGTGGCAGGGATAAACGAATTATGAAGGAGAGAGGCGGCTGCTCAGGAAGGGAGGGAGGAAGGCAACGGCTCGCCAGGCTGAGCCTTCTGTGCTGCTGCGGAGGAGCAGGGCAGGCTGCGTGTGTACTCTTCCAGTAGGTATGCCAAGCGTATGATTGCCGCTGATGGGGAAAGAGTTTCCACGAACAAGAGCATTCTTTGTAATGCAAAGGAGATGTTTCATTACAAACTGGTTGAGGACCGTTACTCCGGCTCCGTGGATGCGTGAAACGGAGAGGCGGCATCCTGACCCATATGGCGTGACCCAGCTGTCGAGGCACCATGGCGGCACGGGCCAGAAAGCTGGTTTTCTGAGAGCATCGCACAGAGTCAGCTTCTAGGCTTTTATATTTAGACCCTTGAATTTAAGTGCGTGGCAACTCCCAGAAGGAGTGTATCCTACAGTTGCTTAGTGTGCAAGCACAGCTACTGCCTCAGCATTTAAAACAATATCTGAAATACATTTTAAGCCAGGAAGCAGCAAAGCCACTCACTTCAGTATATGGCTTAGACAAAAATACAGACTAGCTGGCATCTTTTTGGCTTATAATACCATGAACATGGCCGCAGAGTGAATCTTGCCCCGATGAAACCCTGCAAAGCTGGTGTTGCAAATGTTGTTGAGAAATCTTTAACCTCCCTGAGGGGACTCTTTTTTTTAACCAGTTGTTAGAAATATTTCTATCCAGCAACAGTTCTGCAGTTTTCCCCTTTAATGAGTGAAACCAAAGTGTGGGGTTCAACTTCTCTGCCACTCTCCAACCATACGAAAACAATGCTGGTGTGTGCTTCACCCTGCCTTCCCCCGTCACCCAGTGGGTGAATTTTGTTGCCTGCCTTGTTAGTGGCACAGCAGGCCGCCGAAAGGAAACCGAGTTGTTTGTATGAGATGAGATGTTGGGCTGCCAACTGTTATAAATCTTGTGCTACTTACAGCTTCGGCTTTTCTTCAAGCCTACTCCACCCCCTGCTGTGGTTTCGACTGTTGGAGCAACATTAGGAGGCACAACTGAAAGCAGTAATATTGGCATTTGTGGGGAAAATAAGAGAAAAATGCAAGGAAGTGGCTGGACACAAACACTTCATCGCAAGAACTGTATGTATAAGACCTGTAGCCGCAGAGGTTTGGGCCCTGTGATGTTGGAAAGGGGAAAGGGGATTTGCCCCCTGCAATATTTACCTGTAGCTGTACCCATTGCCACCGGCTTGTTTTGTAAGTGTAACTGCTTGTAACCTCACACGTGCTTCCCCACTGTCATATCATATTAAATGAGCTATAATTGTAGTCTATTAGAGTGCAATAACCTAAAAGTGATAGTGCATGACAGCACCTGTCAACACGTCATGGAGGATTGTATGGAATGCTGAATTATACCCATTTTATACCACATTAATGAGGCAGCTCATTCTTATCCAGTCATAAATAAACAGGTTTCAATTTCTTTATACACCATGAGAAGCTTTTTTTTTTCCCCCTTTTTGCACAGAGACCCACAGAAGTCATGGTAAGGTGATCTATTGCCTGAAAAGGAGTATCAGAGTGTGGTCACTAATGACAGCAATGATGTTATTTTTATCATTATTAATTGCTCTATGAATATGTCGTGGTGTTTCTTTCCATTTTTCAGGAGAAGAAAATAGAGAAACACATAAAGAAAAACAAGATTGGTTGTTCCTAGTAAAGTTTTAATATAAAATAAATGAATTGTCTGATTACTTCAGCAGCACCCAAAGGACAGATACAGTCAGAAACCTGCTCTCCTTAAGATCAATGGCTGTGCTGGGGCCTGGTTCTCCCTCATAAACTCTTTAAGTCAGGTTTGAAATGGGGATGGAAAGAGAAAAAAGGGAAATGACAGTAGGGAGAGGAGAGACAGAGAGCTTTCAGCCAAATCAAAAGAAAAGCAAACGTATCAAAGTGCATGTATAGTGCCCATTATTTTCCATAACCTAACTGGATCAAGGTGTCTTCATTTTGAATAGCTGCTTAGGCTTCAGAGCCATAAATAAGTGCCTGTACTCTTGTGCTGAGCCCACGTGAGGAGAGGTTGACCCAGCCCCCTCCAAGTGAAGATCTCTCCTCCCTGACCCAGGCAGAGGCCCTGTGCACCAAATACATCAGGTCAGCGATGCTGAGATGGATGTGGGAAGGCTGATCATGTTAGGCAATTTCTTTCCTTTTCTTCTCAAATTTACTCAGCTAATGCAAAAAGAAGTAACCCATCAGCAATTTTTAAGTGCATATAAAGTATGACATGCAAAAATAAAGCACACTTCTTGAGAGAGAGGAGGACCAATAAAGAGTGGATAGTATTTATAAGAGAGAAAATACTTTCAATATAAGGAAAATTAAGGGATTGGGAGGAAGGAACCTGCTATTAACCAAAACGATCACTAAATCCTGTTCCTTTGCCAGGCACCTCCCAAAGGGCCTGTGCGATGGGCGTCTTTCGGGATCCTGGGAAATAGCTTCTGCTCCTTCTTTGATCTTCAAACTGCTGCAGGAAGAAGAGCACCCTTAAAAGCACAGCCCCCAGGAGGCACGCCAGCTTTTCCCTGGTGAGGGAAAACAAGATATCTAGCCTTGGGAGCTGACAATTGGGCAGCCAGCGTGACCAGACACCGATCTCCCCTAGCTTTAGGTCCACATGGTACCCCCAAGTGTCTCTCTGCTCCCACAGCCACCACCAGTTTGCTGCAGGAATGATGACTTTGCAATTCCAGTGCAAATCCATGACACTTATCTGAATACTCTGACACTGCACACTATTTTATTCCAGTTTGTTTCTCAGGACTGGTAATCAGCAATTTTATCAATAGTGGTTTTGATGGACTGCTTAAGAATAACTATTTTCTGCATTTGTCAAGCCTTATTTACTTATGTACATATTACCTTAAAAAAACCCTACAGAATCAGTTCTCTTGAATATTTTCTCTTTAATCTTAGCTTTGTAACAGCAGAATGGGTTTAGAATTGCATCCTTCGTCTCCAACAGGAGTAAGTTGGAAATCCTCATTTAAAAATCAAATTGTCATTTCCCTCAGAAGTTGGTTGCAACCTTTCTTCCAACAAATGCACTGTCCTGTGAAAGGAAGGTGGAAGGACAGAGGGAACCAGTGTCATTAGGCACTAGGCAAACAGATCAGGTCAAAATCTTTCCTGACTTTGTCTTGATTTGGCTAATAATTTTGACTGAAAATAAGATTATTTCAAAAACAGAGACATTATTTCCGTATCTTCACAATATTTCAAACTTTTGTTCAAAAGTTATTATTTCTAAACTTCTCTAAATTAAAAATGCCCTTAACGAGCATTGCAATTGCCCCAACCATTAACTTTGACTTCAACCCCAAATCAATTTTTTTAACTATTTTTTTTCATTTTGCCAAGAAAGCCCATAAAATTTTACGTTTCAGGTCAATCAAAAATGAATGGGTTTTTTTCTTCAGTTTGACCAGTGAACTGAAGAATCGATCATTCACAGAACTGGCTAGGAACTGTCTAATTGTGCATGTAGGCAGTTACTTACTGTGTGATCTTATTACTACTCTCCTAATTCTTGCTTTTTCCCCTCCTAATTGTTGTTTTTCGTTCTAAGTCAAACCGCAGACTGTTACATGCAGACACTTTGCCTTCCCGTATGTCTGAAATGTGTGCGTAGGGCAATTAGTCCTACACCAGTGGTAGAGAAGCGGCACATTGCTGTGTCCGTTACATGTCCACCAACCTTCCCTGACACCTAGATGCCTTCCTCGTCACTGTGACTGACATTCCCAGCACGCAGGAATCATTCATTTATTTTCTCCTAAAAGTAATAATTCAGTCTTACAGACAATCATTTAACCTTTGTATTGGGCCTGTCCACCTGCCATGTGAACTGGAAGCCAGCTCAGGGAAGGAAGCCGCAACAGAAACCTTACGAATCTCTGGACCAGAGGGAGAGCTAAGTGTTTGATTTCAAACTGGAAAGCAGATGAAAGAAGCAGCAAATGACAGAGAAGGTTGGGAAGAGGTCTCATTTCTGCCTGCTCGCCAATGCTGGCAAAGGAAGAATAGATAAACGAATGAATGGCTCTTGGTGTACATATAATTACCAGATCATTCAAATACATCTTTATCTTTCACTGTCTCTTCCAGCTTTTTTGTTGTTTGGTTTGTTTGTTGTTTTTTTCTTTCTTTCTTTTTTGAAAGAAACATGTGGTACTGTTTTCTGGTCTCTGCTTAGAGTGGTCTGATTCTATTTCAGTGGACTTACACCTCATTTACATTGTGGTAGCAAAGCTTTCTTTGCGTCTCAAGAATAACACTTTAAATAAGATGAGATGTGCTGTAAAAATGTTTGATTCCTCCTCAAAACCAAACGGATATTTCACCCTGACCCAGACAAATGGCAGATTCTGCCAAAAACTCACTGTAGCAAGAAGGAACAGAGGAGAAAGCAAGTTTTCATTCATACAATAGTCTCCGGATTACTCTCAATTATTCATAAATAACTCCAGTGTTGTTTTGGTTTTTCATTAATGATTTTTAGTTTCCCTATAAAGTTTCACTGCAGTCCTCTTCACCATATTGCTAACAACGCAGTTGTCATAAATCTGCCTTCAAACAATGTGATACGCTGACTGAAAAACACGTTTTTCTCTGAAAGGGGACTCACTGGCAGCTTATGAAAGGAGCCCCTTCCTATCTGCAAAGCATTTCCCATGCATCCTCTGTACCTATAAGTCACAGCTCTCTGCCTCTGTGCATGACCAAAGCTGACGCAGAATCCCCGGATTAGACTACTGCATGGTGTTCCAGCGCATTGAATGAGCACTGCTGAGGAAGACCATGAGCAATTGGCATGAAGCTTCCACAGAAATCCTGATGCTAGCTGAGAAAAGTGACCTTTATTTTCCTGTCCACTGCCCTCCACACTGTTATTTTCCAACAGCAAAGAACTACGATTGTAGATCTTCCTTGGGATCCTAGTTTAGAAGGCAAGTGATGGCAAAAGGTAGCCAAAGACAGGACCATTGCAAGTCCAGACCCCCAAGGCTAGTTAAGACATTAGTCCAAAAGAAGACTTTAACATTTTTGGTGCCAGTCATGGCCTCCGGGTGCAGCCCACGATCCCGCATAGAGGCACATGAGAAGGAATCGGCACCCAGGACCAGGGCCACGAAGGACAACTGCGGGAGCAACATCCTACATTGCTAGCAGAAAACTACACACATTTTGTATGTAAGGGAACATACTATGGAATAAATTGTACCTACTTAATTAACTGTACTTTGCAGTTCTATATTATTAGCTGCTGAGGGCAACTGGCGGCTTTGGCACTGTAGGCAGTGTGGATTACATACGCAGCCTGAACCTGCTAATTGAATATAAGCAAGTGTATGCAGCTCGGCTGGCTGATTGTCCCAGACCCTCCCGCACCGCTAGCAAAGTGTCTCGGGGTCTTCTGCTGGACACCCGGTGCAACTATGCAGGTTAAAGTAGCATCACCTCCGTAACCTACACGTGGGGAACAACTTGCTAGCAGGTAGTGCTCACTGCGTGATACCAAATTTGAGCCCTGATTTGCAAGGGCTGTGCTGGGTACGGCAGGAGGCTTTCTTCTCCTCGGCTGCATTTGTAAATGAATTTTATATCTGGCACCCAAATACCACCCACATTTGCCAGCTGACACCCTGCGTCAGGCTCTGCTCCTGGTTTTGTAAATTCCATGGAGACCCCGGGGACAGCCGAGTGCAACAGTAAATAGATCTGGGGGCTTGTTTTTGGTTTTGGGGGTTGGGTTTTTTTGCTTCTCCTTCCTCTATTGCCAGCAGAGTTTAGAAAGATCAGTGCAAATGATACAGACTTGTGTAACGCTTGACATCGATTTCAGCAACATCTGAGCTCTCTACAAAAGAAGTTTGCAGTTTAATTAGAATGGCTTACATCCAGCAACTCTGTTCAGAATAAACAAAAATTAGAGCACAGGGATGATTTTTTTTTCCTTACGGTACCTCAAATAGGGAGAGGGGAAAATTTAATTACACCCACACAGTCCAAGTTTGTTTTAGAAGCATACTACCAGGGCAGATGCTTGTGGTTGGAGGCCAAGGGGAAACCCCGCAGGCTGAGTTAGATGGTGTGCGTGTTGTCCAATGTGCTAGTGGGAAAAGGGGGGAACTGATATTAGGCCTCTGCTCAGAACCCTTCTTTTTGTGGTCCCAACTCTGCATAAAGTACAGGAAAGAATATGTGAAGCCTGATTGTCTTCGTAGATGATTTCCTATCTTTTGAACTCCTCTTCTCGCTGAAAGTATCATGGGTAAATCACATTAGCTTTGATCTGAGACTTTCCCAGCACCCCATAAAACACGACTTTGCACACCAGGGCACAAAACAACACCAATAAAAGGGGTGCACTTAAGGGAGGATTTTATGGATCCATCTGCCAAACATTTCTTCACAAGAGGAGAAATACATCGTGAGTCTAAGCAGATGCCAGGTCTCAACAAACTGTTCACTGCCAGCAAAACATCCAGCCATCCCCATGATTGCCTGACCTGGTTTCTGCACTTTGGAGCTGAATCTGAAGAAGACCACTGAGGCCCTGACTCTGGGGGAGGACTTCAGGGAAAGAAGCATGGCAGGAAATGATGCTGTGGGCACTGAACGGCTTCCCTGTTCACCCTTGACCAAGCATGGTCCTCATCTGCAGAGTTATCTGAGTCCCTCCCAGGCTGAAGGAGAGGGAAAGATGTACATCGGATTTATAATCAGCTGGGGAGATGTCACATTCAGCCTTCCTGAACCTCTGAGAATGGCAGAGTGGAAGAACGGGCATTGCCACTGCATAAAACTGATAAATGGCATGCAGAAAACATAAGGGCTCTGCTCAAGGACATGGGTAAGTGAATGTGACCCCACATTTATAGAATTATGGAGTTATTTTAGTTGGAAGGGACACTGGGAGGCCATTTGGTCTGGCCACCTTCTCAAGACTAGGCTAGCTTTGACATTAATAAATCAGACCCACCATAGTGAGGGGGTTCAATCAGTCATGAAGAAGAACATGCTTTTTAGAGCCCTGGCAACACCCTCTGACACCCTCAGTCCCCTGGAACAGACAGAAGTTGCCCGAGTCCCTGATGAGGAACCGGGGAGGGACACACGGCCCATGCAGTGTCCAAGCTGCTGTGTAGCACTCATCGAGCCTCAACCCTTTGGCTGGGACAAGACTCTAAGGGCTGTGCCCACCCCAGTTTTCCCAGGAAGCAAGGTAATCCAAGCCATGCCCAATGTTTGTGTAACCAGTGTGTCCAGAGCATGCCTAAGAGAAGCTTTCTGTGAGATGCTGAATTCCCCCTCTGTCTCTTCACGTCGGCTGTGCTTTCTGCCCCAGAAGACATACCATGCAGCACTCTGGGGCCAAAACAGATGTGAAATGTCTCCAGATGAGTGTTCCTTCCCACTGTCTCCCATTCCTGATTTTCCTCTCTTCCCTTTTTGCTCTTGCTGATGTGGAGACTCCCGTATTCGCTTGGGAAAGGTGACCATTTAACCTCCGCGTCCCCAGGCCTCCAAACACCTTCCCAGCTGCAAACACAAGGGCAGAGCATGGGCAAGTGCTCGCCAGAAGGGCCCATACCCTGGGAGAGATGTACTATTTGCACAGACGAAAGCTCCTCCTGCACACCTAGGTGCCAGCTAAACCTGACCACCCAAATGTTTGTGCAAAGGGAATAAAAGGAGCGGGAACGTGATCAGATGGAATCGCTAGCCAGCTTTAGCAAACATGGGCTCTAATTAATTTTTTCCTCCCATTGTTTACCCAGCTTTGTATGTAACTGAGAGCTGAACTGGGCTTATCAGTAATTACCAACAGTTCTGGAAACTTTACACGTTATTGTGCTGTGTTACTACACAGGGTAGTGATCCACGAAGATGGGTGTCTCTTCATTCACTGCTAAGAAATGTTTTTAAAAAATCAGAAAAACTCCTCCGACTCGCTATTAGGGTTGCTGCGATGGAGGGGAAAAAAGGGGGCCGGGGGGGGGGGGGGGGGGGGGGGCGGTGAGCAGAGCAGGGTGGCAGCACATCTGTTTCAGGCCTAATTATGAAGAGTTTCCCGAACGTAGCGGCGTGCTGCCTTGGTGGCAGTGTCAGCCGATGCTCTGCCTGCAGCCGGGCTCCTTTCCCGGCCCTGGAATTGCATTTTCCCATTCCATAGTGACACCTGCTGGGAGCAACTGAGTGGAGACTCCCCCGCTGCTCGGCAAGGGGATGCAGAGAGCAAAATGAAGGGTCTACAGCAATCAGGCAGATTGATTCCCCTCCTTTCCTTGCAGATTGAGCCAGGCTCTTAGAGGGAAAACGGATCTCTGCGGCGTGATTAATGCTCAGTAACACCCCACGCAAGCAGCCCCTGAGAAGTGGCGCCGGAGCATCAGCCGGAGGCCTGCAGGAGAAAGAAGTGGAGGAGAACGGAGGGTTGTTTGGATGCAGAGGGCCAAATTTAGCCCGTGGGGCAAAGAGGTGAAAGCAAGGGTGAATTTGTGTCCTTTGCAGAAGCTGAAAGGTCACTCAAGAGGAAAGGTCATGTCACACTTGCTGGTTTTTGACAGTCTTTCTCTAAATATTGGCCACTGTAGGAAGACAAGATCCTGGGCCAGTACCTTTGGTCCGTTTCAATACGGCCATTCTTACAGCAGCCTGAACTGGGCTCCTCTGTGCTTTCTATTCTCCTTTCCTCCCGAGGATTTCACTGCTCCTGCTCAGCATTTAGATCCCATCATGCCTGGCACGGTGGCTACAATGCATTCACACAATAACCAGGGAAACTGAAAAATCTTGCCCCAACCCTGTGCTTTCCCTTCCCCAACTTGAAGCTCAAGGCAAAAAGACAACCCGGCAGGAAAAGTGCCAAAATGTTTTAGAAATAAATGGCAGACACCAGAATCATCACACATTTTCCTAGGCAGGATAGTAATTTCTGTAATGTATTTTTAACAGTGAGGAGTGATGGGAGGGAAGCCACTTAAATCTAATGCAAACGGAGGATTTGTCAGTTACGCAGTTTGTATAATGTCATACCTAGAAAATGTTATAAAAGTGGAGGGATTATGGAGAGGAGAGGCATTTCTAAAATGGGAGGACTCCGTTTAGGGCTTTAGCCCCCTCACTCTTCCAGATCACTGGGAACAGTTTTCTCTGAGGAAGGGCAGGAGTCTATCTCAAAAACTGTGACAGCTCTCTAAGCTACATGTTACTTAAGAAACTTAGCTCTCCTTCCCACTGCTACCTCTTCCAGTTTTTGCCAACTGCTGCTTCTCCTCATTTCAGCTCTTCAGTGATCCCCAACCATTTTAACCGCAGCAGGGCAGTTTCCAAATGCTTCCAAGCTGTTTTCTTCTTTCCTTCAAGGCAGCAGCAGCTTCTGTGACCAAAAGCCTTATCTAATATGGAGGCTTCCCGCTGTTTTGGTTTTGGTTCCAGCCTTGGCTTAAAGGTGTTAGAAACGGGACCATTTGCCCGCCCTGATGCACAGTGACAGCAGCGGTTATGAGCACGACTGGAAATTCTTCACAGCAGTGGTTCAATAGGGTTAATTGTGCTGACCTCATTTAAAAAGCACTTTGAGATCTTATGAATGAATATAAGTGTTTAAAAAAACCCATGTATTATGGTTATTAATATGTATTGCTCTCATGGCTAATTATTTAAGCAAGAAATTGTTGAAGCACCCGTTTGTAGCAAACAGTAGAGCAGCACCGCGGGAACAGGGGTCTGGCAGGCTGTAAAGAGCTTTTAGCACAACATTTGGGGGTGTCCTGCCCCAGAAACGGCCGCTGTTGTCGTTACGGTAATGCGAGACTCATGTGAAGGGTAAAACGTGCTTAAGTGTATTAGCCTCAACGCCGTGAAGGCAGACAGACTTGAAGCCCCCAAAATAAGCAGGGAGGCCGAGATACCTTTAAATGGATAAAACCTGAGCTAACAGCAAATGCTCCGCGACGGGAGGAGAAAAGCCAGGCTCTCATTAGCGCTAACAAGCCGCTTTCTTTGGAAGCAGCTCCTGGCTGAGCTCCTTTCGAGGTGAAATGAAGCCCCCCGGTGGCCGCCGGCCGCCTTGCAGCCCCCGACCGACCGACCGACCGACCGACCGACAGACAGCCTGCAGCCCCGCACCGCTCCCGCACCGCTCCCGCGCCTCTCCCCCGCCGCTCCCACTCCCACTCCCGCACCGCTCCCGCACCGCCTCTCCCACACCGCTCTGGGAACACTCCCGTGCGTTTCCCGCAACGCTCCCGCTCCCGCACTGTTCTTGCATCGCTCCGGCGCCTCTCCCGCACCACTCCCGCACCAACCGCACCGCTCCCGCACCGCACCGCTCCTGCTCCCGCTCCCGCGCCTCGCCCGCACCGCTCCCACTCCCTTGCTTCTCCCTCACCACTCTGGTACTACTCCCGTGCCTTTCCCGCACCATTCCTGCTCCCGCACTGTTCTTGCACTGCTCCCACGCCTTTCCCGCACCGCTCCGGCACTGCACTGCTCCTGCACTGCACCCACCCCTGCTCCCGTGCTTCTCCCGCACTGCTTTGGTACTGCTCCTGTGCCTTTCCCGCACCACTGCCGTGCCCACTCCCGCACCCACTCCCGTGCCTTTCCCGCACTTCTCCCACACCACACTGCTCCCGCTCCCACTCCCGCGCCTCTCCCGGCCTCCTGTGGTTCAGCCCCACGGCTCTGCTGGAAACCCCGGGGTGTTGGCACAGCCCAGGCTGCCCCTTGGCGCTGGGCAGACCTTGCCACAGCAACACCCCCGTGGCCCGCGCATCCCCTCTCCAAAAATTTCCTCGTCATCTTCCGCCAGCCCGCTTTTATGAGTCGCTGAGTGAGAGTAAACAGCGGCGGGCTGACAGATGTAGGAATCAGCTGACGGGATTTCCATCCTGCGTACAACATATGGGTTATGGCGTGCACTGGGCTGACGTGGATATTACCTTTGTTCCTCCTTAAGCTGCACAGCAAATACGACTCTCTACAAACAGGATGCAGGTCGCAGTTCTTCTTTTGCAGAGAAAGCAGTTGGCCGGCATCCCTGTCTCATGAGGTGAGTGTTTTTGCCAACCGGTTGTCGCACGCTGGAAGAACAGGTAGTTCAGAAGCTCATGTGGCACAAGTGTCCTTTCCAAACTTGAAGCCACGCCTTTGGCATTCTTCATCAGTGGGAACCCAGGTGCACTGAAAAGCTGGCACGGGCCAAATGCTTTTCCTTAAATCGCTCTCTCAGGGCCATGCCTTTTTCTATTATTGAGCAGGTTTTAGACACTCTTGCATCGAAAGGTATCCCTATGTCTAGACATGTAGGCGATAACTGAACAGGCAGTGTGTTTGTGCTGGAATAAGGATCTGACCAAATAACCCAAGCATACCACTGATCAAAGAGTTTCAGATACCACAATGTAGGGCATTAGCTTCTAACTGGGGCTTCTACTTTGGTCTCTCTTGTTCATGAATTTCCTCCCCCTCTGAGTGCAGAAGCTCCTTATTAAATTAAAGAGCCCATAGCTTATTCATGTAGAGTCTTCAAGGGATGTGCTCGTTTCACTGCAGCAGCGGAGATATGGGCACAGATTACCAAGGGCAATCTGAAGGGTATTTCATTGTCATTGAAATATGCATAGAATTTGTTGGGGCTCTTTTCTGCAAAGAAAAAATGTAAGACATGCCTTTTTATAGCAATTAATAATTGGAATATAATTACTTAATATTCCCATACATCTGAATTACAAAGTAATGCTTCTTACTGCAGAAAGGTTATCCAAATATTTTCCTACTGGGTGAATCACAGGTTAGAGTTATAAGAGCGTCTCATGTACCAGAAACAGCTGTCACCATCCTGTCTTTAAGCGTGTACGTCATTGCCTTGTGACAGATTTCTATGAGACTGTTCATACACTGAGGTACTACTAGGTTTTCATTAGGGCTAGAAAATCTAAGCTGATAGGAGTTGTGGGATTTTTTATCAGGCTGTAGGTGTTGGGTTTTTTTTCTGATATCGACTAGAAGCAAGTGCCTCCTGTGGGTTGCATTCTCTGTAGAAACAGAGAGTTAGTAGTCTATCAATCAGAAATGTCTTCCAAGGAAATATGAAGCCCTATACAGCTTTGATAGGACGAGGGGGAATGGCTTTAAACTGGAAGAGGGCAGGTTTAGATTAAACATTGGGAAGAAATTTTTCACTTTGAGGGTGGTAAGGCACTGGAACAGGTTGCCCAGGGAAGTTGTGGATGTCCCATCCCTGGAGGTGCTCAAGGCCTGGCTGGATGGGGCCTTGGGCAACCTGGTCTGGTGGGAGGTGTCCCTGCCCATGGCAGGGGGGTTGGAACTCGATGATCTTCAAGGTCCCTTCCAACCTAAACCATTCTATGATTCTACACAGTACTCTATCAATCCAGCTGAAGAGCCACAATGTCCACATACCACTGAATCCCACCAGGCTTATTTCCTCAGACACAGCAAACATCCGGGAAACCCATGAATTAATGGTGCAGGTTCAAGGACAAAACAAGGATTTGGAGCTACAGTGATGGGACCACAGCACTGGCACACTGAGCCTTGTTTCTGTGGGTAAGACAGAGAGCACAGTCCGGGTTATAGTTCCTCCTCTCTTTGACCAACTGTCTTGCACACCACAGAATAGTCACCATCAGGTGACAGAGTGCAGTACTTGAGCTAACTTTTTGGAGCAAGTTGGTGTGCCCATACTACATTGCTACATAGACATCTCTGGAGACTGCATTTTAAGCTGTATCCTCCCATGTCTGGACACCGGTGTGGATCCTGGAGAAGCTCATGTAGCTGTGCCAGCTTGTCTCAGCACCAGGCATGTCTGGGACTGTTGTGTGCATGGCAGCAGACCACCAGTGCCTCGAAGCATGCGGTGCTCCGAGGGAGCATTAGCGCTTCCCTCCCTAAAGCCTGCTCCTCCAGGAAGGCTGAAAGGGTGCTCTCGTACCGGATTATGTGATGTACATGCCAAAGAAACAAGCTACTTCTAACCTTAGCACTAGTCCTGGAACATATAGGAATATGCTGTTCATGTTGCTTTGACTGGCAAGCTGCTATTTAAAGTTCAGGGCAAAGCTTTAAACCCTGAAAAGGTTTTTGATGTAAGGTAGGGGGCGGGGGGTTGGAGGGGGGGGAATACGATGATGAATGACACGGTCAGGCCTTTGGAAAAAAGGAGTGAAAGAAGGATTACATACAAAGCTTCGGTTTCCTAAACAATATCCACGGGAGCTTCTGGGTAAGCACTATCCCATATTTCCTGAGAGAGGTTAAATGCAAGCTGATCACCCCAGCTTCTCAATTTAATACATCTATCAGGGTTGACAATGACCTGGGTATGAGATCAGTCACTTTATTTCCTATGGAAAATTCTCCTATTCTCCATTAATAAAATAATTAAATTCCCTGCAGTGTAAAGTATTTATTGGTTAATTCTTCTTGGGAGTCACTTGTCTTGACTTTGTTCAATGTTTTGTAAAATTCAAGATTAGGCTCATTATATTAAGAGCAGGATTCAAATCTATTTCGGATCTCATAATGGCATCCTCTCCTGCTACAAAATCTCATCCTGGACTGAATATGGGAAGACAAAATTAGTCCTTTTCAAGAAGCAATCATCAAAGATCAATGACCATCAAAGCGCTTTACTTGGGGGGGAAAAAAGAAAGAGGCCGAATTTCAAGATAGTGCGGACAGTCAGTGAGGCTGGAGTGCTTGAAGCTGGTGGAATTTTTTTAAGTCATTCTCAAATACTATATCTACCCTTGACAGGTCATTTCATTCTATTTAGCACTTTTTATTCTCTGTGGTTTATAAGCTCTTAAGCAAATCTAAGAGTGAGGAAAAGCTAACGCATCTGATAATACACTATATCAGGCTGACAACCTAACTGAATTTCCCCTGTGGTGCTAGCAAAACGCTGTTCCAAAAGGTAATAATGCATACAAAAAGAAAAAAAAGGGGAGAAAAGAGGGGGGAAAAAAGGATCATAGAGATCATGCCGTCACATTTAATTTCAGAGAACAAAACCTGAAGCTGATTTCTCTTTAGATCAGTTGTATACCAGTTGGAACATGGGTGCCTAGCACTGCGACAGAGTAATATGATCTGAGCTTTAAATAGCTGCCAAATAACCATGTGGTGGCTGGCAGCATTAAACGTGTTGCAATGAGAGTGATCTGTTTCAAAGTAAAGCCACATAACAGAGGATAAGTCAATCTGATGTGGTATAGAAAAGGAGGGGGGAACGTTTTTCATTATCTTTCTGGGTTTCCTTCTGTTTTAAATGCGTTCCCATCTTAAAGATGAATTAATTTACGATCTTTTTCTTAAACGGTTTAAAACCTGAATCATGTGCAGGTCGCTTGAGAGAACATCTCCTTGGGCACCCAGGGCACAGGGTAGCGGGGAGCCAAAGGTGAAGTACCACCGCTGAGACCATCCCCTGGCTGCAACCCAGTTCAGAGCGGCTGCCTCCCACTGTGAAAGGCACCTTCTGTGTGAAGGGGCTCCCCCTAATTTGTACTAAATGCACCCTTGGCAGTTTTTAGGAACAGATAAGGAAAAGATCTATGGCAAATAACATGGGGTGACTTCTGCTCCAGACCCTCCCCTTATCCTCACAGTAAAATGTCGAGCCTTGAAGCACTCCGTGAAGCCCCTCTGGGCTCTTTGGGATGTAGGGAAAAACCAGGTGCAGGGTTTGGAGGTGTCTAACATGGGAGATGCTGCCAGCCCTTCATTCCTTCTTACCTTCATGTCAAACGGCTCTCCTGATCCCTGTCGTCAGTGTGTCTCCTGGGTAGATGAACAACATTGTGGACTGGAAAGATAGACCAGTTTAAACTGGTAATGTGAGTAAGAGACATGGAAGGAAAAGTGGCACATATGATTCTTCATCCCTTCTGTCACTTTTGATTATAGATGACCAACTTCTGTTTTCAATTTCAGCATCTCCACCGACTTCAGCAGCATCAATCCAGATTTATTCTGAGCTAACACAGCAGAATTTCATGTGAACATACTTTATCCAGTTTTCACTGCCTGGAGATCACACTGCCGAAAGTACAAATGGGAACAGGAGAGCCAGAGAAAACCCAGCTGCTGCATCAGAAGGTAAATAGCTCACTTAAGAGGTTCGGTATGACTTCTTGAAAGATAATAAGCACAACACACTTTGCAGACAGTTAGGATTTTGCAAGAATGGGGACACAGCATTACCAACACTACTTACAACTGTCCCGCCAGCAGTTTACTGGCACTATAGAGTACAGGCTTGGCTGCAGCAGCTGGGCACCCTGCAGACAAATCGAGCAGGCTTTATTTTGCATTTCCTCAAAGGAGAACGTTGCTTTACCTCACTAACATAAACGTCGATGAACAGCCATGTATTTCTTGAAGGTCAGCTCTAGTGAAACTTCCAGCAGCCACCCCGATGAGTAACAAGCGTAAACCCGGGGCAAACCCTTTTCTGACTGTTTATGTCCACAGCTGCCTTTACCATGTTGCGCCAGCGCGTCCCCCAGGAATCCACAACAGATGCACAGCGGGCTGGCAGAGGGCACCGCAGAGGGACGCTCGCCCTCCTTTCTCTCCCTCCTTTCTCACCTCCAGCCCCTCTTTTTTTCACTGCCTCCTTCATGGGCCGTGACGGTCCTCGCCATGGTCACACTGGACAAGCAGATGATTGTCAGATTGAAAGTAATCAGAAAATGTCTCTTATCTACACGTTCCTTTTACGATCACTTTTCCGAACATGTTTCTTAAAAAAAACCAATCTCTTTTCTTGCAATATGACCACAGACTATTAAGCCAGACAGGCAATTAAAAATAAAAACCCCAAAACCCTATGGGTTTGTGAGGAACACAGTTCTTCAACCAATTTCACAGAATATTTTGATTACAGTATTTAATCCCCTTTACAATCTTTTACTCAGCTCTAATCATGAAAATCCTTGCATCGCCGCCAAGGATTGTCTAGACAAAAGCATATCTGGAAGAATGCCATGGAGTGAGTCTCCTTAGCTGGTCTGTCTTCCCCGAGTTCTTACAAACCCATTCTCCTACACATAGTTCTTTAATGAAATCAGAAGAACAAGAGTTAGACCGTGCTTTTAGGTAAATCCATACAGAAATGCCTCCCCACCACCTTCAACACCATTTCCCGGTCTGCAGCAGCTACTTATTACACATCATATGCTCAGCTATATACAGGTTTTGGAGAGAGCAAGAAACCTGTCCACACCGTTTCAGAAGGAACCTGACTCTCAGCTCTGCCATTAGGAGAAGGTGATATCCAATTAAAGCAAATGGGTAGAGCTACCGACTATTGCCGAAAGTGTGAGTTTGAGTGAAGAATTTATGAGTGCTCAAGCAATTTCTACTGACGCCAGAAAGGCTTCCTGAAGTTTCTAAGGAAACCCTCAGAAACACCTTGGATCTTCAACGGCCATTAGGGCCGCAGCCTGACCCAAAGGGTTGCCTCCAAGAGCGGCCGCCTCGCACACAAGAGTGTAGCTAATTTAGCTGCTTAATGGAGGGAGTTCTGAAGATGCACATGGGCTGAATTAAGGGCTCCACAGGAGCCTTTGGCTCGTTCCTTGCAGAGTTTATTAGTTGCTGCTGCACACATGGTTAGGTTTGCTGGAAGAAGTCCAGCTCTGAGGCACCTCTCAATTCCTCCAGCTTCTAAAAGTTGCAAGAAAGTGGCTCAAGTGTATCACCCCCTCTAAGCTCTTGTGGAGAAGGGCTCTCCCCTGCAGAGAAGCAGACAGGGTTTGGGAGGGGTACCTAGTCAAATAACTCTTGATTATTGAATTTACCTCCACAATTACCAGTGAGTATCCTAGACTGTAAAGGGGGTAAATACCAACAGATTGTATTATTTGAGAAACAGTATGTGATTGTGTAATTAAGGGCAGGAATATAATACCATATGCACAAGGGGCAGGGTTAATTTCAGCATTTCCTGACTAAACAAGGGCATTATGGTGTAACCCTAATGTTCTCCGGATGGCGATCATTTATATGGAGTTCATATATATGCTTATGAATATTTGGTTAAAATTCACCCATCATACTCTCTGACACAGTAATTAAAAACACCATGTTAGCTGCCAATAAAAATATTTTTGTGATTTGGTAATTATTCCAAACCTCATAGTCCCAGCTCCCCTACCCCCCGCCCTTGTTGTCTTCCTGTTCTATAATGCATAAAGCTAATCTTGATGATGGAAAAATAAATAAGTAGCAGGGAAGGCTGGAAAGCTTCCAATCACAAAAGCTCCCGAAATGGAAGCAACATCCAGTCTGGCCCACCACATCTTCTAGGTGGGCACTCCTTTCCTGCCTTTTAGTGATGCTTTCGGTATTCATAACAGCTGTGGAATTAAGCATTGTGAACAAGAAGAAACCAACATGCAGTCTTTATTTTTCCCCGTCAGTCCCAAACTATTCTGCATTGAGTTACAAAGTGAAAACCAACACGCTCTCAGATGGATTTAATTTCAACTTGGGCCCGATGCCAGACAAAGTTTCCCCATTGTTAAAACTCCACCCCATCTTTTCCATACCATGCATACAGTCCCATCCTTGCCCATCTTCCAAACATATGTGTGTGCGCGCACACACACACACACACACAGAGCCAGCCACTCCTGCAACACAGAACCAAATCCATCTCCCTGCTGTCTTAGCTGGGTTCATTGCTTTCCCTGGGATAACTAGTAGGCAAGTTGGATTTGGTCTATAACGCAGATATTTAATAACAGGGAAAATGAAGCCTATATAAAACATACATTTTCATGTCCTAAATATTGTCTTCATAATAAACCTTTTTTAATAAAAAAGTCATTTTACACAACCAGGAAAACGTTTGTTGGAGGAGCCAATTATTCCATTCAAAAATAAAAGAGTTAAAACTTGATTAAAATATTAACGCTACAATTCAAAGTACAATGTTGGCATCACTTCAGCTAGTGATTTAACTATGGCATACAGGCTTATAGAATCATGCAACAAATACGGATTTCAGAATCCAGAAGTATACAGCTTTCAGATGCATACAGAAAAGACAATCGTGTAACGGAAGCAGTTAAGCTTTTGCATGTACGGACTAGCACCAGGTCGCTGTTCACGGCAATTGTCTTCTCTCTCGTCCTCTTCCCATGGATGCTGCATGAACAACTGCATGCTATTTTTATAAAGTGCAGACATGTTTGCTTGTGTACTAAATCTAATGCAAGCAGTGGAAAACAGGAGAAGAGGTAGATTGAATTACTATGTTTAAATGTTTGCTTTCCCCTCCACCTTGTACCATTCTCCACAAGCAGAAGCACAAGATAAATAAATGTTAAAAGACAAATGTATAAAATGTTGATGTGGCCCACTTCATGTTGGGCTTTTGGTTGCAGAAAATTTTTGCCTTCCTCTGTTTGCAAAACTGCAGAAACGCTCCTAACAGTACTATATGGAGAACCATGGGGATACTTTCTAAAGAATTGAAAGCAACTAGTTGGGACTACAGGTGGTTTCTTGATATATTGAGTTTTGTGTCCTCTACCCTTTAACAAGTAATGGAAGAACTTCCAGAAGTCTGCCTGCACACTTAGGATTGCCATATTGGTGATAAGGTATAAAATTGTGTTCCAGTTTACAATTTTCATGAAGTTTCACTAGGATTCGTGTATTCCCTTCAGCAGTGTACGACTAGTCTGAGTGTAAATAAATGGCACGCCCTACCAACAAGAACAACATTCCTGCTAACAAAGCAAAAAATACTCCGATAGGAGCCAGCATAAAAGACCAGCCATAACGTACATACACAGCAAAGTCTGGGCAATCCATTTTTTTCATGTTTGTGTAGTTTTCCAGATCAGCCATCGCCTGGACCCAAATGACATACATCATGACTACCAGAGAAAACAAGACACCTGGAAAAGAAACAGCAGGTTTTAACAACAGAGTGTGAGACAAATGTTGAGTGCATTTACTGTAGCACCTAGAAACCCACTAATGCTTGAGACCCCATCCGCAAGGCATGGCCAGCCACCACTGACTTCCTCTAATGAGCACCATCTCCATCTTGCTTCTGATTTGCACCGAAAGGCATATTCCCACAACAAAGGATATGTCTGGTTTTGGTAGGCAGATCAAAAGACAGGTGTGTTTAGGGACAACATTCAGGCAGGTATTCGCTGTTTTGAATTCAGGAGCCAAGGGAGGGGGAAGGAGATTGGACGGGACGACCTGCAGAAAAATATCTACTTTTGCTTCCTAAACTCTAATGTTGTTTCTATCACAGTCTTTTGGATGAGCTATGAAAAGGAGAAAGGGATGGGAGATCTTCCTATATCTTCACCTCTCTACATTTGCTTCTGTTTTCTTATGAAAATGGCTTTTTTGGAACATACTACCTTCAGAGTATTCTACTCAAGTATTTTGCAGACAAATTCAGAGGTATTTAATTCAAAATCCTCCACATTAGAAAAGAAGTTTCTGGTATAGGAACAAAACTCAACAATAATGAAATAATAGCTATGAAGCAGGCTATTAGTATTAACCTCAGATTGGATACCACAGTTTCCTGGAATTAATCCACCACATAATTCACAGCCTTTTCCCAACCACTCCTCTGAAAGGCCTTTGGATTGTTTACACATGATAGTAATAGGAGCACATGTCCTTACAAACTTTGTTAATCTCTTTGTTACTATACACCAGAAGGAGATATAAGAAGAAAGTGCTTTCCAAAGTATCAGTTGCATTCCTAATATTTCATTTCACTTTAGAGGAATGTGGACACTTGAGAAATGCAAGCCTGCAGCACAGATGCTCCAGCAGAAGTCTTGCTAGAAAACCGAGGGCACAAGTCTGAATTTTTTGCATGCTCCAGCATGTACCCACTTGCTCCCTGAGCTCCAGTTGTCACAGCACAATTACAGCAGCAAGGCTGCTGTATTAAACAACATTAAAATATTTGGGGGACACCATCCCATCGTGTTTTTATCTCAGTATGTTTAGGTGCCTCATTTAAACCAGAAACCAGTGCATACTCCTGGGAACACTTATTGCCAAACTTGAGTTTTCAGGCTGTAGAGTAGCAGAGTATAAGTCAAAGCTATTTGTGGCCTCTTCCCTATCCTCCTAAATACTTGCAATGCAACCTTGAACAAATGTGACACTTGTGTCAAAACCCACAAATGTACAGTGTAAGAACCCATGGGTAGACATTTGCTTCCAGACCTACCTGTCCCAGTAACCTTTCATGGTTACATTTCCCCATCCCCACCCCAAGATGCTGCCTCACCACCTCTTCTTCCCCGCCCTTTCTACCCGCTTACCAGGCAGCAACTCTTGTCATCTCTCCCTCTTTTGCTCCAGGCAAAATCAGACAGGTTAGCTGCAGCAGTTTAAATTGGTGATCTGGTGACATTCTTGTTGGTGCTTTATTGTCAAAATGTAATAGCTCTACATTCTGAACATCTGACAGGTGAGAGCTCACAACTCAATGTTTGTGAGCACTACCTTTTGAAGCCCACCAAAAAATGAGCTGAAGCAGTTAACCTGAGGCATAATCAAAACGTGACTGAAAATCCCAAAGGAACTGCAACTTTTATGAGGCTGAAAGAAAGTAGAAAAACTAAATAAAGGAGGAAGCAGACACATTTCCGGCCTATGAAATATACTTCCAGGATTACATTTTTTGCTAGGGCTCAAATTCCTAACAAAGTTAAAAAAAAAAAAACAACACAACTCTAAAAGGCATAAATTCAATTTTGAAAGTATCTTACCTAAGTAAAACTCAATTTTGATGGAGTTTAGTACTGTGATTGTATTAAACATACAACTGGTGAAACAATCAGAGAGAAGGATCACCTTAGGGCCAGATATAAAGAATGAGAAATTAAATTGAAGACTTGCCAAATACAAGTCAAATTGAGCAGAAGATTCCTATAACAGAATGTCTATTGATAACAGATAATGTAGGCAACACAGGAAAATTAGAACCAAACAGAGGTAACAACTTTTGATGTAAAAAGTAAAAAGATTTCAGGGCCAAATTCATAAATGGAGCTATTAGAGACATGGAGTTTGTTCAAGGTTTAAAAACTTCAACCAAAAAAAAAAATTCTAGCCCAGGTAACAAGAAGATTTGGAAAGATACATTCATAATATAGCAAAATCTATATGAACATTGGAATTTACTTCTTTAAATGGCTAGGTCTGTGAATTTTCAAATGTCTGTAGTCTTCTATTTATTATCTACTTCAGGGCAAAATTAGTCCAAAACAAAAATAATTACAAAAAGTAGTGATGCATATTCCCTTACTGTAGCAGCAGGTAAGTGTAACCAGGCCTTGCACATCTGAAATGCTTTTGACATCTGGAACCCCAGGCAGACACAAAGCTACGTAGCCCCATTAGTTAGAAGCATCTGCCATTAAAACAAGACTCTGTCAGAGGTGCTTTAATCTCAAAATGGGCAACACTTGCTCTTCGGGCAGTCTGAAACAACACCTTCTAGTTGCTTAAACTAGAGCCAAATCCATGTAGGTGCAAAATAGCAAGCCAGCGCTGCCAGTGGTAAAACAACTTCAGGGAAGCTGAAATCCATCAGGTGATTTTACAGCAAGCTGCTAATACCCGTGTGTGGCAAATTGCTGGGTATAGAAATTTGCTGAAGAAATGTATGTCAAGCAGAGATAAATGTCCTTCTTTAAAAGAGAAGAAAAAGAAAGGGAAAGTATGTAAACCCTCTTAGTTAATTAAGGCATTAAAAGAGTATTGGTTCTCACCATCTGCTAGTGGAGGCTAATTTGTTGGTATATTGCTTAGTGTGTTCAAGAAAATTCTTGAACAGTTGAATCAGTCTAAGTGAAAACTGACCATGCCCTGTTGACCCCAACAGCATTTCATTCTTTAGGGCTCCTTTTGTCTAATTTTCACAGAGTTACGATTTTATGGGAGTTAAGCACTTGCACAGGAGTTTACTGATGGTCCTGTATGTTAGAAATGGTAGCAGAGAAAAAGGAAAACAGAAGCATTTAACAGGTAGACCCTCTGTTTTGTCCATTTGGTCTTGTTTCCTAAGATGTTAGGGTACATTAGAAGCAGTGGTGAGAGCAGGGAAGCAGATCTTGTACTTCTATTATCACTAATGCATCTACTTAAAATGTTTGATGTTTAGGGCTGGAGGCATTAGTTCCTTCCTATCCATTAAGCACTTCAGGTTGTGCTTAAATTTAAGCACATGTGGAAGTCTCTTTGACTTAAAGGGTTTTTCCTCCTGGCATCCACAGTGATTGCATCAAAATACCTGATTCAAAGGCAAATATGAGCTTAATGAATGGTTACTAGAGCTTAAATACTTATCTGGTTGTTAGATTCCAAAAGAATACTGCTTTTATTCCGGTTATATGATTTCATGTCTGTTTACATTGTCTTATTTTAACAAAATGGAGGGATGTGAACAGCTCAAGAAAGGTTTGAAGAACAAGCAGTATCAAGAACAGAGTACAAACAATTTCTTCAGCGGACTGAGTAGCATGTAAAATTCAGATACGCATAACGTGTGAAGCATTTTTTACAGGCCCCAAGGTATCAATTTGGTCTATGCATTATGAACTGTACTAGTCATGTCATATAATAGCACTGTATATGGTGTTTACAAAAATACAGATCAAAAGCTGGGTTTACCTCCATTTTGTAGAAAGAAAAATGAGGCACAGAAACAACTAACCTGATACTCAGAGGTTCTAAGTATCCAAGCTTTGCTCTCGACTCTGGCTTTCAAAGGAGTTTTGCTTCTCAAAGCCAAGGCAGATTTGCTTAACACATACCATAGCAGAGTCGCTAATAAATACAAGTCTTCTGCCTCTCCATCCTTCTACTTTGTGCGTACATCTGCACTATTTCTGCAATATTCTGCTTTGGTTATTTATACCAATCGGTGAAGTATCATTCACTGGAGTGTACTTAAACAAAAGGAAAGGCATCGGCCTGAAAGCGGTACAAAATCTTGCTAAGCAATTGTCTATCTTGGTCTGCTCAAGTGTTTTAAACTAGCTCCCACCACTGTAAAATCTCACTGCCTCAATTTATATGTAGGGAATACGGTATTTTTGAAGAAAGATCACATATTGCAAAAAGTTTAAAATCAGGCCATTTCTTTACATCACCCCCAATCACAAGATTTGTACTTGATTCCAAAGAGTCTAGTACAGTCACTAGAATATTAGTAACTCAGAACTATCAGCAGAGTCCATGTAAAACTGGAGAGAGGTCAGAATTAAGACTCTCTACTGCTGGAGAGTATTGCCTTAGCTAAATTTTATGCTGCTTGTGGAAGACAATGGGGAGAATTCTTCTGTTTATATCACTACACTACTGCTATTCCATCCCACTTCTGTATCCACAAGTTTGCCTCACTAGCTTGTCTCCTTCCTTCAGAATATTAGTCATGCCAGTAAGAGCTGAGAAAGCATCCATTATAAGTGTAATAGGAATGCCTGTTCATTATGGAGGACAATATACTAAAAGGAATATATATTTATTCTGGGAAATCTGTTCCTGCAGTCTTGCACTATCTGTCGTGAATGTCATGAACTCTCATAGCCGAGCTCCAAAGCAAAATTACTGAGATTGAAAAAAAACCTCCACAATTTCAGGAAGCAAATATTTTTAGGAACAATGTGTGCTATGATGTATTTCTACATTTTCGGCATTTAGACCTTTTGCATAGTGTGCGGGTGTCCATTTGCCCTTGTCTTTTAGTGAATAGAAAATAAAACAGCAGTTGCATGAATCAGGAATGATGGGGGAAATTATTCCTAGAACATTAAATATGTCTGAGAGAGATTAAGACAAATAAATACTTTCCTCTTCCTCCTTTTTCTTTCTTTTTTCTCCATTTTGCATTTTTTTAAGAACACACATGTTTGATACACAGCTCTGTGCAGTGTGATAAGACATGGACTTCTCTGAGGTCACTCTTTTCTGTCTTTTGCATTTGTTCTTTTGAATTTCTTTCAAACAAATACTTCTGCATATTGCAGAGGAGAAAGAATACAGAACCTTCAGAAATGTCTATGAATTCAAGAAGCAGTTTGCTGGCCTTTAGTACTCATTCTTCCCACGCAGAAATGCCTTTCACTTGTCAATGGTGAATGGCTGTTTGTGGCATGAATCTTTTACTATGCAGACACGAAGACAACAGGTGCTGAAAAGAATGATGTGAGCTTTTTACTTGTGCCTAGAAGTTTAGAACTCTTTATCTCACTTGAGGAAAACTTGTATGTGTGTGTGTATATGTTTTTTTTTTCTCAATTGCGTTTTTCTGTCCTTGTCCTTATTACAGATTCTACCACCTACCTTGGCCTCTTGTGACCCTTATTTACAAAGTATGTTTGACATGCCACTTTGAAGTGCACATGCAGAGGATCCCACTTAAGAGCTATGGGAGTTGGCACATATCTCCGAAAACAGATTTTTGTCCTCATCTACGAGCTAGAATTCAAATATCGGCTTTTTTTTCACTATATTGGCAGGAAGCAGAAGTCATACTTGTATTTCTAATCTTGCTTCTTCACAAGGATATGATTCTGTAGTGTTCTGCACATCCTGGGGGCTTGCTTGTTTGACATCAGTACAAGAGGATAGTTTCCACCACCATCAAGGCAGGAACAGTCCCAAGGTAACAATGGACTTTATCGAAGGCTGCTCTAAATGATTATTTTATGGCAGCTTTCGCTTCTTTTTCTATGACCTTTGAAGCGACTATAAGGCTTCTTACATTTTGCACTACTGAAGCTGCTCTTGGTTCCATCCTCTGATATTGTAGACATGGAGGTGAGGATGCAAAGACAGCGCTCAAGTCACTGACTGTGGTATCGTTGGACTGATATGCACTTTTTCCCCACAGGTGTAGCCTCTGTAGTTTCACCTACAGCCTCAGGTAGCTAATGTGGTTACAAAGTTTAATAGGGAAAGGTGCTAGTCAATAAGCTGCCACCAATACTAATAATTGTGTGTGCCTCTCCATTAGTGGTAGTTCAGCTACACCACTCAGTAAGAGAAGTGGGCAGCCTTTCTTAAAGATCAGGATGAAGAAGAGGCAGGTGTGTGACTCTGCCACAGATCAGACATCAGAATTTCTCTGTGGGTAGGTTTGCTGCTATTCTGGACCCCAGATATGCAGCACTGTGGAGAGGCTTCTGAGGTTCCTTTGGCCCTTGGAGACCCTTTGCAGTTCATCCACATGGGCACCAGTGATGCTGGCAGAGAGACCTTGAGTCCTTGAGTAATTACAGGGCTCTGAGGGTGAGAGGTAAGGGCATGGGGCCCAGGTGATGATGGTCTCCTGCTGTCCAAAGGCTAAAAACTGTACAGAAGCTGGAATACACTGTGTATCAGCTCCTAGCTTTGCAAATAGTGTCACAAGCAAGGCTTTGGCTTCTGTGACCACGGGACCCTCTTTGACATACAAGGACTGCTGGGAAGAGGTGAGATCCATCAGACAAAGTGGGGAAAGAGCAACAAGTTCAGTAACCCTGTGAGAAGACACGCCAGCAAGGACCATTGGCAGATGGACATCAAAGCCTCCAGATAAGCAGGGGGAAGGGAGTGGAGAGCATATGCATGGGACAGAGCAATGAGAGAGGCTCGTACACTTCCACCAAGAAAGCAGCACACCTGAAAGCTCATCTCAAATGCATGTACATAAATGAACTCAGTGTTGGAATAACACAGGAGGAATTCAAGTTCATGGATGATGGATGGGGCCACTGCAGCTGCAGACACGGTGAGACAGCTTGCTTGATTGGAATGCTTTGATGGATGGATACAGACTCTTTAAGAAAAGGCAGTTAAGATGGGGTGGGATGGCTGCACTCTGCACAAAGAAATATCTTGAAAGGGCAGAGATCTTCTAAGTAACAGAAGCTTATGCGTTAAGATGAACAAGGTGGAAAAAAATGGTGTTGTCATGATGGGTATCTGCCACAGGCCACTCAATCAAGAAGTGGACTGGAAAAATAGCTAAGACTTCTGGTTCTCACATGGGACCCAGCCACCCCAATATCATCTAGAAGGGCAACATTGCAGAGAGCAAGCAATCCAGGAGGTAAGGAGCTGGACTGCATCAAGGATAACTTTTTGAAACAGGTGTGGAACAGACCAACTAACTGAAGAGCTTTGCTGGACCTGCTACTCACAAATAAGGAAAATCTGGTCAGGAATATGATAAATGGTGTCAGCTGTGGTTATAAGGGCCATGAAATGGCAAAGTTTAGTATCCTGGGAGGAATATGGAAGGTGAGTAGGAGATTAAAGACTCAGAACTTCAGGAGAACAGACTTCAGCCTGTTGAGGGAACTTGTAGGCAGGATCCCAAGGGATGTTGCCCTGAAGGACAAAGGCTACCCTGAAAGACAAAGGATGCTTTGAAGGACAAAGGGACCCAGAAGAACTGGTTCCTCCCCATAGGCAACTTCCTTGGAGCACAAGAACGGTCCCCGTCAGTGTGCTAGAATTCAAGCAGGTCTGGCAGAAATGAAAGTTAACCTAATTCAGAGCTGCATTAGCAAGAACACAGTCATCAGGTTTGAAAATACTATTATTTCCCTTTACTCAGCACTTGTGACATCATATCTGGAAAACTCTGTCCAATTTGAGGCCCCTTGGTGAAAGAGAGGTACTGATGAACTAAGACGATTAGGGAGATGGAGGACAAGGAGAGGCTGAGTGATCTGGGGAGTTTTAGTCTAGAGAAGAAAACAGCCTTCGTCTTGCTAAATGGAGTTATAAAGAAGATGGGGATAGACTCTTCAGAGAGCTGCATACTGAAAGGATGAGACTCAATGGTCACAAGCTGCAGCAAGGACAATTTCAGGTGGATACAAGGAAAAAAAAATAATTTCACAATTAAGTTCATCAAACTGGGACAAGTGCCCAAAGATTCTGTAGAACATCAACTACTGGAGATTTTAAAAACTTGACTGGATAAGGCTCCGAGCTGCCTGATCTAACTTTGAAACCAGCCCTGCTTTGAACTGGAGACCAGACTTGATTTCCACAAGAGGTCCTTTCCAACCTAAATGGTTGAGAAATGAGAGAGAACTCAGGTTCTCTGTTTAGGGTCCTTCCATAGGTCCCTCCAAAAGGCAAGTCTATCTGCCTTGGCACAGATAAGGTGAAGTGTCCCTCTGACAGTGTGTTTCTGACTATTGATAATAAAGGTTTAAGCAGTTGGTTCATAAAGAACACTTAGCTTTCAGATGGCTGAACAGTTGGCCTGAATCCCATTCCCAATATCTTCAGCTGCTTTCTGAGCCCTAAGATGGCACAGCAGATCATGCTACAAGCTGTTCTCTTCAGTTGAGGCAGAGCTTTTATTTGCTACCTAATTTGTCAGTTAAGGTTGCAAAAGGATACAGATACTTCAGTCCAATAATAGGTATTAAAATTGCTTCACCTGACATTTTTCTTTAAAGATATGTAAGTAGGAAAATGACTGATCTTCCTAACTTCTTCCAAACTTCCACAGAAGTCCTGTCTTCCACCTTGTCTCACTTCTTTCTCAGAAGCCTACTGTTCTCTCCAGTGTAACAGCTACTTGAACTCTGTGGCAAGACAGCATTCAGGCCCTTTCAAAACAATGTATATAATGCCTTTTTTTCTTCAAATCAATACGCTGGTTTCTGTCTTACAAGAACTCTAACTTCACCTATGATCTAAGTCACATTACATCTTTTCATATTCCTGTTAGGTCTGAGTTTAAATAGATGCACGCTCTTGCTGCATCCTGACCACATGTTGGTATGAGTGGTAAATACGCACTACTTCTCATCACTCTCCCCTTCCACGCCCTGTTTTCCTTTGGGAGGCAGTAAACGAACAGGCTCTCTAGTCCTGAAGGAGATGGATAAAGGAAGGGGTCAGGGCAGAAGGGAACACAGTACAGCACGCCACCCTGTCTTCTAGAGGCGGGTTAAAACACTCCTCTTCTGCATCAGGTTCTATCTTACCTTGCTCTGCCCCCAAGCTACCCCAGATTTAAGATATTAACTACTGTGAGGAATTTCTATTGGGAGAGAAAGAGAAATAGCAATTTAATGCTGTCATACCTTTGGGTCTGAGAATCCCTCTTACTCTCCATTTAGCATAATGGGCCATTGATCAGTAACACCACAGGAAACTGAGTTGCTGCCCAAGACATTCCACAGGACATAGCTTTAACTACTGACAACGCAAAGTATTTATAAGCTCTTCTTATGTCAGTATGGTCACTCCCACCAGCATGATTTTAATTCGTAATATAATTAAACCCTCACCTTGGCTACGGGAGTACTTGTGAGAAGAGCTGAGAGCAACAAACTTTTTTTATATGTATTTGTGGATGATCTGAAGTTTTGCATAGGATAATGATATTTACAGTAAATACCTTCCCCAAGTAGCCGTACCCTACTGGTGGGACTGGGAGGAGATGCAGAAGAGCTTGGTCAGGAACCATGTCCCCCTACCCAAGCCAAAATGTCTTGTACAAGCGGAATGGCTCCAAAGTCTTATATTCTGCTGCCACCACTACCTTTTGGCAAATCATAGCAGGATTTTGCTAAATACATTTGCTTTTCAACAATGGTAATAGTAAAATAACACAGCTCTTCTCTGAAGGCCTTATTGAAAACAGTCCTGAAGTTGAAAAATACTACAAATATAGACAGCAGAAATTCAGGATTTCCCTTGAATAACATCTGCTCTACAGGGACAAAGGGTGAGAGGGGCAAAGAGGCAGGCCCAAGGTCACACACTGGGATAACAAAGCTCACTTAACTTCACACACCTAAAAAAATAGCCTCTCTAGATTCGCCCAGTAAAGGAAAGAGAGGTGTAGGGTTCCTCCATAGCGCATTCATCTGATCCAGTTAGGCCCCTCTTTCAGGATGAAATGAATCCCCAGCTGGGGAACTTCTTACATACCTACTGCTTTTACTGCCAGTGAATGCTATTGCCGCTTGCAGGCCTCCTAGGGAAGCCAAAGGAGACTAGCACAGACTTGGGGATCTAACTTTCCCCTGCCTCAATGAGGGCAGATGAACTGACCCAGAGTGGAGAGCACACACATCGCTTCGGACCTCTGCCCGTCGGTTCCTGGTGTCTTTCAGGTGCCCTTTTCCTCTCTTACAGCCTCTGCTGCTTTCTAGTGACAGCTGAGGGTTTTTTTACAGATTAAAAATGCAGAAAAAGAGCAGGACTCAGATGGGCTCTTATCCTGCAAATCAGTTACAAAAAGCATTGAAATACCTTAGGATTTCTGTCAGACTATGAATATTTTTGTATGTCTTTTAAGAGTATGGAGGAGTAATTCTCAAGGGATCAAATGCAACTATGCAGGAGTTTTTCCAGCAAAAATATTATAAAATACTTCCCACACTTCACTGAGGGTCCTTTAAAAGGGAATAATGATCACTAACTGCGTATGAAGAGCTGCGAGGTGAAGTGGGGAAGCAAGGTCAGCAGGTCAGTAACAGAAGCACAAGAGCCCAAGCCTTTTGGTCCTGACACAAGTGGCTCTGCCCTGTAACACAATACTGCTCTCACAGGACCACCTTTCACCAGGCTTTAAACAAAGGAGAACAGTGATTGAGCATATACTATCATTTACATCCCACACAACTGTATCTTACATACCAGTGTGACATCTTCCCAGACTTCAAGGTTAACCGAACAGCGTCCCAGAGAGCCGCCCGTATCAGCTGAATCCTGGGAGGGTGCATCCTCCGTAGTACGTGAGGGTTATGAGGAAGGTGGGAATTCAGTTATTTGTTATCTTTCAGAAGTTTAGAGCTCCCACTTACTCATATGTGACAACTATTTTGTGTACTCCAATCACATCCAAAACATTTCTCCCATATTGGTCATGTGAATGTGGTCTGTCTTCCAACTTCCTTAAAGCCTACTGTAATCATCTTTTGTGCCACTGATAAAAAAAAAAAACAACACCTCTCCTTAGCTAATAAAGCCCTTGGGAATCTTATAAGGCAGCATCCCTAAATATACATTCTTTTTCCTGCTAAAAAAAAGTAGATTGAAATTGTAGTGTAATTCAATGATTTGTCCTGGATTTTTTGTCTCCAAGGTAGGCACTCCACAAGCCAAAGGATAGAAGCATATGCTTTTTCTTTCTTTTAACCATGATTAATATAATTTTTGGTCAAGGAAAATGGAAGGAATACCTCATCCTTTCTCTTCTTTAATTGACTGAGCAAACAGTATACCCACCAGCAATGATGAAAAAGCCTCCTCCTGCTTTGTACAGAATGTGGCTGGCAAAAGGAGCTGCACAGATGATGAAGAAACTAGCCATCACAATAGTGAGCACTCCCAGGAGCATAAGAACTGTCCAGAAACCTCGATAAACTGGGGAAAGGGAAGAAGGAAAAAAACAATACAACACCTTTTAGAACTTAAACAAGTGACACATTTGGCTAACAAAGATTTTTCTTTTCCCCTTCTCTTTTCACTTGCCTTATTAACAACTGAAACATTCATTCTATTGTGCATATACATTATATATCATGTGGACCATATTAGGTTTGAATGCCAGTTCTTATCTGATGATCATGGAAAATGGGTTGTAAGTTACCATGAATTAAATCCGTCTGCTTAATATTTAGCAGTGACTTGTAAGATAGCAACTTGACCAAATTTATGCTCTTTAGAAAATGGTACACCAGAGCTGTAGCAATGATTCTTTGGGATAAATGATTGGACTGACAGGATACAATTGTTTTACCAAAATTGTCTGTGAGAAGCAAAGAGCTGTAACATCTTGACATTCTTAGTGTTCAGACTGTATCACCAATAGCAATCTGTAAGTGCTCTACAATTTACGACTGGATAATTCTCTTTACACATAGTCATATTCAATAGACAGAAATCTAAAGCAGGAGAGGGAGAAACTCAAAAAATGTAACCCGGGTTTCTGAAAAACAGTTAAGTATTTTAAACCAGCCTATTCCTGCTCTAAAGCTCTTTGTATTTTATTAAATTTTAAATGTGATGTTTCAGAAGCCCCTGCTCGACAGTGCCAAGCAGTGCTGAATTAATGGATGCAGCTGGTGATAAATGAGCCGAGAGTTTTGTGACATACTCTGGCCAAAAGAGTCTTTCTAACAATTATTTTTTAGCTGGTTAATTGCACATCCATTTAACAAAGTCATCATTTTACAAATGCTACAAGAGTGACATAAATTTCTCCCATGAATTTAAAAATTGGTACATTAACACAACCCATTAGTAAAATTATGAGTTGCAAAGATCTCCATCGTCAGATCTGAAAATCTTGAAGCATTGACAATTCAGGCAGTGAAAAACATTTCCACCCAACTGAGGGAAAGCATATAAGCCAGCTGGCAAGTCAAGAAAAGTGAGTCACAAAAGAAACTGCCACTTATCATTTGACAGCACCTACTTACTGTTATGGCAAAACACAACCAAGCAACTGTTATACTGGTTCATATCCTGAAAGTTTCAAATTCATCCAGCTTTTTAGAGCCAACTATTCTGGGATAATTCAGGTTTGCTCTCATCTGAAATCTGAAGGTGCACTAGACTTTATCAGCTCGTGCTTCCCACTAATGTGTTCCAAAAATCTACAGTTTTTAACTTGACCAGCTTAACTCATGTTAAAGTATACACCACCTTGCTTCTATCATCAGCCTTGTAAATGTATTAGTTAGATCACGTTCACCACATTAGACACACTTATAAAATAACATCCTTTTTAATCCAGGCAAACATTCAGAGACATAATTTTCCGCCACACTGATCAGCAGATTTGGGCATAGGAAGGATGAATGTGGCTGAAAGACTGTAGTTGGCAGAAGGGTTAAAATTGCGGTTTGGTTCCTATCCAATACAAGTCTTCTTTCCACGTAAACAAAAAAATTAGAAAATAGTAGGTAAGAAATAAGGCTGTGGCTCAGCAAAGCAGTTAAGTGTGTATTCTCCTTTAAGTACTCTACCTCTTACAGGATTTAGGCACCTGTTTAAAGTTAGACACATAGTTAAATGATTCACTTAATGCAAATGGACAGTGAATGGAGACCTAGAAAGGTAAATCTCTCAGGTCCTTCAGTCTTGGGTCTCTGAAGCTATTTCATATTATTTTACTCACGGGGCTACTTTGCTAAGCTTCATCGCAGTCCCCAAGTCCATGGGACATTACTTCCTCATTTAAAACCTAATACCTCTAAATCAGTCTATAACCACCCAAGTCTTTTACATGGATGGCCCAAGGTACTTCAAAGTCATGCTATATAATAGGACACATTGGCCAAAATGGACCTTGAAAAAGCTTTCTTCGATATCATTATGGTCAGTCACCTAAGGCATATAGCAGTGTTTCTATTTTCTGAATGGATGAGTACACAAGCTTCTCCAGTATTACAAAATTAGTATACAGTTTCATTATCTACTCTTCATACAGGAAGCTTTGAAGTCTGCTTTTAGGGCAATTTTACCGGAAAAGCTTCATTTGTTCAAATATTCCGGGAAACTGAACACAAAAGGAGTACAAATGTAACTGATGAAAATTTGTTTAAACCTCTCTGCAACTGTACAAGAGAAAAGCTGTTTCTCTGCTCCAACAGCATAACTATTTTATGCATTATATGTGAAATACTGATTTGACCTAGCTATCACCTGAAATAAGCTTCCATTCTATTTCTTTAAAAATAATTTTTTACTCCAGAGAATCATGGATAAATTCTGATGATCCTAATACTTGTTTAGCCAGCTAACTCCATCATTAAACATCAATTTGAAAATAGAGTAGACAGCTAAAAAGTCTGCAATGTTCTCAAATCAGTGACTTTTCAAGTGAAAGACTACCCCCTCTGCAAGACAGTAAGTCATTAGGGTCGTTTGTGGTACAGGTCTGAGGAGACATCCTAAGAGCATTTAGACTTTTTCTTTAGTAAGGGAGTTAAAAAGTAACCATTTTTCTGCAAAAAGGCTTCACTTATTTCATACTCAGTCCATTTTTGCTTAGATCACATTTCCCATCTTCTCTGCCTAGATGGATGAGATCAGTTCCTGCAGGGCTAATCATCCAAAATTACAATGCAGCCCTACTGCTGTCATTTAGCTTAGCTGGTATCTATAGATGAACACAAAAGAGCTAGCTGAAATGAAAACTACCTAAGAATGAACTCACTCTTCAAGTCAAAGACTTTGCTGCTCTGACACTGAGGTGAACCATGACAGACAAAAAGCAACAGAAGATGCTGGTTTGCATTATGCTTCTTTGAATTCCATGAAAAGGGATGACACTGATCCAAGCAGCCTGTTTCAAGAAACAATGGTTCAGTGTACCTATACAAGGTGTTAAGAGATGTTTGCACCATTCCAAGTCTCACTGAGGCAGTTCATAAGATAGCTCACGTTCTGGTTCAGATCACAAGGAGTACCCTTGCCTCGAGGCTCTCACAGGCATGTTCGAGTTACCTACCTCAAGTGCATGCATTATTCCAAGTATTTCCTACAGTAGAAGAAACAAAGCACAAGCACTACCGCAGAGTCCAAGGTAAACCTATCTGCAGTGTTAATCTTAGATACCATTGCTCTCTGTTGCAAAAGTGCTAAACATAAGGTTCTGTAACTTGTCTTGGTAAGCTGCCCCTTCATCGGGTACAACATTTGCCTTGGCAGTGACAGGCAGGCCTAAAAATAAAACAGTACTTAGAGGAAAACAGGAGTACACACGGTATGCTTGTCTTTGAGCTCTACGCCATTTGGCCTGTATACTACGGGAACATTATAGCTCCAAAAATTGCATGACCTGTAACTTTCCCTTGCTACTTGCTCTTCTTCCTAAAGATCCCTATTTAGATTCCTCTGGAGACTTCTGCGTCATTTGAAAACTAGAAGAACTATCCGGTTTTGAGCAAGGAACCAAATCTTTGAGAAATGGCTTAAAGTTATCAAAAGCCCGCTTTTCTAGTGTAGTTGATCCCAGCATTGATTCTAAACTGAAGCCACAGATTCGTATTTTAAGACGTTACTAGTGCATGATATGAAAGAGAAGCAATAATAGATTTGACAAAGCTACACAGCTGTGTCACCTGCAATGCATACTTGTTGTGTAGTATCCATGCTCATCTCTGAAGCTCCACAATGGGTTAATCAGGAACAGGCTAGCTAATGACACAGTGCAACACGGAGACATTAACACCAACCTCATGAAACCATATCACATATTTTATTGCCCTTGCTGACTTCAAGTGTTTTAAAATCTCAGCCATCAGCCCATACATTTTCTATGGCCTATCAAAAAAAAACACAGCCACTTAATATTGAATTCAACATCCAACACAAATTACTTAGCGCTACAAAGCTGAAAAACTCTTTGAAGCATAAGTGAATACAATGCTGCATAAACATTACTAACAATAGGCAAAATGACTTGGAAAAGTTGCCTTGAATTTTCACCTACAAGCTCACACCCCAAAGAGAACCTTTCCTGTGATATCACCGTGGACTGTATTTTAGAATATGTCTTTTTTACCTCTCCAGTTAATTTAAAAGATATCAAAATACTTCTGCTAATAGTATGGCCACCCACAATATAAAATACAGACAAAAAGTGAAGTGCCTGAACTGCCTTAAATCAGGAGTATCTTCTCTGCAGATAAGCAGCCGTAAATGAGATCACAGATCTCATCAGCAGTGCAGGAGACACACCTGGCAACACGATAAACCTTGCAAAACTTTTCCCAGTTTCACTCAGTACCCTTTACTATCCCTTAGTAGTAATAATATATATTTTTTTTAATAGCCTTAACAGTAAAACAAATACAATATTCACAGTATGAATACATTGCTTTTTTAAATACTTCTTGCTTTATTACTGCTTGGTGGCTGGGGGGTTCTCCCTTAGTGAATGTACTGTATTACAATCTCTCTTGGGCAATTATGTGACTGTATTACATAACAGCTTTTTTTTTTTTACCCTAGAAACAAGCTACTGCTAACATTGCACTGTACAATTTTTACTTTCAGATTTTGTTGCTGATATTTTGTAGATTACTTTAGGTTAATTTCAACCCAGTAACAAACCTGCCAGTAAAACTGATCATACCGTTTTAGACGTAATAGTTGCTGAATGAGAATTTCGCTTCCGTCCTATAAACATTCTGTATTCTGCATTATATTAGGCACTACTTCAAATGCTGGCAATGTGCCCAGGGCTGGACAAAGTAAGATACTAACAGTCAGGAAAAAAAGTACTAGCAGCTACAAATCGGAGTATTAAACTAATGTGTCAGCACAGCCCCACTAAATGGCTTCCAATTTAGCTTCGGAAGGCGCTGGGGCAATTTACAACAGTTAAGGAACTGTTGTTTATTTCTAAATAAAGTTGAAGAAAAAAAAGCCTTAAAAATGAAATTAATGAGTTGACTAAGTGCTAGAACTTGCACTTCTTTTTCTTAGGAATAATCTCACTGCAGCCAATGGGACTACTTGTACGAGTAAAGACTTTGCACATTTTTCAAAAACAGGCCTAGGATTGTCTTGTAGTGAAAGAGTTTAATAGAAGTGTGATAGTCCTTGAATGTCAACGTTAAATAATCTAATGACAGGATACCATGCATTAATCTAGCTAGCAATGAATTATTATTTAAGTACTATACTATTACGTTTTCAAAATAGCTTGACAGGATAACCAATCTGATTATGATTATACAAATGTATGTTTATTTTAGAATGCAGAGGTCACTACTCTGGCACTTTTATTGTATGGGCTAATTTAATTTTTTTTATGCCAAGCTTGTAGTTTGTTGCACGTGTGTTTGTGAATCATCATATAAATGAATTTGCTGGCAACACAATGAGGTGCTGTCTCAGTCTACTTAATAGCTGCATGCTATAATAGCTGTCACTATAAACCACTGTACTATCACAGAAAGTCATTAGAGTCAGACTTCCCCTCAGTTCATTTAGACGCCTGTTTCAGGTGAAGATAAACGACATGGCCTGCAAATTTCTTTAAGCACATTAACCATAAATGATGGTTTGCACAGCTTGGACCCCACCTTACACTGCAGGCAGGTGAAGTACTCCCCACTCCGCCAAGATAGTTAACAAAACCAGTGAATGAACAAATCCATTGTAACTGCGATTAAAAGACACAGAAAGCTGCAATTTCAAAGCAGTGCTATCTAACCCTTCGAAGCTAATCATGCATCTGACAGTAATGATGAAAAGAAAGCTGAGACATTAAAACACACATTCGAATCTCCAATATAAGCATCACTCCAGGCTCTTCGGTCTTTACATTTCCATCTGAGGCTATAATTCTTGACATCAAGAGCTCATAGTCTAGGTTTGCACAGCAGGATGAACCAAGCCTTTGGTCTAAAGCTTTGTAAAGTGTATTAAAACAGTAAACTTGAAGGTCTTCAGTGTTTGAGTCTTTTGGGTACTATCACACAAACACCATAAAACCAACACACAGAAGGATGTAAAAAAGCTAAGAGGGGATAGATTGAGCCTCATTTGAATTCTGGCCCAGGAAAGCTCTGAGCCAAGCTCCTACTGATACTAAAGCCAAACGAGTTATGTCAGCAGACAGCTTGGTCCAGTCACTGCACTTAAAAATCATCAGAGAATTTATGTTCCTCAGGAAACTTATCTTTGCCTGAGCCCTTCTAACTGAATGGTAACGTGGCCCTCCACCAACCAACACCACTTGTGTTTCCACTAGGGGCTGCAGTTAAATCCAAATTCCCCTGATAAGGTCCCAAAGTCTCTTAAGACAAACAGCCTGTAAAAGAAATCACATGCCTTTGCTTGCTCAGAAACTAACAGTTCTGCTAACAGAAAGTTAGAGATTTTTGAAAAATGTGTCGTACGTACATGTTTGATTTTTCTAATGACGTTTAAAAGCTTTTTATTCAGCTGTTTATTGTTCTAGGAAAGAGCAAACTAAGTATTTTTCAGATGACAGAGTATTTCTTCTTATCCACTCCTAATTAAAACAGGACTTGAGGGACTCACAAAAGCACAGTTTCTGTGTGGGAGATTTTTTTTATCCCCAAAAGTGAATATGCTGAGAAAGCTATGAGCCATGAAAATGGTAATATTGTACCAGGAAACAGTAGCAGAACCAAAAAGGGGGACAGTAATCTCAATCTTTTGGTAGTTCCATTTTCTTATATGTTTAGCTGATGCCAGGTATTAGATGCAGCCAACTGGATATACAAATAGTTGATGAAATCTTGTTCTTCATGAAATCAAATCGAGGGCTTTTGCCACTGGCTTTTACTGAGAAGCATTTCCTCCATTGTGAATCAAGAAGAAGAGGATAACCTTCTAGCATTTCTTAATTTAGCAACTGCAGTTGCAGCAAGGTTTTAAAAACTTGTTTGCCAAATACCATGGGCAGGACTGTCAAACTAGATAAGTTTTGAACTAACAGAAGAGACGATAACATAACCTTCTTCATAAAAAGTTGTGAAAGATTCTTGAACAAGCATATCTGCTCCAGTAAATAACTTAGCTTGGATGCTGAAAATGAACTAGAGGCGTAAAAAAAACCTCTTCAGTTTTAATGAGCTCGAAAGCAATCCAACTGTATCTATTTATATAGCAGGAATGGCTCTGAATATACTCTACCTGGGCCAGCATCTATAGTACAGTTCTGTCTATTTTTAATCTCCTAATATGAAATATAGATAGGAAAATTATATTTGAGCAGTGGTTCTTTTGGCAAACATTAACTAAAATTAATTAAACTTTTGATGATATTCCTTCTCCTTTCCTTATTCTTTGTTTGTCCACTTCTGTGTAATCACGCAATATAATTTGAGGATCCTTCGTGAATGTATGAGTGGATGGTGGAATACAAACTCTGTCTAGATTATTAGGAGCTGACGACTCTGTCACTTTCAAATGGAAAGATAAACTGTTCTAGGTGTGCTGTGAAGTTACAGATCAGATCTCTGAATGGTGAGGTCTGAATTCTTCCTGGACAAACAGTTCGTAATTTCTAAAGATTAACAGAACCGTGATCAGTCCATCTTACTTTCTTGTTCAAGACTGCAGCATAACAATTGGATTCTGAAGACACTTCAAAGTCAGCAAAGGCCTAATTACAGCTTCAGGACAGGAGGGGATCACTTAAGTCACTGAGTCAGTGAGCTCAGAGACGTGCAGCATCCACACATCACGGGTTATTTAAAAAGTCATATGAAACAGGTATCAGAAGTCATTTACTTCAAATACATTTGCATAAAGTGCTTGGTCTGATGAAATATGACCAATATTTTAAAGTAGTTTTTAAGACTTGTAAAAACAGAGCTTTCCAGGCATTATTCAAACATGAGGTTTTCAATTACTGTATAACTTCCATACATATATATGTGTATCTCTGTTACTGCACTAGACTTTCTCGGTGTTAATATCTCTGTTTAACATAGTAAGTATTTTGAACTATTACAGAGAATATATATATTTAAAAAGAGTTTAGCTCACAAAACAAAACTGCCCACTGCTACAGTGTTAGGCTACATTATTGATGTATGGCACACACTGTTGAGAGTAATTTCAGTGTCTCAGCTCCCTTCAGTGTCAATGGAGAGAAGCTGGCACATCCAGCAGTCAGTGCAGTATATCTGAGTTAGTGGGATAAACTTAGACAGTATCAAGGCCCCTTTCCACATTCCTCATAAAGTAAAAACGCAATATATTTCCACATGTGGTTATTTATTTAACAAAAAAGCAGTTTTGTTGGAATACATGAGAAGAAGTACTTGTTTAATGCATTCAACCCAAGGAAGATACTTTTTATGTCAGAGAAAAAAGCACTAAAAAGGAAATGTCTGTCTTTTCAGAAATTACTTGCATTCTGCCATCATGCTTAAAGCTAAGCATTCATTTAAGTGCTTTGCTAAATAGTGGCTTAAATATGCATGTTGTAAAATTATGAGAAGTACGAAACACGAAAACTCTATTAATTAAACTGTGTGGAGTGATAAGGCTGTTTTATACTGAAGCATCCAAATTGTTTTCTTGAAACTATGGACACTGTATCCGTTTGCAGCCAAGAAAATACTTACTGATTGCAGAGTCATAGGAGGTTGAGTTGTGTTCATCTCGGATAAGAGGAAATGGTGACAGGTAAGCATGTGTGCAATTCTTAGAGGGTGACTGGTTAGCTAAAAGTGAAAGAAAGCTAAGGATTAATATTTTACTGCCTTAACAATAAAATATTTTAAGCCTGTTCTTCAAATGGGCAAACTGAGTTTCATCGGTCAAGATTCCAGGTTCTTTCCCAGGCAAGAGCTTACATTGGATTTGGTTTGGTAAGACACACCAGCCTTGATATCCAGCCACAGATATTCCTTAAAGGGCAACACAGATTTGTACTATGGGAACAGTAAAGCAGCCTTGCTGAAGGCACACTGCAATTTATATGCACTGCATACATATGCTTTTATATGAATATGTACCTTTCTCTTGTGAGGGTTAATTATTTCCATCTCGTTATTGCATGTCCAACAAAAAAAAAAAAACCCAAACAGATAAAAAAAACAAACAAACAAAAAACAACCCAGGAAATTACTTTTTCTCTTGTGAAAGAACAATGAAAAATATCAAGCATCTTCAGAAAGTTTACAGTTTCAACAAATATGAATTTAGTCTATGGAATCAATATCCCCAGAGAAGGGTAATGTCACCCTTTATATTAAATGCTTATAAAAAATCACCTTCTTCCTTGTGAAAGATAAAGGCTGACTATAGCTTAAACCACATTTAAATTTCAGATTCCTGACCGCAGAATTCTCCAGATAAATAACAAGGGGAAATTAACTACAGTGAATATTACATTTGCCACCTAAGACCAAGCAATATATTTAGCAAAATGTGGGTTATTAAATTCAAATTTGTACGATGGCACCTCCTTTTCACACGGATCGGGGAAATCTTGCAATAAGGCGAGGGAGCTCTGTATCTCAGAGGTAGGGCCAAAGACAGGACATGTTTTGCTTGACCTCTTCTTCATGGGAGATTTTGGGTCATCTGTGAATTTAGCAGAGGAATTCTCCTGGAGATGATGTGTCCTACACCATTTTCCCAGTGGAATTGCCCATGCCCTCCTTAACCCACTCATAGGGGTTAACAGGGCAGCCATAACACTCACAGTGTAAGTTGATAGTTAAACATGTATCATTTTGTCCCAAGGTTTCCTTTAGTACACATTAGACAAATGTTTGTAAAGAATTTCTTTTAGAGTAGCTGAAGAACCTGATCACCAAAGAAGCCGTATGAGATCTGGTGATTCATAAGATGGAAAAATAAAAATCCACAACAATTTTGAGAACAAACGACTGTAGATAATGTAAAAAGAAAAAGTTACTTACTATACCAGAAATTCCACATGCTGGCATTATTCTCTCCTACATTTCCACTAAACCAGCACCTCCAGAAGAAACCCTCATGATGGAAAGTGGCCTTCTCTCCCTATGGGGGAAAAAAAAAAAAGCCATTATCGTACAAATTTTAAATGGCCAAAATAATCAAGTTCAACTGAAATTAGATGCTGAGGTAAAAAACACCACCACCATGATGAAACACAGCCTGTCTGAATATAGGTTAGCTATAGCATATCTAAACATTCATACTTCCTTTGAAAGAATGTCACATTGCAAAAGTAGTATTACAAAAGACATTCATTTTAGAGTTGATTACAACTGGTTACAAGAGGTTTTGAAGCAGGCTTGTAAGCCTTCAGAAGGTCAAAACGAGTATATTGAAAAGTTCATACAGAAGTAAATTCTTATAAATAAACACATCCAAGAAACCTACACATATAATTCTCATTATAAATAAAAATGTCCATACTAACCCCAGCATCTTCAGGTGCTTTTGAACACCTTCCTATTTCTGTAGCAAGAAGCCAATAATCAGTTCCAAATGCCACCAAAAAAAGCAAAACCCCCAGAGCCGCAAAGAAGCCTCCAAAAAATATCCCCACACTCAGTTTCATTATCGAAGTTATCTTAAAAAAAAAGCTAAATTACTTAAGAAGAAGCAGCAAAATAAATAAAATTATTGGGAAAGTGACTAAAAAGCTGTTTGGAGAATACAGCTCATATCTGAAGAAGTTCCTCTTCACTTGACTTTCTGTCTGTGCCCTTCTTCCCAATGCCCTGTGAGTCGATTTGTGTCTCCTAATTTGTGTCCCATGTGGCTGACTCAAGCCTGACAGATGAAAAGGGCCTTCTATTTTAGGACACTGATGGCACAGCTTCATTCTGTTTCTCTGTCTGGGCGAGGCCAGTCAGAAATAGCTGACCTTCCCCTAACTAATCAGGGATTGACTTGAAATATTATTGCAGCTGGTGCATCAACATCAGCGGAGATGGCGATGGCGATGCAACGGCTCTGTCCGGCCACATGAACTGCGTTACAGGGCACGCGGTAGCAGCAAGGACTTCCAAAGTTCACGCTTGGTGGTGAATGTTTCCTTGGCTGCTAGTGGGGAAGGAAACACAGGCAACACTTTAGAAGTTACTCTAAGTCATGTTAGCAAACGAAGGCTGAGGTTTTTTTAAGGAACTTTGAAAACATGGTTAGCCAAATTGCAAAGATGCCTTTTAAAAATCGTAACTTTTATTACAAATTGAGTTAGCTTTAAAAATCTGCATCTTATTCTTAAAGTAATAGCTTTAAGGACACTAAACTAAGCATTTAACTACTTTATTTACTCAGAGGTATCTTATTTGCATGTATCACAAATGTATGCAATTAAAAATTTCTCCCAGCACCTGATAAAGAAACGTCAATCTTTTTTAAAAAGGAGACGCTTTCCCATACGTGTGCTTTGGCCATTTTGGAGGATGATAAGGTAACACATTTAAACTCCAAGGACTCCAGCCACTTCTTTTCATGCCAAGAAGGCCTTCCCGAATATCTCTAGTGGATTACAGGTCATGCTCCTGAAGAGATTTGTTGAGTTCATTATGCACCAGACCCTGCACCTGGTCTTTACCCAATAAATTTCCCCTGGCATTACCTTTCACCAGAGTAGAAAACATTCCACTGACTTCCCATGCTAGGGAGCAAGAGAAGGATGAAGTCAGCTTACTCCAGAAAACGTCTGTCACAAAATTTTATTGCAACAGACTTAGGTCTCCATACAGAGACACTCCTGCTTCCAGTATCCCAGTATCCATTTGGACAGTGCAGCAGTGTGCTGAGGAAGAGCAAGGAAAAGACTGTTTCTACCCCTTCCTCGTTTCCAGACAGATGAACCAGAGATGTGTCCTGAGTGTTTTTATAACACTACATTATCTGCCTAACACCATCTTCACATTTGTTACAAGTCATATTTTATTCAAACCTGATACCATACTGACTTCATACACAAGCACATCTGATATTTTGTGGCCTTTCTGCACTACACAGTTCCAGTGTATGCAGAGCAGTAAATGAATTTTCAGTCAAACAGACTCTTTTTGCCATATTTGCTTTCCCTGTCAGCCACTGATGCAGTTCACTTTGCTATAGAAGAAAGTGGTGTTTGGAAACATCACATTGGAAAGGGATGTTTTATTGTTCTTTATGTTATTAAAGAAAAAAAAAAAGTCTTAGGGAAAAAGAAGAACACATAGAAAGTGCTATAAAAGAAAATAAGGCATATTTTAGGAAAGGATTACTTGCAGGTTAGAATAATGCTTAAACTATTGGTCAGCCCTGAAGTAGTCAGGCAGGTGGATTAGATGATTGTTGTAGGTCCCTACAGAACTGAAATATTATATTCTATTCTGTTCTGTTCTAATGTGTTCAAAATAGAAAAAAAAAAAAAAAAAGAAGAAGAAACAAGGTAGGATTCAGTTCAGGACAAACATGCCCAAATTTAGACAACTTCACATGAGCTAGATGTCTTTCCATTATAATCAATAGCGATTTAGTCAATACAGTCAGTGGAGCCTGGAGAGTGGTTCAGCACAACCTAGATTAGACTCAGAGAGCTCGGTTCAATCACTCGGGCAGACCCCTAGCTCTGGCTAGTTCCCAGGGTATCCTACTGGCTCTCAGCTGCCATTCCAAAAGGGCGTATTTCTCTCCCAGTTTTAACGACATCTGCCAGCCCCACACAGAGGGCTTAGGTACCCTCTTTCACCTCAAATGGCACTAGGAGCCTACATGATGGTGACTGAATCAAGCCTGGACAGAGGGATACAGTTGACTTACTGTTATCTCCCACCGTTGGATGCTCCAGGATGTCTAAGGCATCTACATTTGGTGGGCAGATATGACAAGGGACTTAGAGGAGACCCACAGCTTTCTTGAATGCCAGCTACAGGCCAGGTTCACACCACCAACTAGGTGATGCTAGATACCTTTGTTTAGATGGATGAAAACAGTCTCTATTAGCTGGCAAGGTCATTCTGGAGGCACTACTGCGTGTTTCAACCAGATCTCCAACTCTGTTACACGGCAGCACACATTCCTGTTTCACACGGAGAGGTCTGAATGCAAAGCTCTTAATCTGGAACTGAATCCCACTCAGTGGGCTGGAGTTCCCAACCATTTTGCTGTTGTATGGATGGCCTTACAAAGCATTGGCCCAAGGCTCAAGAAATTTTATTCAGTGAAATTCAGAGATGTAGATAGTTATGACATAAACAAAATCAATGATATAAAGTTCTTCATGATATCCATTTAAAAAAAAAAAAAACAGATCAAATTGAATTAATTCCGATGTGCTGCTTAACATAATGCCATTTGGCTCATCTTAAATAATGTTATTTTTCAGTGTTACAAGAGATGTGTTTATAACCTCCAAAATACCAGCTGGACAGAGCTATGTATGAGTACTGCAAAAGGGGACAAACCTGAAGTTGGTGAATTCTGACACTGAAAATAATGCAAATACCTTTCACTTTCATGCTTTACTCTACAATTCCCAAAGCTCTTTTCAAAGATGGTTATGCACTACTATTCATACCTGTAGCTAAGCAAACTGTGGCACACAATGGTGAAATGGCTTTTTCAACGTTACATCAGAAGGAAAAAGAGAACTCCAACCACCTGACTCAGCCACTGAACCACAAATAATAAAAGAAATAAAATGGCTGGTTTCAGTCTTACTCATCTACGTGGCTTCAGGTCAGAAATACGTCAGTGACTGCATGAACCCATTTCTGCATGAGAGGAACTTACTCTCATGAGTAGCTTCATTGAAATTAGTGTGCATGAAAAGTTTCACTGAATTCAAATGACAGCTGAACCACTGCCTGTGCAGTACAAGTATTTCTTTTTTAACATACTGTACATGTACTCTGGTTTCAGTTTAGCATGTCCATCCTGAGAGGCTCTAATTTAATTATTCTCTTTTATATTTATGGCACATTCTCTGGCAGCGCTATCTTCCAAATACTCTAACATGTCCAGTATTATAGCCAGCTATGTCAGGAATGAATCAAAAGCCAAGTTAAGACTTGTTATGTCAGCTTAAAAATTCATGTTATCCACTACTTGAATACTCACAGAAATTCTCAGGGCACTTTTCCTTCAATTCAATTAAATTCTGAAGGTTCCTCAGTAGACAAGAGAAAGTTTCAAGGCAGGGAAAAAACAGGGCCAGGCTTAACAAGCCAAAACAATCATTATTCTGGTCATTTCCCAAGTCATTCCAAAACTCCTAAATTCCTACAGAAAGACTGGCATTTTAAAATCAAAGTGACTTAGCCAAATTTACCCCTACTACAATGACAATGAAGTAATTAAATCAGTTTTAATATACAATCAATTTGGCCAATTAAGCCCAACATTCATTGATTTTGTTGATTCATAGCATGAAGATTGAAGGCCCCCACGTAATGGATGGATTCCAATCTCATTTAACAAAGCTGGCAAAAGTTTTATGATTTTATTTCTGTTTATTTTCCAGATAGATAGGGCTAAACTAACTCCTAAATCTGCATATTTTATTTATGTATCTAAATAGCTCCAGCTTCAACATAGTATCTGAGCCCCTCCCTTGTATTTAAAAATAGAAAAGAAAAAAAAAAACAAACCAAAACAATAGCCAGGCCGTTTCTTTCTTCCTTTTCCATCCGAAGGAGAAAAAGCTTGATTAGTTTACGGGAGGGGGAGGTTGTTTGTTTGCTTGTTTATGTTTGTGTGTGATTGAGTAAATGCCGCGTGTGTGTGTATGTTTGGAATTGGCAGGCAGCTCCTTATCTGTGCTGGCAGATACATCCATGATCTAAAAACAGCCTTTTAGAACTGGCTGCATGTCTCACTATACACCAAGAAACAATTTCAGCAGCTGCCTCAGAGCTGAGTCCTTCTGAGACCTCACTGCCCATTTACTGTTGAAGAAAAACATTCTGAGCAGCGATGAAGTATCTCACCCGCTGATTCAGATCCTCATCCTGTCCATCCTCTCCAGCCGGGCAGTATGTTACCCACTGCACCTACACGCTCAATTGTCAGCAGCGTGCTGGGCAGGCATACAAAGTATAGTACACCTTGTCCATTAAATCTTTGGCTGGGATTCATCTTACCTAACACTAGACAGCTGCAGGGTAGCTGTGTCCAATTAAGCCAGTCACCTCAGGTTTCCTTTACAGTCATACTGGCACTTTCAGGGCACAGTCCATCTGACCTATTTTTGGATGACTACTTCAATGTGCAATGAATCACGCCTTAAAAACTCAATTATTTTTTTTTCTCCATTGACTAAAAGGGGATCTGGAACAATTAGTTTGAAATATGACCACTTTAATCTTAATACTACGGTAGATCAGGCTGCAAATCACAGCATCACAGAACGTTTAAGGTTGGCAGGCATCTCTGGAGGTCACCTTGTCCAACCCAAGCGGCTCAAGCAGGGCCACCTAGAGCTGGTTGCCCAGGACCACGTCCAGGAGGCTTTTGAATATCTCCAAGGCTGGAGACTCCAGAACCTCCCTGGGCAACCCGTGCCGGTGCTTGGTCACCCTCACAGTAAGAAAGTGTTTCCTGGTGTTCAGAGGGAACCTCCTGTGTTTCGGGTTGTGCACATTGCCTTTGGTCCTGTCACTGGGCACCACTGAAAAGAGCCTGGTTCCGTCCTCTATATACCCTCCCCTCAGGTATTTATATACATTTAAAAGATCCCCCCCCCAGCCTTCTCTTCTCCAGGCTGGACAGTCCCAGCTCGCTCACCTTTTCCTCATAGGAAAGGTGCTCCAGTCCCTCCATCATCTTAGTGGCCCTTCATTGGACTCTCTTCAGTATGTTCATGTCTCTTTTGTACTGGGGAGCCCAGAAACTGGACTCAGCACTCCAAGTGTGGCCTCACAAGTGCTGAGTACAAGAGGTACTTAGGACAAGAGGTAATGGGCACAAACTTGAGCATAGGAAGTTCCATCTTAACATGAGGAGGAACTTCTTTACTTTGAGGGTGGCAGAGCACTGGCACAGGCTGCCCAGGGAGGTGGTGGAGTCTCCCACACTGGAGACATTCAAAACCCGCCTGGACGCCGTCCTGTGCAACTGCTGTAGGTGTCCCTGCTGTGGCAGGGGGGTTGGACTAGATGATCTCCAGAGGTCCCTTCCAACCCTGACCATTCTGTGATTCTGTGATTCTGTGAGTAGAGAGGAAGGATCACCTCCCTCAACTTCCTGGCAACAATTTGAATGGTATCCTGGTCTGCATTAGGCATCTTCTCTGCAGCAAGGGCACATTTTTGGCTTACGTGAAACCTGAGTAGGGATTGTAGAGAGTACAAGTCTACACATGGATGAAATCAAGCCATTCTGAACACAGGTATCACGAAGTCATTCATTCTGCATGAGCTACGCTAAGCTCATGAAGAGACAGATGAGGGTAACTACCCTTCTTCTAACCTAAGGACAGAAGCAGCCCATATCCCAGCAACGGCTTCAACAGGAACTCTAATAAACCAACAAGAACAACCTTCTTTATGAGCCATTATAACTATACACATTTTCACGTAGCCAGGGATTATATCATACACTCTGCTTATTTACTGTGTGGGAGGTAATGAAAACTACAGCCTCTCCTTCCCATTTGTATCAGCACAACCTGGTGGAACACGTATTTTCAGGAACACGCAGTAGACTTGCAGCCACCCAGATGAACAAAGCTGCACGGTGTATATCCCATTTGGACCCTACCTCATACCCTCTGTGTGCAGGATTTTGATGCTCTACAAAGCATCACAGATTTATTCAGCCACAGAACGGAAAACTTTAGTATGACTGTGAGTGGGTCCCTCTGTTTCATATATCCCATTCTGCATCATATCTTACATCAAATCTACATTGGATAAAATAGGTAAAAATATGGGAAGGCACAGTATTTTTTGATTAAGTCATAATACTTCGTGTTATGTGACATCATAACAGTGATTGTTGCATGATGAATCCACGTCCCTGCAAGTTGGGCAAGATAACTAGAACCATCAGAGGTAGAACAAGGTGCATCTGAGTTCCTCACATCCTTGGTGAGAGCTCTAAACTTTTCTGGCAATGATAGGAAAGCCAGGCCAATACCATTAACTTTTCCTGCAGTGCTTTAAAGGAATGACTCACCCCTGTGTGCAATTTACACAGAAATTAATGAGTTGCCTAATTTTAGGACGTGTTCCAGGCAGTTTCCCATGGAAACAGTTATGTGTCTGCACCCCAGAAACAGTCAGAAACAAAGTATTTTAGCCTTTGTCGCCATTTTTATTGCTGTCTTACATGGGTCCTTCCACAGCAGGAAGCTATTATGAATCTTGCTCTGAGGCAGTAACTCCTTCCATCTACTGCACAGACAGTTTTTGGTACGTATTTTTGGATTCTATCGAGGAAGCCTGAGGCACTAGCCTCCAGTCCTTTCTGTACACTTCCAGCTTCTACAGAGCTCCCAACGTTAAAAAAAAAGATAAAAATCATAGGCACTGTGTGTGTGCGAAACAAGGGTACTGTAGCATGACAGGAAAGAGACTGGAGTCAACAGGAGTCATCCAGGCCATCCTCTGCTCCAGAACAGGACTATTAGTATCTGAACCATTCCTAGCGTATTTATCTGTTAAACATTAATTGAAAACATAGAAACATGGAAAACTCCAGAAGGGGAAAACTAGGCCTAACGCCTGAAATAATTCCTTCCGTTAACAAGACTTTTAGAAATGCTTTCAAAGTCACTCTGCCATGCCCACCAGCACTTACAGCTTTGAGGAAGGAGCCAGTTAAAAGGTTTCTTTCCACATTCCTTCGATCTGCATATCTTTTCAGAGAAATTACTTTAAATGTCTTTTAAGATTAACTGCAGTTTCCAAACTCAAGTTCATTTACAGTACCTCTTAAAATGTTCTGGACCACTGGATTGTAACTTTTTCTACTGGGCTCAATTTGTATATGAAAAGTTGAAATGACTGTTGAATGTTACCCTAATGATCTGAAGCGGTAAACCAGAATGAAATAAATCATTGTTAGATTCGCTAAATTTGATGGCAAATTGTACATTTGGGGGTCTTGACCTTACCTATTTGTAACGCGTGAATCCAAGAATATGTTCCATTTACTGCAACATATTGCTGTAGTTGTCTCAAATCCGTCTAACAAAATTCTTTTACGAACTTTATTTAAGAATTTATAAGGTTTAAAATTTTCTCCCTTGTTGAAGGAACGAAAGGTCCTTTTCTTCAAAACTTTGTTAGATTTCAGATGACTTCCATCAGCGCTTTCACTTCGGCTCAGAGCACACACACAGCCACAGAGCTGGCCGAGGACGGGCAGCTGCCGACTGCCTCAGCCCCTTGCTTGGCAGGTGACACCAAGCATTTACCACAGCGGATGTTTTTTGTAAAAGGCTGCAGATTCCTCACCCCTTCTCCTCATTAGCAAACTGAACCTCAGACATTCTCTCCTGGACTAGTTCTCCTCCCGTTCATCATTTGAGGCAAGAACAGCCCACTAAGCGAGGCTGAGGACAGTCCGATCTCCAGCAGCCTGGCGCTGTAAGAAACATTCCTTCTACCGTTACAGTCTCTTTTTTTTTAACCCTCTCCATTTATTCAACATTGATCTTCAGAACAGCAGAACTAGACACAACCCTGCACTAATATTCACACCAAAGAACTGATACAAAAGTAATTAAGCTTTCCTGCTTTTCTACTTCAGGTTCCTCTATTTCTCATCAAAAGATGGAGTTTGCTTTTTGGGTCACAGAATAGCGACTAAAACTTATGGTCACTGGTTATTTACTGTGACTACCAAGTTCACCTCATAATCACTGACAGCCACAATGGACAAGTGGACCCCCTAAGTATGCATCACGCTTTGTTTCTAGATGTGCCTTTACACTTAGAATACTTACATATCATGAAAGCTGAGTAGTCAGATTGTGCTGTGTCAGTAGTCTGCATAATTTTCCCGGACCTAGCATTAGCCACAAAATCAGTAATTTTGATTCTGTCTCTTCATCCAGGTCATGGAAAAAGGTTTAGAAACGAGAGGACCATCTAAACATACCCTTTCTTCAGGGACGATCATCCATTCACAAGTACAGTCTGGAGATGCATCAAACAATTCTGAATCCACGTGCTGTTCGGCATTTCTGAGTATGTCTTGTTCTACTGTCTTTAAGAACCACCCAGTAACAAGTCAAATACCTTAAAGTAATGTGAGTGTACTATACAGTGTCATTTTAATCAACCAACCATGTAATTCTGCCCCCAACGATATTAGGCTGGTTCTGTTTCCCTTAAGACTGCAATACATGGTCCTCATTGTATTGCATTCCTTTAATTGCTAGTCAATTCCATTACCAGTCATACTGTTACTCTATTTGGGAACCTTTATCTTAAGATTTCTTTATTTGGGTGCCTTTATCTTAAATTTTGTAATTGCAATGACAGAACATGAGTGGGAAGCTCCGAGGTAGCAGGAACCATCTGCCTTCAGTTCAAAGGCAACAGAGGTATGTGCCACGTTACTACATATTAATGCCTTTTTCTTATATATCATGCAAAAGTAAACATGCAGTATGCACAATTCTTTAATAATCTAGTAATCTTAATAATTTAATAATCTAATAATAATCTAATGAAGTTTGCCAGTACAAAAGCAGTAAGATACCTGTTAAAGGAAGAGACGGGTATATGTTTTCTAAATATTTTTTTTTCTCTGTGAATAGTTTGCACTGACAATGTTATTGGAGCATCAAAAAGTTCAGTTATTCTCTGCTTTACAAGCCATTCTGCATGGAGATAGCTTGAAATAATAGACAAAACTAAGAAAGAGTTTTCGTTGTCAGGGAATTCAATATTCCTGCCTACAATATTTTGTCCCCATTATATTAGATCACTTTGGTCTTCAGAATGTAAGAAGAATGCAGAATTGCTAACTGGTTTCTGAGACTTACAGGAAAGACTGACATTTATATCAAACCTCAAAAATTTCACTTGGGCTTAGTGTTTGCACAGAAGTCAATCTGCCTTATACCCCAGGAAAAGTACCTAAACCCTTGCAACGTCTTTTAATCATCCACCTCTTGAATAGTTTCCTCTGGTAAATCTTAAGGTCTTTTCCATTTCTTCTATCAGAATTAAGATGACCAAGGGTAAAATTAGTGCAATATTGAGCAGACAATGTCATGTCAATTCCCATGTTGCTCTACTATTTCAATATCTTGTAACCATTTTGTCCACTTCAGAGACATTGCATGCAATTGTGATCCCCATTAATATTATATCCAGAATTTTAAAAATCTCACTGAGAGGATTTGTTATTCAAAGTGGCCTCAAAGAGCCAAATTAATAGGATGTATTGGTTAAGCTAACTATAAAATATCACAGCCACTGGGACATTAAACAACTGAGTTATTCTGGAGACTCTAACATCTTTGTCTCTATGCATATGCTAGGCTAAGCTTTCTTAAAAATAAGCTGCGTATCTAGGAATATGTCTTGCTTTCCAATTTGGGTTTTGGTTTTTTTTGAGCTTAATTCTTCATAACCATAAGGAAAACCACAGTACCTTCTTTTTTGTGACCTAAATCTGTTGAAAACCCTCGATCCTGTGATATTTATTTCTTCTGAAAACACGAAGTAGAACTGAAGTTATCCTAGTGTCCGTTATTGATTGATCATTCTCAAACTTTATCAACTGGTGCCAACATTTAAAAGTCGTCATTTTTCAAAAGCTTCTTCCTAATGATAATTAAAAACAACTTAAAGCATCTCCTGTTCCCTAGATCAGTTGTCCCTTGTACATTTTTGTGGGTTTGTTGATTTTAGGTTTTTTTAAGTATTTAAAACTGCAGCCCTTTCATTGATTCATTTCATCTAGTCCAACCCCACCTACAGCAGGTTGCACAGGGTGGCGTCCAGGCGGGTTTTGAATGTCTCCAGTGTGGGAGACTCCACCACCTCTCTGGGCAGCCTGTGCCACCCTCAGAGTAAAGAAGGTCCTCCTCATGTTAAGATGGAACTTCCTATGCTCAAGTTTGTGCCCGTTACCTCTAGTCCTATCACTGGGCACCACTGAAAAAAGACTGTTCCCATCTACCTGGAACCCTCCCTTTAAGCATTTACAAGTATTGATAAGATCCCCCCTCAGTCTTCTTTTCTCTAGAAAACAGAAATGCAGCACAGCAACATACATGCTAAGCAGAAAGAGGGATGCCCGTCTTCCCCAGCTCAGTGCCACAACCACCAGCCACGTACCAAGGCAGGAAAAACACCCCGCCAACAGAAACACTTGATGAGGGCGCCGTGCTGAGCCCCACGAGAGGGCCAAGCAACAGCAGCAGCGGTGGGACACAGCCACTTGTCCCCACGGGCAGGGCAGGCTTGGAGGTGCACAGGTTCAAAAGTCACCTTTCTACTGCAACCGAGGGAAGGGTCCAGGCGACCCGTTACCGCACTCCTAGGGCATATTTCTGCCTCCAAAGCCCCTCCACCCTGTCTCGCTCTTCCTGCTTTCCTTGGAGCCTCAGGCCCTGAGGTGAGGGCTTGCAGAACCCTCCATGCACAAAGAGGCGAGAAGAGGTGGGAAGGGCAGCGTGTGGGGCGCGGCAGGGATCCCGACGGCCTCCAAAACCCGCAGGGATCCTTATCCCTCCTCCTCCTCGCCTGAAAAAGAGGAAACACGACGAATACGCTCGTTAACGCCGACAAAACACCAACGGTTGCCCGCCGCGCTCTGCCCCGCCGCCTCCATGTTCCCGCCGCGCCGCCAGCACCGCGCATGCCCAGCGCCAGCACCGCCACCGCTGCCCCCGCGCCGGGGCGCGGGCCCGCGGCCGCCGCCGTCCGGATGGAGGAGGCGGCGGCGGCGGCAGCAACGGAGGAGGAGGAGGATGGAGGCCGAGGAAGCGCGGGGAGCCCGGCGGCAGCGGCGTCCGGCCGCTTCGTGCGGTGCCTTTACGCGGTGGGCTTCCTGGTAAGCGGGGAGATGGGGGAAGGTGGCGGGGGAGGCTTTCCGGCGCGGCCTGGGACGGGCGGCCGTGCCTGGGAAGGGAGGTGGTTCTCTCGCCGCCCCACACGACCCAGTGCGGCCGTTGGAGGGGCCGTGGTCGAGGTGGGAGAGCGGGGGCGGCCCCGCAGCCGGCTGCGGAGCCGTGAGGGCCCCTCAGGCTTGTCAGGAGGCGCTGCGGGGCTCGAGGGGAAAGGGCCTCCAGCTACACCAGGGGAGGTTCCGGCTGGGTATTAGGAGAAATTTCTTCACCGAAGGGGTTGTCACGCATGGGAACAGGCTGCCCAGGGAAGTGGTGGAACCGCCATCCCTGGAGGCGTTTAAAAGGCGCGTAGACGTGGCGCTGAGGGACGCGGTTTGGTGGTGGTGAGGGCCGGGCAGGCGCCCCCCCTCCTCCCCCGTTCCTCCCCCGCGGCCTTTGCTGCCGCCCGGCTGAAGGCCGGGGCCGCTCCGGGTAAAGGCTGCGGGGTTTTGAAGTGCATCGCTTCACGTACTTTTTTTTTTGGAGTTTGAACCTTCGTAGCGATGGTGGTTTGCAGCGGCTGTGTTGTTTTTTTAACGTGCCAGCTAGCCGTGCGGCCTGATACAAAGGTGGATGAAATGCAAGTTGCTCAGCGCCCTGTAAAGCGAAGTGTTGCCTTAAACTCATCAGAGGGCTGTTCCTTGTTTCCGTCATATACCAGTGCTTAGTGTAAACTAAAACAAAAACAAACCAAACCCACACAACCCCCCCGCCCCCCCAAAAGAAACGAACCCTTTGCTTTTTCTTAAAAAAAACCAAAACACCTCACAAAAAAACCCTTTCTAACCTTACTGAAAGAACATAATGTGTAGACTTTAAAGAAGGTTTGTATTCATGAGCCTTGGGGAAAATGTCGTGTAATTAATTTAAAAAAATTTAAAATTAAAAGGGATAACTTGGAAAATTAATAAAAAATGGGTACGATTTTGCACTGTGGAATGTAGATATATTCTCTTACCTACGTTTAGGTTGGGCAGTAGAAACAATCTAGTTGGTTTGGGTCCTGGAGCAAATGTTCCAGGAAAAGGTGCATTAGAACAAGCTTTGCTTCTTAGCTTACTTTCAAACACTGTGGTTCTCCAGCCCTGTAATACCTTGCCGACAGTGAGCTGGAGTACACACTGAAATCAACCAAGAAGAGAGTGTCTTTTTAGAGGGTGTAGAGTGTGGTGAAATACCATAACAAAGAGCTGTTGTCTGTGATGCAAGCTTCCTGTAACCAGGCATATATGGGGTATTTATCAGTTGACATAAGAAATTATAGGTGAAATAAGAAATAACTACCCATCTAGGATACTGGTTAATGGTTCCTGCTCTACCTGCATGGCTATGACAAGTCCAGTACTGCCAGGGTATATTCTGAGACTTGTCCTTTTTAATGTCTCTATCAATGATGTGAATGAGGTCATTGAACCTCTCTTCAGGTTTGCAGATAGCACCTAAGATTGTGTTATTGAAGATGTTCATAAGTCGTGTGCTCTGCTCATGCTAATGTATTTAATAACGATTCTAACCTTGTAAGTCTCAGTCTCAGCCATCAAAAGATACTTTAATGACAAACTGAGAATTTAACTTAGTGATACACATTCTTACAGTGATTCAGGCTTTGGGCGTGCTATGAAGTGCTAGTCAAGTTGAGCTCAAGCAGTCACTGATAAAAGGTGATCTTGCTCCAGTACATCTTTTGTAAGGCTCTGCTATGGCACTGTATGCTGTGCCAGATGGTAGTAGTAGTGAAAGAACTACTGGGTCAATGTGGTTAGCTAAACAAAAGATAAAAAATCGAAAGGAGTAAGTCGGAGATCCTTCTACTGTTCAGGATGGGCAGTGTCCTTTGCCCTCCTCTTACAAAACATTTTTCACTTGCGCTTTTCTCTTTTTCTTATTTTTCATGTTTCTGTCTTTTCAATACATTTCTTAAGTTACACATAAAGGCAGTCTGTAGGTGGGTTTAGATCTACTATAGCTTCTTCCGCATTGTCGTTGAGAGTTAAAATACTGTAAGTTTTCCAAATATACTCTCTCTTCACAAGTAAAAAGTATTTTTAGGTGATTGAAATTACAGCCCACTTTGAATTTAAAATACTGGTACAAAGTACTTTTCTTGTTAAACAGATGAAGTTTAATATATGTTAAAGGAATATGTAATGTTTAAATACATATCTTCAGAATTATCGTATCTGGAGGGGGGAAGAGAATTACATTTTCATAGCTCTAACTTCTCTGTGAGACAATCCTTTATCTTTCAGTTTATGTGTATTTGTAATTTTGTACGTACTGGATGCATTGTAGAGGTTGCAACATACCACTTTGGCCATGGAAGATTTTCTTTTGATCTTGTATCGATATGGAAATAATTTAATTTTTTTTTAAATATTGACTGTTATTAAGACAGTTTGTCATCATCTTTGTGAAAGTGATCAGTTATTAAAACTTTTCGTGCCTTCTTTTCAGGATTTATTTGGTGTGAGCATGGTTGTTCCTTTAATGAACCTTCATATCAAATCTCTAGGAGCAAGTCATACAGTTGCGGGAATAATAGGTGAGTGGCAGTACTTGACGGATTTACCAAAGAATAAGATAATATGAACTGGATTATGTCTTACTGCAAATTGGACATTGTAACATAATTCTTCCCTGCTAGTAGCATACTAAAAAGCAATGCCAAATTCCAAGTGAAACTGTAAGGGAAGACTAAGTCTGTGTTAGACCCAAAGACCTGTCCAAACTTGCATACTGAGAGTAGCCAAAAGCAGGTGCTTGGGAAAGAGCATCCTTGGAAAGAACAGGGAACTCTTGTAATAATACTTGTACAGATGCTTTTGCAGCATCCAAGAATTCGCAGCTCAGCACCTTTGGGAGCTGGAGGTGTTGCTTTTAATTTTGTTGTTATTTACAGGCTTTGCAAACAGTACTTCTGCAGCTGGTTCTCCTGAACTTTCCAAAGCCTGTGATCACTTCTAGTTTGATTAAATTCCTAGCAGCTGTCTTTTTTGCAAAATATTTATCGTCTTTAAGGAGCGTTTACAGGTAAATTCTGGAGGTTTGGAATTTTATCTTAAAAATGAAGTGGTAAGATGAAGTTCTGTGGTTCTAAAGTTCTTATTTATATCTTATGGTACTGTTTATGGTTTGTAATGATACAACTATGATATTCTTCATAGCTACGTGTGGCTGATGTGGGCTCTGTTATTCATTTTTTTACTACCTTGCTTTTTTATTTTGGATGAAATTTAGCACTTTTCATTAAATAATTCTGGTTCTGCTCTCAGTATTGTCAGAGTATTATTTTAAGCAGCAATTTATCCAAAATTGTTTTCCTTTCAACAGTCTGCTTTGATTTTTAGCTTTACAAGAGACTGGATTTTGAGGTGTATTCTTATAAATGAAAGAAGCTGACAGATGTTTCTCTCTGCTTCTCTTTGCTGCTTCTCTTCTGTTACTAACTGCTGCTAAACTTTTAGCTTCCAAAAAGAAAGAGTAGGGTCTTCAGGTTCTTCAGGGCTTCTGTGGTGCCTTGTAATAGGTTGAAGTGCAAAGTGGAAAGTATTTAGTGCCTCCCAGTAATGAAATTCTCTCCTGATTCTGAGAAGGCAATTATAAATGCTAAGATCTGTTTTGTGTAATACACCATACAAAGAAACATCCTTCTTCATTACATAGTTACGCAGGTTTTCAGCAGAAACTATTTCCTTGGTTATGTGCTGAACTCCACCCTTTGTCCTGCTCACTCTTCCTATTCTTCTAGTAAGTTATTCCCAGAGCTTCTCTCATGTTTTGTCATTTAAAAATTTTGTGCAGTTTCCACTTTTTTAGAAAAAAATCAGTTTAGTTTTTAACATTGGTATTTTACTTGTGTGTTTTAGGATCTCTGTATGGTATAATGCAACTATTTTCCAGCACATTTGTGGTGAGTTCTAACACTGCATTCCTAAGCATGTTGGTATTTGTATGGATTTTAGGGGAAAAAAGGTTGGGGGTAATAATAGTGTTTCTTGAAATGTGTGAAATATTTATAGTATTCATATAAGTATATTTGGTTGGTGGAGCCAGTTTTCAGTGCACATGGAAAATGTTTGTTTCATTTATAAGGAATTATCAAATTTTTCAGAACAGCATACAGTCTTTACACAAAAACTAGAATCTAGATTTGTGCTCAGTAATACATTACGGAGCACGTCTCAGTGACGGAGGGTTCTCTTCAGTGTTGGTGCTAGTAAAACAGTTTTCTTCAATGTAGTAGCCTATCCAAAAAGCAGTCTCACAAGTTAGGTCTTCATAAGCTTGTTATCTAGAATTTGCTTTCCTGCTTAATTAGTGCTCTGTAATTTGCCACATGGCCTAAATTCATGTATTATGTCTTTGAGCCTTGTTTGGTTTTGTTTTCTACTAGCTTTTGACTTTTTACATCCTAATCTAAGCAAGAGTGCAAAGACTAAACATCAAGGCTGAACCTCTTGAATGTATGCTTTACCTACCAATACCTTAGATCCCTATATTTAGCCAGGAGCACGTTCAGTATTACCCTGTTACCTCCTAGCTTTCAGGAGAGCAGATTTTGAGCATCTCGTGAAAAAAAACCTCTTTCAGGGTTTGTTATGCAGGCCATCTGGGATAATTTGCTTCTATAATCTTGTGGCATTTTATTTGAACTGCGAGACTATTGCCTACTTTGTTAAAAAGCTTCCTGTTTGGAATCAGGCTGATTTATAAGTGTGCTACATGCAAATTTACGGTTTGCCCTTCTCATAAATACTTCCTACTTGTCTGCATTAAGATGGCAAATGCCTCATGGCTAAGATCATTCCTCTTAGGATGCTCGACAAGTGTCTAGTACATAGGGACCACTGTTGCAAAGAAATATTTGTGGTCGGTTGTGATAACGTTTGCAGAGGGCCCCTACTACTAGTATTTCATTGTGTTTATTGCAGGATTGTATTTTTAAGAGAGACATTATTCTAAAAAAAGCTGTATGTGTGACATTAAATAGAATGATAGTTTCAGCAGGTGCACTGACAGCAGGGCAGAACTCTGCTCATCACTTCCAGATTTTGAGCATTTAGGAATGTTGTGTAGCAAGCTTATTAAGATTTCATTGGCAGTCCTTTGATCTCTTTTTGCAATTTAATTTAGAAGTACTGATTGTTCACTGTACGTAGTTAAATGTTATAAAAAGGTAATCTTATTTTCCTGCTTTATGAAAGGGCTGCTGGAGTGATATAGTAGGAAGACGGTATTCCCTGCTTGCTTGTATTCTTCTCAGCGCACTGGGCTATTTCCTTCTTGGAACATCCACCACTGTGTTCCTGTTTGCCATTTCTAGAGTCCCTGTAGGTGAGTAAATGCTTGACATTTTGTAGTTCAAATTTCCTGTAGTCTCAGCTTCAGAATTACTACCATAGAAATTGTGGTGTGTGGATGGCTACTTAGCATCATCATCCAGCAGTACCAACTGAACCCTAGTAATGGAGAAATTTCTACAAATCAAACCTTCTCATGACTTTTTTCTGAAAATAATTTGAAATGAATACTCAAAAACTCACAACTTTTATGTCACCTTGAGTGGCTGAACTTTATGAGAACAGGAGTGCAGCAATTCCTTGAGAGAGGCTATTGTAAAGTTAGCCATGACAGGTAAACAGTACACCAGACCACTGCTGGAAATCTTGGCCTGCACTTGCAATGCAGAATGGAATGGTATGTGGATTATTGTTTTTTCTCATGCTGAAAATATACCTCAAAGTGATTCTACAAAATTTGGCTGAAATTTTAGGTCACTGCTTCAACAGAATATTTATGTTGTGCAAAAGCATGTACGTTTGCAGCACTGAAGCTAAGTTTGTGCCAGGGTTTTGTATTGGAGTTCTTACAATAGGTGAACACCTTTTGCACGTATTCTGATATAATAAGCACTGCTATTACTGTGAACACGTCTACTAAAGGACACTTTCGTGGCCCATAGCCTTGATTTAGGAACTGTTTATATTGTTTCTTAATTTAAAGACAATTTGCTAATGAATTCTTTGGTTGATATTTGACTACTTAGTAGAGGTAATACTTTTTAATGCTAACAGCACTGTGACTGTGACAGCATTGGCCTGATTAGAGGGAAGGAGCATAAAAGATTGCATTATTAGTATTCCTGCAGTATGCTTACCCTTCTGTGCTCCTCCTTTGCCACCCACCAGTGTCCCGTATGAATTTGGTATGTTACAATCCTGGAAATCTCCATACTCAGCAAAGTTGGCACGGAGCTGTGTTCATAAACAGGCCATTCCTACTCCACCATTAGTTCCTATTTTAGCGGCTGTTTTATTCCTAGTGTGCTCCAGCACTCGGCTAGGTTACTTCTTCTTCCAGCAGTACTGCGGGGGCACTCCTTAGACACAGATGTGTGAATAATTTTGATTCCTAAGTCCAAATACGTGAACGGCCAGGATGATGGGCATGGCCCAACACGCTGCATGACTCCAGCATTGAAGAATTTGTGGTTTATGGAATCTGAAAAATAGATTTTAAGCATTGATATATCAGATAGCTTCTGTCATTTAAAATATTTTGGACTGAGAGATACGTGTGTATTATTTTGTTTATATTATGTTGCAGGTATTTTCAAACACACGCTCTCCATCTCTAAAGCTCTGCTTTCTGACTTGGTTTCTGAGAGAGACCGCCCTTTAGTAATGGGACGCTTCAATGCAGCCTCTAGCGTGGGGTTCATTCTGGGGCCTGTTGTTGGTGGCTACCTTACAGAGTTGGAAGATGGCTTTTATCAAACGTCTTTTATCTGTGCCTCTATCTTCCTTCTGAACGCTGGTAAGTCGTATGTCATATTTTGCATCTTGGGTCCCTTCATTCCCCACTTTTTTGTTTTTATGCCATTTGTAGTACTGTGAATTCATGGTGTGTTTATCATCGATGGCATACGTGTTCTGTATACTGATACTACCCTTTAAATTTGAACCTGTGTGGAATTTTGAAACGGTTAACCTTCAGATGCTCCCCCTTTGTACTGTATATATCACTTTTACATTTGGACACAGGAATGGGAATTTTTAATGTGCCCAAAAATGAAGACTAGAAATCAGAATTTTGGCTTTAGCCATTAGATTTGTTTATATGTGAGTGGGACATCTCAGTGTGCTCCTTCCTTGCTTTCACCGCGTTTAAAATTGAACTGACACTGCGAACAACAGTAGACTTAATCTTTGTAATTTTTTTAAGTGAAATTATTGTTGAAAGACTTTTTAAATTTTGATCTTTACGTCAAGTAAAATGTTGCAATCAGACTAATGTCTTCCATGTAAAGCTAATGCAATTGGATTAAATCAGCTAATTTCTTGATCTATGTAGGTCTTGTCTGGATGTTACCCTGGAGCGAAGAAAGCACTGGCAATAGGGAACATCAACAAGGCAACAAAGGAACGGACAGTTTCTCAGCAAAAGCGAATCATGACTTGCACTCAAAATCAGCAAGTAATGGAGCTGTGGCAAGTGATAGTCTTTTCCAGTCTCCGTGGGTCCAAGTTGCAACAGTGCTGAAGAGGATTAAAGGAATTGCGTGCTCTGATCTGTGGGATATATTTTTAGTGCGGTTGTTGATGTCTGTTGCTATACTGTTGTACTACAGTAATTTTAGTCTGGCCTTGGATGAGAGATTTGGGGTGAAACCCTTGTTTGCTGGATACCTAATGAGCTATAGCAGTGCACTTGGAGTCCTGGCTGGTTGTCTGCTTGGACCAATAACAAGACTCTATCAGTACAACACTTACAGAATTTTGTTGCACTCCAGCACGCTTACCTGCACGTTGATTCTCCTGTATGCATCAGCGCTGAGCATATGGATGGTCATTTTGTCTTCCACGTTCTTAGCCTTTTCAACTACTATAGGTCGTACTTGTATCATTGATCTTGAATTGACCATTGGTGGGAATGAGGCCAGTGGTACGCTCCTAGGTGTTGGACAGTCTGTGACATCAGTGGGACGTATAGTTGCCCCGCTCCTTTCTGGAATTGCTCAGGAGTTCAGTCCTTGTGGCCCTCCCAGTCTAGGGGTTGGACTAGCATTAGTAGCTATTCTGATAATGAATGCAAACAAACAAAAATATTGTAGCCGTGGAAATGTTAAGTTAAAAAATCAATAGCTGCAAGTTTGGATTGCATCGATATGTCTTACAGGAGAGGCAAAGTGAATCAACCTGAGGTGATGGCTTACACCTGCCAGACTTGCGCAGTGATAACAACATCTTTTAAAAGGGCACGTTATGTTCAGTTGGAGGCAAGTATATATAAATATTTCTGCTGCAGGGATGGTAATTCTAGAAAATGTTATTCTAACTGATACCACTAGAATACTTGTGAGGGGGACAGCTGTTGCTGAATTGTACTGACTGGGATTTTTGTATGGATTTTTCACCTTTTTGGAGGGAAAGAATGACATGAAATACACTAATCCTGCTTGTAGCTCACATTTTGAAACAGTGTTTAGATTGATAGATTGTTAAAAGACAGAAATTCATTCTTATTATTTAATCAGAAGTGAATTTTTATTATTTAATCAGAAAGCAAATTTGCAATATAGCTCAGCAGCCTTAATTTCTTATGCTGTGGTCTGCTGCTATTTGTCTGCTGTGACGGTAGCTTAATTAACAGGGTGTTTGCTTATGTGATTTTGTTAAGCATTCTTTGTCTACAAAACTTGCTGCACAGCATGATTAGGCACCTTGGGGTAGTCATCCGACCCCTGCTGATTCCTGGTCTTTCCCAGGCAACAGAATTGGGTATATGCTAACTTCATGTATTAGAAGGCCTAAAGTGGACATTTTTAGAGTAATACAGGGTCATTCAGACTGAAAATGAGACTGAATGTAAGCTTTATTGAAACTTGAACTGGTGGTTGCTTTTTAGTAATAACTTCTATTGAGCAACTTTGTCATAAATTATTTGTTAATATTTCCTGTGCAATTTTTCTACCTTCATTTTAAAAATAAATTTGTTTCTTAATTCTTTTGAATGACTGTTAAAGGTGTGCTGGAACAACTAGCAGTAGTTCATGGATCTGGATTAATGCGTTCTATCTCATCTGTGGAGGCGTAGGTGACACTTCAGTGACAAGAGAAAAACTGTTTATTTGTTGGGATTTTAGTCGATATCTGCGCTGCTTAACTAATGAGAGGTTACTTACTCTCCGAGCTATACTGAGAGCTGTAGCACTTTCCTGTGCTATTTACTGTTCAAGCTCATATTACTTGCCTTTTGCGTTTCATTTGAAACATACAAAAAATGTATTTTGCACTGATAATGTTCCATATGCTTTTCCTGGTATTACTTGATGAAAGCACAAAGTCAACAATGTATAATTGCTGGGGATTTTTTTCTTTTTATGAAAAAAAAATTAGTTACCTCCTTGAACATATCCGTGCAAATAGTGTTGCTGCTTCAGGAGAGTCATAGATGTTGTTTTGCATTTTTTATTTTTATTTTCTTTACCTTTCCCAGTGCCTGCTATCATTTGCATCCTTCTTGACACCTCAGTGATTCCAGTGGCAGCACCATGGGAATATGTATAGAACTCTGAGTTGTTTTAATTTTATATATTGATGTAATGAGCGTGTGTCTTATTACTGCTATGATTTCAGTACATATCCTCAGAGTTCATTATTGTAATAATCTGTGCTTCCTTTCTCCCTAGGAACTTGAGGCATTTTCAAGTGTCTCATCTCCTCTTGTCTTGCTTGGTAGATGCCCCAAAACATAGTTGCCCGAAATTTCCTGTTTTCTTTCTTTCCATCTTTTAAAAATTATTTTTGTTTTTTACCTAAAAACATCCTTTTGTAACATTTTGCAACTATAGCAAGGCGTGAAGGAAAAGGGTAGGAAATAACCCTCAAAAATTAATATATATGAAAGATTTAGTAATTTTTCCTATACTTGTTGGTTATATGAGGTAACATAACATTTACCCTTTTAAATTGCTGTACTGATTAAAGCTGAATTCTGTAAACACCATAAAATTCAGTTTATATTAACATATACAGCTGCCTGAATATTGCTTATAAAAACTTCAAAACTTCACTGGTTTTGTTTATACGTAAGTGAAAAATGTGCTTTCCACAATCAGCAAATATTTTTGGTTTATTTTGAAAAATAGTTCTCCATATAAGCTAAATAAATATGAAATTAAATAATCAAATTGAGAAATCTGTGGAAAGCTGTGGTCTCAGGAACATGTTGCAACTGATGTTACAGAAGAATAAGTTTTTTACTTGAAGGCCAAAATGCTTTCTGAAGTGCTGCAGAGACATTTCTTCTTTGTAAAGCCCCATTTACAGAGAAGCAGAGAAGTTGCACTATTTATTTTTTTTTAAAGGGATAGAAGTAAAAAGAAGTGACACTCTACATGTGTTTTTTCCCCTCATCCTCTGCTGAAACTACAGCACAAAATAGAGGTGTTCAAGTCAATGTGAAGTGCAGATGTTTTTGTTTTGTTTTTTTCTTCAAGCTGTACCTTAAAATGATCATTTGAATCTGCGTACCTTTCACATAAAAAGCACAGGAGCCAAGGGTTCAACCAAGAAGTGGCTTCACATTGAACAAGAAAGAAGAAATAAAAGAAAACAGAGAACTTACCAGTTTTGAGATAGAGTGCTTAAAGCTACTGTTCCTACTGCCTGGAGACTGTGTTTGTATCCCGTGTGTTGTCTCTTAGTTGCTGTAACCGTGCAAGTTCAGAGAGTGATGAGTAAATCACATCCCTGGAGATAAGGAGATGGGACTCCCTCGTTTTTAAGTTGAGGGAGGAGCAGTTGCAGCTATTTTTGGCTACAGTCTGGCGGGCTTTACTGAATTACTCAGCAGTTTCTTGAATCCAATTGTGGTATGTGAAGACTGTAACAAAACAGATCTGAATATGGACTAAAGAAAAAGTTTCTACCTGCAAATCACTGCGAATTAAAATTTTTCTCTTGCTTGCTGTTACATTAGTTTTGGGTTGGTTTTCTTGGGCTTGTAGGCAGGGTTGGGTTTTTTTGTTTTTTACATTTTGAAAATTTCCCTTTTTTAACAGTGATTACTTTTCTGACCTCTATGATCAGCTGACGTTGAAGAGGCTGTGTATACAATGTAGTACTTTATTTCTGTAAAGCAGCTGGTAGCATATGATACGTACTGATTTTGTTGCTTTTAAATGATGAAGCAAATGTAAGATGTATTCCATGTTGGTGTATGCTGCATAAATATGAAGAGATCCTTTATAAACATACCAGTTCTGCAGATTGCAGTTTCTTGTCCTGTTTTCTTTTCTCTGAATTTACTCACCGCAGCACCACCACAGAGGTCAGTACTGTTATCATTTTCTGCAAAGAGGTTGATTATTGAGCAGATAATGCAGCAACAAAACAGAACGAGCATTGCTTACTAACTGGCTTGCTGGTTACTTCAAGTACTGTGTAATGCCATCGCATTCTAGCTGATGGATACGTTCAGGTGCTGCCAGCCCCCACTTGGTTATGGGTGCTGTAGAATACCCCTGGCTAAGTGATGCTTTATAGCTTGGCACTGTGGGATTTGAAAACCCAAGACTCGACTGTGCTGTTACTGCTATAATTTTGAAGACTTTTTCACAAAGAGCTGATCATGAGTTCTTGGAGTATATTGGAGGCTGAACTTCAAGAATCAAATGATTATGAGTGGAGCTCAGACTTCTTTCTCATAAAAATTAAAAGAGTTTGTAGAGCTTGTTTTAAAGGGAAGTCTTGAAAAACTTCTGTGTTAACTTGCAAGGAAAAATGAAGCCAAATTTCTAGTTATTTTAAATCCTAAATTAGCATCAAAGAACTACTTTGGAGATGTGCTACACAGGAACTGCTCTTCCATTCTGTCAAATTTGTAATCATAGAATGGTTAGAGTTGAAAGGGACCGTAAAGATCATCTAGTTCTAACCCCCCTGCCATGGGCAGGGACACCTTCCACTAGACCAGGATGGTCAAAGACCCATCCAGCCTGGGCTTGGACACCTCCAGGGATGGGGCCTCCACGACTTCTCTGGGCAAAATGTTCCAGTGTCTCACCACCCTGACAGTAAAGAATTTCTTCCTAATATCTAATCTAAATCTACCCTCTTTCAGTTTAAAATTGTTACACCTCATCCTATCACTACACTCCCTGATAAAGAGTCCCTCCCTGATAAAAAGTCCCTCCTTGTCTTTCCTGTAGGCCCCATTTAGGTACTGGAAGGCTGGTATAAGGTCTCTTTGGAGCCTTCTTTTCTCCAGGCTGAACAACCCCAATTCTCTCAGCCTGTCTTCATGGGAGACTTCTTCCAGCCTTCTCATCTTCATGGGCCTCCTCTGGACTCACTCTAACAGGTCCTTCTTATGTTGGGGGCCCCAGAGCTGGATGCAGACTTCAGGTGGGGTCTCACCAGAGCAGAGTAGGGGGCAAAATCACCTCCCTCGACCTGCTGGCCACGCTGCTTTTGATGCAGCCCAGGATACGGTTGGCTTTCTGGACTGCAAGCACACATTGCTGGCTTACATTGAGCTTCTCATCAACCAACGCCCCCATGCCCTTTTTCTCAGGGCTGCACTCAATCCATTCTCCACCCAACCTGTATTTGTGCTTGGGGTTGCCCTGACCGACCCATGTGTAGGACCTTGCACTTGGCCTTGTTGGACTTCAGGAGGTTTGCACAGGCCCACCTCTCAAGCCTGTCCAGGTCCCTCTGGATGGCATCCTTTCCCTCCAGTGTGTCAACCGCACCACACAGCTCGGTGTCATCGGCAGACTTGCTGAGGTGCACTCGGTCCCACCGTCCATGTCGCCGACAAAGACGTTAAACAGCACCAGTCCCAGTACTGACCCCTGAGGAACGCCACTCATCACTGGTCTCCACTTGAACATCGAGCCGTTGACTGCGACTCTTTGAGGGCAGCCATCCAGCCAATTCCTTATCCACCGAGCGGTCCATCCATCAAATCCATGTGTCTCCAATTTAGAGACAATAAATAGGAGGTCTTAGATATGAAAAATGAATGAAGTAAACTGGGGTATTTAAAATGCCTTTTCCTTTTTGTGGCAAAAAAAATTACTTTTCGAAACAAAACCTGTGGCAATTAGGGTGCTGTTGTAACTCACAAATCACAAATTTAAACCTGAGCACGTTTCAGCTCATGAACCAGTGAGACTCACTAGAGCAGCCAGTGTAACTATTGCTTTCCCTTCTGCAATCTTAGTCCTGCATATTCTGTCAAATCCCATGGAATAAAAAGGCTCTCGAAGCACGTCAGTGCTGTACGGGAGCAGCGTCAGTGTTTGGCGACTTTGGAGAGGAATGTTGCTAACTCAATCTCCTGTCATGTTATCCTATTAGAAGATCTGTCTACCACCTGCAAGAAGAATTCTTCTGATGGGTAAGATTCTCAAGTGGCTCAGCACAGTATCCAAGAGAGACAATTTTCAGCCCCAACTTTGATTAACTCCCGAATGCTCAGGTTCCTTCAACTATTCAGGGGAGAATTAAGCTGCCGTGCTTTCTTTTAAAAATTTTTTAATGTCATGATTTAACCCCATTTAGCTGACCATCTGATAAATAGGCCAAGAGGGAGATGAAACTCTTTGTCTTGAAAGTTGTTCACACAAGTGACAGTGTCAAGCACAGCTGCAGGTTTATGTAGAAAATGCAAGTTATATCATGATCTGCTAAAGTGAGGGATGAAAAAGGGCTGTTAATCCTCCTGTCTCTCCCGGATTTAAGCAGCACCTAAATCCGGCAGTACGTGACTTCTCTCTCTATGGTGTCCTAAACCAGTTCCCCCTTCTCGTGTTTGGACTTGATACCTCCTCCATCCAGAAAACATTCTGGCCTGGGCCTCCAATCTATCCTTGGCCTGGCAGGGGTTGTGCATTGCAGATGCTGTGTTTTAAGCATATTCACAAGCGTATTTTCATAGGATCAGAGCTCTTGTAGTACAAAAAGCATTCCTCCGGCCAATTTCAAAATCCTTCATCTTTTCTTCAGGAGAAGGGGAATGTTGGCAGAACTTAGACAATTTTGGAAATGGTGACCAGCTGAAGCATTTCTTGAAGTGTCAGCCTAAAAATGTTGCTGGTGTCTGGAATTTGTGGACTTGGCATCACCCGAAAAAGCCCACACAGGGTGCAGTGTATTTGCTCCCAGAGACCCCAAGATACTTTTCACGACAGCATGCATGTTATTTTGGCTGAATTTTTAACTTTGTTTCTCCATGTGATTTCTATGTGGCTTCAGTGGAGAAGGATATTCTCAAGTTTCTAAATTGTTATGCAGCACAGTTTTCTTTTGTTGAACACCTGTGGTTTCAGCGGAGCTTGCATTATCCTTTAGTACCAAGTAGGACAGCCCTTAAAATTTTGCCTCTTATGGCAAATTGTTCTTTTTTTTCTCTTTCAAATAGCTGCTTAAAACAGATAACTGGGTGCTTATCTACTCTCTAGCCCTTGCTATACCTACTTTCTTATCCCATTTACTTTCAATTTATAGGTCTCTTAGCAGCTGAAGGGGGAAATTCTCAGAAAACCTCAGTGTAACATATATATTTTCCTACTGTCCCTAAAACTGGACAACTCGGCATTGTGCTTCCTCACCAAGGCGGTAAAATATCAATGCTACAGAGTGTACTGGGGAGTCCATCTGGAAACAAAAAATCTGTATGTGGATTTGGCGAGTTTCCCAGTCACTGCTGAAGATGTGGTTTCCTGAGAAAGTGAAAAAACGTGTTCCCAGTCAATACACGACTTTCCCCATCAGATGGTGCTCGAGGACAGTTATTGGGCACTTCATTCTCCAGCAGACAAACTGACACAACATGAAGGAAAAGTCTCTGCAAGATGAAGTTAGATGGGCCTTTTAGAAAGATCAAAAAGTGCTATTGAACTATTTTTTTCCTTTGTAGGAAAAGAAAAAAAAAAAAGATAGGAAAAGGCAAACCTCTGACCCAAATCAGAGCAAGAGTTGATTGAGAAGGGCTACCTGAGACACAGCCTGTGTCACCTGCTGCTGCCATTGCTACTGAAAAGAACAACCAGGATAGTTCCCAGAGGTGGTGAAGGTCTGACCCAGCAGTTGTGGAAAAGAGCCCAAAACGGGTGGGAGGAGCAGCAGTGAGGAAGGGAGAGAGCACTTGCAAGGAGACAGAGTTCCAGGAGACTCGTGATTCTGCTTCACAGTGTAGCCATGCTGGAGATCAGCCTTGATGCTTGTCTTCCGTGGATCTCAAAGTGCTTTGGACAGGTAACAGCGTGCTAGCATGTTCTGAAGCACCAAGAGCTTAAGACCGTATTTCATAAAAACAACCTCCAATTTGATGTGCTTGTACTATGGGGCACCCACTTTAAGTACCAATGATCTGAGCATGCACTGTACTAACGAACAACCAGCGGGGCAGTAAGGTTCTTGAAACCTGCATTCATTATTTAAAACTGTGCCATTAAAAAATGACAACCATCTGGGAAAAAAAAGGCAGCTTTCGTCAGATACAAGCCAATTGCTTGGGCAGTACCAGCACATGGAAGAGAAAGCTCCACATTTCACATTTATTTATTTATTTGGTCAGATTTCAGATGGGCCTGATATAAAAACCAGTCTGATCTGTAAGGAGGACATGGTTTCAAAACTGAAATCCAAACTCAGGGCTTCTTTCTTATTCAGACATGATCCCAATAATGCAGTGACGGAGTACCACTGACAATTTTACTGATGAAACATATTTTCCTGTTGAAAAACAAATTCAAATTTGTTTTTAAAGCTTGCTGGCTTTGTTTGAACCCAGGTTGTTGATTTTTTTTCCAAACAGGAGATGATCATTAAAGGATAGCTAAGTATTGCCTTCCACAAAAATCAGTTGTTGAGAATAGCCATGAACATTTGACTGAGATTTCTAGGGTTCACATAGCCATCCTTCTGCAGCTTAGACTTTGCATTTGACACACAGCAGAAACTTCCATAGCTGGAACAGAGGAAAAAGACTAAAAGATTGTGCCAATAGAAGAGTTTAGGAAGGCTTGACGTTTCAAATACATACATGAAATAAATATTTTGGAAAAGCTGTTAGAAGGAAAGTCTTAATTCCCATTTATAAAATTAATTTGTCAACCCCACCCACGAACCTTTGAAAGAAATCTACCCTGTGGTTTTAAAAGGCAATTCTGATTTTTAATAGTTCTTTCAAAACAAGCTTAAATAAAAAAAAAAAAAAATTAATCTTATTGCCCACAGATTTAGAAATGTGCTAACGAAAAAGAAAAGTTATGATTTCACAGTGTACATTCTTCAATTAAAGTTATCAATCTTGTAACAAGTAGAATGAAAATGATTTCTGCATTGTGCTGAAATGTGCATCTGTGCTAAAGCAAGCTCAAAACTTAAGACAGATTAAGTGGGACAGAAAGTGCAAATTCCTGAGAGCTACAGTTAAGTATCATTTATTTTAATGCACCCTCCCTTCCCAGATGCACTCAAATGGCAGCCATTTATGCCGGGATGAAGAAATCCGTGTTTCTTACGGGTGTTATTAAGGTGCACAGTGTCTTCAACTTATTCCAGGACCCCGCTGTGCTACTTTTCTGTACAAACAAATTAGACGGAACATTTTTGTTCCTTGGAGTGTATAGCTCAGACAAAGAAAAGATTATCTTTCCCCTTTTACAGATGAGGAAACAAGAAAAGTAAAACAAGTTGACCAGGGTCACAAGCATGAGTGAATGAGCTTTCTTGAGTCTCAGTGGTCCCTGACCCAAACAGGAGACTGCTTGCTTTGTTTATGTGCAGCGCTCTGCAACTATTCTACTGCTGTGTTTGCACTGCGACTGAGAAACTAAGGTGCAAAAAGCAATTTTGAATAAGAACGTTATTTATCCACTTGAAGTCTTCTCTTTTTAGGGCTTTGGGTGTCCTGCTAGGTGCTCTCAGCTCTTGTTGACATTAGTGAAAGTCAAGGTCATTCGGATTTCCCTTGGCGATTCTCAGTACCTTTCAAAGGTTACATATTGCCACAAATTCAGAAAGTAAGAATTCAAGCTATTCAGGTCTTGTCTCTGTTGCAACTCCTCGCTATAAACTGTATTTGTAATTCTGCTCCTACAGCTTGTTCCTTCTCTTCTTCCTCTTTTTCTGCATCACAGCTCTTCGAACAAACTGGGCTTCAGGAATACCTTTATTCTTCTTACAAAGTCTGTGTGATAGGTGCATTGTGCAATATTCAGTGTTACTCATATTAAAGCTCTGGTTAAAACAAGTATTATTTGATTATAAATAAAATCTGAAATTATACAGAATTTTAAGAACCCATTCCTCACCAGACTTTCAACAATGGTTTTCAATGGGTAACTGGGTATTGAACCTGCATGACTTGGTTCCACCAGAGATGATGTGATAAGGCACATTTCCATCCTATCTTAATAGTGGAAATAATGTAATTAAAGCATTGCCATAAGTTATTTATAAAAGAGATTTTTTTTTTTTTTTTATGTCTTCAGCTTTGCAACTGTTCCAGTATTCCCTCCACTTAGTTAATAGCATTGATTTTATCCAAATGGAAGTGGTTAGATCCACATTGAGGCTTGGTTGGTTTTTTTTTAATGGATCCCATAGTCTGATCAGATAGTTTAGAATCCCAATTTGACACGTCCATGGTTTATTACCAATAGTTCTCTTTTCGTATAATCAGTATGGCTGGTTCTCGGGCTTATTTCTCTGCCTTTCCCCTTGCGATGCCTGCCTAACTAACCGTGGTGGTGGCGTAGGTCTTGCCGACCCGTGGTCTGCAGACAAATCTTCCCTGCTCAAAGTGCCAAATCTTGGTCTCGTCAGCAGTGGCTGCCTGAACCCGATGGATGGCTGAGGCAAGGTGCTTGGCTCCTGCTGCTCTCCTCGTCCGTCCTGGCTCCCGTCAACTTCGTTCTTCCACTCCACCCTAAACTCAGGAGGTGGCCTCTGCTGTCTCAGTCTCTGGTCTCTCAAGATTTTCCCTGCTCTGGGTCTTAGATTGAGCACTGTGGTAGCGGCATCCAGCTCAGAGTCACTGCTGTCACCCACTGTTAATTGAAAACAAAATTAAAATTTTAGCTGCAAAATATTACTGTTTCGGGAATATTTGAATAACAGCGCACTGAGCACTAGCGGGCATAGAATAACGTTTCCCCGTGTTTCCCAAATTCAGTGCTTTCTGATTAGGCCAAGTAATAGACACTTAGCTCTGCCAGGACAGAAAATAGTTTTGAATTACAAACATCCCTCCCCTCAAAACTACGATTTTTAGAAAGTCCCCACGCAGCTGCTCCTTACTCACTGAGTGTTCTCCTGTTGGCATTGGCATTTCCCCATTTCTGCCTCCGGACATGGAGAAATCTGACTCTGTCTGAGCATCTTGGGGTTCAGTCCCCGCTTATGTCCAAGCAGGATACAGAAATGAGATTTCTCACCCTCACATCCCACGAAATCTAATCTGAAAGGCACTTCCAGAGCACGACATGTACAAGAGCTCTAGAAACCTGACTTTGGAAAAGGAGTGTCAAAACTCCACCGTGCAAAGGTTCTCCCAAGGTCAATGTACAGATGGGAGGAAACAGCCCATCCTTAACATGCCTGAATGTAAGATATCAAAGAAAATCCACAGGGCAAATCTCACAGGCTGCACGTGCTGCAGAATCCTTCACCCCCTCACAACAAGGCAGAAAACGGTCAAGGGCAAGTTGGCGTAATCATTCAGGGAATAAACAATCGCTATCAGGTAAAGCAAGCTGGAAACATTCTGGATGTGTACATGTGCATATATTTTCCCCAGCAGACTTCTTTTAAATTGTCTAAAACCTTCATCAAAACTTGCACACTTCAGTCATTTGATAATCATTTTAGCAATCATTTATGAATGCCTCAGATTTGTTCTCAGACTTAAGTCAGATATGATATGTTAAATATATCAAAGTAAAGAATTGCTTATTGTGCAACTGTCATAAGAACAACTTCCGTTAGTAGCCTACATGCTATTTCTTTTAAAAAGGTGAGGAAGAGGTCAACAAAATGTATCACCACATAATTGTCCATTCACCCAGATAATTATATATCAAGGAAGGTCTTCATCAGACTGTGTTTGCAGGCTTTTTCCCCCCTAAATATGTCAAATAATATAATTTTTGACAATTGAATAATCTGGAGGCACATGTCCTCTTTAATTCTAGGTGACAGTAGGTGACCTCTGCAGACATAACTACAGGATAAAAGGCATCCTACATTCAGGAAAGCAAAGATGTAATTATTAACGGACAAAACCGTGGTCTATTGCTAAATTAATTTGGAAGTGTGGGAGACTAATTGGGGTGGGGATAAGGACATTTGAGTGACTTTGCAGAGATTTAATCTTCCCAGCCAGAGATCTGGATGGTTGCTTGTCATGAAAGAGAATGCTCCTTAACATGGTATAAGCACGGTAATGCAACCGGTAATAATCAAAAGTAATTTATAGAATCGGGCAAAGTTTTCACATCAAATGGTTGTCTTCTTCCAGCTTTTTTATTTTTTTGTTAGAATTCAAGATCTCCAATATAAAACATTTGTCAGTTCAGGCAGAAAAAAGAAAAAAAAAAAGACAAGACATTTTGGTTGTAAACCACAGCATTTTGAGAAGTTCTTCATGAAAACTACGAAGCAGATGTCACGTCCTCATTCTCCTCTCTGGTTTGGTTTGCAGAGCAGTGTCCTCTACCCTAACCCCAGTGAGAAAAGAAACTAAATAGGCTCATAATCCAAGAGGGAGATCTGGACATCATGGAATAAAGACAAGGAGAATGAGCCATGGCAGTGTTTCTGGTGAAGAAGTGTTTCAGGCTGCTGCTTGCTCACACGAGGAGATGTGCCGGGAGGACAATGCCAGTACGGCATTTGAACTGAGAAAGCCCCACGAGGCTCTGCGTGCTGGGGCATTTCTCTACACTCAAATACCTGCTTTAGCACCTATCGCTTTTAATGCTCTAAGACCTCTGCTAAATATCCAACACCTAGAAATATGCTATGTAGGTATTAACTCTAGAATGAAAGCATGTGAACATAGTCCATGTAACATTTATTTGAAAATTAATATGCTGATTTCCCTACGACATCCCTGGAAAACCTTTCCTTCTATGTAGGCAAAATGACTGCAGCACAGTAATGAGAGAGAGCAGAAAACTTGTCATTACCTCTGGAAGATGTTTTATTTCTCACTCGTAGTTTCTCCGGGAGTTTAGTGTTTTTAGGAAGTGAAAGGAATCTTTTTGTATTTGCAACAGCCTGTGCAAAGAAATATAAGAAATGTCGAGTTACCGCAGACTGAAGTACCTGCATAATGTATGTTAAGATACACGACTAAGGCTTGAATGGGTTTATGTAGCTAAAGGGCTAGAGAGTAGTTTGGGATTAGCTAATATGTGATCTTTTACTACACACTCAAGTTAACACCTTTGCTGGGTGATTGCTGGGTGAGGTCTGTGCTAACTAAGGTAAAGACCAAGTAATCTCAAGCAGCTTAATCAAAGCAACGCCTAGTGATATGCCCTCTGACATCAAAGTTAATAAATGCATGCTCTTTAACCTCAACCTTACCTGTGCAGGTTTTCCTAAGGAAGGCAAATGCTGCAAGCACGGCATCACTTCATGCAACTCCCGTTTGAAATTCATTAGTCAGCTGCAAAAATTTGGTTGTGACTGAAGCTCGGGCACAAGAACTAATCTGTATTCTGATCCTGCAAGCGCTTTATACATATAAATGACTTTATACAGTTGACTAGTCACACTGAAGTTGACGGGGAAGTTAGGCACCAGCGTGATCATTTACCAATTCAGGGCATAAAATCCGTGTTTTCCCAGGACTAAGCTGTAAAGGCCCTGGGTGCAGAGCACACCTCATACTTCCTGGAACATAAGAGGTACTTTCCAGGAAAGGTTGCTTTTCATTTAAAATTCAAAAATTTCTCAAAGGCATCCTTTCTTACATTTGTTACAAAGATTTTTTTAAAACCTTTACAGTCTACCAGCTCTCCCCTGCTTGTACCATTCACTGTTGCACACTCAAAAGGAACCTGAAAGGAAATCTATTTTCCATGAGACATTTTTCCTCTTTGGATTTTACTGTGCTGCTCAGGACCACTATGCTTCCCTCTGCAGTGAATTTATCCAAGGATGATTATTTTTAAAATTACAGCCTGTGCATCTTAAAAAGCTGTCAGACACCCTTTTTTCACGTCTCAATCCTGCTCAGTCTCTTCATTATTCCACCTAGTACGTCATTTATTTGTATGACAGAGACAATATATTAACTCTGGTTGAGAGGGGAAAAATCATTCAGAACCAGACTTATTGTCACAATTAAAGCCACAGTAACCCTAGTAATGATCATAAATGAGATACAGCACTTATTGGAGACATCATACCAGCCTCAGCTGCTGAAGGAACTCTATATTAATAAAGGTAGCAGTCACTAAGTATTCCTGTAACATGCAAATACGTATTTATAGGAAGCATAATTTCTCCAATACCTAAAATGAGAAGATAATTTGAGGGTTCAGCTTCCCTGATGAATCAGCATGCTTTGTTCAAATATGTTTACATACAGTTTAAATACAGCTAAATACAGTTTACAATGAATGTATCGCAGGATTGCCTCAGACAGCCAAATGTCATCATGTCACACCATTTTTTTATGGCGGAGGGCGTTTTCGTATTCTGTGTCAAAACCTGAAGTCCTGACTACATTTGATGAATACTAAATAGCCCACAACATTTTTTCAAATGAAGTGCTCGACTTGTCTGACTCAATCAAAAGTTGTCCTCTTTCCCATATTTTGGAGCATACTGTAAGTATTCTGTCTGTATCAGAGTAATTTTTGACCTTGATCATCCACACCTCACCAAAATGCTGATAGAGAATACTGACTATCCCTTAGACATACACTGTGTATGGAGCCTGTTCAGCTCCTCTGAGATAAAATTATGGCAGCAGATCCCACTCCCATATCATATTTTACAAGACTGAAGCTTTGCTAAAGGTGTCAGCACAAATTAAGGGGCCCACGTGCGCAATTCAAGATGTGAGGGTGACATTAGATGTGCAGTTGTCTTCCAAATTCAGGACATTTTTTTTCTGCATTTCAGAAGATTTTTTTTCTCTGCATGAGATTTAGCTACAAAGAACTGTTTTCTGTAAAACAACTAAAATGCAAGTACCGGTCTCTCTCTTGACAGGCTGTTCGTCTTCCTCAGGCTCTCCCTAAGGCTGTGCCGGCGACGGATCAGAATTTCTTTGGCCTGCTTTTCATTTGCATCTGCAGCCAGGCTATGTCGGTTATATGACATTGTCTGAAATATAAAAGCAGTGGTTACATGCTGAAAAGCACAATGTCAAATGTGTTGAACTATACACACAGTGCAAAACAGCCTTTTTGTTAAAATCCTTGCAAACAAAATCATATTGAAAAACAAGAACAGTAATTATGCCAGCATTTTTTTAGTCATCTGCTTCACAAGCACCTGCTTTTTTTTTTTTTTTAACCTGCTGATATTTGTAATGAAAGATAAATTGGAAAAATCTGGCTTAATACAGTGTTTACCCCCACATTGGACTAGCTCAGTCAATATGTCAATAGAGGATGCACATTTGAAAGCGATAAGATGAATCACCCAGGGGGAAGACATTTTTACCTCCAGCAAGCTGAAGCTTGCTCCGCTTTTGAATGTTTTCCAAGGACTCAGACATTCAAACTACTTAGCCACAGGAGGGTAAATGTGAAATGTCCTTTTGCTTTTATTTCACTATTTTTCCAGCTCATCACCTCTGCTCTTAATACAAACAACTTCACAACTGGAGGCAAATGGGAAATCTAATCTCATATCATGAAGTGACCAAAACACTGATATAAGTGTGACAACATTGGTTGAATTTGCACGTATGGTCCTTTTCAAGTAATGTAAGTATATTATAGATAATAACAAAACAAAACCATTAATCTTTATCCATAGTATAAGATCAAGTAACCTATTTACATAAAGGAGTATGAATATGTTGCTGTACGTATGACAGGACATGGATCCACAGGCAATAGAAGTAAATATCAACATTAATTATTATGCTGTGGTACAGCAGATGCTGCACTAGCCCAAAGGTATGTTATGAAGGTAATCAGTATATTCAAAGATTAGTGGGATGTTTAAGTATGCAAAACTTCATCCTTACTCGATGTCGTATTTGGTACAGATTCTTTGTTAATATTTCCCGCATGTTTTCCATTTCAGTGGGAGAAAGCGGCTTTATCTTTCCTTCATGATATTCACTGTGGCAGAATAAAAAAGGAAAATAGAGGCAAGAGAGAGAGAGAGGAAGAATGTTTTTATTTTTATGATTGGGAATTACATTCGAACTATTTCCTTTGTTAGAGTTGGAAACAACATTTCAAAGCAACCGAGGAATAGGTGAAAACGTAACATGTAGGAATGAAATCGTGATCTCATTTGAGTCAGTGGTAAGGCTGAAAACTCAGTCTCCAAAATTTGATATAAATTACATTCAATTGTAAATCTGATTAAGGTGCTTTTCAAAATGCCCCTCAGGCTTCCCCCGTAGCTATTCACAGCAGATGGGCAGGAACTGGGTTCAAACCCAGCTCCGCTCTACGTGGCAAATCAATGTCGCGGTGAGCAGCTGCCCTTGTAAAACTACACGCTCCGGACGAGCACAGCTCTCCGAGCGCTTCGTGTGTGAGCTGCAGGCAAAAGCTCCCATTTCACATCCGCTTGCTGTTCAGGTGACATTTAGACACAAAGTGTCCTAAATCAAAGTGATTATCCCGCCTACAGACTGGGCTGTGAAATCAGTTACGTGACCCAGCCGAAACCGGCATCGCTTGCTTACCTGAGAGACACCGACGATGGGACCTTGCTTATCATTCCGCTCTCTGCCATCTCAATGGCATGTTTGATTTCCAGCTTCTTGTATAAAGAAACAATGCTGGATTTGGGCTGGTTCTCCCGGATTAGAAGTCTTCGCAGGTACTTATTGTCAAACTTTTTAAACCTGTACATGAGGCAAACCAACCCAACCAGTTAATCTTTACTGTGCATAGTTAAGGAAAGCCAATATACTGTAGCTAATGCAATTGTGAAGGAATTTATTCCCTGGGAATGTGTCTATTCATATTAACGACCTACTGCTGAGTAACATAAAAAAGGGTCAAGTTCATCTTTGCTTCAGATAAATAGTCTTAACCTGTGTTTTGGTTAATATGTTAATGGACAGTCTCCCTAGCAGCAACTTTAAACTTTTAGGTGTTCTGTGTTATTAGACAATATTATTTTTATTTCTCCATTTTCATCAAGACAAAGAGAACATTAAATATTTACTGTAATAACAAATACAAGGTCTAAATTTGCACTGACTGCTTTTTCTTTGAAATTTTAGCCTGCTTTTGTAAAACTTTGGAAGTTCTCCCTTCCTCTAAAGCAACTGCAACACTCTTGGATGCTTGGTGAAAAAATATTGATTACAGCTGGGGCGATTTTTTTTTCTCAGAAAATATTTTGCCTCCGGCCATTCTGAAATTATTCCTGAATTTGGGTCTGAAGGTCATGAAGAGGTGGGACCCTCCTTTTCTCCTTAATATGTTAATTAAAGATCTCACACAGACTGGAGGAGAACCAGGCTGAGTAAAGGAAAGTTGTACCCATGTCACATATGCATCTGTCACGAGAGTGCCCTCACTGTGCTGCCCTCAAGTCGTTTGGAGAGGGCTCTTCTCAGCCCTTCCTGCTGGTGATGTTCCTCTTTGTAGAAAACACTTAAATTCTTGTTGGAGCAGTGACTAGAAGGTGGGTGAGCAACGCCCACCCTTTGGGTCTGAAGGATTTGGGTGTAAAAGAGCGTGCTTCTAAGAAAAGGGGAGATAGATCCAAACCAATGATGATGATGATTCAGCAGCTAAACTAAACACAATAATTATTCAGGTATTGCTAGTGGTAATCTTCTTAACTGACACTAAGTCTTAAATAATACATACCATCAAGAACTGTGGAGCTGCCTGCCATTAGGATCTCTCATGCACCTCACGCCAGCTAGCGCCTTGATCTTTCTAGAGAAAGTCCCAAAGCTTTTGTATGCTTCCCGTCAAATAGGGAACTAACCCCTCACTTAACACCCCAGAGACATGCAATTTGCAGGAGGAAAGTTGGATGGGACGAAAGGGCCAGCAGACATACAGGAGATGCTCTGAAACAGTCAGAAACAGGGAGAGGACACGCACTCTCAGAAGGTACCGTACTTTCCCCTGGGATCAGAGGGCTGCCTTTCTTCCCAGATGGAGATTTGGTTCTACTTGCTTGTGGTTTAGTAAAAAGACATTGTTTTGCTGCTTCCCCTTTGTAACCCACACATTCTAAAAACAACCATCCGCTTTCAAGATTAAAATGCTGAACATGAAATCTGATGCCCAACAGCCTTCGTTTGTTGCTGCTGAGCCAGTTTAGCCTCTCCTGTATAACAAAAGTTTTAAATGGCATTCTTACTTATCTCTCCAAAAGTTGTGACCCCAGTGTCCACACACATCTTCAATTCCAGTCTTCACGTGGTCAAAGAACTAAAGAGGAAATGTTGGTTCATTACATAAACTTACAGACACGGCTTGGCTTGCCCTTAGGTGTTATTAGTTCGTAACTTACGTCAAAACAGAAAAGTGTAGTCAGAATTCAGGATGATACTTCAGTTTGACTAAATGTAGTCTAACCAAACTCAGAGCCAGACTCTGTTTTGTTCTCATGGAGCTTCCTTAGCTCACAGCCCCAAAAGGAAAGAAGTTCGTTACTAACTTCCTCAATGTCAGTATTGCTCAGCTCCTGCCTGAATCTGGAGGTAACTTCCTCCCCCCCCCATATTTTAATTTCTTTTAAGTTCCCTAACCACTTAGGGCTATGCCTGGGACTTCTCCAGGGACTTCTCCAGGCCTCCAGGTATGACTTTGCAGAGGAGAGAGCCTGAGTGGGCAGCAGCTCCCCACCTCAGCATTAGCCCCTCAGGATGCACAGGATGGAGCTGCGATAGCCAGCATCAGGTCCTGAGCTCCAGTGATAGGGGATTGTGGCTCACCTCAAAGCATCCAGGGCACCTGATATTAGAAACACACTCTTCCTCAGTTTATTATGGATTACAAAAGAGTGAATCGGTTCAGCTAGAATCTCACTTGATCCCCAGAGGCGGCTCGTTTGCTCTTAATTCAAGTACCATAGCAGGGGTCTCTCAAATTCAGGGGCAAATCGTGGTAGGTATGTCCAAAAGATAAGCTTTAAAAGGACTGACTTTTAGATGCCTAGATTGACTTCTTTGTTGAATGTGGCCCTTATTGTTTCTCATTTTTAGAATTTCAAGCCACCTGCCACAGGTATGCTGCAAGGACAAATACATTCAAGAATATGCAAAGCTAATAAACTGCAATAATTGGAGACATACACGTACCAAATACAAATCCATAAGGAGGCTGATGATGTGAGAGTTAAGTAAGTTTAAGAGTGTGTTTAGGAGGAGCTTGCATTTGTTTAATTAGACTAACTCAAATGCAATGTAACGTAATTAAATTGCCAAAGCTTTCCTAATGTAACCAAATTCTAAAATAACACGTACCTTACATGTGAAACAAACTACAGAAAGTTAATTTACCTCAAGAGGTGAACAATTAAGAAAGTGAAGATTCCAAAATAATGATACATAGTAATGCTAATTTTGGTAATTGCCAAAGGTTAAATACAAGCTTTACAGTTATTGTGCTTATAAAAGCTATCAAAAAGAAGTCTAAAAGAGTGTGTGTCTCTCTGTAATACTATATGCTGAATCCTTGTCTTACTGAAAGCCACTAGGAGTTTCATCTGTAGGAGGGTTTCATCTATGATACTGAAGCTGCAACATACCCTGTTATATATTTCTTCACTGACAGCAGGCTGCTTTTTATTTGACCTTTTGACATCAAGAAACTCCACCAGTGGGCGAATTGTTATTCCCTGTGAAGAAAAAAAAAAAAGAAAAGGCACATAGTTCTGGGTTTTTTTTTCCATAAACATAAAGAAAAAACAAAGCCTTTTGGTCTTTTCCATCTCTGTTAGAGCATTGAAAATGGCTGTGGATACCCTTTTAGCTCTGGATATCCTTTCACCTTCCTAACCCCAAAATCCAGCTTGACACAATACCTATAATAGTGAATTCACTCTTCTGATTAGCAGGTGTTGCACTTAGCTATGAAGTCCTTGTCAGCACACAGACTCCATTAATGCAACAGAAGGAAGGAAGAGGCTCTCTAGAGCTGAGGTCTGAGATGGGCAACCTGACAAACCCCATCAAGAATACATCAATTACCCCATCCATAGTATTTTTAAACTTTTTTTTCAGTTTTGATATTAGAATTAGTACTAGAGTATTAGTATTAAAACCTAAAAGTGAGTATTAAAAACTCTCACTTGTTTTCTGAGTTAATAAACAGATCTCCCGTCATTCCAAAGCAAATATATAAAGTTTTCTTTTTAAGTGATTACTTCCAAAAGAGGTACTCAAAGGTGTGTCAACAGTAGCACTAAAATTGCTGTTCGAGATCGCGACACTAAGTCTTTTTGTAAATATGTGTCCTTGCCTGACTATTCTCAGAGAAAGAACAAAAAGTTTTGGCTATCCCAGAATGATATAATAGTTTTGAACAATTATTTGTGGAAGAATTGACATAATTTATTTGTATAGGTGCACTGGCACAGGGGAGAGGAATGAATCTCTCATGGTGTTGGTATCAGTCCCTACTATCCCAGACAACCAGGTCACACATTTCTTTTCGTAAATAAATCTAACTTTACCTTTAAAGTAGTCAGGTTTCTTTGCCCCATTGCTCATACTGGAACACTCATCCTGAGCCTCATTGTTCTGATAATTAGAAAGCTGCTTCTTAATTGCATCATGGCCACTCTGTACCACTTTGTTCTTGTGCCAACATTTGTCTTTTCAGTTTAAACAGTGCTCCTCCTTCTCTGGTGTTCACTCCCTCACATAAACAGTAATTATATTCCCTCTTCTCCTTCATTTTGCTAAGGCCAAGGCATCCTGGTCTCCTTTCACACAACAGGCTTATCAGTCCCATGATCACTCTAGAACATGACGCTATTCTCTGATGGAAATACCTGTCTCAGTATGTCTTCAGATCAGATTTGCCTTTCTTCTGTCCCCGCTGCATTGGTGGCTTAAACTCTACTCTGTTATCAACCAGTACACCTGTGTCTTTTTCCCTTTCTATTTTTTTCCAAACAAAAGGTTCCCATTTCATAAGAGAAATCCCTAGCAAGAAAGTCCTAGCAAGAACACGTTTGCACTTATTACTGTTGAATTTCATTGTTTATCATATTGGCCCTCAGTTATTCTCTTCTTTCTACATGATACCCCATCTTGCTTTCACCCTGAGAAGACCTTCCAAAGCCCATCATCAAGGAGCATCAGCAACAAAAAAACCTCCTACATTTATGTGCCAGGGTCAATAATGTGAGTATTAAACAAAACCATCCCCAGGAACCATCCTTGAGGAATTCCATTAATAACATGTCATCAGCCTACTATCCAACCAGAGTGGTCGAATGCTGGAGCAGGTGCCCAGAGAGACTGGGGAATCTCCATCCATAGAGATATTCAGAACTCAACTTGACATGGCCCTGAGCAACATGATCTAGCTTTGAAGGTGGCCTTACTTTGGGCACTGGGTTGAACTAGAGACCCCCAGAGGTCCTTTCTGACCCAAAGGACCATGCGCTTCTATTTCCCTTTATAGGATAAACTGTCAACTCCTTCCTCATCCTAATGTCAATCTAAACCTCAGTTTAATGAGTAGTTAAGCCTACAATCTCCTACGTAGCCCCCTCCCTCAAAGATTTTACAATAGTCCAGTTAGATGAGATTAGTCTAGAAAATAAACTGCCTTATCAAAGAATGACACCAGGTTTCCCTTGGTAAACCATGCTGTTTTTCAGAACACATTCCATTTACCTCCATATTTTAAATTATTCTATCCTTCAAAGTCAGGTTTCACAGATTACATTCTAAGGTCAACTAACTGACCTCCAGCTGCTCCAGCCACCTTCTCCCCTTTCCCAAGCAGGAGCACAGACACTTGCTACTTCCCATGGCACTTTTATTCATATAAAAGGCAGGCTAAAAATATACATTTTTTCCTACAGACCTGAAATTCCATGTACTAGCCTCTCACATCTCTCTCACCACTCTGGATAATGACCCAAACACTTTAGTTCACTTCTCCGTGCCCTCAGTGTCTTCCATCCTCTGCTAACTGTGCACCATACCCAACACCAAACTCCTGAGTGAATGCACAACTTTAAATATTCTAACAAGGAATTAGTGCTGGGGCTGTACCCAGATTATCTCTTATCTCTATTCCAACCTCACTAGGTCTTAAATGCTTAATACTACTTATATGTTAGCATGAGTACTTAATATCTGGCATACTTTTGCTACCTATCTGCAGTCTGCATAGCATTTTTTTTTTAAACTGTGACCATGGAGAGTACCTTCAAGTACGTTCCTTCCAGTAAGTTACAACATTTGTTTTTCTACCCACTGCTTATTTACAACCTGTCTGAGAAAGAAGAAGTCCAGAAGAGGAAAGGCATTACCTGAATGAAAACAGTAAAGAATATCACCACGATAACAGCAGTGATGAACAATTTCTTCCTGGGAAACACAGCAGGAGGAAGCAGAAATACAAGTGAAAAGCAAATAGCTCCTCGGAGGCCTCCATAGGCGATAATAAATTGGTCCTTAAAAGTGAGAGGAATTGTCCGGAACACATTAATGATCTGAGTCAGAACAAAAACACCTGAGGGAAAAAAAACAGAAATAAAGGGAGGAGGGAAAAAAAGGGAAAATAAATTACACAGAATTCCTCCACAATGCTAATATTTATTTTAAAACACTTTTGCTTCTTACCTATATATTATTTTTTATATCTATTATTACGTATATATTAGCTATATATTATTATATACTATATATATTGTACCTGGTCTAGTGGGAGGTGTCCCTGCCTACGGCAGGAGGGTTGGAACTAGATGATCTTCAAGGCCCCTTCTTTCGTACAATCGTAGAATCATTCTATGATTCTACAACTCTATGATTCTATGATTATTAAAGAAATTAAATGTTACTTAGCAGCTTGAAAACACCATGGAAGAAAAATTTAAAATGCCTAAGGAGCATCATCTTGAACATATTTGTTGAGGTAACCACCTCAGGTCAGCTGGATTTAGGACCTGAAACAGGCAATTGATCTCCACAAGACAGCTATATCTGCTAGACTGTACCTCCAGAACAGCAATAATTCTGTGTCAGTATAGACCAAGACTCCTTTTTTTTTTTTTTTAATAGGATTTGAGGTGATTTTGAACACTTTGGCTTGTCACCTCCATCAACCTGTGCTCTGAATTCTGCAAATTCCTATTCCCTCACTTAATTTTACTTGCACAGACAGGAAGGATGCAGGACTGGGGATGGAGGGAGAAAATGTTAGTGCGTGCTGGTGTACTGAAGGCAAAGGCTCCAGGAATGTGGCGGACTGGAGTCAAGGTATAAAGGCAGGTGAAGGGGGCAAGCATGGGGGCCAGGAGCTGGGGGGACAGTCAAGATGCTTAGCTGCTTTTCAGCATAAGGTATTAATTGTGGGGTTGCAGCTGCAGGGGGGAAAATAGTCTAGATTTCTGCACTGGAGGGAGACTTGGGAGCTGGAAGTAGGGGTGCAGAGGCAGACCAGAGGATGAGCCGCCACTACACACAGAGGGACCGAATCACTACGTAGGAAACCGTAAGACCTACGAGCCTGACCTGCACCTAAGTCTCAAGGTAAAAGAAAAAGAGCTAGTACTGCAAACTCAGGAGGGGTAAAGCAGTTTCTTAGAGGATTTCTTTCTTCACAATATATACCTGAACAACACTTCAGCTACAGCATTTCCTGGTTTGATGCCAATGACTGGGAAAATCCCAAAGTTAGTAAACATCAATAAAACAAATCCCCAAACCTGTTTTATTGTTGCACAACTGCTAATTCTTTTAAGCAAAATTTGCTTATTGGTAAATAAATGTTTACTTAAATACTCTGATTACCAAGCAGACTGCCTCTGACTTTAGACAGGCAGGATCAGGACCAGACTGATTTCTGGGTTCCATTTTGGGAGAAGATGGAAGCTGACCCTGAGATCTAGGACACCTTACAAATCAGAAGACCATTCTACAGGCTGATGGGACTCTGTGTAAATTTTGGCATTCTCTACTTGAGGAGAGGTAAAAAGTTTCCTTTGCAAACAATACTGATGGGTAGTCTGAGACTTGCTTACCCAGTGCCCTCCAGATTAAACAGAAAAGGAGGGTGAAGCTAACGAAGGCCCAGTTCCACTCATGGTTCTTCCCAACTGTAGACACTCCCATGAAGATGAAGATTAAAGTCTCACTGACGCTGCTCAGCATCTTCATGAAATACTTTATTGTCGTATAGGATTTTTGGGAAACATTTTCCTCCACGTATTTATTCATGGTCATGGCACAAGCTGTAATCCTGCAAGGCAAACATTACCCTGTATTTCATTGGCTTGATTTTTTTTTAGCCTCTCTCATTTCTACAGAATATTATTCATTTTTCCATAGTCCTCTTTAAATACAAAGCATAACTTATTCCATAACCAATCTCAAATTTATAGACTTGGTAAACCTACAGTTTTGGGCACGAGATTTTTTTTCCACTTTGGGGAGTCTTCTGAGAAGACATCAGTATATGGAGAGTTTTGTCACACGCTCAATCCACATGATCTGTGCAGGGGCCACTCAGACTCTGTGTTATGAAAGAGACAGAGCTGAGGAGAGCCAGGGGAAGCCTTGGAAAACAGGGATTGTTGCTTCTGTTGCTGCTGAGGGACATCAGACAGCATGGCAACTGCACATCCTGGGGTAGGACTTCACTACCTTCCCACCAGCAGTCATCCCACCAAACTATACCCCTCCTCAATGGTAGTGACAGTAGCCAGCTGCTCTTTCCAGGCAAAGTAAGCAGCAAGGCAACAGACGATTTGTCATCCTCCACCACTCTAGGCCACTGCTTGCTTAGTCTGTGCGTAGGGCTGACCATGGACCCATAGGAGAAATACACACCCAGAAACCACACTGGTGCTGTTGCACATTTAAAGCCTCTACAAATGAATGAAAAGGGCATCTCTGTCGATACATGAGAGAATAGACAGGGCTTACTGTAAGTACGCCTACGTGTCAATGCTCTGAGCCTGTGTTAGTAAACAGAGTTTCTTAACCAGCAGGAAGAGCGAAGAATGACATTAGCGGCTGTACATCACTTGCTCAGTATGGTTGCCCATGGTGCAGGGATGGCTGAGGATCACTCAGTTAGTTAGAAAGTTTACAGGATTCAGGATAGTTAGCAGAGCTGGCTGGAGGATAACCTCAAGGTGGTGCCTCAGTGTAGGGAAGCACAGTCTCAATTGCCTAATAACTATCAGGGTGGGCAACTAAGGCAAGATGTGTTGTGAAACAGCTGTCACTCCTGCTTCTCTTATCTAGGGCAAAACCACGTCTTCTCTGATTTCCCAGTTAAAAACATTATACACACCCATGTATGGGTTCTCAGTCAAACCATGTACACTAAATCTAAACAGAGAGAGATGTGTATTTATGTTGTCTTTCTGAATGTAGCCCACAAGGACTTGTCCTACCGTTACTTATCCCAGTTCCACCAGGTTTTCAGCTTATAATTATTTGGAGAGATCTCTTCCTATTGAAATTTCCACACTGCGCTCTCTTGTGGAGGAGGGTGGTAGGTTTGCCAGCATCTCTGGAAAACGTTGTAGAGGACTCTCCTACATCTCATGGAGATCCCACTGCAGAAACTCTTTTCCTGAGAGTGTCCTGCCTCTAAGCCAAGAGCCCCATCTCTGAACAACTCAGACATCCCTCAATGTGGGTGTAAATGGAAAGGCAGACTGATGGAGGGCTCAGAAAAAGCCCACTGACATTATGAACACAAGTGTCTAGGTTCCTTTTTTTACAAGAAGGGACTAAAAAAAAATATTTTGCAAAGCAGAAAGGGGAATCCCAGAAGGAGCAGTAACTTCAAAAGGACCTCCACATAGTAAACTTTCTTAGCTTTTTGCAAGAGGGTGTCCATAGCTGCAGCTGAGGCTGTAATCACTGGCAGACTCTGAACATGTTTCTCCTAATCAATTAAAGTTAGTTTTGTCTAGAAATTTCCTTCTTTTACGTGGAGCCAGCATGGCCTGCTTTGGAGGACAATGGCCAAGATCTGAAACATCGTTGTAGATCTCTGACCCCACCAACACATCCGCATCCCCAAAGTGACTGGGCAGCATTACTTTTGAGGGACAAATCTGGGAGGACACATGGAGACTGGGAGAGGGCATGGTGTACTTCGCTGACCTCTGTCAAGTAGCACAGCTCCTGCAGGCACATCAGGGTGAATAAAACCCAGGAAAGAGGGCCTGATGTGGGGACAGATGCAGTTCAATGGGGCAGGTAGTGGCTTACAAATACAGGTAGAGAGGGTTTGCTAGCAGAACAGTGCACCTAACCTGGACTTCACCCTGCATTTTCGTCCCCCTACACTGTAATAGAGATTTCACCATGGTCTTGAAGAGAAAGATCCTCTGTGGCCCAAGAGTAGGATGTCATGTGGGAAGCAGAGCTCATCGTGGCTACACGGTATCCACCGCGGGAGAAAAGATGCAGACTTCACAAGCATGCAAGCTTCCTCACTGCAATGCTCAGTGGTTTAGGTAACGTTACTAATTTGAGCATGTGGTTGGGACAACAGAGGTCCTGCATTTTTGTGCATAGAGACAGAGTGCTGATGCTTTTCACAGCTCTCCTCCTTGTTCTGATCTTACAGCTGCCCAGACTGGGGACTTGTCATAGATCCCACCATAGATCCCACAAACATACGTGCTTGCACCTGCCAGGAAAAAAGTGGGAGAGGACCAGGGCCATGCATGGATTTTGTCCTGACTTGGAGTGATGACTTGGCCAGGACATACACCCAAGCCCAGAAGCTGTCAAACATTCCCAGGTTCTTCAGTTTACACATAGTTCTGGTGACCAACCTCAAAAATACATGTGAAGAAGGGTCTCAAATCTACTTAACGCTTTCACCCTCCAGAACTTTCACATTCAGTGGCAAACCAACTCTTCATAAGCCACAGGCTGCACCAACAGACCTACAAATATCTCAGGTTATCTCATGGGTTGTGACACGCTCTCCTGTGCGTGCACAGCTTGTCTGTACAAGTGTAACAAGTCCGATGCATCCCGGCCACCTCCAGCCAATTGCACACACAGTGGGAGCTGGCAAGTGCCGGGGCAGCAAATGAAATATAGCGATAAGGCAGCGGGCAGGCTGCAAAACGGCCATTTCCAGACCCGCGGCCGCTTCAGAGTGTCAAAGCTCACTGCTCGAAGCATTAGGGCTGTCAGGTCTGCATCAAAGACAGAGCAAAACACTCAGTACTATTTATTACCCTCTTAAAATAAATAGTTTTCATGATTACAGTCATTTAGGAAAGCCCTGCAGCTTGGGGAGTGGGGAAGCACGCTTCTGGATGTGGTTTGTTTTTGGATCCTGAGGTAATGGAGACACTGTAAATAGATGACTGATAAGAATCTGTCACCAGATTAATCAGGATCTTTGCAAGCTGTAACTTAAAACACCTACCATGCTTAACCACTAGAATTTAAAGGGGCGATGCTCTTATACAGATATAATATTAATTTCAGTCACAGTTTGCATTCATTCAGCTAGTGTCAACTAATCGATGAGTTGGTTCAGCAGTATAACAAATAGTGCTGTACATTATTTGTTACATTTCAGGTAAGTAATATTCCACAGCTAATCACTGCTTAGTTTATGAATCTGGTATCTCTTCAGAATACTTATCTACATTAGAAAAAAAAACCTGTTGAATTGTCTTTCATTTGAAAATGATATGTCAATATAGTATTAGTATTTAATATAAAATAAATTTCTTTAAATATGCAAGATTTTATGTACGTTATTATATGTTCTTCCCAAACTAAATTTTTACTGCCACCATAATCTAAGAAAAAGCTTAGGTGTGTTTTATTTTACATTTCTTATCCACACACATTAATTCTGCCTTCCACTTCTGTGGCCTGAGGTAGTTGCTTTGGTCAAGAAGGGGAGGGAAAAACCAGTTAATTGCAATTAACCTGCAACCTTCTGTGCTTCTGAAGAATAAAAGTCTTCCTGTACAAACAGTGCAGTTTCTGTCATGACTGCAATAAACTAGGCCACAGGGTTCAATCCTCAAGTTTCCTTGACCTACTAAATTTACAGTAGTTTCAATGTTTGCTCCTTTCAGCCTGCTAACTCACTGTTGCAAAAAAAAAGAAACACATATTAATAGTTGTACTGCTCCACAGCCTTTATGAGAAATTAGTAAGCAGAAAATGCAGTGTTACAATTAGAAATGGGACCAAGCAAAATAAAGTTCAGATTCACATCTGTGTGTTTTATAGCCGCGCTCCTGATTCAAGCCCGGCTCTAATTACAGTAGAAGCTCTTTCCTCTCCTTCTGGAGAGGACTTTCTTACTGCAGCTCACATGGACGTGGCTCAGTCCCTTTGCTATTTCAGCTGGGTAAACCTGTGCAAGGGTTATACAGGGATGCTCCAAGAATTGTTTGTCTCCAGAACGAGTTCACAGACTTTTCAGAATAGGGACAAGCACCTTTCATTCCCCTCTATTCCTCTGCCAGTGAATTCCTACTTGCACAGAAATGAGGCACTCTGTGGATGTATCTTATTTATTTGATAACGCTGTATCTTTCTGCTCATGTCCTCCACCTAAAGTATGGTACGGCACGTAACCACAAAGTCTCACCGAGTATCTCTAGGAACCTGGTTATGAAGGAAGTGGGAATCGATAGTGTAACAGACTCACGTGGATATGGGTGAAAAAAGGGAGATCGGGCAATTATTTCCTATAGGATGAACTATAAATGGCCACAGAATCACATAATGAATAAACAACCCGGGTCGTAAGGGACACTCCAACGTCATTTGGTCCAACCACATGCTCAAAGGAGGGCTGACTTTAAAACCAGACCCAGGCCAGCATGCCATGAGTCACTGGCTGCAGAAACCGACAGGGAACTCAACACCGGTGCACGCTGCACTGTGTCACAGAGCAAAACACTCTCTGCAGTTCAAAGCCTAACAAAACGTGAAAAGCACAGGGCAGATTTACTCCAAGGGGATGCGGAGATGACAGGAGGTCCAAGCCCCTCAGCAGCGCTGCTGGGAGGGGGCACGCTTCACCTCTCACAACAGCTGAGACACTGCATGGCTGCAGAGAGCCCTTCCTGCTCCCCCTGGGTGCTGTCACCGACGTATCCAGCTCTGCTGGCTACCACAAAATACATTTACAGTCAAAAAACCCACCTATACAGGGCATTTTAAAGATAGCTTATTTTCTATCGGGCTGTTGGAGGGAAAAAAATACTTTGTGTTTCCTCTTCTGTTTTGCATCCATGCAGGGGCCGCCGTTAGCAATGAAAAGGAACGGGTCGTTAGTGCCACGGGAAGCACTGGTGTGCTGGCTGCAGGCACTGGCGTGCGGTGGGTCCGCTGAGCCACCAGCAGACCCGCCGTGCCCTTTCCGTTGCATCCTGGATGCAGCACGTCCAAAGCAGTATTTTCATGCAGAGGGCCACAATTTTTTCCATGTACAGTTTAGCCACATGTCTTTGGTTTAGAAGCCCTTTAAGTATTTGATCATAGGATGTCAAGGACATTTGACTTAAGAAGTGGAGGAAACTAGAAACCACACAAATGCTATGAATAGAAGCTAGGGAAAGAGATGGCACATTGATGAACTCGGTCAAAGTGGATGCATATGTTACTTTATTTAGGCTCATATCAGAGAAAGAAACCCATGCAATCTTTAGCTCTTTACTTATATTAAAGTCCTAACCCCTCCCGTTTCATAGCATATTTCTATTTTTATGCTACTGAAATCATCAGCTGTAAGTTTCCATGCAAATTTCTTCCCAGCCCCAGAAAACCTTATGCTGGCCTGACTATGATATCAAACCTATCTTCACTTTTCTAAAAGATAATTATCAGACAAGGTATTATCAAGTATTAGTGACACTCAGAAGTAACATCTGAGCTTTCATAGAAAGCTGTGGTCCTAATGCCAGAATGACTCATATTTGCCACTAGAACAGTACAAAATCATTAAAGAAGATTGGCCTTTAAAAATATTACTTGGAAGCAGAGCAAACTGTTCAAGTATATCAAACTCTTTCTAAAGTTGAGGTTGTTACAGTGTAAACAGCATGAAGCGAGAGGCTGTGCTCTCTCTTTACTGAAGCCCAGGACTGAAAAACCAGGAGTGAAAATATTTTTATCTGTTGGAAGTGGGAAGAATAATATTATTTTATACATAATGGTGTATACAGAGAACATTGTAACGCGCAGGCACACATGTCAAGATAGATACTAAACTAAAAGGTTATATCACCATAGGACTAGATTCTGCAAATTCACCCAATTCTTACTGTGCTTGTGATCCAGCAGGAGTTTGCCTTAATGATATACACATTGTCTTTATTGAATGGTACTTACCAGCTGCTCACATGACTAAGTGTAAGATGCAGTTTCACAATATATTGGCATCGGAAGCAAAGCCAGTTCATGAAGTTCCCAGTTACCACTCCCGCTCCCTCCCAGCCACCGCTGCCCCTACATCACTGTGGGCCACCCCTCAGCCATGCCCTTATGACTAGTTGTAGGGTCACATGAGGACACAGGTCACCAAACTCATCCGAGTTAAAAATAACCCCACTGAAAATAAAAGGGATTATTTTTAACTTGGAACATTTCAAAGATATGGTTTACAGTGTGATGCCATGAACGGTTTTAGTGACACAGCTGGTGTGGTGGTAAGCTGAGAGAATGGGATGGAAGCGGGAGGGGAGAGGCCGGAAATCCTCAAGCCAGCATTGCTGCCATGCACCGTGGAACGATGCCATATGGCAAAGTTTGCAAAATCTGGTCCTCTCTGCAGTTTCGTTTGGCATTCTTACTTGGGTGCTATTATTACTGAAGTTTGGGGTACTTACGCCATGATGCCCGAGAGATGAAACATTTCAGCTGTTATGTATGACAAGTAACTGTACAGGAAGACAAAGAGTGGCTCAATCACTCGGATTTTATGGGTGAAACGGGTGGTAAAGGCTGCTACAAATCCCAAAAGGATTCCAATCAATACTCCACCGATCCCCACTATAAAGAAGTTAGCAATCCCAGCGAATATGTCAATAACCTTAATTGTGCGCATCTGGCAGAAAGACTTGAACAAATTGTACAGGACCTATGAGGAAAAAGAAAGCACATTATGTTTCTGAACTCTTCTTCATTTCCCTTTGTGACATTATGTTCCTCTGCTTCAATGCTGAACTTTGAATTTCTCTGTCTACCTTGAACTCACGTTAGAGACACGCTGTTGTTTACCTCTGGCATATTACTTGTCATCCATAAATATCAGGGAGATAGACAAAGAAGGGTAAATATCACTATTCCCATTTTTGCAAATGGGACAGATTACTTAACTCATGCCATTCTGCAGGCCAGGAGCAGAGATCCATCTAATCTTTAAACTCATTTCTTTGCAGAAATTCTAATTCCTCCACAAATGGGCATCTCAGATTTTCCCCAGAATCAAAGACATAAAAATGAGGAGGAAAAAATACAGTTTCATAATCAGTGAAAAATCACGTTATTTTCAAATGTGTTTGATCTACATAAGACACCAAGAGCTGCAGTACTGAATTGGACCATAGATCCATCTGGCATGGTGGGGGCAGGGGGGGGCAGAGAGGATGGACAGTGACCACTCCAGGGAGTACAAGAAACATGGCATCCATGGAGTGCTCTTTCTCTGACTTATTAACCGTTAGGAAGCCAATGGTTTAAAGACTTTTCAAACTTTAGATTATTTCTAGAGACTTCCATTTAATTCCCATTAAAAGACCTGTTACCATGTGTTTGCCCAGTTTAATTTTCAAAGTGTTTATAACCATCCTCCCAAACAAACTGGGTCAATGGGATTATCACATTCGCTTAGCCAGAGAACCTGCTTGTTTTACACAGGAAACAGAATGATGCAAAGTCCACATTTCTCTAATATCCAGTATTTTAGTTACCACAAAACAGACAACAATGGAACTGGTTACTCTTAAAGAAACCTTAAAGGATCTCCCCATTTGCAGACCTAATTGGGAGATTTAAGCATCGCCTGGTGCTGCATGTACGCTCCCAGCCATGCGACACCACGATGGATACGCAGTCCCCTTGTACAGATCTAAGCTTGGTCACGGGCACCTATTCCTATCACAGTGAGTTCACAGGCTAAGCCACCGTGGTCATAAAACACCTGACTTGTCACCTTGGACAGCCTGCAGGAGTTAAACCTCTGCTTTCTTTCTGGACTTCTTAGTAAACCAAACAGGTTTCTCTATCAGAAACGCTATTTGAGAGAACAATTTTTTTTTTTTTCAGTACTTGCATTGTCCCAGCAATGTAGGTGTTTGAATAGTGCGTGACTGGGAGGGACTTGTCATGTTTGCAGTCTTGTTCTCTCTCACATGACAGAAAGTAAGTTGTTCAGCTCTTCTTGGCCAAAATCTGATAGGTCTTACAGAGGTAAAAGTTCTCACTACAGACCAATGCAAAGGCACGGCCTATTGGGTCCTTTGGGCCAAGTAAGTGAAAGGAAAGAACTGGAAAAGAAAAGAAAAAAATATTTTCCAGAGCAAGCATGAAAAAAAGAAGGTTAAATCAAACCTAGCATGGTCACCAGCAATTTTCATTAAAAAGCAACAAACAGGACAAAAGCAGGAGCATGAACTATTTATTTGATAACAATGATGCCCTCAGGAGGAGTCCATCCAGGAGAAGTGTCCTTTCTCACCTGGACAAACCCCTTCACCTTGCTGCTCTGAGGCAGACTCCCAGCCTTTTTGCCCCATTCCTTGTTACTATGTCTTGTGCAGGACAGGAAAGTAATATGATAGGCTCCACTGGTTTTCAACCTGTTTTGATTTGTGGACCTTATGGATTTGCATGAAAAGAAGTATACCAGAATTAAGCCTCTTGAAAATAGATGTGCCTTTGTTAGTCACTTTATGAGGACCTCTCAGGCCACAGACTCCCAGGACTCCATGAATCACAGGCTGAAATAAAAATAATGTTGATTGTGTTGTTTGCAAGGAGAGGAGTTTCCCCGCGTCACTTGTTGAAACTTGGGACTACCCCAGAGTTGCGTTACTCTTCAAGACACCTACAGAATTTGACCTGGCAGAATACTCCCTTGGGACGAAGATGATAGTTTTCTTTAACTGGAGTTTTAAATAGCCTTTTTTATATTTTAAAAAGTAACTATATAAGTATATATAAGGCAAGTCTCCAAAGTAAGGCCACTGAGAGCTGCTTGTAAAGAAGCATGTAACTTTGATCTGCTCAAGCAATAGCCTTTCCATAACATCACCTCATCCTCACAGCAAAGAATTCACCCTGCAAACAGAATGGAGCCTGTTGTTCCCACATACAGATGTCCCCATAAATAATCTCAAGTCTGTTGCCGTTAAGTTATTTGAAAGAAGAAAAGCAATGTTCTCCTTTGTACCTCGGATCAAAACCAGACCGCCGTGGTAGAAGCAGCAGCTAGGACTACAGAATGCCATGAACACGATTTTAATCTCATTCCTATTGTTCTTTATTTACACTGCTGCAAATGAGATCAAAATCAGGTTCACTTCCCTTTTACTCTACAGCAGTTCAGTTTTACAGCTCTCTCTAAGCTTTCAGGTGAGTTAAACAACATCAACTCTAGTCACATTTTGTAATCATTTGGTATGAGAATGGGTTTTTTTTTCAAGTTCCAGATTTGCATTTACTCAACATCCTTCAGCTGAACTTGCTGAAGGTTACACCAAGGAACATAAGTCACCAATCACTTTTTAATCTTGTCTCAGAGTATGTTTGCTCTTCCTAGACTCTAGTTGCTTGTTTTTATCAGTTCTGTTACAAGTTTTTAATTCTGAAATTATTTTAAAGCACTCTAAAATAATGTTTTCAGTAGAGGCGGAATACAGAGGACTGCTGTAATGTTTTCTAACATGTGAATAATATTATTGTAATGACACTGGCTCCTTCCTTGTGATTTTAAGCCCAGAATTGGAATTTGAACTGCTAACACTCAACCTCCGTTGTGATCTTGCCATTTAAAATCACTGTGCTAGTTATCACTGACTCAGTCTTTCGGTAAAGCACCGACTCTGAATGAGAAGACAACTGGCAAACATTGTCCTCAGCCAAATTCAAGCTCCAAAATTCCACCAGTGGGGGAAAAGGATCATCCAAATGCATGAGCATATCGCTAAAACTAGCAGGCATGAAAGACCTTCTGAGAAACACAGCAGGGCTGAGATTCCTGAGAAAGCACACCTTGCTTTGTAGCTAAAATGAAGGTGTGGTGGCAACTTTTCTGAAAAGGGAAAGCACAGATGACACTGCTATCCTAATGAAAGCTTTTATTAGGAGCAGCCAGGCAGTGCAAGTGGGATAGCAGGAAGAAGGGCTTAAAGTATTTAGAAACTATGTTTACTAAAGCCACACCGTTCTGCACTGCCCATCTGTGTAGCCCCTAAGGTTTTTTGATACTGCAGTGGCCATAGGAATCAGGCAGCTTCTGGGAATGGCCAGCCTGCCTCCAGGTCCCTGCATCCCACCGGAGGAACCTGCCAGGGTAGGTGGGACTCAAGGGCTCCAGCAGAGGAAAGCTGGAAGGTGCTGAGCTCTGCCTGCTAGCTGGTTTTGCCAGCTCTCTTGGTCACACAGCGAGGGCAGAGGAAGAGAGAGCATTTACAAAATATTGTCTCCTTTGAGCAGGGTAACCCCGGCAGCACCACGGTGAGGACTGGCCTGGCAGCACCGCTATGGACAGGGGAGGTGAGGTCCTCTGAGGACACCCCACGGGGGATCTGTGTGACGGCCTGGGTCACGTTTTAAGTACAATCACATGATTGCAAGTGTGCAAAATCATAACAAGGAACCATTAGCAGACCAATGCTTAGCATGTGGAAACCACTTGATCTCCTGCCAAGTGCTACCTTTGAGCGATGGCTGGGAAGTAAGACCCAAGGTCCTCTAAATTCCTTTCACTCCTTCATGAATATATGTATGGCCAGTTTGTATGCTGGGCTGGCCCTACAGACCCCTCAGAGTATCTCCCCTGTGTTAGGGCACCTGGGCAGGCATGCCGTGAGAAAGGACTACATCCAAAGAAGGCAATAATGACGCCTACAGGAAAGTCACGCATCACGGTTATTAAACTGCCATGCCAGTGCCTATAAAAATGATGTTTTGGAGTAATTTGCCATCGGGCAGTGGCATGCGTGAATACTTCCGTCATCAGGATGCAGTGTTTTCCTAGCAAATCTTGCTGGATTAACTGCTGCTCCAATGGAAAGGTGATTGATTTTGTGTTTGGAAAAAAGATATTTTGGTTGGAAAAATCCCTCCCCTCCCCCCCCAAAAAAGTTTAGCATTAACATAAAACCAGAACTCTTTCCCCCAGAAAAACTTGTGTGAAAATTCCACCGCATGAGTGGCCATTAAGAGTAAATAGAGACAGACACAGCTGTGGCTGAACCGCTAAGCCTTTTGAAATTCAGTATTTACACCAGCTTATTTTCTGGAGTGGCTTAAGCACCAGTTTGGTAATGGCAGGCAGTTTCAGCTGTGAGCTAGTGAGAAAAGCTAGGCTTTAAGGCAAGCCCGTAAGAGAGGATGCGATTCAGCTGTCTGGGTAGCAACAAAATCAGGAAAAGCATGAAGTGCAAATGAAAAGAAACAACCAGTACTCCCATGGACACACAAGAAATGATCAGTACCAACCGATCAGACTAAATGATGAGATACACATGTGTTAAGCGGGTGAGGCAAAGTCCTAGAAAAGGGGAAAACCAAAGGACAGTTGTGCATAGAGTGGGACAGAAATAAGAAGCCAGTGACAGAGACAGGGAAGGTGCAGACCCAATTCATGAATCTTTCTGATTCTTCTGGTATCTGAAAAACCGGACCTCCGTGTCTCACAAAACAGAGAGTGTGCTGGGACATAGTTGGCATAGGCAGGATTTCAAGAAAGGCATGGATGAACGGGAGTAATGTCCCAGCCATGGTGTCACCAGGTACAAATGAGTGGCATCAGGGGTGTTAACAGAATTTGCAGATTGCTGTCCTCAGGTCAGCACCACAAACGCAGTTCAGCTAGTTAATGATTAGAAATTACTGCCTCCAGATGGTTGTCCTATCTCATCTGTAGCCTAGGAGAAGTGTATTGGTGGTCTCAGGGCAGTTCCAACTGGGCGGGCACATGCAAAAAGCTAGCATCAACCAGGTCCTGTGCCATCTCAACGGCTTTCCCGTTCTCCCTGTCAACATGCTGGGACATCCCACATTGGCCTTTGTCCCTCTCCTGTCCAACAACATTTCTGCAGGTGAGGAAAACCTCCAGTATCAGATTACAGAAGTAACTGAATTAAAAGATACAGAAACTAAAAGAGATCAGGTAGTAAAATCCCTAGGGCAAATATGCTACCATTGCACATTATCCCGGTGTAGTAAGACCACTGTAGTTTCTAAATCTAAAGTTTAGGGAATGACATAAACACATTAGCACTCCTGGACTTCCATCTATTAGCAAACCGTAATAACCAGATACAAAGAGATCTAATGGAGTGGCATGTGAACAATCATTTATCGTTTTTATCAACTAATCATTTATCAAGTAACTTACCACAGTTATAGCATCATTCAGCAGAGACTCTCCAAACACCAGGATGTACAGCTGCTCATTGACATGAATATTTTCAAAAACAGCTAACACCGCCACAGGATCCACAGCTGAAATGAGGCTGCCAAAGAGCAAATTCTGCAGCAATGTGATATCAGTCAAACCAAATGCACTGATCTGGCAAATTCCATAAAGTGAAATCCCAATGCCGATGGCGTTCCAGAGCGTGCCCACCACGGCATACCAGAATATGGTACCAAAGTTCTCAAAGAAAAGACGAGTCGGCATAAAATATCCAGCGTCGAGTACAATGGGTGGTAAAAGATACAAGAAAAAAACATCACTGTTCATTACAGGTGGGGACTTCTCCTCTGCTCCAAAAATAATCCCACCAAGAAGCAATCCAACCAGAATGAGAAGACAGCTTTCAGGCACTATTGAGGGCAACTTGTGATAGAGATGAAAGCCTTCAAAGGAAATTCAGACACAAGAAAGTAAAATGGTTATTTGTACAGAATCCAAGAGATTATTCTGGATTCCACAATCTTAGTTTCTATAGTAAACAAACAGCAATTTCAGGGCAATTTCATTTTCATTGCAAAGACTGAACCGGACCACCACAACAGGTCAAAGCAAATTTGTCAGCTAAGGGCAGTTACTTCAGTTAAGTTGGTGGAGAGTCAATTTAATAGCTAGACGTTCCAGTTAATAGCTAGGCTGGTGGGAGCAACTGTGTGCAAGGGTTCTGTTTGTGAAAGTGTGGGGATTTTTGTGATGTGGAATCCTCCAGAAACACAATCCAAACACTTTTCTAGAGCAAATTACATCTAGACAGAGGAAAAAAAACCCACATACCAACCACCCCTTCCTCCACACATAGCTTCACAGAGGAGTTCAAGGAGTACATTCATTTCATTTTTAGAAGTCTTTTTAAAAGAGTTCCAAAGCTAGGGAGGGGAACTAGCACATGTGACCTGCACCCAGCCACCCATGGTCACTTCCTCAGCCACTGTGAGGAAGCATTTACAGCCACATTATTATTCATTTTTAGCAGAGCCTCCAAATTAATTTCACAATAACCAACATGTTTTCCATAAAGTGATAAGTTGTAGCCTGTATTATTATGCTCATTCTTCTGTATTATATGCATTGCAATAGTGTCAGGAGTCTCTCATAAAGATCTGTGCAAAGTACTGAAAAAATAAATAAACAAAAAGTTCTGATTGAGGACTCAATGGTTGAATGTTCCTTAGCCTACTAAAAGTCTCCAAGCCACGCAGTTTTGATTTAAAGATTCCCATTGCTTGCATGAGTTGACTGTTTTAAGGATGATTTTTGGTAATGAATGGGAAAAGTTTTTTTTTTTGGAACTTACTCTGGCCAATCTAATGGAACAATCAACCTTATGCACCAAGGTCACATTCCAGGTCCTGGCGATGCCAATCTTTTCCAGGCTCCTCCTTATCTATATTTGGCCTACATAATTATATAGAAAACTATCCACACCCACAAGATCCCACAACTCCTGCGTAACTAAAAAGCATTTAAATTATTTTAAATGAGAGCTGCATGGAAACACTGGGTGTGGTAATAACGGGCGCCTATTTCAGTAAAACTATTTCAGTAAAAATCACACCTGTAGTCGAAACAGTTAAATTAGTGCAAGTTTGGTACAGTTCACATCCAGTTTCCCAGTTTCAGGCTTCTGTATCTTGCAACACCTATTTTGTTAATTCTCCTTTCATTATAGATTTTTTCCAGGTAAAAGAAAGTCTGAACTTATAATTAGGAAAAACAAATGGTTAAGAAGGATCAAAGGGAAAGCTGTTTTAATCTACAAACTTTTTGCTTACATGTTCTATAACTATTAAAGCTATTTCTTAAAGTAAGCAGCTAGAGCTGCATTTTTTTTTCCTTTCTGGATGAACACAGATTGCTTTTTAATATTTAGAAACACAGCCTATGTGACTCATTAGAAGGACTGCCAAATTCACGGTCATTCTTCAAAACCAGAGTCACCAATATCCTATATTGGCAGAACAGGTAATGACCCTGGAAACCCAAGAATTTGCGGTTGAAGACTTGACCTTTCAGCCACTTGCACATAAACATTTTATGGTTTGTCTTAGTTTCTGCAGTGGCAGGACACCAAAATTTCCAATATAGTGATTGAAGTTTCCCCTGAGTAAGTAGATTTTGCTAAAAGAAAAGTTTTTTTAAGCCCTTCAAAAGTATCTTAAATCATTTTCTCAATAAAAATTGAAAAGGAGGGAATTTTTGTAAATGCAGCTTTTAATGAAAACAAAAACCATCCCAACCAGTTGTAATGCAATGGCAATGAAAAGTCTATTGCAAATATAAAAATAGAAATCTTTTTCTTTTCTTCTTTGTAAGTCACTCTTTGGAAAGTTCATACCCTCTCGGAGCTTTTGGGGCTTCACCTCATCCTTAAAGGTAACAGAAAGGCTGCCACTGAGTTAAATGTGCTTTTTAGCCACATAAACAGCATCAAAACTCTTACAAGACTGCCTGCCTCCATGAAAGGCATTCAAAGGTGACCAGGGACAGGCTGTGGTTCCCCATGTAAGGGCAGAGAGCCAGGATTTAGGATTCAGTGCACATCAAGTCAGGTGCAGGTGCCCTGCAGGATGAGGGACATTTTCCTTGCTCTGCCAGACCCACAGCCATGTGGTCAGGAGCGCCCCAGGAGCAGATCCCCTGCAGTACATGAATACTCAGACTTTTATGCTGAACCCAGGACCACAGCTACTTCCTCCTCCTCTGACCCTGTTCTTGGGCTCCTGACTATGCACTGACCCAACTTCAAGAGGATGGAAGACGTTTACCCTCAGGCCATTGGGCATCAGAACACTTGCCTGAAGCGCAAGGTCAGTATTCTTCAAGCTAAAAGTCCTTAGAGTCCTGGTTTCCTACTTCTTGGGTGAAATCCAGTGCACTCTGATGCTGGAAATGCCACTGAGACGGTGTACTTCTGATTATACCTGAGTTTTCCAAGGGCCCTCTGAACAGCTTAAATCTTTTTTTTTTTCAGGAGAGAAGTGTTGGAAGGATACCAGCTCAGTTCCCAGAAGAAGCACTTCTAATCGTGCATTTGTGATTAAACTTAAGAGTAATGGGCATCCAGATCAGTTAAGACAACTTTTTGCAGGTTTAGTAGCATAGGAATTAAGCAAAACTGGGAGGTTAAGTAGACTAGTCTCACTGCCTAGAGACTGCAGCGTACTTCATATGCACTGGCTCCCACCTAATATACTCCTGGAGTCCATCAGCGTGTTAGTAACATACCTCCCATACGGTATCACCATACAAGTTAATAAAGAAGTAGAGGTAGCCAGAAAATAACAATTCCGTTCAAGGCAATGTCTTAGATTTCAAAATGTGCCCTTGTTCTATGCTGGAATAAAAAGCACGATGTTTCTAATGTCTTTGTGAAAATGTATCTTGTCAAAATGTTCAAGTTCTGCTTGAGAACTTCAGGTTTTCCTTTCCCGTGCTGTCTCTTTTGTTCTCTCTAAACCTAGCCTACAGCACCGCGATCACAGCCAGGACCTGAGAAACCTTTCAGATGAATCCCCTATAAAAATAAGCAAATGCTGGAACATTTCAGCTCCAGTGCAACTGCAAAATACATTTGTTCAAAAAGCATCCCGTTGGGCGCTAAGCAGGCGCTGCAACAGAGTTGTCCTTGGGGCCCTTCACACACTGCGAGAGCTGTTATTAAATGCGACCCTATCTTCTGAGCATCTTGCAGCTGAAAAGACCTTAGGGGCTCCGGTCCTAAAGGTTTGCTACTCGGCTGTGCCAAGCGTGAGCATTCAGCGCCTAGCCCCAGAAAGGAATTTGCGATGCCAGATTAAGCACCGAAGTTTTCCTGGGCAGTGCAGGAGTCTCGAGGTGGATTTCACGCTGCCTGGCAGGACGGGGGCGAGATGCCTGTGCTGCCCGGCAGGAACTTCTGGGGAGAGGAATGCACCGGAGAGCCTCCTCAGGGCTACAGGCAGTGAGATGGGCTGGAAAACCCCTCTCCATCCCTTTGAACTGAGACACATGGCCCACTCTTAGTAACGCAGTAGGATGTGGCAGAGCTGACATTTCTGTGTCTCGGTGGTTAAAGAGAGCCGACATTTCTGTCTCAGTGATTAGAGAACTCTGCCCACCTGGGCTACCTTCAATATAAAAGGCGGCACAAGCGAGTGAAAAATCGACGCTGTGGGAATGTGCCTTAAGAGCAACGGGAGACTGTCCCGGGAAGGTTTACCTGATGCTCTCACTGGATAAGGAAGCACAGACGGAGCTCCAGGAGCAAGAACTGGATGTTCCTAATTCCAGTCCCGGAGTCAGGGCGCCTGCAGATAGGTGTGGTGAAGCTGAGCACCGCCACACCTACGGCCTCTCCTGGATGCGGCCCTCATTGCTGAGCGCACGCACACTCAGAACAGCAGAGGCAGTGCCCTAGATTAGCCACACCAGCTTTCATTTGGTATAACTGAAGGGATTTAAAACTTATACGCATTTTTCCCTCACCTATCCTCTTTGCTTGTTTACGGTACTGCAGTCAGATTGGAAAATTAGTCAAGTCACTTGGGTTTTTTTTTTTACTTTTCAGATGCCTACACACTAGCAAACTATCATGATTGTCAGAATGTACAGTCCTACAGAAATTATATATTATTGTGTATGTGTGTGTGTTTACAGGTTTCAAACGGCTTCCCCATAATCTTTAATAAAAAAGAAACTTTTTCACAAGTCTTAGCTTATTCAAGAGTTCTTGCTGTAGCCAAACTCAGAAGCCAGAGCAATTTTACAATACTCAACTGGCTAAGATAAGTTCTTTACCAAACTCTGTATTTTCTGGCTATCACAATTCGTGATACATTTGAGTGTATTGCATTTGAACTCTGCCCTGATTCTGCAAACACCTAAATACATACTCAAGATTAAGCATGCATCTTCAATGCATTAAGAACCATGCATCAAGATACATGCATCCTTAATGGATGCAACACACAATATTTCTGCAGAAAGTCAGGAAGCCATAGCGAGGTGCTTATGTAGAGGATCAGGCCCCCAACTACACCACTAGCTGTGGCAGGAGGTGAGTACAAATTTTCGGTTTTGCAGAATCCTAATTACCTGACCACTAAAAAGAATGTGACACAGTCTATTTAAATGTCCAAAGTAGAAGTCAAAGTTTTATCAAAGTGAGTGTGATCATAGCTTTTATTGTAATCTAAGCTGCAAAATCAAGACTTCTGAATCAAGCAAGTGGAGTATGAGTAAACCCTTTTTTTTTTTTTTTTTTTTGTTCCCACGGCTTTATTCCTTCCATTATCTTCTAGTTAAGAAGATACAAAGTTCATCATTTGCAGAGATCTACTGATTTTTAAATAGCTCTCTAGCATACCTTCACCTGACATTGTTTAGACTATCATCATGTACTCATTTTTCTGTTTGGGACACAGAGAGCTAATTAAAAACATTGTATATAAGCTGCACAAAACACGGTGAAACTATGCAATGCAAATATTTTCCACATGAGGGAAGAGGTGGCCTTTCTTACTCATTCGGTGCCCTCTTTTTTGTCTTTCTGGGGACACAAGTGAATGGTGGGAAAGTACAATGAGAAGGCTCACTCTACCCTCATAAATATTTGCTTTCCATCGATCCGTCATTATAGCGGGCGTTATTTTAAGAAGACGAAGCCGGTGCTCAGATGACAGCGGGGCGATCAAGGAACAGTCAGTCGCGCACTGGGTGAACTCCGGGTTTTTCAGTCCTCACAGCCCCCACGGTTAACGCGGGGGGCCGGAGGGGATCTCTCTTCTCCTCCGCACCGATCCCAACCGAGAAAACCCCATCTTTTGCCGGCCAAATCACGCCCGGGCATCCCGCCCCGCCGAGGAGCATCACCCTCCGGCCGCCCCTCCACCCGCGCCCCCCGCCGCCAGGCGCAGCCCGGGCGGGCTCCGGGGGGGCGGAGGGGCGGACGGGCGGCCCGGGGGTGGGGGGGGTGGGGGGGGGCAGAGGGGAGGGAGGGAGGGGAGGGGAGGGTCGCCCGACGTCCCCGCTCACCGATCTTGGCGAGGGAGGCCAGCAGGATCCAGAGGGTGATCTCGAAGGGGATTTGCACGTGGGGGTAGTCCAGGGTGAAGACGTGGAGCCGCGTCTCCTCGAAGGCGGTGCCGCTGGGGCTCGGCGGGGTGCCGGTGCCCATCGCCGCGGCGCCGGGCAGCTGGCTCTCCGAGGTGGCCCGCGCCTCCGCCGCCCCGGCCGCCACCACCGCCAGCACCGGCACCAGCAGCGGCAGCAGAGGCGCGGCAGGGCGCGGGGGACCGCCGGGGCTGCCCATGGCGTGTGTGTGTCCCCCCCCACCCCCTGCTACCGGCCCGCCGCGCCGCTCGCCCTACGGCCCCCGCACCGCCCGCCGCCACCATCCCGCCGCCGCGGGCACCTGCCGCCGCCGCGGCCCCGCCGGCTCCGCCTCCTCCCCGGTGACTGGGCGAGTCCCGGCCCGGCGCCGCCGGTCGGCAGCGGCGCTCCGCCCCCCCCCCCCCCCCCCCCCCCCCCCCCCGCCCCCGGCCCGGCCCCGGGGCCGCCCCCGCGGGGCAAAGCCGCGGCCCGGCCCCGCCGCCGCCCCCGGGGCCGCTGTCACACGCCGGGAGCGCCCGGGCGGGGGTCGGGTGCGGGAAGGGGGAGTGCAGACAGCTCCTACCCCCCAGCGCATCCCGGGGTGAAGGGGTCTGCAAAGGTGTAGGCGTAGCCGGGGTGGGTTCTTTTTGGCTCCGAGTTACTTTAAGAGGCGTTTGTATACAGCCGGATAAGTGCACATACACACAGATATTTGTATAAACTAATTTAGAGAGTTCACGCACTCTGTAAACATACACCGACATGTACACACCTATATGCACACACACATTACACTACTAAAAATAACTTAGATATGTGTATATGTGTATGTATCTGTAGATACATATATATAGGAAATAGGCATGCATATATCTGTACATACATACGTCAAAATTTGTATGTAAATATATACACATGTATGTGTATATGTATGTATATTTTAATTAAATAATTTTTATATATGTGTGGACATATGCATGTATGTGTGTGTATGTGTATACGTATGTATATGTACGTATATATGTTGCCATTACCAAATAACAGGAAAAGCGCTTCTAGCAACTATATGAAAGTCAACATTCTGCTCCCGCTAATTAAGAGTTAAATTCTGCCAATTTAGAGAGTTAAAAGAACATATTCTGTACAAATATATATATATGTAGGTTCATACATATGTATATACTTGCTATGTAATACATAAGATGTAATTGTATGCAGTATAGAGTATCTAATATATATTTAATATATAAAGTAATATATAATATATGACTATATATAGTCTATATGTTACCCCTATCAAACATGCGACAGGCACAATCCTGTTCCTGTTAATTAAGAGAGTTAACATTCTGTTAATTCAGAGAGTGAAAAGAACACACTGTATAAATGTATATGAGTGTTCATACACACAATCTGATATATGTGTGTATAAATATAGACCTAATAATACATATATATGTGTGTGTGTGAGAGAGAGAGAGAGAGAGTGCGTGTGTTGCCAATATTAAACATGTGATTGGCAAAAGCCTGTTCCTGAAGGCATTGGGAATTTGCCCTGGATTTAGCACGGCCGGTATTCCATCAGATATTGCTGAGCACCGGCTTTCTCTATTTCCTGAAAGGATGGAATCTCAGCCACGGTGTGCTCATGACTTCACCACTTGTGAGTAAGACAGTATTCCAAAGCTCAAACTCATAAAATCTTTATAGCACATCGCTCTGCGTGCCTTTATAGCAAAGCATGCCTGTCTGAATTTCAAATAAAACAAAAAGAAGGTAGTATGAGCTCCCCTTTTTTTTTTCCCCAAATGGCAAAAAGTAACCAGTGGCTACCGTTTCCACAGTGAGTTAAAGTTAAAGCTCAGAGGCAATTAGCTGCATATCTGTAGCTGTCATTTAACCCCAGAACCTGAAAATAAGGCACTAAGCCTGTGGTTTTAATGACAAATTTAAAAACATGACACTAATAAAAGTTTTTTCTTTATTTTATGTACGAGCCAGCCAGGAGAACACATTTGAATACCAAACCAGTGTACACACCATCTAACCCTCTAGCTGCATGTGGTATCTTCACAGGTTCTTTTATTTGTTATATTAGATTCTCTGAAATAAGAGAAACAGATAAATATTACCAATTCTGAGAACATTTCCTTTATATGGAAAAAAATACAAAAAAGAAAACACTCTGTCATTCCCAAATCTCCTGGTCCCTGTCAAAAGACGATCCATAAGACAAGAAATCTAACCCTCAGGTGAAGGAGATAGCCTTATCTCTCACATGCAAATCAGACGTAAATCATAAACTTAATTCAGTCTAAAATCATAAGATCAGTAATTGCACTTGCACGTCTCATTTTATGACCTTTCCTGCAAATGAGGAAAGCCTTTATGATAGTGTCAATACCTGCTCTCCTACGAGCGATGTTACAGATCCTCACCAGTTAACTGCATGCAGGATATTGCACGGGACTGAGAATTATCTTCAATAATGTCAATGAAAAAGCATCGGCAAGAGCGAGCTGGCCAAGGCTATTGGAAGTCTAATCATTTATATATTGTCCCATAGACCCTTTTCTCTAACGTGACCTCATAATCCCCCTCCGTGCTGGGCTACGTACCCCCGTTCAATAGTCACAGCATAAATACACTGTAGAGCAGGGAACGGGACCACCGTACGATAGCCCCAGAGGTGTTTGGAAATCGTGAACAACTGGCTGAGGATTTGCAGTTTGGCACAAGAGGGGAAAGAAGTCTTTGGGTGGGAAAGTGCTGAGGCATGAGAAGGTGGAGGAAGGTCTCTTCTCATGGGAAATATTCTTCATTGCTGCCCTTTTCATCACAGGCAGCGAGGGATGACAGAGCCCGGCTGCTGCGGACTGGCAGGGACAGGGCGATGCTTTGGCACCCAGGTCATGCCTTTACAGTCACAGTTTCTCCCAGACACAGGCATACGGACCCTTCCTCAGGGCGTCGTCCATGTATTTGCCATTGTTTGTCCTCTTACTTTCCTCCTCTCCAAAAATAAAAGGCCACACAAAACACAAATCCTTCTAGCTTTGACACCGCTGTGGGTCTGGGTATTAGGCTCATTTTTTTTTTTTTTTTAATAATATTATGAAAATGAGAAGTTATTAAATGGGAAGAAAAAAAAATGAGGGAAAGACATCATTAATCCTGATGCTGGTGATTTACATGCCAGTAATAAAAAGGGAAGTAATGCATTGACACAGACCCCAAAAAACTGGGAGAGCAAAGAAAACTGGAGTTGAGATTAATTGCTAAAGTTGATACTGTCTATTGTTACACCAAAATAATCTATTTTATGGATGGATTGTATAGAAGAGAATATCCAACATCTGGATGAGAATCACCTTTATGTCATAGCATGACACAGCGGGAAGGTGGACGATATTTGACTTTGGAGCTTGTTGAAATGGGCGCAGTGAAGCTCAGTACAGTATGAGGTGCTGCAGGTCTTGTGGAGTTTCTCTCAGTATTTGCAGCCTGTGCTGCTTTTCACTGCCACCAGCCCTCTGCAGCTGGTCCCACAGATGCTGAAGGGTTTCACCACCAGCGGAAGGTCTTTAAACCCAGGCAGAGATTTGCCGAGAGAGCAGGGCAGGGTATGATATGCCCATTATCTCTGCTTCACCCAGGTCGTATGAGCCAGCAGCAACGCTCCCCTCCGGCACCGCTTGCGCTGCGCCCAGCCCTGCTGGTATCTGCACAATAAGCAGCTCCTCCTGAGGGCACGTCCGAGGACATCATCACATGGAGAAAAATACTCCCGAGTCTCCAAGCTGCCCGGGGAAGGGAGGGAGGAGGGTCCTCTCGGCCTGGCAGAGCGATAGAGGAGACGTGAAGGTGTGTCCCTGGCGCCACGGTGTCTCGTTATGGCTCTGCCCCTGACAGCTCAATGCATCTGCTCCCGCTTCAGAACAATTTTCTGTCGGGTCGCTCCGCACCATTTCAGTGATAGCACAAACAGAAAGCACGTATGCCGCACTTGCCTGATTGCATCTGATGCATAGAGGACCTTCCCGCGGTGCCCCCACCAATGCCTCATTGCCCACGCTGTGCCGTGCCATCTGCACCCGGGTGCACTTTCATCTCTCTAATTCTGCTCACAGGCATCGTCTGTTTTACCAGATACAGTGCTAACAGCGCTTCACGTGACAAAGTGCATGCTATTTTATACATCAAGATGGTAACTCACATTAATTCAGTTTGTTTACCTTTTAATCCATTTATTGATTACTACTGGAAATTACTCCCAGAGCAAGGAACCGCTCAGGCTACCCACAGCGTGCTGTTTCGGAAAGAGAGGCGTTGGTAGTCACGCCACGCGGGCTTGCAAGAGTTCAGGTGGTTCATACAGGTGTTGTGACAGTTTAGTTTGACTTTTGCTGTAGAAGGCATTGGGGCTTCTTTGTTGTAGGCATGGCTTTGGGTTACAGGGTTGTACGTCACCCATTACACTAAGCCAGCTTTATCTGTATAGTGGGAAAAGATCTATCTTAATTGCTTTTATCTGCTTTCACAATGAAAAATAAAAATCGTGATGATTTGAAAAAATGAGAATTTTCACTGTATCATGAATTTAGCTACATTTTTAGGGAGGTTGTGTTTTCCTACTTAATTTTCTGGCTTCTCTTTGATATCAAGGAAGCATTTCTGGAAAATGTTACTGTGACTGTTTCAATATACTGGATCTCCTACAAGCAATGTTGTAAGTGTTCTTTAATGAATATGATCAAACAATCAAAATGGTTGGGAGAAAAATCATAAACATATTAATAAATATTTGTCTGTAATTTGCATTGCTGTTTTAGTTTGACAGACATTTTCAGCAGATTTTGTTAAAAAAAAAGTTATATTCTACTGCTGATATTTTATTTTGATGGTAGTTAACTCTGTGCAGAGGAGTTTTTAGGTCGCATGCTGCTTAAATTTTCCCTGACACAGCCTAGATAGCCGTATTGTAACATCTGTGCTTCTGGTAGAGAAGAAAAGTATAAAATCACCCTTCTTTCTAGACACTTCTCTAAAACAAACAGAAAGATTTTCTCCAATTTTCCCCAAAAGTATAGCACAGGAGACTTCAACACAGACTATCTCACTGAAATAGATCAGTGTGGTTCTGAAATACATCAGTGTGTTACTAAAATAAATGTGTTAAAAATTCCAGTATTTCCATTAGAACACAGAAGGAAGTTTTGAGGTTCCCTCAGTTCTGAAGGTTGTTCTTCTTGACTTTCTGCAGCTGCATGGGAGTCACAGGAACGCAGGGAAAACCTGTCCCTGTGGTACACATCTCTGGGATGTTCAAAGACTGAAGGGAGAACAGACACCAAAGAGCTGACATAGATCTTTTTTACTTATTTAGAAATAGCTTCAGTGGAGATTTCAGGTTCATAAACCACAGATGTGCTTGACTGAGAGTTGGTTTCTTTGGGAGGGGAGCTGGTCACTCACCTGCACACGCTATGTTAAAAAAACATCTCTCAAAATCTCTCTTCCATTAGGGGTTTGACTCTTTTAATGAGGGCTATGCCATCAGGGCCTTGACCATGTAACTCTGTCTCTAAATCCATTAATTAGTGAAAGAATATCTCAGCTATCGAGTGATTTATTATATGAAATCAATAGTCCATTGAGGATGTGTTTTTCCACGGCCTTTTCCAGGGCTGCTTAGCAACCGTCCCCATAAACCAGGTCTACCAGAGGCATTATACCTCCCTAATATGGGCACCTTAATGGCAGCAATTTACTTGTGCAGCTCTGAACTTTGGTAAGCTGTTTTAAGGCCCTTACGATGTTAACTGTTGTGCCTGCACAACTCGGTTTTTGAGTTGGAAAGGGAGTTGAGAAAGGGCACGGGTACCGGCAGCCGCCTAATTTTGCAGAAGTCGAGGAGTGGCAGGAGCGGCGGGCTACACGGCTGCAGGCGGCCAGCATGGAGCAAGGAGCACGGCTATTTTTTTAATCTTCCAAAGCAGCCCCATGAACGAAGCAGCAGCGAAGCTGAGCATGAGTTTGTGGCGCAGAGTGGCAGTGAATTCGGAGTGATAAACTCTGCTTTTCAGGGGGTCCCCTGAGGCTGCATGCGGAGGCTGCCGCCCCGCAGCACCGGTCGCAGTTATTCCAGCCTGAAGCCCTGAGGGAGCAACGTGCTGCTGCTTCTGCGGATTATGGGCAACCACCTCCCCAGAGGCAGAGCTAATCTGGGTATCAGTGTAATTGCACCCCTGTGAACACTCTCCCAAAGATTCCTCCCAAGGCCTTCCCCAGCCGGCTGGTGTGTGTACTGGCACTTCTGCTCACCAAGCGTAAGCATCTCCAGCAGGTTCAGCCAGGAAGCTGTGGGAGAGCATTTTGTGCCTCCTACCAAATAACAGAGAGGTTTTTGCAGTGCTGCAGGGCATTGGCATTAAATATCATCCTGAAGGACAAAAAAGGGACCCGCCATCAGCTACTGCAGGGGAGCTGAGTGATGTTTCTAGCCCCAGAGGGACACTCATAACCTAGGAAGGCTATTAACCCATGAAGTTAATTTTTGCCATTACTTGAAAGTAAAGTGCACTTCTTCTGTTCATAAGACGGGCAAAATCATGAGGAACTGCCTGGAGGAGGTTTGTGCTGTCTTGCCTTTCTTTCATTACTTGTGTTCCAGGTGATCTGGGTATCACAGGAAAATGACATAGTTGGGCACATTTGCTGGAAACCCAGACCTGGAGATGACAGAGGGGTCTCCATCTCTTAAGGATTAGAACAGTCTAATTGTTTAATAGCTAAGCAACATGTTTAATGTTTAAACTGTAAATTCCCTCTTTAGCTCATTCTGCGCCAGGACACTTGGTCGTTGAATGATTTCTGAGGCTGTGTCCCCACGCTGGCTGTCAAATGTAGCTGCTGTTCTCAAGCCTAGCACCTGTCACTGCCATGAATACAGAAGTACTAATTTAAATGTTTAACTTTTGGGGGGAAAAAAGTTAATGACTAAAAGAATGCCTCCAGTTTCAGCCTTACAATGGCATCGTAACCGACAACTAGAATTTTCCTTTGAAAGCAGAGTTTGATAGTTTTATAAACATGTTTTTAAATGCTTTCCCATAAGTTCAAGTGTTGGAGTTGGTGACTGAAGTGATTCCTTTAGTGCTATAGCCTGTATTTGCAACTCTGGCAACCTTTAAAGCATAGAGGCGTAACCTCTGTTTGCAAAGAGCAAGGTAAGGGCTGACCCAGTCCTAGAGTCCTGGGAGGCCCTCTGCTAAGCTACATTTGCGAGTCACTCTTTGTCAGTAGATTAATAGCACAAGCCTGTTGAACAAATGTTGCTTTCAAAAATGCTGAGGAGTTGTTTGGGTTTTTTTTTCTAAAGAAAATTTAATTTAAAAATAAATGTTACAATGTTTTTCAAGCAGTGCTGAAGCAAGCAAAGAATGTGCCCTGGCTGTGCTCTGTCTTGAATGAAATCAGCTGCCACCTTATTCTCAGACTCTCCTACCACGACCAGTTCCTCTGGCCCAGGAGCTTTCTTCTCTGTGCCTGCACTCAGCTTGTAAGCACAGCCTAAATTCTGCTTCCCCCTTCACCGACACAGGTTCGTTTGTATAGGTGTAGGCATAGCAGGTTAGATTTAGGCCCTTGATAAGGACTTTTCTAAGAGTACTCAGATCTTCAGAAGGAGTCTAGAAATGTCTACTGGGCTGCCTTACGGAACATCATCCTGTAGTCAGTGATGCAGGCCAGTTTATAACCAGCAACTGGAATTGTTATGCTTATGTGGATAGTATAGGGAGCCGTTCACCCCATGGCCCCTTTCTCATCTGCCCCTTTGTTTCCGACACCCTCTTGTCTCCCCCGTTTACATCAAGAACCCACCCACAAAATATGAATATGCACACCCTGTGCTTGGTCGATCAGAGCTGACCAGCACTGGTCATCACTGAGCCAAGAAGAACCATGCTTTAGCAATGGCATAAAAAACTACCTTAGATCCTCCCCAGTCCTCAAAGCTGACTCTCTGTTTTGGGTGACGCTCTACGTATCCCACTGAAGCCAGGGAAGTGTTCCTGACAGCTGAAGCAGAAGCATCCCCAATACAAAGAAGGCGTTTTGCAGTTTGAGTTGCACTAAAAAATAGTTTGTGAATTGCTGCAGTGGTCAGCCAAAGAATTAACCGCCTGCATACTAATACTGTGTATGCAGGGGTTAAATAGTGAGCATATGTTATCTAGTAAAAGAAGGAACCTAGACTAGGTGACATTTTCTATACACTATGTATAACTTTCTATTAGGGTTCAGAAATACACATTTCAGGAGTTAATGAACTCTGACTTCTTTTCAGTGGCTTGAGTTTATGTTTTGCTTAACTCTCCCCAATTTTTCTTATTTTGCTTTGTCCAGCCGACTCACTGAAGTTAATTAGCCACTGCTTGCATCTCTTACGTCACCATATTTTCATTGCAGAAGATTGATAAACCCCTGCAGAATCTTTAACTGTTGATCTCAGCTGCTTGGCTTTGTGACCAGTAGACAGCCAGTGTGAGCATAGGTTTTCCACTTGACTTGGTGGAAGTTTGGCTCTAAATTTTACACAGAATGTTATATATGGCTTGTTTTCAATAAAAATTAGTCCAGTTCATTGTTGTTCCAAAGTCATGTGTAAAAATAAACCTTCCTCACCTCTTCACGTAATCCTGTCCTCAGGAAAGTTAGCACATAACAATCAGGTAAGAAGTTAATGAAAATCATTCATTCATTCATTCAAGAAGAAATAACATGGGAAAGTCCACCCTCCGCATTGCTGCATAAAATGTGTTTGGGAGGATATAGTCAGTGAGGCTGTGAGACTTAAAATAAAACCTTTGCCTTGAAGTTCATTGTAGGCACCATAAACATAGAGTTAAAAGGACTAGGGCTGTTAAACTCTGCCTCTCCGCTCTGGAGATAAAGGTTGTGGCGTTCAGCTGCACATGGAACCCTCCCTAACCTGCAGCCTGGTTTTGAGCACTTCATGAGTGGAACAGCATCAGTACATGGGGTTAACAGAGCCACAGCCTAAAATACTCAATGTGGCAGTAGTTCGAGCAAGCAGCAGCCAAGCATCAAAATCCTTTGTTTTATAGAAAGAGATTTCTCTTGATCTCAGAGACGATATGTTTGAATCCCATGCCTCATTTAACCTTCCAAAAGAGTATAAAGAAAAATGTACAATATTTTCATTCTCAGAGTTTTCCAAATAAAAAATTATAAGTAATAGGATGAATTACTCGTACTATAAAACTTTTCAAAGAATTTTAATGGTATTTTAAGTTGGGAAGATGGATACAGGAGCTTTCAGGAATGGAAAACATGGAGACTTCATTGAAAGCTTCCAGATGAGAGGAAACTTTTGTTAACAAACTAATGGTTTCTGATTGCTATAGAAACAAACTGGACATACTGGCATCATAAGAAAGATCGCAAGTTTTATTTGTCTCAGTGAAATGACTTCAGTTAACTTTAACAGTATTTGATAAGCTTTTTAAATGCAAGACATCCATAACTTATACCACTGGAAAGATCTGATGAACCTTTTCAGTGGTCACAATCCTTTGGTGATCCTCAGTATCACTTTGTCTCCCATACCCTCTGTATCTACCTATATTCTGGGTTTGATTATAGTGGACAACTAATAGTTCAATAGAGAACAAATTTACTGCTTCTGCATGGTCTAACAGCCAGCCTCTTTTCTTTTTATATATAGACACAGATATTTTATATCTATCCATTTACACACACACATACATATATGTGTATAATTTTATTTATATTTTATATATCCTCCACGTAATTAGCTCTGATCAAGTCCTACATTTTAAATTATTTCTTTCTTCATGAATGCAGATATTGCAACTAGAATCTGCTCCTGTATTTTTAAATCATTTCAGCTAGACATAGATACCTAAATGTTAGAGTTTCCAACTTAATCCCAAGCATTTTCAAGTTGTAAAAAAAAGCAGTAGGATTTGATCCCACAATTACATATGGGGATCAAAATGTGACCATACCTTTTAATCAGAGAAAAGGCTGCACAGGGGAAAAAAACAACAAACAAACAAACAAAACCTCAAGAAAACCGTTTTAATAAGTATAGCAGGAAAGTGAAGAGTAAAGTGCCTTTCAATGCCTACAACAAACAAATGTACTCGCAGAAGCCATGTCAGGATAGCATTGCTTTGTTGAGAAGATTATATCCATTTCCTTGTATTTTAACCTGCCTCTGATTGCTTTCTTGTGCAACAGTCTTTCTTGGAACATTACATCATGGAAAAAAAAGGTGGAGCAATTATATTCGTAGTCATTAACTACCGGTATTTTTTTTAACTCCTCCTGCGTGACACTCCCTCTATACTTCCTGAGCAAGGAACATACTGCCAAAAAACAGAATTAGCAAAATTTCTAACAGAATTTGCAAAAGGAGTTATCATCTCTTGATACACAGAGATAAGTAAATCCCCCTTTCCATTTTCAGGTACTTCAGAAAACGCCAGGAAAATAACAATGCCAGTTCTGCGGAGAGGAGCAGAGGCTGCATATCTGTCCTGTGCAATCGACCCCTGCTTGTCTTGTGGTGAAGTAAGTTTGTCACATAAGCAGTTTGGTTCTCAGCTAGACCAGCATGCTGGTGCCAGTTCTGTAATAGTAGCACAAAGCATCCCACAGTGTTTGAAATAAACCAGAGCAGCTAGTTATCTGAAAAACCTCAGAGAGAAAAGAGAAATCAGTCTGACCTGTGTTTTCTGTTGTAGAAGTCAAATGCCTTAAAACTTGAAGCTGCATGAAGTCCAGTGGTGGGGGACGAAAAAATTTTTGATCCTACCTGTAGTCCAGCCCCGGCAGTGGGATTCCCAGACTAGCTCAGGACAATACACATGTGGGCAGATACGTTCTTAGAGCAAAAGAGCTGGGCTTCTTAGATGAACATGGGCACAGGGCTCATGATACGGATGTTGATACAACTCTTCTAGTCCTGGAAATTGCTTTTTTAGAGCTAATGCGAGTATTTGGGTACAGAACTACAGTAAAAAGTGTCCGTATTCTTTTAACAACTGCTCACAAGTTCAGCCCAAGCATTACATAGTATCTGTACAGATGCTGCTCATAGAAAGATCAAAATCTACTAAAGCCCCTTCAGCTCCTCAGTAAAAGGTAGTCATAATTTTATTTTCAGTGTGGCTTATCTGTCCTTTAGCAATGGCATCTATGTCCCAGCTTGTCACCCTGGGCTCTATTTAGGGCTCCTGCAAAGCAGCAGGCACTTTGAAAGGGCCTGCTTGTTGCTTCCCAGTACAGGCCCATCAATCACTGCCTGTAGATGCTGACTCTTACAGCTGAGCAAGAAAGGAGCCTCAAGTTGACAGGCTGGCGCACATGCCTGGAGCCAGATGTGGTGGATTCCAACCCCTCATTTGTCCCACTGCTGCTATTAAAATCACGGGACAAACATGAGCAAGGTGCCTCCTCCCTCGTTGTTCACTGCATGCACCTCTTTTCATGATTTTTTGTTATAGTGCTGGGATGGAATGAGTTTTGCCCATTGCTACGAGACTTGCAGCTGTGTGCATTGTCCAGGTTTTCTCCAAGTGAGTACTCATAAGAGGGGAAAGGAGCCATGGATAAAGGGTTAGACTAGATGACCTCCAAAGGTCCCTTCTCAACCACTCTGTGATTCTGTGATGAGAAGGGATTTTACCTATCAATCAACTTTGCGGTGGTTGCTACTCTGGAAGCTTTTGACAAAGCCTTCACTCCTGGGGTTGAGCCTCAGGTTTGTCCCACCTGCAGCATGCTAAAACAGGATGAGCAGAAGGATGCAAATTTCCAAAATCACAATGGTTAAAAGAATGACAGGTTCAGATGCAGTTTTTGGAAACAGGCATAATTGTTAGGGTTCAGAGCTGGCACTGAGCAGAGAAGTTAGCTTCTAACTCAGGAGGTCACTCAAACTCTGGGTTTGGACCGTCCAGTTTACCCTGAGAAATCATGCCTGAATGCTTCTGTGTGAGGCCAAAACCAGAAAGTATGTAAGTCTCCTCACTGTAAAAAATCAAGCAATTGACCTAACCAGCAATTATTGCAGGATCCAGATAATCTCCACATACACAGAAGAGGAGAAGTTTGGGGCTGTTTGAAAAAGGAAATCCTGCCTTGTTGAACTCGGCTGCAAAATATTCCAAATCCAAATATGATTTCACCCTATATTATACTCTCCAGTGTGGAGATTTTTGGTTATAGATAAGGATCAGCTAGGGTTTATTGCAAAGTTTATTTTGTAGTAGGTCTGTAGCAGCAATTAAAGTTCCAAAACAGTTTTCACATACTAGTAATTTAAAGAAAAGTACATCTCTGAAGATGTAATTTTCCATTTTTAATCTCCATCCAAAGATATTCTTTAACTTTGAGCAAATTCCTGTCAAACAGTTATAATTGTATGAAAAAAGATACTTTTCCAGATGTAAAAAAAAGATGACTGCTGACTTTTTCCTTTCTTTTCTATAAGATAAGCCAAAAGAGCTGACCACTGAAGACTGGTACATAAATAACCACTCAGGAACTTGTTCACAAACGCACTGTAAGACTAAACTGGAAAAGAACTAAATTATAAAGCCTGAATGCTGGGTAATAAGAATGGACAGTAGAAAATGGCAATAAGATATCTTGATTCTTTTTGAGGCACAACCTGCTGGGGCTCAGCTTTAGCACAGATATCAGAGCATGAGTGATTTCAGCCTTCAGTGCAAAAGTTGTAGCTAGATACACTATTACAAATGTTCTTTTTAGAATTCTGTCAAGCAACCTAAAAACAATAATTGTCCTATCACAAGGTAAGCTTGACAGAAAATACTCTTTTTATAGAATGGTTCTATGTGTTATTCTAATGTAAAATAATTTACTTAATGTAGAAACTCTCCCAGGAATAGAGTGAGTGGGTAACTGGAGTCCTTTAATATGTAGAGGTCTTTGTAGGATGCTAAATATATTGAGGCAAAGAAATCTTTGATTCAACCTACCACCCAGCTGTACTTCCCATCCTGACCCCTCTCCACAAAAATTTGTCAGACTCACACAGAGTGAAAAAAACCAGACATAATTTCCCAGAAGTCAATGAAGATCTTTGCCAGGATCATTAATTATATATGGAAGATACATCAATACTTTCTTCATGCCTAACAGCATGAAGTTCTCAAATAGGTAGCTATAATATAATATTTGGCTTTATTGTGAAATCTGCATAAGATGCTATAACATTTACGGCATCTATAACATACCCAAACTAGGATTGATTTTAATACTTTAAATTTTGTGTATCTTGATGCTCTTAGACTGGCAGAGCAAGTACACCTCTAATATCCAGTTAATGGTATCACAGTGCACTGCTCTATTATTTCATTTTTTGATTGTATCTATACCAAAATAAGATATTGCTTTCTGTATGGCTTTTCATACTTTTTATTCAAAACAGAATGAACTTCTTTTTTTTCCCTCCTTATACTTGCCGAAATTATTCTCTACATAGGGAGTACTAGTAAAGTGTCATTACCAATATCCATTTGTCTCTTGTGAGTAGGTCATTTTAGGATCAGAAGGACAGCAGTGGTTCTGGAAGGTATACTAAAAATAAAGCTTCTGAGGCTCTGGTGGAGGCAGTAACAAATTAAAATACCTGAACTGGGAGAACTCCCAGCTTTGTGATCATGGTCAGACCTGCCACAATACCAGATTTAGAAGGAAAAAGATACCAATCTGTATTGCTGTGGCTCCTAGAAAAGCCAAACAGTGTGGGTACCAATTGCTTACCGGACAGCTCAGAAACATAAAATAACTTTAACAGTACAAAGCCCTCACCCTCATTTATGCCTCTGTTTAATACTGAATAGTCCTTAGCAAAGGCACAAGGCTGAAAAAAATAAGGACATAATACCCCAATTTCCACAAGCTACTTAGCTCTTAATAGAAGTTTTCATATTGATTTCAATAACTTTAATCATAGAGGATCAATCTTTAAATGCTTGGCTTTACTGAGACTACTCCCAACCTTGAAGTTAAGCATTAAGGTCCAGATCCTTGTGGGTATTTACGTGTTTAATTATTTTCCTGGATCAGAACTAGCCCATAAAGACACGTTCCAAATTCTTGGTCATAAAGGCATGACAGTTCCTAGATACTTCTCCGTGGCACAGGCAGCCCGCCAACTGGGAAGCTTCTTTGCCTCAAAACTTCAAGAATACCGAGTGTCAGGCTGGCACAGGGAACCAGTCACTAAATTCAGATCACGTAATACATGCAGGCGTGATGTTTTCCTTTGGTGATATAAACTCCTGGAATGCAGTATAGCGCTTGAAAAAACCACATCTCCCTTAGTGTGCTGTCCTCTATCTTCATGCCAATAGTTTTTAATTCCACACTAAAAAAGGAACAAATTGTCTACAAATCCTTTTTAAGAGGAAACTATTTTGATGAGGATTGTGACTTCAGCGGGTGTTGGGAAATATTCATCTTCATATGCAACCTGAGAGCCGCTCCCTCTTTGCACAGTTTGCTTTTGGTACTATTTAATCCTCGCAGAGGATTTGAATGTGTCACCTTTCCTTTTTGGCTCTTTAAATACATTGCTTAATTCCATCAACAGAGGTCACTGCAGCTCTTTTCCTCTCTGGTGAAAGCATGCCTTTTCCAGCATAAAGCAAAAGAAATAATGCTCTCATCTAGCAGAGTTTTAGTTTATCCATTAGAAACTGGTACAGGAGTATTTACACATAGTGAGAGACTGGGAAAAAAAATAGTAGTAATCATGACAGCTCTTTTGAGCTTTGGAACTTAACCTAATTTGTGCAAACTTGTTTATAGTGATGTTTTGAGCTTTTTTGCTGCATCTATCTTTCTTTTCATTACCTAGGAACAAGACCTGTAAATCTGGTCTTGGCACCAGCTGTTCTATCTGCTCTGCAGTGCTTGGTAAATCAGTATCAGGCATTTTTGCATTAGGGAAAAATAAGAAAAAAAACTCCTGAAAGAACTCCTTCAAATTGCTAAGGCTTGATTAACAAATTTGACAGCAGTCATCACTTTTATTTGAATCTACGTTTGCATACTTATGAAAATGATGGGGAAAGATTTTTGGGATATTTATCACTAAGAGGAATTCAAGCCAAAGGGTCCATTTGAGCCAGCAGTAATGTGAGCCTTGCAATTTTCTATTGCTAAACCCATTACAGCAGATTGAGCCAAATAGGCTTGCAGACAGAGAGGCCTTTAGAAATAAACAGATGATACGAGTTGTACACAGTGAGACACTGTTAAAAAATATGTATATAACCTTTTTATGTGTACATGCAGAAATAGCTTAGTTTATTGAGGAAGAAAATAAGATTCATCTCAAAGCTAAAGCAGTCATAATGCCTAGCTTTGAAAAGCTGCTTTTCATTCATAGGTGCCAAAATCACTTAAAGGATGAGGACGGCGGAATCCCACTTCAGACTCAGTATGTGGTATTTACATGTTCACCATGAAAATGTCTACATGTGGGGCAGGTGTCTGAGCTCCCACTGGAGTCAGTGGAGTCTAAGCTGTTCACCAACTCACTGCAAGGTAGCCATCCACATGTGTTCAAGTGATTTGCACCATTGGCTGCCTTGGGCAGATCCCCACTGACTCCAGCTCCAGGGGTGCAGTCCAGCTGCTGTAAAGGTGCCCCAAGGGACCTCCCTGGCCTCCAGCTGCTGATCCAGGGAGCAAAGGGCTCCTGCGGCTCCTGTGCCAAATCTGGCAACTCAGACGGCTCGAGGCACCTGTGTACGACTTAGCCCTGCGTGTCTTTATCCCTATTCTATGTGTGAGAAAACAGAGGCATAGAAAGCTGAAGACATTTGTCCTAGGTCTTACACCTGTACTAAACACCTACAGCCTCCCTTCCTCACCGGACCAAAATGGAGAATAAGTAACTTCCAAGAGTTTCTGCTCCAGGTGCCAAGGAAAAAGTGTATTTACCATAGTACATTCAATTCTTACAAGCCCCTTCAATGCTACCAAGTTTTTGTACCAAAGAAATTATATGCAGAACAAATATAGTTTGCAGAAATATACAAATACATATGCAGAACAAATGTAGTTTTTTTTGAAAGGAAGAACAGTGAATGTACTAGGGAAAAAAATGAGTGAAGAATTACATCTTTTTTACATTAAATACATATATCTTAAATATGGCAAAATTTTATGACGTCTTTTACATCACTGTTTGTAAACAGCAGGTCCTGATGCCTGGCTTGAAGCAGTGCACAAACAATGTAATTTCTGTGCAGATTGTTTCCTTTTTTTTTGTGGTGAGAGCTGGATGAACAGTTTCAGCCTGTTCTTTTGTTCCTTTCTGTAGGTTTCAGTCACCTGAAAGCCTAAGGGAAGTAAAGGTAGACTTGGGGTCAAGGGACCAGGGTCTCACTTTCGGTTCCTGGCACTATTCCTGAGTTATGTGTACACACAGCTCATTTGCTTTGTGCAAGTTTCTCCACCTTTCCCTGCCTCCGAACTGTCTGTGCCTTGTGTTCACAGAGCACCTAGAAGACACTGTGCACCATTGCAAGTATTATCAATATTCATCATCATGTAATATTGAAGCTGAATATATTTGGGCAGGTGGCTTTCATTTATATATTGTTTTCTCACCCAGTGCAAGCTTCTGTGATGGGAAATTTGCCCTTAAAGAAAGGCACAAATAAAGCTAGCTAGAGGGCTATAGGTTTTATTCCAAGATATCTTAAAAAAAAAATAAGAGCCCTTTTGTTTTGGTATTTGTGCATAGCTCATTATTTTCACCCCTTATCACTGCTGATAACACAGTAGACCAGGGAGTAAATGGTGTTAGGCCCAGTACCAACTAATGAGTCTAAATTAACACTTGACATACATGCCAGCAAAAAAAAGTAATTTAACTTCAAGCTTTTTTTAATGATAATTTTGTATTTATCAGAATAAGCTACTGATGGGAAAGCACTGAGCAGATGTGTAATGATCTGACCTGTGTTTGGATGCGCAAAAATGATGTTGCAGATGACTAATAACTGTGCCCCAGTCTCACTGTGGCTATTCTTGACAGATGCTTCTGTTTTCCTAGCTTGCTCCTGCAAGGACAGTTGAAAAAAAGTCAGGGATGATGTTCAGATTGGGTGTCTTCTCCTGACCAGCTCTTCACTATTGGTGTGGCTGCAATCTACCTTGCCAAAGAAAGAAAAGTCAGAAGATCAGAGCTTGGCATTGTTTTCTTCAGTCCATGTCTCACATCTTATGATTGAAAGGTAGTAGAAACTAGAATTTTTCCAGGAGGAAGGGTGGACTAGAAATAAACAAGACCTGATGTTAACTTTTAAAATTTCACACCTGTGAAACCTAAGCAGGAAAGAAAAAGGAGTTTCACTTGTGATTAACATTGAGACAGATTCTCAAAAGGAAATAAATTAGGTAACTTAGCTTAATAGATTTCCAGTCCTCTTAACTGCTTCAGAGTATTACTCCTGTTACCTTACACCTCTAATTTTAACATTCTTAAGTACGGTGAGTTTGGCAAAACAATAAATGTAGCTGTCCTACCTAAAAAGCAAACAAAATATAAAGATAAGTTTATCTGTTTTTCCACTCTTAATGTTTGTGTTCTATCCATACATGTAGATAGAAAATTAGAAAAAGTACCTATGAAGAAAGGAAGCTTGGAAATATTTGTAATATTTTCCAGAGTCTCCCACAGGCTTTTAAATAGTAGTTTCCATCCATACATGACAATAAAACGTGAGTTTTCAGGGTCTAATGGCCGCAGGAAAAACCTTGAAAGTCTCCGTTCTCAAAATCAATGTACCAGCAAGAAAATAAGAATCACTTCACAATTCTTTTCATCTTCTGTTACGTAAAAGTAAAGTTTTTCTTCCTTAGAAATTTGATGATTTCCCCTGCAGATACCACTGGTCCTCTTTCGCTGACTACTTCTCTCGTAAAAATGGATCCTTCTTGTACTGAAGATGGTCACGGTTACTTTTTCTCTACCAGTATCTCCAGCCTGAAACCATGGCCTACTTTTCTGAAGCTCATTTAAGCCTCCTTAATTGCTCTACGCACATCTGAACTAACTTTTGACTTTTAAGTTGGCCTGCTTCCTCGGCTCACACACAGAGCAGTAGATCAGTCCATCTAGAGCTCCTGCCAGGGCGTTTGTTCTTTTGCAACTATTACAGCTAGCTGATACCGTGTCCTGATTGCCGGCGCTCCCCTTGCTGCTGCGTCCTTCATGGTAAGCTCTCTGAGGAAGGGATTCTCCTTTTACTACACTTTCCTACTTCCCTGGGATATTAGTTGAAGAGTAACAGCTGCAGCAAGAACAACAGAATCTAACAGTTAATCACGACATGTAATAAATATGAAAGTATTGCTGGTTGCTCACAATGTACTATTGACCTTGATGGCTCCCCCCGCTTTTTCTGCAATATTCTGTTTGACCATTGTTGCTTTTACTATTAAAATATTTTCTCAGTATCACTGAGTCCTGGTCTTATTATTGTCTTATTTTTCTCATTGGTTAGCAAGTTCTGTTCAATTATATCTTCTATTTTCTTCCTAGTGTCAAGTATACAGGGTATTCATTATTATTCCTTCCTGAAACTCACCTTCTAGTCCTGCACTATCCTTCTGCCCCAAGGAAATAATCTAAACTCCCTGAGTTGCTATTTTCTCTATGGATTTTGAATAGTAATTCTTCACCTTCTGGGCATGAGTTTCCTGTGCCAGTTCACTTTAAATCAGAGTACAATTTAAATTCCTGAGTAAATATCACTGTACCAGTCTAGAAAAAAAGGAGATCTTGAATTAACTTATCTTTGTAAATTATCAGCACAAGTTTCCTGGATGTGACCCAGGTTAAAGAGTTTAAGAACGCCCCCACACAGTGGATTTAAATTCGTGCCCTAAACCACTTCAGTTTTCTTTATGGACCAGGCCTGAGAGCCTATAGACACAAAGTAAGTTTCTTGTAATGAAATATTGCTGTAGTTATTGCTATTTAAAACGTATGCAGTGTGCTTCTTTAAGGAGAAGTCTTTTGTCCACAAGTATGAAATACCCATGAAAACAAATAAACAGTGCCACTTTATATGTTAGAACGTATTTCATACAGGCATCTGCAGCATTGCTACTTGGCTAATGGCCAGCAAAAGCATTAACAGTAACGAATGGCACAGAAGGAAATTTTCTTCCAGGCCTATTTTCTGATTGCTAGGAAAGAAAACTAAAAATAGACTTTACAAGTTTGGGGGCCAGACTGCAAATGCTGGGAGAGCTCTATTAACTTCTAGATGCTCTATGGCTTTACACTCTCTGAAGATCTGGCTCATTGATTTCGTCAGAGGAAAAATTAGGAATGAACCCAAAGTGGGAGACTTGACTCCAGCTACGACCTAGTTTTATTTGTATTTTAGAAAGACTTAATTATTTTCCTCTAGTTCTAATAGAGATTAATTAGAAATTGAATGCTTTGCTCCCTGCTTATGACACGTAATTATATAAATGCTCCACAACTTTTATAATATTTAATAAAGAATTTGGGAGTCAATTTTAAGCATGCTTTTCAAACATTCCCTCACCAAATTGCATGGACTCCTCTTTTTCCTGTTGTATGTCTAGTCCCTGTCCATGCCGCTCCAGACAGCCCAATAACCTTCCTCATCTCACACAGTTTCTATCTGTCCAGTTCCCCCAAACCACATGTTGATTAAATCTCCTTAAAGAGGAAATGCTGAATTTGCAGTTTGCAGTAATCCCTCTGTTTAACCCCTCTCCTGAGCCTCCCTTTGAAGATGAGACAGTATCCCTTCTTCACCCTCCTCTCAGATTTCCACTTTCCCTTCATCACTGTCCTCAAGGATTGCTGCAGTTCACATCACCCACCAGCCAGTTTTGGAGATCCCACCCCCTCCTGACCCTGCGATGCAGAAGCAGGTCCCACACCTCCATCGCCCTACTCCATGCACCTATGTCAGCCCTGTGGCCTGAGGACTGTGTCACACAGGCACTGACTTTGCCCTCAATTAAATTTCAAGTGGCAACCAGGTGTCTCACAGTGCAATTTAAGACCTGATTTTGTATAATAACTCTTTCTCTTAAAATAATGTTTTCATTGAGATTTATGATATGTCAATATAACTTGCTATAGGATTGAGATTTGACACAAGGCTTTTGTTTAAAAACTACATGGAGTGCTTCCTCTTTTGGTGGAGCTGGGTTTATTTGTTGATTTGCAAGTACAGAACTGTATTTCATTGCAGTGTCGGTACAAAAGCCAAATCCTACCCTCTTTTTAACAACGTGCCACTGCTTTCATTAAAGGAAGTTGTACAATTTCTCTGGCACAATGAGGAAATACAAACAGAACTTTAGTTTCATAAAGCTTTGTACAATTTCAGTACAGGTGATTCATTATGACTTGCTAAACATAAAAGCTGCAAACATGAGAAAAGGGGAAAAAGTGCTTTAACTTTTTTTGTCAGTGGCGCTTTTGAAATTTGTTAGTTCAGGTGCTACCTGTCCTGAAGCAGAAATCCATTGTAAGAAATGTGAAGTCATAACTTACACGTAAAAGTTTTTTCTAGACCAGGACATACAAGTGCTTAACAGTAATATAAAAAAAAGAAACATAAATGTGGCACTGCTCCCTCTAATTCTTGCCTCTCTGACACTTGCAGTAGCGTTTACGGACCTTGAGTTGGGCAGCTAAGCAAGCTTTGAGTGGAGGACAGAGAGTGAAACTTGAAGAGAGCACGACTGAACTTGGCACATTTCTCAGCTTAGATTTGCGTTTAGTGCATCTATAGGAGAGGATTTATGGACTTTTGGACTCAAATCATCCCTTTGGATAAAATCAGCTCACCTGCAGTTTCAAGACACTGATGACAGTGGCAATGCTGCTTCCTTTTTGCAGAAAACAGCTCCATCAGAGGAACTAGGTGCCTGGGATTTCAGACTTTATCCAAAAGGACACAAGACCTTCTTGCTTCTCCGACCACCAGGGAGACCCACCGTTGAGACTGAGCATGGGTGCGCAGAGCCAGTTGGAAGGGAGCTCAGTAGGAAGGCTGCCAGGTCATGGGCTCCAGCGCACGTTCCCCTGGTTAGTTCTGCTTTTTTTTTTTTTTCCTTTTTTTTAGCAAGCGCCTCTCTGTACAACATATAGGCAGATACCTTACAAAAATGTGGGAGCAAAACACAGGGCCCCTCTTTCATGCTAGCCAGCAGGCTACAAATGTTAGTTTCCCTTTACCTTTTGTCCAAGTTTTGTTGCTCCCTGTCTGCAGTGCTGATCCAGCTTCAGTGCAAAGAGCAGTCCACTGATTTGGGCACCCTCTGGCAAGGTGGGAGTAGGGAATGGAGGTTAGATGCTCTACAGTGAAGGCTCCCACTTGCTGAGCCACAAGAATATTGTGTACATTCATGCCATCCCACATTTGCAAATAAAAGGCATCCTGAGAGCACCCCTGCCTGAAAAGCCCTCTCTGGATTTGTACGTACCAGGATGATTTCTTTATTCATCCCAAACAACTGTAGGTGGGTGATGTGACAAGTGCCTACATGTTGAAATTGGTTGAAGTAGCAGGAGTTATGGGCCATCACAGCAACTGACTGTAGGCACTTTTGCAGAGCCAAAACCTGAAAAGCCAACAGATTCCTAAGTGCTAAAAATGTCCACTAAAATATCCTTTTTACCTATTTAGGCATCTTCAGTGAAATTGAGGTGTGGAAAAAATGAATTTTTTTTTTTAACTCTTTCCTGGAATATCACATCTACTCTGAGGTGAAAAGCTGTAGGCAAGTTGAAGTTACCAATCTGGGCACTCATGTGTCAAGCATGTCCTTCAGTGTTTCTTTCTTTTGGATGTAGGCCATAGTACAGAACAGAGAAAGGCAGTATCAGCTGCCAACCAGAGCATTACATGTGCCCAACTATTGTCATTTAAAGCTATGTCCAAACTTCTACAAAGACCATGTTGCCTTCTTTCCTGCAGTGTTCTGTTGGAAAGAAAGCTTGATAAAAAAACATATAAGTATTTGAGTCTTCTCTGAGCCACTAAGTACCTTGATACAGCACTTGAAAGTGATACGAGAACAAGTGCACTGGTCCCAAAAGGAAAATTGTGGTTTGGTTCATATAAGAGCTTTGTTATTTTCTCTGGAGCAGTGCACAAAGGGCCCTAGAGATGCAACCATTGCTTTTCTCCGCTCCTCATATGTCTAATGGCCTGGCTGGTGCCATCCTTTCTGTCTCTTCTTCTGACTCATACCCCTCTATTCCCACAGTGAATCGAGACCTTGGCATTAGAGCTATATTATCTGCTCTGGTGAAATGATGCTGGCTCACTGAATTTCCTCTTCGACCTGAGAGATTGGACGGGCCTGCTCGTCTTTCCAAGCGTGCCATTGGAATCAGCTCTTCCTGGCGGTGCTTTGCTTCGAGTGGCTGTAGTCGGGGCTGGGGTCTGAACATTACTGGCAACGCAGCATCAAAGCCACTTCTGTGGTGATCTGAAGGAAAATAGACAAATAATTCATATTTTGAAGAAGAGAAATGAGAAACATCATGGTATTGGCAAGGACAATTAAAGGGTATTCAGTACAACACAGCATTACGGTTTTAAACCCTGGGATCGAAGCATTTGAAATAATTACTATAGAATGAGAGCAGTCAAGAACTAAAAATAACCCTAAATGTTTATTTTCATCACAAAGCTCATGTTTAAAAGATTTTATTGATCTTGCCTTTACCCTGAAACCCCAGCGAATAAGCACATTCAGCTACCTTTTAGTGCATTGCAGAGCTGCTCAATGCCTTCACAGGGCAAGAGCGCTGCTTTATGTAGCTTTCAATTTTCTACGAATTTCACAAGTATGCCTAGTACCATGGTTGAAAAGCATTGTGAAACCACAGCAGAAGACAAAAAAGTGATGAAGGAGAAGACCTTAGTGCCATTGAAATTCAAGTTTACCAGTCACCTGTGATTAACAACATGGAAGAAAACAGTTTCACCTGAAACCAGGAGTTTGACGCTAGGGCGCTTTGATTACATTGGGTGTGTCAGACCTTGTCCTACCAGCTTGCTTTGCCACAAGTATACAATAAAAATTTGACTGCAAAGGGCCAATAACTTGCTTTCTCATTCTCTTGAGTTTATAGAATACACTTTTTCACTTTTCTTAAAGCCACTTGGAGTCTTACTATGCACCAGCAAATTAGTTAATTTAAGAAACAGCTTGTAACAAGCTAGGAGGTTTGGGAGATAAACACAAAGGCCTATGAATAATAAAATTAGACTATATCCTGCTGCAGTTAAAGTGCACATGAATTGGGTATAGTCACACAGTCAAAATTTATCAATTTATTGCAGCTTAATAACCATTAAATTATTTTAAGCTAATGTTTACTTCACAGTTGGCACAAAGTAAGAATGTGTGCACCAGCACTTATCTCTCCCAAACAGGGGCACAGATTTCTTTAACAGCAGAGCCTGCTTGTCATAGGCCACGTGGGCATACCACACCGTAAGCAATAAAATAACTTTTCTCAGATTTGAAGGGCTTCTACTTAGCCCTTTGGGAGCATCACTGCTACAAAGTATGAATGATATATACTGTCAAAGAAATAATTCATTTGTATGAGTGGCAGAAAGAGCTGACAGGTGGTTTAAGGATCTATTTGTGGTCATTTCTGACCTCTTAGTTACTGAACTTTCTGCACATGCTATATATAAAAGCTAAACCAAGCTTGCTGGAGGATGCTTGTTCCAGGAAGACTTCCAGGCATAGACAGAAGAGGTGGCATTTATCTCTGTAAATGCATATGTGCATACACGAGGTTTCCATTCTAATTTCCTACATACTGAGTATTTCTCTTTTCAGTTCCCAAGTGCAATTCATCTCATCCTAACAGTTTATGAGAGGAGTCTAGGGTGGCTTCCTCCTGCTGGAGACATTTAAAGTGGTGTGAATGCTATGCAATGGACCTAAGATGGGGCCAGAAGCTGGACCAAAAATAATTATTTAGATAGATCACAAAGCAGGGCTCAAATTCAGGCCTAGCTACTAGTAAAAATGTACCTGCATTCACTGCTTCAGGATTTACTCCTCTCCTCACTGAAATAATGTGCCTGTCTGCTATACCAGGACTTGGTCCCTTGAAAGTGTCTGAAACGCTTTTAGGTCTGAGGCTGCTATGTAGAACAATTTGAACCTGTTAGAAAGACACATATTCCCCACCATGGTGTCCCGACAAACAGAACAGAAAAGAAACAGCTGTATTAAAAAAAAAAAAAATCCCCTTGAGTAACTTTGATTTTCCCCTCTGAATAGATCCTATGGGTTTCTGTTCCTCTGCCCAGCCCCAAGGGGATGGTTTGCCTACACAGATCTCTCTTGCTTTCATCTCTTTCAGAGTAAAACAGAAAGGGAAGAAAGAAAATAATTTTGCACCTGCAGGAAACAAACTTTGTTGTCCAAGTTTTTGAGACTAAGACAAAGATAAAAAATATGGTTTCAATCGCTATAGCTACTTTCGCCAGACATGAAAAGGAATTTCTCTAAGGAATCCAAATGCATTTCAGGTTCACATACGTAAATTCAAAAAGGAGTCAAGGAGATTTCAGATAGAGATGATGAACATTCAAGTGTTGTAAATTCCATGTTTTCTCTGACACTGTCCTGCTGTTTCTGAGGGCAATTCAGTGTTGCTCCATTCCTAACCTCTGTCTCCTTACTTACAGTGTAAGTGAGGATGGGTCTGCATTTTACTGTGTACATATGATAACCTGAGACTGGCTGATAACTTTATGCAATACCAGTATTACTACAGAAATGTTCATAAGAGAGCAAACTGGGAAAAGGGAAGAAAAGACCAGCTGCTTGGGGACAGATTCTGTCAGGATTTTTTGCTAGGTTACATGATTAGAAGCTCATATCCACAAACACAGAGGAGCCTCAAGGCACAGGGGCAGGTGGGGAGCCCCCAATACCCCAGTCAGAGGAATGAGCCTGGGCCCCTGCCCTGATCCATCACAGGAGCGATCAGCTCCATGGGCAGGGTAAGACCCACCATGGTGAGCCAACGGAGAGGTTCTCTGTGGGGCACCTCACAGAGTGAGGTGCAGGGGGGTACAGGGCTTACTATTGGGATATCTGGGGAGAACATTTTGGTATCATACAGGACTTATGATGGACTATTTAGGGCTGGAACCAAAGGCAGGGAAAGAAAAAGAGCAGGGTAGTTTGGGGAGGAAGAAGTGCAGGAAAATAGAGTAAAAAGGGGATAAAAAGGGCTGCTCTCATGTAAACAGGAGCTGGTCAGTACATGTGTCTGGCAGTGCCCCGTGCCTGACCAGAACAGTCTGTCCTGTCTTCTCATTAAACTCCACTTCTGACTGTTTTCCCGGGTGAGCAGCGCCCTGTACTGTGTACCTGTGTGCGCGGAGGTCTGAGTGCCAGCAGCTGGGGGGACTGGGGTGCATGGATATTGCGTGGGTGCATATGTCAGTGTGAAATTGCTAGCAATCACCAAGCCAGAGTAGCCATGGAGTAGGATAAGAGGGCTGGGAACCAAGTGTTGGAGCAGCCAATCTGGGACAGAGACAGGGGAGAGCAGAAGGCCTATGAGTTGACTATTGTGAGGGGCAGAAGGTCCAGACCAGTGATTGAAGAGATCTTGGGGTCTGTGGTGAGGCCATAATCTGGACCTGATACCTAAGAGACAAGCTGCATGTGTGTGTCCCTGTGTGCGAGGCAAGGAGACACCAGAGGATCCAGGAGCCCACTACAGGGAAGACTGGGCATCCAAGGCCAGCTACTGGAGGGATCTTGGTGGAGGGAATTGTGTCTGTGCATGTGTATGTGCATTCGTGTAGGGCTGAGTACCAGTCGCTGCTGTTGTCCCCAGGGGCTCCGATGCCCAAGTGCCACCAAATAGGGAGACCGAGGGTCCAGGGCCAGCTACTGGGCAGAGTGTGTGTCTGAGGTCAGCTACTGGGGAATTCAGGTAGCATGTATGTATATATAATCTTCCACTAACAGCCTTTCACCCTGATTAGCCAGAGAGGGGACCAGGATGAGGCCATTGGTGCTGTTTGTGTTTGTGTGAGCTCTGTGCCCTGTCTGTGCTCTCTGTGTGTCCGTCCATGTGTATGCGTACCCCAAATTACGGTGTGGGGCGGGGGGGGTGCCTGTTGGGAATACTTGCCCAGCCTCGCTACCTGTGGGACCTGGGGGCACGCAGCTGTGGCAGCCTTGGGTTCAGCAGCTCCTAACAATTTCACATGCAATTGTGTCTGTGGGGCTGCAGGGAACAGATAATTTGCTTTCTCAGGCTTGCAGGGATGGCCTCATGGCCAGGCCAGACTGCAAAGATCACAGGAATATTTGTGCAAGAGGGAAAAAGAGAAAACTAGGCGGTGCTGGAACGAGACAGAAACTACTGCAGTAATGACCATATAAACAACATCGATAAAAAAGATAGGAGAGGAGGGTGTAGCTCATTTAAAGAGGCCAGGGACTTCCATGGTAGCATTCAGTTAGTACTGTTAAATCCACTGAGCAAGTGGCCAAGTTTCTTTCACCACCAGAGCAGGATACATAGTAAAGCACTTCCATTACCTGTAAAAGTAACACGCCTGGCTTTTCGTCTAGCGGGCTGGCTGGGGCCCTGAGGCAAAGACAGGTAGCGTACTTCGGTGGTGCTAGCCTGTGTATGAGACAGAAATGTGTTCAGTGCCCGTGGTTGCCTCGGCAATTTGCACTTATTTGGTGGGACGGTAAAGAGGGATGGTTGCACGCTTTTTCTGTTGTGCCTCTGAACCTTTGCAGCCAAATTTAGAGGGGGGTGAATAAGATCAATGCTTGGCTTGGATGGTTGAACTCGGTGTGAAAATGTCTGTGTCTGATATAATAGCCCTATGGGGTTTTTCACAGTCGGCAGAGAGAAATATGTTCTTCCCCTTTCCTATTTCAGGTGACAACTTTAAATAAAATTAACACACCCAACAAGAACTTATTTCTCTTCCTGAACTGTGATTATCTCAGCTGCAAATGTCTATGCTATCCAGTGCCTACATTTGGTCAGACAAATCTTACTCTCACTGATCGAGAGCCCAAACTGTCAGTGCAGGGTGTCAAGGGCTTTGCATCAGGACTTTTGTGATTATACTATGTTTTGCAAATGCCAAAACAATGCAAGTTACATTATTTTGCTACTTACAGCCACAGTAGCTGATTTCTGACCAATGTATACAGGTAGGACATAAAAATGCTGCTGTCTACCTGCTAAGTGACTCTCTTTCTTCTTAGGGGCTGCATAAGGACACCGGGGAAAGTATCCATTTTAATTATTGGAAAAAGCATTTAAAAATGGGTGTCTCTTTCCTTATTTACAGAGAAGCAGAGGCATTTTTAGATGAATAGTACTTTACGTAACAGGTACCAGTCTACCCCAGGGTAAGCTGTTCCCCTTCCTGCAACTCTGCCTCAGGCTGTGCTGCCGACGGATGAGGATTTCTTGGGCTTCTTTCTCATTTGTATTGGTGGGCAGGTTGTGTCGGCTGTATGTCGGTGCCTGAAACAGAAAATGCAGTCAGCTGATTTTCTTTGTGCTTGCAATGTGAATAACCTTGTGCAGTCAATCACAGGGCCAAGAGGACACCTGCCCCGGCTCGGCCATGGACTCACCCCAGCTCTCTTTGGTATCATCACATGGAAAAATGCAGCCTCGCACTAACTGCTGCAGAGCAAGTTGGGAGGAAGTGTGAACATAGCTGTAAGTCTTAGACCTGAAGGGCTACATTTTGATGCTGGTTTTGATAGGCTCATAGAATCATAGAATCATAGAATGGTTTAGGTTGGAAGAGACCTTGAAGATCATCGAGTTCCAACCCCCCTGCCATGGGCAGGGACACCTCCCACTAGACCAGGTTGCCCAAGGCCCCCTCCAGCCTTGCCTTAAACACCTCCAGGGATGGGGCCTCAGCAACTTCTCTGGGCAGCCTGTTCCAGTGCCTCACCACCCTCAAAGTGAAAATTTTTTTCCTAATGTTTAATCTAAACCTGCCCTCTTCCAGTTTAAAACCATTCCCTCTCATCCTATCACTACATGCCCTAGTAAAAAGTCCTTCCCCAGCTCTCCTGTAGGCCCCCTTTAGGTACTGGAAGGCCGCAATAAGATCTCCCCGGAGCCTTCTCTTCTCCAGGCTGAACAACCCCAACTCTTTCAGCCTGTCCTCATAGGAGAGGTGCTCCATCCCTCTGATCATCCTCGTGGCTCTCCTCTGGACCCGCTCCAGCAGGTCCATGTCCTTCTTATGTTGGGGACTCCAGAGCTGAATGCAGTACTCCAGGTGGGGTCTCACGAGAGTGGAGCAGAGGGGCAGAATCACCTCCCTTGACCTGCTGGCCACACTTCTTTTGATGCAGCCCAGGATACGGTTGGCCTTCTGGGCTGCGATCGCACATTGCTGGCTCGTGTTGAGCTTCTCATCAGTCAGCACACCCGGGTCCTTCTCAGGGCTGCTCTCCAGCCATTCCCCGCCGAGCCTGTATTTGTGCTTGGGGTTGCCCCTACCCAGATGTAGGACCTTGCACTTGGCCTTATTGAACTTCATGAGGTTGTCATGGACCCACCTCTCCAGCCTGTCCAGGTCCCTCTGGATGGCATCCCTCCCCTCCAGCGTGTCTACCTCACCAAACAGCTTGGTATCATCATTCATGCCTGCTTGAAGTGTACCATGAAAATATACCCACCTACACAAGGCTGCTAACATCTCTGGGCTTGTCTTCCCTTTGTCAACCCTCTTCTGATCACACAATTGGGAGTTACAGATCTGAGGCAGATCCCGAGAGAGAGAGCTGTTTAACCCACCTCTAAGCCTTGTTACTAGTATTACTGAGCCAGGAGCTAGTTGCAGATGTGCCCGTGAGCAAAAGACTATGTTAAGAAGAGTATATCTCCAGAATGAGATGCATAGCTGAGTTTCCTTTCCATACTTGGACAAACTATGCCTTAATATTACCCTAAAACTGAGCATCTTTTAGGACAAGCTTTTTAATTTATCACATACATCTAGTGAAATAAAGGAAATAATTATCTACCTTAAAGAGAAAAAGTCACTTAAGTTTATAAGCCCTCTTAAAAAGCAGAATCTGATCTCTCTTGCAAGGGTCCTTGTAAAGTTGGTCTGGTGAGCCAGAGCATTACCAGGCCTTCAGAGCTGAAAGTGAAGTATTGTAAGTGACATTATTTTACTTCCAATCTTTCATTTCCAAAAGCACACAGTTCTCAATACCACATAGGAAGTGACTGGCGCAAATAGTCATTACTGTAATTGATTTTGAAGAGAGAGAGTTCATTTCAGTAGTCTAAGAGGCAGCCATATATGCAAATTGTTGCTGGTAAGATAAGAAATTAATATCATAAGGATAATTGGCCATGGCAAATCAAACAATATTAGGAATGAATATCATATTAATAATGACACATTTAAATGAGCAGGGCCTAGCATTTTCTAGTAAATGCGTGTTACACAAGTTAGCCCTGTGTATCTGCGGAATTTCAAGGTTACTGTAATATTTCTTCTACCACTCACTGCCGTATGAGATATATCCTCTACAACTCATTGCTATATGAGACCACTTAGTTGTATATTCTGGGCCCAAGATTGGATTAAGTAGATTTTATACACAGGGCTGCATCAGGATCAGTACAAACTGCTGCAAAACAAACCCCTGTTGAGGCATTATCACCCCCATTTTATGGGGAAAAAAAATCCCAAACGTGTAAAGCGACACCCCAGAGGAGGTGGAATTTTTTTTTTTACCCTTTCTCCTCCTGTGGCGAGGGTAAACTGTTGCTTCCACCCAGACGGAGGATGTACCAGCCTTCTCAGCTGACTTTGGGCCACGCAATGTTTATCGCCACTGGTCCACCCACCTCCCCAAGGCAGTTTCACTGCTGCTGGCCACCCGCCAGCCTGCTGCCTCCCACGAAGCCCTGCATACATCCCTGGGTGCTGGGTTGCCAGATGCTCCACTTCGGTCCATCCTGCTGGCCCGCAGCGGCACGCAGGTTGCCCAGCAGGCCACCTCCACCGCCCAGGCTATGCGTGTCCCCAGGAAGAGGACCTGGGAGCTGGGGTTCCCCCGGGGATGTTTGGCAGCCTCGGGAAGGCGGTTTGTGAGTCACAGGTCGCTGCGCAGCGAGGGAAGCCTGACCTCTACAGCTCAGTCCCAGATTTTCCTGGTGTTCCTGCTGCTGTCAGGGTGAAAAGCTGATGGAAAAAAACACCCTGCTTTCCCTTATTCCACCCAGGAGCGAGCCCCGAGCCAGGGCTCCTTCCCCGCCTTCTCTTCCCCATCCAGCTCCTGGGTAGGAGCAGCTGCGGGCTCCGAGCCTATGTTTCCCACCAGCGTGACTGCAGGGCTGGTCCCAGTGCTACCACCCACCATGCCTACGATATGGGGAGAGCAAACAAGAGCTTTCAGTCTGCAAATAGTGCATGATAGCAAGTTGCTTACGCACCCTTTGTCGCACTTGATATAGATTATGTGCCAGGACGTCTCTCATGGACTCCACCTCTGCGGGGGAGAGCCTATGTACACGCCGATTTCTACCACTCCTGTAAATAAAAGAGAAGTTTAAATATGATATTAATGAATTGATTAAATACTTATTCCCACGCATGATCTATTTTTAGTGCTAGAACAGAAGGCTACAAAGAGCTTTCAATGACCAGTGACACCACGAAATCATCCAAAGATGAATAAAAAATGTCAGATTTTGCCCTTTCTTGGGTTTTATCCATATACTGGGTAGTCAGAATGAGCCCTAAGCCTTCATACAGCTGGTAGCAGAAACTCTCCTTTTCTTTCTCAAAACTTCATAAGGAAGTTCATATTTAAGGATTAGATTGGGCAACAATCAGTTGTAGATTCAGGAAAGCACTGCAAGTTTCCTCCTCTGTATGAACATATTCTTCAGCATGGTCTAGCAGTCTGGGCTTTGCGGTCCTACTGGTTTTAACTCCTTTGAGAAAGTGCAGCAAATCCTTAAGAAATAAAGTACATGCCGATTAAAGAGTCTGAGAGATCTGCCTTGTGGTGAGGGGAACATATAGGGTTTCCTTGGTACTGAGCCTGCTTTTCCATTTAAAATGAAAGAACTACCTAAAAGATAGTCATCTTTGCATTTTTAACAAACTGGGACAAGAAGCTGACAGTTCCTTGTAGCTGCCTGGCTTTTTCACCTGCAAAACAATGGGTGAGGGCTGCTGTGAAATGTTAACTGGTTTTGCTAAATCAGTCAATCTGTGTGAGAGTTAGCGTTCAGCTAAATTCCCAAGAAAAGAAAGGGAAACAGATAGTGATCATTCAGGATTAATCAAGCCAAGTTCATCTTGCTGTTTCTATTTTTTTCCTTTCCCCATTTTGCTTTCTTACCCTATTTAAAAAAAAATAATTGCATATCTTTGTTCTCAGCTAAGTGATGTCCTTGAAGTGTTGTCTGTATATTGTGCAATTAAAGAATAGATTATGATCAATGTACAGTATTGCCAAAACTTTGTGTGTATTTATTTTGTACTGCCTCTAAAATAAATTAAAAACTTTTAATGGCAAAGGGAGGTGGATTCAAGCTAAACTCAGATTATGCTGTAAACATAGGAAAAAGGTTGGAATTTGCAATTACAGCTAGTTTAACAAGATTACGACTGTTTTGTGCTATAATCTAATACGAACATCTTGAAAATTTGTAGGACCATCATGAGCTGCCTGGATTCTACATTTTACCGCCTCTTACCATCAAGTAGATGGTGAGCACTGGTGGCATGGCCCTGTCCAAAGTCCCTGGAATATAAGACTTAATTCCTGATATATTTCAAGGTTTTGGAATGTGTTTTCATTCTGCATCAGACCAAAACTGAGACCTGCCAAATTTTTCATAGGGTAAAAAGAAAGAGAGAAAATGACAATAGGTTAAGGAGTAGCATTCGAGGTAGGGCTGGGGTAACCAATAGGTTAAGGATCTCACTGAGGCATGAGAGACCCATGAGTCTACCACTTGGCTATTGGCAAGCCAGAGGGAGAGAAAATTACTCCCTTTCTGGATTTGACCAGAAATCTTATCTTGACCCTGATAAATCCTTCCCAACAAATGTTTAATTGACATTGATCAATTCTCAACAACAGCATCAACAAACATAGGTATTTACCAGCAGGGAAAAAAGACCGTCACCACCACCCAATTCCAGGCAAGCTGGGTTTTTTCATTGATTGGTTGGTCGGTCGGTTTTTCACTTGCTTTCAGCCCTCAGAGGTAACACTGAGAGGATCCAGGGATGCTGCCAAGTTTCCAGGCTTAGGTGTAATGCACCTTTATTCCATACTGGGTCTAGCATGTCCCAGGCCGTGGGACAGCCCATGGATGCTACTTCCCACTGCAAGGAAATCTGTCTCTCTGCTGTCAGCAGTCCCTAGCTGCTGTCCGTTTGGATGAAAGAGAGACCAAGGTCCCAGGGCACACCTGGGAAAATAAACACAAGCAGAGCCCCTGGGGATTAATGGCAATCTAGTCTATTGAGTAGTGGTATATAAAATGCAGGCTTGGTTCATTTGCATAATGAAAATCGAACTGTCATAGTTGATGCAAGCGGTGTTGACGTCATAGGGAATAACTGTCTGTCTGGTCTGGACATCACTGAATGTCTCCACAGCATCTTTATATCTTACAGATGGGAATAAATAGGAGAAAGTGGTGAGCAGAACTCTATTGGGAAGACATCAGATGATCCCTTTACTTTTCCAGTTCCATATCTGACCCCCTCCACATACCAGCACAGAAGTGGCCTGTCTTAAGATATTTAAAGGCTTATCATTTTGCTCTTAAAGTCACTAAAATAAAATAAATAAAAGTCCCTGAGTTTCAGCTAACCTGGGGTAGCAAGAGAACAAACAGCTTGAAGATAGTCTGTATTGTTCTGGAGCGCAAATGAAAAATGTGTATTCTTTTCATGGGATTAGATATTAACCTACCCAACTGATAACAATGCACAAGTATGGTAATAAGGAACAGATTGCTTTTACATTTTGCAATATACAATACATTAAAAAAGAACTTTAAAAAACAAAACAAGCAGGTCTGGTATGTTACCAAACCCATAAAGCAATCTTTATTAAAACTATTTCTTTGTTTGAAGCTTCCAGCATGTTACAACAAAGCATAGCACTGGACATATATTTGCGAAGAAAATACTGAAATGATAATATGCCATGAAAACTGTCTGTCTCTCTGTAATGAGTACCATTACAGTATCTCATTCTTCTTTACACATGGATAGTTGATACACGGAGGAAATAAAATACCATCCACAAACCTTGTATGATTATTTTTTATATATTATATATAATATTTTGAACTTTGTGAACTCTCCACCAATCTTCACTAGTCCTGTGAGGGAAGTAACAGTCATTAGGCACAGCTCTTGCATGACTGCACCACCACAAATGAAAACACGGCACTTGATTCTGATCTGTACTGTATTGATACATTCTAAGATTTACGAAAGTCAGCATTGCAGTAATACGAAGCCAACATTAAGTAAGCTCAGCATCAAACCGTCTCTCTCAAATGGGCATATTTCCTCCAAAAAACAGCCATGCAAACACAGTTTTGATATGTGCTTGGCTCTGCTTTTGCTATTTCTATTCTTATTTCTAAGGCTTATATTCTCCAAAACATCACAACAAAATGCTCTATTTTCATTCAAATGTGGATTCTTTGTTGCACAGTCCATGGGCAAATTTCTCCCGTCTGCATTGGAAATACTTACTGCTTATTGGAGACCCACTCCACCTGCAGGAATCATACCAGCATGAATGCAATTTGTGAGAATAATGCTAATTCACAGTAAGGGAGATCTGCTTTGATTTTTATAGAGCATTTCCCCTTGTATGCCTAAAGGCTGCAGAACTGATCAGAGGTGCTAGTGAGAGAGTTTTCTCACTGCTCTGGCACTACAAATATTGCTTTACATGCCGTATGTTGGAATTTGATTTCGAATCTCTACTTGCTCATGGCCAGATTTTCGCATCCTCACTGAAGAAAGGGACTTTAGGTACAAGCTATCTCAATGATAAGAATCAAACAATTTACAAATACATTTAGAAACCTTTTAGTCTTAAGCAGGTTCACGTAATTGCTCAGGAGAATGGAGATATAAGAACTGCTGCATTGGCTCAGACCAAAGATCCAGCAGCTAGCTCACTATCCCGTTTCCTCCAGTGCTCAACAGCAGACAGCTATCAATGAACAGAGCTGGGAAAACACATATTTTTCTAGAATGTTCTCACAGCCTCCAAGAATCAGAATGTTTCTGAGCCACAGGCTGCTCTTTGGTTTTGGAAGTTGACAATTCATTTTTAAAAAGGCTGTCTCAGTAGAAGAACCCGTGCATCAGAGGTCGATGCAGAGAAAAATTCAATTACAGCTGGAGTAGGGCTTGCAAAAATGAGTCTATCTTATCAGCTGTTTATTATAGACTATTTTTCAATCTAAATTTTCCACTCACAGGAGAATTTCTGAACTACGATGAAGCAATTTGTCTTATTTTCTCTTTCCCTCAGGAAAAGAAGAGGAATGTGGTTTGATTGGCGTAGATTGTCTACCAACCTTGCACATTTTCTCTTGGCTCAGAACAGTCAAGGGAATACAGTAGACAGAAAGGAGCCTGTCAGACACACAACCTTTTTTAATATCATCCGTTCAGCAAAGAATGATTTAGCAAGAAAAGGGCTAGGTCTTACACTGCATGATGACATCAGTTTCAAGAAAGCAGATGAATCTTGACATGATTAAGCCAAAGTTTCAAGAGAGATTTTAATTTACTGTCCAGTTGCTATTTGGACTTCCTGGTGTAGGTTGAGATGATCATTCAAAAAAGAAAATATGCTGGGCCCTGCCAGAGGCTGCTGCAAAAAGGAGAGGGGTTGAGGGATGCAGCAGCAGAGAGCAGGCAGTAGCAGGAGAAGTGGCCGGTGGGAGCCAAGGAAAGAGTCTGTGAGGGCAAGTGCCATTAGTAATACCTACTACCCACAGTGGGTTGGAAGGTGAGGATAAATACATGCACAGCAGCTGAAGTATGCAGGAGTGAAGATTTGTACAAACTTCTCTCCTAGAAGGTAGTTCCCTCAGTGATGGCTCTGGAGATCACACCAGTTTTCTTCCCTGACCTGCCTGATGGCAGGTTGCGTTACAGTTTCATAGAATCACAGAGTCACAGAATGGTTTGGATTGGAAAGGACCTTTAAAGGTCATCTAGTTCAACCCCTCTGCAATGAGTAGGGACATCTTCAGCTGGATCAGGTTGCTCAGAGCCCCATCCAACCTGACCTTGAATGTTTCCAGGGATGGGGCATCTACCACCTCTTTGGGCAACCTGTTCCAGTGTTTCACCATTCTCAATGTAAAAAAATTCTTCCTTATACCTAGTCTGAATCTAGTCTCTTTTAGTTAAAAAATATTACCTCTTGTCCCATCAATACAGGAAATGCTACAATGTCTGTCCCCATCTTTCTTATAAACCCCCTTTAAGTATTGAAGGTCCGCAATAAGGTCTCCCTGAAGCCTTCTCTTCTCCAGGCTGAGTAACCCCACCTCTCTCAGCCTGTCCTCATAGGAGAGGTGTTCCATCCCTCTGATCATTGTGGCTCTCCTCTGGTCTATGTGTTTCCTGTACTGGGTGCCCCAGATCTGGATGCAGTACTCCAGCTGAGTTCTCACCAGAGTGGAGTAGAGGGGCAGAATCAACTCCCTCAACCTGCTGGCCACGCATCTTTTGATGCAGCCCAGGATACGGTTGGCTTTCTGGCCTGCGAGCGCACATTGATGGCTCATGTCCAGCTTTTCATCCACCAGTACCCTCAAGTCCTTCTCCACAGGTCTGCTCTCAATGTTTAATTGAACAAATTTGGTACAGAAGTACCAAAATATGGCAAGACAGTTTGAGGGACTGCAAACTGAAGTAGCAAAAATTGCAAAAGCTACAAGGAAATCTGATCTCAGCAAAAATTTGTGATTGGAATAATGGAGTTGGAACCTGTGCTCTAAGCTCTCCTGCAGGTCTCTCATCACCTAGCAGTGATGAATAAAACCCACTGGCCAGGTAAGTGTCAAGTATGGCCACCTTCAACCACTGCTGTGATTTAAAGCAGCCAGGGTGGTTTCTGTGCCTGACTCATGATTGCTCTTCAGATCTGCCCATCGCTGAAGAGAAACAGAGAAAATGTACCTGGTTTTAATTTTCCCTCAGTGAACAAAAAGCCAAAGTGCAAATATGATGAGGACCGAATTGCCAGCACAGAACAGCAATTTCTCTTTTCAGAAGTGTCTTTCTTTTCTTACATTTCTATTGAAGTCATAAACCCCCTTGGGTGTTTCCTCATTTTTTTCCCCTTCCTTCCTGCCCCTACTCTGCAAAGGGTTGGGAAGTCAGTACTCACTGTGAAGAGGCTGCAGATGATTTTGAAATTTTCATGCCACTCTCAGCCATCTCAATTGCCAGTTTTATCTCCATCTTTTTGTACAATGAGACAATGCTGGATTTGGGCTGGTGTTCCCGAATTAAGATTTTCTTTAAATACTTATTGTCAAACTTCTTAAACCTGCAAAACAGATATTAAAACAAAAGTGTAAAAAACAGAAATGTGCTTTTATTTCTGTGGCACAAGCTGATCTTTATTCAAATGCACGCATATATAATTCGGTGGTGGAAACTGAATCCAAATTGGAGGCACCTGTGGACTCCTGAAGGCCTAGTGAGCAGAGACCTTTAGGGGGACATTTGGCATGGTCTACTGGCCCACAGAGATTGCAAAGCCCACCAGACAAAAGAAAGAAACAAGCTGCAATCAGAGCAAAAAAGAGGGCTGGGTTGTGTTTGCATATAACACCGCCACATTTGTCAGAAAAGAATATGGCCAGTCTCCACGCTTTTGTACAAATGTTGTATTCTAGTAGGGCATAACAGCAGCAGCTGCTCTTACAGTAATCCTGGCCTATTCAGCCAGCCACCAATGAGGCTCTAAATGGCCCCGCAGTTACAGTAGTTTGGGCCCATTATGTTGCTGATAATTTTGAATCCTGACAATTAGAGCAGCGAAAATACATTTCTTTGTATTCTGAATAACGGAGAAATTGAATGGACCACAAAATACTATGTGCTCGCATGCTGCAGATTTCGCTAATGTGCTGCATAATTTGAATGTGAATGTGTGTGTGCGCACTGTGGAACAGGTATGTGCTTTCGGGCAGACGTTGAGCAGAACAACAGCAGATCTTCTTATATGTTTCTTTCAAAGGAACAGTTTACCACAGCAAGGTAATGTGCTCCACGATGCTAGGAACAGCTCTACAGAGATTGTACATTCTTTTCTTAACAAAGGCTAGTTTTTATACATTGATGGCAGAGATAGGTACACAACTGTTTCCACTGGGATTAGAGCTCTTTATGTTTTCCTATGTAACAGAAAGCCTCCTGGAGTGTCATCACTTAGATAATTAATTCTGATATACATATGCTAAGTGTCTTTAAAGTTGCATAGAAAAGTCTAGGAAATATCTTTTAATACAATCTTCTTACATTAAACGTCTTCACCTACAGTGTGTTTTTTGAATCTGTCCCTGAACTGAAACACTACATTTATGGCTAATTTGGACAAAATCCTCTTTTCATAGCTGTTGCGTAGATGTGAGATAAGGGCATAACCTTTCCTCACAGGCATGTGTAAATGCAGCTATTTCAATGGAATTAATGCTGCAACAGGGATTTGTTTAGCTTATTGACTGCACAGACAGTGGTGTGGTCCCAGCAGATGTCCTAAAGCCATCTCTGTGATATCACTCTGAGAGCAAAGAAAACTTTTTAGCTCCTAGCACATTACATCATTACTCCTCATTGGGACAAGAACTGGATGCAAACCAGATGCCTTCTTCCCACTCTTAATTCCTAATTTCCATAGGGAGAAACCCAGTCATGAAAGGAATTGTTGCGTGTCCCCACAGGCCCCCCCTGGCTGGATTACTAGGGTCCAGTGCTGAAGGGTGAGACAGAGGACTCCAGCACAGAAGTCTAGGCATATCTAGGATGACTAGGGATAACTTTTAGCCCACAGCATCATGGTAAGATGTTTGTAGGAAAGGAAGATTAAACTCTCCCCACGCTTCCCTCCACGTGCCGTGGTGGTGGCCAACATGATCACAGCGCTCCCTTAGGGAGAAGGCAAAGCGAATGGCAGCTCAGAAAGAAAGGTCCATCTGTTCTGGGCAGTGCCTGGAAGAGCCAAAAAGCTTCACAAAATTACCTCATCCTGCTTATAGAAGACACAATGCGGGTCCTGCATTTCTGAGTAAAGACTAGCTTGAAAGTATCTGCTTATGCTACTGAATATTGAAATTCAACCATTCCCTTTATTATTGATTTTAAATATTACTGAATGCAAAGACCTGTAAGGACAGGTGACTAATTATTACTGAATCTGTTCTAACCAACAAGGGATCATATTTGCTGTGGAGGCTTACGGCAAAAATCAGTGAAGCACTGACACCTTATGTAGCTTCTGTTCTAAATGCAGACCTAAAAGAGCACTGCCATGGATCTAAAATTTATGCCAAAGCTACGTGCACAGGCTGATGTCTGCAGCATGAGTTCCTGAGCTATGTTTTTCTTTCAGAAAACTTGTTTTCTGCTTCTTTGTGCAGAAGAAATTTAGCAGGCAATACATGAGCACTGCACTCCCAGGAGATAATGGTTACTCAGGAGTTCATTTTTTAAAAAGAGATATTGCACGTCCCCAGTATTTTCATGCTATTTTAGCTTTACGGGGCGCAAGATCGATTTCTTATTCTGTTTACCTGTTGTATTTTACATGATAGATATGTTATTTTATTATAGTACGCTGCAATAAAAGATGCTTACTTATCTCTCAGCTGATAATGACTCCAGTGTCCACATATGTCTTCAATACCAGCCTTCAAGTGATCCATCAACTAGAGAAACAAACACGGAAAAATTTTAAGTGGCCATTATGAGAAAATAATGTCACCACAACCATGCAAATGTTGACAGGATTTTGAGATTTTTTTAATTGGAGGGTGTGAGTTGATTCTGAAAGCATCTACATTTCTCTAAAAATCAAGGCAAAGATCCCACTGTGGCAGCTTCTATGTTTGGCTGCAGTGGTAATATTTTGATAGAGGTGACAAGTCTGTCAGTCTGCTATTGTCTCACCATCACCAAGTAACGTATAGGCCCAAGTAAGGGATTATGTCCAATGGAAGATGATACTGAACATCCAAATTTCCTGGTCCTCTTTGTCTACTAGACGAAAAACTAAATTCTTGGTTCTCTCAACCAAGTTTCCCTTCTGCATGTATGACTTCCCTGAGATGGGCACAGGACAAGGTACCTTTGCCTTGACTGAGAAGTCCTCTGAGGATTTTACAAATTGTCATGAGACTGGTAAGTTCATCACTGCTAACTACCAGGAATTGCATTCATCTTTTGTGTGTTTCTAGAATTATAGAAACAGACAGAAAAATGCCAATTCTTACATACATATTATTATAAGTGGTGCTTTTAAACGGAAATTCATTTCAAGGTTAAGTGTAAAGGTTGAAATAGTAAGAATTAAATGCACTTCAAATTCAAATCGGTTGAGATGCTCTAATTTTGCTAATGTGTCTGCATATGCTTAATTTTAAGGCACAGTGTTTCTGTTAATTTCAAATTTATTCCCTATTGTGAAAATGAAATCATGTATGTATTTTTTTTATAGTGTTGTTAAGTGCGTTTGAGCAGCTTTCTACTATTTTATATAATGGTAATTTAAGAGCTAAAGGAAATGTTTGAGAGGGGAAAAGATCATTACTCAGAATAACTTGAAACTAAATTTACAGACCAATTGTTCAACTCATTTCAGTTCAATAAAACTTGATTAAAGACTTTTAAGGTCTCAGTGTGTCTAGAACCAGTCACAGGATGGCAACGAAGGTATCTGACAAATCTAGCTGGAAAGGACGACGAGCGCATTTTGTAAATGCTACACTTATGTTTCTGTCCACACATGGTCACAAGTATCAAGAAGTAAGGGACCTGCTACACCATGACACTTGTGGTAAGAAATTATAATATGATAGGCACTATTAATATAAAATGAATTGTCATATTTTAGAACCTTATGTCTAGGATTTCCTCCAAATGTTGTTAAAAACATTGTGTCTGAATCAACAGAATGCCAGTGCCTCCCTCTGTCCATCTCTTTTAGAATACCCTTTCTCTTCTTCTTTTTAGGATACCAGATCCCAATAGAAAAAAAACTTACTCGCACGTGAATTTCTTCATTGATAGACTCCTTTTTATTGGTCTTTTTAACATCTAGATATCTGACCAGTGGTCCAATTGTGATTCCCTGCATTTGGAACAATGAGTTGAAATGTTAATTATCTTTTAGAAAAAAAAAAACACAGAAAAAAAGCAACAGGATTTAATTTTAATCATTTGAGAAAGCTGTGTCTCAGACACAAGAATGAACTATTACATGTATGGAGAGCTACAGAAGAGGATAAAAACTCAAAAACTTAAAAAAAATATGCACCAGGGTTTTTTTTAAGTGAGATTGTATTTATCAACATGTTTGTATATGTAAAGTAACTGACTCATTGCCAACCTTCTTCAAAACAGCACTCACTTGAATGAAAACATTATCTTTGTGAGATTCTTACAATCTTGGAATCTCTTACTTCAACATTTTCAGAATTAAATATTTTGGATTTTTTTCACTTAGAAACCATTTTCAGCTGTTCCCAATTCTTTACTGCACTGCTACAGGACAGCATTTAAAAAGGGCAAATAGAAAAAAAAAATTTTTTTTTTTCTGAAACATTCTGGTGGAATCTAAGTGCCTAACCACAAGTGCATAGTGCCCCATCGGCACCCCAGAGTATCTGAGATATTGGTATAGGAAATCACAGAACATGGGATGCAAGACCTCTGGAAGATCTATTTCTTCCAGACACAGCAGTGTAAGCCATGTGGAATAAACTGAACATCTGAAGTAGACACCTATTCTTACAAATCTGAATTATTCACTTCATTTTTCTTTAATATTCTTTTACAAAGGATTTCAAAATGTTCTCATTTGGTATCCAAGATGAATGAAGATAAGAGTAAAAAATTCAAAATCCTTCATAAAACAGGCATACCTTTTTCTGTTCAGTTTGAGATACACCACTAGTAGAGAATGATTCTGTGCTGAAGTGTAAAGTTAAAATTCTTCCTAATTTGGAAGCATTAGAAAGAGCACGTGGAGTGAAAATAAGAGATTTTGAACACAAAGTGCCCTTTTCGCTGAATATTTTAGAAGACACTGCTTTTCAACACAGACTTTCTCAAAAAGTTATTTAATAATACCTAAAAAAGCCCTGAAAGGGTAATTACACAGTGTGGTGCTAAATTTGGCCATAAAATACAATAGCTTATCCTAGTTTAAGAGTAAATTCAATGCAATCTTCACTATGAAGCTTTCAGTCACCTCTGTTACATGAAAGCAATCCATTAAGAAATACACTTACTTGGATGAATACAGTGAAATATATAACTACCAGAGTAGCAGTAATGAACAATTTTTTTCTTGGGAAGAGCTTCACTGGAAGCAAGAATGCAAGAGAGAAGCTGCTGGCTCCTCGAAGGCCACTGTAGGAAATAATGAGTTGGTCTTTGAAGGTGAAGGGATAGGTTCGGAACTTGTTACTGATGTAGAAGAGAGCAAATACACCTAGGAAGGGGAAAAAACACAACTACCATTAATCAGAGAAAAGGAAAATATTTAAAATGAAACAACATCTTGGCTCAGGCAGCTGTTGATAGACCTTTCTTTTCAATTTTGGGTTCTTGTAGCTTCTTTTTGCCCACCTGCTGAATCTGTTTTGTGTGAAATCAGCTCCTAGAAAAGACCATGTTTCCTAACTGCTTCAGGGTTTACATTCATTTACACAGTTTAGAAGTGAGATTAGGGGAAAAGATTTTCTTTCTATATTTACGTTGAACAGTTCTTCTCTGAAGCCTTCCGGAGACAAAACAAACCACTGGATGAGAATTTTTGCTGTGCCTTCCCTTGCAATGTTTCCTGCTTTCTGCACAGTATCTGCCCAAAATGTTTCAACACTGCTTTACCAACAAGTCCTGTGGACAGGTTCATTGAACGGCAAAGAGTAATAGCATTTTAATTTTTAATCCTCTGGCTTATTGTGTCTCTAATTCTCTGTTTATGTCTCAAATTTCATTTTGCTTTTAATAAAAGTTAAAATTAATCAGGCAGCCTGTGGCTGTGTAGGGACTGCAGCTTTTCTGTATAGGCTACATTTAGCAATTTGCTTGATTTACTCTTAATCTTCTTCATCTTCCATAAGAAACATGTATCCTATGTTTTGTATGGAAATGGTTTGATTACTGAAGCAAAAGCTGACAGATGCTGATAATTACTGGTGTTATTTTACACATCTGTTACTGATAAACTCAGTGGATTTTTATAGGTAAGGCCAGTATCGGTATCCTGTTATGTAAGTTCGTGGGTACCACTCTATATAAGAACTTTTTTGGTGGCTTATAACTATGCTAGACATCAGCTACTCAGACTGAAACTGCATATGTGAGGTATCACCCTCAGACCAACTCTCTTTATTCAAGCTTCAGAGAAGATGATGTAATCATTTCAGCAAACAAATTTAGCGGAAAATATTTCGACCTTCCTCTGGAAAGCTCTAGCACTCCCCTTGGTGTTTGAGAGAAGGATGGACGTGTGGCAGCAAAATAGCTTTTGTACATGGAGAGCACTTTTTCTGTCTTGATTGGAAGGATATTCCAATACAGACTCTGAGAGTAATCCTTTAAAAACAGGATTTAAACAGGATCCTGGTCCAGGATTAGCAAAAAAATATTTAATTATTTTCTTTTTGCTGTCAACCTGCAAGAATTGTATCATCTCTACTGTTGAGCACTTGTTTCATCCCTATATAATAGAGCTGTTCAGATGCACGTACTTGAACCTTCACAGGTTTCCCCTTTCCTCTTTTTCCTCTGGTTAAATGCGTCCCTCCTCCAGGGCTCACAGGCTAAAAAGTCAAAGGTCTTGAAATATGTATGGGCTTTGAGGGTCAAACCAACAACTTCTCCCTGCTCTGGTATTGTTTTTGACCGAGGGATAAGCCACCTGAGAGATTTAAGAAATAGCACCCTAATCTTAGGTGTTTGATGCCAGTACTTAGCTGGTCCCAGATGTTGGAATCAGAGTCCTGTAGTCTGGAAAGAACCTTTGGAGGTCATCTAGTCCAAGTCCCTACTCAAAGCAGAGCTAATCAGATCAGGTTGCTCAAAGCTCCAGTAAAGTCTTGAATGCCTTTAAGAATGGAGAGGTGGGCCACCGTTACAATATTGGATCACCCTCGTGTTAAGAAATGGGTCCCTACTGTCTAACTAGAATTTGCCGTGTGCCAACTTGTATCTGTTGCCTCTTGTCCTATTGCTGTGCACCTCTGAGAAGTGTCTGGCTCCATCTTCTCTCTCTCCTCTGATTGGGTGCTTGTAGAAATTAATAAGGTCTCTCCTGCGCTGTATTTTCCCCAGGCTGCATAGACTCAGTACTCTCAGACTCTCCTTGTACATCCAGTGCTCCAGCCTCTGACCGAATTGGTAACCTCTATTGCACTTGATCCAGAACCTCCATGTCCTTCCTATCCTGGGGAGCCCAGAAATGGAGAGAGCACTCTGGAGACAGCACACACTTCCAACAGTGCTGAAGACAGGAGAAGAAACGCTTTGTTGGACCTGCTGGCTACACACTTGCTAATGTAGCCAAGGACACGGTTGGCCTTCTTTGTCACAAGGACATAATTCTGACTTGTGTTCAACCTGTTGTCTACCAGGTCAGGTCCTTTTCTGCAGAGTTGCTTACTAGACTCCAAGCCTATACTGGTGCATGGAGTTATTCCAACCCACATGTAAGTCCTTGCATGTGCTTTTCTTGAACTTCATGAGCTTTCTGTCAGCCCATTTCTCCAGCCTGTCCAGGTCCCTTTGAATGGAAGCCATCCAGAATATTGACTACTTCCTGCAGTTTGGTGTCAGCCACAAACTTGCTCGGTGTGCATTCCATTCTATCCTCCAGGTCATTAATGAAAACATTAAAACAATATTGGTCCCTGTACAGAGTGCTGAGGGATGCTATTAGCCACCAAATAGACCAATATTTCGAGCCCAGTAGTCCAGCCAATTCCCTTCCCACATTTCCAACCACTTCAACTGGCCAAAATCTGCTCTTTGAAGACCAGGACTGTAATTCTGCTGTTTGTCAGCTTGCTCACGCCTCTCAGGATCTTAGCATCCACGGTCTCATGGTCGCTGCAGTTAAGGCTGCCCTCAGTCTTCACATGTTCCGCTATTTCTTCCTTCTTTGTGAGTGGTAGAGAAGACAAAGCATATTCTCCAGCTGATTCATCAACCAGTCTCCAGCAACTATCACTTGCCTTTTCCTCTCAACCCCTTTTTGCCTCCCCCTTCAGGGCACAGCTGGCCCTGATGGATTGCCTGACAGGTCTTGTTCCTCCTCAATACTGTAGCAGATAACGCAGGACCAATGCCCAGAGCTTAAGCCTGGGCTCTGTATGTAAAGGGAATATAGGCAAGGGCTGAAGGCTGGAAGAAGTGGTGGCAGGTGGCCAATGTAAATTTTTACCCCACAGGATGCTCCAGAGGGGCCTCCTTTGATTATAAATGAAGCATGAGGGAACTAACCTACTAACTTATTTAGCCAAGATAGGTGCCTAAATTTCAGTGCTCAGAAAATCTCCTCCAAGGCCACCTGATGGAATATTTGTATTTCTCGTTTTCTTTAAAAATATCAAGTACTCTGAAAACTCCCACTGAAATTCAAAAAGAATGTTATTAAGATGGCCAGTTCAGGCACTCAGAAGTTTGAAAAGTCAGAAATAAGGTTGTCTGCATAATTGTATTTTTGGCCCTCTCATGTGTACTACTTCCAAAATATCTTTCATTACAAAAGTATCGTTCATTCATATTTTTAACTAAATTTAAGTGACAAATAACAGTGGCTGAGTAGGGCGTGTTCTATAATTCATCACCTCTCCAGGAGTAAATACGTTTGCTTTCTGTTGCAGCAGTTGTAAGTTAACCTGATGCAGAATAGAGTATTCAGATTCAAAAAAAAGGGTGGCATAATTCCCGGGCAACAGGTCCAAACCAGACCCCTATATAGTGTAGGCAAGGGGTGTACCCTCTCACATCCCTGACACAGTGACTGTAAACACTGAGGAAATAGGAGGTACATAGAGCTCAGAGTGGCTGGGCTTGCAAGCCTTTCCTAATTAGCATCTCCTGCAGGCTCTGTTGAAGACACTGCTAGAGGGTTCATCTGACCCAATAGGTCATTCCTTCTTTTCTTACCTCAGCTAGAGTGTTTGGCTGGATGGTGCTAGTAGATGAGGGAGAAGATAGCAATGTGTTGCCTCTCTGCTTCCACAGTTGCAGTAAATTAGCTAAAAGGCAGAAGAGCAGCTCGTACGAGAAGTCTGCCAGGACTGCTACCACCTCCAGAACACCACCAGCCTTCTTACTGCTTCTCCTTTTTCAACATTACTGTCAATGCACCCTGGACATTAGGAGAAGATGAGAAATAGTGTCCCACAGCTTATGTGACATCATGTCTAAACTGCACTGCCCATGCCGGAAGAATCCCTTTCTCTCAGATTAGGGAGTGGGACATCTTTGCAGGAATAGGGAGATACTGTGCGTAGAACGGCAGTGATCTCAAACAGGCACTCTTTTCTAGCAGTTTAAAACTTCAGAGTTGACTTGTGAGGAGCAGTAGCATAGCGTGGTTGGCCTAGATGTGGTATAAGGAAGGAAATGGAGTCCCTGTTCAGTTATCTACCAGTGCTAATTTTCACCTTCCCTCCTTTTCAATGCCTCCGGCACTCCTGGCCCAGGACCTGTAGCGTTATAGCACCAGAAGTGTGGTGATGTTCATTATCTAATTAGTAAGTTAATTACAGTGTGCGAGGAAATCATTATGAAGCCCACTTACCCAAGGACATATAGTTAACTGAGGTATAAGCATCTATATGGGCATAATCATGGTAATATTTTAATTTTGCTTAAAATATTCCATTCTCACCTAATTTGGTGCTTGGAGACTGACATTCAGATTTGTTTAGGGCTTTTTCCCCCTTTCTCTCTATGTGTAGGTTTGTGAAATTAACTTGTCAGTAATGTAAGCCTAGTAAATTTGATATTAAACCGGTTATGCCAGTCTGCACAGACTTTTCTAACATACCTTTGCACCAAAGGGTTTCTCTCAGAGGTGCAGAGAAGGTTCCCTGCAAAAGCTGACTTACTCAGTGTCCTCCAAACAAGGCAGAAGAGCAGAGTGAAGCAAATGAAGGCCCAGTTCCACTCGTGGTTTTTCCCCACTGTAGACACTCCCATGAACACGAAAATCAGGGTCTCACTGACGCTGCCCAGCATCTTCATGAAATATTTTATTGTTGTATAGGAATTCTGGGAAACATTCTCCTCCACGTATTTTTTCATTGTCACTGCACATGCTGTCATCCTGTACCAGACAAAACACCAGATATCAGCCACAACCTGTTTTTCTCTGCATTTAAGAACCTCAGCCTTCATTACCTGCACTCCACATCACCAGCCTCTGACCTTCCTGATATCAAGAAGCATTTTATTTCTTCACTGACATTAGCTGTTTTATTAGGTAGAAGACCATCTTCATTCAGCTTTACAAATCCATTTTGCATACAGGAAAAAGGAAGCAAACCAGTCAGCCTTCCTGATGAGGAAGTGAGGGTATCACGTTCTAGTTCAAAGTCTGTTTTATCCTGAATGCCTAACACGCAGCCACCAAGCACCAAATATTTGAGTCTCAAAGGGCAACTCAGCTTTGTACCAGCCTATGGACAGATCGGTTAGAGGGACATAACCCGCCTCTTAGTGATCTTCTCCTTTAAGGTGGTGGTGGGAGAACATGGTGGTAGTCTTATGCTGGGGCCAAAGGTCCCAGTGGCTCCCTGCCAGCAGGGCCAGGGTAAACTTCAGGGACCCTCTACCCACAGCAGCCCATTGCTGTACAGCAGTGGGAAATTCAGTTATCCTGCAGAGGTGTCCTCCCCACACACATTTTAGTTACCCAGGGTGTGGGGAACGTGCTTAAGGAAGCACAGGGATGTTTTCCACCTCTTCATGGTTAATGAAGACTAAAGCCTTCTTCAGAGGCATCAGCAGCCACCCAGCACAGACGGTGGTAGCAATCAGAGGAGTAGTCTTTGAGCAGCCCTACTGAAGGGGCTTTCCTCTTCCCCCCTTCATTTTCCATAGTCATAGGTAACAGATAGATTGAGTGCTATGCTAGTAACATATGCCATCATCTATCTAGTTTCTACTGATATTATTTTAGTCTTTGGGGGCTTCTTGTGATGATATTTTTCCAAACTTGTGAATTCAGAGAACGCTGACTGTTCATTAAATAACCCTTTATCTAGTTTCTGCTCATTTAATTTCCACTGAAGAAATCTCAAGGGTATTCTGGTGGAGCTGAGACATTTAGCAGGTCCAAGGACACTCTTAAGACAAGGCCATTAGGCATTAATGTTTAATACTGTTGACTTTCAGAGACACATGCATAATAGACTTTCATGATCCAAGTGAAAAATGAATGAATTCCTCAATAATTCAGAAGGCTGACAAAAAGTTCCCATCCCTAAAACAAGCAATAATTTCCTTAATGAAGCAGTAAGAATAATAAATCCCAATTATATTAACATTCTTTTATTACTAATAATTTCACCACTCTAATGAAAATAAGGAGCAAAAGAAATAAAGAGCTATGTAGTCTAGTGTAATGAATAGGCAGGGAAGCAGTATTTTGGGCAGTGCAGGTAGGAAAGGGACCATAGGGTATTAGTGCTCACTACATAGTAGGTCTAACCCCGCTCAACTAAAGTCACCAGTCACCTCAGTCAGACCAAATGTATTAGATATGCGAAACATAGTATAAGACTTGCCTGCGTTGTCTAATTGCTCAGAAAAACGTATCTCCTGTCTAACTGCTTATTTAATATGGTTAAATATTCAAATATTGCTTCCCAGGGCCATCCTGCAAAGGTTGTTTTTACAAAGTCAATTCCACTCTGAAGCTGATCAAATTGGGATTGTTCAGGCTGGAGAAGAGAAGGCTCCAGGGAGACCTTATGGCAGCCTTTCAATACTGAAAGGGGGCTTACAGAAAGATGGGGACAGACTTTTTAGCAGTTCCTGTAGTGACTGGACAAGGGGTGATGGTTTTTAACTAAAAGCGGGTAGATTCAGACTAGGTATAAGGAAGAATTTTTTTTATGATGAGGGTGGTGAAACACTGGAACAGGTTGACCAGAGAGATGGTAGATGCCCCATCCCTGGAAACATTCAGGGTGAGGCTGGATGGGGCTCTGAGCAACCTGATCCAGTTGAAGATGTCCCTGCTCATTGCAGGGGGGTTGGACTAGATGGACTTTAAAGGCCGCTTCCAACCCAAACTTTTCTATGATTCTATGAAATCAGGGTTTGACAAGTAGAGGTGAGTAAATGCTCTCTCACTTTCATTCCTATTCCTTCTTTTCTCTTCTGACTCCTTTCCTGCCACCATCCTCTTTCCTTCCCACAATACTCACCCTCTCCACATTTACTGTGATCAATAGAGCTGCCAGCTTTCTCTCTGCAGCAGGCACCCATGCCATCACAGCATTTTAAGGAAGCAGTCCCCAGCATTACAGTGGTATCAAGGGATCCTGATCACATCAAAATATGATCGTCAATGTCCATATACATGAGTATATGTATGCGTATGTGCTTGATGTTCTCGATTGTCTAGTTTTGCCTAGCTTCAGTTCCAGTGATGCTGTTCAAAGGTAATGTAATTCCAGTCAATTGTGTTAGAGCTGATGTTTACAGCTGTATACCAAAGAAAGAACTTGGACATTCTTTGTTATGTTTTTCATACTCTACTTTTCATCTCTCTTGTAATCCGATGGTGGTGCTGCTTAGAAATAAATACAGATACAATATTATCAAATCTTTCATTCTGCTGATCTTATCAGAGGTAGCAGCCAGATGGTGGCAGCACTAGTCATTTTACCCACAGTTTGCAGCATTTTTTCCAACGGGAAAAAATCTAAAAATAATTCAGAGCAGATATGCACCCCTCAGTAATATATCTATGCCAATGCTGCCTGTGCATTTGGTTTTCCTAGTTACCACTGCATTTTACAGATGCCTTAGAAGCCGTCCACTGCAGATCTCTAGGTCAGAGACTGAAAATGCCTGTATTGTACCAAGCTCAAGCAAACCACCTCCTCCGTCATTTCCCTTGAAAGGGCACCCAAAAAGCCATAAGGGTTACTCACGCCAAAATGCCCGAGATGTAAAGGGTTTCAGCAGACAAGTATGACAGGTAGCTGAACATGAAGACCAGCAGGGGTTCGATAGCGGAAACGTTGTGGGTGAATCGAGTCATAAACGCCGAAACAAATCCAAAAACGATGCCAAACAACATGCCGCCCAGCCCTACCACGAAGAAGCGAGCAAAGCCAGCGAAGATATCAACGGATTCGATCTCTTCATACCTGTGCATCTGGGTGAAGGCTATGAAGATGTTATATAAAACCTAGGTGTGAAAATAAGGAGACAGCAGTCAGGCATCTTTCTGAACCTGGCAGGCTTATTCATTTCATAGGGGAGTGAGTGTGTGTGTGTGTGTGAGTATGCCTACAATTTCTTTAGACAGCTCAGCAAGTCCCAGAATTAAGGGTCTGTTAAGTGTCCTGAAAAAAAGCAAAAAAAAAAAAGGTATATGGTTATGTACTAAGAGCAGGACTCTGAGGGATCAAATGCAATTGAAGTAACTGAAAAATACTCATGTTTTTTGTTTTCTGAAGGTAAACTTAATTATTGGCCTTTGTAGCAGATGTTGAAAGTGCAACTGGGTACCCTACCAACCGCGGGCTATCCCCTCCACGTTCTGACTCAGGATGGGGCAGGTCAGCGACTAAGAATCACATTTTTTGATGTAAATCCCATTTAGGTTGTCTGTATGATAAGTAGATTGGGCACGCTTCATTAGGTGGATTCTGGAATGTTAAATGTTTTTCAATAGTACTTGACGCATAAAAATCATTAAACATCACAGGGAAGGGAAGGGAAGGGAAGGGAAGGGAAGGGAAGGGAAGGGAAGGGAAGAAGGGAAGGAAGGGAAGGGAAGGGAAGGGAAGGGAAGGAAGGGAAGGGAAGGGAAGGAAGGGAAGGGAAGGGAAGGGAAGGAAGGAAGGGAAGGGAAGGGAAGGGAAGGGAAGGGAAGGGAAGGGAAGGGAAGGGAAGGGAAAGGGAAGGGAAGGGAAGGGAAGGGAAGGGAAGGAAGGGGAAGGGAAGGGAAGGGAAGGGAAGGGAAGGGAAGGGAAGGGAAGGGAAGGGAAAGAAATATCGTAGCCTCCATTTCATATTGTCTCTAGTTAGATAAAAACAGCCTCTCTATCCTCATGTATTTTGTGTTTGATGCCATTTAACCTCCTTCGCGGGAACTCCGTGTCAATCTCAAAGTAGGAACCAAACGCTGTGGCACTCTAAATGGCCTAAAGACCCTTCACACATATATTTTGACTAGAAAGCTTGAAATGACAAAAATAAAAATAAACCAATGTCAGATTAGAAGAAAGACTGAATTTGCTACATTATATAATTTGATCTGTAAAGGTAATTTCATTCAGTGTAAAGCAGATAAGTTTACCATACTTCTATTATCAATAATTTATTTTCTGCAGAAATTTGTGATGAAAAATATATTCTACTTCCATCCATCTTTTAGAAACTAAGAGAAAGTTTCTACAGTAATGAGTGGTGTACTAATAAAAAGGTCTTAAAGATTGCTGACAGTTGGTTAACATTAAGTCCTGTCAGATCTGTTTACAGGGAGTGTGTAACACATGAAAATCACCTTTCAATTTTCAAGATAATTTGGGGAACATCTAAAGGCACTAGCTCTCCAAAGCTGTTGCACCAAAGCATTAGTTCAAAAACACAAAACGGACAAAATAATTTGCCTTATCTATTTTTCTTTGGTCTTTCTTCTTCATATAGTTAATTTCAGAAGGCTATTAAGAAGATTAAAGCAGATATTTGCAGGTAGAAGAGTCAAGCTTATTAGGATAATAATTATTCCCCAGCTACTATCTAATCTTAAATTGCTGCTGGGAACATATGACCTTGAGCTGTCACAAAGGTTGTTCTCCAGGAGAATCATTGCTAATATTTCTGGGGGACAGAAAAAGCACAACAAAATGTTTCATGTGAGAAAATACCCTGAGCTGCTTTTTCCTGATGATTATGTATGAAATTAAGCTCTTCAGTGGCAGATAAGGAAAAGACGGTTCATGCCTCCGCTGTAAGTAAACCTTACTGTGCTTACTATAAAGCTTTTAATTACAAAGCCTGTTTTCTCTCTGTTCCCTGTTTCTTGCAGACTTCAACCTCTTCCTAAGACTTGTGATTCTTTATGAATGATACCAAGGCATGAATCTATGCTGACTTATGAATAAAGCAAATTATCCTCAGCAAATTACTTAGTAAGTTTTACTCTCTTTTCCTAGTTCCTAAAGCGTCTATATGATATAACTGAATTGGCATTAAAATTGAAATTATGCAAATACAACATAATTTCAGGTTTTTTTGTGACATGCTTTGTGGGAGTAAACTGTTCTGTACAACATCCTGCACTGCATCATACAAGTAAGGCTCCATGTGAATGCTGCTCAGCTAAGATACGCTGCAGTGTTTGTGCCTGTAAATGGAGTACTATAATTCTTTATATGCTAGGAAAGCCTGAATCAGCTGAGGATGCCTTTGTTCACTCAAAAAGAAGGGATGGGCTGATAATTGGCCTCATTCAACAATTCTGAGAATGTCATACTTTGGTTTTTTTGGAGGGGACATTACCATGTAGTGGTGTACCACTGGGTGGCTGTTAGAGCTAGGGAAAGGAAGAGAAAGCGTGACGCTGTTACCCACAGGGGACCTCCCCAGGGACTGCTCACTGCTCCAGATACAAATATTGTACATACCATCCACATCAGAAGCATTGGAAAAATGATTTTTAAGTCACTGCTTTAACCACCAACACAGGCAGCCTTGATAACTCTTTCTTTCTACACTGATAACTCTTTCTGACCACATGCATTTAATTTTACTCTAAACACAGGGGGTCAACTTCAACAGCAGGAGCAAAGAATATCTCCATCCTCCTTCCTAGCACCCAAAATGGTCAAGGTGCTGGTCAAACCCTTGCTCAGCAACATCAGAGAGGTAAATTCAAATCCCCTCAAATAAAGAAATTAATTTTACTTGGGACTCCATCCTGTAGTAGATTTCTTTAACTGCTCTGCTCCTGCATACAAAGAAGAGAGGGCACTGTTAGAGAAAATAGTCACTGCCACTTCATTTTGAGCACAGCACGATGTGTAGGTGTTCTCAGTATTTCTAAAATCAAGCCTCAGAGATGAAGTAGCCAGGGGAAATATTCCATTTCCTGATGCACGCATGTGCTCAGCTCCTGTTGAGAAAGAAATGGTCTGTGTATATGCAGGAGCAGAGCTTCAGGTGCCTGAAACACTTTGCAGCAAAATCAGGGTCCTCCACCTGTGTTCAGGTTTGAACAAAATCTGCCCTGGATTTACCAACATCACTGTTTTGAACAGGGCTTTGAAACTCCAATAATGCATGATACGTGCTAGGGCCAGTCCTGTTGCTGTCTGTGCTATTCTGATGCTAACAGTCCACTCAGAAGAAACTGGGAAAAGAAGCAATTAACAGGACCTGAAACCTTCTTGTTCCATCCACAGGCAGGGCCCTACTGAGGAGAATGGGAAAAAGTACAAATGGGTAAAAAGGGTAAATTATCCACTTTTGTCCGAGTCCTTTAAGTCAAAGGCATAACTCCTAAATCATCATTGTAATTCCACAGCCTGTCATTTTGCGAATTTTTAATACCAGGATATTGAACTAAATATAGGAGAGGGAGCTATTATTGCCTCAAATGTAATACACAAGTTCAGCAAAATTCATACCAGTTTTTCCTGCTGGGGAAAAAAATGTTCAAGCTGATAAGCAGACTGGAGAGAACCAGGGAATATTTGCATTTAAACAATAGAAAAATATGTATGCTCAATATATCTTGCTGATATTATCTTTTTAAACACATAGAGTTAAATCAAATGAAACTGTTAAGAGAGAAACAGGGAGGAAATGGTAAGATAAGACACCCAAGATAAACCACTTTAAAGCCTTTAAAAAAGCAAGTGGGGTATCAGAAAGGAGAAAGCCACCTGTTGGGTTCCATCCAGGTGACATTTGGAAAACTTGAATGCGCAGAAAATGTATGCGAGGTGGGTGATGCAGAGATGCATCCGCAGGAACTGTCAAACTGATTGCAACATAGCTGCTGTGAGAAGAGCCCCAAAGATGAGGGCGTGTGGGGCAAAGGGAACTCACAGTGGTGTAGCCAACACTCCCCGTGCACAGCCCTTTCATCTCATTTGCTAACATACCTAGTGCTGCTGAGGAATGCCCAAATACCTCTATTTTTAAAGGCTTTCTGTCCCTACACATTTATGCTGTAACAGGATCCTGACTAAAAGCTCATGTAAATACCATCATGAGTTGGACCCACATCATAAATAATAGTTGGGAACAAAGCGAAGGCAAGGTAGAGAGACAGTCAAAAAAAAAGGATGAAACAAGCTGTTCCAGAGTGAGAAACAGGTATTACTTTTTGAGGACTGCATTTGAAGGAACCAAAAAGACAAGTGGAAGTGATAAATGCATTGGGCATTTTTTTGTTACAACTATAACACATTAGCAGTTTGCATGTAAAGTGAAGTAAAGTTTGTCCCTTAGTTCTACATCAGCCTAGCTACATCTCTGATTCACCAAGAGGAAGGATTTACGATCAATAGGCTGTGGCTGCAAGAAATTACTTCATTCCTTTTCCTTTTTGCATTACTTATAAACTGAGCTTCTCCCATGAAGCCTTTCAGCCATGAACTCTGTACAGATTTTACAAGTCCAAGTTGTGCTGTACCTCATGTATAAAAATATCTGAATAGTTTTTATGTGTTTTAGATTCCTGTGATTTAAATTCTGTAAAGATCTTATCTAGCGAAACTCCTTAGCTTGCAGTTAACTTGCAACATACGAGCCGTCCTGTTGGTTTCTGAGCAATGAATTTCCTGCTTGAAATTTCTTCCTTGAAAAACACATGCGTTCTAAGTGTTTTTGTCAATTGTGGTTTACAGCTAGAATTTCAGGTTGCTCCAAGTTTTAGGAGAACTAATGAGAAAAGGGAAAAAGTATTAGCAAAAGGAGGTCTGTAAAAAACACTCTTTTCCTATTTAAGAAAACCAAAAAAACCAAACCAAACAAAACAAAATAAACAAAATAAACAAAATAAACAACAAAGCAACAAACACAAAAAAAAAGATGAACAAAATCTCTCTTATTCCAGAAGCATTGTTTCTGGACACTTGAGATAAGACAGCTAAGAAAGGTGAATATTGTCAGTGTTTTTACTGATAGAAACGGAGTTATCAGAAGTTATTAGTGGCTTTTGAAATTCCTCTCTAAGGTCTCTGGTGAACTTCCTTGCAGGGGCTGGAGGAAGGAGTGCTGCCTCCACAGGTTGTCCGCATCTGGCTTTATTTTTTTTTATTTTTGCAGAGGGCTCTCTAAGGCATGTAGGGTCTTTTGTATTACTACCCCTGCTGCCTCCAGTCTTTAAGCAGTACAATTTTCTATTTTCTTGCTTGCACAATGTCAAGAATGTTCCTACCAGCAAAATCAGCTGTAGCTTATCCATTCACTTCAATGAATGCAAGAGCAAGGTGTGATCATGTCTAATGTGTGTGTGTGTATGCTTCCCTTGTCCAGCAACTCTAAACCAATATGTTTTTGAGAGTTAATATAAGAAGTAGTCTTTCCATACATTAAAATTACTTGTGTGTAATGGAGTGGAGTATCCATAAAATAAGAAATGCACCTAGGATCTCCTTAGAGCTGCTTTTGTTCTGTACCTAATAACCCTACAAGCCGCAAGGGCCCAAAGAGGGGAGGACAAGGAGTGGAAAGAAACTCACCACAGTTATGCCATCATTTAGCAATGACTCTCCAAAGATCATCATGTAAAGCTGTTCATTAACGGAGGCTTCTTCAAAAACTGCCAGAGCTGCCACAGGATCCACAGCTGAAATCATGCTGCCAAAGAGTAGGTTCTGCAGCAGGTTCAGGTCGGTCAGGCCAAAGGCTTCGATCTGGCAGACTCCATAGAGGGAGAGGCCAATCCCAAATGAGTTTAGCAGAGATCCCAGCACAGACCACCACAGAATGGACCCAAAGTTTTCAAAAAATGGGCGAGTTGGCATGAAATAACCCTCCTCCAGGACAATGGGTGGAAGGAGATACAAGAAGTAAATACTTGTGTTCATAACTGGTGGAGATTTGTGATCAGAAGCAAAGATGATCGCTCCTACTAGTGCTCCAATGGCAATCAGGATGCAGCTTTCGGGCATGAGTCTTGGTAATCGGTGATAGAGATGGAAACCTTAAATAAAACATCAGGGCATTTTTCAAGTTTACATTAACCTGGTGTCAGACAGATGTTTTGCCTGCCTTTGAATACTCTGACTTCACACAGCCAGGTTTTGCTCTTAGGATTATGAATGTAAAACCAGGCAGTAATGTACCCTTCAAAATGAAACATTCCCAGACTTGTATCACTAAAGCAGGGAAGAGTTGGGCCATGAACCTCTTCTTTTTCCACTCCTCAGCTCTCTATTTCTGAGCAAGCGTGCCTGAGTCTAAGCTCCACTTCTAGGAATACAGATACTCTTTGAAAAGGTACTCCACAATTTGGAAAGAAAATACTCTTCAAGAATCCTTACTGCCCAACCACTACTGCCAAACCTCTGACACACAGTATTGTCCCTCCATCTCAAAGACCCCGCTATCCCTGGCTGCAGGTTTGAAGGCAGCTTCCCACCACATGCTAAGGAGCGTCCCTGGCTGCAGAGCTCCCACTGGATTTAGGCTGACCAGGAACTTGGAGAAACTCAAGGGAGCAGGGAGCAGCTCAGACGCCACAGTCTTCTCAGCTCCCTCCACTTCCAGCACTCCCCTGAGGCATTGCATCGACTCCAGGTAACCCACAGGCAGAGGGAGGGAGTATTCATGAACAACAAAATATCCAAAGCAGCAGGAATCAAGCCACAGTAACATAAGGCTTTGTACAAGCTGATTAACCTTGCTTTTTCTGGGAAAACTGCTGTTCCTACATAAGGTAAACAACATTTTGTAAGAACCTTACGAGTTAGTTTACTGAAACAAAACCAGTGATTTGAGCAGAGGTGAAAGAACTACCAGCAGCCATCAAATATCTGAGAAAAAAAATGCATCCTAAGGGATTATTTTTTTCCTTACTAGAATAAAGGCTGAGTCTACACTAGCAAATAAAGCAGGCTAAAGACTTTTCCAAGCAGAAAGTTTCAGCTTGCATCCATACAGCCAAATTCTCTTCCCTGCCCCTGCAAGAAGTGGTCACATCCAAACTGCCTGTGGGAACAGATCCTGGCCCCCAGCCTGTCCAGGCACTGCCTGGGAGGAGGCTTGTCGACATGGGCTAGAGCTGAGAAGGAGCGCACCAACAGTGATGTGGTATGGACAGTCACAGACAGCTTCCTGACAGGGTGCTTGTTAGTTTACAAGTACAGATGTAGCCAAGCTGTTTTACAGAGAAAGGGCTACACTTACCATAGAAATGTTGTGGGTGTGAATCTCCTCCTGCCCACATTGATGTACTACTACTGCAACTGTGTTTGTATAATTCTTCCCATTTGACACTAATACTGATACCATCACTAAGATAATGTCTAGCAACGGCTCATCTAGGCGCTGTACCAGGAACTGTGTAATCATATCATGAAGGAGAGGTGCCTCGACTAGAAATGTAAGGAATTTTTCAGAATTTACAAGAATGAGAATGAGACAATCTAAGAAACCTATAAATCCAGTGGCTGTGTCTCAATGCCTGCAGTTAGGTCAGCCTTCATCCCGTAACTCTAGAAGCTAATGCCATGACTGCATTTCTGTGACCCTCAAATTAACAATGGTCAAAAGTAAAGGAAAGGAAAAATATTTTTAGAATCATAGAATAGTTTGGGTTGGAAGGGACCTTAAAGATCATTGAGTTCCAACCTCCCTGCCATGGGAAGAGACACCTTCCACTAGACCAGGTTGCTCAAGGCCCCATCCAGCCTGGCCTTGAACACTTCCAGGGATGGAGCATCCACAACTTCCCTGGGCAATATGTTCCAGTGTCTTACCACTCTCACAGTAAAGAATTTCTTCCTAATATCTAATTTAAATCTACCCTTTTTTAGTTTAATACTGTTACCCCTCGTCCTATTGCTACACTCCCTGATAAAGAGTCCCTCACCATCTTTTCTGTAGGCCCTCTTTAGGTACTGAAAGGCTGCTATAAGGAGCCTTCTCTTCTCCAGGCTGAACAACGAACAACCCCAACTCTCTCAGCTTGTCTTCCTAGGAGAAATTTCATAAATTTTTTATGAAATTTTACATAATCTATTTAGGAGACTGTGTTTACCAAAAAGTATGTTAAGTTCATAACTCTATTCATCTCATTTTTTAATTACAAAAATCATTAAAAAGAATCAATCTGTCGGTTTTACAGAAAAAGGGGATTGTTTTGCCTTTCGAGATCTCAGAAATGTTTCCCACCGTGAAATCTTGAAATCCAGAAAGAAGATAATACCTGAATAAAACACTGAAAATTTGTAACAGTTTGGAAATCTCCCCTGGGTAACTAGATTATTCAGACTCTTTCTTCTAAGTAGATTTGAAGTCAGCAGCTCAATACTTTTCATCAAAAATAATATTATTTGAAAGCTCCCAGCTAAGGAACAGGTCTGCTTGGGAGGCATCACACAGCTCTTCTGAAGCATCAGTCTCTTGCTCAAAACAAGAATATTGAATAGATGTGCCATATGGCAAGTCCTGTGCTTTTATGGGTGATGAATAAAGAAATCTATCAATATGCTCACTGCTAATACACTCTGCTGATGCCATAACAACAAATGTGATTTGTGAAAATTTTCATTATTATTTTAGCAGTGAAGACATTTGTTTATAGAAATTGGATTGAGATCATAAACTATTATGAAATTGGCAAATCATGGTCCGTGGTAACAATTTTTGCCAATTGTGTGACTATGACATGAAAAATGTTTATCTTCAGGCCACCTCCAGAAAATCATCAGTCCCACGTACCAACCTGTTCTATAGTAATGTTTGAAAATCCCATGGAAAGATCAAAAGGACAGGGAGATCACATATGTGCAGCTCTTTACATTATTACCACCTTCTTCATTTATTTGGTATTGCTGCATTAGTTCTGAATAGTCAAAATAATTTAAGACCAGCAATGCAAATGTGTGAGACACACGGTAAGCCATTTTTGCTATGTTAATTGCAGTCCCTACTTCTCCATGTGTTGTCTTTCTTCATTCAAATACCTACATGGAGCTCTAATAGAAGCTAGATGTTTTGGTATGTATTCAAAAGGCACTTACCCTGTATCTCTGATGACCTACATCCTCTTAGACTCTCAGTCCCTCTCCTCTGGTATTACTTTCTGACCAACTTTAAACAGCAAACATGGAAAACAAAGACTCATAGAGAAATGTTTCGTATTATTTGCACAATGGCAGAATTCTTCCTACTTTTCTCCCCCAAATTTGATATTCTTGAAGTCTCAGTCTGGTGTTACTGATTTCTACAGCTGTGACAGGTTGTAAATTGATATCTTATGATGTTTAGAGACTAGAAAAAGGGATGGACAGCATGGTGTTGGGGAGCTCCATTGCTACTCACTAGCATAGACAACCCAAGAGACATGAGGGTTAGAGGTCATACATTTACTTAAGTAAGATGGAAGCATTCAGAGGTGGAATTTTGTCATTGTGATGTTAATGAACACACCTGTTCTTTTGAGGACAGAAACTGTAAAAACAACTCAGCTACAAAAATGCATGGAAGATACTTGTTTACATGGCACGTTTTTAACTTCCTGCAGAGGTAGGAGGACCGAAGATCTCATTTTCTACTTACCTATTTTTGCAAGAGAGGCAAGGAGTATCCAAAGAGTAACTTCATATGGAATTTGCACATAGTCATAGTCCACTGTGAAAACCTGTAGCCTTGTATCTTGTGAAGAGCCAACAGCATCGCTGTGATCAGGTTCATAGTGAGGCAAGAAACTCTTGCTCAGGTGGGGCTCATCCACGTAAGCAGCAGCAGAACGGCATACCAGACACGACAGCAACAGCAACCGGTTCAAAAGCTTTGCATGTGCAAGTGCGGCAGACCCCATGTCTGGGGCTGTGACTATTTTATTACAGATATAGCATATCGTTGGTCCATGAAGGTATGCAGCACTCACTCCTGTTAATTCGCACTGCTCTTAGCCACGGCCGCTTCTTCCTCAGGGCTGCTTCATTTGCCCATTAGAGGTCATTTAAAAAGGCCCTAGTGTGCCTGTCCTGTTCCTTGTGTTACAGACAGACCTGGAGTTTGGATGAAGATACCGGTTCTGCAGGTTCCTCTGACCCAGATAAACCTTGGCCACAGTATCACCCCGTTGAAGAATAAAAAGCCCTTTCCAACTACATCGTTTCTGTCGCCACTCTGATTTTTTTCCCACTGTAAAAAAAAAAAAAAAAGAAAAGAAAAAAAAGAAGAAAAAAGCTGCAATGCACAGCATTCAGGCAGCAAGTTCAACACAAGCAAATAGCATCAGGTGGGAGAGATGGTGGCACCTTGGGCAGGCAGGAGAGCCTGTTCCATACCTTCCTCTCCTGCCCTCACTCCCCGTCTGCCTCCCCAGCGCAACTGGCACCTCAGGTACCACACTTGGCACTGCTCACTGGTCCTGTCTCACCTGGTAACAAAACTACTCGGTGTGTAAATAAGCGGACCCTGCAGGCCTTGCAGTAGGGACATCTGGTGGAGGACCATGCAAATTACGTTCTTGTTTAGAAATGTGCCTATGTAACTTCGCACATTTTAACAATAGAAGGAGGAAGGTCTGAGTCACATCACGTGCCTAAAGCTGGATCTTGACTTGTCTTGTATTTGTTATTTGTTTTACTCATGCCAGCAAGGCATTTACTGGACAACCACATTATCCGCCTCCACCACGACATTCACCCTTACGGAATATTTTTTTAAAAGGTTAGCCTTTTCTCTCCTCCACAAAAACTATCACGTTTAGTGTTAGGATAACAAAGTGTGCAAACACAGTAGTGTTGATTAGAAGCTGCTAAAGCCTGTATTACATATATTGGAAGTAAGTAAATTTAATTTACTGACAAATTATTGAAATTGCCCACTGATTTGGTTGTGTTGGAAAACAGTGCAGACTAGTGGGAACAGAGATGTAGCCCAAAATAACTAGTGCTGAGGACCCCACATCCACTCTGCATGTGTTTGGGAGGCGCTTCCTTCAAGCCAGCTGGTCCCACAGACTGAATGTCCCTTCATGGGTGGAGAATATCTTCCACTTGACTTTCTGTGGAAGGGGATTCAGTGTATGCACCTATGATGCTCTGTAATGCAAAGCAAAAGGCAACAAGTGGTGAACCAGGAAAATTTCTTCAAAAGCTTATCATGATCTGAACGAAATCCCCAATGCAGGTGCAACTGCAGTGTCAAAATTTTCTGTGGTACAGCCAGTGATGCCGTTTGATGTTCTGTTTCTACATAAGGCACTATCTTCTGCTTCTGTCCCACAGCACCACCACCAGTCCTCCCACTGAAGGCTTTGAACCCAATACAAAATTAGGTAGGTAATGCTCAGCCTGCTTGCAAGAGAGTTGTTCTTTTTTCAGTATACTGGTCCTGTTAACAGTAGTATTTCTTGAAGTCCCTTTCCAACAAGGAATCTTGCAGACAAGCTATCCAATTAGCGTTATAAAAAAAGGGATTTGTTAACTTGAAGGCCAAATGAAGTCAGCAGAACACCAGATCAGTAGCTCTCCTACTCAGATTTTCTTAACACTAACCATTGCATTTCACTTAGCTACAGCCATACACACACAGAGTCCAAAATGCCTTGAGAGTAGGTGATATGAACCCTGGAGAGTGAGCAGCTAAAGGACTTCATGCAAAAGACTTCAGAGTCCCTGGAAGTCTACCAGCTGTGACAGCCAGGACTTTGATTTATGACTGCAACACACCCATAATACCAACAGGTTCAGTGGGACCCATGAGTGACCAGCACCGGACAGGATCGGTAATGTGTAGATGTCTCTGGGTGTGAAATGTTTCACAACTGGTAGGAATGCTTTCTCCCATGGCAGGAAGGATGGGGATGCCTGGGATCAGCCCTGATACAGTGCTCCTTCTTTTCTTACCCCTTTGGCATACCCAGTTGTAGTGGTCTCCCATGGGACTTCCTTGATGATCCCACAGGAGGAGGTAACTAGTTTAAAGAGGTTGGATTTGTCCCACTAGACTGCATAGGAAAAGTAAACTGCAAGCTTCCTCTGGAGTTCCCTTTTTTAATCTTTTTCTAGAAAACAAGTACAAAAATATTCCAGAAGAAATACAGTGCAAAAACCAAAACATTCACATGTATGTCTCAACATCACAGCAAAAGAATATAATAAATATAATAAAAATAATAATAAAATAATAATTTATGAAAGATAGCTCACATTTACAGTTGTGTGCAGTGCCACTTAGTTTTACTGTGGGGCTGCAGCACTGTCACACTGCAGTCCTCACTGTTTTGGAGTGGGCTATTGCTGGCTGCTGTGACAATCCACAGTGATCAGCCGATGTAGAAAAGGTCTTTTACAATCACACCACCGTTCCTGAGCCTGCTGTCACCCCTCTGTGAAATTTTTTCTATCGATATACCAGGCTGAATAATCTTTGGAAAAAGCCCTTTAGGCTGCAATTTCCCAACATCTTAGTAGTTTTCACTGGCATGTAGTAATGCATGTATTTCCAGAACTTCTTGTTTGGAGCAGCAGAAATAGAAGACTTCCAGGTAACAACTGGTAAAATCCGAAGAGCTTTCTTCACTACTGCAGGCAAAGTCTCTGGCTCTTGGAAAGCCTGGAACTTTATTAATACCAGTTTGATCTTTTTGTCTTCCAATGCACAGTTCACCGCTGCCTGCAGTTCAAAGATGCTTGGTCCGCTGACATAGGCTGGGCTCAAAATAATTATTGCTCGTCTGCTTTGTTTAATAGCTGTAACAACTTCATCTGTGTATGCTGGAGAAGAAATGGTGATTGTTACTGCAGTCTATAATGGACTTTTTTAACTTATCAGTTCCTTTAACAACAGCTAAAACCCAGGAATAGGGAAAACCAAAAATAGGGATGCTGAGCAATCACATAACCCCTAGCAATACGTTTGCTGTCAGAGGATACTGTGGCTGTTCTTACACAGCATGGAGAACGTCACTTGCTGCTCAGGAGGTGGAGGACACAGCTGAGACCTCAACACACTATGTTGCTACTCAAACAGGGTTTCAAGGGACACTTCTCTTTTTCTCTCCCAGGGACAGGTACTGAGGGCTTTCTAATTACTGCAGGTGGCACTGACTAAAATTGCTCAGAAAGTAGCTACTGAAATATTTGGGGTCTTCTATTCAGGGAATGGAGCCTGCTTGCAAAGAAATTCTTGGGCAAGAAGCTTTTTCTCAGCGTAGTAGCTCCCAGCGACCACACTCAAACATACGTATGTCTCAGGTATGGGGGTCAGATATAAAGATCAAAACACAACATTTCAGCAGAGACTCCATTACCAAAATATACCGTTTGCTGATATGGTGCATAAGGTTTTTTTGGTAAGTGAAAAACAACTTTATAAAGAACTGATTCTTCAGTTCTTCTTCCATCCACAGGGGCCTTACCTCCTCCTGGAAGAATATCTCTTTCAAGAATGCATAACTTGTATCCGTATTTATTTTCCAGCATATCTGGAAGAAGTTCCAGGGCAAATTTTTCTTCACTAATTAAAGTAGAGTCACTTTCAGAGGAGTCTAGTTTTGCATAGGACACAAATGCATCAAATTCTTTGCCATCTAAAATAAATAAATAAGTAACACTGTATACATTAACAAGTCTGTCTGAAGCATTCAGCTTCTTTCGTAATATTAAGTTTTCATTTATATCTATTTAAGCAGGCACAACACAAACCTAAAATTATCACCTGTTCATGAAGTACAGCCATCTAGTTACCCAAAGCCAACCCTTACTCCTCATTGTCTTGCAAATTTTGTAGATATACACTACCAAAGCAAATGAGGAAGCTACAGGTGACTAGTGCAAGGCAGTTTAAATCAGGCATTTTTCTGCATTTTCACAAACACGGTCCAGTTTTCACCAGTGGAAGATCTTGCCCCTTCCAGGCAAAATACATGTTGTAGGGAATGATTCCCAATCTTTTCTCTTATTTGCCCAAACGCTGTTTCCAAAAATACCCATCAATGCACAGCCTACTTTGAAAATAAAATTAATTATAATGGAAAAATGTTCTTAAATATTAGCTTCTTGCAAAAGATGTGCAGTTTTCATGCACTGTTATGTTTCTAATCAGAGAGACTGGTGGAAGTAGCAAAGACTAAGTCTGATCCAAGTATCAGCTCAGACATTGAGTACTGACCTGTTCCTGAAATTTGTTTCAGTCTCATTAAAAGAATATGTTTGTGTGATGCAGATGAAAAATATATAAAGAACTTTTCTCAGCTTTGAAACAAGCTGGTACCAATGATCTGAGTTAGGCCCATTCTTAACTACAAGGCAAAAGCGAATCTTATCTATTTGCTAAATAGAATTTGAACTACACTTGAGGGAGGAGGAAGGAAAAGGAAAAGAATTGCTGCTGAAAGCAAAAGGCAGAGTAGACTCAGTCCAGTTCCCCATATGTAGATGCTTGATGCCTTTTAAGGTGTCCTAAGGTTGATGGGACTGCCAAATTTGACGTGAGAACTATTGGAGAATCAAATGTTTTGGAATGGCAGGACATCCTCAGGCAACCCAAATGACTTCAGACACCTATGTTCAATCAGCTGAGTTGTATCATATGTCAATACTGTTAACAGAAACCAGAAAGAAATTCAGCTGTTTAACGCAGGATCCTACTGCAGGGTGCTGCTGTAGGGCGAGCTGAGAAGCTCTCTGGATTTCACCATATTGATGACATTTTCACTGCATGGGAACTGAGGCACCTACCTCCAGCACAGACACTTAAGTAATGGTGTTGAGTACCACCCCATGCCTCAGTGTTAACCTCTTGATTTCTATCCTTAGCTGTAAGATTAGGATCACAAACCTGAACTAGAGCCATCAGGTTCCCACAGGATCTAGAAGAGCCCATGTTAATTCCAGGGAGCAAAGGAAATACACACAGAAACCTAATGACATGCACGATCTGGGGTTGAACACCTACGTTCAGAACTAGCACGCAGCAGAAAGTGTCATCAAAACAAAACACAGGTGTGCAGATCAGGTTTGGAGGCCAAGGATGTGATTAGACAACACTCGTTACATCTCCACTCCTCCCCTCTTTGTTCTTTGCCACATGCTTCCGCCACTTCCTTCTACTGGTGTTGAAGCTCTTGTGGTAACAGAGGAAGCTGATTCACTTCGCTAGCTAGCCTTTTACTGAGTTATTTTTCTGCCAAGTTGAGCCAATTTAGGCCCACAAGAGTGAATCACCAACAGCAGGCACACAGGACTAGTGCGGGCATTGAAGGTGGGGCAGAGGGTCCCTAGATTGGTTTAGCTGAACTTCAATTCAGCTACACTCTGAATTGAAGCTCCTTTGAAAATAGTTTTTAAATAATAAGTTGCATGACAAGCGAGATATTCCTTCTTTCACCCACAGAGGTCACTGCACTCTTATTAGACAACAACCATTAATAAATACATCACTGTTTTCCTTTATAATATTACTATTTCAATAGCAAGTTAAAAACAAATACACAGTGAGCACTACTAGGATTTTTTTTTCCAGATTTGTACAGAAGGACAATGACAATCTGAGGAACTTTTGGCACAAACATTTAAGATGCCCAAAGAGTAGGAAATGAAGAATACCAGAGTTATGCAAAGTGACTGCATACATGGTCTATAAATGTTAGTATCACAGGTTCTGCATTGTTTCTTTCTCCTTGTGGGAAGTAAGCAAGATTTTTAAGAGTTATATCTGAATTGGCTAAGGAGGAAGACCAAGGGTTAGAGAGGCATGAGAAAAAAGGTGACCTTACTGCTGTCTTCAACTACCAAATGAGAGGGTACAGAGATGATGAAGACAGGCTCTTCTTTGAAGTGCACAGTAGTAGAAGAGGAGGCAACAGACACAAGTTGCAACAAGGGAAATTCTCATGAGATCACAGAATCATAGAATGGTTTAGGTTGGAAGGGACCTTGAAGATCATTGAGTTCCAACCCCCCTGCCATGGGCAGGGACACCTCCCACTAGACCAGGTTGCCCAAGGCCTCATCCAGACTGGCCTTAAACACCTCCAGGGATGGGGCCTCAACAACTTCTCTGGGCAACCTGTTCCAGTGCCTTACCACCCTCAAAGGTTTCAGTGAAAAAGTCTGCACTGTGAGAGTGGTCAAACACTGGAGCAGATTGTCCAGAGAGGCTGTGGATTCTCTGTCCACAGGGTCCTGAGCATCCTGGCCTAGGTTGGCTCTGCTTTGGGCAGGGTGTGGGATCAGACAACTCCCAGGCGTCCCTTCCAACCTTACGGGATTTTGCAATTCTCTGATTCTGTGCTAAGAGGGATGGGAGAGAAGAAATGATAGAAAGGAAGAAACAGGAAAATTAAGTCGTAACTGCTGCTTTGCTGCTCTATGACCAACTCCTTTCAGACCTCAGATGACTTGATACGCATCCACAATAAGTGAGAAGGACATAATCCTGCAGGTGAGAACACATTTTATGGCCAGTCACCTTAGGCAGAAAACTATCTGGGTAGGCACTATTGGTCTGCACACTCCATGCCCCCACGCTGCAAATGGCGCTGTGTGTGTGCAATACATGAGAGTCAGGGAGGGGGACAGAGGCTGCCACAGTGGAACACAGCAGTGTCTTCACCTTTGATGCACAAATCTTGGTAGGTCTGTCTCTGTCCTACTCACATACGGGGTGAGCTCTAAGGGGACTTCCAGAGGTTTTTAAATCAATTTGCTACCAAATAGAGGGGAAATTTTGAGTGATTTCCTGAATTGCTTTTGCCAGCTGCCTTAGGACTCACAAAAATACTTTTCAACGGGGCAGTTAATTGTCTCATTGCGTATATATTTATACATATCTAGATACAGTTATTTCACACTCACATATAATCTACATATACACATGCAAACACAGCAGCAGACTCAGATACCTGTATCTCAAGCTGTACCAAGATTCAAGAATTTTTAGAAGAATGTCTTTGGGCACATATTATCACATTTCTCATGTAAGAACATTGTATGTTAAGTTCTCTGAAGTAGGCACTGTCATTTCTGATACATTTTTACACTGCCTACTATGTTGGAGGCCCATTTTAGCTGAGATGATGGGGCGATGCTACTATAGAGATTTGGAATATCAGAAGCTGATCGCTCTGGTGTAAAAGTCAAGTTGGTCAACATAATTTTTAGAAAGGAAATATGAATATTTCCCAATCGTACACTTCTCAGTTGGTGTCCTATATCATCTTATTTCTCTCCTTGGTTTATTCTTCTGAGAACTTATTTGGCTCCAAGTGAAAAATACAATAGACTCTGGAGTCCTTCGCTTAGCTCTGAAGGACATTTGATTCTTGTCCACAGGTTCTGTTGAACGCTTTGGGAGAATGAGGTTAAAATGTTGGAGATGCTCTACTATTCCCTGCAAAGGGACTACCAAAATCCAACTTCCTACTCCAATCTCCATGGTTAAATTAGGGATCTTGTAAAAGGCTAACTGTGACATTTCAGTTGGTATTAGATATTTCCTTCACACTGCCTGGCTTTTTTTCCACCTGAACCCACTGAGCATCTTGCTAGCTTGAACAACCTTTGTATAGGCTCAAAGGGACAGGGTCATTGAGAGAATTTAATCAAATGTTTAATCCACATGGCAAAAGGCAGTAGAAAAAAATGGAGAAAAGTAATATTATACAATGTTTCTTACCTCCTGTAGTTTCGTTGTGGACCAGATAACTTCGGTACATCAGCACTATTTCAATCCAGTGCTGGTAAATAAAGGCAGTGCACAAAAGCAATGCAAATAGCGTAGAAGTGGCACTGCATAGTATGTATAAGAGATACACTGCAGAAAGAAAAAGGTCTATCATAACTCAGACTTTCCAAAACAATGTTGACACTTAGATGAAAAACTCAGTCCAGAAACAGGGGCAAACTATGTCACAGTTTTCATTCTTGCCCCACTGGCAAACTTTAGGGAAGTCAGGAATTCGTTTAGCTGCAAACCTTAACAAAGAGTTCCAGTCTACCATTAGGGACCTTTTTTGAATGATATCTCCTTGATGGTATGAAAAGCCAATTTGCGATGGAAGGCACAGATAAAACGGTCCATCATTTGAGATGGAAAAGTCACGTCAGAACACACATAGCTGCACACAATGCCCTGCTGGAGACTTCCTGTGCCACTCCAATGATGAATCTCCACTGTGAACTACAGTTCAACAGTTTAATTTCCACACTGATTCTGGTTTTGGCCTTTGCTTGAAAGGCTGCCACGTTCATATCAGTTATGGTAACTTCTCAGAAATATGCCTGCTAAGGACTGGGGAAACAAGCAGAAAAATCAAGGAATACTATTACTTTCAGCAGCTGCTCTGCTTCACTTTAGTAGATTGCCTATTAATGCTCAGAGATGCTACTCTCCTTTTCTTCCTCCCAGTTACTCTCCAGATCCCATTTGGCCCACCTGCCTGCAGCAAGTCCCCAGATACTCCTGTCCTTCTGACTGCTCCTCAGAATAATGTGCCTTTCTAGACATCTGACAAACCAAACTTTTCCCATCCAGCTTCAAGGAACTTCTGCAGCTGGCTAAAAAGCCAGTGTCAATGGGGAATGAATTTGTAGCAGTGAGTAAATCAAAATGTGTCTTCAAGAGCAAATAGTTTTACCTCTCTGCTTTCTTTTCAACTGGATCACAGCGGTGGCATTCCCCACCAAATTCTCAGCAAAGCACGTGAAGTTGCTTCTGAGGTCCCTTTCGGTAACTTCTTTCAGTTTCGCAACGTGAAGAAGTATGTGCCCCTTTAAACCTTTTGAATGAACACTAAAGAGAAAAAAATCCATATTTGCATGATACCCTTGCTGTTCATTCACACAACCCCCAAACGTCTAAAATACAAAGAAAGAGGAGCTTGCAACTTCTTAACATTCAGCTTGAACTTTTAAAAGCAATGCAATATTCTGGTTTGGAACTTCCATTTGGTTTTTACATTGTAAGAAAATACTAACATCAAAGGACTGCAGACTGAAAGGTTTATTCTTAACTCATCAATTCAGCAAATTACTTAAGCGCTTGCCCAGTTTTAAATATATAGCCCCCTTTGACTTCTAGAAGATTACTTGTATTTTCGTAAGACGTAAAAAATTCCCCCCAGTAGAAATGCAGGGAAATGAAACCTGAAAAAGGAGCCCCAAGAGAGAACTAACTGGGCAAAAAGACTGAGCAGCACAGCCTCTTGCACAGGGATAAAAAGCCCAAGGACCAGGCAGGCAAGCAGAATAAGGCAGATATAAGGGATGGAAGTCTAGGAAATGAAGAGGTAACAGAGGAATCCCTTCAGGGCCGAGTGAGGGTTGAGGGGAACAGATCTATGTCTTCAAGCACTCGAGAATACCCAGGGTTTCTGAGTCCCAGCATTTCTCTTTGAATGCCACAAGTACAGGCGTCTCTGGGTGCTCCCAATGGCACCTCACATCATGCCACTGCAAAATGACAGTCTACTGTGGCCCTACCTCTGCTAACTCAACGTACACAGGCATGAGCATGGGCAAGGATTCCACCTGTACTGAAAGTCTGTTGGGAATGTTTTATTCCTTTGGATTTTTAAAAAATAAACAAGCAGTAATTGTATGCATGCAAAAAGCTAAAAATTTGGTAAGAAGAAAATTACAAAGTCAATGTTCAAAAGTTAGGAAAATCCAATTTCCAGTCTACCTCATGAGTGAGTGTGTGTGTGCGTGTACATGTGCGTGTGTGTGTGTGATATCATCATTTGTTATTCTCTTCCCATATGACTCGTATTAAGAACTTGGTTTTAGCAGTGACAGCAGGGCTTTTGCTTCCCCCAGTGTACAGAAAAGTTTTGCCATAAAGATGACTCAGGGCTGTGTAGTGAAAGACTCATTTGCCTCTGTTGCCTCCACTATGTTTCTTGCCCGAGTTGGAACTGCGTAAGTGAACAAGACAGGGAAGTACAGGGAGGAAAGGGAAGCGTGGCGACTATTTGGGTTGTCGCCAAGTCACAGGATACCTTTCCCCCATAGGTTGCTTCTCTGCAAAGTCTGGTTAATTCTTGTCAAGGAAGGCTCCTGAAATTCAGTGTCCTGAAATTCAGTGCTGTAAGTCCTCAGACTGACACCATAAACACCCCCCAACGTCTGCGGCACCCAAACTCCTTTCAATGTCCTCAGTACTGTTTTACTGATCTGGTTTATTCCCCACTCGGAGAGAGCTTCCAAAGACAGATTGTGGGAGTTGTTAGCAAGGCACAACAGAGGGAACACTTGAAAACAGCTGATGCAGGCACAGGCAACCAAACGCCACTCATGCAGAAGGTGTCCATGAGCTAAAGCTTTAGGAGGAAGAGTTAAGACTGTGCAGAAAGTTCTTCTTGATTCGATGGCCATCAATATGGGTTCTGTATGGGAAGTGCACGTGCCTGTCGTGCTCACGGACATACACATTAGTATCTTGAAGAACAGAGCCTTACGAGCTTTTGTCAGTAAAATGTATACAGTAAAGCTGTTGTAGAAGGATTTTTACAGTTGCTGGCTGTAGTAGTAATCAGACTACTGTTTTTTTTCTTACCTTGTTTTCTGATTCAATTTCTCATTTATATTTTCTTTGTTGTTTCTTTTCCATGTTACCCTCATTGGAGAAACTCTTTCAAACCCAAACTGTACACGGCATTCCAATTCAAGTGGCTTTCCTGGAACAAATTAGCACGGGAAAATGATGCATGGAGGTCACCATGTTATCTTAAATAGCCTGGGATCTGTATAACACATGATGCTTCCTTTAATATCCACAAAGATATATATCAAGAAAACACCTACATCTAATATAAAATTCTTATACTCCTAGAGTCAAAGCTCTTTTGCTTTGCCAAGATATATCATTATCTATCAATACCTCATTTAAACATTTTCTTTCAATTTCAAATGAGGAATGAATACTTACCAAGCTCTGCTTCGAGGATCACCACACCATTGGGATACAAGAAGTTTGGTGGATGGATGGTGTTTTTTGCTGCAATTAACAGGAGTGCTGTTAATATCTATAATGCTATCATCAGTCCAGAAAACCAGAAAAAATAGCTTACAGAATATTCTTTTTAAAATTTTAGGTGAAATTTAGACACCCAAGTCCAAGAGGTTGATTTACAATTGTTGAGGTGTCTGACAGTGCACAGATAAGGGAGTTTTGACCACAAAACTTAGTAGCTACTTAAAGACCTGCTATCTCACTTACTCTGAGGCATTGTCATCTTACATGAGCTGAGGAGCTCAGTGTCTATCCTGCACTTAAGGTTATTTAGGATGCAGAAATGAGGGACCCTCCCTGCAAAACTCCCCAAAGGAGATCCTCATACCAGTTCCCTGCCAAGCCCCGTTCCACGCCCAGTAAGCATACATACAGCACACCTAATTCACTTAAAATACACAGCACAGGTACTTGCATTAAAATAACCATGGGGTTTTTTAAAACAAGCACTGCCAAAGGGCACAGACAATGACACCCAAAGTTCGTGCATTCTACTAAGCAATTACCCAGGCTCTGGAAAAACAGCCTGAAGGGGCTAAAACCCACAGCTCTGATATTCTAGGAAAGTCCCATACTGCAGGAAATGGTGCCACACGACACTGTTGTTTTGGTTTTTTTAAATGAAGCCACAGCAGAGAAATGCATGCAAGATTCAAGGGGAGTGCATATGTACATGCCGCCTGCCTTTAAAGTGTTTTTCTGACTGTGCTGTGCAGTGAGGCAAAAGAACTGAGAAGCACAGTGCATTAGCTCAGGTTCAGCCAGATCAGAACAAAAGCAGAGCTAGTCCATGTCTGCTTGGAAAATACTGTGCGAATATAGCCAGAGAGAAGAGTGAAAGAGCACCAGACATTGTAACCCAGCAGACAGAGGTCTCAAAAGTTGGTGAGACACGGGCTCCAGGCTCTGTCCTGGTGGCCTCTATATATTTTCCCCATGATTTCTTAGTACTAAATGCATCAAACATTGCAAAAAAGGGACCAGCTATTTCAGAGGAGTGCTGTCCTCACTAGACCATGGAACGAGGTTGTCTCACCTGACATCTTTCTTTTGCTCCCTAAATCTTGTTCTCCCTTCCACAGAGTGGTCTACTTTCCATCAGGATGCTGAGAATAGGTCCTGTGCTATTGTCATGCAGAAAGAGCTGTACCGTGTCCACCAAGCTCACGACATAGAATAGATGTAGCTATGCTTTCCTCTGGGACCTGTGATTGACTGGAGTGCCTGGAGTGTCTGATGAGAGTGTCTTACAGCACTCAACCACAGATATCTGTAGAAAAGCATAACGACATCTCTCTTCTAGCAAACTAAATGGTCTCCCTTGTTCGTGATCCTGAGTTGCTAGCATGATCCCTTGCACAGTGTTAACCTTGTCCAACAGCACTCTGCCAGGCAATATCTGGGCTTCACCTGAAGGGCAGCAGAGGACAGTAAACATTACGGAAAAGTCACCATGATTTGAAGGAGAATATAAGGCCATGCTATATCACTGTGACATAGAGTTCTGGCCAGTTTTATTTAGTAATCCATACAAAGCCTATAAGAACAGGTCATGCAGGCGGTGATGCCTTCCCCCAAACAGCACATGGAAAAACAAATGGCTTGTTTGTTAGTTAAATTACTCACAGGTCTCCTGTTTCCTCTGCTGTTAAAGAGTTATGTGGAAGATGGGCAGTGATTCCACCAGCATCATCTTCCTCATCATAATCAAGTGAAAAAAATGAAGGTCTCATCCATGCCACAAGGAATGACTTTTTATCTAACTCCTGCTTTCACATACCTCTCTACTTCAGGGACAGAGATAGGAATGAGATACACTGTTTTTGTTCACATTTCCCATGCAGGATTAGCACTCCTTCCTCCTAGTATGTGAATATCTTCCTAAAACTCCCCATACAGTACGTGGAGAACATTGGCATCAGTTGGAGTTTCATTAATTCTACTCCCAGATCAAGAGATCTGAATCCTTTTGTAGACTTGATACCCTCTGTCAGGAACTACAATAAATCCAAAGCGGAATTAGATCTTGAAAATGACGGCATTTTATGCTACATGTTATTACTGAACATTGAAGGTTCTAGTCAATGTCCCAAGATGTTCTCAGAATACTTGGAAGAGGTTTTTAATGATCATGTAGCTAATTCAGTTTATGGATTTTTCAGAACAAGAGCCTGAAGGAAAGACCTAAATAGCGTAGGAAAGAATAGAGAAAACATACTTTACTTCAGGTACTTTATTCTCAGTTATTATATTACTCACCAATGACTTTTACTGTTACTGCTGTTCTCATTGTCCACTTGATAGTGTTGTCATATAGAGTGTAATCACACACATATATTCCAGCATCTTTGTCATAGGTTGGATTCAAGTAGATTTCATTATGCCTAAGCTTTAGGCTTTGTCTGCTTTTCCCGTGTTTTATCTGATGACCATCCTAATGAAAAGAAAAGAATATCAAGGAATTAGAAGTCCTTTTTTGTTGTTGTTTTTCCTGTTATTAAATTATATTTTAAGATATTTGGATAGGATTACCATGGCAGTAGGGCTAAGCCACACTCTTTCCACTGAAGCCCAAAAAAATATTTATTAGCAGTCTGAGGACATTTGTCAGTTACATTAAAAATTGTGGTCTATAATATGTGAATACCATTGTCTTTTAAAAAATTATTTAAATTTGTGGTTGCTAAGAGAAATGTGCAATCAAGAACCTACTATTACTAAAGAGCAACAAAAAGGATCACTTTTTTTAATGGCCTGGGTTTTTTTATTCAGTAAATAAATTATTTTTAAACATTTTCATGTTCTTTTATGAGAAGTAAATCATGGGTTTGGATTGTCTGAAATTGACAACACTGTCACTACTTTTAAAAGGATGAAAACTGACTATTATTTTAAAAGCACCCCTATTTTTCATCTTAGTGTATTCATATTCTTTAATACCACTAAGAATTTTACTTAAATCAAATACCTGAAAAAAATCCACTAATGCAAAATGGAAATAATCTCCTGAAATTCAATGGGTTTCAGGTCAAGATATAGGTAAAGATATACCTTATTTAAAGTTTGAAAGCAAAAGAGTAACTTTGACTAGATCATAATTCTACTTGATAGAGTCAATAACATTAATAATACCAGGTAATAAAATGCAAAATTGAAATTTCAGTCATTTTCATTTGCTCATTTATACAGGTTTAGATGGCATATTACAATCCTTACAAACACAATAGGAATAAATATTAGCTTGCAAGTATTTTAGTGGTTATCTGAAAAACATCAAGTCAATAATGGTTCAGTGGAATAACGTTTCATTAAAAACAGGAGTCTTGGAAAGAAAAATTTGAAACATGAATCTTAAAAGAATTTTGTTTCTAAAAAAGGCACTTTTTCTTTGGTATATTAGATATTTTCAGAATTTAAAATGTCAAAACAAAACTTTAAATTTTAAATTTCTATCATATGTCAGTTTTGCAAACAACCTATTTTGATTCTCAATTACTTCAATTTCATAGGTGAAGAGAAAGCATTTCTAGGCTTCTGTTTCATTGAATAATATTTTGGGTGTGGCAAATTTCTTCAAAACTTACTGACAGACTTGATATATAGCAATTCAAGATTCTACTTTTGTGTTGAATTTCTCAGGCTGCATTTTGTGCCAAAGAAGAGTTCAAGAACCTATAGCACATGAGTATTAACTAGACCTAAAGTTATTCTTCCACTGAGCTTTTTTGAACGGTCAAGTGAGTCACTCTTACCTTGTACCATTTTACATCTGGCTTTTTTATATGGTTGTAGCATTTTGTCCCAGGACAAGTTATTGAATTCCCATTGCCAGCAAGAAGATATAGTGTGTTTGTGTCATAACCTGAACATTTTGCTGCCTTCTTTGTTTGAACCTCCAAAACAATTTTGAGACATGGGATTTTTTCCCTGAGTGATGCAGAAAAAAAAATTAAGTATTTAATACACAAAACAAACCAAAATAATTAATTCTTGTATAGGAATATAAGCCTTTTGCTCCATTACATACCATATCATACAGATGTACACTCCAGAAGCACTGTCCCTTACTGGTTTAAACCAAAGTGCATCCCCTTGAAGAGCAGGATTAGAGCTTTCCGTGATAGCCTTCAGTGGCTGTCTATCTTTCTGATGCCAGAACCATTTCACATCATGTTTTAGAAATGAGTTGTTATAAATGTGCGTAGCATCTTTATCTGGTAAAGCACATTGTAAAACAAACTCCTCATCACTAATTGCACGATACCATATTTGAGGTTCAACATGAGAACATCCTGAAAAGCAGGACAGTAAGATATCAGTATCACCTGAAAGAACACACAGTTGTCATGTTTAAAAATAATAATTAGGAATACTACAAAAATACAACTTTACCTTTGTTTGTGTTAAATAGTTTTTATGTGACCAGATGCTGGGCTAATAGAGAATTGATTTGTTTAAACATGGAATTTGCCAATGTTCTCAAAAGTTTTCAAAGGTTTCCAAAGGTTTATTAGGCGTTTTTCAAAAGCTTAATGTGAAAATAGCTTAATGAACTGAGGATTTTCACATGGGTGCTAACCTGTTAAACCTCAACTCTGTAGAAAAGCAGATGCACCTCTTCTAGCTCTCCTCATATTAATGGAGAAGGGATTGACACAAACCTGAAGAAGCTGAGCCTGCCCACCACACTCTCTATTTAGGGTAAGATTGACAACCATTACTGTCTCACTGTTTTCAAATCTTTCTGCTCTTATGTCACAGTTCCTGTCACTAAAATTAGACAAATTTTTGGATTCTGAAAGCTGTTGTCATCCGTTCTGACCCCAAATTCTCCAAAGGCTGATCAACCTCCTGCCAGTCAGGATGTGGTAACCCTTGAAAGCATGGCAGGTTTTCACTTCAGCAGAAGGGAGGGCATGAAATCTTCGGTTCCTCGCCTGCCCACCTGGAAAACTCCTCGCGGTTTCAGTTTCTCTCTGCGAACTGAATTAGATCAAGCTCCTCCAGATAGATTGTGTGGGTGGAAGGCTTTGATAAATTGGTCTCACACTGCCTTTCTCTTTCTTCTCCCCCCTGACAGGCTTGGACCAGCTGCTGGAGACTTCAAGGAGTCACAGAAGCAATTCATTTGCTCCATTTGTTTCTCAGAAATTCTCCTTTATGTTTGCCCTTTCCTTTTCATTGGGGAACTAAATTTTGAATCGTGTTTAGGGTAAACTGTATTACCAATTCTTAAAAAGCTTGCAGAAAGGCTAGAAACAGCTGTTTGTCTAACACAAGCATGTACAGGTGCAAGAAAAACTCATGAAGGCATGGAAAAACGCAGACCCATTTTTCTCAGCTGTGAGAAAGCACCAAACACAAAACCCCACCAAAGCAGACTCTTACCTGGCAAGTTAATCTCTGTAACTTCTGCCCCCCTGACAAACAATGCTAGGATCCAGCACAAAGTGAGCATGACTTTTTTAATCAATTTCAGTTGATATTCTGAGACATTTTCTTTAAGCATCATCTTGCTTTCTGTAAAAGAGAAAAACAGATTTTTTTTAAATAATACTCCAGTAAGATAGGTAGGCAATTCCATGTTTTATTATGTAGCTATATAAAACTTAGCAGACGGTATTTCCTAGTTATTGTGCTTTATAGAAATGGAGTTTGCAGCACTCTTCCTGTTCATACTGTTTCACACAAATGCAGGATAGATCGTATTCAAGAACATGCAACAGCCTCTTTAAATACATCTTGCATAGAGTTGCTTACAGATGGATTTCCAAGTCATACCTACACAATGCAGAACTCCACATCTGGAGTGGAAAAGCAGGTCTTTCAGCAGCTGTTGCTGTTAGAACAGGAATCTGTCCTCTAAGATGAGTAATAAGATACCAAATAATAAAATCAGTCTTTAGTTAATGACAAGTCAGCAACAGACTGAGAAAGGCATAGCTGGTACCAAAATCCATGGAGCTCTGTTGTATCTTGAAGGCCGACAGGCCCAGAGTATGTAAACTGGATTCCTTTGGCATTCAACCAAATCTGAAGATGTGCTGCGGCTGCAAATGGCTTTGACTCCATAGGGCTGGAGTAGAACTGTGCAGATGTAAAACCGTCAAAGCACGTACTGTGTGGACACCAGGTCTTTGGTTGTAACTCTTTCACCCAAGAGATATACTACTATTGGACTCTATTACCAGCTAAAATGGACATACCCCAAGATGTCCGTTAGGCTCAGTAGAGCAACCTAAAAACCCCTTCTCCTCCATAACTTACCTGCATGTGCAGCATCAGCCTCACTTCTGCCCCACACTGCTGTGCTGCACTGCTTGAATGACCCCAGCAGAGACATGCTGAACAGGGTAACAGCCACACCATCATATGGTATCAGCTCTGTGGTGTGCCATCTGTGAGCTGAGACCGGGAACACCAGGGGGATTTGGGAGCAGGTCCACAAAGCACTCAGCTGCGCCCAGACCCCTGTATTACAGTATCCTGTCCAAGGTGAACCCCCAAACCCTGTTGCATGAAGTGTTTTGCCTCTCCTACTAAAAGATCCGATCTGTGTCCCACAGCCTTCTCAGCCACATGGCTAGAGGGAAGGCAGGCTGTCAAGCATGCATATTCAAAAGCCATGGCTTAATTTGGGTATTTAGTAAAAACACATCCAACACCTGTGACTGACATGTCTGGAACGCCTGATTCAGGATCTCAGTGAGTAAAGGCCATGTGTTTTGCTGAGGTTCACATTGTGCAACTGAGACTTCAAGGAGCTTTTTTCTTTGCTCATTTGGCCACAAAGTGACTCTGCATTTGCACAGCTGCCAAAAAGGCACTGAGTCAGCCCAAGGGAAAAAAGAAAAGGTCGGGCAAAGGCTAGTCCCTTCTCTGTTGGCACCTCATGCAAATCAGACACGACTCATACAGGCAGGCAGCAAGAGAGCATCCAGTGCGCACTGAGCTAGCAAGAGAGGTGAAGAAACACCCACTCTGCACTTTTTCAGGCAGTTATTCTGCATAGAGAGGAGCACTTTAGTCACCATTCTCTTCAGCATGTCTCTATTCCTTCCAAGTGAACGGAATGATCTATTTTTAGACTCAGAAGTCACATGGAGTAGGTTAACTCATTTGTCTCAACCCATCCTGGTGCTTTGTTACAGACTGGCTACTGCCAACTGTCATCGCCCCATACAGCTTTTAAAATCATACTGAAACTTCGAGCCAATACGTATGTCTGAATAAAGAGACAGTTTCCTACCAGCACTGGGCAAAAGCCCTCCTAAACTTTAAGACGACTGTCTTATCCACTGCAAAAGGATCAACGGATCCTGACTCTTGAATCTGGGTTTATGACATTCCTAAAGACATCTCTCAAGGCATTCATTAGGGCTGCATCTCTAGCAAAGGATGATGTTTTGAGTTATGTCACCCAACAGCCCATGTGGCAAAGGCATACTGATGCCAGTAGCAAGCAGGACCCAAGGGCCTTGTGTGGGATTCAGTGCTGCAGTCTCTCGAGCAGGTAAGCTGATGTGATGGGTCACTATTGTGAAAAGGGGAAGGTCTCATTTACTTCTCCATTCTCCCTACACCCCTCTCCCTTGATCCCAGGCAAATGGTCCAGCCCACCTCCTAGGACAGCTCTGGTCCTTTTTGGTGACTTATTCAATCTGTTAAGCCACCCGAAGGTACCTGAGGAGTGCCTGACCTGGCACAAGGTAAGCAGTGGAAGCATTTACTTCCCAGCTGCCCATTTTTCTGTAATCGGGGACAGGCAGGCCACGTGTAGCGAAACTATATCAAGTAACCATTCATAAAGCATTTAATAATGCCAGTGATATATAACCTCTCTGCTGTCCAGTTTACTGCCATGTGAACAACGCCCTCTTCAAGCTCAAAAGGTCACCATGAATGGGGAAGAAGTGGGAAAGAGAGGGTTAGCTAATTAGGGAATGTTATAGCTTTGGTTAGCAATCTGTATACTTCTCTGTTGTCTTTTGCCAGCCATGGGAAAATACACCACTGTCAATTTTTTTGCTAAGTGGTAATACTTTTTTTAGAGAACCTTGGAAACTGCATTTTTGTAGTGCTTAAAAAGTATGGTAGGGTGTGAAATTAAGAAGCGTCATCTTGCAAGTGTGCAAGAGAGAAATTCACAGCAGACGCAGACAGCAATTACCAAAGGAGAGGTGTATCTGAAACAGGACAATCTTAAACTGACCATTCAGGTGTATTTGCACTGCAGGTGGAGTCAAGGTGATTCAATATATTCAGTGACTCATTTTATCTTGGTCAGTATCTGCCAGAAAAAGAAAACACTCTACTCTGGGCAACATACTACCAAGAGCCTCTCCACCTTCTGCTGCCATGTACACACCCATATTATCATCTCCTTAGTCTAGGAATTTAGGATGCCATTTAGTTGGACAGAAACTTATCTACAAAGGAAACTAATGTGGTCTTAACATAATTTCCTGTGGTAAAAAAACATAAGAGAAAAGAATATGAACTATATCATTTTGCCTGTGTTTCAACTCCTGAAGGACTCTCGCAAGAAAACAGTAAATCACTATTTCATAGCATTTTGTCTGTATTTACATAAAATATAAGCAAAAGAAATCAAAATCAATTTCTTGAGAGCTGCACCGTGTCGTATCTCTGAAGTCTAGTAAAGACTGTCATGCCACAATCGCGTAATCTACAATTCTGATTCTGATGAAAATCACTTCAGCGTCAGAGTTATCTGTTCCTGTGTCTTGTACATCAATGGAAAGACAAACATAATCTGATTCTAGGAGTAAGATTAGTAAAAATCACACAGGAGAAGAAAAAAGCTTCACCACACCTATAAAGCAAAAATAAATATTCTACTGAAGCTACTTACTAAGACACTACTGTTTTGTCTGACCAAGCAATTAAAAGCAATTTACTCTAAAATGCACATTCAAAGACAATAAAGCCAACTCACCTGTCATCAGATGGGGTAGGGAGGGCTAAAATCTGAAGCTAAAAGACATAATTTAAAAAAAAATAATTATCTGAAAATCTTACCTGCACGTCCTACACTACATGATAAGAATTGTGGTTAGTTCTAGCTGTGCACTGTGTTGAGTCTGTTTCCTTTACAGGAATTTCCTCTACCTCACTGTCATCATCCCTTCCTTTCTCAGTTTAGTTGCGTTAGGTTCAAAATTTCTGGGTCATTTTCTGGTAAAAAGAACAGGGGAAAAAACTTTGCTCTTGGTAAAAGATTAAAGCCTTTTGGGTTCTCAAATCTTCTATTTGTATTGTGTGCAAAAATGTACTGGACTTTTTACTTTGCTACATCTAAAAGGAGGAAGAGTAAAAGTTTATTTCCTTTTTGCCCAAATGCTGCTATTAGATGGTTTGAAAAAGTGTGTAATATCTGAAATCTACAAACCACACTTCTGTCCAATACTGAATAATATTCAGTATTATATTCAGTATCCTTACACTGAATAATATTCAGTATAACGAATAATAGTCAGTATAAGAGCTGAGTTCTCCTTACCCTTAGCCTCCTCAGTTACCTTCCATATCCACTGCAAGCGGGCACCATAAGGGCGCTGTGACACACTATTACTTTCTACCTGTGTCCTCCCAGTCAAACTTTGTTGGTTGCCCAAAGGCAGCTTTAGCAGAAAGAGAAAAGAGAAGCCCTGATGAATCTGAGCTGTCACTTGGTCCTTGGACCTGCTAGGTAGGCAGAGCACTTCAGCAGATACCGTCCCATACGGCCCAGCCCCTCTTTCAGGCTTGCTCTATGGATGTGAAACCCTTAAAAGACAGGCTGCACAGTAACTTAAACTACATAAACGCATCTGAGAACACCTTGTCATCAATTCAGACCCCAGTTCTCCCTATGTCGATAGAGGTTATGTAAATATACAAGTCCCTCAGTTTGCACCAGACTTATTTCAAGAACAGTAGGACTTGTTCCTTCTTTTCTTGTGTGAAGTTCGCTCTCTTTATTGCAGGTTGGGTCAATGGCTCCGTTTCCACAACAGGAAGCTAAAAAAGGCTTTTTACTGTATAACAGGGGATTTCAATGTTGCCTCTGTTTATATACACGTTCCTTTTTGCAATCACCAGTATTAATGCTTGATCCTGTTGGGTTCTGAGCATTTGGAGATACAGGATTTGTATTCTCAGCTTCCACCGTGTATTTAGCTCTCTCTGCTCTTTCCAGAACAGAGCCCACTGACAATCAAGTATCCTAAAATATTTTCACTATTTTGCCCCAATACAAAATACAGGTTTGGTTTGTAAGTTACAAAAGGCTGCAATGTATCTCAGTAGATTTCACTATAAAGAGTTAAGCTTTTTGAAGGTGTCCTTTCTGACTAGAAAAAAAAAAAAAAGCATTTTACTTTCCTCTTCCTTTAAAGGAATTATGGAGTGCAACACAGATAAAGTCAGGCCCATGCTGCTTTCAAGCCATTGCTGAGACTATCAGAAAGAGAAGGTGGTTCTTTCCCAGAGACGCCTCTTACAGACACAAAATGTATTTCATTCATTTTAAGTACTAAAACTATATTTCATTCAGTACTAATTGTCGTGCTCTCCAAGTAATAAGTTTATTACATTCAAAAAATTAAGTAGAGCAGTCCAACTGCTAAAGCAGATCATAGAAATACAACAGAAGCACCAGTCGCATAGACTTTTGAAAGCCCTGCTGCCAGAATACTGAGTGGTATGTCATACTGGTTACCACATTGGATGAAAGTCATGCCAAATAGTACCGAATATTTGGCTGAGCCTCTGCTCCAATTCATCCCTTCCTCTTTTGTAAAAGTAATGTATATGCTAGAAAAGCAGCCTTACACACCTGTACTTCCCAGGTTCATATTTATCCTTTGCTGCTAGAGCAAGTTTATAAAGGAGAGGGTAAAGGACCGCTCCACAACACCCTCCCTGCTTCCTCTCTCTCCCCTCCCTGTCCTCCCGCTCACTCACCCTCCCACTCACACATTTAGCATATGTGATGCTATGGCTCCAGGAAATTGTGCCTCCCCACCCCTGTGGAAAGTCAAGGTGGGGGTCCATATCTTACCTTGTCCAGCTCACTTTTGCTCAAGCATTTTGACAGCCAAGAAGCAGGGGGGGAAATACACCATCTCAGTGTGTATTTAGTGTAGTCTTACAGTGCTGGGAGGATTATGTCTCTTTAGTATTCTGGTACTATTCTGGCTTGACACATTTACATATCACCTCCTCCTCTGCCCAGCTATGGTTAACACCAAGTGGGTAAGAAATTTTCCGCTCCGATTATCTTCTACACTGAGTCAGTGGTGTTGGTTCTGCTGTCACGGGAGGTGCCTGAACCATATCTAACCCTGAACCTCTGTCCATTTTGTACGAGGTTATACAGTCAGTGAAATGGCATACAGTCAAGGGCAGTTTATGGAGCAGTAGGGTAACTCACCTATTACTCCTCTGTGAAATAAGGAAAGGTGGTGGTGTTTAGTGCAAATTTGCTGCACTATCGTGCATTCTGCATTGGGCATTGGGGTGTAATATGGCCAGTGTCACAGAAGTACTTTGGCTGTACTGGTAACTGAATAGATCACTTGCCGACAGAGAAAGGGCAGAGCAAATACTTACAACCCAGCCCTTTAAAATCTTTTCACTCTCACAGTCTTTAGCGGCTAAATAGAAAAGATTGCCTAGCACCTCAAATTCCATGGCAATCCCTTCTTGCCTTCCTTGATAGTCTAGCCTGCTTACTGCAAGCCAAGAAGCATAAAACTGACAAGGTTGACCATTGTTGCGTTACGGCTTTTCTTTCAGAAACTTACTGTTCTCCAGCACAAAAGTAGGTCAGAATAGTTTTCCCATTACTCCCATAGGAGATCTTACCGTTCTAATGGTTTTAATGCCCATCACAAATTTATTCATGGCCACGTGTCCCTGTGTGAATTCTGTTCCATAGCTTAAACAGCTCTTCTTTCTAGTGCTTTTTCTTTTCCTGTATGCATTTGTTGACAATGCTCCTATTCCTTTCCCCGTTCATTTTGCCAGCCTAAACAATTTAAACTCTTCTAGCATCCCTTCATACGATTCTCCTGGTGATCCTCATGGCTCCGCCTTGCGGGTCTCAAGGTCTCACTTCACTGACAGCACTTCACTGGTATTTGCACTGTATTGTTTGACTTTCCTTCATCATGCTGGCAGCTGGCAACAATCCTGAGGTTCTTACAAGTTTTCATTTCCAAAGTTCCTTCCTTGTAGCTGAATTTTTGCTGCTAGTCCCCAAAGGCAGTACCTTCCTTATGTACTACATAAATAAATATGCTTAATGTACTACATATTAAGCCACTATACACAGATAGAGATATGCTATAATTGCTGAGCTGAAAATTTAGGCTCAAGTCTCCAAACGAATGCCTGAATTCAGCAATGAGTTGAGCCCCATAATGAAGTCCCTCAAGAGATGTCTTTGCTAGGGATATTCAGATTATTGCTAGCATGTACTGACAGCCCTTCAAAAACAGACACAGTCACTTGTGAATGTGCCCAATTGTTTCTAAAATGTCAGATTCCTACAGCATTACAAATAGTTTTGGAACCTCTTATGGAACAGAATTCCTGCACCATAGTAAAAAAAAAACCTCAAACAGCTACAATTTTCCTGCAATGCATTATAAACTGTTCTGTAACCACATAATGAAATGGGGTCTCCAGCGCATGATTGAAATTGGCTTAAATATGGTAGTGGTTAAAAGAATTAAAGCAATAAGCCATGAATCTATTTGATTATCTTTCTCAAATACTTTAATGAACTTCAATGTACCAAACTCTATTATTTTTGTATTTGATAGGTAATAAGCAACAAATTTATTACACTGGACAGTAGCGTATCTTGCTGATGTACATACTCACCAATATACATATCTCACCAATAGAGGCCAGATGGAAGATCAAACAATGCAACATAATAGACAAATCTGTGTGATGAGTTGTTTATATATTTAGCTGACAATGAAACTAAAAAATGAGACTATTGTGGTCTTTCTGCAGCTGCTGTCACTGAAGTGCAGGAAATTTGGATTGTTGAACCACAGGAAGATGTCATGAGTTGATCAAAACTGGAATAGATACTTGTAGAGCCTTTTTCCCATTTTCTGTTTTACATAACTTGTGGCTATTGCAGAAAGCTTGGTAACTACTCTTTCACTCAGGCACTTGATCTAATTATAGCTACTAAATCAGAAAACTATTTCCCAAAAATGCAATCACATTTTCTTTTTTAGAACACTGCATACTTTTCAACTACATTACAAGCATCTCACTACGAATGGCAACATTTCAAACATTTTATCAAATAAATATAGGAATTAATGATGTAAAAGTTGCCTCTTCTGTGCAAGCCAGACCACAGTCATCTCTAAAAAGAATGCCATTTTTTTTACTTTCTCCAAGAAAGCAAGATAGAAAAGGACAATTTTAATATATAACCACAGTTCTACAGTAACCTTCCAGGCCAGACCCACGTGTCTATCTTCTTACCCGCTAATCTTTATTTTATTTTCTTGCCAATTTTTTATGACCTTTTACCATTTACCCCTGGTTTGCAAGTTCTATCTCTCCTCCTATCTCTCTATAAAGAATGCAGATGGCAATGGAGAAACAGAAGTGTTTATAGTAGGAAGAAATTATGGATATGGAACTAGACATGGTGTCCATTTGGAGGGACCCCTTCACTGAAAGTGTCTCTCCCTCCAGACTAGGTGCACTGAAGGTGGACACACAAGACAGGACACATGGACAACTATAATTCACGAACCTTCTACATTTCCAGGCCCTTATACAGTACTACACTATAGTACTGATACTATATACAATAGTTCCAAATCTTCCCAACATTTACGCTCAAATTATCAATAGACAAGAAGACTTCTTTGATACTTTTTTTCTTCCAGCCTGCATTGTGTGTGGTAGAAAGTGGTCAACCAGGAACACTAAAAAAATACAGACACAGACTATGCTTTCACAGTCAGAACCCTGTTGTAGCATGTGCAATGAAGACAAGAGTCTTCAAGACTGGTGTCTTACAACAGCTGTTGCCTCAATGATCCCATCTGCAGCCTCCTCCAGGAAATTACATACTCCAATCGCTTGTTAAGAATTGGCTTTGTTTAAATTGTTCTACAGTACAAATGAGACATTTATTGCTTGTGGAGAGCAGGTCTAACAAAACTCTTGCTTTTTATTGCATTTTTTCTTCTTACTGTAATCTTGATTTTTGACACTTACTGCTGTCTAACTGCTGCAAAAACGGAAGCCACAGATGTGGAGAGGGAGAAATAAAGTTTTATTAAGTGCAAAAATGGAACAAAAAATGCAATATAAATCACTGAAATGACCCATTACCTCAAACCAACTATCATGTGAGTTGACTTATAAATTGACATATACCTGACCAGGCAAATCAACACAACTACAGTCTATAAAAGTCATATTAGCAGCTCCTTTCTCTAGGGACTTGTGAACAGAAAGCAGGCATTTCCAAGCCCTGATTAAAGTCAGTAATTCAGGATATAAGAGCAATAAGGACAACATCTGGTGTTAATCCGAGGGTGCATATCCTTAATTTCCCTTGTCTCCCCTTACCACAGCAGTGGTACCACAGTGACGATCAGCTATAGAGAAGAAATGAATGTGTCACGACACCAATCTGTGCAAAAATACTTGCCACTTTACAGCTACTGAGTAGTTTATTGTATCACATCTGAATGTCTGCCTTGCTGGTATTCAAACAACTTTGGAGTTAATGTCATTTAGCTTTCAACCTTCCTCATGTGAAGTCCTCTGGTATTCTGTAAAAACTCAGTGCAGTCAAATTCTATATGGTCTCACAATCTTCAGGGTACAGCTTCATGAGGTATAGAAGGTATATGCAGTCAAATCATCTCTCCAAGCTGAGGTGAGAAGGCGTTCATGGCAAATTCAATCTCAATTTATAGTAGCTGATTCTCATAGAGGGTAGGCTCAGTCCAGAGCTTTTAGCAAACCATGTGCACTATCTGTATTCATATGCGTAGTATAATACATTCAACACTTATGTTGTTAGGCAATACACTGACGACAGCATATGAAAAACTATGTGGCCGAGGAGCAAGTTTAACATCTCAGTTAAGTACCAGGAAAGTTACTAACTTTTCTGTCAGCTGTTTGGCCAAGAAATGGATGTGCCCAGTATGTTCAACAGCATTTCTGAAGTAGGGGTAACCATTAGTCCTGCAGGAGAATGTTAAAACTGATCTGTGATTACAAATCACAGGAGAACAAGGTGATCAGGCCCAGTCAGCATGGGTTTGTGAAAGGCAGGTCATGCCTGTCAAACCTGATCTCCTTCTATGATGAGGTGACCCGCTTAGTGGATGAAGGAAAAGCTGTGGATGTTGTCTACCTGGACTTTTGCAAGGCTTTTGACACCGTTTCCCATAACATTCTACTGGAGAAACTGGCTGCTCGTGGCCTGGACAGGTGTACCCTTCGCTGGGTAAAAAACTGGTTGGATGGCCGTACCCAGAGAGTGGTGATAAATGGAGTTAAATCCAGTTGGTGTCCAGTGACAAGTGGTGTCCCCCAGGGATCGGTGCTGGGACCGGTTCTCTTTAATATCTTTATTGATGATCTGGATGAGGGGATTGAGTGCACCCTCAGTAAATTCGCAGACGACACTAAACTGGGGGGGCGTGTTGATCTGCTTGAGGGTAGATTGGCTCTGCAGAGAGATCTGGACAGGCTGGACAGATGGGCTGAGGCCAATGGTATGAGGTTCAACAAGGCCAAGTGTCGGGTCCTGCACTTGGGTCACAACAACCCCATGCAGTGCTACAGACTGGGGGCGGAGTGGCTCGAAAGCTGCCTGGCAGAGAAGGATCTGGGGGTGTTGGTGGACAGCCGGCTGAGTATGAGCCAGCAGTGTGCCCAGGCAGCCAAGAGGGCCAACAACATCCTGGCCTGCATCAGGAATAGTGTAGTGAGCCGGAGTAGGGAAGTAATCATCCCCCTGTACTCGGCACTGGTGAGGCCTCACCTCGAGTACTGTGTTCAGTTTTGGGCCCCTCACTACAAGAAGGACATTGAGGTGCTGGAGCGTGTCCAGAGAAGGGCTACCAGGCTGGTGAGGGGTCTGGAGGACAAGCCTTATGAGGAACGACTGAGGGAACTGGGGTTGTTTAGCCTGGAGAAGAGGAGGCTGAGGGGTGACCTTATCACCCTCTACAACTACCTGAAGGGAGGTTTTAGAGAGATGGGGGCTGACCTCTTCTCCCACGTGGCAAGTGATAGGACAAGAGGAAACGGGTTCAAGTTATGTCAGGACAGGTTTAGATTGGATATTAGGAAGCATTTTTTCACTCAAAGGGTTATTAAACATTGGAATGGGCTGCCCAGAGAGGTGGTGGATTCACCATCCCTGGAGGTGTTTAAGAAAAGGGTAGATGAGATGCTTAGGGACATGGTTTAGAAGTGGGTGTTTTTAAATCAGGGTAGGTTAACGGTTGGACTTGATGATCTTAATGGTCCCTTCCAACCTCACTTATTCTATGATTCTATGATTCTATGAAACACTGATAGAGTAGAACTGAACCTTGAGAAAGATTTGGAAATACAAAGACACACATATCTACAGAGCAGAAATCGTCTTCAGTAAAAGCTTAAGCCAGAGAATGGCTTTTGCCTAAGGATCACATTTCAATAGCTTTTTAGTTGTCTAACAGAAAGAGGGAGATGTCTTGGAACTGATCTGAAGGATACCACAGGTATGTGCCTTATTCCTTTGTTTATTTTCCTCTGCATGTTAACCTGGCAACTGTGTTGTCTCCATTTTGTAAATCCACATTTAGCCTTTACTTTTACCTGAACATCTGTCAGAAACTATGCTTGATTACAGGATATTTGACAAACAACAAGGTATTTCATGCTCATGAATCTTGAGACCTTGCCATGACACCTAGCACTCCAATTGTGTTCTTAAGTGCACTGAGAAGGTAATAGAGCTCCTCCACTACAGCTGCATGAATTAAGTGCCAGTGTCAAAGAGATATCTCCCAAGAATGAGCATTAGTTGAATGCAAAACAATGGTAAGAGTGGGCTGAGCCTTGATGTTACCCTAGCAAACTGACAGAAGGTCTTCCAAAGTGATTCTCCATTGATTTCTCCCCATTGGTACTAGGAGGAAATACAGTTCCATTTTGTCTAGGAATTTGTATCAGATTGGTATCTACTGCCAGGCAGCTAATAATAAGGGAGGATTACCATGGTTTTGAATGACATTACTAAGTTTGTTTTAAAAGATAGTACTAAGTACAAATGTTCCAAAGGATGTTATTGCTAGACCACTCTCCATTGTCTTTGAAAGGTCATGGGGAACAGGAGAGGTTCTGGAGGACTGGAGGAAGGCCAACATCACTCCAATCTTCAAAAAAGGCAAGACGGAGGACCCAGGGAACTACAGGCCGGTTAGTCTCACCTCTGTCCCTGGGAAGGTAATGGAGTGACTCATTCTGGACATCGTCTCCAAACACGTTAAGGAACAGGAAGTTATTGGAAGTGGTCAACACGGATTTACCAAGGGTAAATCATGCTTAACCAATCTGATAGCTTTCTGTGATGTTATAACTGGTTGGCTGGATGAGGGGAGAGCCGTAGATATCATCTACCTTGACTTCAGCAAGGCTTTTGACACTGTCTCCCATAACATCCTTATTAGGAAGCTGAGGAAGTGAGGGCTAGATGAGGTGGCAGCAAGGTGGATTGAGAGCTGGCTGTGTGGCAGAACTCAGAGGGTTGTGATCAGCGGCACAGAGTCTAGTTGGAGGCCTGTAACCAGCAGTGACCCCCAGGGGTCAATACTCGGTCCAATCTTGTTCAATATATTCATCAATGACCTGGATGAGGGGACAGAGTGTATCCTCAGCAAGTTCGCTGATGATACCAAACTGGGAGGGGTGGCTGACACTCCAGAGGGCTGCGCTGCCATTCAGTGTGACCTGGACAGGCTGGAGAGCTGGGCAGAGAAGAACCTAATGAGGTTCAACAAGAGCAAGTGCAAGGTCCTGCACCTGGGGAGGAAGAATGCTAGGCACCAGTATAGGTTAGGGGTCGATCTGCTGGGAAGTAGTTCTGAGGAGAAGGATCTGGGGGTCCTGGTAGACAGTAAATTATCTATGACCCAGCAATGTGCCCTTGTCGCCAAAAAGGCCAATGGAATCCTGGGCTGTATAGGGAAGAGTGTGGCCAGTAGGTCGAGGGAGGTCATTCTCCCCCTCTGCTCTGCACTGGTGAGGCCACAACTGGAATACTGTGTCCAGTTCTGGGCTCCCCAGTTCAAGAGAGACGAGGAACTACTGGAGAGAGTCCAACGTAGGGCAGCTAAGATGGCTGAGGGATTGGAGCATCTCCCTTATGAGGAAAGGCTGAGAAAGCTGGGACTCTTTAGCCTGGAGAAGAGAAGGCTGAGGAGAGACCTTATTTTGGCATACAAGTATCTAAAGGGTGGGGTGAAGGAGGATGGAGCCAGACTCTTTTCAGTGGTTTCCAGTGACAGGACAAGGGGCAATGGGCACAAGCTGGAACATAGGAAGTTGTGTTCAAATACACGGAAAAACTTCTTTATGGTTCGGGTGGCAGAGCACTGGAACAGGCTGCCCGGGGAGGTTGTGGAGTCTCCTTCTCTGGAGATTTTCAAGACCCGCCTGGATGCAGAGTTTTTGTGCTCTAGGCAATCCTGCTTTAGCAGGGGAGTTGGACTAGATGATCTCTAGAAGTCCCTTCCAACTCTGAAAATTCCATGATCTGTGATTCCATGATTAGGAGTATATGTACATGCCAAAGATCTCGTTTCCACATAAATCCCCTACATCCTTCAACTGAAAGCAGCTCAGGGTATAATGTAGATATCAGTGTCCATGAGCAAAATACTATTATCTCTATCCCGTCTGCCTCTTTTCCCTGCCAAAATAAGCATTTACAGTATTCTCAGTGAAACAGGAGGATGGAAACAGTCTTTACCACTCCTCCAAATCACTCCCTCTGGGCTTGTCTAGACCATGTACAGATCAGTAGTGAATACTGTTAGCCCAACCAAATCCGTCCTACTCTTTCTGACCTCCCTTTTCTCTGTTTTCACTTGGTTTTTCTGCTTGAAGATATTGCCCGAAGTCTGCATGCCAAGCTCTCTAGGGCGGGAGCCACTTGGGTCTGTTCCCAAGCAGGATCCTTAGGAAATACCAAAATACAAACTCAAGAACATCTAAATAATACTGCTTTGCAAATAGTAATATATTTATTGAGGGGCCTCAAAAAGTATGCAAGTATAACTAACATCATTCTGCATTACTGGAAAATGTGAAATCAAAATGTTTTGCATTGTTCTTCATGCCTTGTGGTAAGTCCTAAGCAGAATCAAATTTCTGTTCCTTGTGCAGATCGCCGAGGAAACACTCTCTGGGATAGCATTTAGCATTGAGGTTAACACCGTCCTAGCCACTGTAACAATTTCTACATTCTTCACAGATCTTGGCCTCTTATGAACACTATCTTCCCAAAGTAATTGTGCAGTTTGTGTTTCCTGGTAGTTGTCAAAACGTGCAGTTTTCTGCAGCATCTTCTGTCTCCAGAATTGTTATACAACTGCATTAAAGCCACAGCCCTCAGTCCGTGGTTGACCACCTTCTGAGTCTAGGTCAAGATTATTATAGTGCCCTTTGGTGTTTATCTTGGTGGGTTTCGCTGGCATCAGGTACCGAAGGTTCTTCCAAAATCTGGAATTCATGGGAAGAGATTTATCCTTTTTCCACTTCACAACCCTCTTTGATGGTAAAAGAGACAGTGATTCTGGCAAGAATTTGTAGTCACTTATAGGCATATATTCAATTAATATGATCTTAGTTTTCCTTTCAACTAGGGCTTTATGGAGTCCACTCTCAAGTTCGTATATGGCTCTGTCAGAAACGTAGTTCTGGCTCAGTATAATGATTAATCTTCGACTTTTGTCAATGAATGAATGAATATCATCAACAACGGCTGCAAATTAAAGATAAATGTCATTAAACTAAATTGAAAGGATAGGCACTTAATCGACTTATCCTTTAACAATTGCACATATACCAAAAATGTTCCCCTTATAAAGTGACAGCATGTAAGCACCCTGTCCCTAAGAAGAGATGAATATGCATTGCAGATTAAGAGTCTGTGAAAATGAGCTCAGGAATGGCCAACGCTTGTTCTCTGGAGCAGACAAAACCGACATACAATCTCCAGCTACCCTAGTCAGCTGTCTGTCAGTAGTCACACGGATAGAAGGTGGCAGCAAAATTTATTTTTCCTCCAACCAGACATCTCTTTGCTTTTTCATAATAGATACCATTGAAGTGATTCCACAGAAAGCCACCAACAGCAATGTCTCTCCAGATATTCAGTAACTCTCAGGTTACTCCTTCCTTTACGTCACCGAATACCCAAATCTATTGCCAGTAATACAAGGTTGAGAAGACTAGCATGTGATGACAAAATGAATTCCAACTGTTTTAGATCCATGACTTCTGTCATGACAAGCAACAGATGAAATTAAATGGTGATACCCTTCAAACACCCATGCACCAAATTGAATTCTCATGCACAACTTCCTGTGCTTGCTTCAGCACCATGGGACAATAAGGTCTACAGAAACCAGAGATCTGGAAAACATGCCTTGTAGGGAAAGGCAAAGCAAACTGCAGAAGTAACCTAAAGAAGAGAAAACTGAGAGGAAAAGGAGGCTGACAAGGGTATTACAACATACCAAACGGTCCTGTAAATAGAATATAATACTCGGTTTTCCATATTCACAATGAATCAGATCAGACAAAAGGAAATAAGCTAAAACTATTGCAAGGAAATAAGCTAAAACTATCAAAAGAATCAGATTAAGCACTTTTGAAAGCCTTTTTTTAATACTTAAGGAGAGGGAATAACTGGAAAAAAAATGGCTTGGCAGCGTCGTGGCACCTCTCAGGTTAGAAAAATATGTCAGGAATGGATACAAGGAGAGAAGATCCTGCTTTGTGAAGGAGGCTGACTGACCTTATTGTTCTGTGTTTTTAACAATGAAATCCTATTCCTCAACTAGATCTTTGGACTAAACAGAATCCTCCAGTATCTTTTTTCCAAGCATCTGCAAAAGGCCATCTATCCATAGGCCGTTTAGAGAAACAAAATTCCATGTTCTCATTTCTATTTTTTTATGACATCCACTACATTCACAAAATGGTTTCAATCCACACACTGAAGATACAGCAAACATACAAGTTACCTGAGAATAACTAGTACCAGTTTGTCATGGTTTCAGCTGGGATGGAGTTAAATTTCATGCTAGCAGCTGGCGTGGGTCAATGTTTTGGATTTGGGATGACAGTGGTGTTGATAGCACACTGGTGGTTTTGGTTGTTGCTAAGCAGTCAAGGCCTTTTCTGATCCTCACACCATCCCACCAGTGAGTAGGCTGGTGGTGCACATGAAGTTGGGAGGGGACAGAACCGGGACAGCTGACCCCAACTGACCAAAGGGATATTACATACCATATGACACCATGCTCAGTATATAAAGCTGGGGGAAGAAGAAGGAATGGTGGGACATTTGGAGTGATGGCATTTGTTTTCCCAAGTAACCATTATGCATGATGGAGCCCCGCTTTCCTGAAGATGGCTGAACACCTGCCTGCCCATGAGAAGCAGTGAATGAATTCCTTGGTTTGCTTTGCTTGTGCTTGCAGCTTTTTCTTTACCTATTAAACTGCCTTTATCTCAACCCATGAGTTTTTCCTTACTTGTACTCTTCTGATTCTCTCCCCCATTGCAGCTGTGGGCAGGGAGCAAGTGGCTGGGTGGTCCTACTTGCTGGCTGGGGTTAAAGCAACAGAGGCACCAGTTGCTCTGTGCAGTAAATGAGAGTCATTCATAGGTACGTGTTCTCAGCAAAAGCAGAGCAAAAATAATATTACTGTGAAGCAGTGTTCTCACCTTAACTTTCTCCATGCTAGCTTTTTCATCTGTTTATCTTGCCTCTGTGTAGTTAAAGATATGTGCTTGTTTATGTGTGTAGGTGTATGTGAATTCATAAATATATCTATAAAATATGTAAAATGTGTGTGTGCAAACTTTGCAAGCACACAGTCTAGATTAAATGAAAAATGTAGCATTTCAATGCACAACACATTTGATCGAATTCCTTCTAATTACAGACTTTTACCTTTGTGTGAAAATGATGTGTCTACTTAATGACAAGAATATTCAATACAGAATAGTCAATACACTTACCTCCTCCAGGGGATACATCCCTCTCAAATATACATAACTTGTAGCCAAAGTTTTCTTCTAATATCATGGGTAATATCTTCAAAGCAAATTCTCTCTCTTCTCCAGTAGGAGAAACGCAGTCTTTCAAGTAAGACACAAATGCATCATATTCTTTCCCATCTGGAACAAAATCACCAGTTGTTGTTTTGTTAGCAACCATTAGAAATACAGTATCTGATCCACCATTCTGGTTTTTGAAGTTATTGTCTCAGTAGCAAAGCATCTAGAATCTCTTACTCTTTCCTTTGATACCCTGAACACTCTTCAAACAACAACAAAAAAATCCTGAATCGGTTTAAATTTGACACCAAAGATTCTGATTGCATTTGGCAAATATTTGAAAATAACATATCCTTTCTACATTAAAGTGTTGGGTTTTTTTAAATCAGATTAATTTAACCAGTTAATGTAACATCTCTGATGATCAAGAAAATGAAGGGAAGCAAAAAATGTGTCTGTAACCTAAGAATGCTATTTAAGTAATATTGCAGATTTCCACATTATTTTACTCTTTGTCTAATACTATCAAGTAGTTCTGTAGAAGGGGCACTGGCAAAATAGAATGAACCAATCTCTTATTTTAATTACTAGAGTACACCATGTCTGGTCATGCTTTGGGCAGTAATTTACAAACACAAAATCCAAGACCAATTCAGAGGCCAGGCCTACCACATGGAGTGACATCTAATTGAACCTTGCCACAGAACAACTATCTGGACTGATACAGCAGTACACATAGCTTTGCATCTTAAAGCGTACTTCTTTGCTTCCCATTCTGGATACTTTACTACATGTAGTTTGTAAGAGAGAGCACAAAAATAAAGCCCATGAACCCCTACACATGCAAGAGCTCTAGGAGTAGGAAATCCATTGTCTGTATCAGACAATCAGTTTCTCCAGAATGGCCTAGTCCAGGTTCTTGGAGATCCTCCCTGTAAGCCAGTATACATAGTGACAGCTGACATCAATAAATAGATAAATAATGCTGGCAGGCATAAATGACATCCACCCATTACTGAGAAATCTCCAGCCACTGCAGTCTATTCAGGCTATATTCAAGCTCATTTAGAGACTAAAGAGGGCTAAGAAAATCAGGTACATGTGTACAGCAAGTTTTTTCACCACAGTTTTCAGAAAAATTATACCCAGAATTGGGCAACTGTCAGGTTTGCTCCTTAAGTCAAGGTTACAGCCATGCTGCCTGCTAAGATACTGGTAGTGTGCTCTCCTGCTCTCCTTAAGTGCATTTAGTGACAAACCTATAAACATTGCAACGGGCTTTACAGTCAGGGAAGCATTTTAACCTTCACCTCACTGAAGGGCGTCAGTGAGAAGAAAACACATTTCTGTCAATCTGCCTGTCTGACAGCTCTCGGGTGCTCAGCCTCTTTACAGATAGATAATGGTAAACTTCTCCATATTCATCAACTTTTGTGATGAAGAATACAGCAGAACAGAGCGCACCTGAACAGCATCTAACCATGTTCCTTCCACTACCTTCTCCAGAGGCAGCTTCTTCGCTATGTCTGTCTGCTGTTACTGCTCCAGGTGTACAACAAACTCGCTTTAGCACCTGACCATCAAGTTCTCTTTTACATATTCTTTGCTGTTTCTACTAACAAAAATTCTGGATTTATTTTGCCTCTTACTCAAAGATGATTGTTTCATAGAACCTAGCAGAAACTATTTTTTAATGAATACACTTATTTCAATGTCAGCATTAGCCAAGTCATACCTCCAACAGTGTCATCTCTTCTGCATATGTTCCTGTAAAATAGAACTAAGTCAACTCTAAACATCACACAGACAAGCATCACAGCTACAGCAACACATGGAAATAGTACAGCAAGGACCATTCCAGTTGTAAATATGTGCACAGGCAAATCTCGGGTGTTCCCTGTAAAACAGAAACCCAGGAAATCATAGACTTAACAAAGAGTATTATATGACAAGATTACTGCATTCAATACTGACGGCATCTCAAAATCACCCCCAAAAATCACAATGTTGATGTGACTCCTTTCCTGATAATACTAATACTGATACTAACACTAGCACTTACGCTAATGCTAATACACACATAGGCATGCCATTTGTCCTGAGATGGAGAAGAACTGGAGAACATGCATTACTCTAAAAACTGGAGAACGCAATCACACACTCTCCACACACATAAAGGAACTGTATGTGGGATCAAGACTGACACTAGAGATCCTTATAGATGCACAGCATCCCAAACTGGTGGTTACCCACTTTTATGATGAGTTTTCTTCAGGTTTTTTATTACTTCCTATTATTCTCTACCTTTCCCCCTCTCCTAGTCCACCCATAACAGTCCTTAATGTCCTCTTTGGCCAAGATCTTTTTTTTTTTCCTTCTGTCTATAGTCTCTTTCAGGCTTTTCAATTATTACTATTTTTTATTCTGTTATTTTTGCCTTTTTAGTTCCAAACACAGATTTTAACCCTTAAATCTTTGTGAAATCTTTATGAAGGCACTGTCAAGTCATGCTAATTGTAGCCTGTATTTCATTTGCTTTATTATATGCATCATCTTTTGAATAGTCTATTTACACATATTTCCTCCCAGTAAAGCTTGGAAAGGTCTGAGAGAGATGGAAAACAAGAAGGGAATGCCCATTTGCTGTGAATCTCCAGGCAGTCTAGACTATAAATGTGAAGTACTACTATATGGTAGAGGTCAGCTTTCCATAGCTAGAAGGATAGAGTCCCTGACAAGTGAGAAACTGTTGACCAGAATGTTTCAGGCATTATCAGGAATATGAAAGATCAACCTTCCCAGGGGAGAGGTGGGGGAAAAATGAAAACAAAACCAAAAAACACAGAAGGCATAAGCCTTGGGTAGTTAGCCGCCCCGATCCCACCAATCTGATGAGTAGGAGAGCACAGGGAAAGCTCTATCATGGGACAACAAAGTGCCACGCAGGGATCTGTCAGCCAGAGCATAGCTCAGCCTCCCAGATGTGTTCACAGCAGCAGCAGTTGAACTATGGAGCCCTCGCACAGTTGCTCTAGCAGATGTAGCAGCAACCCCTGCTGCCCTTGTCTCAGAGCAGAAGGAATCACCCAGGAGGGTTGTTAGGTCCAGTGCTAGATGGACCGGGGTCTTCTTAAGCACACAGACGTATCTGGAGAGATGTTCTGAAATCAGTACCCTGCCCTCAGGATTGAGAAGGCTAGCACGATCAATAATCATGTATGAGGAGTATGATTTGTAGGTTATACCATACCTTTCTTCAATTTCACTATTTTTGTTCGTGTTCTTTCATCAGCTTGCAACATGCAGGTGAAATTATGATGCATGTCCTCGTCTGTTACTTTTTTAATCTGTAGTAGCCTTGTGACATAGAACTTGTTTCCCAACCTGCAGCAAGGAATGGTGTTAGCAACACTATTTGTACAGAAACCTACAACCAGCCAAGAGGCAGATTTTGAGGAAAAAGTTCTAAAATAACCTCGGACATTTTACTGAATTTGCAGTCCACAAAGTGCAGGACATTATCACACACAAACAAAAGTGCAGTATTTTCAGGAAACCTACTGTAATTTTTTGAACTCTTCTTCACATATTGAAGGTTCATTCTCGGGGATACCTGAGCATTTTTCTGGAAACGTTTGATTAATTAACCAGTAGAGGCTGGCATCTTCTCGCATATAATAACCCAAGAAACCTGTGCAATTGAGTATCTCTTCTTTACCTGAACAAAGCATAACATGAGAAGATCTAGTCAGAAGTAGCATTCATGTTCACAGTGCAGTAAAATGTCAGCTTTCCAGGCAATGTATCCCATGAGGTGTGCTCCTTTCTGGACTTCGTAGCCCCTGCATGATGTTTCACACGTGTTCCACCTGCACTGGTGGTGGCTTCAGCAACCATGCACAGGGCTCTCTTGCACCCTGTTACAGAGTGACAGTCATCCACTGCTTTTTGTCAGATAAACTCTGTCACATCCAGAAGAGTTTAAATAGGCCAGAGCATTTCAGGCTTTAGAGAACTAAAAGGAGACGGACTCTGTCCTGGTTTGAGGTGAAACAGAACCAATCTTCTGTTCAATAATTCTACTTTATAGCTAAGCCTCTTCTAACTACTGAAATTAACGGCATATTGTGCAGAAAATGTTCACTCTCAGAGTGATAAGACCTGATCATTTATAGTTGATGCCCAGGCATGGTATGCAGAGAGGCTCCTGCTTATACTTATTGCTATAACACCCGAGGCAGCTAACTTTGGTATTTGCCCCATTGGAGGGTCAGAAGTGGAAAAGTGCAGAGGGGTGGCACCTGCGGGGAGGAGCGGACAGGACAGGTGACCCCAAACTGACCAACAGGGTATTCCATCCCATCTGCCTCATGCCCAGTATAAAAGCTGAGGGATCAAAGGGTCAGTCCTCTTTCTTCAGTGGCCGATGTCCAAGGAGGACTCTGCCTGTCTGTCTGCCTTTGATCCCAATACCTGCATATGGGTCCTTTCCAGCTCGAGGTACTCTGTGATTCTATGAACTAAACTGTGTGCTGCAAGCAAAGAATAGGAGAGGACAACTATCACCAGCACCCCAGGGCCAGGTAAAAGTAAGTAACTGGTACAGGAAATTACAAGCACTTGATTATAACAGCTAAAGTATACATTCTTACTCGAAGGAAAAAAAAAACAACTGTTAGAGCCCCTGCTGAAGCCTCACAGAAGAAATTCTCGTCCCAGCTCCACACCTGGAAATCAGCATAATCCTGAAAGTGTGAATGAGTCAGCCAGACAGCTATTTTGTACCATCTTGGAGCACTAATTGCAAATGACAGGAACAACCTCTTAGAGTCCAGTTAATTATAAGAAAGAGCAAAAGTAAAAAGACAACTGTACACTTGGGAAAATAAAGAGAAAAGGCTGCAGCTCTGCAGTGTGAGATTTGATGATTTGCAAGGTATTTTATTTTAGACATTGTCATGGGAAGCTGGACCTGAGGGTATCTGCAACTTTACAACACCATTTCTAGGCTGTGCCAGTATCGTTTCCAGAATGCCCTTTATTAAGCCACAAAAGCTGCATGTTAATTCTTGTCCAGGCCACGACGCACAAATGCTTTGCAGTAAGTGAAGCCTGCCCAGGAATTCTCTAAGGGGACACACTATAAGCTACCTTCCCAAGATTTACCAGAGTGGATGCTTCCAGTGGAACTGCTTAAGAATATTTAAAGCAGGATCCGGCTGAAAATCTGCCTGTCTTCAATTCAGACCTTAGAAATCCAAATCACAGTTGCACAGACTGAAACATAGACCTAAACTTCTAGTATCATCCACCTTGCAACTCTAACCTTTTCACCATACACAACAGCTATTTTGGGGGAAATATTATAGAACACCATCTAAGCAATGACTAGTTTGAAAGGCCATCCAAAATTCCCTTCACTCTCCACCACGCCATCTGTCTCGTCACTCACCAGGTACTTGAATGACTTTATCAAATGATCTTATCAAGCCAGATAAGAAATGAAAGACAGATGATTCATAATCATTTTATGCTGAATGCTGCTACCTTCTAAAGGTTGGGACAAGCGCAGTAAGGGGGAAGAACTGTGCAGGAAGGGTGTACTGAGAGGCTGGGAGACATGAGGCATCATAGGATTGGGGTACTACCATTGGAAAAAGGACCTGCCTACTGGTATTTGCAGGAAGGAAGGGAAATTAGTGTCTGAGGTCCTGCCTGAGCAAATGAGATACACATATGAGCAACAGAGGAGGTAAATATAACTTTTCAGACTTGGAAAGGAAGGACTGGGTAACCAGACTGGAGAAGCCCTCAGGCATAGGAAAGGAGAAAGGTAAATTTCTGCTTTAAAAAATGTACAGCTTCAATCACAAAATTCTGGATCCTGTCCAACACTGTATGAAGCCTGCAGACTGTGTTATCTACTGTTCCCAGCTAGAAGCACAGTCAAGGGTTTGGCTTTTGACAATATAATCAATTCTTTGCAGCAGTGACAGATCCGCATGCTCACGTTGCCAGGACCGTCAACCCTCACACTTCTCATTTCCCTGCAGAATAGCATCCTCAACTGCATCAGGTATTAAGGGGATTACTCCTTATTGCTGTTTGCTGAACAAACCAGACGCCTTTCACACATCACTCCATGGGGTTTGCTGTCTACAAAAGACAGCCATGGAGAGTGGTTTATCATCACCACCATTTTCTTTTGCCGGTCATCGCAGCAACCTCAGTTTCTGCCTCTGTAAGAGGGTAAATTTAGTGTGCCTGTATATCAGTCATGGAATGTACTAGGCAAAATACAACCAGATGTGAAGACAGATCAGAACCAGGAGGGTGCACAGACAATTCTTAGTTTGATTACACTTAGCCAGACCATCAGCCATAAAGAGACCAGAATAAAAGCATATATGCACAGTAGCTACCACAAAGATTCTTGTACTAATTTGATACCTATTTCTGTTTCAATTTCTTCATCGTGTCCAACTATCTCCAAAGTTACAGCCTCTGGTGCATCTAAAATAGAAAGAAGTACTGCTATTGAAGTAATAGCTTACTTACATTCTGCCACAATAAAAATTACACATTTCCTTTATTTCTAAAACTAACCACATAGATTCCATTTAATTCAAAGAACAGTATCTGGACTCTGGCATTATTAAGTAGTTTAAAACACAGTATGTCCTGTTGAATTTTTTTGACATGCATACATACACAGTGCATAATTTACAATGGTTGGAAAGGCTCTGCCCTAAAACTCTTAGTAAGTTTGTATGACTGACTTACAGCAGTAAATTTTGAAAAAAAAATAACTGTAGTGAAAACGTACTAAATAAATTTTCCAAAATTGGTAGTATGTCATACAAACGTCCTCTGCTGCTTTTTTTTATTTTTGAAATTATTGCAAAATAGTTCAGACTACCAGATTTGATCACCCTTGTGTATATTTATCCAATGAGAGCTGTAATTAAAAATCCCCATAGTAAGGAGAACAAAAAAGTGTGCTTCAAAATTTTGGAAAGCTTTCTTACCTTCTTCTACTACCAGTTTAATTGTATTTGTGCTGTGGTATATCTTTCCTTCGTGACTGATTAAAATTTTACAGGTATATATCCCAGAGTGCTGTACTGTTAAGGTTTTAAAATCCAGTTCCCGCTCTGTTTCATTGTCATAGTTCTTACAGTCCTGCATCAATAAAGACAGAAAATACTATTCTGTAGCAATCATATATTCAAAACCTTAAAGAAGTTAAAAATGATTTTTGAAACAAAGTGTCACCATCACTCTTTCAGTACCTCAATGACATTTATCTGACCCAAAAGGGGTGAGGCCCAATTTTCAGTCACGGTGACTTAAATGCAACATTTGACCATTTAACCCATTAGAAGTTGAGAGCACTGCAATTCTAAGTAAGCGTCTGATTATAAAAATATTGTATTGGGAATTTAAATGCACTCATCTATTTCTTTCAAAATGATGGCTTGGGTCTGTATTTGTCACCTGCTTGTGGCCAAAAGTTGTCTAGGCTTATGAGGAGCTTTCAGGTTAAAGTTAAATGCCCCAACAACAGGGAAAGTGACCATCTCGGAGGGTGACAAGGGTTGGACTCACACTTGTTTACACTCCCTGTCCCCCAAAACAAACTCTGGTTTGTTTGGGTTTTTTTTTTAATTCATAGGACATGCTAAGTGAAATGCTTTGTGAAAACACAGCAATATTTGGTTCTAGTCTGAATTACCTTAGATCAAGAAGGGAGACGATCACTGCTGGAAATTGTCCAGGGAACAGACATTTCCTAGATGCATACCCTTACTACCCGGCTCTTATACAAATGCGTGTGTGACCATTCCTGTTTTATCTATCTCAAGTCAGGCTGTGATAGGAAGGCTTTGAAAATTTTCCCCCAGTCAAGCACCAAAGGATATTTAGGTGCAAGGATGGCTGCTTCATCTGTCTCACATGGTATTAGACATTAAAATATTAGGCATCGGTATACTCCGCTTAGCCATGAGAGAGGTCGCTCTGGGGTGTAGTCCTTTACTGAGGAAAACATACCCACCTATGACCCTATCCATCAATGGTCCTATCCTACGAGGCCCTGAAAGACTGGAAAGCAGGGCACTGGCTCATTCTGCCAGGCAGAACCCAGATGCCCGTACTTAAGCTGTCAAAATCCTTTCCTGAAACTGATTCAACGAAGAGTGAACAGGGTCTGTTACTCCAACCAGGACACCTGAGAGCAATAAGGAGCACTGGTCAAGGCTGTGCATAGGGACAGCGTGGAAGAAACCTTTTCAGGTTGTCCAATGGTTGAGCACAACACCCAGCAGTTACAGGTGCTTACACGACAATCATCTTTGTTCTGACAAAAGCTGGTCGAGAGACGACCCATGATTTGCCTAAAATGAACAGAACTGGATCTGTTACACCTTTTGTAAAAAGTGTTTGGAAGCAGCAAAATTGAAAAGTTTGCAATTATTTTACAAGCAGATGCCAACAGTAAAACAAGTATCTTGGCACCTCGTTTAGTGTCAGGATAATATCTGTACCAGCAAAGTAGCAGCTGGCTAAACCAGCTGCTAGCTAAATCGACAGACAGGCATGAGCATCAGATCTTTTACCACTCCAAACTACCAGTTTATTAATAATTTCTGATTACAGGTACACTTTTCTGAAAAATCTGCGAGCAGAGAAAAACTTTCTTTTGTATATCTGTCTAAAGGTTCTTTTCCCTAATAACCTGAGAAATTAAAGCTTTAAAAGGTTTGTAGATGCTTCTAAAAATTTGTTTGTAATTAATTTTTTCCTGCAATCAGATGTTTTGTTTCTCTAGCCAATGATTTGAGTGACACTGTTTCAGTAATTACCTTGTACCATGTTATGCTGTCATTTTCATTGACAGACAGATCACTGCATTTCAGTGAATGACCAGTTCCAGCATTTTTAATTTCTGTAGTTAAATGATTTTTGTTGAAACAGCTGCTTTTATTTCTCTCAAGCACATTCAAGGTCCACTTTTGAATTGTGAAATTTTGTTTTCCATTGCTATGAAAAAAAAAATTAGCAAAATCAGTTTTAGGAGCTCTTTAAAGGAATATAGCTTAGTAAGTTATACAACAAAATACAAATAAATTCTCTAATATATTTGTTAGGTAAAAAGTGCATCTACAGTGACCTAATTATTTATATTCCCCTTTATTACTTTTCCACCGCCAAATATGTGTTATTTCCCATAACAAAAGAGGTTATCTAAACTAAATCATGTATCACAAAACATTTGAAAATACATTTATATCTATGAAATATGACAATATATGCTATATTGACCAGAACGAGGATGCAACTATCTGTGGCATCATGTATAGTTACAAGTGAGCATAAAAGAGTTTAGGGACTGTGAATCAGATCGTGATTTTGCAGCTTTAATCTCCTATGCATTGCTAAGGTTTAAAGCAGTAACTGAAAAATATATTTGTAAAATATGGCAAAAATACGATGGGCAACTCTGCTATTGTTCACAAAGAAACATTGATTGACACTGTGCAGGTAGTCACTGATATTTTGCAAATATTTCTAAACTATGCAAGTCTCATGAATTACAGAACCATTTATGGATTCAAGCATGTCTGCAAAACAAGGCATTTAGGAAAGCATTCATCTCTTTGTCTTTCGGTTTGCATTGATCAGAGATTTACAGTAGCTGGCCACCCCAGGTTGACTGCAAGAGCTACCATTCCTAAAGCAGAGTCATCACGTCCCATGCAGTATCTATAAAAGATCAGGTGAATATGCTCCAAAAATACCTCTTTTGAATATCTAGGAGCTGACCACTGTCATTCAGATATCTACTATGTTCTATCCACATATTCCTCTAAAGAATCAGATTATAGCTGTGAGTTATTTCATTGCTGGATATGATACATGACTACAAAGGGAAAAGAAGCTGGAGGAGTTGTTTTGGCTTAAGTTTGGCAAACTTGGCCTAACTTTGGCAAAGTTAGGGATTAAGAGAAAGTCATATGCTGCTGTAAATTAATGTTGCAATTTGTGCATAAAGCTCTTATTTTTCACTGAACAGGTAGGGTCTGACAAAGCAAAAGCAGCAATCACAGACCACTTCCCTCCAGTGTCAGTCATATCTTCATAAATATGTTTGAACCCTTCTGACTCCAAGAAAAGACAAAGGAATCGTTCCCATGAGAACTGAAACTAGTCAAGTATCATTTCGACGAGAAGGGCTAAGGGTTGAAAGCAGTTGAAATGGAGAAGCAAGAGAAGCAAGCCTGATGAGTGTATCAGCTTAAACACCATTCTTGACTGACATGCCTTTTACTGTTACAAGATTCGGAAGAACTATTAGGACATCATTTATACAATGAATTTAGACCAAGTTTTGGGTTGGGTTTTTTCACAGAATCAGAGAATCAGAGAATGGTCAGGGTTGGAAGGGACCTCTGGAGACCATCTAGTCCAACCCCCCTGCCACAGCAGGAACACCTACAGCAGGTTGCACAGGACGCCATCCAGGTGGGTTTGGAATGTCTCCAGCGTGGGAGACTCCACCACCTCTCTGGGCAGCCTGTGCCAGTGCTCTGCCACCCTCAAAGTAAAGAAGTCCCTCCTCATGTTTAGATGGAACTTCCTATGTTCAAGTTTGTGCCCATTAGCTCTTGTCCTATCACTGGGCACCACTGAAAAAAAGACTGTTCCCATCCCCCTGGCACCCTCCCTTTAAGTATTTATAAGTATTGATAAGATCCCCCATCAGTCTTTTCTCCAGACTAAAAAGACGCAAGTCCCTCAGCCTTTCCTCATAAGAAAGATGCTCCAGTCCCCTAATCATCTTTGCAGCCCTTTGCTGGACCCTCTCCAGCAGTTCGCTGTCCTTTGTGAACCGGGGGGCCCAGAACTGGACACAGTACTCCAGATACAGTCTCACCAGGTCTCACCAGGATGCTTTCCCCCTTTTAAGCTCCCCAAATAGCTATATTTATGTATTTTGCTCACTCTCTTCACATTGTAGCCATTTTTCAGCCTCCACAGGTTCTCCTTGCTCTCCTTACTCACTTGATATATTCATTACTCATAATTGCAATTGACTATCTAAATCAAAACATAGTGGTTTGCTTTCTCAATCAGCTAACTGTGGTGTCATAAACAGGAAAAACCTTATCAAAACTTTTCCATCTGAGATGTACTCGCATGGGTATTCACAGTGGGTGGAGTCCTTCTCACCTATTCTCCAACATCACATTAACACATTTAAATCAGAGCTACTAATCACAGGTGGCAGTTGGACTATGCTCAATAGTCACCCTTTTAGAGTGCAGTTTACATGACCTATTTTATATGTTTGGTTTAGGACAAGATAATCTGTGCCCCAGAAAGGCCTCTTTCTCTCCCTGACAGTAAAGGTACCTAAGATAAGTTTAGGTATAGACATAAACATTAATTTCAATTAATTCCACCGAGTCTGTGTGTATCTGAATACTGCTGGACAGGCAATTACAGATCTAGCCATAAAATGCAAATGGTTTTACTATGTAGATTCAGCAGATGGAAGAAAAGGATCAATAAAGCCACATGTTGTCCTCAGCACTGTCACTCCACAGAGGCTTTCTTCTGCAATCATATTTGATGAAATCGCTTCAACAAATACAAATATTTCCCCTGAAGTGGATCAAGATGTTCTACCTGATAAGCCAAAATCTGGCAAGGAGCAGCTCCCTTGAAGGTGACAAAACCATACATATTTAAACTAAGATGAATTTGGCTTACCTAATTTCTAACTGTCTGCCATATACATGATTTTCAACAAAAAAATGCATCGAGTTGTATCGTTTAAACTGCTAGTGTCTGAGCTGTTACTTTCTATCCTAGTTTTCACTTGCTGAGATTCTTTAGTGGTAATTTGTGGGGAACAAAACCATTTCTGCCTTTCAACTGCCCCCGCCAAACCCACCAAGAAGGAACAACAAAAACTGGCTTGACTCAGAAGAGGATAGAAGGAAGTGAAAGCCCTTAGAGGACATAAACCAATTTTACTGGATACATAACCAATTCTAAGTCATCCCTTAGCTATTTCACTGCAACAATCCAGGGTTATCTCAACATTTCAACCTACTGCAAGAAACTGTCAGTCTGCCTTCCAAACTACAATATTAACTCTAAATGTGTGTGTTCCCACTGCTTTCAACTGTTCTAAACACGTCGAAAAAGTGAGCAGTATTAGGATCTTAAAATGTATCATGTGTTTATCAGGAATCTCTGTACTTTTGGTTTGTTCAGGAACCTGTAAGTTGCCTCAGTTTCAAGGTCACCAACACAGAGCAACCAGATGACCTGCTTTTTTGTATTCAGGTTTTCTCTTTGATAACCACAGGATACAGGCTGTGAAAAAACATACAAATTCGAAATCCTGCCAAAAACATATGACACAGTTTTTCTGCTTATCACTCCTACTACAAGTGCATACAAAATCCTTTATTTTCAAGAATTGTTGCTGCGGATGGACACACTTAGGCTTATAGGTGATGTCTACTAATTTCTGAATTTATATCTTAAGTCTACTATACTAACAAACACACGTGAACACATACGCACACTTCAGCTATTTATGCTATGCCTCAGCGGGACACCTCTGCTTTAACTGGAAAACTTCATATTTAAGTCAGTAAGTGGATAATACACCATAAATATATTGTTATATCATTTTCATCTCTCACTTCTTGTATATTGTCAGTTGTAACCTATCAGGAAAAAAAATCCCTAAATTTCATTAGTTGGCAAAATCTGTCAACATGTGTTGTCTTACTTTTCTTGAAAATCTGCAGTATATCTAATTGTCATTTTGTTCACTAAAACTGCCTAAACAGCACTCTAAACATCATTTCCCATATAGCTTACAAATACTTATCCTTAAATTAAATAGTTGAAAATAAAAAGATAAATAAAAATATACTTAGAATGTTTGCTTCCAAAACCAGAACTTTAACCTATTGTAAATGCTCTGAAATGAAACTAATTCAATTCTAGTTGTCATTCTTCTTAAATCTTAAACCAATGCAGTGGTCCACAGTAGCCCACAATTTTTCCCTATGAACAGAGACTACTAAAAGCCCTCTGTCTCTGCAGAAAACTGTTTCTGCAAATAATCTTCTGTATTTGCTGAAATGTAACTGCTTGCCAATAATGAGTACCATCATATAAACTAAGCCCAATGTCCCATTAAAATCCAATGAAAAAAATCCCCTTATGCTGATTGATCCATTGGTGAGACTTGTGAAGAGTTCCCACGTGAGGGCTGCAAGATTCTGGCATGTGCCTTCATTCTGATTCTAACAGAAAAATTAGTATCTGTATGGGCCTAACAAAAGAAATTAAAGGAAAAAGTTTCAGAGTGGTCAAAATATATTCTTTTAATTAAGAAACTTTTTTTTCCAAAATAAAAATGCTTTCTTTCAAAACTGAGTTTTAAAATGTAGTAACATAATATAGTCACAGAAAATAAAACAAAAAAGCAAAAAATAAAAGCTCTTAATTCCAAACGAATGCCTTGACGTAATCAAAACCTTTCTTTTGAGTTTCTTGCTTAAGCAAATCAGCAAATCAAGACATTTCACAAAGGATTCAGACATTTTTGTGTTTTCTAACAAACAGTTGTTTTAACAAATTTCATCCTAACAGTTTTACTTAAGGTCTTTTCCTGTTGACTCCTACACGTAAGGCTGTTTCCCTCAGTTCTGAAGTTTACATTTTTTTCATATTCATGTTACAGAGTTCTTGTAATTTACTGTGGATTTACTCTCATTACTCCAAGTCCTTAAAATAATCACAAAACCGCAAGGATCGTGAATGAAAGCTGGGGTTATCACAGCTTCCCTCTCTTTTGTCCTTTATTTTAGACTCCTCATGACAACCTCCTTTGGTAGCCTGGCGATTCAGGTGTGATCCTCACCTATTTCTACCCAGGCCAAAATAAGTCAGAGCATGCATTTTATACCACTGGTTAGGTGCTAGCAGTAGAGTGAGTGGTTAGATTTAATAGCTTTTTAGCACCGTATTTAGTGAAGTGACCGTATGGATGACTGGTGAAGGCAAGGCCATCAATAAAGCCAAAATTTAAAGCCAAATTCAGACTTGATATGAAAAGTACAGGTCCATGACAACAGACAAGCCTATGTCAGGTATTATCTAATGTTAACCCCTACACACCAAAACCGAGCAGCTGGCTTCACCTGTGCTACTTCAGACAAATGTCTGTACTCAATAATACACCACTTTGCACAACCTTGCACAACAAAGTAGCCAAGCTACCATACTCATCACCCCTAAAGGCAATCCTCTTAAGTTCAACACATGAGTAAAATTTTTCTCAAGCTTTACCTACTATTTGGATAGAGTGCCCTACAATTAAAAAGAAATCACATAAACCCAAAAGAAATATTCTACCAGCAGACTTTTCATTTATAATATTCAGCATTTCAGATACTGTGAGTCAGTACTTTTTAAAAGAATATCAGAAAGACGATAATAATAATGATACATGGAAAAATAAACCATGACATTTTCAGCTTCCTAGTAAACTTGGAAGTTAACAACTGAAATCTAGCTTAAAACTATTGAACTTGTCTCTGCTTTGTTACTGGAGAAACGTGGAGAGCATTTTTCAGTATCTGCAGTCCCATAACCTTTACAAACCAGGCAAGAACGTTAAAAATATTACCCAGAGAACAGCACAAATCATTAAATGCAAAATAATCTGTTTAAAATTAATTATTGCTTCAATTGTAAATGCTGAATTACAGTTTTGGTGTAAGTTAGTCATAAGAACTCCATGCAGCAAACCTTTGATTCAGTCCTTTAGTCATTCATGGTGGTCTCATGAAGATTTACCCACCAAATAATTGACGCCCACCCTTATTTCTCCTGCTGACTCATGAAGTTCTTCAGCAGTAAGAAATCAAATTCCATTATATCATTTGTTCTTTGAACGGCTCCAAGCATGCAAAGATTTGCACAGAAACCAGAGTTCAGCTGTGCCACTTTACTATACAATTAGACCACTTGGCAGGTCTCATAGGGTGAGATCCATTCAACACAGGAAGGAAGAACAAGTCTGGTGGAGAAGACAAGCAAAAGTTTCCTTTTACTCGGCAGTGGACAGAAGGGTTGTCTATCATTCATTTTGCTTAGGCAATTAATCACAAAGGAGCAGAAATGCCACCTGCCTTATCAAAAGGTTTACAGCACCTTTAAAAGGCTGCGACTGCCTGTAGCGGTTTGTAAATATTATAGGTCTGCCTGGATGGTTGCTGTAAAATGATGTGGAAAAGGACACCACAATTAACATAGTTCCCTGCACCTCCTTTGTACAGAAGCCACTAGCAACACAAAGCCAGACAAAGAAATTAGGTTCCTCATAGACAAATGCAAAGACAAGATGTTCACCCACCAGGTTGTGTACCCACCTGTGAGTGACCGAGTAATTCCCAGAGTCACTGAGTTCAGCTGGCCAAAACTCCAGAGAATTCCTTTGGGAAACAATTCCATGTGTTTCCTTTACCAGTTGCTGCTTTCCAGCATTTTCTTTGTACCACTTTACTGTGTATGCTTCTTCCTGAAAATGTTCTTGCCTTGACTCAAGATAACAAAGGAAAAAATATTCCCCTTCTAGCACATCAATGGAGGCACGAAGGGGACACAGCTTCTCTTCAGAAACAGTGGAAAAAAGATATATTAGGAAGCCAAGTACTTCTTTCAAGAAAATGACATTAGCTTGACTTTAAAGTGACTTGCAGTGCTGCTGGTCTTTTATAAAGTGACTTTCCACAGCAGAGTGGTTTGGCAGTATTTATTTATTGCGGCAATATTTATTTCAGTCTAAGAACTCAGTTTTCCAAGTCTGTATTCTACCTCACCCAAGCAAAACCAGAAGGAAAAGGAGAGTGAAAAAAAGGACATTTCCCTGAGATTCTTTCATGTGCGTCCAACAGTGTCAGAATCAAACAGGCACAAACAGCAGAATCTGGCCTCACTCTACAGCAAAGCAGCTGCCACAAATGGAAGGGGAACGGAGAAATTCTTACATATGGTTTGACTTGACAAATATAGCTAATCCTCCGAACTGGTCAACTGCCATAAAAGCAGTGATTCTATGAATCAACATTTACATTTCCAGGTCCTCTTAATTAAAACTAAATCATTATGTGGCTTGATTTCTTAAAAAATTCAGATAAGTTGCCTCAGAGTGAGATCATGCATGTAAAATTTAGTCTCAAAGTCTGCTTTTCCAATCAAATTTCCCTAATGTACCTTTGCATACAGAAGTCACAAAAATACAGAAAAGGGACCATGGCCTAGCATTAATAGTCAAGAATAAAATAAGCCTTCAGTCTCTATTTCTCCTGAGGTTCTCAGAGATTAGTGTTGTTTATCCACTATCATGGCAACACTTCTGAATGGGACGAAAAGAAGCAGACTCATTCTCTTCCTTGCTGTGGCTCTTCATACAGCCATGCCCCCGTACGACATCATCAGGTATCTCCAGGTAGCATCTCTGCTCTTTTTACTTCATCATTTTGGTATTTTGGACCACAAGTCTGGAACCGGGCTGAAATTGCCAAAACTTTTAAGATTTTGTTCTTAGCTGCAAAATACAAAACCTGCCCCACTCTAAGCAACTGTCAAGATGCCACATATTCAGTGAATATTTTGAAGGTTCTACTGTTAAAATGATGATTTATACTTACCAGTGGCAGATTCAATGATAAACAAGAAAAAAAAGATAATCATAGTCATTTTCTTGAGTTAATTCTCACTTCTTCTCCAGAAAAATGAAACGGATTTGTTCTTGCTTGTTCTGAAAGCCTAAGAAAAACAGACTCACAATTCATCACAAGTGCAGTGAAAACAGATTGCTTTGAGCATGTGGGCAGTGTGACTACTGCCTGGTACTGAAGAGCGCTTTCCGAATGCAAAGTAACGCATTTTTACCATAACAGCTATTTTCATATATCAGGTAACGCATCTAGATTTTTCTTGGCAAGCTTATTTTAAATATAGAAAGCGCTGCAGGGTTTCCTTCCTCCATTTTCTTGTTCACTAGATGTATTTCACATTTCTGATTAAACTGACAATCTTACAGAAGCACTCAAACTTAGATCCCAAGCCCGTAGACACCTACCATGGGACAGGACAGTGGTTTTTTTCTGCACAAAGAGTACAAATTTTGCATGACTGGACCTTACAGAAACAGCTAGTAGGAACTTCCCTTGCCTTCAACAAGAACAGCACAATGTTGATAGATAGGACATCTTGGTGGATAATTTTGAGGCTGTTGGAAAACGATGAGACCTACAATTTTTTTCCTGCAATTTTGCTTATGGAATTGATAAGCTCCGGCTAAGAGTGCTGATGTTTCCAGTGAGGGGAAGAAGATTCAATTGCTTCATATGCCAACAACTGTGCTTTCAAAGGCAAATGGAAAACACCACTAAATAATACCAGCACAGAGTATCTTCGAGATTCCTCAGAATACCAGGTTAACTGACAACCAAAGGCAGAGCCAGTCCTAAGACTGTGCCTCAGTTTTTCTTCCAAAACAGACAGTTTAGGTGTATACGAAGCTCAGTTCAACCTCTGCTGCCAAGTCAGACAACCTTGCTTAGTCGCTGACCTGAACACGCACGGACAAATGAGACACAGACACAAGAGAGAGATTTCGCAGAGAGCTGCCAAAAGAAATCTCGTTAGCATTCTGTTTCTTTGGGTGTATTACCCAAACCTCTTGCAATTTGAGAAAGCACATACTTACCGTTATAAGACACGTCCCTGAGATTTACAGTCAGACACTTCCCGTGATATAAAGCGACCCGAGGCAGGAGGCTACTGCATTTCCAGCAAAATTCCAGAATGGCATCAAACTGTGTAGCTGCTCTCCCTCTCTTACCGTCCTCCCCAGTTCTTTACAAGTATGCCATCAACCCATAAATCACTGTAAGGAGATGAAAGTTCTGTTTCACATCCCCTTTTTCAGACTGACTGGTAGACAGATCCAGATTTAGAAAGCAGCTAGAAGAAGTTGGATGCTGAGTACTGCAACAAGTAACTTTAAAGGCTCATACAGTAAACTCCTCAGACCTGGTTTCAGTTCCCTTCTACACACGGAGATTCAAACTGCTACACTTCAGAAGGAAAGAAGGACCTTTCTTTATTTTTGTTTCTTGAATTTACTTTTCATTTTTCAGTATATCACATCCAGAAGAAATACAGCTGTTACAGACTATGAAACTGTGATCCACTACATAAAGATAAAATCATTTCTCACCAGATTTTTCATTCTAAATCCCACTGTTTTTTGGCACATCACATCAGCACACAGTGGAAGTTTTAACGAATGCAGAGCAGAGCCCTTCAGTCTTATAACAGGGGTTAAAGAAGACAGTATAATTCAAGCTATTTAGTAATAACCAGGTTTGAGATTAGTGGCTACTATTAACCAGCAAAACACAGGTCCTTAATCTTACTCTCATTGCTGTTGAACCTGATAAATTTGTCTGAAATTGTTCTACTCCAGGCTAACAGTATTTACATTTAAGCCATATGGTTTGCATACTCTTTGATGAAACATGGGGGGGGGGGGGGGGAAGATAAATGCTTCTGGTGAAACTTAGCTAATATAAAGAGATTTTTCAAAGAACAGAATAAAATTTTGAATTTTCAGGAAGAAATTGAGAGATATTTTAAAGTAGAGGCAAAGATTCTCTGCCTAATAAAGGAGTACAGAAATCATGATCAAAATGCTAAGGCAATAGTGGGGAGTGACAGTGTCATTGAAAAAAGTATAAAAATGTATAAAACCATATAAAAATGTATAAGAACTTACAAAAAAGCCAGGCCCAAAGTGACAATAGCTTTAAGCATGTTTTGCAAATTTCATACATGCTTAAAGCCATGGATGAAATTTTAATAATAAAAAATGATTCTTAAAAATCATTATGCCATTGTGAAGCCAACAAAATCTTTAAACAAACTGAAGGTTTAAGTTCTGTAAAGTGCGTTATAATCATACCCCATGAACTAGACAATCATTTGTATTTAAACATCATTATTCTTCATTTTCCTAGAATCACCAGAATATTTTGGAAGGAAAGGGGACTGATACATCAAAGTGATCCTCAATTTGGGCCAAGTAACTCGTTTTGATCAACACTTTTGGAAACCTGAATTTGGTCCCAATTTTGGTTGCAACTTCCTTTTTTTTGAAACCAACAGATTTTTCTGAACATCAGACTGTTTAAAGAAATATTTTGGGATCAAGGGAGGAAAGCACTAAACTCACCTCTTTAAGGATGGCTCTTGTGGAATTTAAGTCTTTTTTCAAATATCACCATACAGTGCCATAATTTGCACAGGATTCATAAAGGAACCAAAAGGATCTAGCAAACAGTTGCCTTAACCATACCAGCTCCAAGCACCATTCTGCCAGGATTGCAATTTATTGGTAAAAATGAAAATCCATCTTTATTTCAAACAACACAAGTGAAGTTGTCTACTTACCATGCAAGTCTTGCCAGGTGGACACCAGATGCAGAGGTAGTCTTCCAGAGAGTTACAACTTGTACTTAAAACTCTTCTGAACCTCATTCGTCACTGAAACAGAGAGTGATCTCTCTCAGTAAGTGAGTCGACACATTGACAGCTCAGTCTGAAAAACCTCCTGAAAAAGGAAGAGTGGAATTTCTCACTTTGTGAACTGTTGACTGCAGGGAGGAAAATGGAAAAGGTAGATGTGAGAAATTCATTTTTAGTAGCATCAATGGAAAAGTAATAGCAAATTACAAATATTAACTTTTCTAAATTAGGCATTTGAGGGCTGGTATACAAATGTTCTAGGCATCACCTTTTGCTGCTACCATCTACAACAGCACTTAAGGAATCTGCTCCAAAGCCACCTAGATGTGAGGGAAAGGGCTGGAGGCAGTCCAGAGAGGACGACTTTGCAGTGCCGGTGAGGGGCTGTGTGTTGAAATAAGGCCTTTTCAAAGCTAAATTATTTATGACATCTCTGTAATAAGGAACAAGCACACCACGGGCCGGGAGAGAGTCTGAGAGAGGTGCCCGAGCCAGGCGGGTGAGGGGAGCGTGGCAGGGAAGGCAGGGTTGGAGGGACAGGCAGGGTTAGGGAAAGGCAGGGTTGGGGACAGGCAGGGTTGGGGCGACGAGCAGGGTTGGTGACAGGGGAGGTTGGGGACGGGCAGGGTTGAGGGGGACAGGCAAGGCTGGGGAGAGGCAGGGTTGGGGGACAGGCAGGGTTGGGGACGGGCAGGAGTCAGGGGACAGACAGGGTTGGGCACAGGTAGGGTTGGGGGGATAGGCAGGTTGGGGGACAGGCAGGGTTGGGGGGACAGGCAGGTTGGGGGACAGGCAGGGTTGGGGGGACAGGCAGGGTGCCCTGGCGCCGCGCACGGCCCCGGGCAGGGACTGCCGCCCCCAGCACACCGCCCGAGCGGGGCGGGAGGGATGGGGCTGGCGGGGGGCGAAGCGAGGGACCCCCGTCCCCACGCACAGGCACAGCCGCAGGGATGCCCTGACCGCGGGCGGGCGCTCGGACCCCCCGAGGGAGGGAAGAAGGAGCTGCCCCCGCCCGGCCCTCGCCTCCCCCGCCCCGACTGCCCTTCCCCTTCCCTCCCCTCTCCTCCTCTCCCCTCCCCTCCCCTCCGTCGCCCCCGGGCCGTACCTGTGCCGGGGTGCGGGGGTCCGGGCCGGCGCGGCGGGGCCGCTTTTCGGTTTTGGTTGGGAAGAAAGCGCCCCCCGGGAGGCGGAACGGGGGTCGGGGCCGGGCAACGGGGCGGCCAAGGCAGGTCGAAATAGTGCCGGGCTCCCCCAAAAGGGTGGTGGGGCTGTCACCCACCCGGTCGGGAGTGAAAGGCAGCGATGGCCCCCGCCAGTAAAGGGAGGGAAGGTCAGGGTTGGGTTGTGGTTTTTTTAGGAGACGGGGAGGGGGGGAGGAGGGGGTCTTCCCTCTCACAGCCTTCCGGGGGAAAAAAAAAAAAAGAGGTGTAAGGAGGTGATGTTCTCGATGATCTTTAGCCGAAACGCCTCTTCCTCCGCTTTTCTGCCGAACGCCGGTTGCAGGACTTGTTCCAAGAAGCGTGATGGAAGTAGGATGGAGGTTTAGGAACGCGTATATTAAGCTAAATATAGCAAGTTTTATCTCCGCTACAGCTTCACTCCTCCCCCCGCCCTTCCCCGCGCTGGACGTGTTGAGAATGAGGATGTGCAAAGAGATAAACTGTACCCTGAAAGGCTGATATTCTGCAAAGACCTCAAAAGCAACAATAAAAAAAAAGAAAAATAAAAAAGAAGAAACAAAAACCCCGAAAAGCATCACAAAATATGGTCTGCAGGAAAAGAGACAAGGCAAAACACGTGATCATACAATACTTTGATGAGAAACGTCCTGATTTCGGTGCTTTTTTTTTTAATCCTGTGGTAGCATCCCCTGTGCAGAGAGAGCAATGCAAGCTTTCGAGACGTGAAACACTTTATAGCTCCATTACTGCAAACAGAGTGTATGCATTCACTTCTAAATAAGCCCTCATGGCAGTAGCTGAACCTGCTTTTTAGCCAAATCTTGATATATTGGAACAGTAGTTCCATTAGGGATTTCTGACAGCCCGATTTCCTATTTAAGTACTGCTCCTGAGTAAACAAATGCTTGCCACTGTTTGTTTCACATGAATGGTTTATTCACTACGTACCGTGCAATGATGCAAGATACTTCTAAATAAAGTTATTTTGGTAGCAGCAGGAAAAAAATCAACCCCTCAGGTTTTCTTTTCTTTTCATATCACCCTTTTCATGTTCAGAAACTTGTTTGGTGACAGCTATCTTTTTTTTTTTTTTTTTTTCTGCCCAGGACAGCTGGGACTGCAGAAGTTCCCAATGGCAACAGGAGGTGTCCCTTCAGAGGTAAACCAAGCACACAGGAGGGATTCCACAGAGCTGGCTTTGCATATTTTACTGCTGAAGTGAAGCAAAGAAATCCTGAAGAGTTTTACTCTCTCACCTCATTTGTTTTCCCCATCACAAACCGAAACAATCGTATATAAAAGCAATCAGACCATCAGCTAATGTAAATCAGCACAACTTCAGGAAAGCCAGCTAAGAATCTGACCCACTATAACTACTTTAAAAATGCGTACAAGATACTTTGCAGTGGTTTCTGGTTTTATGATTCAGTGCCTGATTTTAAAACTTAAAAAAAAGCATATGTCATAAGGAGGGTAATGATTTTACGTGAGAGTCTGAAAGCAATTTAGCAGCCAACAAATAAAATGGTAGAGTAAAATGCCACCAGCTTTTTACTTTGACAGGCTAAATCTTGATATTGACAGTTTGGAAACTTTTTTTTTTTTTCTATTCACTCTTTTACAACAGTATTTTCCATGAGCTGTTCTCACATTAATTTGCTTTCATATCCTTTTGAAACACTCTCAAGTTTCTGAACTTTTATCTGTGTTGTAGGCAGTGCTGTGTTCAATTAGTCCTTTCAACTAATGTCATAGTCAGCTCTGAGATATATATTTCTCAAAGGAGAAAAATTTTACACATTTTAGTCCTCATCTTAATACAATTTTAAGGGAGAAGTCCTAGCCTCATCATAGAGAAGAAACTCAACCAAAAATAACTACAGCTCAAATTTTCATTATGAAAGTGCCATGATGAAAATGAAAGTTTGCAGTAATATTGAAAAACAGATTTTTGTATGAATCTCTGACCACCTGACCAATCAGCTAGGGAAGACCTGTTACTTCTCACAGTTTTTCACATCTTCCTTTCCATCCAACATACACTACACAGAGGTGCTAACTGAAACCCTAAACCGTGAAACTATTTCCGTCATAAATAGCAACACATCCGACTCTTGTAACCACAGTCTCAGCCTGTTTGCTTCCAGCCGGTAATAGCCCTTTTCAATTTATTTCTGTCATCTCCGTGTACCAGTTATATTCATTCTTAGCAGAGATTAAGTTATATTCCATATTTTTTTCAGCATTATCTGCCCCTGATATCAAAAAGCAGATTCCAGACTGATAGCATGTCTGTTAGAGCCTCATATGTTTCTCAGAAGTTTTAAAATATGCAAGCTGCACATTTTCAAATTTTTGTCCACATTGTAGCATCATAGAATAGTTCAGGTTGGAAGGGACCTCTGGAGGTCATTGGGTCCAGCTGCTGCTCAGGGTGTGTACAGCTGAGACCCAAACACCTCCAAGGATGGAGGTCCCACAGCCTCTCTGGGCAGCTTTTCCAGCATTTTGCCATGTATATGGTGAAAATATTTTTCCTAATATGTAATTTAAATTTCCCATGTTCAAATTTGTGCCAGTTACCTTTTTGTCTCATCGCTGTGCTCCTTTGAGAAGAGCCTGGCTCCATCCTTACTCTCTACCTTTCCATTAGATTCTTGCAGACAGAAACAGGACCTGTTGTGTGCTGCCTCTATGTCCTGTGCTCTTGGTGGTCTTTCCCTGCACTCATTCCAGTATGTCAGTGCCTCACTTGTACTGGAGAGCCCAAAACTTGACACAATACCCACCCCAGAGATGATCTTGCAAATGTTGAATACAAGAGAATAATTACTTTGCTCAACTACACTCTCACTAGTAAGGTGCAGGGTGCAGTCGGTCACCTTTGTCACAAGGACACACTGCTGACTGATGTTTACCTTAGTGTCAACCAGGACATCCAGTCTCTTTCTGCAAAGCTACTTCGTGTTGGATTGACCTCCAGGCTGTGTTGTTGTGTTGTTGAATGGGTTTATTTCATCTCAGATGCAGCACTTTGCATGTGGGTTGAATCTTGTGAGTTTCCCATCAGTCCATTTCTCCAGCCTCTTTCTGTCCAAAACAGCAGTCCTGCCCTCCAATATGTCAACTATCCTTCCCCAGTTTGTTTTTCTGTCTGAAAAATCTGTTGGTTGTGCAGTCTGTCCCACTGCCAAGGTCATTAATTAATTAAAGGATGCTAAACAGTACCAGTATCAGTCCCTGACGGATGCCACTAGTAATTTACTGTGAGCTGAGGTTACGATACTGATCACAACATGTTCATCCCACATGGACTTTGGTCCTGCTGTTTTTTCACTCACCCTTGTCCACTTACCTATATGTCACCAACAGACACTGTGTCAAAGGCCTTGCTCAATTCAAGGTATGCAGCATCCAGTGTTGTCCCATTGCCCGCAGCGTGGCTGGATATGGGTGATATGCCTTTTGTAAACCCAGCCATCTTCTTCTCCTTCATGTCCTTTGAAATGGTTTCAAGGAGGATTATTTCATAACCTTCCCAGGGGATCTATAAAGAATAAACTGGTATGCAACAAATTCTGTCTTTTGTTAGGCACGTAGCTCATGCTTTAAAGTGGGAAAAGGGCACACATGAGCATGTTTCTAACACAACAATTGTAATTTTTCAACCCTTGAAAGAGTCAGGAACATGTACAATTTTTCAATAGAATATACTATCAATTTTACACTTATCTTGCAAACATACCTTTGTCCAATGCTCTAAGAAATTAAGGTTGCATACCCTACAAATAAAAGCTTGCTACAAAAACTTCTAAAACCTTCCCTCTAGGGGTCAGTCTCTTGGGCTTCACAACCATGTGAAGCAAATATGGGTAAAACTCTCTCCCTGCATGTGGCAGGAGCAATAGCTAGGCTGACTTTTCAGAACTGTGATTTAGGTGAAGATGCCAGCAAGGGTCATGGTTCGTTGAGCTGTAGGAACATCAAATCTTAACAGTATAGGAGCCCTCAAGGTCAAATCATTAAATACTTTCACACAAAGGGCCGGAGTATATTAAATGCACATGGGAGGAGGGCAGTACATTCTAAGTGCTGTCTGCAGTCACCCTACTTCATATTAGCAGGAACTGGTTTTCATACCTTGGAAGTCACCAGGAGCTTCACCACTGACATCACTGTCAGTAAAGTCAATGCTTATTCCTGTCTCTTTACTATTTCTTTATTGCCAGAAACGCAGCATATACTTTTCAGATATGAGGTATCCAGAGCTAAGATTTTACAGCTGGGTTCATACAACTCTGTGTGACTGCAGTTGTATGGCAAGGAGGCACTATTGCTCCTTCAAAATATGTTATTATAAGAGAGTCAGCACTGTATTCTCAATGCCCGATTCTGAGCTCATGTTTACAAGCAATGCTGTATGGGTTTCAGGAGATTACAGCAGTATGCACACCCTGAAAGTTTCTCTTGTTTAACTCTAATGCTAGTCTTAAACTGATTTCTAGTTGGTCTGAATCGCTTGATACCTGTTTACCCACTAGATGGCGTAACAACTCTGCTCTATTAACAAGTGAGAGCAACTCTGTTGTCCCGACTCACTTGTACCAAAAGCAGGGAAGAACAAAGCATTAATATGGCATTAAATCTCTATGTGACAGTTCTAATTCAGCAACAAAATTACCTTTGTTCTGTGTAGTTTAGGCTTTAAGCATCCAAAATTATTCTTCTATAAGCTTTCTATGGCAAAAGGCAAGATTTTTTGCACTGGGCAGACTGTCCTTCTGTTATTCCACTAAGGCAGCCTGCGTAGTGTACTTTGTTTGTATACAAGACGATATGAAATAAAAATTGCCGATTTCCTTTCAAAACATGTTCTTGAAAATTTAGATTCTTTTAAAGTCACATTTCACAGAATGACACGATGGTTGAGGTTTGAAGGCACCTCTGGAGGCCATCTGGTCCAATCCCCCTGCTGAAGCTGGGCCACCTACAGTGAGTTGCCCAGAGCCATGTCCAGGCAGCTTTTGAATAACTCCAAGGATGCAAACTCCACAACTTCCCTGGGCAACCTCTGCCAGTGCTGCATGACCCTCACCGTAAGAAAGTGTTTCCTGATGTTCAGAGTACATCTGTGTTTCAGTTTGTGCCCATTGCCTCTGGTCCTGTCACTGGGCTTCATTGAGAAGAGCCTCACTCCCTCCTCTTTGCACCATCCCTTCAGATGGGAACCTTCTCTTCTCCAGGCTGAAGAGTCCCAGCTCTCTCTGCTTTTCTTCATATGAGAGATGCTCCAGTCCCTTCACCAACTTCATGGCTCTTTGTTGGACTCTCTCCAGTATGTCCATGTCTGTCTTCTAGTGAGAAGCCCAGAACTGGACACAGTAGTTCAGATGTTGCCTCAGTGGTGCGGATGTCGTAATGATGTTGTAAAAGTGTTCCACAGTTGTTTTCATGCTTTCTCTTTAACACTACAAATGTGATAACATCTGGAGAAAGACATTAATTTAAATGCATGTGTCAGATTTCTTTACTAACCACCAAGGAATACAAAAAGAAGTGACAGCTGCAGCATTTTTTTGTCATTATTACAGTCACATACTCACCCCCCTGGTTCTTTGCCCCTTTCCTTTCTGTCAAGGTCATACCGTTCACTGCTGGTAAACCACAGTAAGAGTTGTCAGGTTTTGCTTGATATTGTTTTTCTCATTGACCACGAGGCTTGATGCAAAGGGATTGTCACCAAAAGAGCCATTTAGTGAGTTTGGTTTTCACCATCATAACTACATGCCTGGCTAACAAATGTCAATGAGATATCAGCATGTTTGAGAGTAATTTAGTTCATCACTGACTCCACGCACTTCCTCATTGTACCTTCTCCTTTTATCCCTTTCCAGCTTCAAAATTCATCCTAGAGTTTTTGTTTCCAAGATACTCAGTTATCATCCTTTCTTGCCCATTAAGTACCGAGGATGCAAACTCTATTAAAAATTGATCTTGTAATAGTCTTAGAAATGAACAGTCTGTCTTGCTCAGAAGCTGCTGTGAAAAATCTTCACAGTGAAAAGCAACAGGCTTTCCTGCCTGTACACATGCCCTAGTATTAGTGCTAGTACTAGTACTATTATTAGTATTGGTATTAGTGTTCTTTCAGCGACTATTGTAGGAATGCCTTGGTTTGAGGTAAAACAGAATCAATTTTCTGTTCAGTAATTTTAATTTATAGCTAAGCCTCTTCTAACTACTGAAATTAACAGCATATTGTGCAGAAACTGTTCACTCTCAGAGTGATAAGGCCTGATCGTTTATAGTTGATGCCCAGGCATGGTATGCAGAGAGGCTCCTGCTTATACTTATTGCTATAACACCCAAGACAGCTAACTTTGGTATTTGCCCTGTTGGGGGGTCAGAAGCGGAAAAGTGGAGAGGGGTGGCACCTGCGGAGAGAAGCAGACAGGACAGGTGACTCAAAACTGACCAACAGGGTATTCCATCCCATCTGCCTCATGCCCAGTATAAAAGCTGAGGGATCAAAGGGTCAGTCCACTTTCTTCAGTGGCCGATGTCCGAGGAGGACTCTGCCTGTTCATCTGCCTTTGATCCCGATCCATGCATTCATGAATGCAAATCTGTAATCCAGTTCCCATCCATTACTGAGTCCAGCCTGGGACTCCCCCAGTGCCAGCCAGTGACATGATTGTCATCCTGGGAGCTTGATACAGTTTTGTATATATTTCACTCTTTCATTTTTATTATTTTATTAGTAATATTTCATTAAAGTAGTTTAGTTCCTTCTAAACTCATAAGCCTCTCTCTCTCCCTCCTCCCTCTCCTTGGAGAGAGAGGTGGGGGACAGCATCTGTCCTTCGCCTCAGTGGCCAGTCCGGCCCAAACCACCACAAGGAATAAATCAATTCTGTCATACATTGGCATGAGTCCATTTTGTGGAGCTTCCACAGAGACAGTGAGGTTTATCTAGAGGGAGCTTTTGGAACAGGACTCAACACTGCACACAATCTAATGAGGCAATAATACAATGCAACATTAGATGTTTTATAGGGAGCAATGAGTGCATGAACACTTGAAAATATAATCATCAGTGAAAAGCAGTTTAGTTTGCCATAGAACTTTTAATGTAATGTTGAAAAAAAATCTATACATATATTGCATACACATTTTTCCCACTCCAAATAGCCATCCATAAGTCTGAAGATCCACATTCAATAAAAACTTTCAGTAAAAGGAAATTACTTGCTTGCTCTGTAAGCCTGGACTTGGTAACATTAGATGTTCTGCATCTAATCTTTGCTTTTTAAGTTCGTCTCTGTAGCAAGCCTGAAGCTCAAAACCAAGCCTTCCCAACAGTAAGAAAATTCCTGGTTTTAAGAAGCTAAAAAGATTAAAGTTCACAAAGCTGTCTGTTCTAGAAAACGTTCTGTTCATATAGCCCTGAACTAGGAGGAGATTTGGCTCTGACCTTTGCATCTCAAGGTATTCCCTATCAGAAGAAAGTATAACTAGGCAAAAGGTCAAAGCAGAAAAAAAAAAGGTGGATACTGGCTGGTATAAAAATGCAACGAGTCTCTTTTTTTCAATAGCTTAAATGCATGCTATCAGTGTACCAAAAAAAGAAAACAAACCTTAAATTTTAAAATGTTATTTCTATCTGGAGATAATAACAATAGCAACCGCATGGTCTGTTATACTTGAAATACTTAAATTTTCCCTTTGTGTGAGATTAATTTTAATGCCTATATATTATTAAAACGCATATAAATATATATCAGTGTGTATTTATTTCCCTTAACACTGCATTTTTTAAAAAAATGCCGTATTCACATCAGTCTCGAAAGAGCCTTCACTGAGGCATCCCTGCTAAGGAAGAATAAAAAACCTCATAGTATGAGTATTACTGTTGAACTAAAAAGGAATAAGTGGTGGAAAAAATGAACAAAAGCACAACACTATACTTTCTAGTTGAACAATACACATTATGATTTCTAGTTAAATAAAACAGAAGTCATTTATCTTCGAACAACTGCATTAGAAAGGCAAAGCAAACCTGCGGAACATTCAGCTATTCAGAATCAAAACTTTCAATTATATGTGTAAGTATATATAGAAAGAATATAGGTATATTTTGCTTCCTGTGACATGCAATATTCTGCATATGGGCTAGAATGATTTATTTACAGAACTCCCACACCTATGAAAACTTCCCTTAGTTCCCCAGACCTCCTCCATCAGTTTACCTTCTCGTTATTCAACTGAAGGACTGACAAATGTTCAAAAATACAGCCAGACTTCCAGACTGTAATATTGTGTACCTACTGCAAGGAAAAGGAGCTGTAGGCATGCGGTTCATCCTGAGAGTGTACCAGTATTTTCTTAGACTCACCGTTCACCCGGCATTAGCTGAGTAGGAGGACCTGAGTGTCAGTGGCATATGGTACCTCACCTGCTTCCAGAACTTAGAATTGCATGATTGTGGGTGCACAGTGTGCTGTTCTTTCCATTTGATGGTACCTTGCTGCTTAATAATAAACCTAAGAGATTCCTGAAGCTTCTCGTAAGTCCCAATTGTGTCCATTTCCAGCAGGATCACCTTTGTATCGTTTTGAATGAGGGCATTGTATAAAGCAATGTGTTGATCATATGCAGGTTCTTTACAATTAATCAGCTGGTGTGTTAGAAGGATGATCAGCCGTCTGCTCTTCTGCATCCTCTTCTCAATTGCACTGGCTGTATCTAGGAATGTACAAGAAAATTATGAGACCCTGAAATTTCTTCTATAAATTTTTTAGGCACTTCATTTTCATTGCTTTTTATCCAGAAATAATTTATGTCTCACTTCAGTCTCATACAGTTTATTCATCAGAAAAAGAGCTTAAAAAAAACCCAAAACTGGGCGGGGGCAAACCAAACAAAATGAAACAAAAAACAAAACAAAACAAAACAAAACAAAACAAAAATTACAAACAACAAAACCAAAACTTTCATTTCAGACATTTTCTTTGGTTGAAACGTTAACATTTTCACTGCTTTTAAGAACTGTTAGGAATTTCTAATCCAACAACCTAGGGTCAAGTTCAGTAGATCTGGATTGCATCAAATTTGTGCCTGGTCAATAGTCTCCGTGTAAGGTATCACGTTCTTTCAAGTTTAGTGCTTTACAGACCAATCCTACAATACTTGCTGTCCTGGTTTGAGTCATTTGGAGACTTTGGGGTGTCTTGCTTCTAAGAGGCTCACTTACTGGCAGAGGGAGTGTTAATTCTCCTGAGCTATAGCATGCTAATTTATACGCTAAACTGCATAGGGTTGGCATCCGCCCTCCAGGGGTGGATCTGGACTTGCAGGGCATTTGTACGTCAGCATGACTAAAGGTGTTTTTCTTTCCAGATGTCCTGTTAGGGAGAGCTGATCAGCCACAATGGGGACTGTGATGTTGGAGGTGCTGAACCTGGGGAACTCAAGAGTCAGCATGCAGTGGGAGAAACTTCTGTGCCAGCTTGGAAAGGTCCACATCAAGACTCCAGGAGCTGCTTTTCTTGATGACCTGGTGTGACATCTACGGCAGGAAGACTGCAGATGAATGCCTGTCCAGTGAAATGCTCATCCCAGTGAGAAGAGTTTCCTGTGGTCTGTAGAATGAAAGCTGCAGTTGTTTTGGTGGGAGCATGTGATGCAGGGCCAAAAGACAGGAGGTGGGAGCCTAGCTAAGGAAATTCAATGTAACAATTATTTAACAAAGCCACTGATTTGCAGATGTCATCAGCCCGCTGCATATGAATCCTCTTTTCCTTTGCTGGGGGCTGCCAGCCCATTGCAAGGGTCTTCCCAGTCTCAGAGAGGCTTAGCTTTTTCAGCTCCTGAGACAGGAACCCTTTCAATGACTTCTCTGTCCTATTTCTTGGCTCTGAGAGTATTCTATGAAAATAATTTGCCTTTCTGTGATGTTTATCAATTCAAAGTCCTTTAATTTTCTTCTTCTTTTTCATTAAATATTCCTGATGTTAGGAGAATAGATCCTTTGGAAGGTGAGAAAAATAAGGTAAGCAGCTACTGTCATATGTTTAGTTCCCATAATAACAACACTTTTAAAAAAAAACCTTTCTCCATTTTGAGGTGTGGTCCATTGTGCTCAGGGCTGAAAGACCACGGACCTGGGGAAGTATTCCCTTCTCCATTTGGATTTCTGATGCCATACTTGGTGCAAGAGGAAAGATGGGGCTGCATGTTGCAAATAGTTTAATCAAGGGATTCATAGCAACCTGTTTCATGAATGTTAGAAGTTCATATGAGTTCAGAAATGTCAGAAAATATTGTGAAATAAAAATCCATCAGCAGCTATTATACACAAAAATTTGAGCATCTGAAGTCCACATGTTGCTGGGAGAGTATGTTAGTGGAAGTATAATATAAGGTTGCCCTGTTCTTAAGGTCTTTTCCAGTCCTTTGCCCATGACCACTGCTGAAGATAAGACAATTGGCTAAACAGAATGTTGCTCCAGTGAAGTATACTCATTCCTCTGTTATTTGGTCATGGTTTTCTGTATTACAGGTCCAGCAGTGTTTGGTTAGATGCTGTGCTGTTTATCACTTGAATCATTCTGTTTAACTTTCCTTTTTACTGGAAGAACACAAGTTTCAAGTAACAAAGATTTGCTTTGGAACTGAGAGTCATAAGCATGTCTTGAAATAATAATTCCATTGTATATCCTCACTGCAATTTTCTTGTTTTCTGGAAATACATGGAGCTTTACAGGGAAAAATATGATCCATCGAATGCTATGATATGTGTTCAGGAAGGATTGCAGTAATTTGAAGTGGCATTTCCTGTTTTAATCTGCTTAGCCTATTTTAATTGTAAGGTTTTGGATTTGGAAACCTGCTAATGAAAGGCTCAAGGTCAGAAGATAAACAAGAGTGAGGACCACGTGGGTAAAGTCCATCTGCCTGGAAGCAGAGAATTTTTAAGTGCTCCCAGTGGCAGGCAGATTCTGAATAGCTTTTCCACCCAGGTGGAAGCATTTACGGACATGAAAGTGGACAAGGAAGAGAAAAGCAGAAGGCTGGGAAAGTAGGCAAGAAGAGAAAAGAAAGGACAATGGTCAATGCTCAGGACATTTTTAGAGTTTTGATTAAATCAGACCAAACAAGTCAAACAAAAGTTACTCACTGTCCAAGGCTGGCTTGGTGAGTCTTCTGTCTGTGACTCCTGGGTTACAGGCATCCATTCATGCCTTTGTACAGTGAAAATGTCTTTTTTTCCAGACAACTTATTAAAGCCTTCATTAGTCCCACAGTCTTCAGCTCAGTTGCATGTTGTGCTCAGTTTTCTTCAGGACTGCCATCCAAAACCACATTTTGAGTGCAGTGTCCCATAACAAAGTATTGCCCTGTTTTTCATCACCTGAACAGGTGGCATAAATTTTTGGCATTGACCATTTTGTGAGGTACTGCTAGTTCCTTGCGCTGGATCTGGCATGCTGGAATGGTCTAGCTCAGCAACTCTTGCAGCTTTTTTTACGTTTGTGTTGCGGTGGGTTTTCTCAAGGCCAGGCAGCACTTTTGCAACTCTCCAAAAGAGAAGGACGTCAAAGATCTCAGCCCAGCTCTGGGCAGGTGAATGACCCCTGGCCCAATGCAGATGATTTCAGAAATGTGTAACAGAAAATGTGTCAGCTTTGGCTTCATGCCTGCTTGCTGACAGGGAGAGAAGATCTGGTCCGCAGAATAACCAGAGCACAGAACAGACAGGTCAGCTCTGAAAGGAAGCAGGTAGCACCTAGATGACAGCAATCATAAGAGATAGTGTACAGGTGTCCATATGGAAATTAGGATGGATTAATTAGCATGATGCCATTCTGGAAGACAAGGAAGCGGGAATAAAGAATACGAACTGTCTTCTGAATTAGCAATGGGAATTGTGTGAAATGAAAGTAGGTCATGTCAGTGAACAGAAGCTGAACTTCCTGTGACTCGTAGCACCCTCGTAACAAGTTGAAAAACCCTGAGTGATAACAGCAAGGTTAATTCCTCAACTTAGTTTGTGGTTTGCTCCTCTTCCGTGTCTTGTAGACCTACTCGCACGCAGTTTGGTTGTGGCTTTGCCCAGATAATCGCTATGCAGAGTTACACTACCTGAAGAGCAGGTATATGTTTAAAAGGGTCATACTTAGGGTCACATTTGCTGAATGACCCAAGAAGATAATAAACAACTTGTGACCCTGTCTTGTAGCTTGCTTTTCTTAGCACACTGTCAAGTACAGGGTGCCATCGTGTCACCCTGCCTGAAAGAGCAGGCACACAGCTGCTGAGGAGATGAGCACCCAGCTCAGGAACGTAAAGGGACCTCCTATACCCCTAACAGGGACTAGAACCACAATCTGCTCCAGCTTGATAAGTCATTCAGTGCATTATCTGATCTGAAACTTACCTTCTCCGGGATATATATCTCTCCCATATATACACAGTTTATATCCACATTTATTTTCTAGAATCTCTGGCATGATTTGGTAAACAAAATATTCCACAAAATTAGCTTCATTGGTGTGGCTTCTGGGGTAGATAACATACGCATCATATATCTTCCCATCTGTAAGGCAAAACAAAAGGAAAGTGTCAACATGAACTAGTGCTGTCTATTGCAAAAGCTAGAAGAGAAATAAAAATATTAGTCTTTGAAACAGATCTAAGTAGAGTTCCTGCTAATCTGAATCATGTATATCATCGAATGCATGTTTGGAAATTAAAGACCATGCACATTTGGTGTTTTCCATGTTAAATTGTTATGTCCTTTTGTTTGTAACTTTGGAGAACCTGACCTTTGTATTATGAAGGCTGTATCCCAAAGTATATGGAATAAGAATTTGATTGATCGATGCACATTAACATAAAATAGAGATGAATTATAATTTGTTATTTTAGTGATACAACAGGCTGTCAACAGCCTTTGTCTTTTAGGACAAGACATTCCACTTAAATTATTCCACCTTGAAGAAATTGCTCATCATTCCCACAACATATCATACTTCTGAGTGAAAAGGTCCTTTACCCAGGAAGTAGTCTTACAGTCAGAACCAAGTACAAGGTCAAATATTTCTTTTGCTCTTTTCTTCATTTTTCTCAAATATGTTTTCCATTATAGCATTTGTTTTCTAATCCTAAATGTTTCATTTCTTTCTTTCCAGTGGAGATGATCATCTCCCTTCTTTTGTTGCTATCGGAGGTTCTTGTCCAGACCACCCTTACAATAATAAGACAAAGCCATTTCCAGAGTCTGATTCATTTCATCATAAAATATACTTAAATGGAAACTGCCCTAAAAAGCCTAATTTCTTTCCTCCTCAAAGAGAACATGAGTAACTAGATCAGCTGTAGATATCTACCACGCAGACATCTGTGGTAGGAGTCAGCATCAGATTTTAAAAACATAAATTTAGGTGTCTGCATGAAAACTAGGTGTCTAAACTCCTGCTGCAGTCAGTGGAGAACTAGCCATTGCAGTTAGTGAATTCTAGAGTGATTCAGATTACTCTCACGTAAATGCCAGGGGCCCCATTGAGTTGCCTAAACATGCACATCTAGTGCCATTTGAGACTCCCTGTGGTACCCTGCCTGATCTCCAGCCTCTGCTCCAGATGTCTGCAACATCTGTTAGATCTGTGTTATGTGTTCGTTTTTTTGGCCATGCCAAATGACTCTAGATGCCCATGTTTAGACCACTGACGCAAGGTCCCAGTGCCCGGTTAGCTGAGTTGGTTTTATTGGTGAGGAGCTGGATTTGGTCACCTGAAAACATGTACCACATAGTGTCATTAGGCACTGCCTGCCCTTCAGCTGCCACTGCAGAGGGATTCAGGTCTCTCTTAAGTCCCAAGGGAACTCACGTGGCACTAGCTGCTTACAGTTCAACAACTGAACCCAGACCCACGTCTTTAGCTTTCATGTCTACGATGGGAACTTGCATGTGTGCACCTACATTGCATGCAATGAAATTTAGATGTCTTAATCTTGAGCTGAAGTCCAGCTCTAAAGTTGGATGGGATGTATTCCCCAAAAAGTGTCTTCCACAATATCGGTACATTTCCCTTTGGCTGATAAGAACTGTATTGCTGTAACACATGCCTGTGAACACACTAGCCAGCAGGCTGGTTACTTTGCTTTAGAGAGCACATAACAAGTATGGTTAATAGCAATGTAAATCATATTTTCACCGTCATTCAATGTTTCATGGCAAATATTTTTGTTAAAAAAATATGAAACCAGGACTGAATCCCTCTTTTATGTAATACATCACTACAGAACCCAGGAAACAAGGGAATGTAAAGCCCCACCAGAGCTACATGTCGTCCCCCACCTTATCTAAACGATTTCAGAAAAAGGGAAGGATCAGACTCGGGTATCATATGAGTTAGTAAGCAACTACCAAACACATTCATTTCCATATGATTTGCCTTTTTCCTTTTTTAAAACTTACTTTCTCAATTCTTACTCACCGTCCTTGACGGAGTAGGGCTGAAATATCTCCCGATATAATAGGACGATATCAACTCGGAAGGACTGATAAAGTATAACAGAGACTGCTATTGCAACCAGCAGAACTAGAGATCCTGCAATCAAGAGGATGTTAGGAAGATCCACTGCAAAGAAGAGGAATATGTTGTTAGCTGTAGAGAAGTTAACCCACGGGCTGAAGCCTCAGCCTCTCATATCCTTACTTCTGTTGCAGCTTTAAGGAGCTGGCACCAGAGATGACAAAGCTTTTTCCTTCCCCAGCTTGTGTAGCCAACTCAGAGACCCCTAAACTACAAGCATACTAAGCAGTACATAATTAATATTTACTCCTGTTAAATCCCGACCTACCTACGCTAAACACCACAGCTGACAACAGTGTTTAAGTATCTTGTAACATTATAAAACTGTGAATAACAGAACCAGCAACAATGTTCAAGCATTTTGTAAGGCATCCAAGCCTACGCATGACAACCGTAAGTGTCCACAGAAGGACAAGCGGAGGCTTCTGGCGTAGTTGCACAAACAGGGTACAGAGAAACATGTGCAATTAACAAAATCTGCAAGATAAGAACAAAATACACAAAACAAGCAGGAAAACAGAACATGTCCTGGTCACAAATATAAAATAAACTATGCTGGGAGCAGATGATGTTCTCCCCTGTCTTTTCCTTTGAAGAGGGTCAAGGAGCATAAGATAGCAATGACAAGTAAGGAAAATAGGGAAAGAAAGGAGCCATCCACTTTAGTTCCAACTTCCCTCATGGAAGAGCTCTTGAATCTGACCACCTCCACCTCAGAGATGAAGACTTATCAAGGTTAGATTCAGATTAGATATAAAGAAGAAATTTTTTACGACGAGGGTGGTGAAACGCTGGCACTGGTTGCCCAGAGAGGTGGTAGATGCCCCATCCCTGGAAACATTCAAGGTCAGGCTGGATGGGGCTCTGAGCAACCTGATCTAGTTGAAGATGTCCCCAGTTATTGCAGAGGGGTTGGACTAGATGACCTTTAAAGGTCTCTTCCAACCCAAACCACTTTAGGATTCTATGATTCTATCAGGACGGCTCGCAGTCATCAGCTGTGTGCTATCGTATGCACACAGCTAGTCTAAGACAAGATTGTGATAGTCGTCTAGGGGAGAACTATGTTTCTACCACAGCTCAGAGAGCTGCATTTCTGTAACAGCCTATTTTTCCACTTGTTCTGTGATTCATGGAGCAGAATTCAGTCTAGGTAAGCGCATCTTCTAGCTGACAGCTAGTTTTGCTGCAGCAAGAGATGATGGGAGGTAGAAGCAAGGTCATTTTGTACTCTCTCCAAACTAGAAAGAGAGAAACTTAATCCACAGACTGTTACAGCCACAAAGCTGAAGAAGGTACTTTTAACCTATGTCCTGCACATATTAAATTCACCCAGGATTCAGTATTGAAAACACTATGAATTCCAGATAACCAAGTTTAAAATTAAAATTTCAAAGGCTTTATACAGCAATTACACCAAGAAGATTTGTTATTCCCTTGGAGGGAATATTAATGGCATAGCAGAAGTCTCCTTGTAAGCAAACGAAAGACACCTAAATCTACTCCACTTGGTTTTAACTTGTAGACTCAAAGCAGTTCCATGTACATTTTTTCTCTGACAACTAAATTCATTAAAAGCTTACCATTCACAGTCCATCTTCATTACCTAATTATTCCTGCACAGCATGACAATTCATCATCCTATAGTTGTAACAATATAGCTGCTTTGTGGACTTTTCTGTGATTCCGATCACTGAAATGATTTGGATTAAAAAATATAACCCCAGAGGCATTGGACTGGGTGATGAACTTTTACCCCCAAAGGAATGCACATGAAAATATCCAGATTGTGCATCACATCTGCATAAAAGGGCCCACCTGTATTTTTATTTTGCTATACTATAGCAAACATAATTGCCAGCTGCAATGCCCTAACTTGGAATATCACTAGAAGCATGTATCTCTTCAGTGTTCCAATGAGATTCGAGGTATGCTGCAAATTTGGAATTAGCCTAGCTGAGGAAAGAAATATTCCTTTGAATGTTGGCCACATTTAAATTTAAATGCAAGAATTCTGGCAATACTAACATGAAGATCAGCTCTGGCATCCTCACTGTAAAGACCCTTCACGGCAACTCAAGCCAAGGAGGATGATTATAAGTACTGCTAACAACAACACCCAACCAAGCTTTGTGCATTCAGAGTAGGAATGAGACATTCAGGGCTTTTCTACCTTCTGCCTGCAAAACACACACAAGACACATGGCTGCAGCAGCAGACCGTTCACTGGTACTGGACAGGTGTATCTTACAGGCTGAAGAGGCAATCTCAGTTTCCTCTACAGAAGAAGCAGCAAGATGGATTGGAAAGTGCTGCAGATTGTATGCAGGCAGCAAGCTGCCAGGTGAAGGCATTGACTACCACCAAGGAGCGATTTCAGAGCTTTCTCTTGGACTGAGCACTAAGTGAATGAAATAAGACAAAATATTTAGCAGTGAAGAGTCTCACACTGAAATGTACAGATTCTCTGGCTTCTCCAGATGTTGAATAAGGCAGCGTATTGAGCAGAATTTAATGGAGGCAACCTAAAAATACTGGTGCCTGAGAAATTCCACTGGAAAGCTATATAAATAAAGAGTTTACAAGTACATTTTCCCTTTCCTCTAGTAGGATGTGAGGTAACTCTGACATGGTTTTAACACTCCTCCTGTTTCTTTCTTTGCCATTTAAAGGGAGAAAGAAATATCAGGCACATGATGAAGCCTACCTCACCAGAACTAGGACATCTTTGAGTAACCTGGTCCAGTAGAAGGTGTCCCTGCCCGTGGCAGGGGGGTTGGAACTAGATGATCTTTACAGTCGCTTCCAATCTAAAACATTCTATGATTCTGTTTGGAGAAACCACCTTCCACTAAAATTGAGGTGGGCAAGAAAAAAAGCAGTTTCTTTTATAGTGAAGTTTGGCCATTTTGTAGTTTTAACAGTGTCAAGTGATACCAATGAAGGAACTTTTTCCTTGTGCATCCCTTCAAATTTTACGATTTAATCCATTTTCCTAGTCAATACACACACATGCAGAGACAAAATGAGAAAATCTCTTCCACTACCTGGTGAGGATGACCCAAGGATCAGAGATTGCTGCTATTTCCTATCATTTCATTTGTTGAGAGTGTGCTCACCACGACATTACAAATGCTGTTGTAATGCATTACGTATCTACAAAACATCTAGAGAAGAAACAGGTTCGGACAACAACTTCTGCAGTTACAAACCTAAAAAATGCTGTTTACATTTGGTTTTGCACTGATTAGACCAAGGCTGGAAAAGAAGTGATAAATTTCCTGTGCTTATACAGCTTGTAAAGCGTTAGACAAGAACCCCACAGGGGTCTTCCTGGAAGAGCAGGTTCAGTTCCCAGTAAGACTGACTCAGCCTCTCATTTCTCTGGAATAAATCAGCTATCTCCAGCGCAATGGGGGCAAGGGCCAGAAGCCACTTTTGGAGGCCCTGAATGAGACTGAACAGATCCTGTTGTTCTGTTTGACTTTGCTGCACCATTTAGCTGCAGAGAGTTCATAAGTAGACTGTCTTCTAATACTATTTATTTATATTCAAGAGCAATGGGAATACAGAACTATCAGCTAACAAGAAACAATATTGGAGAGGCCAGAGAAAACAAGTCAGAAAGCAACATTTGAAGGATTTCCTGACAAACTCCAGAAGAACAGCAGTTTTTTGTAACTTGTCTGGCTTCTATGGTGGACGCACTTCAAGACTGTAAAGGCAGAGATCTGAGTCTGGAATTCCTGTCCACATCCATCTACCAAAGATGAGACAAAAGGTTAGGTTTGGCATTAAATATCTTTGAAGAAGAACAGAGCTGATGTTCTGGGCTGACCTTTATCTCTGCTCTAAGTGACTGGAATTTCTGGCCTCCTCCACAGAAGATTGTTCATGTCAGAGAAATTTGTGGTCCTCTGGGCATTTTACATTTCCTTGTGAATGAGAATTGAGGAATGCTCAGGGTGAAATAAGATGACGCTTGTGGGTCAGACACCTCCAGTTTATTTAACCAGCCCTGAATCAAAAGGAGGAGCTAAACGCCAGTGGCAGCTTATATATGGATAAAAAGGGAAGGACTTGGAAGGTATTCAGACAGCCCATGTATTCCCTAGCACACAGGCTGAAGGGAAAGCTGAAAGAATGTTCCCGTCCTGACCCAGTTCTGCTGGTAGAAGGGGTTAAAACTTTCAGCATTTCTCCAGTTACTTGTCATTTCGTCTGTCTCAGGAGCTAACAGCTTCCCCCCTTCTGCCAGTAGAGCTATGTTTGTGAGCACTGATCCACTGCAGTTGTTGATGAGCAGAACTGGCACGAACAGTGTAGCCCATTAGTTTTCTTATTCTTGAGGTGACATCTTCCAACATGAGAGACATCAAGCAGCTGTGGAGGGCAACTGGGAGTAGTCTGGCAGGCAGAGTCACTGTCTCTTGCCAAGTGTCCAGCAAGGCTACCTACATCTTTGCCAGGAAAGGTGGAAGAAAAGGGAATTAAATTGTCACAAATTCTTTAGCCTTACAGTGACCAGAGGCCAACACCACACAAGTTACGCAGGTGATCTCAGAGCACATGAGAGGACATGCCTTGTGGCAGAGAGGGAAAGTAAAACATGGGATGATAACCATCTCTGGAATTAAAAAGGGAGATGTAGGACTGAAAAATCTGGAGGAAATGAGACAACCTATGTTTTCTGTAAAGAGGTATTATGAGATATGAAGATGGTTTTCATGAACAAGTGCTGGTGAAGGAGTCAGAAGATACCAAACAGTTTCAGGCAAAGAGGGGAGAGAAAGGATGGGAAATAGCATGGAAGGATGGGTTCCATATTGACTGGGGGTGATCAAAGTCTAGACAGGGCGTGGATGAGAAAAAAAGGAGAAAGACCTTCCTCAGAAAAAGAAGAAACCTCTGAAGGTAGCAGCAGCTGAAAGCTGCAGGGACAATAGCACCTCTTGATGAAGGCAAGAACAGAGCTGCAGAGACTGTCAAAATTCTTAGCCAAATCCTCATTAAAATTCTTCCAGTACAGCAAAGAAAGAATTTGCCTGACTTCTCTGTGTCTAACAGACATATTATGCATAGTCTGGATACCACCAAAACACACCAAAAGGAGCTGACTGCATTGCATTACCCCTCGTAACTGAGGTACTTAGGTCATGTAGCTCATTTCTAAACAGCTGATCAGCTTCTCTGGGCAGCGTTTATTTCCTGTCTAAAAAGACAAGTGTAAAGACTTGAGACAGATATTTTTTTCACAATACAGCATTTTTCTTCACACAGGTATGTGAATACACACATGTGTGCACAGTGTATATCCTAAACTGCAAAATACACCTTTTTCCCTGTGAAATATCAAGCAGCTTTGCCAACGACATCCGTTCCTGGCAATATTAAAGGAGTATTTTTGTATGCCATGGAGACAAAACTAAACAGCTCTCACCACTCTTGACTGTGAGAGAAACTCCTTTTCTTATCACTCCACTCTTGCAATTTTTTATTCTTCTGTGGATTAGAATTGTTATCAAAGCGAATTGCTAGGATTAATTGTAATGATATTGCTAACAGTGAACTAGGACTTAAAGTATTTGATTATTACTCCAAAAAATAGATTCATTTCCTGGTTCCCACGAAAAATTTCCATGTGGTGAGCCAAACCATTCATTCAGCAGGTTTTTGAAGACAAAGACTATTGCGATAAGACTGAACAGGTACTAACACAGAGAAGCTCTAATGCAATTGCTTACAGCATCTTTGCTTCCTCCTTTAATCTGTCACCTGTATTGCTAAACACTTTATCTAGCTCACTAAATGCTCCCAAAACTGACTAATTTGAGTAGTAAGTTGCACAAACCTACACTTCCTATCATAGATCTGTGCTACAAATAATGATAATGTAACCCATACTGAATGCACTGAGGAAAAAAAAAATCAGAATACAGAGCAGGAAGTTGCATAAAAAGCACATTAACAGGATAGTAGCTAGCAGACACAATTCCTGCTGTGGGAAACACTAAGGAACAACCACATATTGCAAAAAAATAACCAAACCAAAAAAACACAACCAACCCACAACTGTGTTTTTTTCCAGTTAAAACAAACAAACAAACAAAACATAAAAAAGTAGATTTTTTCATCACAAACTTAGAAGATGTGAGGCAAAAGCAAACCCTGCAGCATTTCTATTATACTCAGAGGCAATCGGTCACTGTTTTAGCATAAATGTTGCTCAGTTGTGTGAGGAGTGAGTGAAGAAAGCTAAAGCAGAGCACAAAGATTTCTGGATGTAGCATTTCTTACACCAGCAATGCTTAATAGCAGAAGCAGGCATCTTGACAATAGCAGCAACAAGGGGAATGGGACAGACATCCACACAAAACGGGCAGCAGGAAAGGAAGGTCACAGCCAAGAGCTTTCATGAACATTTACTGAAGACATAGGGATAAAAACCAAAATAAGAGTTGTCTACAGCAGAAATCAGATTTAATGAATCACTTGATGAATACAGAATATAAAATACACCCTTTCCTTCATGTAGTGTGTGTTATGAAGCCCATAAAGGACTTGTATTGCCTGAACTAGAGCCAACAGGAACTGCCACTCAGTTTCCTTCCCTCTCATTGCAAGTACACTCGCACACTCAGATAATTCAGCGCAGAGCTGATGTGTTTCCAACTTCCTGGGGTATGCTAACCTTGCACTCATTTAGTAATATCCAACAAAACATCTCCTGCCACCCTCCTCTGGGGGTAATCAGTGCTGTCCTACTGGATGACGACCCATCCTCTGTTATAATTCACCTACACCCCTTCTAGTCTAGGCTCTGACAAGAAAATAAGTCTATGCTTTGAAGCCATAATCCTGTAGAAAGTTATGAACACTCAAAAATACTGCAGGACACAGAGCTGTACACACCCTGTGATCACAATACACTTGATTTTGCTATTTCCAGCATTCTCTCATAGAAAACTAATCCCTGTTAAAGACCTTGACATTGCTTCTCAAGGTCCTTGGTGGGTCAGCATATCTAAAGGAATAAGAAAGGAAACCATTGACCGCAGCTTATTGTTGTGCCTTCACAGACACAGTAACATTTTCTGCCATAAGAATCAAACTCAGTGGTGCTTTCTCAGGGATCTGGCTAGCCCTATTAAAAAAAGAAAAGTTCCCACAGGAGCTAAAGACCATGCCAGTCCCCACCATTTATTAACCTCAATTTTCCTTCTCTAGCAGAAATTACTAGAATCATGAAGTTAAAAACAAAACCAAGGGAAAGCCTCTGAAGTGTTATTCACGCCTCTGTGTGGCACACAGTGAACACAGTGGCACTCAGAGGCAGAGAGGATAAAGCCAGACATCACACTTAACATTCAATCAAAAAACAAGGCACTACAGTGGATGTGGTATGGGAGGGAAGGCAAGAAAACTGGTAAACTGGCATCTGAAACTCTTGCTTTTAAAGTTTGCCTATTTTCTGCCAAGGTTCTGCAGTAGAAACAACAGTTTGATTCTCGAAAGGAGATGAAGCTTTGCTCCTCACGATGCATTGTGATGCAAGATGACCAAAAGAGAGGTTGGTTCCTTGCCCGGCTCTCATCTGCAGAGGCTCCTCTACAGCCTGAGTATCTTGCAGAGCAGACTGCGCTATACCAGTGTGCTTCAAATCTAAGTGCACCACATGACTTCGAGGCAAGGGGAATTTGTCACCAAGCAGAAATATCCTAGAAACAGCATATCTTATCACAGGGCTGATACACTGTCTTGCTCTGCATATTTAATCTTTTGCTGATACCGTTTGAGTAATGCCCTCCCCCCAGCACAATTTACCCCAAGGACTTCCATGACCTAACAAAGCCACAAAAATTGTGCCACTGGCTTGAATATATAGGGAAGAAGCAGGCTGGGGTTCCTTCTTACTAGTAGAAACTTTCTTACTAACAGAAACAAATAATAAAATAAAATCACCAACATATTTCAAACTGAGTGCAAAGTGTAAGAAAACAAAACAAAAAAATCTTACCCTCACTTTGTGCTTTGAGTCGTAGCGTCACCGTGGCCTTTGTGTTGTGCATTTCGTTCACCGCAATGCATGTGAAATTTGCTTGCAGATCCTCCTTTTTTATTTCAGTAATATGCAAAGTGGTCTCTCTGTAGTATTCCTGCTCACGTCCTTCAAAACTAATAAAAAGAGAAAGAGCTGGTACCATTGGCTTTAATGGTGAGGCACAGTTTGCATAGAGGAAAGATTTTGTGTTATATGGACTTACAAATGAGTTTTTTCATGAAATCTTGAGAAATCTAAGTCTTTCACCTGGATGTTATCCACATCCCATTTGACAGCAGCCATTGGCGGTTTCTTAATCCCCAGGCGGGCCTGACATTTCAGAGACAAAGCAGCACCTAATCAAGACACAGGGAGATGTAAACATTCCTTGAAAAACAAGTATAATTTTCTTTTCCTCATAACAACTTTCTCTACAAATCTTCATACCACCTATGAGTTTGGTCTTAACAATTTTGACATATTTTTCTGCTGAGAAAATGATCCATTGAAGAGACTTGAAAACAAATAGGAAAAGGTGATTTCAACAAATCATCTAATACAACACCAGGGATTACAAAAGGAATTATTTATACTTGTTATGATGAAGGCAATGTAGACGTTACTTGTGATGCTTAACTAACGTAATCAACTATTGAGGAACATGGAAAGTAAATGCTGGTTTACGCTCAAATATACACAGAAATAACGTAATTTATTTTCAGTCTATATTATTTTGCGTAAGTTTTGAGTGCAGTCTTATCTTGGATTTTATTCAAGCTGGACAAAAGTAAAGAGAATCAGTCCAAGCAAAACTAAAACAGGAAATTACTTATTAAGTATTTGTCATTAGGAAATATTTATTCCAAAGCAAGAGTCATCGTTGCACTGGAAGAAGGTATAATTAAAACACTTTAAATTGTTGTTACATAAATCTGCATCTAAGCAGGGCTTAGGTAAGATTAACAAATCTTATGATTTACAGCCTGAATTGGTATTAAGAAGCATGGAGAAATCCTTTCAGTTTTGCAAGTAGGAGACAATAGATCCAGTACAGCAAGGGGTTTTTAAATGTAAAGTAAATTTGCTCCTTGCAAGCAATGCCAGATTATTTTTAGAGAAAGGTGGTCCTGCAACACAGATAATCTAATTCTGAGTGACAAAGCAACTGGGGGAAAAAGGAAAAAAAGAACGGCAATGCGAGTCAACATGGCAACTCTCTGAGTATGTGGCATCTCAGACAGGGCCCTAGGCCCCTGCAGTACGTGCTACCACAGTAGTCTTGCTGTGGGACAGAAACAGTGGAGTGGCAATTGCGATCCCTTCTCCCAGTGGCCCAGATTCACCCCACCTGCCCTGGGAGACAGGCATCCTGGGCTACCTATTTATGTTTCAGATGGGCTCAGTTGCTTTCTGTAGAGGTCCGCCTTTCTCCGTTGACTAAAGAAAACCCCTAGACAGCTCTCACTCCTGCCACAAGCACCTTGCTCTGATGCTGCAAGTTACACAGGGTGAATCTGCACAACTGAGAGTTACGACAGGCTGAGAGAGTTGGGGTTGTTCAGCCTGGAGAACAGAAGACTCTGGGGAGACCTTATAGCAGCTTTCCAGTATCTGAGGGGCGCCTACAGGCAAGCTAGAGAGGGACTTTTCACAAGGGCATGTAGTGATAGGACGAGGGGTAATGGCTTCAAAAGGGAAGAGAGTAGATTTAGATTATGTATTAGGAAAAAAAAATTTCACTATGAGGATGATGAGGCACTGGCCCAGGTTGCCCAGGGAAGTTGTGGATGCCCCATCCCTGGAGGTGTTCAAGGCCAGGTTGGATAGGGCTTTGAGCAACCTGGTCTAGTGGAAGGTGTCCCTGCCCATGGCAGGAGGGTTGAGATGATTCTCAAGGTCCCTTCCAACCTAAACCATCCTATGATTCCATGATTATGTGAATAGGAATCACTGAGAACGTCTATGGTCCTAAATGAAAGGGAGCCAGGGAGCAAGCTCTGCATCACGGGCTCCCCAACTGCTATTTCTAAGTTCACTCCTTGGCCCTGTCTTTCAGCCCTCTTGGTATCTTCCAACCAGACAGGTCTGCTCAAGGCTAGCCAGTGTGGACATGAGCCAGGCAGTACTCCACGGCTTCAGGGCCAGTGGCCAGTCCCTTGCTCCTCTTCATTCATCAAGAGAACCACAGCCACTGTCTCCAGACTGGAACCGGAAGTAACAAGGAGTATCTCTAGTTGCAAGAATAGTCCATCCTTCTCTCTTAGGGGTACCATCAAGCAGTTTCAAGGGATTTAGTAAAGCCCTTTTTGAAGTGGATAGACGCTGTCACCCCTTCAGCTGAGATGTAATAACTGACTGTGTGAGTAATACCAGTCTATCCCAGTAAGGGTAGAATGGGTTATTTAAATCCCCTTAAACTGCTGCTTAACACCTAAATAACCCATCAGTTATATCTAACTTCACATCACTGTGCCTGGGGTGAATTAAATCTGGTAAACATTATGGTGCAAAAATGTAATGAAAAATTCCATCATTAAATCTTCTTGAAGAGCCCCATGTTCTCTAGGCCACCACAAAATGTTAATTTAAAAACAATTTATAGTCTGTACTTACCAAGCTCCACTTCTATTACATCTTTATCTTTTGGAAATAAAATTTGAGCAGGTAGAGGTGAATGTTTTGCTTTATAAATTAAGAAGGGAAAGGAAGCACATATTAGAAAGCTGTGAAAAATCATTTGGTAAGATAATGATCATAATCTGTACAGTTAATATTTTAAGATTCCAAAGCAGAATTGCAAACTAACACTACAACAGTGTTTTGCATGTCTGTTGGGACCACCTGATTTTATTCCTATGACCTGGAGAATATTCCTGGGGATTCTGTGCATGTTAATAGTTTAAGTATTTTCTCCTCGTTTATTTAATTTTCACCTTTGTACATAAAGAGCAAGGAAAATTTTTAGTTTCTCAAGTACTGTTTTAGCTGGTGAGTGGAAAAAAAAAAAGCAAATGCGGCTATAAGTTTGTGTGTTTTCTCAATTGCTTATTTTGTTTTAAAAAGACATAAAGACATTCCTTCAAACATTTGAGAAATTACTCATATCCGTGATATGAAATAGCAAATATGTACTTTCATGCAGTATCTGAACTGTGGACCCCCTAGCCCACAGCTGCCTGCCTGCGTTCCCCTCTGTTGCCCCCATCCCTGCAGCCTGACAGCAGAGCATGTCTGGTTCTCAGGCCCCTCTTTCTGCTGTCTGCGCACCGCTGCTGCACACAACTGCTTCCCACTACACCAGTCTACCACGACATTGAGCATCCCTTATCATTACCTTTTAGAAGAAATACTACTTTTCCTTTGACATATTTATCTGTTATTAATGATTGTTGTGGACAGGTCAAAACTGCATCCAGCCACTTAACTTAAGTATTCAGCTATTTCAGATTTTTTTTCCTTGGTGCATTTTTCTTCTTTTCTTGCCCTTTATACTGTTTCATATTTCCCACTGTAAAAATACTGCTTGCTACCCTTTCCCTCATTAAGCTTTTCCATCTCAAGGTAACTCTCTGAAACCCCTAAACAATCTGCAGGACCTCATTTAATCACCTACTTCCCAGGCTGCCAGAAAAGCAAACCTCTTTACCCATCCTAACTGTTGCCAATTTTCATTAGCTGGGTCCAGTAAAAAAGAAGTCAGGAGGAAGTCGGTAACTTCCTAGCTAGCTGACTATGTTAAGATCTGAGCTGCCAGCATTCAGAGGCAGAAGGTCCTCTGGGTCAGTGTGGATCTGCAAAGTGACAGGAATGTACAACATAAGCCAATATTATCAAAACATAACAGCTCCACTCATCAGCATACTAATTTTAGGGGCTGATAAAAACTCAAAGAATTTGTCATTAAGTACTTCGAATTTAGTAAAAATTGGAGCAGACGTGACAGAACCAGCTCAGTTTTCACATTATGTTGCAATCTCTTCTTTCTGCAATGATTTCAAAAGAAAGTCAGATTAACTTCAAATTTAAGTAATTTGCCTGGATGTAAACAAAGGCTTTTGTAAATTTGGATGCCTTTGTGCCAAATAAAACCAGCAATTTTCATTGTAATCCAGACACAAAAATATTCCTGACCAGTTAGAGAAGTTACAATGAAACTACATTCAAACAAAAATTCTAGGCAGAGAAGTGTCATGTGGAGCAACAGGGTATGACAGGAAAGAGGGGGAGGAAAGGCACAACACCTTATAAGTTACTGGTTTATTATGTCTTGGCTCAAATCTGTCTTCTGTCCAGCTCAGAATAACCAGAACAAATTCCACTGCTGGGATCTGGGAACAGCAGCAAAAACTGGAATCAAGGCTCCTACGCTCCAAGTCTACATTCTGCCCACAAAGCTGGGTGCCTCCCCCACAGCAAAAAAAGGTCTGATGTTAGTCTGCAAATTAACATTATCTATTTTGGGGAAAAAAACAAAAACAAAAAAAACAAACCCAAGCCCTCCCTGTCCCCAAGCCCCCAACAACCCTTCTGACTGTTTTTCTACTGGTGTGATTGCAGAACTGAAGACACATTTTGAAAGCTGATACAATCTGGAACTGCTGATTGCTGTACGCTCCTCCCCTCACCACCATCCAAATCCAAAGCCTCCCTGAGGAGATTACATCCTAGAGGCAGCCCAAAGTCCACACATCTCAGCCATGTTGGCTGAGTTCAAAATAGCTACAGACACAGTAATCACTGAGTTCCATTCATTTTCTGTCTATATATATATTGCTCATTTTGTCTCATTCAAGGCAAATGAAAAATTTTAAGGCCTACTACCAAATAAATGCTAGATAATCAAGATGGACCAGAAGGTATTGAGTTGTAGGACATCAACACATCAGTGATCCATTGATCACAACAAATTCTTCTCCCCTCGAACAAAGAGAAAGCAGAGCTCTGTGGCATCCCACTGAGAAGACCCTTCATTTCAGAAATAAGAGGTAGCGGAGAGCTCTACCAACCACAGTGTGTAACCAGAGTCGTCAGAGACTTTAGCAAATAAGCTGAAAGTGACCAGGTCTGAATTTACCTCTATCTTGTTCCATATGGATCCCTGTCCCCAAAATTCACTTAACAAAAGCTGGTCTAAAGTTTTATTAAGAAGATAAAACAAACCAACAGTAACTCTCTTGCTCTTTAATGTACAAAAGGATCTTCCTTTGCTTTGAGTAGACATCAGTCCTTTTTATTTCAGCAAGCTACAAAATTACTCTTACCCTCGCTTATGAAAATCCTTGTTGCTGATACATTAAACACATTTCCTTTATGAGTGTAGATAAATTGACAAGTATAATAACCATCATCTTCCTTTCTTAGGTTGTTAATAAAAATATATTTATCTTCCATGAGGTATCTCTCTCCCTGAAGAGGTTTGCAGTCCTGGAAAAGAAAACTTTCTTTATTTGGCTGCAGATAGCTTCTCACGGTAATCTGACCTACAGCTGGCACTATAAGGCTTTTATTTACCTTGTACCACTGGATGATAGTAGCATTCTTATAATTGTCAATTGTAGGACAAACAATTCTTCCTCTTCCAGTGTCATTTGGGTAACGAATCTGACTTGGGAAACATACCCCTTGCTTGTATGGATGCACCTGCACATTCATGTTGAACGACTTTGTGCGATTATTTGAACTTTAAAAATGGAAAAAAGCTACGTCAATGATAGTATTTTTATATGGAATATATTAAATATTTGTAACAAATGTGAGGTTTGTTTTTATAAACATACGGATGGTTATTATTGTTCAGTCACAGATTGATTTTTAATGACCTGTCACAAAAATAGCAACTGCAGAATGAAAAGTTACATGAATTGGTGTACACCATGAAAAAGGGCATAGTTTCCACAGATAATAATTAGACTGTATTATTAAAACTTGGAGGGTGGAGGGATGTCAAATCTTAATGCCTTTCACTTTTCAGTCTTACACTTACAAATGTATAACACAAGTGTAGTTTCCAGAATCCTCTCTAGAAGTTGGCAGAAACCAAAGAAATCTTTTTAAGGAAAATATTCGTGATCCCTCTTCTTCTGCAGGAATCATTTTGTTAGTATCCGTGTGATACCAGGTCACTTTCACAGTTGAACTCCATTTGGGACATTTTATAACTAAAGCCTCACCTTCCATTGCATCAACTGCAAATGAACAAAAGATAAAAATCTCAGATTAATTAAACCTTAGTCCCACTGAGACAGAGGAGAACCTGGCATTCCTGGATCAATAGGCCAGTCATGTGCCTCTACCTCCCTCCCTTGGGTTTTCAGAGATTATACATAGCAAATATGCTCACTGGATTTTTTTCAAGAAAAATTTTTTTACCTTGAGTTATGAAGCCATCTGTTTGCAAAAATAGTAATTAAGGGGTGGGGAGTGGGGGGGGGTCGGGAACAAGCCTAGATTCAAACCAGAAATACACTAAAAAATATGAGGTTTTAATTGAAAAACAGTGATTTCTTGAAATGAACTTTCTATGCAAATCTTTGCTTGAAATCCTGGTTTTATTCAAAACAGGAATTTGAACACAAAAATAAAGCACTGGCTTTAATGCTGTACTGTGAAGTTAACTTTCCTTACTTCAGTATAATTAACATTTATTTATCAACAGAAAAGAGCCCCTGCTTAACCTTTTTAATATCGAAAAAGGAAATCAAGATTTTTTTTCTTTCCCTGAAGAAAAAAACTAGAAGGAGGAAGCCTGCAGCTAAGATCATCAAAAAAAAACCCCCAAAAAAAGACGAAAGCCAGAACTTCTTTCTGAAGTTCACAAAAATGTGAAAAAAATGAAGGAAACGTAACAGACTGAAAGGAAGAACTTGACAGGAAGGTGAAAATATGCCAGAAAGGAATGAGTCAAATACGAAGCATGGAAAGACAAAACACACACACACAAAAGAAAAAAGAGGAAGAACTCGGGAGTAAGGCACTGATTTATTAATATTTTTTTTAAACTGAGTATATTTCTACTTTTGCATACTGAAGCTGGTCCAGAGAAACTTGAATCAAGCAATTATGACAGATATTTAAGTGCCCACACACCCAAATAGTGAATTGGTTACTGAAAAGAGAAACACTAATCTGAAAGTTAAACTGTATTTTGGAGAAGATAACAATAAGAAATAGGCAAGGATGGGGACTGCACAAAGATGGAGATTGGCGGAGGAGTTACAGTAGATAAGAGAGCGTGAAAATGAGAGTAAGTAGCCAAATAACTAAACAAAATAGAGAATCTCTATCAAAAATGACGCTTTGTGGAAGTATTGCCACTGCCTGGCTTTAGACATGTAGGTGCACAAATCAGGTGGTGAGTCTCTCTACATGGTCTGCATGTGAACATTTGGCTTCTGCTACAGTTCTTTCCAAAGAAACGGTCCTTCTCTACTGACATTACTAGTCACCTCGCTTACTAATTCAGGCACCTAAATTAGCCACATCAGGTACGAGCACCCCCAAACCCACGATTTTAACAGCATTCCCACCCATGAGCCTTGCAAATACAGTGGAACCTATGAGGGTTGGCAGGAAAGTGGGCATTGCCCCACTGAAGGAGGAATGCATCAGAAATACAGCTTTCTTCTGAGAAAAAGAGCAGGAGAGGGAACACATAGAAAATGAGATGTCTCGTCTAAACTCAGTGACATAAGTGAAAATTATCTTGGCAAATTCTTCAGCAGAATTCAGCCTCTTAATAAATCTAATTCATTTGAAAATTAGCATTCATATTGTAAAATTGAGACTATGGGGAAATATTTACAGATCATATCTTACAATATTTTTCAGGCAAATAAGCAGCTCAGCTGGAGACTAGAACTATGTGAGTGCTATGTAATGGTGTGTCACTGGTCAGCATTATATAGCTGAGTCATCAGAGCTGACCTGTCAGAAAGAGCTTACTGTTTTGAATATCCCCTTTGTGCAGGGAAATGTTATTGTTACATTGCACTTGTCTATTGACACCCCCAAAACCAGGACTTTAAAAAGCATTTTTAGTGAGCCAAGTGCCCAGTTACGTCCCTGGTTCAGCAGGGTGCACGTGCCCTGTTCGGTGCAATTTAAGCATGCTCTTGGAGACGTTGCCCAGCTGGGGCCTGGAACATCAGCTACTCTCAAATCCTTTCAAAAAGAAGCTTTTTCTTCTGCTTGCAGAGCCGCCAAGGGGCAGAAGTAGAACCTAGATTTAATGTCACAGAAATGGACAGTACTCGGTGCATTTTAATGTACAGAGAAAACACATAAAGCTGGTTTTCAAGCTGTGATTTTTGGCCTGAGGTAAACTAGGTAATTTCAGGTTTAAAAAAAATTACCAATTTGGGAACAGCCTACACATTTCTACCGACTAAACCTCATCAGAAAGTATTTTTAAAATGTGACTTACATGTTTCGGATGTCATGGAAACCGAGAGGAAGGTAGATAGGAAGATCAGATATACACACCCCATCATCTTTCTAAACCAAAAAGAAAAACATTGATATCTCAGAATATACCGTGACTGCATCAGTTATGCCACTGCCATGGTACTGATGTACATCTACTAACAGATAACAGTATCATGCAATGATAAGCTGCATCATGTGAGCTGCTCTGTACAGAGTGTGTGTGTAGCAGTGGTTTTGCAGCTTTGAGATGATGCTCTTTGTTCTGTAATCAATGCAATAACTTCTGTTCCATTGAAACTACTGTTATGACTTAGTTTAATGGGGGTGGGGGAATTACTCTGCCATGGTGGGCCTCAGGCAGAAGCCTCTTCTTGCTGGGTTGTTGGGGTTTTTTTTTTGAGGAAGCAAAATGTACGTTGACATTCTTTTCATAGTTCAATGCAGCAAAATTATACCGTGATTTAGAAAAGGATAGATCCTGGGTCTGAAAATATATACCCTGGCTTTGAATCAAGCTTACATCCAACCAACTGCTTAGGTACACAACACCTTTTTGGCTTTCTATAGAAGTGGAGATATCTTCAGTGACAGCCTGAAGGAGAACTGAAGAAATGGACTAGAAAGGAACATATACTATACTCAAGTAACAGCAGTAGGGCACATCCAGTGCCTCACTGATGTTTTCATTTGTGTCTAATTGATAGCACCTGCTTTAATTCACACCTTGCAGTGTGGCTCAGGCACTGCCCAGCAAACTCTGTCATTAAAGAAACTTGTTATTTGCCTGTGGACATTAAGCTGACCTGATCTAAGAATATCTCAGGAGACAGCAGACATGCAATCCAGCTGTACTAAACAGCTGTAAGCATTCTACTTACCATGAATACAGCCTTCACTTGAATGCTGTCCTTCACTGCAGATCGCAGAGTGGTGGGTTCTACTACCATGTGTGAGGAAGAAGTGGTGCCATGGTACTATGGATGGCAGATAAGTTTCCAAGAGTAATCGTGTTAGAAACAAATTATAATTTATCTTGCAGATAGTGAGCACAAGAGAAGTAGTGAAAAATAGGCAAGAAATATACAGGCAGGGTAAGTACTGTCGTCACAGTTACTGAAGGAATTTTTATTTCAGTGCCAAAGATTTCCAGACTAAACAAACATTGACAGACCTTATCAAGACCTACATTTTTGCCAAGTCTGAAACTCAGAACACACTGGATTTTGAGCTTTCAGAAATGTCATTGGCTTTTTACTGATATGGGAAACTTCTTTTAGAAGGTTTAATAACATTCAGAGGCTTAGTCTTAAAACTCTTAAAAATAGTAACAAAACTTGGTGTTGGAAGAGAAAAGGGTGGGAATTTCAGCGTAGGTATTTTGCAGGGATACTCACAAATCACAGAAAAGATGAGGTTTAGACCAAAAAAGCAGCATCCCAGCTTTATTGTCACGGCAAGACTTATATAATGGCTTTTATGGGAAGTGAGTGACCAGCCAGGACCTCCTAGAAACACTATGCTCGTTAAAGCTGGAGAAAAGCACGACATACAAGCACATGCAGTCCATTGTCTTTTTTTAATTTTAAGGAAAACCTAGGACAGGTTAACAGATTTTTAGAAGGTACTTTTCAGCACAGCCCACACCAGGAGTTTTGCCCTGGAATGAGCAGGCCCAGAAGAGGGTTCGGGAGTGACCTGGGACAGGGTAGGCCCTCAGGGAAGAAAGATACAGAGCAAAGTAGCACACAACAAAATTCACAGCATCAACACAGCAAAGCATTTGTCTTTGTTCATCCATTAGAGCAGAAGGCTTGTTCCTAGAACTTATTTCTGACACTACCAGGGAGCAAACTAGATTGGCAGGGGAGCTGTGTTTCATGTGATTATTAGAGGCCTGGATCCAATTCAGGACCTAAACAGATTTGCATTTGCCAGCAACTCTGTTGACTTCGTTCATGAGCTAAGGTCTACTTCAATCACAGTTGAAAAACGATATGGGGACTCATGGCTCCTTGACTTGGTTTCACTGAGCCTTGCTACAGTTCTGCTCTAAAATACCACTTAATTCTCTGCACTAATTTCCACTCTAGTTAACTGTCTTTCACTACCTTTTACTCTACCTAATCTTATTGGTTCAAGTCAGCTTTGGTTTGCCTATGTCTCACTTGTTTTTTCTCACATAAATTACTTTTTTCACTTGCAGCTCACAAGGGCCATTATTGATCCTTCCCAATAATTCACCGTCTCCAGATAATTGTCACTTTGCTACTTAGCATTGGCTTATGCAGAGAAGACTGTTTCTTCCCAAAAGGTCCTTCTGTCCAGACAGATGGCCAGTTTTGCAAGCTGACTTTAGACTATCTGGTACCCACATACATTTGGAAGAGTTCGCTTGTTCCGGAGAGGGACTGACTGACACGTCTGGGACTGCAGCAGGGTACATACATAATCAGAACTAGCAGCATAGCAAAGGAAGGCAAGTCCCTCCAAAGGGTGTTTATGCAGCTTTCCAGAATGCTGTGCCATCAGATGCTGAATACCTACAGCATGCAAAATACATGTACGTGTATACACATAAGCAAACATGATATGCAAAACAGTAACTGCGGCAGGATTCGTTCACACAACTGAGATTGGATACCTCTATATCTGCAGTGAAGTCTTCAAACAGACCCTAAAAACCAGCTAAGTGAAGAACTCTAAGCTGAATAATAAATAGAATTTAATATCATTAGAGTATTTGAGTAATTAAATAGACATAAAAAATATTCAGAATATTCCTTCTCTGCTGGGATCCTTTTCCCTCAAAATGGTTCTGTTCCACGAACTTATTTGCCCCCAGCGAGGTATACCAGCACTTACACTAACTGTCCTACTACTTTTCAGAGCTATTTTGTTTAAGCAAGCAGATACTCCAGCAAGATGGCAAAAAGTAAAATTATTGACTTTTAAAGGAAAATCAGTTTCATATAGACTAGATTTGGAGATTGTCTGAAATCAGGTTCTTTCTCATTTCATATTTTACTTGTGTGTGTCTATTTTGTATTTGGCCACAACTGATACCGCTATCAGAGATACTGGCAAGTCCCTTATTACCCCTGCTACTGCAGCCCTAAAAATGGAAGGCTGGTGATTAACAAAAAGTTTAAAGGGGCTGTGCTTTCTCCATTTGTGAGATGCAGTTTTGTCCAGGAATGGAGACTGCCAATTACTTGCCCTCACCAACTCTTCTAACAAGTGCCAGAACTATCCAGGAGCAAGAAATTTGTATTTTCCTATCATTGTGCTTGCCAGTTGTTGTATTTAGTCTTCTGTTTATTGAAAAAGTATGTCTTCGAGAGACCTTACACACACTGGGCTACCAGCCTGTGCCAAAACAGTGCAAAATAGTTGTGCTGAAAGGATGGATTCTCCCCACCTAACTTTGATGATTGCTTTATTGATTTTCCCCTGTTTTTAAGTTGCTGTATATTGGCGGCAGTTTAAGTAGAGTTTGGGGTTTGCATGTGTGAATACGTGCAATATATGGGGCTCTAATTAAAGAGGAATGTTCCCTGAAAATACAGGCAATTAAATGAACAGTGTGATTCTGTTTGCATTTTCCAAAGTCAGCAGCAAACTGCCAAATTATCTCAATAAAAACCAAGGCAGAGATTGCAGTTCTAGACAGCAAATAGCAAGAAAAAGACTGGTAGTGCCTTACAGCTTGTGGCATTACTTGACACAAAGCAAAATGAAAGCATTCACACATCCGTGACACTTAGGTCAAATAAAAAGGGCATTATGAGGCACAAGATAAAGGCACTAAGACACCTCACATCTCACAGTCAAAAGGAAGAAGTTCCTGCAGCTTGAAGCACTGAGAGACAAAGGCCATAATTTCTGGAAACAGTTATGAGTTTTCTTTCTGCTTTTGTAGATGTATTTAGAACTTACGTTTTATTACATTTGTTTGAAGTAAAATCTGCATAATAGATTTTTGGGTCCTCAGTATACCATAAACTTAGACTGCTAATATTCTGGGGAAAAAAGAAAAGGAGACATTTTCCCTGAATATCTTTCTTCCTATAGCTCACAAGAGCTGTATGTTATGAGCTTAATTCTAAGCTCTGTGAAGGAAAACTTCAGAATGATGCTGAAAAAGCACTAGATCCAAATACAGAGATTTGGGATAACTACTGAGGATGTAAAAATCTAGCCCCTAAGATCAAATACCTAAGGAAGACGAAAGAACTGGGAACCCTCTAGTTATGTTACGGAAGTAGTAGCCTACAGGGCTTAACTCCTTGCTTCTCCAAAGGCAACTGTGTTAGTAACAGATTTGTGATTTTTTTTTCTAAAACTGTATTTGGCAACAAACTGTTTATAGTACTGTTTATATAAGTGAACAAACATTATAAAAGTAGCATACCTTGCATACTAACAAAACTTGGAAATTATTGCAATTGCTACTTTAGAAAGCTTAACAGTTTACAACATAAACATACCCTGAAATAGTAGTTGTGTGAAATTTCTTTACTAAGAAAAAGAAATCTTTCATTCACATTTTGAAAACTATTTTCATTCTTTTATCAAACCAGAAAACCCATTCTGACTGAAAACGAGCTACTAAAATAGCAGTCGTAACACTGAACGTCTTCCAGAGCTAGCACTCACAATAGTTAACACCTGCACTCGTTACAGCTGTGAGTGTAAAAGTTAAGAATTTCACTATTTAAGTATGGAAATGCTAGAATTGATATATACATTATTCTTAAAAGTTATTTTGGAGCAAAAAACTACATAAATATACTAAAATATGAAAAATCCATTGCACAGTAAATATTTTCTGTGTCTTTGAATAGTTTGTAAAAATATCTACCAGAAAACTGAGGACTAATCAATTTCTAAATACACTTTATTATAAGATAAGTCTTTATGCTGGTGCCAAAATTATTCATCTATCACATAAGTGTATGCCTTATTTTAATGTGATATTTTTTCTTGAGATAAAGAAGCACATAAATGAACTGAAATAAACTTTCTTATAAAATACTTCATACTATTTTCCAGCAGCAGCAATTATTTTTGGTTAAATGATAATATAAAAATTCAACCTACCCTCTGGAAAATTCAGAAAACAGAGAAGTAGCTTGCTGTGTGTGGCTGGGTCTTTTGCACTTATTTCTCTGCTGTAGCTTGTACCAGATATTACTGGGAACTCTTTTTAACTGGTTTGCCACAATTCATATCTGTAGGAGCAAGACAGATAGCTTCATTTTGAGACACCTCCCACTGAACAGAGCAGAACATGCAAATTACTGTAGGGACATTAGGTACCTATCAGAGATGGCATCTCATAGTTCCAATTAATCAGATATCTTTTACCAATAGCATAGGTTTTCCATTAATCACAAATTATTCCATTTTAGCATGTTTATACTCCAATAAATCTGCTGTCTGGCTATTGGCTTTCTCACACGCCTTGGGAGAACGAAGAAGGGACACTCAGCCAGCAGAGGGTGCTTTGAAACAGATTTTGTTGGAAAATAAGTGACAGCTTTGCCTGGTCTGGTCAGGCAGCAGCTCCCGGAGAACGGCTCTAAAGTCTCTGGAGCACCAGGAACAGTTTTTCATGAAGGAAACTGCTTCACTGAAGCTAAGCTGATAAAAGAAGGCTGCCGAGAAACCAGTTGTCTGCACCAGCAGCTAAATTAAGTCTCTGAAGGAAGGAAGGCTGGAGGGGCTGAGCAGTTCCACAGGAAAGCTAGAAGCGGCTCCAGGAGTGCAAGAGGGAGAGGGAGAAGTCGTTGCAGCGGTGGATGTGACCCCGTGTACAGTCACCCACAAAAGCAGGTATTTGGGAGGCTTTATGAGCCACCAAATGTCTGAAAGACATTTTCAGGGAGCACCGTTCAAGACTGCTGAGCAGCCTTCCAAGCATCAGCACTGAACCTGGAACCATCAGACCAAAGGTACCAAACTATTCCCTTCGTGTGCAGCAGCCGGTCTAAAGGGGTAACTTCAGTACCATATCAGCCAAATTCCAGGGGACAAATCAGTTTGTACATTTTAGCAGAATAAACTCTAAAGACATTTTGAGAATCAACTGTTCATTCTTTCTTTAACCAAACAAGAAGATTTTATACTGTGGTCATTCAAACTCTTAATTTTCCCTGGCGGAGTTACGAATACAATTTATCACTTCCAGTGTTCCTGGGACTCTGCTGTCAGCATGCAGCAGCTCCATATCAGTACACAAAGATGTAGCAATTATATGCCTGAATGCAAAAATCTTACTGATGTCACACCCCAGCTATTGATGTAGCATTTCCTTTGAAGTGGTCTGGGGGTTGCACTTCCCATATGACACAGAAAATGCAGAAGAACTTAAAAAAAAAAATCCTGCAACAATGAAATCTCACAATGCTTTGGTCAATCATGCAGGGTCAGCTCAGATCCCTACCTTGAAAAGCTCACAAACCACTCCCTGCTCAGGTTCATCAGAATCAAGGCCGCCTTCATTTCCTGACACCGTCTGCTAGAGACTCAGGCAAAAAGTCGGGAGTAACCATCTGCCTTCAGTGGTAGATTCAGTATCCTCTCACCAAAACGTCAGGTTACTCCAGGGAAATGTTAAGTACATTCAGGACAAGCTAACTTCCATCATCTGAATACAGAATGAGTTCTTTTACCATAAAGTCCACTGAAACTTAGACCAGAGATGCTCATTGTGTTGCTCCATACCTCAGAAGAGCCCTTCATCCCATAGTCCATTCCCCATGCCCCGGTTGTTCCCAGATCATGATGGAGGTGGGAAACTGAGCTCCTGGCTAAAGAGTATAGTGGCCAGCTGAGAAAAAGCCATCCTGCAGCTTTCATAAGAAACTACAGTGAGTGTTAATGCTTCATAACTTTTGGCCCAGACATGGTTTAGTGGTGGGCTTGTCAGTGTTAGGTTAATGATTGGACTAGATGATCTTACAGGTCTTTTCCAATCTAGGAGATTCTGTGATTCTGCAATATGCATGTGGAAAAATGTGCTTACAGAAAAATGGCAAGAAATTTCTTTGAGGACTTAGGTGCATCATGTTCCTTTGGCAGCCTGTATGCATAGCACTCCAAGAAGCAAGAGAATCAATTGTTCTTCCAAGCAAAGAGGTCAAGAAGTAATGAGCTTAAACCGAAGCAGGGAATAGTTAGGCAAGACAGCAGGGAAGACCTTATAACAGGAAAGGCAGCGAAGCACTGGAAGAGTTAGCTGGGAACCTAGTGGAGCTGCCACTAGGTGTTAGACCTTAAAGAAAAATCTGCTATTGGTATCAAGATGCTGCAGATGGCCCCACAGGTCCTTACCAGGATGAGCAGTAAATGGCCCAGAGACTCAGCTGTCTGTGATTCAATGACTGATTTTGGTGCAGCAGGGCTGTATGAACTCAACTCAGTTGTGCTGGCAGAATGACTCCTGAGCTGTGAAAAGTATGCAAGTTAAAGCCATGCTAGATACAAAAAGTGAAAATCCAGATCCAATGAAGTTATTGAGATCATAAGAGTTAGGAGTTCAAGCATTCAAGAGGAAAAAATGATGACATGAAAAAAGATAAAATCCTGAGATAAAAAGCAGAGATAGGAAAGCAGCAACTCAGCAACACCAGGGTTCAATCTGCACGAAGAAATAATGCTTAGCCTAGCAGCTCATTAGTCCTGGGTGTCTAATACCTACCTCTATTAGCCAGGAAATAACTGCTGTGTACATTTTTTGCACCCTGCTTGCAGGCTGTCTTGCACACAGTAGGGGACACCTGGACAGAAGCAACCCTGGCAGGGAAGGTTTCACTATCTGCATTTATTGAGACCAAGCTGGGGAGCGCTGGTGGGGTTAGCAAATGGTCGGATGGCAGGGGAAGATGTTGTTGGGTGTGTCCATACCTACGGTAGGTCTAACGTTTTTTAGTTGGTGGGGATCCACCCTACTGAGGTTGCAGTGTCCTTCCTGTTCATCTGTGTTGTGGTGCCTAATTTGCGGATAGGATAGGCACCTCACGCTTTGCGCAAAAGAGAAATTAGAAAGATTGGTCAAGGGTTATAATATTCTGATGGGGGTGGTCTCCTCTTCCCCCAAGGTAAGAGTTGCCCCTGGTCTTTATCATTAATCATGCAGTCCTATTATCACCCACATTGTGATAAAAATGAATGGGTTGGTCCCCAAATAGGTCTGCTGGTTCTTTCCATTGAGAAGTTTGAGACAGTCGTGCCAAGAAGACACTGTTGGGGGATACATGCCTAACCAGCATGTATTGGGTTTATGTGGCAAGACTTGAGGGGGTGCAGGGGTAGCTTCTGTGAGAAGACACCAGGAGCTGCTCCCATGTTGGACAGAGCCAGTTTCAGCTGGCTCCAAGACAGACCCACTGTTGGCCAAAGCTGAGTCCATCAGTGACCTTGATAGGACCTCTGTGATAAAATATTTAAGAAAAGGTAAAAACCGCTGCACAGAAACTGTGAGAGAGGAGTAAGACAATGTGAGAGAAACAACCCTGCAGACACCAAGGTCAGTGAAGAACGAGGGGGAGGAGGTGCTCCAGGCACCAGAGCAGAGATTCCCCTGCAGCCTATGGAGAAGACGACAGTGATGCAGATTGTCCCCCTGCAACCCATGAAGGACAATGCTGGAGCAGCCATACACACTGGAACATGTGGAGGTGGCCTGAAGGAAGATGTAGCCCATGGAGAGCCCATGCTGAAGTAGGCTCCTGGCAGGAACTGAGGCCATGGAGAGGAGCCCACGCATGATTACGTTTTCTGGCAGGACCTGTGGCGGACCCACACTGTGGCAGTCTGTTCCTGAAGGCTGCACCCCATGGAAAGGACCCACACTGGAGCAGTTTGTGAAGAACTGTAGCCCGTGGGAAGAGCCTACATTGAGTTTGTGAAGGACTGTCCCCCATGGGAGAGACCTCTCACTGCAGCAGGGGAAGAGCGTGAGGAGTAAGGAGCAGCAGAAACAAAATAAAAAGAACCCCCATTCCCCATCCCCCTGCACTGCTCCAGGGAAGGAGGTAGAAGAGTTGGGAGTGAAGGTGAGCCTGGGAAGCAGGGAGAGGTGGGGAGAAGATGCTTCTAGTTTGGTTTTATTTCTCACTACCCTACTCTGTTATTAATTGGCAAAAATTTAAATTAATTTCCTCAAGTTGAGTCTGATTTGCCCCTGATGGCAATTGGTAAGTGACATCCCTGTCCTTATATCAACCCATGAGCTCTTCGTAGTATTTTCTCCCCCTGTCCTGTTGAGGAGAGGGAGTGACAGAGCAGCTTCATGGGCCCTTGGCAGCCAGCCAAGGTCAACTGTCATGACAGGGTCCCACACAACAGTAGGTACGGACATGCCTGTGGGCAGAAAAGGGTTAATAAGAATATAAGTGTTACAAAGCCATCAGTATTTTCATCATACTCATCTTTCTCCTTCATCCCACCAAGGCAGAGCTGTCGAGTCTCTTATAAGGTTTTCAGCTCCGCTATGGTTGCCCGCTAGTGTATTAAAGTTCAGAGGATGCAAAATGGAGGTGAGAGTATCTTGAAGGAAGAAATTGGTTAAAGTTACAAGAATTATATCTGTCCTTCTTAATGTGTCCGGCATGTATTTACATTTGGGTGGCACATCGATGTGTTACTTGGGAAGTTATTTGATCGCCAGCAGTTTATAAAAGATCTTCACAATGATAGTTATGTTGTCAGGCTAAGGATGATATTGAAACAAAAAACTTCGTCACCAGAGCCTTTGTATCTTAAAACCAGATTCCTTTTCTAAAGAAGTTCTCAATTTCTCTGCTCCATGCCTTGCCCCAAAAGGAAAGCAGCTGCGCCACCATCCCACAGAGGCTGGATACAGCCAGTCAGAATGAAAATAACGGCAGCTGTTCTGAATGTTGCGGGTCTGCCAGCAAGATCCCCAGGGGGAGACCACAAAGCCCACCAGAGAGCGGATCAGTGCATTGCATCTGTTGCTCTTACAGAAATAAAAATACTCCACTGATCTTCCATTCCCACAGGTGGTCCTGTCCTTGGATGCCAGAATGCCTCACAGTACAGAGATGAGAGTGAGTCTGAGCTGGCAAGTATCTTTGGGCAAGGAACCTACCCAAAGTTTATGCACAGAACAAAAGCTGAATAAACCAGCCCTCCCATGTCCAAATAACTTCAGGGCACAGACAAGATGTGTCTAAGTGAAATCTTTCAGATTTTAAGTCAAAGACCATCCGATCCAAGAGGTCATTGCTTGATGCAACAGCACAGACTAATGCCAGAAGTCCCAAGCGCTTACAGCCAACGCTCCCCTCGGAGCGCATGGGAAGCTAACCTCCTCCTGTGCAGCACCCACTCTATTTCCTGTTACCGTGGAAACACAAGATTATTCAGCACATCATTGTTGTTCCTATCTGACCTCTTTGCTGAGAATAAGGAGTTTTTTCTACACGATTTCTTAGGAAGAAACTTCCACAAACATGTAACATTCTGGAAATCATAATTCGGATGCGAAAGACACAGCTCATTAATTTACACAACTAAAATGAATCGGGATTCTATGGAAAGTCATTGAAGATAATTTGTTGACAAAGGATATTGTTTATAATGACTTCTTACTAAATAGTCTTGTTTGTTCCTTAATGTATATGAATTATGGGAAGTTAATGACTTAGTAATAAAAGAGGGTCATGACATACTGGCAGCATGCAGGAGCAGAGCTTTAGTTGTAAAAATTATTTATATTTTTGATAATATCACTAAGAAAATTTCATCTTTTTTTCTGTAGGTTATGAACTGGGTTTTTAGAAGAACATTTTTTGTGATAATTATCTCATTGTATTTACTATCAGATCTGGCTACAACCTGGAGTTCGCATTCCCTGAAAGTTTAAAATATTTTGGAAAGAAAAACAAGGCTTCTCATGAAAACTAGAACTTCGGAGCTTTTTCTGTTAAAAGGAAATGTCACCCAACTTATTTTTACTACAATAAAAAAAAATCACCATTTTTGTTAATTTTTCTATAGTTGAAGCAACCAGATATCCAGACCCCAAGAAGTCCCCTGCTGAAGTTCAGAAATCCTTAGAGCACCTAATCCTTAGACCTTAGAGCACCTGCCAAAGCAGTGAGGGCTACGAGCATGAAAACCTTCCTGGCCCTGGCTCCCAGCAGCTAGTTATGTGAAACTAGGACAGAGTATGTCAGCAATTGGGCTGTTTATTGTAGAACTGTACATACCCAGTTTGGCCAGTTGCAAGAAATTTGAGGAATATAGACAGCTGCCTACCTCTGTAAGCTGTAGAGATACCAAATGTCATGCAGAGTTCCTTTCAGCACTTATTACCTGAGGTTTCAGGCTTGTTTCTTTCACCATGAAAATATAAACTCAACACAACCTTTTTTCTTTTCCCTCACTAACCAAAACTCCTCTGTTTATGGAAAACCTTCTTGCAGCTCTCCACATGATTTCCTGCAAGTCTCCTTGGGAGATAAGCTGTTCCAGGAACCAAGATTTTCTTGCTAATCCATCTAAAATGAGGTGTTTGTTCACATCCGCAGTCACCATGTCTGCTCCTCTTGCATAACACAGTCTTGGTGTATCGATTGCTCACCTTTCTGTTGTCCCCCAGGTCAAGCCCCTTATTTCTGTAGGATTCTATGTGGAAAATGACCTGTATGTAACTATGCCCTGTTGCAAACCCAGGCAGGTCTTCATCAGGGCTACTTCACAGATTTGAGAGGTCTTTGTGTACAACAATTCGGCCTGCCAGGTGCCAATAAGAAGCACCAGTTGCTGGGAAGAGGCAGGAGAAGCCCTACCCATCTGCTTTCCCTGTAGGATGTAGGTGGTATAATACGGGCAACCCACTACTACACAGGAATTCAGTGCTCAATGGTGGAATATCTTCACATTAGGCAAACATTTTTTAAAGCCATTTATCTTTTGGATTTTGGGTCCATGGATGACTTCTGGGAGGCAGCTCTCTGAAGTACTGGAGAACAAGCTCCCCCAGGGCCCCTGTGAGAAGGTTAATCCACAGCTAATCAATGCCTACACTAGAAATATGAGTCCTCAGCATGGATTCAGCCAGAAATGGAGGTCAGTTCATGTCTGGTTTTTTATCCAAATGTGTTTGATTAGAAATGTCTCTGTTCCACCTCATTTCCATGGCCAGCAGCAGAACTTACAGCCTCCTAGCAGCTTCTGAAGATCTCAGTGCCTTCAAGAGCTGCAGGTTTCAAGCCCTTCTGCCTGATTGCTCTCAGAGTCCATGACCACAGGTCAAACTGTTCCTAGAGTTATGGTCTACAGCTAAAAGCCTGCAGAAGCAAGCTTGTCCGAGACCTCCCACATTAGCAGTGAAGAACGTATGACATGAGCAGGTACATCTCTCTGCTCTCCTCTCACCAAGTCACAGCCTCACATGCTGGAGTCCAACAGCCATCCTAACTACCTGTGGCTCCCAGACACAGCAGTCCAGGACTGAGGCTCTAGGGAAAGACCCAAATATTGGAAGCTTCCTAGATACTCTGAAACTAATTGAAATGCAAAGGCCACTCTGTCAGTCAGTTCTGTAGCAGAACGATTGCTTTTGGACAATGGATAAATTTTGGGGGGAAATCCCATAAGAAATTGTGTCCTCTAGCTTTGTTTGGTTTGTTATTGTTAGCCATTGATCTACACAAAGCACTATTCTCCAAGAAATAATCTTACCAACACATCAGAAGCAATCAGCTTTCACTATCTGGGACGGACAGCTTGGAGTAATTTTGGATTTTCCCAGAAAACAGCCTGATGTTCAGCAGCTACCAAGAGGGCAAACAGATCATGAGGAGTTATTATCAAAAGAACAGAGCACAAAACAGGAAATGTTATTACACTGATGTGACACATCCGTATCTTGAGCACTGTATGTAATTCTGGTTGCCAGTGACAAAAAGGATATAATAGCATGCAAAAAGTTACTAAAAAGAGCAGTAAGGATCTCAGAGGTATACAGGGCTTTTGCTACAAAGATAAACCACATTGACTGGCACTCTGCAGCTGAGAAAAAGGGGGACTTTCAGCACAAGATAAAATTACACAGGGAATGATTTTTCAGTACCTCTCATGATAAAAGAAATAGGAAAATGACCAAGCACATGGTTAAAGCAGAGAATGGTACTCTTTCACATAAATAAAACCAGAAACTAATTGTTGCATGAAGTTGTCATAAGTAGATGCACAGTTGGGTTCCAAAGACATGACTCGAATTTAAGAAGGAGAGATACACTGATCACCATTTAAGATGCTGTTGGAAAAGTTACTTTAGACCGAGGATGTCCATCACACATGACTGACACTGGCAGGGTTCATCGTCCTCTCCTTTGCCTGTTTTTGATAGCTTGTGTTTTGGTTAGCAACGAGATAAAGACCTGGAGATTGGGTGTGGGTGAGATTGTGTGAACTGGTTATGATAGTTCTTATTTTCTTACATCAATAAGGAAACAGAAGAAACACAAAAGTAGAGGTAATTCTTATTTGAGTTTAAAGTCTTTTTTTTTTTTTCCGTTATTTCATTTTGTCTCACAAATACTGTGATTACTAATTCTGCTAAGAGCCAAAAGAGCAATTTTCCTTCCCCGAAACAAGGAACTCCTGCAGAGCCTGGAGATCTGTTCCTGTAAGGTCTCAAGTTGTGCTTTTTGAAAAGGCTCATTCCTTTCCTCCCCTTTGTTCTTGCTTTGGAGCAGAAAAATCTGCTGAAAAAAAAGAAGCTCACAATAATAAATTTCCATTCTACGATGTGGCTCAGAAATGCAGAGAAATGTAGATATGTGGAAAAATGCTCCTCTACAGAGAAGCCAATGAAACTGATGGATTTTGAGCATTGAGAAGAAATGTAAGGCAGTAAGTTTTTGCATTTCTAAGCAAAGAAACCCATTATTTTATGCCAAGAGATGGTTTGTGGTTCCAAATCCCAGTTTCAGTGACATGTCAAAGCCCTTTTGGGAAACAGACTTTCTGGCACAGTGTCTTCTCTGGTGTTTCTTATTGGCCACTTAAGTACCACAGCACTGAGCTCTGTTGAAACCTCACCTATTTTGCTCTCCTGTGCTAGGTATTAGGGCCCGCGGGCATTCTGCTCAGCAGCACATGAGCTGCAGTTCTGGAGCCACGCTCCTCCATTATAGGCATTGCCTCACTGACCACCACTCCACCTTTTTTTTCTTTTTTTTTAACTGCTCACTCAGTGCTATGTGAGTGCAATAGGAAATGAAACCTATCTTGTGTTCAAATTGCCATTGAACTATTAAGCAAACAATGTTCCACAGAGGTAAGGGCTGCTGACACATTACACAGCTTGGCAGGGCCACCACATCAACTTCACACTCCATCTGCATTAAAGTGGTGAATCTGGGAAAAAACACGCATACAAACCCAGCTGCTTTAGGCACTTCTGGGCCCTTCCTTTGCCAGGGCAACTACACCTTAGTGTCAAAGATAAACCATATTCCACCTCCTTTATCTTTACAAAAGAGCAGTTGAAACAAGGAGGCCTAAAAGAAGGAAAATTCAAGGATGCTTAGTTTTATTACCTTATGTGGACCAGTTGGTATCTCTCAGGGTACATAAACTTCCCTAATGCAGAAGTAGAAGTAAGTAATAAAAATTATAAAAAAATATTGAAAATGCATGTGAGTTCAGTGAATATCTGTCCTGCAAAGACTGACAAATCATGGCATGTAAGCCCTCATGTACTCTTGATTCCACAGAGCCAGCGCGCACCATGTACTGGACTCCCAAGCAGGTGCCAGCCACCCTGCATGGTTCGTTCAGATAATTGCATGAGTGAGTGCTGCAGCCTGTGTCCAGCTTATCAATTAGCTCAGTAATGATCTTGAGGCTCTTGTGTCTTGAATGAATTGTCTGACACCCTCAGGTGACGTTACATACGCACACACTACGTAACACGCTGATCATAGGCTAGGCCACCGAGCAGAGGATGCTGTCTGGCCAACTCCATACTGCCTCAGCAGCCTCACTGCAATTGTGCCCACACTGTTGTGGATGTGATAGGACAGGTGGGTGATATGGAGATGATTGGGTCAGACATTGCACATCCAGACAGTAATAAGATTTGCTATTTTCTTACTTTAAAGAAGTTGCAGACTAGCAGGAGGCTTCTTTCCTGGTATTCCTTTTCATTACCCACGAATAGGGTTATTTTGGTGCATTACAAAGGATAGAGTCAGTTTGCTGTTCCCAAAGGCCGTTCAAGCCCAGACAACATAGACATGGCCACAAATTGTCTATCATTCAGGCTCCAGCTGTCCTGTGTTTCTAGCTATATATTGCCCAAGGTGGGATTTAGAATATAGGACTGACCCACACCTCAGGGAAAAATCCCATACATCTGATGTCCAGCACTGCCTGAATTCATTCAAGGTCTCTTCTGTGCCTAAGATAGGCACTTTACACACTCAGAACCCTGTCCTCTGGAAAGGACAAGGATTTCTCTCCAACGTAAAAACATTTACAACTCAGACTGAGAACAATCCACAATGCCCAGGCAAGGCTTTCAGGCAGAACACTTATCCAGAAACCAGAAGACCCAGCTTCTAAGGTCTCTAGAGGCTTCTACATCATGGGAAGAACCCTTCACTCTGCCCGTTGGAACCAGCATGCTATACGTTGGGGTTTATAAATCATGTGGAAGACAGAGAAAAGCCAAGAGTGAATTTGAATCTAGCCACGTGGGGGATGGACATTAATAAGAAATTTATATTCTGGGGCTCTGACTCCTCTTAAGTGGGTTGAGCTCCCTCACATTTGCTTTCAACAAGCAAAACTGCACTACCAGGTACAAGTTGACCCAGGTATCTCAGAAGAAGCAGAAAGTGTCCTAGGAGAAGTTGAGGGAGAACATCCTCTTTCAGGGCAAGAGAGCTCACCAGTTTCCCAATGACTGCTCTAACCACAAGGCTAGTACGAGAATAAAGAACTGAGCGGGGGTGCACCATGCATTCAGATTTTTTGTATCATCAGAGCTGTTTCTGTTCTGTTACTATCTATTCTCAGAAGACATATAGCCAGTTTACATCATGGCTGGGGGTGGAAGTAGGCATTTCCTATTAGCTCTCTCTACAGTCAACAGCAAGGGTCAAGAGTAGCCAATTTAGGGAGCAGAGCTCCCTCTGAAGGTCTTAGAGGTCCTCACCTTCTGCCGCTAAGAAGAGAGGCATATTAGACCATCCCTTTCCCTTTGGGGGGTGTCTAAATTCAGGCAAAGACATTGCCCATAGGTACTCACATTGCTAGCTCTGCAGAATATCACAAACACAATGCTACATTCACACAAATTAATTTATCCTAATTTGCTCAGACAACCAGAAGTTTTCTGAATGACAGTGCTTGTGTGGAGAGCTCTTTCTACAGACTTTGTTCCTGCTGCTATCACAAAGCTTATTGATACATCAAAGTCAGCGTAAAGTTTCTGATAAGTTGGTTTTCTGCCCCAGCAAAACCTCAAGTGTCAGATCTGACCTTTGGGTAGCCACAAAGTTTGACTTTTAAGAGCTTAGCAGAAATGGCAGTCTATCATGCAAAATAAAACCAGAAAATTGGTTTAATCTCTCTCCACATCACTAGCAAAAGCAGCCTTTTTCTACGAATTCATATGCTAAAGGATGGAAAACACAGTTGAAAAGTAGTCATAAGTAGAACGGCAACTCTGGCTGATAAGCCAGTGAAGGAAACATACATGTAAAGCAATTGCTACATTATATACTCTTTGAAAAATGGCTGGGAGATACTAAAGTCCTTGAGTTATTATTCTGTTCAGTTTGTGTTGTCTTTCTGAAGTAGTTTATTATGAAGTTTCAGAAAATACTGAATTACACCACAAGAATATGATAAGAAAATCTAAATAAAAGAAAAACTAATTCTCTGTAACCACTTAAAATCTAGATGGAAACTACATACACTTAGCAAAAGAAATTAAAATTAACAAAATTGTGGCATGTTTTCCAGCATATTCATCACAACAGAAGATTAGCATATCAACCCAGTTTAACAACACACAACTACTTTTTCAAGAAACAGCATGAGGAAAGGGGGTACATATCTCTGGTCTGCAGATTTCAGAAGAAGAAACTTTTAAATGCACAACTAAGTACTGTAATAAATATTACTATAACCTCTTCTAGCCAGCATAAAGAGGAATGAGATTATGTGCAAAAAAACCCCTGGGATAGTACACTTCAGTGGGCATACCTTTCAGTTATGTTTCCTTTCAGTCAATCAGTCAACCAATCAATCATCTTCCCACCTGTACCCATTTTTCTCATCAGCTTCACCTCTAACTCCTTACTGGAAATTCCATTTGCCAGTAAATATTGCCTGTGTTCCAGCTGAAGTGGAAACGAGTAATTCTGATTATCTTCTTTTTTTTTATTTTCCTTTTTTTCCTTTTTGTTGTTGATGTTGCTCTTTTGAGCTGGAGAACAGAAAGCCTAGAATGGAAATCCTACCATTAAATAACATCTGCCCATCATTGTTATGGACAATTCCACCCACCGTCAAAGCTAAAAGGGTGGAATTTAAGGAGATTGTAAGTAGCATTTACCATAACTATTCAGAGGCTCATATGGACTCCAGGAGAAGTTCAATTCCAAATACACTGTTATAACTGCATTTAGGTCTAGTCCATGCATCTCCCTGTACCACGCTAGCAGAAAAATCTGTGAGGTTACAGGTACAGGGGTTTACTACCTCCTAATTTTTCTGTTTTGGTCATTTAAGTCAAACAATGACTGGAAAGAAGGAGCTAACTTCTTCTGACTGAAATTCTGGGTAAATTAATGAGAAGGAAGACACGCCCAGAAGTTTCAGTCAAAATGTAATATCCAATAGGGAGTAGTAAAAGTATCCTCTGCATCAAGACAAAAAAAAATATTTATGTTCCAAAGATTAAAGCAATAGAATAGCGATAACAAAAGAAGTAGAACCTGCTCTAGCAAAATGTTTCCAGGTGGTTTTCACCAACAGAGTCCCTTCAGATGGTCCATTAAAGCTTAAAAAGACAAAGAATACTGCAACTAACAATGGACATACCAGATCTTGAACCAAGATACAGCTAGTTGGGGTTGCTGAAATCATGGCAAAATGACAAATTCTCAGAAGGGTAAAAAGCAACTGTGGAACCTGTTGAAGCACCATAATGGACAATGATGACAAACTTTGTTGACACAAAGGAACAGGCAGTGATAGACAAAAGAAGTAGACAATGATGAATTTCAGAGTCTACAATTCAGACAAGATAATTCCTTCCAAGACTTGCCATTCACGGAATTGAAGCATCAATAAATGACATGAAAAAAGATGTGAAAGAATGCTTGTCAACGGCAGTGGTAGCAAACTGATGGAATAGCTCCATCCCTATACTGCTTTTATAGTTCAAGTCACAGAAACATGACAACAGCTGTGCTGCTTCAGACAATCTAGCTCAGTACTTCTGTAGTAAGTACTATTAAGAAAAATAAAGAGTAAGATCATATCCAACATACACCACAACTCCAACTCAGTACTCTCCTAGCTTCCAATTGCTCTCAGCACCAGGAATTTCCTGAGCCTGTTATGTTTTGTCTGTTTATTCACCTCCTATTGGACCTCTCTTCCAATATGGTCTCCTCAGGAACCCGTGTGGACTTCCTACTTCCGCAGTGTCCTCTGGCAAGGAGTTACATAGGGCTGCTATCTCTTTCCTGAAGATCCACCATCTTTTTCTTGTTAATGTGCTGGATGTCCAGCACTGAGATTGCGCTGCAGTTTGATAAAGGAATAGGTAAAACCATAAGAAAAGCTGTATTGGTTGCAGAAAAAAACCCTCATCAGAAGCTGGTGTCTCTGAGTAAGCTGCTTACTGTGAGATACGACCTTTTTCACTCAACCCCTTTGACCAGGGCAACTGAAAGTCTATCAGACACAATGCGCAAAAAAAAAATCCTTAAAACCCAAACACGTGGCCGGAGAAGAGAGATACTATCTCAGTATGTTCCTGGCACGGTACTGCAGTCTACAGAGGGGGCTCCAAAGGACCATACTCGAGTGTTGGAAATGATACAGCCACAAGAACACAAGACCATCAAACAGCTGCTTAACCTTACCAAGGCTGTATTTTAGGAGCAATGCCTCTCATGCAATCCTAATCATCCACCCTTGCCTTCCCTGCCTCTCCTGTGCCAGAAAAGAATCTTTGGTGCTCCTTGATGACAGACAGTTCAGAAAACAGATCTACCTAAGAAAAAAATTGGCCAAGAGGAACAACAAAAGCACAGTTATTTTTCAGCCAGTTTGGTTCTTGGGCAGGTTTCATGGACAGGCAGCTGCGCTGGCACAGTAGAAAGGACAGCCTTGGAGCGGGTGTGGGCAGAGAGAGGGAGCAGGACAGTCCCAGCTAGTGAGGACAGGGAATAATCACCTGTCAGACCATGCCAGAAGAACAGTGAAGTGTCACAACACTCCTGATACCCAGCTGCACTGGATGGCAGCACCAGCATGACGCTCAAAGGACATTTCTCTGGTAACTCACCAGGGTTTGCTAACCAAGAACCAACAAAGAATGCTGTTGACTTCAAGATAAAAGTTGACTGTTTTCATACCTCCCAGGCTCCAAAGTCACCTTAATATGGAAAGACAGTTCTATTGTTTTTTTCTGGGGGAGGATGTGGTTGTGTTATGCAATAACAACAGACCAACTTAGCATTATTATATCTCTGCTCTGTGTGGTTTTCAAGGCTTACAGAACAGTGTTTGCGTTCTGATGCTTCACCCTGGGGACTGACTCTCCCACCAACAGCAACAGACTTTGCAGGAAGCACAAAAACCTCTTTTTCGCTCTCAAGAGAGAAAGTCAACAGCCTGCCCGAGTCTAAATATTTGCTGAGTAAGCATGATAAAAGCATCTCACTGTAAATACACAACTTCATTTGACACCTATTGCTACAGGCAGTGGCAAAATGCCATGAAATACTGGAGCAACACTGGCCAAACAAACTACACAAAACCCAGCAGGTTTCACATGGGTTTCTGTTTGTTGCTACAGAGAGGAAAAGGAAGCAAAATACTAAAGAAGCTTCAGGGTTCAGACACCAGAATGTTATCCCGATCCCAGGGTTTCAGTGGAGCTTAGATGTCCCATCTTGAGTGCTGGAGATAAAATCCGTGTAGTCTGAATTAGCCATGGTCCACCAACTGCAAACATGCATAGCTCCCTGCTGACATTTGTAGGCAAACAGGCAGGAGATCAAAGCACATTGAGAGCTCAGAGCATCCCAAGACCTCTAGGACTGCTTATATGACAATGTCACTTCCTTTTGTTCAACCACCACTGTGTTCTGAAGCCTGTGACACTAAACCACCGCAGCTAGTCGCAGCTAGTGAGGACAAAACCCATTAGCCTGCCAGCAGAAGGTGTTTCTGCAACCAGCGCTGCAGCTTGGTGAGGCTGGATCAAGCAAGAGGAGAGAGGCTTCACGGGGGAGCACCTCTGGTCTACAGGAAGGGCTTTTTTTAGGGGCCTGCTTGCTGTTGGCTCCACTCCTTGGTCTTGAGGGAGTGGATGAGGAAGGACTAAGGATGGCAGGCCCAGAATCTGACCTGAGGCACTGCATGAGCAGCCTATAGGATGGTCACAGCACAGAAGTGACACAGCCACGCTAGCCTGAGCTGACAGCAAGAAGAGGAGCAGCTGGAGCTGGCACCCTTGGGAGGCTGTCCATGCAGGTGCAGCACCAGAGCAAGGGTGGCTTTCGCTTGGACACCCACCTGAGCCCTCAGAAACGTCACTCTTTTCCCATGACAGAGCATCCTGCCAGAAGCTGGAGCGCACTGAGGCTGGGCAGTGAGGTGAGACGACAACTGGAGAGCCAGCCCAGCATCTTGGGGCAGCTGTTGAGGTATCAGTCAGATTTTCAGCAGCTCCTTTCACCACAGTTGAAGACAGAACGCCTGGCTCAGTCAGCTGCTGGCCTGACTCTGCAGAGCATTTCTTGTGTTCTTCTCCAGCATTTGTTGTTTCTCTCCTTTCCCAGCAGCCCTCGTAAGTAAACTGAGTCCTTTGGCTGTGAGACAGCTCTTGGCCCGAGGAATTGGTCGGCTGGAGCTGTTGCAGACAGTACATCTCCCTCCAGCCCTTACAATCCCCTAGCCGGAGGAACATGCAGACTTGCAGCATCTGCAACCAAACTTCATCGCATGTCAAAAGCCTTGTTTTCCTCCCCGAGGCATTTAGGATCACCTGCAGGGGGGTACATCCTGCACTCCATTATGAAATACAGATGCAGGTTTTCAGTGTAGGTGAAAAATAACTGCTTCCACAGCTCCCCTCAAAATGCTCTGTACTCACTGCTTGAAAATATTTTGCTGACAAAAAACCAGGAGCCTTTAGCGGCAGAAAAAAATCTGCTCCGCATCTAAGACAAGCAAATTTCCACAACCTCAAGTCTTGTGAGGAACATGGTGATCCAGGAGGTGGCCTCGCTGAGGAAATCCAAAGAAGATCATCAGGCTGATTGGAGTTATCTTCAAAGAGAAAAGCCAAGAGCAGTGAAATATGCCCATAGTAAGTAAACTTGTGGTTAGAGAGCGGTAAATACAAAGATAAAATGGCACTTTGCTGCTTCACATGTCCCACGAGTAGCTCAAAATGCTACATGTGATCTTAATCAGTAATTATGTAGGGTGCTGCTGGCTTTATTGCTCCTCACCTCCTCCCTTCTTCTCCCCCAGGCAAGGACACAGACATTTATAATACTGCCAGATCTAGGCCAAACTGGCTAAATGCTTTTAAAGCATTACAAGGGTGGGGTTTTTTTCCAGTTAGCCTCTGAGATGGTCTTTAGCTGCCAAAGAAGAAGTCACACAGTTATTTTTTAAATAGCATGTTTTCTTACGCAAAATATGCACTTTGATTTAACCCCCATTACGATATGGCCAAGAATTCTCATTTTATTTCCTGTGAAAGACCATCTCATACTATCCACCAGGACCCTAATCCGTAAATGGAAATAGCCGCTACCCTGTATTATTTGCATCCTTGAGAGAAATGTATGGAGTCACTCCCGTCTCAAGCACTCTAGCCCAATTCCAGCTGGGACCTGTTGTAACTCGCAAGTGCAGGCGTTTGAGTAAGGTTGTTGGGTTTTGTGAGAAGCAGCTGTGTGCCACTGAGTATGAGGTGAGCAAGAGGCAGCCTCTTTTGGTGGGTTTCCGAGGAAGAGAGAGATGGACTGAAGAAGAGAAACAAGCGCATGGTCTGACTCCCAGATTCCTGGAGCCCCACCAAACCCACTGAACCCCTCTCTCCCGTAACTCCCAGCCTCCCCCAGGATACCAGTGACTGCTCATAACCTCCCCACAGCTGGAGTAGAAAATTTCAGGTTTGGCAGCACTGTACACTTGAGGGCCACATGAAGAACACCTGGGGCTGCTCTTGGACCCTTCAGTCATCAGATGACCTTCAAGTATCCCAATACTAATATAACACTTTAAGAATTGCCATCTGAGTGCTCGCTACAAAATCCAGCTACTGCTGAGAGCTCCTTGGATTGATGATAGCATTGTGAACCACTCCGCCCCAGCCATCCTGTGCTAATTGCTTTAATCACTTTCTACAAAGTCTTACCTTCACCATTAGTTCTAGAACTCAGAATCATTTTGCCTGAGCCATGGCAGGATTTTTTATTTGGCTGTATTTACTATTAACTTTAATAGTAATAATATTATTAATATTAATAATATTATTGTTAAGACAGGCATTAATCAAAGTACAAAATTTTGCTCCACAGAGATTTTGGCAAAGGTTCTAGATAGGCTTTGAAACCATCCAATCACTTCCATTTTGCAAACTCTTTTCCAACTTACAAGCCATATGGCTGTAGATTAATTAAAAAATAAATGAAAAAAAGAGTAAGAGCAAAAAAAAAGGCTACATACCAGCAAGGAAAAGAGGGTTTAGAGGGTTTGCAAGGTCCCTTGGGGCGTGGGCGCACCACCTAAGGCAAGGATTGGGGACTGATCTTTTCAGGTAGCAGAGACACTGCCTGTGAAACTGGACTCCCAAATCATCAGAGCCAGGGACAACTGGCCAGTGGTTTCTGTGGTCAGGATTGTTGTGACATTTGGTTTCAGATGGTCTTCATGATGCTCTTCTCTGATGGCAGCCCTGAAGCAATTCTTCTCCAGGACTACTGAATCTTGCCTACTGTCCATCTGCAGACTGGGGTCTTACAAACACTTCAGCGTCCCAGATTCCAAGATTTTCTCACCGTGTGACCATTGGATCCATTTGTCCCTGGCTCAGTGGGCTAGATAGTTAAATTAGGCACAAATTCTCCGTACTTCACCATGTCAAGTGAGCTGTAGAAGTCTCAATTGCCTGGGGACCACACGCTTGGTCCTCCAGGCATTTCGCACAGCTGATCTGCTGGAATGCAGATCCCAGAAGAAGTGGTCTCCATTCATAGTCTTTTTCTTGGAATAATCAATGGGAAGTGTTGCTTAACATAAAGCCGGCAGATCTAATTGGCATATGCTGGAGGCCGATGTAGAAACACAGCTCAACAGAGGACAACTCCTCCCCATTTCCCAATTAATTCTGAGGCACTGAATTAACAGATGTACAGACTCAAAGGCCAAAAATCTCATTTTCCACTAAATTCCCTGCTAGTTCCTATAAAGGATGGGGAAGGCACTAAAAATAATAATTACAGTATAATTCAGTACAGCAACTGTCAGAGTATCTTCTTTTTTTGACTCCCTCTTGGTGGGTTGTTTTTGTTTTTGGTTTTTTTTTTTTTAGTGTTGCGGCTTGGCATTATTAGCAACAGAACTTCATTATGATCTTCCGTAAACAGAGTGGCTTTTTTTTTTTTTTTTTTAAAAAAAAAAGGGGGAGATCTTCAGCATTGCACAGCGCAGGGCCAGTGCGGCTCCCCGCGGCAGGGTTTCGGGATCCCCAGAGTGGCGCCCGATGGCACATGTCACTACTCCCTCCCCAAGCCTCGCCCTGGCACCCCTCACCCATCTTTTTCCACCCTCAGTTGTCCGCTCTCTTGGACGTGATCCTTTCCTCTGTCATAAGCCAGTTCACCTCCTAATTTAGGTACCCACCTAACTACGTGGCCCAACCCTCCAAAAAAAGTCAAACACGCCAAAGTTAGTGGTTTTTAAAAAATGACAGCAGCCGGTGCTGGCACATCCTTGGCTCATTTAAATACATACGTGTACCAAGCCATGCAGATCTAGGCTGAGGAGACATATTTCTATGAAAAACTTGGCTTTTCTTGCAGAAGTCGGCATGTGGTCTATTCTCTTCAGTCTCTGAGGAGAATCAAGCCCCTTTTACTCTAAAAATACAGGAATTGGAGCCAGATATCAAGCAGAACCAGATGTCACGACCCAGAAGAGAGCGTACACAGATGGTAGGGGGACATATGGCACACAAGTTCTTTCCCACTGTGAGTGTCCCTGTGGAGAGAGCTCTTTAGCTTTTTCACTATTTGTTCCTGTGGACAATATGTAGGGGAGTTAACTGCCAATTTTTTTTTTTTTCCTGTTTTAAAGGGACAGATGCATCTTATTTTTTGTGACTCCCAAATACCTTGGTTACTCGCTATTTCAGAAGTGGGAGAATTTATAACCTCCTTTACCTGTGTGTAGCTTCTTTAGACCTACAGAGATGTGTTTGTCCTGCCACTTCTCCTATGCTCCATTTGAAATTTGTGGTTGTGACACACCTTACCCAGAAAATACAGACCTAGTCGATACAGTCTGAGTGTGCTTCCCTAGGAGCGAGGGGCAGAATAAAAGTAGATAGCTCAAATTTCTTTCCAAATCCATCTGCTTGTCCAAGTCATCCACTTCCATGGCAGAGAAGAAATAGTTATGCATATTTGAAAAATAGAAAACAAACAAAGACTATGGGTATTAGAAAAAATGTGCTCAAAGAGAGAAAAAATATTTTCTTAAGGACTTGAACGTGGCCCTTCCCATCTTTCAGGGAATTTGTGTATATTCACAGTAAATAAACTGAGCAAGAAAGAGCAAAAGATGAAAATCAGCATTTGAGACTGAAGGAGAGATGAGGCAGCACTGGGGTGTGTTACCATAGACAATGCAGCAAAAGGAAGCACTCCCTTGATACATATTGCTGGTGAGATAAGGGAGAGAGAGAACGCAGACTTTAATAATTACCAACAGAAATAAAGCCCATCAGGGAAACTGCTTAGTGCAAAACAAAACAAACAAAAAAAAAATCTAATGACACAGTGTTCAAAATTCCCCTTCTACTACAGTCACTGGTCTGCTCAAAAAAAAATATAAGGCAAGATCGAATGAGTGGCTGGGGGCAAAACTGAAACAGAAAAAGGATTTACACATCTAAGTCACCTGATCTGGAGCAGCAATTCAAAACCAACCTTTCCAGAGCAGGAAATTCACCTTAATGACTTGGTGAGCTTTCCACCTTTCTTCAGGGTGAAATACCAACTCCTGATATCACCGCCATTGCCAAGCAGAGCTTCAGCTCCAGCTGCAATGCCGCAGTGACCTGAGTGCTCTCTCAGGGGAAGTCACACATGAGCTGTACTTTTTAACCATGCCCTTGATGCCCAGCAGACATGAGACTCCTTTTTTCAATCGTTTTCAACACGGGAAGCAATCTGAGAGTGGGCTGAGGACACAAGTGGTATGTACTACTTTATAGCTCACTTTTAGTGGCTAGTATTAAGTTTGTCTCAACAAACGCATCAGGTCCGGGTTAATATTATCCCATCTTAAAAGAGAACAAGCATACACATCAAGTGGTGTACTCTGCCTTTACTCTCAGGAATAACGAGTGTAGGGATGAGAGGAGGAAACTATTGCTCCTGTGTTCATGCATTGTAGCGTCTATGACTAAACCAGACACCTGGGAGTACTCTGGAGTAAAGCTGCCGGCCACTGATTTCACTTACGTGTATTCTGAAGCTCTACAATGTAATACATCTTTAAGTATTTTTAGGAAGAAAAAAAGTCTTTCCTTAGCCCAGATTTTTATAAACATTAACCGTATTCTGCCTGCTTCATCTTCAAGCTAACTGCAGCTATGGAGGAGGTACAGTAGTTAAACCACTGTAGCCTCTGAACAAAAGGCAGAATAGGCTTCCCCCCTCTCGCAGAAGCTCAAGGCAGCAAGGGGAAGTGTGAAATTACATTTGCGCTTTTCTACCTACAGAGGTAAATTAAAAGGAAAAAAAAAAATAAAAACTCAGTCGGGGCTGTCCTGTCTGGGGCCATCGCATAGACTCCACGAGGTTGTAACAACTCGTTCTGCGTTTGGGCTCACAGCACATAATCTTCCACATCACATAGGCCTCTACTCGTGAATTAATATGGTCATAGATGTGTACATCAAAACATGAAACAGGTTATATCCCGGCACTAGCTGACATAAAGGCGAGAAAGCGGGATATGGGAGAGAAAGGAGGAAAGTCTCTCAGAAAAAGATGCAGTGGAATTAAAGAATCTGAGACAAGTTAATCACAAGGCAAGAAAGGGAAGGGGCAATCTAGAGTGCCAAATAAATTGACAGGAACAAGCCAACAGAAGTAGTATCACATAGTTATGGTTGAAAAGTAAAAACTGGTGCAGAGAATGCTTTCAATGTATCTTACACCACATAACATTCAAACTGTTTTCTCTGTCAGCACAGATATACAATAAACTGAAATATATCTACCACATTGTGGTGAACAAATACTTTTTCACGGATTACATTGCATTTGGCTTTTCCTTCTGAAGCTACCAAGTTTCCAGAAGCAGGCCTCTAGCCAACTAATTGTTGTTTTGTTTGGTTTTGTTTTTTTTTTTTTTTTTTTTAAATAAAGAGCAATCAGCACATCTGCTTCTATGGGAATTCTTTTATTGTACCACAAAAAAAATAGTGTTTTCCTACATGACTTGCAAAAAAATAAAAAAGTTTCCAAGGGGAGAAAACAGAGACAAAATTCAGTTTCAAAATAAACTCCCATGATAAAAGGATAAGCCACTTTGTGTCATGCTACATTCAAGTAGTTAGCTAACAATTAACCGCGATAACTGAAACCTTTCTCCCACACTCATTTTCACACAAGAAAACTAAAATGCCTAAATAATCATACTAAATGTGGTTGTTTAAAAGAAAGTATCAAGTAGATAAATGCCGATTCACAATCACCTGTCTTCACTTAAGAGTCTTCAGGAGTCTCATTTAGTGGGAAAATGCTTGTCTTGAATATTGCACCAAACCTCTGAAAAGCACTATGAAAAAAGCAGTGAGGAGAAATTGCGGCACATTCACAGAATAAACAAAAAATACCAGCAAAACTCTATGCAAATCAATGTACTTATCTGTAGTACTGCAAATCCTAGAGTTACTGGTATTTTTTATTTTTTAATTCACAGCATATGAAATTAGGATGTTGAAAAAAAATCTACCACAATTTCTTTATTATTTCTCTCATCCTACATGGAAATACAAGGGTTCTGTTTTTAAACACAAGTGAAAAAAATCTTTGAAGGAAAGTTTAGTTCTCAACACTTTTCTGAGCGAGTCTAAGTCTAAACCCAATGTAAAAATGTGACAGTAATGATTATCTAAACTCTCTGGGTTCCTGAATTTATTTTTTAAAGGTTTCAGCCTAAACATTATGCATTTCCAAAGAAGACTGCTTCAACATCTACTAGAATAATCGTCCCTCACCTGATGGATCTATTCTGTTCTCAGTTCTCATGGTGACATCTCAGAAGAAGTCTCTAGTCAACAGAGGCTGTGGAAAATTACACAGCTGTGAACCCCACAGCCAGGATGAGACACTGCTCATAAGGAATATTGCTAAACCTTCTCAAAGAAAAAGGTAGCATGAAATACTATTGCAAATCTTTCACTTTAAACATGTGTTCCACTCCTGGACCTTGCTTTCTCTCCCATCAATACAGCCCAACAAAGAGTATATTCTACAGCATACACACTTCTGAGAACCAGCTGAAAGGAATTCAGTGACAGGTGCTATCCTAACAATAAAGATAAAGAACCTACTTAACTTCAGAAAAGAACAAAAAAAGCAAGCAGAATTCACATTTGCATTCAGATGATGCTCTTCCAGGCTGGAGAGTGAAAACTCTGGCCACTTCAGACCACCTTGAAAAGGAAGCAGCATATCGTTTTCTCATGGTGATGCACACAGAAAAATGGATTGGGGTCCAGAAATACCAAGCTACTCCCAAGCAGGCTGATATAGCCACATGCCTCTAATTTTTTCTTTCACAAGTAGACAAGGTGTTATTTCTTGCCATTAGCACCTGGTCATGTTTCAGAACTGGTCATTTTCCACTCTCTCCAGGGTACTCAGCCCAAGTATCGTCCTTCGATAGATTCTCAGTGAATTTCTGTGCTTGTAGTTAGCACAGCTGAGACACGGAATGAAAACATCTGGTTCCAGAGTAGCAGCACAGTCTAGCAAGCTTCCAGTTTGCAAGAAATCTATTTTCAGTTTCCTGAGCATTTCAAGGGACTACGTTTAGAAACACGCCATAGACTAGATATCATGGAATTATTCAACAATTGTCTAAAAAGCCACAGATTCCATTCTATTTCTTGAACACATTTGGTACCAACTGTTCAGCTGAAATACATTTAGTGTTTTGAGGAGTTTTAAATACATCTGCTATGTCACGTATTTTCCCAACCCCTTCAAGAAGCAAGGATAAGGCCTATTGCTCAGGAGGGGACCCCAAGCTTGCACAGTGCAGATTCTTGCAGTAATGAGGAAGTCAGACAATCACAGAGAGGGAACAAGAAGAGGAACAGAATGACTAGGAAAGTGCTGACAACAGAAACAGATTTTTAACTTATCAGCTGCAGTTTCAATGTAAAAAAAATTACTTCACAGCTGCTTCTTCAGTGGACATTACATTTATGTGGACCATGACTATTTAATAGTCTACCACCATCAGCAACGTTTACTTCTCCTATCTGTGTGAGGCTAACACAACAAATTGTGTCCAAAACCCAGAACAGAAATAAAGTTGCACAGAGCTTTTGTTTGAGGGTGCAATTTGGGAGAATATATGAGTAGCTTTTACTCCTCGAAGAAAATATTTACTTTGTAATATAAAGAATTTGTGTAAAAAAGACCACATTTCAGAAGTACCTTCTCAGTACTATTTTAGTAAGTGCATCCTAACTTCCCCTTGCTGCAGAATTGTTCAAAGTTAGGGGCAATAAATACACTCCAGAATAAGATACGTTCTTCCTGGATGGCATTTGATAGCGCACATTTTTCCAGAATCTTGTATTTGCTGAACAAGATTTCTCTGAGAAGTCCCCTTTCCATTGGATAGCTCCATGTTTTTGCTTAATGTATCTGATTGATTCTGGCATGCTTGCGTAGTCCTGTATTTCATCCATTTCTATAAGAATCACTTGAATCCCATCACGGATGAGAGCATTATACATAGCTAGCTGTTGTACAGAGGTGTCTTCTAACAGGCAGCAACTAGATGTTTCTGATCCCAAAATAATCATCAGTCTTCTGCTTTGCTTCAGGGTTTCATCAGCAACACTGACCACAGCTGTAAGTAATGAAGGAAATATCAAAGTTTGCATTGAAACTTTACAACTGATGTAAAATATTTCTTATTTTACTTATTTTCAAATTGCGTATATACAGAGCAGTGGCTAGCTCAGAGGACTGGTAATTTTAAAATCTCCCAACTGTCACTCATGATTCATGACCCATTGCATGAAATTTCTAATAAAAATTGTTTTCTTCAGTCCCCAGGAGCAGATATCATTCAAAGAGCCTCAACAATATTATTAATGCTGCTGAATCCTCATTTGTTCATCACTAAAAGGAAAGTGCAGACCCTCGTAACACCAGAACAGATTTTTTTGTAAGAAACAAAAAAAATTAAAAATAAAAAAATGCCCATTGTACAAATGGACAAATTATGCATTAAGATGAACAAATATAACTTTGTTTTTCAAAAATGTGGTTTTTAATTGTACATATAATCTTCTAATCTGAGAACAATGTGTCAAAAGACAACCCATTAACTTTACTAATTAAAGCGTACCTTCTCCCGGCAAATCATCCCTTCCTAATATAAAGAGATTATATCCACATTGTTGTTCTAAAACATCAGGGAGTATTCTACGAACAAAGGTTTCCAGATGATTGAAGCTTCTGCCTCCACTGCTTTTTGTGTACAGGACATAGGCATCATAGATTTTCCCATCTAAAACAAATACAAATGTTTATATTAAAAAGCTAAAAACCAGGAACATGCCTTTATTGCAAGGTTTCATTTTGGACTGTTTAACAACATTGATGGGGGCTGATTCCCCTATCTGACAAAACAACATCAAAGCACAAAACGCTCTACAAATCAAAAGAAAGATGATCAGCCACAGAAGCTGACCTCTTTTTCCATCATGGGGATGGATATGCCAGCAAGTGAGCTGGATGCAGCGCCTGGGACCTGTAGGAAGGAACCCTCAACCCCAGATGTGTCAGGACATTCAGAAAGCGTCCTCTTGCAGGACTTTCTTCACCACCTCTCCTGAAACAAACTCAACAGCAGTTACCCCCACTTCTGACTAACCATGAGAGAGGGTGGAAATGGCAACTCTTTCTTGTAATAATTCTGTGAGGGAAAGGCAGGTAGAAGAAAAGGCCAGAAGGCAGCTGAGGTTTTGAGAGTTAAAATTCCATTATAAACAGGAATGAAGAAAAGAAACCAAAATCAGATTTAAGTCAACAAGTTAAGTTTAGCTCAACAAGCTACAAAATGTAGTTTTTTTGATTTTTTTTTTTCTTTAGAAGTCTATTAAAGTGTTCTGGGAAAACGGAACTTTTAACCATAAGTTAAAATTACTTTTCTGTGAAAACATTTAAAACAGCCATGAGTAAGTGTTAACTATCTCAATGCACATAATCCATTTACTTTCAAGCTATGGGTAACTTCAGGCAGTCTAATTTTTCCACTTTTTTCACACCTGTCCAATATATTTGTCTACATCACAGCAATAAAAACAGGTAAGAAGAATCACAGAACAGAGAACCAGTAGTATTTTTTCTCTTTGGCATGTAATCATCATAACTGACAGAATTTAGAAGGAAAGTGTTGGGTAAAAGAGAGAAGTTGCAAAAAAAAAAACCCAAATCCCAACAAAATTAATCTCTGAGAAAATGAGAGTCTGATTTTCAATATAAATATTTAATGCAGGTCTTTAAACAGTTAGTTTACAGGATGTAGCTCTGCTGACACCTATTGATCATCAGAGTGACCAAAAATTTACATGTAAAGAAACTACTTTACAGAAACACAAGAAGTAACATGCTAATTTGGGGAAAACCTGGAGTTCTTTTTAATCTGTCTCACCACGACTGCCTTCAATATTATGCAGTGTTTATTGCCTCAGCTATGATTCTATATTTTACCTATATGAGTAAAAAAAAAAAAAAACAAACTAAAAATGTCTTTATGCATATCTGAAAATTCCTCAAGGATATTCCACATACATTCTACTAAATAATCACATTATTGCTCAGAAGTCATGGCCAGTGAAAAAATCAATAGGCTAGTTACACTAACATACCTGGTCACACTCACATACCTTCCTTACTTGCAGAGGCACAAACAGAATTACGGTACCAAAGCACCAAGTCAATCTTGAAAATCTTGTAGATTATTAATGAAATAAATGTTAAAATTAACAAAGAGACAATCCCTCCAGTCAGCCATCTTTGTATATCAGGAACTGCACAAAAATATAGGAAGATTTTGTTTTAAATGCCGAATTTGTCCAAATCTGATCTTTTATACAAATGTAATACAAATTCAAGTATCATATTTTTCACTTCTGTCTACCTATTATTTTAATAATGATAAATACAGCACTAGAGTGACTCCTCCCCTACACACAGGTACATGCATACATACAGCAAACTGTAATCCACCTGCCTTCTAGCAACATGATATATGAGCATTTGCTATCAAAACCCCTTCTGGGGAAGTCAAGACAAACACAAGCCTCAAAAATAACAGTATTTCTTACCTCTGTGTTTTAATATAATATAGGATGCAACCTGCCCAAAGGCATTTGAAGCTTGACAGACAAACGGTTGTTCATAATCTTCACTATTCACTTCTGAAATTATTAGCTTCACAGAATGCACAGGGCGTCCATCGTAAGAAGTTTCCTCCCTATCCAAAAGGCGACAAATAGAGCTATAAAACCACAGCCCTTTCTGGAATGTCTTCATCACTAACAGCTGCAGCACGACAATGGTTGTTTCCATCTGCAAATCTCAACCACACTTCAGACTAGATGAGCAATTACATTATATGAAGGAAATCCAAACAACAGTCGGGCCTCTTACTGACAATTAACATAGATGTTGGTAAACATCAGGACATTATCTTGTCTACAGCTGTGTTTCCCCAAAGGAATATACAGTTTCTATAGGCTGAAGTACAAAAATATACCTTATAAACCTAAGCAAACCCTTGTTACGGGCTTCTCAGCCCCTGTAAGATTAGGTGGAGAGAGAGAAGTTCCACAGTGTTACAAGACACAGAAAGAGGCCCTGGTACAAGGGCGTCATCTTGTGGTAAGCAGCTCTGGGACAGGGAGGAAGGACAACAAAGGTGGTGACCCGCAGCAGACATCAACCCACAGCGTGATTCCTGCTGCAGGGAGTGGAGTCTAAACTCCTGCTTCACCCCATGGATCTGAACAGAATTGCAACAGCTGAAGTGTCAGGCTGCACCATTAAGAGACACACATTATCCCTCATACATTGTACAAGGGCACAAAAACGGTCATTAACTGCACATTCAGCTAGTCGAGCGCCGTGTTGTGTGACTGCTGTATGAACTAAACAACCTTTTAACCACCAGCAAAGAGTGATACCACTACCTTGTTAACAGTACATCTCAAATGCAAAATTAACTAACTAATCTGCTTAGCCAAGCACTATTCTTTCCTGAAAACATGTTCTAGTTACCATTTAAAATGCAAAATAAAAGCTTGAAATATATCATAAAGGGCATATATAGGACCACACGAATTACTTTCTAAGCAAAAAGATACAGTGATTTGAACACCGTAAAAAGGAATGAATGAATCAACATCACTAATGCAATGACGAATGGTTGCAAAGACAAACTATTAAGTGCTAAAAAGTACAAAAAAATAACACTGCTTTTATGATATCAATTCAGTGACCATGTGCCTCTGCATTACAGCCCAGTTGTTTATGGCAATACAATTCTTTATGACTGTACAATATATTAGTTTCATATAGGGTTTTCTCTTGGTGAGCGCTCAAAGAATTCAGCATTTTATTTCCCCCTTTGTTTTAAGATGAGGACTTATTTCTCAAACTATATTCTTACTTTGAAGATATTCTCATTTCTTCATCAGTTTCTCACGCAGATAGTGCTTGAGAATTTACAAAAAGTGATCGCATTTTTTCTTCATAGCGCCACGAGACCAGGGCTAACAAAAAACCTGCAATTATTAGTTCCTGCCTGTCATATCTAAGAAACTTTCAGATTGCCTTCTGCTCCGATTTTAGATGCCTTTTCAACTCAGGTCTAATTTCTTCTCTCCTAACTCCATTTAACCTACTTTTCACCCTCACCTTATCTCCCAGTTGCCCTTCTTATGCTTTACTCAGCCAAAGTCCGTTTTCCTCCCAATCCCCAATTCTTCACTGGAAATCTCTCTCCCTTTTCTCCTCTCACCCCACTAAGCTTCAGTACAAATGTCCTCAACAAAGTCTTCCATTAGCTCTTCAGCTGATCTCAGTTACACTTCTCTAACTCAAGGCTCTGAAATCCGCAAATCTCAATTTCTCCTGTAAAGCACAGGTTTGACCTCTTGCAACCTTTCAGAGAGGCAGATGTGAAGGGAAAAGAGAACACAGAAGAGACAGGCTGAAGATCATGTGCCTGGACATGCTTGACCCAACTGAAAGAGGTCTCTGCCAGGCCACAGCCCACTCAATAGAAACTGTCTTATAATTATGAGACTGTAAGTCTATAAAACACCTTTTCCCAAGGTTGGAAATTAAGACAGATTTTTTCAGTGACCAAAAAGTGAAGCCCCTGTGCCTACTATGCTTCAAGTTTCTACTTTAAAGCAGAAAGTGAATCGGAGGAAGCAAGCATCAGAATTTTTAAAAAGAAAGCTATTTAAGCAAGTAAAAAATGTTGCTAAATATTTTAACGTCAAAGGGAAAAAGCTCCACTTTGGTTGCTGACACAGTATTTTCTAATCTGAAAATATACTTACTCATAAGGACTTGCAAAAATTCTGCTCATATAAAATACATCAACATACACACCGTTGCCTGTCCAAAACACATCATACCCATCAGCACCTGTTGTATTGCAATCCACTGTAACCTGTGAGCCTATAAAATTGTGTTATAAAGTGAGAAGTTAATTTCTGTACTTTAATTAAAGACTATACAATTCTGTTCACAGACTCCCACACAGACCAGCTAAGGATGGTCCCACACCCTTACAGAAAAGTTACTCTTAACAGAGGGTCTCTGTACTCAGTGATCTGCAGGTTCAGAAAGAGACCGGTAGGATGAAAGAGGCTAAATCCAGGAAGAAGATGCCTCTCTCTCTGGGCATCACTTTCCCTGCAGATTCAAAGATGGATCTGTTCTTAGAATCTCTTCCAGAGTGATGGGAAGCAACAGATGTGACAGAGAATCACTTGGGCTCCCTACAATTTTCTTCACATCTGAGAAATTTCCCTAGGACTTTGTAAACCACATGCCTTGTCTCCTTCCCTCTCACCCCCAAACATTCTTCCTTCAGGAGATCAACATAGAGAAACTGAGCTGGTCACTGAATTAGTTTTGTCAAAAAAACAAAACCAAGAAAACACAGAATATGGCACTCCTCAAGTACAAGTTTTCACTAGGATACAAAATCGTATTTTCTTACAGAGAAAACTACTTACCAAGTTCCACTTCAATTGAGTTGTTTCGTGGATAAGATATTTCTGGGGGCTTTTTCGGTGGGCTCACTAAACGAAAAAAAGCAAGCACTTTTCAGAAAAGCTGGGGCAGTTGCAGTCTGTTCTATGCTCTGTAACCCAAGTACAACCTAAAACGCCCTTTCCTATGCACAGGGTTGTCAGCAATTTTGTAACAGACATCATTCAATACTGAAAATACCGTATCTCACATAGTCGATACTTCTGACTTGAAGCTAAACTATTCTTCACCCCACTTCTTCCAAAATGTAGTGCCACAAATCTCCACACACTCATGGTGGACTGGCTGCTTCGTGGCATAAAAGTCCTGTAATATTGTGCGCACAGGTGCTCAGAAGGGTACGGGTAAATATCTGCAGTATTACCCCTCTACAATCTGGACAGCCTCCCACCCAGCACCCCACGGATACAAACTGGAGCCAAATAGTTTTAGAGTGGAATTAATCTATTTTAGACTTTTACTATTTTAAAGGGGAAATTCAATTTCTGTGCTCCAGTTAAAGGCCTTACAATTCGTCCCACAGCACTATCTATAAGAAAGTACAACACCAGTGGCCCCTTTTAGATGTTTACATTAGGTCTAAGCATATGACACACTGGAAAGCTTGTTTCTTTCTACAGGCTACAAAGGGAGAGTAATCAACAGATGGGGATCTAGACATGTACGTTAAAAATGTCTCAGTATGACTAAATGAATCCCAACGTGGAGGGCACGAACTTGGATGGACTGAACACACATACCATTTCCAGCTGTCTCAGGCAGCTGTGGAACATTTTAGAACATTTTCGATCTGATACTCAAAGTTCAGGAAAGTTTATCCATAAGCACAAATTAACAAAAAGAAACCATAAAGCATATGTATACGTGTGTATATATATACATACATATGTATACATACATATATACACACACAGACAGAACAGGCAAGCACAAAAAGAGACCATTAAATAGTGACGCAATCTATTAGTAAACCTGCAAATGTCTTTCATCATCTGGATTGTAAAAACAGTATTGGCATTTCATACCTTGATTCAGCACAGCCTTTTCAGTGATCCAATATCAATCTCATAATGCTGTGCTAGCAAAGGAGTTCACGTTTTACAGCTAGGCCTTCTTTTATATTTTGTTGTTGTGCAGGTGGCCCCCTGACATAAATCGGGGTCTACTGAGCTAGACACATGATATCAGAGATCAGCAGTTCTTGTGCTGAGGAGCTTAAAACCAAAAACAGAAGAGACAAAGGTTTGAAGGAAACAGACAGGACACACAGAGTCAAGATACTGCTACAATTTGGGCTGGTTTAGTTCATTGCTCTTGCAGCAGGAGGATAATGTAAAGGAGAAAGAAGTAAGATGGGCAGGATAGAGGGTGCAGCTACAGCAGAAAAGTACTGTGCCTACCAAGCATTACCGGGCACCTATTTAGGGACCTTGGCAGCTGGTCTGGGTAGCAAAGCTTTGACATACTGCAACTTTGAACTGGGGAACCAATCTTCAACACAGTGGCAAGAACAGACAAAAATACATAAGCTCTCAGTCAGAATTTCTTTCCCTCATATTTAGGTGAAAACTAGTAGCTCTAAGCATGCCTATCCACAAATTGGGTCTTTTAGCTTTAGTCTTTAGAAATTGGACAAAAATCTGGAGTCCTTGTTATGAACACAAACACAGTGAAATTATCTACTTACCTTCTACAGTCAGACTGACGTCTCGTGAAATGTTATATTGTTTTCCATTGTAGGTATATGTTGTTTCGCATGTATAATTTCCTTGATCATGTACATTCACATTAAAAATTATAAGATCCCTGTTTGAGAAGGCAAACCTTTCCCCTTCCAGCAGCCGGCAGTCCTAAACATGTGTAGAGAACTCTGTTAATTCATACCACTATCACTTTGCAGGGTTTGTCCCTCTTTAATGCAATCTGAGCTTTCAGTGGACCACAGCATAAGGATGAATGCCTTGCAGAGGCTGAGGAAGAGCAAGGGGAGGGCGGAATAAAAAGCAAAACATACTTCATTTTGGCTCTGAGTTTTTAATTCAAAGACACTCCAGTTCACTTCCTATAGAAAACAACTTTCAGTTTTAAAGAAATAAGGCAGGGAAATGCAAGTGTCAGGATTTGTAAAACTATTCATTAATGAAGAATTGCTTAATAATTAGACTTCATGTTATTTAGTATTTAAATATTCTTGGTACCATACAGTCTGCATGAGCATGAGGGAGGAATGCTGCAGAAGGCACTACATTCTGGTAACAGAAAGAGCCTTTACATAAGCATGAACAGTAAGAAATGGCATTTATTTAATGGAACAAAATTAAGCACATAATGGATACGCCATCTCTCACAAATGACACACTAAACCTGTTTCCGAGCAAAAGAAAGTCACGACAGTGTTTCGCTAGCAGGTAGACAGATGCCACCTGGTGGATACGTGGGTCAACGTCTCCTACATCTAAGCTGAATTTCTACCCCGTTAATCATAACACCTGTATACACCTTTAAAAGATAAGTCTTGATCCTCTACCAATTTGTTTAAAAAGCATTTTTCTTCCATTTACAATAAATCTTTAGTTTTTCTCTTAAAATTCACAAATGTCAGTGGTTTATATTTTAAACAACTGACAGTTACAAGACAGTACAAAACACAGCATTCTCACCTTATACCAATGAACAGGCTGAATATTCTTCTCATTCCTGAAATAATCCAAGTGCGGACACACAACCTTTGCAGATGATAATGTGAATATCACCTCCTCTACAGCAAATTTTTCATTTAAGCATAAACCATCAATCCTCTCAAAAACTGTTACTTTTGTACACATTTTCCTGCAGTTTGTCAAATTCCTGCAATTAACATAACATAATTAAATTAACCTATTTGACATACTTTCCAACTCACAGATAGATACTATTCTTTTTGGAGAAGAAAGAGAGGATGAGAAGTTTACAGTTTCTCTAATAGGTTTACTTTTGCCTACTAGGAGAAAACCACCAAAACTAGACTTACTTGCCCTCACATAAAGTTAGTTTTGTGAACACTCTCCCTTCTTCAGCAGTATTTCTCTTATCCTCAAAATTCTACTTGATTTCTAAAAGTTATTCTGTTTGCAAGTAATTTCTGTAACAACGTAATTTTTTTAAATTTTCACCTTATGACACATTCATAATCTCCAGAATCTTCTAACATTGCAGGGAGAAACCAAATGAAGTTCTTCTGCTGATGAATTCTAGAAAGCTTGTCTCTAGGCACAGCTGTCTGGTTACCAACTTTATACCATGTTAAGTTGTAGTCCTCACTTTCCAAGCTCTCTTCCAGTGAACATTTAATAGCAAGAGGCTGCCCATCAGGCACAAGACTTTGCCTCAACATCACATCATAGGCGTCACATTTCTCTAGAGGAAAGAGGTAGACATTAAAGAAAACCTCAAACACTGTGAAAGGATATACTGAACGGATTTCTTGATTACATTTGCGAAGTTCATTGAAGTTTTCAACTTCATTCTCAAGTCATCTACTAAAAATACAATTATAAACCCTTATCTTTACAGTTGAGACTACTACTTGGTGATATATAGATATAGTTACACCACTGAAATGAAATGCTGTTTTTTGAATGCAAATTTTGCGCTCAGTAGAATCTCTTCATTTGCAGCAGACTGTCATTTGTATGTTTTATGTCATATGCAAATTACTAAAATACTTGTATTTCTTGAATGTTTCATGCACAAGCACACAAACACACACGCGCACACAAATTTCACATTTAATGTTTTTATTTCTTAACTTTGCTTAACTGTAGTCAAATAAGTCTTCAAGGCAGATTATGCTTTCAGTACACAAGTGTCCTAAGAGGACACTGAAGTTAAAGCTGATGTTGCACAAATATTAAATTTGCTATGGAAATTTCAACTTACCCTTCATTTTATGAGCATTTAAAGAGGAATTATTATAAGCACTTACTAATAAGTGGTACCAATTTTCTTCCCCCTGACCCAAGGGGATTCACACAGAAAAAAAGCAACACCATGAGATGTGGAGCTTTTTTGTCAATACAACAAAAAAGGCACCAACTCTGGATACCATGGTCATTCCTGAGTCAGTAATATATTTATCTAAAACTCCTTGTTTTGTTAGAATATAAGAACAGCCACACAGTCACGTAAGTGTCTGTCTAGCCCAAAACCCTGTCTCTGATAACAACCAGTGGCAAATGTGTAAGAAAAGAGAGTAAGATACAAGTAGTGTAATACTTGGCTTTCGTCCCCTTTCTTTCCTCTGATGTTCTGCATGAAAAACCATTCACTGGCTTTTATCATTTCTCTGGGTATCATGCATTTTCTTGTTATGAGAAATGACCAAGTAAACTTTCCCTCCTCTGCGTAGTCTGCAGTATTTACAGTTTTACAGACCTCCATCACATCTTGCCTCAGTCATCCCTTTTCTTTACCTCTAAGTACTCATTCATTTAATGACTTCTCATCTTGAAGCGATCCCATATCAGACAACACTGTCACTCATCCCTCTGCGTTTTCTGATAATAGTCTTTCTGAGATGGAATGACCAAAACTGCAGAGTTCAATTGATTCACATTCACCATGGTGTTACAGAGTAGCATAATGAAACTTTCTGTTTTCTGCTCTACTCCCTTCCCAAAAATTCTGCTTTTCTGCCCACCATTGATGACAGAGCCATACACTTCCAGAGAGCATCAATAGATGTCAGAGTACCATTTTTCCCAAGTGGTTATTAATTAATGTTCACACCTCATACATACAGTATGTTTGTTACTGCTATATGTGTATGACTCTCCCGTGCCCCTACACATCCATTTGATTTTAGTTATTGACATTTTACCACTAAACCATTCAGTATCCAGATATCCTCTTCATAGTCAGCATTAGTTTTAACCACCAGGGATAATTTCATATCATCCACAGTTCTCACCGCTTCGCTATAAATCTCTTCCAAATTACTTATCAAAACACTGAATTGCTCAGACATCTGTATTGAATGCCCCATAGTAACTTTGATGGTTACAAAATGCTGTGGCCACAGGAACTGATAACCCTTTTCTGCCACTAAATGCTAATACTCTGAAATGGTGTCTTTTTTTTTTTTTAACACACTTCTTGCCTCAGTTTCTCTGAAATCCCCCTCCTGCAATGCCCTCCATTATTTCCATGGAGCAGCAAAGAATTACAAGGTACACACATAACTAAACAGACAATAGAACTCTCTGCTACTGGGGAAATGGCAGCCAAATAATCACCTTTCCATATAATTACACCTTTCCAAAAATTACTTAGCCAAAACCCAGACCATTCAATGGATTGGTGAACCTTGCAGCTTGTCCATCCATGGGCAAAAAAAAACCCAAACTATTTCCAACCACATGGCTTGCTAGAAACTCAAGGAATGGAAATTCATGAAGTTTTTCTTTTAACAGTCTGGCACTGCTGCAAGATTCCAGGTGGAATGATAAGATAATGACAGCAACTCATTTGAACCGTCTGAAATGTTTTAACCAACAATCCATTTCATGTTTAACAGCTGAAGGGCAGAAACAAGCAGTTGCTACTGAGTAGCCTAGCAATTTTATAAAAATCTACATGTTACATTATTGTCAAATGGCTATATTTTCCAATATGAAAAAACCCTAATGACGCATTCTGTAAAGTTAAAACTACAACTCGTTTCATCAGTTTATACACCAGAGGGTTGTGCTGCCATCCAGACGGACCTCGACAGGCTGGAGAAGCGTGCTGACAAGAACCTCATGAAGTTCAACAAAGGGAAATGCGAAGTCCTACATCTGGTGAGGAATGACCCCAGGCACCAGCACATGCTGGACACCATTCAGCTGGAAAGCAGCTCTGCAGAGAAGAGCATTAGGGTCCTGGTGGACAACAAACTGACCATGAGCCACCAATGCTTCCTCATGGCAAAGGCAGCTAATGGTGTCCTGGCCTGCATTAGAACTTGCAAGCAGGTGGAGGAGGGTGATCCTTCCCCTCTACTCAGCACTGGTGAGGCCACATCTGAAGTACTGCAGCCAGTTCTGGGGTCCCCAGTACAAGAGAGACATGAATTTACTAAAGAAAGTCCAGCACAGGGCCACAAAGACAATTAAGTGAGCAGAGCCTCTCTTACATGAGGAGAGGCTGAAAGAGCAAGGACTGTTTAGCCTGGAGAAGATAAGGTTTGGGCAGTATGTGGGTAGATCTTATCAATGTGTATAAATATCTGATGGGAGGGAATGAAGAACAGGGTGCCAAACTTTTGCCAGTATTGCCCGCTGACAGGACAAGAGGCAACAAGCACACACTGAAACACATAACATTCCATGGAAACACAGGAAAACACTTTTTTTACTGTGAGGGTGATCAAACACTGGAAGAGGTTACCCAGAGGTTGTAGAGTCTCCACCTGTGGAAAAACTCAAAATCCAACTGGACATGGTCCTGTACAGCCTGCTCTAGCTGACACATATTATATGTTTTATGGGTTCCTGCTTTTAGGACTGTTTAGAAAAAACTCACTGGCATGCACATAAATTTGACTTTCACAGCCATTTTCACAGAAAATTAGTATTGTGTGAAAAAATAAGTTTAACAACAAAACCTTCCATAACCACCAATAAACTTACCTACAATAATTAAATACAGAAATGCTGTTGTGATATTACACAAAAATAATGATTTTGCTGTCATTTTTTCCTGAAGAAAAGGAAAGAAAACCATCAGTTAGCAGTTTCCAATATAAACTTCCACAACTGAAAGTCAACATTTGCACTACACAGTTAATACAGGACACAGGAAACATAGGAATTGTCTTTGGCTTGTTTTGAGCCTGTTACCTGCTCGTTTTACCTGTCAGCTGCTAATTATTATACAAGAAGAAAAAAAAAAGTGAACATTTTCTCTTCAGCTTGTCAAGCACTCGGATTTTTTTTTACATCTGTAGCACACTTCTCACCAGTTCTTGCTTTCCCAAGCTATAGTCTTAGTCTCTCTAACTGTCCCTTAGATGGAATCTGATTTCATATTTCTGACCATCTTTGCCATGCTCTTCTGTACCTCCTCCAGTTACGCTACAGTCTGTCTGAGCTGGAGAGGGGAGAACAGAACTTGCATACAGTCTTTAAAATATAGGTGCACTACGGACTAAACTAAACAATTATTTTTTCTGAATTTTTTCCTAATAATTTCATAATTTCTAACAATCTATTTGTTCTTCATGTTCCTCAAGTATTGACCTGGTATTTTCATGGGCCTATGTAGTAAAATACCAAGATCTCATCAATAAGCGTTAAAAATCAGGTGTAGCCAGTCAGCTGCTGATCATACGATGTTAGGATTTTCCCCATATGTTTTGATTTAAAGTTTTCTTTACCTTTATCTACAACAAGTTTATTCTGCTGTTATTACCCAGTCATTCACTATCATGACATCCTTCGGCCACTTTTTGCAATTAACACCTCCGTGTTCTAGCCTGAATAGCTTTGTATTGTTGGCAAATTCTGCCAGTGCAATATTTTCCCTCTGTTCAGACCATTAAAAATATATGCTGAGCAGAAGAGAGTTGTTTGGGACTCCACTAGTTATCTTCCTCCACTTGAAAAACTGAGCATTTATCTTTTACCTACTTATTTATACATGCGAGAATAAATACATTATGGCAGTCTGGCCTCATGGACAGCCTCTGCTGAATGTCTTTTGGAAATTAAGGCAGATTGTATCAACCATGTCTCCTGTATCCAATGTGTTCACATACATGTGTACAATTCTAACACACTTCTACTATTTGTGAGCCATGACTTCCCTTTACAAAAGTCACTGTTGCCTCCTTCCCTACATAATTTATCTTCATTTCCACTGGTTCCATTCTTTAAAGCAGTTTCTACCCAGCTGCCTGCTACATACACCAGACTCACTGGTCTCTATTTTCCTGGGTCGCTTTTGATCACTTGGCAAGGACAAAAAAACATTTACCATTTTCCAGTCTTTTGGTCTGAAAGCTGCTTTAAATGAGATATTTACAACAAGAGAACACAAGAGTGAGTATCAGCCAGTCACGGTGCTTTGTAACAGACAATTTTGTTCTATAACTGCCTTTTACTGACTTTTCAATTTGAGACAGATCCTTCCATGGAAGGTTAGCCATATGAAAAGGTACTGGCACTGAAATCCATGCTCTTCCAAGATGAACACAAATGCAAAAATTATTTTTTTTTCCCCCCCGCTACGTTCACATCTTCCCACAGCCCATCCTATAGGGTTTTTTTAATACCTGAATGATCTATTGCCTGTCAGGACTCCTTGATAAGCTTCTTATCCCCAATGTGTTTGGACAAGGATCTATTAGTTGCATGCCTCTGACAAGTTGTTCCTTAACTTGGCCTGCCTTACTGCTTTTTTTTTCTATTCAGCCTACCACAGTTTGTACAGCACTAAGAAAGGCCAAATGCAATTATTCAAACTGAAGGATGAGGAGAACCTCAGCCTGTTGTGAAGAATCTTTAGCTGATCACCAATTTCTGTAACAGTCAAAGATGACACTTCCGGCTGCTGTGTTTTACTTCATCAAACTGACTCAGAAGCTTGCCACCTATTGAGTCATCCACACTGCTTCTTGCAGTGCCTGCTTTCTTCCTTCTTCCCTTTCTCTTCCCTCCTCCCTCATTGCAAATTTCTGCTCAAAATTGCCAGGCAGGTCTTCTCTTGCCTAGCTGTAAGAAGGAACAAGTCCCCGCAAGCATGCAAAGCATAAAAAGAAGTACACAAAGATCATTAAGATCATTGGAAGGGGTTTATGTGCATTTGTACAAAAGCTCCAACCTTCTTCACTAATTGTGATGGACAGTAACTCTTAAAATCTCTAGTTTTCAATTTTACAGAAGATGAAATATTATAATGGAAATATTTTAAGCAGAAAATGGGACTGAATAGACTCCACTTACGACCAGGTGTTTTCTTTACGACTTCTCTGAATTGCTGTTTTTTCATAAGCTCTGCTTTATTACAGCATTACCTTGCTCTAGTGTTCTATCTCACACGTGCTCTTTCAAGTTTTTTGCCCCATCAGTAGATTCAGCAGTAGTATTTTGCCATTTTCTGAGGAAAGTCTTCCAGAATCCTGCTTCTCTACAAATTCAGTGTTCTTTTTATCTATTCAAATTTATAACTTGCCCTTTTGCCAACATGGAAGACCTGCAAATATATATATAGCCCTGTGTAAAACCATACACATGAACTGCTCTGAGGAGATTCCTTGTCTCTGACTTTTCACAATGAGAAAACTTCCATTTCTGTGGAAGGTATACCCAAAAGCAAAATCAGGCTCTGCTCTGTTCATGCATTCACGTAATTCACGATGAAAATAACAAATGTATGACTGCAGAGTCAAGTGCAAATGTTATTCCTACCACATTCCGCCATGATAAACAGTTAAATTTCTCCATTTTCCCAGCCATTTTGTCCACATCTTGAGGCTGCAATTGACTTGTGGAGCTTTAACACTCAGAATGGAATTCAGCTGGAGTTATTTTTGCTTGAATTTTCCAGAGGGCAAAAAATTCCATGTATCTGAGGCCACATCCGTGAAGTTTCACCCTGAAAGGAAACAGCTGCATCAAATTAAAATAAAATAAAAGAAGACAAGTGTTTGAAAGAGGTCTTCACTGATACACACACCCGAATTAGTTACAGCATCCATGATAGCACATAGTAAAGCATAATTCTCATCAAAATCTGTGATTAAATTGGTACTGCCACCTTTTCCTCTGCTCTTTAGTCCTTTCAAAGTTGATCTACTCAATTTAAAAAAAAAAAAAGTGTCATCAGAACTTCAAAGATTCATGTCTTTCAGTAATTTTTGCACGCCCATGGCACTTTTTCTTTGAATGTCTTATTCAAAACCATGGACAGATTAAAACATGCAACAGTCCTGTTCTCAGAATGGAGAGAACTAACAAAAAGTCAGAATATCGCACCATTTCTTTTACATAAGCCCATGAACATTTTAAATCAGAAAAGCGTATATATATATAAACATTACCTTAACCGCTTCTATTAACTGCAAGGTATGCCATGCCTCTCCAAGAGAACTTAAGTGTCTCTCTGCTGATCTAGGAAAAATGATTACAACAAATATGCACATTCCTTTGTTGTTGAGGCATACCTAACCGGCGCTGAAGAGTCAGCCCCCCCGCACTGGGATGCGGCCACAGCAGCACTGCGACTATCTCGACAGCCACGTTTCTGTGAACCGCCGACATCCCTCAGCAGGTATGGCAGGAAACCATTTTTCAGTATTCCTCGTTTAAATTCTTGCGTATTCCTGGAAACATTCACCTGAGAAGGGGGCTGCGGCTGCTGAGGGGTGTCGGGCCCGGCCGGGCTGAGGAGAACCCCCGTGCCCTGCCGGTCGCCCTGCGCCCCCCGGAGACCCGCCAGGCAGACCCAGGGGCCAACAATTACCTTCCAAGAAAAGGCGGGATCACCCTTTCTCTCAGAAACCCACCCGCGCCGCAGAGGAAACCGCTGACCCTTCACAACAGCTGTGTGTCGTCGTCGTCGTCGTCCCCGCCCCGGCTCCTCAGCTGTCCCCAGCCCTCCGTTTTCCCCAGGATGACACCGCCTCTCTCCGAGCCACCTCCCAGACCCAAAAAAAAAGGGAGATGGCGGCGAAGTACGGCCACCAGCGCACCTCTACGGATTCCCCCGCCGTCCGCCCTGTCACACGACCGACGGAGGAAGGCGGTCCCCGCTACACCTTGACCGTTCCCCACCGCCCTCGGCCAACCCCGGCTGTCGGGGACGGCCGCAGCCCCTCGTCCCCCCACTCCCCTCGGCCGGCATTGCCACGGAGGCCGCCCCCACCCTCACCGGCAGCCCCCACCGCGAAACGGCCGCACCGCTGCGGGGGAAGCCCCGCCGCCTCCCTCAGCGCCGGGAGCAGGCGGGTTTCCTCAGGACGGGCCAGCACCCAGGGGGAATCCCCGCCGCTGCTTACCTGCTGCGCGGCTGCCGGCCCGGCCGTGGAGGGGCGGGACGGAGGCGGGGGGAAGACCCCGCTGCCGTTTGCTATAAAACCCGGGCGGCGCCGCTGGCGGCTCTCGCCCCCTGGCGCAGGTAGCTCTCCTGCCGGCGAGGCCCCACCCTCCCCCGGCTGCCCCTTGCTAAACCTGGGTCCCCCCCGCGGCGGTGATGCGGCCCTGCGTCAGGGCCGGGCCCGGGCCGGGCCGCCCTCCCCTCCCCTCCGGTCCCCGCAGGGCGGAGGCGTCCCGGCGCAGGCCGGGCGGTGAAAAATGAGGAGTCTGAGCAAGAGCCGCTTTCCGTTGGAAAAGGCCGGCGAGGCGGCCGCCCCGCTTCAACCACCGCCGGGCCCCGGAGCCGCCATGGCCTCCGCCCCAGGGCAGGCGCGGGGGGACCCGTCAGGAAATCCTGCCGGTGAAGATTGCGAGATTTGGGGTGACTGACCCATTTTTTTCTTTTCTTTTTTTGTTTTTTGGTAGTACGGGCAGCTGCCAACTTCCCTGGTTAAAGAGATCGTGTCACTGGAAGAGAAAGATCCCCTCAGGACTATGGAGGCTGTTGGCAGGAGCATCTGAGGGATGTCAGCTGTCTCATTTGCTTCTTCAACAGGCTACTTGGTCAGCTTGGTCTAAGTTTCCCAGACTGCCACAAGTCACTGAAATATTTGGCTCTGAAGCTTGAATATGCAAGTTTAGTCCCACGTAGCCCTGTCGGGGTTTAACCCCAGCCGGCAAGTAGGATCACCTAGCCACTCGCTCACTGCCCACAGCTGCAATGGGGGAGAGAATCAGAAGAGCACAAGTGAGGAAAAACTCGTGGGTTGACATAAAGACAGTTTAATAGGTAAAGAAAAAGCTGCACGCACAAGCAAAGCAAACCAAGGCATTCATTCCCTGCTTCCCATGGGCAGGGAGGTGTTCAGCCACCTCAAGGAAAGCAGGGCTCCATCACGCCTAACGGTTACTTGGGAAGACAAATGCCATTACTCCCAACATCTCCCCCTTCCTTCTTCTTCCCCCAGCTTTATATACTGAGCATGATGTCACATGGCATGGAATATCGCTCTGGTCAGTTGGGGTCAGCTGTCCCGGCTGTGTCCCCTCCCAGCTTTGTGTGCACCCCCAGTCTGCTCGCTGGTGGGCTGAGGAGCAGAAAAGACCTTTGCAACCAAAGCCTCCAGTGAGCTCTCAACACTATTCTCATCCCAAATCCAAAAGATCACGCTACACCAGCTGCTATCAAGAAAGTTAACTCTATCCCAGCTTAAACCGTGGCGAACCCCTAATTTTTTACCTACATACTTAACAGCTACTCAGTAACCCTGACATTTTTTAGAGGTTAGCTTGTGGCTGTTCTGGGAACGGTATGTTCTCTATATTCTGGTGTTTCTTAGTTCTCTGTTTCACTCCCACGCCACAGCTGGAGTCAAGAGTTCTTCAAAGTAGAAGTTCTTCAAATGCAGTGTGGTAAACACAGAATCAAATCTGGGTATTTTGAAGGCTGCTTTGTCACTTCTTGCCTAACTGCTAAAATAGATAGTAAGGTAGACGAAAGCTCTTTCTTAGCTTCCTCCCAAACTAGGCAGCAAACATGGACCTTTTAGAATTATCAAGGTAGATTTTCTCATTGTTGTTAAAAATACATCATAAACAGATTTGTTAAGCAAATTACAAGTATTCTGCAAAAACTGTGGAAAATAATCCAGACATGTCCTACTCCTTCCACCTTGATTTTTCATTCTACTTCTGGTACTTCTTTCATTCCACTTTCTGGTGCTATTGTATTTACCAAATGACAATATGTTCAGCCATTCTGCCCACCACGTGGTAGCCACAGATAAGCAAAGATGAGAGATTACGTCCTGCTATGCCTGCATATGTTGTCCTCAATCAGTTGAAGGTATGTAGCACTGGCTGGAGGCACGTTGTAACAGCTCCAGACATTATGCTGTTGGGAGGATCACAGAGAATTGCTTCATTCCTGGCTTAGCAAAGACAGCAGGATTTATGTGGTCAGCTAGTTTCTCTTCGGTCAGCAATTATATCCATATTTCATTTTGGAAATGTTTGTTACGAACTCACTGCATTAGGTCAAATAACTTTTATGCAAGATTTCTAGTTTCTGTATTGTTGTTTAGCACCACCAACAAATATCTACGAGTTCAATCTGATTATCAAAAAGGCAAGCGAAGTGTTCCCTTATCTCCTCTACTACATTTTTCTAGAAGCACTGATTTAAAAAAAAAAATTCATTTTTGAAGAATTCTTTCTGAGACATACACACTAGAGGTTCTGCTGTATGCAGTTGTGGTTTGGGGTTTTTTTCCTATCGTTATTATAATACTACTAATAGTGAAAAAAAAAGTTTCTGGTAAAAAGGTTTCTGGTATAAAAGACATTGTTAAAGCATTACCAAAATGAATAGGTAAAATTAGAACTATTCAATCATTCAACTATTCAGTGATTGCTGTGAATTGGAATTTAATAAAAAAAACATTATAGGAAAGCTGAAGGAATATCAAGTGAAATGGCTGGGTTTCATGAGACAGCAAAATATACAGAATGTGGCAGTCACAAGAAAAACATTGCAGGGAAGATCAGTGAAGTGGGTCGTCTGAGGAAAGTAAACATTGACACAAGTCTGCATGAATATTTGATATGGTCACCGGGAACACTTCAAAGCAGACCAAGAACCACCAGCTCCAGCAATGCAGGTGATGCTAAGCAAAAAGTTATCCAAACATCCTCCTGATCAGGTATGTGCAGTGAAATTTACTTTTTTCTTTTTTAATCTACACAAATATTCAGAAATATTTTGTCTCGTAAAGCTCTAAGATAGAATGGTCTGTTGTAAGTAGCACAGGGCGAGCTCTGACATAACTCATCAGTGTCATCTTTGAAGATGGATTGCAGCAGAGCAATGATCATTATGTGGGTTATCTTTCCGCGACTGAGGAGGTGTTCAAAAAGGCTACTTCTGTGCAAATGAAGAGACTGGACTTGGGGGTACCATTTGGTATATTGCATTTTTCCAAAATGTATTTGCTAAATAAGGTATCACTGTGAAGTCCTTTTTCCATCAGATGGTGGCATGCATCTGTTCTTTCCATTTGATAAACATTAGTAACCAATGCTGTGAGAATGTTACCTGCAGTAAATCAATCCTTTTGAGTTATGCATAGAAGGAAATCAGAGTGAGAGCATTCACTTAGGTAGGGATGGGATGGAAGTTGCCTGGGATGAATTTAGACCATTGCCTTTCATTACCACAAACCTCTCCTTTATCTGCATCCTGCAGTAGTTTTATTCCGGCTTTCAAGATGTCCCCCAAATTATAATATTGACAACTTTCCCTTTTCACATATACTCATGTCCTTTGGGCATATGCATGTGGCTGCATAAGCATTTTTGTTTGGATCGGGAGAGCGCTGATCTCCCTCTCAACCCCACCCCTGACACTTTGTATCATCAAACAATCCTGGAGCCCATGGAACAGATTTCTTTCAGATGAGGCAAAACTTGAAGACAAGATCCAACTCTTTGTGTGTGCTATCAACGGTACCTGACAGCAGCTAGCGTGAAATAAAGTCTCTTGAAACATGTATTGTGTGGACACCAGGTCCTCCAGACCAACTGACTTAACCTTCAAAAATCAGGGCAATGTTTGTCCCGGTTTTTTGGGGGACAAGTGACAATGCAAGCAAACGTAATTGCTACTCTTGTAAAGGAAATGATAGAATTCAGTAATCTTGTGTTTTACCTGCTCGTAGTAAATCATCCTTTCTACGTGAAAAGAGAGTATAGTCATTCTGTCTCTAAGACATCCGGAAGTATATTTAGGGCAAAACTATGTGGTTTGTAGCCACAATCCTATACTTTGGTTTTGGCTGCAATAGGTATTCATCGTATATCTTTTTCATCTGAAACTGAACCTAATAGAATTTTAAAGCCCTTTATGTATATTTTTCTGCTTTAAGCTATGTTGCACAAGATAACTTTGATGAAGACATTAAGAATATTGTTGTACATACAAAACTTTTAAAACTACAAGAAAAAATATCAAGAAATGTAATTGCAGGTAATTATTTAGATACAGTCAATGCTGCATAAAACAGTCTGTTTTGATACCTGTCATCCCAAACCAGAGTACTAGGACTGTCAAGGCCATCTAAATGTGTTTGCTTTTGCAGTGCTGAGAATGTGTAATTCCATTTTCCTGAGCAATCCCACTTTCTGTTTTAACATTAAGCAACTAGTTTAACATTTACATCTTGCAGACATCCATCTTACTAGAATTTCTCTTGGAAGTGCGGTAATCAAACATCTTGCAGTTACAAATTATTCACCAGTAGAACATAGGAAGTAATTTGTACTTCTAGCAGGTTTCTAGTAGAAAAGCCAGGCACACTTTTTATGGCAAAATCTATGCTTTTTTTTACTCAAAGAAAATGATCCATCAGTTTTCATGCTTCCAACAAATTTACTTGTTCCTACTTTACCTGCAGGTTGGAAGGCTTAAAACTCAACTGTGAGAATCTATCTTGGCAAAAAACATTAGCGAAACGGGACACGAGCCTGACTGGTAAAGATCTGTTTTCAAGGTCATAACCACGAGCACTGGCAGAAGTCGGATAGAGTTTAGTTTCACAAGGTAAATTAAAACATTTAATAAAATACTCTTTAGCTGTAAAAATGACCAATGAAATCAGAATTCAGGGGAATGAGAATGAGCAAAAGAATTACATGTGGCCACAAACCCACCTTAATTCTCTCACGTCCTTTGAGGAAGGCAATAGCAACTATGGGAGGAAGAAGGCAGCAAGGCTAATAGAAAGATATGATCCAGGAAATTGCAATAACTAAGAAGCAAGCAAAATTCTGAAGTTTTCTGCATATTTCTTTCAGGCAAGCCAAGCAGTTTCTATCCTAAATTCCAGAGTAACTGGGATATGAAGTTGCAGACCCAGCTGCTAGTAATCTTGAAGCATGGCAAGAGCCACTGCAAGAGGTAGCATCTTCCTTTGGGCCATCTAAAATAGTTGGAGGAACAGACAAGCTTTTCTGCAGAAAAAAACATTCTACAGTATCTATCTCTCTATATATAATATACAATTGGAGAACAGAAAATCTTCTGTTGAGGAAGAAATATTCAAAACCAATCAAACTGTAAGCTGCAGGTTATGCAAAAAATTTTGATTCAGAAAAGGTCAAAATAGGAGTGGAAAATTGCAAACGGAAAATGCAAAAGTAATGTTGCAGCGATCAGTTACATCACATTAGTCTGTTGTTTTGTTTCAATAACCTTATCACCTTCATCTTGGAAACCAATTATCACAGTAGAGCGGAGAAAGCTGAGTTATATTGCAAAACCAGAATTGCAAGGCTGACTGGAAAGCCAGCTAGTGAAAGATGACAGCAGATGCTTGAAAAGGGAAGAGCCAAGGTGTGGCAGTAGTTACTGTCATGGAGGGAACTCGCCAGAGCATCAGCCATTGCCTTCATATCGATGTTTTCATCAGTGCTGTCAGCATAAAAAAGCTGAAGTTTTCCTATGTGGTTTACCAATGGCACAATGGTTGGAAAAGAAGTGTGTGACCCAGAGGCCTGGCTCATAATGCTGTTTACGCGTGTGGTCCTCATGCCCTCAGAAATTACACTTTTGGGTTGTTTTTTTTTAACACAAAAATAACGGCTTGCCATTCAGAATCACAGACTAAGGAGAAAAATTAGATGTCAAGATTCCCATGACTCACCAGTATGTCGTATCTGTTAAAAAAAAAATAAATTAGCAAATTCTGTCTTAAGTCAGGTGAACTATTTCCAGCAGAGTTAGAGAAGTACGTAAGGCACCTGTAATGCACCAATGTAAGTGTTCATTATAGATCCCAGTGAGAAAGGCTTTCAGACTCCATGCGATATTGATTAAAATTTGGTTTATTGGAGATAACCCAAGAAGATAAAAGGCAATAGCACAGATAATCTTATATCTCTTCAGGTGCTGGGAACCTGGAGCTGTGCAGCATGGGGCAGATGTCTAGTCAAGGCACGGCATGCCGCACAAATCCTGTCTGTGGGGAGATTTGCCAGCACTGAAGCTTTTAGAGGTTTTACGAGCTGTCCTTAGAAGTAGACAACTCTATTCATTATCTCTACTGTCAATCAAAGGATGTTGTATGAAAACAAGCTCTTTCTCTTCAAGGCAAGCTGAGACATGCAGGTGGAGTCACCACCGGGTGCCAAGTGGGAGCTGCCCACAGGCTTCTCCATTAGGGTGAGATGGCTCAGGTTGTTCTGCAGCCACGTGGTACGCGCTCAGGCTCGCACCTACTCACATCAGCTCTGATGTGGATCGCTAACTCCTCCGTGCACACGCATCTTCTGGTTAGCACCCTGAAAACACTGTTCAGGGTACTGGCCCACCTTCGGCTGAAATGTTGTGCACTGTCCTGGTCAAAATGTTAACAAATTTGAAGAGACTTCTCATGGGAGGAGGACTACTAACATACTAAGGAAAATGAGAAGCTTCCCTTTCAGAAAGGATTAAGTTAATTTGGCTTGTCTAGGTTAAATTGAAGACAGACTACTACTGCTGTCTATACATAATACATCCAGTAGATATCAATGAAGGAGAAGAATATGTCTCAGCTGTCAATTAATATATTAAAGCTGCAAATGTATAAGTTTCTAAGAATCAGATCAAATTAGATTCTTGAACAGCAATAATGGAGATGAGAAACCTAACGACTTTGTTAGGACTAAGCATGATAAATCGCAGAGAGAACAATGTAACTGAACACCTGAAATGGGAATGAACTAGCCAAGGGGCAGAGGAAGCCCCTTCCCAAGTTCAGGCCTTGTAGTTGCTATATATACATTGCACAGGTATACACAACCAAGTTCTTGGTCACAGACAAGGAAAAAAATGCATTTATAATTACATACATGTGACACTCACTGGCAGAAAGTTGTGTTTGGGGGGCTTAAGATGAAACCCCCTAAAAACTGGAGGGCAGAGCGGGGGGTTACAGTTCAGCTGGTGAAGAGATAATACGGCAAAGTGCACCAAAATTCTGCCATGAGGTCATCTCCTGCAAGACTTCACATTTGCTTACTTTGTTAAAAAGTTCTTAGCAGTCCTAGGAGTAGGTACTGCACTTCATCTGTGTGATTATGCAAGCATACCCCCTTTCTGCAGGCAAAGATGACAGGGGTTTTAATGCCAAGGCACAACATCAGTCTTTAAAAATATGTAGATTAATAGTTCTGTCTTGCAACAGTTAAAAGTGCCAGTGCAAGGAGTCCTGCAACCAAGCAACCACGAGGATTTTGAGCTACACCAGCAAAGGAAAAGAAAGACATAATAAAAGTGTTGTACTAGTCGCTGGAACTTTCAAGCAAATGCAAGACAGAATTTTAGGTCTCCTTAAGCTGCCTAAAGGCATTTCTCTGGGCAACTCATAGAGTCAAGTCTCCTATTTGTGGTGGGATTTTTTATTTTTTAAAACTAGTCAAGAAATTATTCCAGCTTCTTGGTGAGAACTTCACTATAGGGCATAAAAACATGTGAGCTTCTTCAGTAGAAGCAAAGGAACAGAGCGTTTCAGTTCACTTACTGGGAAAAAAAGTCTTAGAATCCAATGCTTGCTACAACTTCAATACTTTCTTTCTATACTTATTCTCAAATGCATGACTTAAATTTTTCTGGTTTTCATTAATATTCCTTCTAGAGGTTCAGTTGTCCAAGTCTCCACATAAATTGTTCTGTTCCACAGTGGAATTAGGGGTAACTTTGCTGTTCCTAACTAGGGAAGTGTTGACTATTCTAACAACTCAGTCATTTTAAAGCAAAGTATGCTGCAACGTGGCCAGTATGGCAAACAAAGCGGTGGTTGCAGCCTTCTATTCGCACTCCTGTGGTATTGAGCTTCACTGCAGAGAAGCATCATCCATCAAGAAAAGAATCTTGTACATAAAACAGAAAGCAAAGAAGTTGATGCTAGGCAAATGGCTCTTTTTTGAGAGCACAGCAGGGAAGACATGTTTTATTATCTCAAGTACCTGAAAATCACTGAAATCTCTTCACAACATACCAAGAACAGAGAACCGAGATTATGAATATTAAATATTTCTATTAGCCTAGCATACCCATAGGTAATTAACCATGAGCAGAGCTTTTTGTGGCTAGGCACTCCATATCTGCACACAGCCACTGTCTCAGACTGCATTCAAAGTAGACAAAAGTTTCATGTTATCATACTCCAGTGATGAAAGAGACTGAGAAACTGTCTTGTACAACATTGACAACTCTTGCCATTTCACCACATGTCCAGCTCTTACAAATTTAATCTCTCTCTCAAAAACAACCAAATGTGTTCTGATTTTCCTTTTAAAAATACAAAGAATTAAAAATATAAGCAGGGTGGACAACTGATGCTCGCTAACCTGAAGACAAAGAAAAGAATCCAAATCTACAGTAAACTTTTTTTTTTTTTTAAGTCAGATTAAAAATAATGTGCATGCTGGTGCTACCAGCATTCAGGTAAATAGTACCACCAGAACTGGTGGTACCAATGCTGTACAGGGGCTGTGCCTGAAGATGTCAGACCAAATCCTTAAATAAGGCCTGTCAGACTGCTAAAGCCTAACAGAGTGTGGGGGGGAAGCGGAGTGAGAAGGGTAAAGGCAAAGCAGAAAGAGAATTCACAGAAGTCACATCCTCTTCTTGATGAAATGCCCTCTTTTAACGCCATACCTTCTGAAGCAGGATGTTCGTTTTCTGCTGGAGTATGTTGTAAATAAGTGAGATGGTGTTTCTTCAATTCAAACACTGTGAAACAAAGACAAAAATGAAACCCAAAATATTTTTATTCAGAAACAGCTGATAACCACATACAAATACAGTTACAAATCTTTCTGACTCTCCTTTCAGAAAATTGACTGGCGTATTATTGACTTTCCAGGGTACAGGAAGTAAATTATCTTTGAAGCTTGATACATTGCCATCTGTGATGATACTGTACTCTAAAAAAACACCATTAGAGTGTGGCCTTAAACATTATTTAATTTTGCATATTCTGAGCCATTCAAGTGATAGGAAACAGCAAGAAGCTGAAGACAAAATTGACAGAACAAAAGAACCATTTTCTAGAAATATGAGGCTTTTCTAGCTCCCTTGTCAGACTATGTTTGCTTTTCGAAACCCCAGTCCTGCATACTGTTCTCCTATTCAACATAAGAGTCAGAAAGCCTCTTTCGGCACCTAAGCCAGAAGCAATGGCATTTATGTAGTTAAGCGTTAAAGGGACACTGAGAAAGCCCAACACTCTTTAATCTGAACTTTTGCAATCCTTTAGTCCTATATGACTAACTCGGGGTTTCTGTGCACAAACAGGAGCGTCCTAGTATGTGTAGCTCTTGTTGAAGGTTGGCCAAAATAATATGTAACACACATAACCTGGAACTTGCATGAGTGAGTCCTCAGGCTCAGCATCTAATATATTTGGGCTATTTAAAATCACTACCTTTGATTCTGTTTAGTATCTGCACAGGTAAACATTCTCCAGTTCCTGAAGTTAATGTGCAATGAAGCCTATTTAAGATCTGAGATTATCAAGGCTGGCCTGTAAAGGGAAATATATTTCTGAGATAATACAACAACGCGTGTTCATGCTTTTACATATTTTTAAAATTACTTTTTAAAAGCTAAAAAATTACAGGTGTTCTTTTTCTGCATGTAATGAGGGGGTGGATGAAACTAGATCTCCCGGGTCTTAAGATAAGTGTCCTAACCAGCAGACTGCACAACACAATGAAGTCATTTGTATTTGTCCCCAAACTGGCCTCGATGGTTTTAAGCAAACACTGTATACCAAAACAGAACAGCAGATTGTGTGAAAGACTGAGACTGTGAGACAATTTTACTAATTGGAGGAAGCAGATTTAGGATAATTGAGCACTAGCATTAGACCTCACTCTCTTTTTTAATGATTAGGGATAGGCAAAGTCTGAAATACAGGATGTTTAATTCATCTTCTAAAAATATGTCATCACTCACAGTCTTTGTGAATATCAATATTTAAATAAACTCCCAGTTCATGTCTTCTGCACCCTACTCTGCTGCATTTATTTCTATCTGTTCTAGGACCGTAGTTTCTTACTCATCACTGTGGCATCCCAGCACATCCCACATGAGCCATAGCAAATTACCTAGCGCATTTCATGCATGGGTTGGCATATCTCTACATTAGAATAGAATAGAATAGAATAGAATAGAATAGAATAGAATAGAATAGAATAGAATAGAATAGAATAGAATAGAATACTTGGAAGAGACCTACAAGGATCATCCAGTCCAACTGCCTGACCAAAAGTTAAAGCATGGTATTAAGGGCATTGTCCAAACGCCTCTTAAACACTGACAGGCTCGGGGCATCGACCACCTCCCTAGGAGGCTGTGCTGATTTTGGATGGGTTAGAGTTCGTTTTCTTCATAGTAGCTGGTATGGTGCTGTGTTTTGGATTTGTGCTGAAAACACTGTTGATAACACGGGAATGTTTTAGCAAAACACTGTTGATAACATGGGGATGTTTTAGCTATTGCTGAGCAGCCCTTGCACAGAGTTGAGGACTTTTCTGTTTCCCACCCCACCAGCGAGCAGGCTTGGGGTGCACATGAAGCTGGGAGGGGACACAGCTGGGACAGCTGACCCCAGCTGACCAGAGCGATATTCCATGCCATGTGTTGTCATGCTCAGTATATAAAGCTGGGGGAAGAAGAAGGAAGGGGGTGACATTCAGAGTGATGGCATTTGTCTTCCCAAGTAACCATTACATGTGATGGAGCCCTGCTTGCCTGGAGATGGCTGAACACCTGCCTGCCTTTTTCTTTACCTAGTAAACTGTCTTTATGTCAACCCATGAGTTTTTCCTCACTTGTACTCTTCTGATTCTCTCCCCCATTGCAGCTGTGGGCAGCGAGCGAGCGGCTGCCTGGTCCTACTTGCTGGCTGGGCTTGAACTACCACATAGGTACAGACAGGGCATTATTTCTGGGATCTTCTACAGAAATCTTTTTGCATGTTCTCCATCAGACGTGTCTTTTCTGACATTTCCCCCTTATGCTCCTCACTGCGAGTTTCCCAGTATTCCACTGAGGCAAAACTTACAAATCACCGTTTCTTTGCAGGAGGCCTACACAAACCACAAACCCTTTATCTTTGTATGCATATCACAAGATATATAACCACAGAAACCTTTGTTATCTGTGAACCCAAATGGAAATCCAAGAACTTGGGGCAAGTATGGAAATGGCTTTCTAATATCAACAGGTCTGAAAAATCACAATAAATGCATCAAACAGAAATGACATAGATAAATTTTACTTCTTATGACCTGCAGGTGGAAGAGGTAAGTTTAATTTCAAACTTTTTTTTTTTTTTTTTTGGAAAAAGAAGCTCATTTTCTTCCCAAAGGGGTGAGGGGAGGATTTCTAAGAATAATAAAAAAAAAAAAAACAAACCAACCCTAGCCCTAAATACAAAATATTATCTGAAAAAAAACACTGGCTTAAAAATATCTACCAAAACAAGTGGAATACCACTAGCCTAGAAATATCACTACCAGAAGATAGAGCAACATTCTGTTTTGCAAATAAACAGCAAAAAAGCAGGTCTACACCTGAATTCTTGTTCTTTGCACCTGGTATAACCTTTTTTTTAAAAAAAGTATTTTTCTACTTGTTTGGGCTGCTATGTTTGAATGTAGCATTGACCAAAAAAGATGAGAGATCTAACAAAAGTATTATGGACTAGGGAAGAAGAGGAGGAAGTATTGTCACGTGACTAGAAATACCTGAATTTTAGATTAAAATAAAGCTTTCTTTTGAGATATCTATCCTATGTAGTAGACAAATAGTCAAATTATTGAGTTAATAAAAAAGGAAAATAAAAAAAAATAGCCTTTTGGCTGGTTAGTACCTCATCTGCTTCGTCATTTCAACCCAGCTACCGCCTTTTCATTATTTCCTTTTTAAGCCAGAAACAAGCAAGCACCTTTACCACCACCCTTTACTGTTTGAATAATCACCTGTTTTTAGGACCAGCATGGTACTGATACAGCTTCCAGACTCCTGTGACTCCCTGTTGCCTTTTTCAGATGCGTGTAAATAATCCAACTGAAAATATTAGTGCTTTCTGTAACATTAAGGAAGACTTTTGCAAACAGCTGGTTTCTGTTAGTAATTGTTCAAAATTTGTAGCCATAGCAGTGGTTTGTTGGAAAAAATCCACAACACTGGAACTGTAACAATATTTATATTTATGCTGGTAGCCTAGGCAGAGCAGAGATTGCTCAGGGAAGGAACAACATCCAGGGCTCCTGGGAGACTAAAGCAATAGCCGAGTCTGAAAAGAGGGACTGAAAAAAGAAGCACCAGCAGCTGACAGAATGGGTCTTTGCTGCTCATTCCTTTGGGGTCAGTGAAAATGGGGGCTGGCGACCTTAACTCAACGTTAATCAAGTGTTTGCACTGGAACTTCTCATAATATTTCAGCCTCTCGAAGCACTGACTGTTCGTCTCCTGGATGCGTGCTGGGGCTGTTGGAGACCTGGGCAGAGTGTGCTCATGACTCCCTTCTAGCTGCAGGCTGGGTTTTCTTCCAGGGAAAGCCAAAGAGCTGGTTTGAATCCACATGGCATCCCAGTGTGGGGCCAGCTGTGGTGTGCACCTAGACTCAACTGCACTGAAGAATTAATACATCCTATAATACAGCCATGGAGAGCTCTCAAAGGTTTTCTTTACGCTTCTGCTTGTCCCCAGAAGATTACCTGCCTGGACTTGCATTTCTTCCACTCCCAAGGCAATGAAGGCACCATGCCATGCTAGGAGGTGTCCAAACTGCCCACGTTCATGCTCCACAGCCTGGTGAAGTGCCACGTACTGAGACCTGCCTGTTACTTAGCACACTCACCTTCCAAGAATTTACAAGTGTTGATATAACTTCCAGGCCAGGGATTTTCACCTCAAATTCTCACTCTCCACTCATATTGACTAGGAAAGAATAGCTGACGAGCACCAAATAAAGAGTAACTGGGTAATCGCTGGGTTCCTCGGCTCTGAATTTGAAAATGAATATGTTTCTAAACACACAAACCACAAAACTATTAACAGATTGTTAATATTTATATTATAACTTCATATTTTAGAAGGGATTACTATAATTGAAGAAAACCATTTTCTTGTGTATTTCAATTCGACATTCCCTGTGAATACAGAGAATCATCACGTCAAGCTTTTGGATTTAGATAAATGATAGAAAATCCACAGAACAGCACCACTTCGTTACACAAAAGACTGAAAAGTAGACTGACTAATAACTTTTACATAAATGTTATATTGTTTTCCCAAGCAATTATATGTGATTTTGCATGTAATTCCCTCTACTCCGTTTACAGTCATATAGGTTAGTATAAGATCCTCTCTCAATCTAAGAACCCTTTTGTCTTTAAGCGGATTACATTCCTAAATGTAATAAGAATTAATTATTAAAACGTACAAATAAAGAACTTAAAATCTATGATGTTCCATCTCAAGAATGCAGAAAGTAATTTTGCTGGTAAAAATAGAATTCCTTTCACATTAGGACATCTCTGAAAACTTTTTCTGTATTTTCCACTTTGCATATTAGAGATAACTGCTGGTGTAGCCTACGATGTGCCAATGAGCCTGCTACAAACTCTGCAAAGCCAGAGCAGTCCATCAAGACAAAGCATGTGGGAAAGGGTACTGGGGCTCAGTGATGTGCCCCAGATGCACTGGGCAGCCTTCGCTTCTAGAGCCACTGTAGCCAGGGGTCCACATTTCTGTGGATATATGTACATAAAATTAAGGTATCCTTTTTAAATGTAATTTAGAAAGTTAAGAGGGGCAAAGAAAATAACTGAGCATATCTGAACAACCAGAGATACAAAAGCTTGATATACAAAGTCCCCTCTTACATATACAACGCCTTTGCCTTTTACAATAAAATGCATTTACTTTTTAAGCAGAAGCTGAAAATGGCTTTAGTTTCAATTTAATCACAAAGCATTTAAATAATTAAAATATTTTAGTTACACTACTGTTTATAAAAAAGATCATATGATTCTTCATTTACCCTTCTGTCCCCTTTTTGAGTTCTAAACATTATAAAATAAATCCCGTAATTAAAAATCAAGTAGGGGCCCTCACAGTAACATCTCACATCCTGTATCAGTGAATGGGCAAAGTATTTTTTCTCATCTCTGAAACAGTACTGATAAAGACACACAATCACAGAATCATAGAGTGGTTTGGGTTGGAAGAGACCTTAAAGATCATTTAGTTCCAACCCCCCTGCCACGGGCAGGGACACCTCCCACCAGACCAGGCTACTCAAAGGCCCGTGCAACCTGGCCTTGAACACTTCCAGGAATGGGGCATCCACAACTTCTCTGGGCAATCTGTGCCAGCGTCTCACCACCCCCATAGTGAAAAATTTCTTCCTAATATCTAATCTAAATATATGCTCTTCCAGTTTGAAGCCATTACTTCTCATCCTATCACTACATGCCCTTGTGAAAAAGTCCCTCTCCAGCTTTCTCGTAGGCCCCCTTCATACTGAAGCTTGTCAGTGTTGGTATCACGTGTTCATAATAAAATCCATTATGGTAACAGAAAGCAGTATTTTTAAGACATGTAAACATAGTTTGTTACAGCTTGTCATGTAATCAAAATAAAACCATTGAGTAAGCATTCTAGCGTGCCATATTTAGAACATTTCATCCTTGTTTCCTAAACACTATCTTGTCATTAACTTCTAATTAAATCAGTGCACAAGGCCAGGGAAGTAGCATTGCATTCAAAAGCAAATTCCCTGCTGTCTGATGTACCAACACAAGATAAGCAATCTTCTAAAAAAGAATAATTACTATTCCTGCCATCCTCCCCTCCCTCTCACATCTTAATTTTTCTGGTTTCACTACTTTTTTTTTTTTTCTATCATGCAAGAAACTTCAGACAAAAGCAGAAAAACAGGATCAAGTATAACTTGTGACAAACCACTCATACCCACTGAAAAACCTGAATCCTGCAATGAAACCACTTTGCAGAGCTGGCAGGTGCAGAAATAGTGCAGCACTCTCCTTTGCAGTGCCACAACTCTGCACCGGAGCCACTGTGCAAGCAGTGCGAGCCCGTGCAGGACTCGAGCTGGCGAGTGACAAGGACAAGCTGGCCAGGTTGCTTGTCCTTGCTGGTCTGTCAGTTGGAGCCTATGGTCCCCTGCATCAGTAGAATGATGGTCATTATATCAGGGTTATCTTCTCTGGGCTGCTGATGACTGGGAGGTGTTTTGGATAAGCCTGCTGGTCATCCATCACATTCATTTGAAGCTTACCATGGAAGTCTATCAAATGGCAGATTGGGAGTTAAGAGAGCTCCAGCTCCCAAGGAATCTCCAGGAAGCTGCATGCTCATAACATGGGACATGAACCTCCTGTATGCAATTAAATGCTCATAACAGAGTCATCACCTTATTCCTGGCTTTCTAAAAAAGCAGGAGAACAATAGAGAACTTGCCAGAAATAAAAATAAATAAAATCACCTTTAATTTAAAAAGCTTTGCTGGAACCATAACTTTGCTCAAATATCTCTCACCATAGAGCTAGCTTAATTCTTGAGGTAGTTACGAGGTGCTCATCTCTGACAGGTACCAGCCGCAGCAAAATTAGCCTTGTTAAAATCAGAACAGAAGGCTCCACCAGTGTTTTGGAAAAGAAACACAAAAGTGTTCCTGAATTACCACCACAAAGTTTATTTGGGTTTTGGGTAGAGTTCCTTTCTGGGGCGGTGTGGGGTGGTGGTGTTTTGGGATTGGGTTTTTTTTTTGGTTGGTTTGTTTTGTTTTCTTGCATTTAGGAACAAAATCTAAATCAGAAGGAAAAAGACATTCCTTCTGGCATGACACTTGCACAGGTTCCCTAGCCTGCACCTGCAAGGACAAACCAAAGCAGCTTCTCGCAGGGATGCGCTCTGGACTGGCTCCCTCTCATCGCAGGCATCTGGCTTCTCCTTCTGTACCAAGTCAAGCTGAAGTCCATTTGATAAGGAGACACCTCACTACCTAACTGTCAGAACGCCACGTGGGCTGGCAGCTCCCTCCCAGCCAGGGTCTGTCCCAGCGTCCCCAGCAAGGAAGCAGGGTCTGCTAAAATGGGCCTCCTGGGCCCAAGGCACAGTTGATGAGGGCCGGTGAGGCCTATTAGTGGCCTCAGGACCCTGATGTCTATGGACAGTCAGTAAGAAGAGACTGCCCATTCTCTGCAAACACTAAACATGAAATACGCAATGCCTTGTTCACATCAGCTCTCTCTCTATTTCTAGAGAGTGCAAGTATCCATTTCATGGGAACAAAACCAAACAATAACTTTAAAAAGAGCGAGCAGAAAACTACAGAGAAAAGTATGTAGGTGCTGAAGAGTATCTTTAATACTCTTGCAAGAGAAACATTCAAACAATGAATGCACACAACCTAAAACACAATAAACAAAACTTGTAAATTCGACACCATAAGTATCATAACCTCTTCTTAAAATCCTATTCTTGAGTTCATTTTACATGCAGAAAGTAGACTGATTCTCTGGATGTCTGCTTTAGTGTTCTCCTAAAGCCAAGGGTTCTTTTTTCACCCCTCTTTCTTTCTCTTGCTTCATCCAGGGGCTTAGGGTTTGGTTAACTTGCTTCCCTTTACGTTCTTTACCAAGTGAAGACATCCAAGAACTATGTTAGCTTTACTCGCCTCACACGGAGATCTTCTTTATTCTCCGTACTGAATGGAAAGCTCTGCTTGCAATGGCTTTGAGGAGGATGGGGCTAAACTCACGTAGAAGACTTGAAAAGCTCACGCAGGAGGGCTTTGTCACAGCACTGGCCACATTCCTACTGTTCCTCTAGTCCAGGCAGAAAACCTGCTGGTCAGGCTGGCTTCAGCTCTCACAGCAAACCATGCTGAGTCCACTTACCAGGGAACAGTGATTTTCTCCAACTTGCCCCTTCCCACCACACTCTTTTAATCTCTAAGTATGCAGAATGAGTTCAAAGATGCTGTATCTTGGAAGAGGTGAGGAACAAAGAGCACCTTAGCAGAAGCAAATCGTCCACCACCTCCTGTTTAAAAGGAACCTGTGCTGTGCTGCTGTCAGCATGGAAGTGACGCTTATAGAGATACCCTTTCTAAGGAGACGCAACAAATGCATGGGACCTTCAAACACACATTAATTTACAGCCTGAACCCTTGCCTGGGTTTTAGATAGGCGTATAGTATAGATTAGGCCTGTAAAAAAGCAAAAGCATTATCAATACAGGTCTTGAAAACACTTCATTTGGGAAATTTCACATGAAAGTACTGATATAGTCTAAATACAGAATTAGATTTATTGCTGCTAGTTATACAGAAGTTAACCAAAGTTCTTGGATTCTGAGAAACAACTACCATGAGAGTTACACAGGTATATAAAAACTCATCTCAGAAAAACTCCTCTAATGGCTTTCTTATCTGTTTATCTATCTTGCATGAAAAAACAAGCCCAGCATTAAACTAGCAAGTAAACAGAGCTGGCATTACTTGTCCTAGAAAAAGGGTCAGAAATGGTGTTCAGTAACAGCTTTCAGGAAGTTCAAAACAATCAGAATGCAAAAAGTACAGACAAAATTGAAAAATCCTACTTTTATAAGCTCCTTTTATCTACTAGGACTGAAAAATGTTCTGTAAACCCTATGCTGAGCACATTAGCCCCTCTGAAATCAACATGAGGTCTCATGCGAGACCAGTCCCTACAGTCCCCCTGCCAAAGCTTTGGCTTTCCTGGAGCAGATTAGAGAGTCGGGGCTTGCCCAAGGAGTCACCAGAGCAGGCTGCCTCTCCGCTACTGCTCAGAAGCCCTTCACATTTCCTCCAGTTGAGGTCTCCTGCATTTTTCCCCCAGCTCTTGAGGACCCGCAGCAGAAGGTTGCTGACTAGGGCAGTGCTGGGGACCATGCCGGTCCCAGAGAGCGAGGCAGCTCTAGCTCTAGCTTCACCTTACTGCAAGGAGAGTACAGGACAGAGCAGCGCCAACCTCACAGCTCCCGTCTGCCCAGGCAGGGCGAGGCGGTTAGTGCTGATGTTGTGGCAAGACCAGATTAACGCAATGGTTTCCCCCCATGTGCATTCAGCAGCCTGAATGAAGATTAATACATGAAGCGTCTTGTTTAAGACACTTCAAGTCAAGACTGCTGCTTGCCATTGTTCATTCTCAGCACGCTCCAGTGGAGGAATGAGGGGAAAAGAACAGCAGTACTGTAAGAAAAAAGATATGTAGTGCCTTTATTGAATTAAAAAATGGACCTTTCTTCAAAGTGCCTTTACATAACACACATGAAAACTTTAGCATCATTTGTATAAATACATCAAAAGGAACAAATATTTTTTTAAAAAACAGTATTTTGGCTCAGTAAAATAACTTTCCTACCCCTAAAGGCAGGGATAACAAGTAGCAGTTTTTCACTCAATCTGTTCCAGTCAGCAATAGTAATTCTGAAGGCCCCAGGTTGCTGGAACTCTGTTGGCTGGCCGGCATACCGCAACCTGTCAAGGTGGAAGCGCAAAGTCAGTATTGTACCCAAGTCCTCAGAGTACAAATACCATACTTCCAGTGTTTAGTCTTCACATTTGATATAGGGATCTTCTTACAGAAGAGTTCTGTGATCAAACCATAGAGCTTTTGTCCTACTAAATTCTTCAATTGATGTGAACCGTAACAATTAACCTTGCTTAGATGGATCTCAGTAACTTCAGACGGATCTCAAGGCTCTCTTACCCTACAACATGCTGTCACTGAACACACACCATATTTAAAATCAGATTGTGTGCAACAGCTAAGTGCATGTGGCACTTCACGACCAGAACTGACGCTCCCTTAACACTTCTGTCTTGAGTAAAACACAGAATGAGAACAGAATATAAGCATATGTGCATTGGTCTATACATACATGACATTCATCAATAACACACTCCAGTACCATGACAGTGAAATAGTCTGATGTTTCAAATGCACTTTTTTCCTTCCTATCCTGACATGAAGAGATTCTTATTTTCCATTCTGGCCAAACACACATTCAACTCACAAAGTTCAGACGGCACTGTCTCTCAGAAGCACAGTTTCAAGTTTCCAGCATACACCGAGGTAACCAAAGCACTTTAGGCAGGAGAGGAACCTATTTCCCCTGGTTTTGTCACTTATCAGACAGAACACGAGTGTGACACCATCCCATGTTCACTGGGCAGTTCTTCTGTCAGACAGCACTTCACACTATCAGTTCTGTTCGGTTGAGGATGGAGGCGTAAGAAGATAAATGCTTGAGCCATGAAAGAAGAAAAAGCCAACACCACAGTGTCAAAATCAGTAGATGAATTCTGAAGGATGCAGAACGTGAGTTCTTTCAGAGGAACAAGTGGAGATAGCAAAGCAACAACTCAAAGGGAAAATTTCTGCCCAATACTGTATTAGCAACAGCCTCCAAGGACAGCTTGGAATGTGATGGAGTTTGACACAAGAGTAAGTTGCTTGTTCCCAGATAAGGGAGCTGCATGGGAAAAGATAGGCTGGAGTTTGAATGGGAGGGGAGTAAAAGGTGCTGCAAAAGAGAAGCTGATAGGACACACACAGGAATTCAGAGTTGCAAGCAGCAGTTAAAGGCAGTAACAGTCAAATCCTGAAGCCTCCATATACAACTAGATCTTGTAACTTAAAAATGTAACTTTCAAGGACAGACTGAAAAGCACAGGCAATTTGGCTCTCACATCTCCTGCTCCTATGAAATTCATAACTATAAACATGGCATGAATCAGATTTGATTTAAAAAAAAAAAAATAATCAAATCAATTCCCTCCCCTGAAAAAAAAGAATTGATCATTACAAACTACATCGCTGCCTACACACAAGTCAAACATAACTTCAGAGTTAACAACTGTGGCGTACATAATATTGTTAAAAAATTTAAAAAAATAAAAAAGAGGAAGAGAAACAATTCAACATGCACAGTAAGTTTTAACAAGAAGCTGTGACTCCAACCTCAATTCATCCAGCCCCAGCCAAATTCAGCACACCATCACCTGAGATTCCTGACATCATCAGGGCAGAGGGAAAGGAGAAAAGCAAGCAGCTGCAGGGGGTAACACAGCACATGTCTCTCTCTCATTTTAAGGCATACTGGGCAACAATGCTATTTAAGCTCTATTTTCTGAACGTATCTGGAGCCAAAAAGCACGGTCTCTCCACCCCTTCTCTTCTCCCCGTGTACTCTGAACTCTCTGGGAACCAGATAAACTCACTAACCTGGGGGAAAACCATCCCAAGGAAATGAATGATTTTTGCCACATTAGTCTGTTCAGCCAGCTTCAGCCTTCAGAGCTGACGAACTCCAGAGCCAGCACCCTGTCTGGGAACAGAAGGGAAGGCCTGGTCTCCTTCAGCAACAGCAACCCAACAAGAAGTGGGAGCCCTGAAGCCCCTTGATCTGGTCCTTATGGTAAGGTGGATGATGCCAATCATCCGATACTCCCCATGAAAGAGTCTGTGTCATTAGCTAATTGTCCACTTAGGTGAAGTAAGAACAAACATATTAAGGCACTTAAATGAAAAAAAATAATCCCCTGGAAATTAATTTTTTGACTCAGTACAGCATTACAATGGTATTTTTACAATATCTGCATGGGACAAGTGACTAAAAATAGTACAGTTCTTTAAAATGTAAAAGAGATCAGGGAAGAGTATTTATGCTTTGGCAGGTTCAACAGCACTTCTGGGTGGCTGGGATTGTCTCTTAACTTTTCTCTTGGACGATAACACACTGATGCAGTAACACAGATTTACCTTTCAGCAAACTGAACAAGGCAAATAACAAACTTGTAACAAAGACAAGTTTTGTGTCATTTCATTAAAAAAATTGAAACAAAAACATTTACTGGCATCAACCATGCCCATGACATGATATCACAATTATAATCAATGTAGTTCCCTTCATATTCAACCTTTAATTGCAAAAAACCAAGTTTTCTGGTGGTTTTGATAGGTTTTTTTTCTCCTTCCATTTTTAGTACCAAAAGCATTCCACCAAATCACAGTGCAATTCTTGGAAAAGGCCTCATGTACTTCTAATGTGGTTTCCATGTCATCGCTGTGCTGCTGAAGACATTTCAAGGTGTTCTGTTGATCTGGCCAGAAGAAAAAATGATTCACATCTGTAGATGAAGTTGTAGTACCTTCAATCCAGAAAATCCGGGTCAGCACAAAACAGATACATGTGACCTTCAATCAATCCATCACCAACTATGTGAACAGAATTAGTCATTTTTCTTTTGTTATTTAGGGAGAATTAAAGTCTTTTGGTAACAAATGCAATTGTGATGAAGATCCATTTCTTCTGGATGGCATGTGATAGCGCACTTTCTTCCAGAATCTAGTACTTGCTGAGTGATACCTTTCCGAGAAGTCCCCTTTCCATCGGATAGCCCCGTGCTTTTGCTTAATATATTTGACAGATTCTGGCATAGTTGCATAATCTTGTATTTTTTCAAGTTCAATGAGAATTACTTTAATGCCATCTTCAATAAGAGCATTATACATGGCTAGATGCTTTTCAGATGCATCTTCTAGAATACTGTAACAGGAGGGTTCTGGTACTAAAACAATTATCACTCTTCTACTTTGACGAATCTTTTCATCAGCAATGCTGATCACAGCTGTAGAGAAAAAGGTTGTGCAAAATTAAGGCTGTATGTTTCTATGTTTTGTTACCAACACGTTGCAGCTGGCTCATTCCGTTTGATATTTGAGCCAACACACTTTACCTCACCAACAGGGACAGGATAAGAGCATGCAAGCATTTACATTGGGTTAGCCAACAAGGAGAGATTTGGCCAATACAACACAGTCTGACCCCACCAGACTGCATGTCTACATTCTTGTTTTGCATAAGCAGAGAAGAGCTACCAACTATCTACTACTTATCTTGCTAATGCCATTTTATTACCATCATAGGTGCAATCGCAAAAAAACAAGTTCCAAAACCATAGGCCTAGATAAAACTATGACCTTTTTCCTTAAATGGCTTGTTCTAATATGCTTAACTGTTTTTTATTTCATGTGAGTGGAAGAGAAAGCAAAGAATCCTCCCTTCAATGGCATTCCAGACAATTCCAGACAACAGCAAAATATAGTAAATACCACACAAAAACCATCCGGCTTAACCCTGAGAACAGACTATTGCCTTTTTTCAAGCTGGAAAAATAAAGCAGCACTTTAGGTTCTACTTCTCAGGGAACCCTTCCTTCTCAAACCACTACCAAAAGCCTTCAGATGTAAGGAAGTGATACACATCATATAGGTTTGTTAGCATCCAATTTTTTTTAAAACAAAAACTTCTATTTAAGGCCTACTCTGAAAATTTATTCAGTCTCAGGATAAAGTCATAAGACCAGGAAGGATTCAGAAGACTTTCATAGTTTCTTCTCCCATAAGCAGTCAGCGGGACAGACTTTGCAATTTTCTGTGTCAAACGCTAAAAATTTAAATTTGATGTGCATTTGCACACAGAGGAAACCTCCCCAAGAATTTTAAAGCCTTGCAAGGAAGGCAATGCTTTGTAAGAACATTCACTAGGGACAAGTAGTCTTTGATACAGCTGATCGTTCCTGATAACTTAGTGTTGCTTTGTATTCTTTTTTTTCCGACCTGCGCTGTCTAAGCATCCATTATACCCTTTATCACATCCTGCTGGTTTGACAGCAATTCTCAGAGCAAATAAAAATGAAACAGTAGAGGTCAATCTGTCAAACGCCACCTCAAAGCAACGGGCTTTTTTCATACCTCTTATGAGACCTACTCTTCCATGTTTCCTGCCACTAGTCATCATTCACAAACACAATTTCACCTCCTCTTCTCCTCACCATCCTTCCATCTCCAGATGTCTAGGCTAGCCAGACATTGAAAAAACCTAGAAGAGCTAAATAATGTCAAGGGAAAGACAGATAAACAGACTTCATGGGAGCACCCAGTGCTCTCTTTCTCATTTTCCATCAGACAGAATAAGAAAATAGCTCATTCGATGGTGGGAGATATTTAGAATCACATCTGATTGACTGCCTGTTTCTGAGTTCTATTTGCAGCTGCTAATGAGAAAACTTGAGTGTAATTTGTCTTCAGACAGCTTACCTTCTCCTGGTAAATCATCTCTCCCAAATATGAAGAGGTTATATCCACACTGTCTTTCTAAGACCTCTGGCAGTATCTTCAGAGCAAAAATATCTGATGAATACAAGCAGCTCTCTCTGTTCTTTGGATACAGAACGTACGCATCATAGATCTTCCCATCTGAAACTAAAGAGTGAGCAACAGTAGTAATATAAAAATGGATTCTAAAGATACAAAAGCAAGCAAGGAAACAAACAAAAAAAAATCTCAAGGGGGAAAAAAAAACAGATTATAGAATCATTGTTTTAGGTCTTAATCCTGCCATTATCTAAGGCATGTATAATTATACTAAGCCTGAAATATTTGTAGAATCAGGCTTTCTAGAATTCAGTACACCAGATTTGAATAGGCAAGAGACCTGCAAAATTACATAGGTTTGAATATTCTTTTTTGAACTCTAAATAAAAAAAAATGTTATCACTGAATTATCTGGGAAATAGCGGTTCCAGTAGTACAATTGAATACTTGAAATTCCAGCTGCCATATAACTCATAGGTCTGTTTTGTAACCTAGATTTTCAAAACACAGCGACCACTTAGACATGAAAACAAAAACAAAGTATTGGGCAAATTTCCAAGTCTGAATTGTATTCGATTTTTTGGAACAAGTTTTTCAGAAAGACCAAATTTAAAAGACTTCAAAGAAATCTAACAGAACCTCAACACCTCTAGAAGATATTTTCTGTTTCTCTAGCCATGTACCTCCTCTCAGATGTTTGGAAATGACCCATACTTCAGTATACTGTCATAGTCAGCACCGCTGTCAATATTTTTTGAACGCCATGAATTTACAGAAAGTAAAACAATCAGAAGTGCTTTCAAATTGAAAACAAAAGAAAATGAAATTTGTCCTGGTTTATCTATAGAAAATAAAAAGCACCCAGCAATTCCAGTGTATTACTGCTTTCTGTAAGAACAGTAAAAGAAATCTGAACAACTGCTATCACAACAGCATTCAAACCACTGAAGTGGGTCTTCAGGGAAAGGAATGATAGTACTGGAAAGTTGCTGATATTTTTTCCCCTGTAGATGCTTTTGTTATCTAAACTAATTCTAAACGTCCCAAAAACACGTTATTCTTTCAAAAATCCCAAGGAAGACCAATCATACTCCATGAGGTTAACTCATTGCTTTGCAAGGGAGGGTGGAGTCTCATTACAACACACAGCACTGCTACACAAACGTACCTTTTTTACCCAGGAAAGGATGGCAGGAGTCCCGATACCAAAGTACAATATCAATTTTGAAGATCTTGTAGATAAAGAGAGTAAAAAATACTAAAAATACCAAAGAAACTCCTCCTCCAATTAAGTAACCCTGAATGTTCTGGGCTGCAGTAGAGTGCAATAAGAAGGGAGAAAACAAACAAACAAAACACAACAGTTATACACTAGAACCAGAGAAAGACAAAAGAGATATTCAAATTTGTTTGGTCATTAAACAGTTTTAAAAAAAAATGAATAGGACTGAAAATTCTTCATGTATGCTTTCTGCAAATACTGTTACTTGATAAGCCTACTTTTATCTTTCAGAGAAAAGATATCTTAGCAATGTGACAAATGAGGTTATTCTTCAGCTGAAACACCAAAATATTGCTAGTGCAGCAGGAGAGTGAGAATTTTTGTACAAAATTTTATCAGTCAGCAAGCAAGAAAGTCAGAGGAAGGGAGATTTCCTGACCGTGCAATTCTCCCCAGACCAACCAGCTTTCTGTCATCTCTAACCTCTTCGAAGATTTGTCATTGACTTTACTAGTTTGTTGTCCTTAATAGAGTTGTCCTTAAAACAAGCAGTCTCTACAAACTGCATTTTTTAGTTCAAGCATATTAAAGGTTTTCTGAAGTTAAATCCTACCCTGACAATCTTTATGAAGAACTTATAGTTATGTAACAAACTAGAGCTCAAATCCACTTTCAGTCAATCATTTGCTTACAACGTGGCTAGTTAAAGGTAAGTTTGAGAATAACATTTGTCAGAGGATTGGCTCACAGTTGACAAAGTTAGCTCAAAACAAGCTCAATGGACCAGAGGCTCTTCTGCAGCTAAATTAAAAAAAAAGGGCACTCATAATGTCTGGTGACTTGCTTTTCTGTGTATCTGGTTTTAAATAAAAACAATACATATCTTCAGCCTTGCATTTGAGTTTTTAAAGCTCACTTTAAGTTCATCAACTAAAAAGAAAATTTCATGCTAGCCAGCAATAGGTCAAACTTATCCTTGTCTCTGAGCACAAGACTGGGGTCTCCAATAACCGGCAGGATGCTCCCAATCAACATGCATGAGCCTATCTATAGGGTGATAACACAACACGTGCATCAGTAATGGAAAGTCCATAATCTTTCCAAACAATCTATTTCATTCCTTCACTATCATTACTGTTTGAGTTTCTCCTACTATATAAATAGATATTTTTTTTTTCTTTCTCCTGGCAATCTCAGCCCATTACTTGTTACTGAAGGATAGTGCAACTAGGTCCACATGTTCATTCCTGTCCTTTTGACAGCCTGTTCCACACTTAGTTACGTCTTCCCCCCAGCTCTTTTAGAGAATTGGCCATTTTCTCTGCTCTTCTAGACACACAATCTCCTCTGATCCACATGCTTCTTTAAGTACAAATGAGTAAAATGAAGCACAGCATTCTACTGAGGTCTCATACTTGCTTCAAATAAATTGGAGTCTTTCATTAATGTTTCCTAAAACACTTAATTTGTTTTGTCTTCTCTCATTTGAAGTGCTATTTTCTTTAATTTTGCTAAGAATATGACAAAAAAATAAATCATAAAGAACGGTACTGAGCTGCACTGCCCACAAATGCACCTTGTGCAATGGTACATCACACAGTTTTAGCTCTAAGTAGGGCATCATCAAACTAACTGAGAACCATTTTATCAAGATGAGATCTCTTACCTGGGCGTTCCAGTTTGATGTAGGCTGTAAATTGTTGAGTACCATATATGAAGTGACAGAAAAAAATATGAGCATAATCCTTCACTTTCACTTTTGAAATGTTAAACTTTGTTCCAGATACAGCAAGTCCATGAGGCATCCTCTCTCTGTCATTAAAAAAGGGTAAAAAGGAAATATCTGTAGAGAAACTGAAATATCAGTGCCTAATATAGGATAGATTCATCTATCCACAAATACAAGAACATGCATTTTTTACCTCTATAAACCTAAGAAGCCAATGAAGCACAGTAAATATCACCCCTGTAACAAATAGGTTCATGGTCAGAGATGACTTAGCATTTTCCATACACACTGTTTTGTTGGAGTTTTTTTGCTGCGTGGGACAGAGCACACCACTAGCAGTTTTGCAGATGATAGAAAACTCAAAGTGATGGCTGATACACCAGAGGATCACTCTACCATCCAGAGGAACCTTGACAGGCTGGAGAAATGGGCTGACAGGAACCTCATGAAGTTCAAAGCAAAAAGCAAATCCTGCACCTGAGGAGGAATAGTACGTTCCCAGGCATCCTGAACTGCATTAAGAGAGCTGCCAGCAGGTTGAGGAACATGGTCCTTCTCCTCAGCTCAGCACTGATGAGATCACATCTGGAGTAGTGGGGCCAGTTCTGGGCTCTCCAGTACAAGACTTATTAAACATTGGAATGGGCTGCCCAGAGAGGTGGTGGATTCACCATCCCTGGAGGTGTTTAAGAAAAGGGTAGATGAGGTGCTTAGGGACATGGTTTAGAAGTGGGTGTTTTTAAATCAGGGTAGGTAAACGGTTGGACTTGATGATCTTAATGGTCCCTTCCAACCTCACTTATTCTATGATTCTATGATTTTAAGACATGTATGGATTTACCGGAACAAGTCCAGTGCAGGGCCATGAAAATGATTAAGGGAGTGGAGCATCTGTCGTACAAGAGAGCAGGGACTGTTCAGCCTGGAGAAGGCAGGGGGTGGATCTTCTCAATGTGTGTAAATACCCGAAGGAGGGAGTGGAGAAGAGGGAGCCAGGCTCCTTTCAGTAGTGCCCACTGACAGGACAAGAGGCAATGAGCACAAACTGAAACACCTTCCCATCTGAAATTCCATCTGAACACTTGTTTACTGTCAGGGTGCTCAAACACTGGAATGGGTTGCCCAGAGAAGTTGTGAAGTCTCCACCTGTGGATATACTCAAAACCCAAATGGATACAGCCCTGAGCAACCTGCTCTATCTGACTCTGGTGGAGCAGGGGGCTGGACTAGACAATCTCAAGAGGTCCCTTCCAACCTAAATGATTCTGTGAATCAAAGACGATTCAAACCAGTAATAACTAGTAATAAAAGTGTCAAGAGAAAAATCATCTTCCAGGATTCTTTATACTGATGATGAAGCAGAGACTAAGCACACTAACAGATTCCCTGAGCCCACACTGTCCACAGTCAATGGTGCCAACCAACTTGGGAAATAACGATGAACAAAATTCACAAAAGCTGGGTGTCCCTACTGTCAAATGACAACAAACATGGTGATACTGCCTTTACGTCTGATATCTATCGCCACAAGAAGCAATGACGCCTTTACGTCTGATATCTATCGCCACAAGAAGCCTGGAGATGTACTATACCATCCTGCTTCTAAGGTGGATTTACAAGTATAAGGTGGGAGGGGCCACAATAGGAAAGTACCTACAAACTGGCATCCTACTCTATATACCAAAGTGACATCACGTTATGTTCTCAAGGAGGAAAACTCATTTTGCAGAACATCCTGGAGAACCAGTTTCTATTGCATAAATAATTGCCAGCAACTTCTGTCATGAGATGCCAATACAAACCTCATCGTTTTGCAACGTGTTCAGATTTGTTCACATCAGTTTTAACTTTCCTCCCAGCAGAGGAAAGAGTTACCTCCTAGGTGTAAGCCTCAAGTCCATAATGTAGGCCATGCCTACAGTGTGGCTGGCTACTAGCAAACGTTCCACAAATTAAATTGCTGAGAAATTGCTACTATTTTTTGAAATAAAACATTATTATTGCAATTAGATTAATTTCTCTGATACCAGATAACTTGCTTTGAACTATTAATCCTAATTAGAACTTGCACAGGATGTATTTTGCACAACTCCATCTCTGACACCAGAAAATTATCAGGCAGGGTAATGATTAGAAATAGAGATCACTTCCAAGCAAGCCAAAAATCTTAACAGAGAATTGCTTTGAGTTAAATATATTAAATGCTTTTCAGGAAGATGTGTTTAATATCAGCACCAATACAATTTCAGAAGAAGTTGCAGTTATTTAATCATAGCTACACAGAGCTGCACATGTCTTAACTGGTGAAGCTGAGAAACTCCATGCCCTAAAGAATAATGGACTTAGTTGCACCTTAGAGACCATAAGCTGAGGCCCTAATATTTAAGGCAAACAACCAAGTATACAGGTCTGTAACGAAAGTAATAATTCTCCCTAAAGGAACTTGGGGACAAAATAGACCTAAGATTCCTTCTGGAGGCCAGATACAGATGAATGAAAAAGATCATTTTAAAAGCAGCCTGCAACCTAACTCTCTAGCCATATTTTGCACTGATGCTGGCACTTGGTGGAGACGGCAATGCTTCTGCATGAGTGTGAACTGATCAGCTGAGATTTTTTTTTCTGTCTTCTTTGCACTACATTTTAAGGGTTATATTTAACAGCAGTGATTAATATAATGAGAAAGCAAACAGTGCATCCACAGTCTGCTACAGCATAGACCAGTCACTGAGTAACAGTTCTGCTCTCACGAAAGAATTGCTGCTTAATTTGTGTTTAATTTTCCTGAACACTAAAAAAACCCCACATGTCCTGCAACAAGAGCTTCTACTTTGCGTTCTTGAGGATTAGCAGCTGTGTCTGTACTTAGAAAAGGACAAATTTCACAAATAAAAAGAAGTTCAGTGATTTTTTGGTTTTGGAACAATCTATCCTTCCCATATTAATGACAGTGGGCAGGCTTTAATCTATTAACAAAAAGGATTGCATAAAAACAAATGCATAAATAAGCCTTATAAAATTATGTTTCACAGCAGAATTATAATGAAGCAATCATATGCAGGTTTTTAGATTTGTATCAGGTACATCAGTATTTATAATAAAACATTATTTTTTTTTAAAACCAAACAGTAAGAATATAATTGACTTGACGTAAACTTCTAATCAATCTTTCAACGACTACTGACATTTGACTAGTAGTCAACTTTATGGTGAAATCACTGCAAATTATTGCAGATTACTTCACCTACAAATGCACTTACAATTCAATGTTTAAAGATACTTACTCATAGAACTGTTCCCTGTAGGAGCTATCAAAGCTATCAACATCCTCATCATTAACTTGCCAGAATGGAATCAAGCCATATATGCCACTGGATATATTACATTCCATAACTACATGAGAGCCTACAAAACAAACATTGAAATACGGCAATTGAAGGTCTTGTTACAGAAGCAGGATCAAGTGATTGGGGATCATCTGGGAAAAGGACGGATATCGAAAAAGCCACCTACCTTATGAAAAGCAGAATCCTTACAACTCATCCATTTGTAATCCACACTCGGGTGCCTCTGATCTGGATATAAATTCCACCCTAAACGTAGGTGTCTAAATGTTCACATCTACATGTAAGCTAGATGTCTAAGATAGTAACAGAGTTCAGCTCTGCTGAATTCCACTCACATTAAAGTAGACACGTGGACCTTATCAGCTGAATGGCTCTGCAGACTCCAGAGTCCACTGAAAGATCTCCAGGGCTCGAATCAGTTGCATGTACACAATATGATGACATCTGAGATGCTCTCCAGCATCCAAGGCATCTGTATGGAGCTGGCAGACAGGACTCAAGAAACCTGCACTACTAGAGACCACCCAAAACAGCACTAGACATCTATGTGTAGGCAACCGTATTGAGCCCCTGTTGATAATAGCATGAATTAAGGACCTTAGCTCATATGCAGATACCCATGTGTAGACCACTACACCCTGAAGCTGAATACCATTCTTAGTGACCATGCATATCTCTACCCCAGATCAGAGTCTTTTGGCCAACACTGTCCACTGGGATGGCTTCTGAATACTCTCTTGCTCTGCTCCCAGACCAAGCTCACCTGTCACACAGCTCCTTTGCCACCAAGAGTCCAGATGTTACAGAATGCCTCAGTATTAAGAAAGCAAACCAACTTGCAGAATATATTTATTGCCAATGTACCTCAGACAGCTCCATTTACAGGAAGGTAAGCAGCTTTCTTGGAGTCCTTTCCTTCTGTATTTTACCCATGGAAGTTATGATTTGATAGGAGAAGGTGGGCTCTCAGTTCACCTATATAAAGATCTCAGCGTTTCGTTTCCTAGAACCACATCAGATCTAGATGCTTCCACCAAGGGACAGTCTCTATCAAAAGTATGGAATAAACCTTCAGCTCACATGCAAAGCAATTACTTGAACAAGAGTTCACATAGAAATCACACACTCCCCAATCTCTTCCTTCATGTCCTTCCAGCACAACAACGAATTTTTCTAAAGATGTGGTTTACTGCATTGCACAGCTCTTGTCCTGGTTTGAGGTAAAACAGAACCAATTTTCTGTTCAGTCATTTTACTTTGCAGCTAAGGCTCTAACTAACTGAACACTCTGAAATTCACAGCCTGTTTTCAAGACAGTAGTTCGCTTCCAGAGTGCTAAGAGCTATGTTTACAGTTGATGCCAAGGAATAGGATGCAGAGAGGCTCTTGTTTATACTTACTGCTATAACAACTAAGGTCAGCTAACTTGGTCATTTGTCCCGTTGGAGGGTCTAACCAGAAAAGCGTAAAGGGGTCGCACCTACAGGGAGGAGCAGACAGGACAGGTGACTCAAAACTGACCAACAGGGTATTCCATCCCATCTGCATCATGCTCAGTATAAAAGCTGAGGGATCAAAGGGTCAGCCCTCTCTTCCTTCAATGGCTGGCATCCAAGGAGGACTCTGTTTGTTTGTCTGCCTTCGATCCCAACCCCTGCGTTCCTGAATCCAGATCCGGAATCCAGTTCCTGTTCACCACTGAGTCCGGTCTGGGACTTTGCCAGTGCCAGCCGGTGACCTGATCGTCACCCTGGGAGCTTGATACAGTTTTGTTTATGTCATATATATTTCATTATTTGCTTTTTATTATTTTATTAATATTTTCATTAAAGTAGTTAAGGGTTTTTTTTCTAAACTCATGTCTCTCTCTCTCTCCCTCCTCTCCCTGAAGGGAGAGAGGTCAGAGAGCATTCGTCATTCGTTTCAGTGGCCAATCTGACCCAAACCATGACAGCTCTTCAGAAGGAAGAAAACCCCTCAAGTGTTCTATGCCCTCCATCTCCATACATTCAAGAACGTACTGTTAAATTTCTACACAACTTTCTCCTGCCATTTCTCATTCTTAAAGCATACAGGTGTCTCCAGGTTCATGCAGGTGTTTCCAGGTTCTGCCCCACAGCCAGGCATTTAGTAGGAGCAGGGTTTTTTTTCTAGTATCCCATTAAAGTACCAGACAGAGAATATTACTTTTGAATGGCAGTGACTTTAAAAAAAAAAAAAAATTAAAAAAACCTTCAACAACTTCCTTTAAAGGGTCCCCCTGTTGTAGGGAATTTTTCGTAATTGTTCTATAGCCACAATAAACTCACTTTGTGGGTTTGTTCAGTAGCCACAATATGCTTCATGTCTTCTTTTAGTCTCACGTGACTGCTTTCCTAATGTCTGTGAGGCATTCAAGATTTGTTCATCTTAGCTGGTCTAAGGCATCCCGTAATACATCAGCACCTTTTAATTTATGCAGTGTCCAAGCCATAACAAATATGGGCCAAATGCTATTCTAAAATAAGGAGTCTAAACAAGTTGTTACATAACACATCTTAATATAGGCTGAGAGTCACAGGTAGCCCCGGACTAATAATTGCTCAATTCTCCATTTTCTCAGCAAGTACTATCAAGGATTAAAAAAATCGTAAAGGAAGTCTTCAGTAAGTTGAGCCTTTTAAGGGCCTATGCAGATCAGACTCCTTCTGACTAGAGGTTGAATTGGTAAGAATTTTTCTGAATTAAATGGGAAGTCATAACTGATTACCAGTCGGAACTGGGGATGAGATTACATGATATTTTAATGGTTGGTAGGTGCGGTACAGGGAAACCCCACCGTAATATTACTTCATTTCTTCCACAGTTACAATTACAAAGGAAAAGGAAAGTTTTCACACGTAAAGATTAGGGTTGTGCTAGGTAAGACTGTGGAAAGTCTCCCTATTTCAAACTAAGATCTAGTGAACAAATTTCCTTATTAGTAGAAGGGCACAAATAAAGCTTTTCAGGCACATAACTAACGAAGCCAGACAAGATGTAATTACCAGAAAAGAGGCTGCTGAGCCATTTCAGAGTATTTCCAACAGAATTAAATAACCATCTGAAGACTGCAGGACTGTAAGTCCATAAAGTAATACTCTTTGTATCAGATCAGTTTATATGAATATTCCCACTGTTTAAAATAAAGCCTTCTGCACTTTGGAGGAACATAATTTCTATTAAACCTCATTCACTATTCTGGTCAAAATCTACTAAGCCTCACCAGAACCTGGCAACTTCAGAACGAGACATCTTTCACAAGCTGTTGAGGTCAAAAAGAAAAAATACCAAAAAAAAAGCCCCAAAGCAACTGCAACAAAAAACAACCACAAACCAACCAACCAACCCATAAAACCCACCAGTATTTCAGTGCTGTTCACTTCAGTTTAATACCATATACTCAGTATACTATACAAAGTTAGAATTTGGGCTAGACAAAATATTTCAGATGATGTGGAAAGAAGCATGAAGCCTCAACATGACAAAAGAACACCTGATATACACAGTATTTACAAGCTCAATGTCAGAAAAAGCAGCAGCAAAAGTAGCTGTGTTATGTGGGACTACCATCAGCGTGATGTACATAAGAATAACCCCCCATGCTCTGGCCTCAGCTCCCATATGGTGCCAGAGCCTCAACGCAACCTCTCCTCAGAGCTTATCTAATGACCTACTTGGTAATAATCCTTCCTCAAAAGACTACAAGTCAGCTTAGATCCTGTACTAGGAAATTCTAGTAAACAGCCAATCACACTTCTCCAAAATCAGTTCGTGCCCTTTTTAATCAAATACTTTGCTTAAAACAGTTCTCCCTTGTGCAAAACGAGAAAAAAAAGTGACAGTTCAAGCAGCTCCAAAACTTATTCTTCTGGACTACATCAGTAGAATACAACTCTGTCCAATATATGGTGCAATCTAAACATGTATAGGTTTGCTTCGGAAAAGACTTGCGTACCATATACTTGTCCCATAGAATCACAGAATAATTGAGGTTGGAAGGCACTTTGGGAGGTCCCTAGTCCAATTTCCTGCTCCAAGCAGGGCCAGCACTGAGATTCAGACCAGGTTGCTCAGAGCTTTATCCAGTCAGATTCCGAAACCTTCAAGGACAGAGACTGCACAACTTCTCTGGGCAGCCTGCTGCACTGCCTGGCTATCCTCACTGTGAAGAAGTTATTCTTTATATCCAGAATCTCTTATTTAGGAAATTATAAGATAAACAATACCCAGGATATTCATCAACTAGCAGCTCACTGTTTCACAAAAGATCACTATCTGAAACCCTTTAACACCCTAGAATGAGGAATAAAATCCAGGCTGTAGAGAGGGAAGGGAGACAGGAAACACACAGGAGGAGGAAAAACTACTGAACTAGTCAACTGGTAACTATCCTAATGTGCTACACATATGTAACTATATTTTTACAGACACCGAGGATATGTCAAGACATAGACACTGAGAAGTGGTACAAAGGACAGATGGCAATAATAACAAAAATAAATAAATGCATCCCACCCAACACTGCTGGTCAAGAGACTCCAATCTTAGGCACACGGTTATTCCCCCCGCAAATTACTTGCGGGAATCATGCTCTATCATCTGTCTTCCTGACATCCTCAATCCACGTGCCTATCTCCCAGTCTTGCTGAAGTCAGTGGAACCGTTTGCATGTTATTTCAGAAAGAATAGGAGCTTATTTGTTTTAACGAATGTTAATGGTTTCTTAAAGAGTCACTACTTACCAAGTTCTACTTCAATTGTATTGTTGTTGGGATAAATAAACTCTGGTCTCTTCTGTCCCTCTAACAGAAACAAAGAGAAAAATAAAATCTTCAGGTAAGAAGAGTTCCACAACTTACTTCAACTGATAGTTCTACAATGGTTTTTTTTTATTGTTTGGTACTATTGCAGCACCATACTTACAACCAGTTTCAAATTTAAAACTGAAATTATCTCGTAAGATTTTCTGTACTCCATCCAAATTTTTTTTAGCTTCCAAATTAACAAAAGGCTTTAGCTTACCTTAAAAATACTTTTAAAAAAACCCTCAAATTTACTGGCAGTTGATATAAAAGTAATACAAAACCAGAAAACAAAAACAAGACCAAAAAATGGAGTTAACTTTGTCAGAGAGATGGATAAGGAAGAGAAAGAGGGATTGTATGAACAGCCTCCTAGATCAGCTGAATATCTATTTAAGTAAAAGAGTAAACAAACACGCACTTAAACTGAGCTGAAATTGTATCATTCTGCACAACGTATAAACTCACTACTAACAACCCACTGTTCTTGTATCACCTATCTAAAGTCAGAATTTTGATTTCATCTAAGAAGATGGACACTCTACCTCCAGCCAACTTTTCTGATAGGACTACTGTCACGGTACTGGTCAGGTCATCATCAACGCTGCCTACAAAGACTCAATCACAATGATCATGGCAATAAATGACAGTACTGGGAGAGTGAGACAGCCAGTTCTGAGTTCTGTGTGCCAAAAAGCACAACCAAGTGCCAACAGTAACTCAATCCTTCCCAGAGGAAGATTTATTAACTTTATAGTATTTATACAGCTCGTCACATCTCTTTTCCCAACAATTGAGATTCTGGTGAGCTTTGTAAGCAAGTTCACCAACCAGGTCACAAGCAGGTGTTTTGCTGTGGTCTCAGCAAAAATCCCACCTTTTTTTTTTTTTTAATTTATTTAACTTAATGGCACGTAATTTGTTTTAGCAAAAACAACCCCGTTCACCCCAGTAACTGCTGCTTCCTTCTAATTCTCATTCCTAACCCCGCATTTCTCATTTCCCCATGACAATTCTTCCTCAGAATGTTCAAGGGTAGCAACATCCATTATTGCATTTTAATTTTACATTCAGGAAAAAAATAATTAAAGAAGATTTGCAACTCTGATTTCACATAGCTGAAGAGTAACATGCCAAATAGCTTACGCCTGCAGAGTAGAGCCAAGAAGAGAATAACCTCAGTGCACTCACCTTTAACCTCTAGCCTCACGGTTCGTGAAACATTATATTGTTTTCCCATATATGTGTATACCATACGGCATGTGTAGTTTCCTCTGTCTTGTACAGTTACATTGTGAATCCAGATAGCGTTTTCAACCTCTGCCAAAATAAATCGCTTGTCTTCAAGAAATCCAGGCTTACACTCCTAAATATACCAAAAGTACCTGTGATTTAAGGGAACTAATAATCTGATAATTAAATAAGTTACTAAACTCTGATGATTATTAAAATACTTGCCAAATACTGATTTTTTTTGAAAGCACAACATAGGTTCTTATCCAAGCATCGCTATGCTCTAACACAAAGCCTGATGATGTCTTGCTGCATTTGCACTGTTTCAAAAAATCCCTGCAGCCAATCCTTTAAGTTTTCAAATGCAGTGTTTTAGTTCACCGCCTTTGTTTAATAGCTTGACATTTATCTATCTCAGGTTATTCACACGTAGCTGAGTTCATGAGAATACACGCCTGCATTCCTACTTCACTGAGATGAACGACAGCTGCTGTAGCAGTGCCTCGTGCTGTTGGGTGTATTGCTGTTTCTGTGGCAATCCAAATACACTGAAAAACTTCCTTCTCTTCCCTGACGTATAAGCAGTTTAGAATCACTTCATCTCAAAAGATGTGTAAGTGCAGCACTAAGGTTATACAGGCCCATGTAGCTACTTTAACACCAGTTTAATAACTGAACATGTGAAAAATACATGTTTCTACGTTTTCATAGTCTACAGAGTATTTTGACAGAATCAGAGCAAGAGGCATAAGAATACCATACCATGATCAAAAGACAGGACAAGCCTAACATTCTGTGAAACTGAAGTAATTATGCAGAGCCTTGCATGTACAGAAACATACAAGTTTTTAAACCTATTATCTACATAAAATAATCAAAGAATAAATTAGATTTTCACAAATCAAAACACATTTTCTGACTCTGAAAAAACCTGTAATCCAAAAATGGACAAGACATTTCTTATCTTGTATATCTGAAATACACATGCACAATACCTTATACCAGTGTACTTCAGGCTGATTATTGGCTTCATCTTTAAAAGGATCTAGATCAGGGCATATAATCTTTCCAGTATTTGTGCTCGTCACTTTTTGTTCAAACTCCATTCTTCCATTAAAACACAAACCGTTATCATTCTTAAAAACTGTCAAATTTATAGTTTTTTGGTTAGAGTGGTTAAACCGCCTGGAATTAGAACAGCAGACAAGTTAGGTCATTAACAATAAGGTTCCTTGTTTCCAGCAAGTCTACCACCCTTGCCTCTAACACCCCTGCTACAGCCCCTCCAGCTCTTAAACACCACCCTCAGCTCCTCACCCCCTGTTCCAGACCAACAGATGGGAGGGAATAAGCTCCGATTTTGTGTTGTGAGCAGAAGTAGGGTCTGCTCTAGAAGCACCAGACGGGATGCCAGGATTTCCCAGAGCTGACGCTCTATGGAGCACACAGTTATCAACGCGGCCTTGCCATTTTCAGCACTACATTTGCTAACACACAGTAGTGCAGGGCAACCCAAAACATATCTGCACTGGAACACCCTCAGTGCCAAATGAACAGGAGAAGACAAGTTCATCTCAGTGTCCCCTGGAGGGACATCTCAAGAAGAACAGGCAGTAACTCTCAGCATATACATCAGGTGCAATATCCATGTGAAACCACTTCACACCAGGAGCTCACAAGAACCACTGTTCTCAGTGTGCTGGGGAAAGATCATGAGGAAAAGAACAATTTCTGTGTGCCTTCCCAAAATTAATTTCCTGTTCAGCACACAGGGAATTTCAGCCATTATAAATTAGATTTGACCACCCGAAGTAGTGAAGTCCAGCTTCCTGAGCTGTAAATATGGCAAGAGCTTTAAAATACTGACGAGGTGAAAAGAATCTACTCTTTTTTTCCTTCTGCTTTGTGCACTCAGATCTTTTGAGCAGTACTGCAGACACATTACTTTCACTGTCTCTAAAGCTGTCTAGCACATTGGTTTGTTCTTCACATGCATTCTCATTTTTGACCAGTACCATTTGGTAATGTTTTAAAATAAAAAATAAGAATGACTTTCTGCCTTTTAATTTGTAAATTTCTCAAAGGATTCCCAAAAAGTTGCTAAGCTCTCCAGAAAGTCTGTATGTGGTGATACTGCATAGATGCAGAGTTTGGCCCTTTTAGATCCTTCTTCCATTTAACCATGTCCAATGAAGAAACCAAAATGTTCTGACCTGTCAGTATCACACAGCAATTTGAACACAGGAAAAGCTGAAGCCCTTACGACTTTTCCCTGTGGCCTTACACTTCATCCAAAACAAACAAACAGCCCACACAGACCATTGTCCATACTATCATGCTTTAACATAAACAGTCGTCTGTATGAATCACTTTTGCAGTGCTAGATGTGTGGGAGAAAAGGAAAAAAAAAGGCAGCATGCAGAAACAAAAAGCATGGTCAAAACACTGTTTTTAACTGATCTAAACTCGCTACCTAAAACAAAAAATTCTGTACACTCAAGTTCCACAAATATATTATCACATTTGTAAGCGTTAGCAACCCAGTTGTTTCCCTCCTCCCTTCCTTACCTTACATGACATTCATAAAGTCCAGAATCTTCCAGTGTTGCAGGAATAAACCAAAGCAAGCCCTCTCGCTGATGGATCCTGACATCTCTTTCTGTGGTTACTGGTGTAGCACTACCATTTTTATACCACGTCAGATTGTAATCAGAGTGAAGCATTGGCAATGTAATTATTGGGCAACTAATAGCTATAGGTTCTCCAACAAGCACAAAGTAATTACAAATAATGCATTCTTCTATTAAAAAAAAAAAAAGAAAAAAATCAATGCTTTTAATCTGCATACTTTTATGTTTTATAAGTATTAATATTCATTCCAAGTTACACAGAATTAGAAAATAAACTTTCTGTAAGAACCCACCATTAAAACATCACAAGGCTACCATTTTTTGTTTGTTTAGCACCTTCTGGTTGAGGATCTAGAACACACATTTTACAAAGCTTAAGCCACAACTTTTCTCCATTCAGGCAGTCAGCAACAAGCACACTTAAGGCCTCAGTGCAACTTAAAGCCTCAGTGCAAACCAGGGTATAAAAAGATACATGGGCAACAGAGGCTTCATGACTGACCTGTCGTGTGCTTGTATTTGAGCATGTTAGTACTTTTGCAGAATTACCAGATTCTTAATGTAGATACTATCTATGAAAAGCACGGTGCAAAGAGTAGCAGCTACAGAATGCCTCTTAAAGAAGGCACTAAACAGCCAACTAACTTAAGGAATACAATCTCTCTGGACTTTCTTAAAAGGAAGCAGGCAGAGGCTAATCAAAGCCTCAGCACCTTAAAGTTATGTGGCTAGATTTAAAAAGATTTATGTCAATCTGTCCATTCCATCCCCAGTGCAACTTCAATCCAAAAAGAGGCATTCAGCATATCTTCAATATGCTGAAACAGAAACAAACCCCAAATCCACTATTTGCTCTAATAACTCTTTTCTACTAAATACACACAACTCGTCTCTTGCAGGTTTTCTTTTTTAAAATGGTCATTTCAAGAACATATTTAACTTACCAGCATTGAACAGAGGTATCAGTAGAATGAGATGACCAATAAGCAAAAACGTAGATGTCATCTTTTGCTGCAAAGAATAATTTTTATCCATTAGTGTGCTAAGAGTGTTCAAGCTGCACTGTCCTCTGCATCCTGTGTTACTCCTTTAAAAATTCAGGAGAAGCATTAGTCATGTTGGGGAGGGGAAAAAAGGGTTTGGTAATTTAGCTCCAGCCTTTGAAGATTTCAGTGCAGCAACTGCTGGCCTCCACAGAATGCTGCTCAGTTTTCAGCCTTCTACTGGAATTTTTGCAAATTTATACTGGAATAACTCTTGCATAAAGGGTAATTTTCTTTTGCCAGCATAGTTAAGCCAAAAAAAACCCCAAAACCTCACCCTCTAGGATAGACAAGATATACTAGCATACAGTGATTTAAGCTACACTGTATAATTTAGAAACCGACCTTGATTAAGCTACTCCTCTTTCCACATGTTTACAAGAGACACAATCACAGAGATGTATGAGGTTTTGTTCTTTGAACTGTTCCTGTACAGTTGAGGCAGAACTGCTTTTAAAAACAGATGAACTTGCAGTTCTTTGCAGGAGGACCAGCACACTGTAACTCCAGTGTGATCTGGTGCTTAAATTGGTGTCTAAAGTGTGGAAACCGCAGCTAATATGAATTACTGCGGTCAGACACAAAACAAAGTGTTGAAGAATTGTAGTTTCACTTCACACCTCAGGTCTTCTTTGCAGCTTTCTCTAAGAAAGACATGACTGAACAGACACCCACTGCCCTCAAGGCCCACAAGTGGCTTCCATGAAACCTCTAAATCTTAACCAAGTCCTGCTCCCCTCTCAGAGGCGCCTGCTTTTTCTTGGCAAGGTGTCATCAGAGCCCTTCCAAGCCGCCTACCATCAGCCAGCTGGAAAACACCTAACCCCTTTCCCTTCCGACAGCTCCTTGCAGGTTAAGGTCTGTATTTAGCTGTCTTGCCTTTCCTCAGTTCCTGGCTATTTTGCATGCTTCTCCCTTTCACTGTAAAGCAATCTGGTTTCCCTCCCAGCTGTCCATTGCAAAACATCCATCGCATGGGTCCTAGTTAATATTTGCCTTCTACCCAGCTCGAACTGGCTGGATGAATAGATGTTATTCCCTGAAAAAAAACACACATGGCCTTGACTTACTTTTATATCCAACGTAGTTCACTTTAGTGACAAAGAAGCCACACCAGCTCCTTCTTTTGAAACATTTCATACGCAGAAGTGTTGGGGTAGTAGGGAGGGACTCACAGAGCAGAGTTCAACACTTTAGTATGTCCTTCTTTTGGACAGTTTATCTGACAAAGCACTCATACCATAGTCTCTAACTAGTTGCCTTGTATGTGGTTTTCCTGTAACTTGCCAATGAGCTGACCATCACTCCTGGAGTTTCAGTTTACCTGTAAAGAGTGGAAAACGGGAGTGGAGGAGGGGGAAGAAGGATTTTACAAAACACATCATTTGGACAGCAGCATACACATCCAAACCCAAATTTTCTACAGACATCCTAAATGTAAAAGCAAGAGCATCCCCCCGCCTACACTAGAGAAATGACTTAAAGAGAAAAGAGCAACAACAAAATTTGTAGTAAAGATTGACCAAGAATTCTAGCAAAGACCTTTGGAAAATGAAGTTTCTGCCAAACCCAAGATAACACTACACCGGTGTCAAGCAAGCAACAAGAGCACTTTGTAGCCACCTTGTAAGGCAGATTTAACCACTAAAAGGAAAAAAAAGAATATCTAAATTTAGGGTAAGGTAAGAATAACTAAGCAATCCACCAGGTTACGCTTTACATTTTGCACCCATTACTGGTCTTCAGTACCAAGAGTGGATGTCTTCCTAATATTGTACGCTAAAGCTCAACTTTAAAAAAGTTCTATACTTCCAAAATTCACACACACGCACCCTTCAAATATTGCAGTGGTAAAGCTTAAAAACTCTGGAAAGAAGGGAAGAAGCCTCTAGCTTTTGTAATTGCAATACTTCACAGTATATGGAGCATTTCTATTCTGGTCAGTACAGTTTCAAGTGACCACACAGGCTTTTTACACTTTTTCTTTAGCAGAATATACAGAGAAATGCTTCTCAAAATCCACAAATGTGAAACAGCAAGCTTTGTTCATATACCTAACAACTTTTAGCCTTGTAGCGCCTTCTATTCCAGCGTCAGCAATATGAAATGCCCCGTGATACAACCACAGAAGCTCAAAAATCTCACTTATGTAGAGAGAATGGCAATTTCACTGATGACACTGCCTACACACTTAGTTTGGAAAACTGTTTCAGCTCAAAGCTTTCTGGGCTCAAAGGAAAAATGTACGCGAAGTCTTTTAAGTAATAAGGAAAAAAGAATCCCAACAACAAACAAAACCCCACATCACCAACCAATCATGTTTGTGGTTTGAGCTACTAAGAAAGAAAAGGTTTGATTTCCGAGTCACTTTCCTAATATTTATCTTCCCATAGTTAAAACACAACTTACTACTGCTCCTCCAAATTTCTAAAATTACTGTCTTGAAAACCAAAACAGAAAAAATGTGAACCTAATTTAAGATACTGATATTTTGTTGTTTGCAGGATGTCTGTCTTCACAGAACTTGCCCTTTTACTTGCCTTAGGCACACTGCCAACTTTAAGAACAGGTTTAGAGACATACTGGGTCCCTAAGTCTGCATGCTGCTGAATTAGCAAACTTGTCCTTCAGGAGGCTGTGCAAAACACATAACTGTGTCTTTGCTTCCCAAATTTTCTGTCTCCGATTTTTCAAAGATTTTACTTGCAAGTAATTTCTAAATACAAGGACATGACAGATCCTTGCAAAGACCAACACAATGAAAAAATGCTCAGGACAGTAGCATAGGAAGCATCTAAGCCCCCTCAACCATGTATCAGCAAGCTGCTGTTAATTTAAGTGGCTTTCAATATTGACCACCATCTACAGGGACTCATTACAACAAGTGTAACCAACAGATCCTTAGCCTTTGAGACATACATAAGAATACAGAAATTGTGGTTCAAAAGCAGTTCATTATCATCTTTGCAAACAACATAATAGCACAGAGGTGTAAAGTGCCCCAATTTAGTGGCATACCCTTATGAAAGAACTGCATTAACTTTTAAAGTAAAAATTTAATACAGTTTAATTGAAATAGGGGGGGGTAGGGGGTGGAACACCAAACCCGTGTACGGGCACGAGGTCCAAAGTACAACCACCAAGACAAGATTCAACCCACCACAACAATTCATAGAGCTCACACCTTGTTCCTTGTCATGCTTACTCCTATCAACACGAGTAAGCTGTTAAGCTGCCTACGGGGGTTAAACCACAACAGCAAAGCAAGATAAAATGTCTAACAGACTGTACCTTGTTTCCAGTTTCTCACTTTCCTGAGGTCCCAACTCTCCTGTCTAATATGCTTAATAACACAGCTGATCATTTTACAGGGGCATACTTGAAAGCCGAATCACAAAAATGATGCACAAGCACCCCCTAGAAGCGGATCTGGTTATCCACTGTGGTATTCTGACACTGAAGTGATGACAACAAACTTTAGTCCTTAAATGCCTCCTTTCCAGACAATCCTGCAAGTTGCAGGACTACGGAAAAGTCATACCGTTAAGGAAAACCCATTATCCAAGACATTCTGTTGAAGCTACATCAAAATGAAGTCACAGAAATCAAAGAAGAATATTCACAAAGAAGCCTGCAATAGTTAAATCTTCATGAGCTAAATTCCAGTTCAATTTTGAGACAAAGTATTAACCGCTCTAAGTCTGAATCTGAACAAAGTGTTTGTTACAGGTACTGCCTCAACTTTCACCAAAGCACAGGAGATAAAAAAAACCCACGTACACACACACACACAGAGACGGATACCTGTAGCTGTACATAACTGGCCACGACTGATTGATTCTAGCACACTGAAGAACCACCTATCCGCCTACTTCCACCTCACATCAAACTGGAGGCAATGAGAGCATTCAAATAACCTTGAAAGGAGCGATCTTATCAGTATTCAAACTAATTGAAAACAGTACCTCCTTTCAGCATCAAGTGGAAGGAGTTCATTTCGCAGTCAGTGCTTTGAAGATTTTTCTATGTCATTTCAACTCCTCATACCTGTCAATATAAAGTAATGTGGACTTTAATGTGGAATACTTCTTATTAAAGTCCAATGTAAGTTATTACTTTTCCACTAACATTTTCAAAGTACAGTTAAGAGACATTTAAAAGGACCAAGAACGGCTCATGCAGATAAAACTGTATGTATCAAAAATACAGTGATGCAAAGTATTAAAAAATTCATGTATTATGCTTGGGAGGGAAGGAGGAAATCAGCAATATTGCTTTTTTTAAAAAGTAATGTGTATTTCTCATTTAAGGATTAACTTAAAATACCTGAATTACGGATTCTGAGTTATAAAACAATTTTTGTGCAAGAGTTTTATGCCAGTTTCTCAGTTTTCACAGCGCTCCAATTCCCCAATCCCTACGAAAGGCAAGCACGTTCATTTAGCAACCCCAACCTGTTTTTTGAGAGTCCGAGCACACGCAAACGGTCCAAGCCACATGAGCGTGCAGTTGCCGAATTTACGAAGAAGAAAAACAAAACGCAGCCAGCATTTGGCTCGAGTCCCTGATGAAAACTCCCCAAACTCGAGAGCCGCTGCTGGAGACAAACTGGAACCTCGGTTCAGCTTTCAACGGACAGCTCGCTCCCACCCAGCCCTGGCTCCACAGGTCCGGCTCTGTCAGCGCAGCTCCTCGCTCGGTTCGATGCTGGTATTTCTGCAGGCACCTCCTTTCACCCAAAGCCTTGCTCTTGTCGTCATGCGAACACTTAAAAAAAAAAACAAACCAAAAAAACAAAAAACAGAGCCCCTGTTTGATCACAGTCATGCAATAAACAGCTTCTGTAGCGTTTTACTGGTCAAGAAGATTTAGGCCACGCGTTATCCCGCTTCCTGTTACAACTACGTTAAGAAACGTGGGAGCCCTTCTGCACTCCTACAGTCATCGGTTTTTATACCGCACTTCCTACCTCGGTTTGTATAACACGATACACAGCGAGGAAGCAGACACAAATGCAAAATAAATATAATAAGAAAGTACTTCTACAAAAAATTACTATTTGGTGCCAGAAAAGCTGGAAAACCAGCAGCCACGCACAGAGGCTGACGGGGATCGTGCAAACACACCGCGCACCAACACAAACGCCCTCGGAACACGCCTGAATTTAACAGAAACCGACGGGTTTGCGGTTGTTTTTGGTTTTTTTGTTTTTGTTTTTTTTTTTCTTGGAAGCCATCAGCACTGCCGCCTACCTGCCGCGGAGCCGCAACCCGCCGGCAGCCGGGCCGGCCGGGGCACGCCGGGCCGGAGGGGGCCCTCCCGCCACCCCCTGCTCCTCACCCTGCCAAAACACGAGTCCACGGAGGGGCGGGAGACACGCGGGGAAGGAAAAAGTCCCGCTGTCCGTCCCCGTCACACCCCCCCTCCTCATCCGCCCCGGACACCCCGCTGCCCTCCCCGTCCCGCCGGCGGCGCTGGAAGCGCAGCCGAGCCCCGGGAGTGAAGGAGCGAGGTGGCTGCGGCTACAGCCGCCCCCGCGCCGCCCACCGCCGTTCCTCACCTCCGCCCGCCGCCGTTCCTCACCTCCGCCCGCTCCCCGTCCCTCGCCGGCCGCCCCGGCCCGCGCCACACAGCGGGCGACCGGGCGGGCTGGCGGGCAGCAGGCCCCGCCTCGCCCGGCGGGCCGAGGCCCCGGACGGCGCTTCGCCCCTCCCAGCGGCCGCCCCCTGCACCGCCCGGGGGCCGGCCCGCTGCCCGCTGGCGGCCCGCTGCCCGCTGGCGGCATGCAGAGGGCCCGGCCGGCTGCTTGTAGTGAGGGCTGCATGGCTATGGGGGGCCCGGCCAGCCCCACAGCCCCCCACCCAGCCCCGAGGGCGTGCGAGCAGCTGGAGCTGGCCCTCATGGTGGCCTCCTCTGGGGCATCTCCCCGGAGTTTGAGCCAACCCTGTTTTCTCTGGCGTCAACCCACTTCCTTTAGCCGCCGCACCAGGGTTTAGTTCCCCTTCAGGCTGTGATCCCAGGGTGGCCGAGATGACTTAAGCGCTGTGTGGACACCGTTTTTCCCTCAGGCTGCTCTCGGGGATCCATGACAAGCCCTGCCCGGGCTGATGCTGGACGGGGCGAGAGGCCTGCGGCCCGCTCGGTGTGACGGGCTTTGCCGCGGTGCGGGGCTACCGCCCGGTTGGCAGCCCAGTGGGAGCAGAGACCTTTCAGGTCTTCAAATAAGCAGATCTTACCCGTGCACAGCAGTGCATGCAGGACGTGCTGGACATAACCCTACCTACCCTGGGGTAGGCGTAGCACAAGTGAAAGCAGCCCTTGGTGAATCCGGCACCCCGCTCATGGAGTGAGTGCAGGGACACTCTGGTATTTACCAGAACAGACAGGTGAGTGCCTGGTGCCACCATTCCCGTACTCCATCCCCTGAAGTTGCTCAACCTCTCCATTTGGAGCAGAGCTTTGTTTGCTTTCCATCATGGAAGTGTTTACTTTTTATCTGGTTCAGTCAGCTGTCCCTTCCATTGTGCCAAGATATCACTTTTTCGCTTCAAACGATGGGTTTGGCCTTCAGGGTTTGGGTAGTAACTCTATACAGTTCTCATTCTTTACTTTGATGTTGAAATTAAACATGTTCAAACACAAAAATGCAAATTTTTCCAGACAGGGGAAAGTTTCTCTGGAATTGTTTCCTTGTCTGTAGTTTTCAATTCAGTGCCTTTTCCTCCTTGAGTTTGCCTTCACCTCCTTCATTTTGGTTCCCATAAGGTCACTTTTAGTCACTCCTCAAAGACATGACTGTAGGGTACTCAGAGTGGTTGCTTATCCTCATCTCTGCTTTAATTCAAGATCCACATGCGTTAACTTTATTTACATTCCAGTTGAAGTAAACATGCATTTTAATATGAATTATAAAAATGTAATGTAAGAAGCAGCTTCATCTTGGGGTTTGAACAATTTCCAAACCAGAGTGCAGGGACTGTCAACTTGGTTAAGGGTTTGGAAGAATGTAGGAAGGCATGTTTTAACTTATTAAATGGTAGAGGAGATCCTCTGTCCCAAACTCACAGAACCATTACTCTTTCCCAAGTGGGGAGCTCAAGATCTTTTGGGTTGAAAGGCTAGGCTGCTTCCCTCTTGGTTTCATTAACACTAATTAGAGGAAAGAAGGGATTCTCGTACTGGAATTCCTCTATGTTGACAATATCAGGATGAAAAGCTGGCTTGAGCCACAGACCTCCCAGAGAGGAAAGCTGTGAAATATTTACCAGCTTACCCGATGATATAAAGGGGGAGAAAACCTTTTATGAGCTGGATGGGTAAATTTCTATTCCTCTTGCTGTGTGTGTCTATAAGCCTTTGCAAGCTCTCGTGTCTATTTTAGCTGTGCAACATGCTTTTCTCTGCTTTTGCCTTCACTGGTTTTAAGTCACGGGTGGTGATAAGGTGACTGGCTAAATTGAGGGAACTTCGTAGGCCATAGCAAAAGAACAAAGAAAAAAACAAAGAAAAAAACCCCAAACAAACATAGAACAAAGATACTAGAATGCTCTGTTTATCTGCACAATACTTTTTTCCACAATATCCAAAGGATAACAGTAATGCTTCCAATTAAGCTGCACAAAGTTTGAAAATTGATGACACAAGGGGGCTCAGAGAAATAAGTGTCTCCCAGCAGCTATCAATGACCAGGAAAGCTCTCTACCATGTAGCAAGAAAATAGGGAGCATGCCAGAAACCTAGCAGACTCAAGGAAAAGTAACACTTCGAGATTGGATGTATATAATACTTGAAAAGCGTTGAAGATAAAACGGTCATTTGTAAACTCTGGCACACATCCCTACTTCCATAATTCTGATATCCCGTATCTGTCATGACCACACTTTTAAAGTAAAAACCCAAAGTAGTCTCCGGCACTGATTTTAGAGGAACTAATCACTCTGAACCAAAAGTACACTTCCAAAAGAACGTACGCAAGTGTCAGCAATGCCAAATTGTGATTCAGGAGCAAAGTATGCATCTTTCTCAGAGTAGAGGATGGTTCCTAGAGTTTCCTAAGAGTGTTGTGAATGAATCAATCATGAAATATCTAGTGAGGCTCCAGTTACAGAGGAGTAATTTTGCAAATTTTTGTTCTTGTTCCACTGTAGAGCTGTTTTCCCAAGTGAGTTTTACAACCTGACCTGTTGCCTCAATTACACAGTGAACTGTGTGAGCGTACCTAGGTGTCGAGTTCACACGCAATTGGGAAAAGCCGGTCCTGGCATTGCTTCCAACTGCAGGCCTCTGAGGCATGTTTCAGGGCTCAGACCTCTGGGCTGATGCCAGGTTGCTGCTAGCGAGACTGCATTGTTCAGAAATCAGTCAGCACCAAGAAGCCAGACAGAGGTTTGTGTCCTTCAGTATCCTGGAGTAACTGGCCAGGGTGAACTTCAGAGCAACACACTAAGTGTTCAAAGGCAGTCTGGTAATTCCACCAAAGTTTTCCACAGGGCTCTTTGGACTTGTAGTTTAATATAGGTTAATGTGGAAAGCAAGCAAGAAACACACATTTATGCCAGAGAGACGAGTTATGCTGAGTTAAATCTTGCTACAGCTTGCTGTTGCACCAAAAGCTATAGATCTTTGAGAACAAACCAGTTCTGAGTCTCCTACAGTCTGAACAGATCTGGTTTAGCACAACAACAGAGCTTGTGCCCATCCTCATTCCAGAAAATCTTAAACGCAGGGGTGGTTGATTTTCTGGTCAGCTAAGTCCGAAGTCTAAATCAAAACTGAGTAGCTGCATATCCTACTAGATCCCTTCTCTTAATGCCCTCTTGTACAAAGCTCCATCTTCTTGGAGAGGATGGGGTAGCAACTGAAACACAAAAACACAGGCATGGCATTGCACTCAATAGTGCTTTTAGTGTTACTTCTTCAAAGGCATGTCAGACTATTTTGTACACACAGCAGTAACCTTGAACATTTACGTGTATTGACACTTGTTCAGTCACACTGTTCAGGATTTCCACACAAAGCAAAGAGAGTTTCTATTTGATCAAGTACATCCATCTGCACTTGCAGCAAATTTATACTGGATAAAACAACTAATTGCAAATTGATATTTTAAGTAAGTGAAAAACGTGAACATACCAGTTATCTCAAAAGACAGCTTTTGCAATTGTAATCTCATTTAAAATAAAAACAGATGATTAATTTTTCTTTTTAAAAAAGCTAGATCTTTCATCAGTTCTACATGTTTCCGTGTGCAACTGCAGCTAAAGTGGAGGTCTCTGCAGTTATGTGACTGCCACTGCAACGCTTAACCAGGAATGCGTGCTAGGAGCGCCTTTCTACTCCTCTCCACCCAGAATCATTGTGGATTTCTTCATAGAAAGCTTCTCTTCTGTCTTTTCTGTGACTCTTTTCCATGCCTCCTGAGAGCAATGCCAACAGTTGTTGGGAATTTTTCCTTTTTGCCTTCAGCATGCAGAAGATCTATAGCCTTGTTCATTTCCAATGTGACTAAGCAGGTCCAAGCCCCTGCTTTCTTGGCTTTACCACATTACTACTTAAGTAAATCAGTAGTGCTTGTAATGCTGACATTACCTCAGTAGTTCTGGTTTGAACTGAAGCCATTCTCAAGGCAGATCCCAGAGGGGCTTCAAGGTTGTTATTGGTCTCCTGAGGTCTTCCTTGAGATGGAGACAGTATGTTGGCACTAACAATACTCATCAGAGCCAAAGCAAGTGATGGCTTCACTAGCCAGTAAGTGAGTCATTGCAATGAAAATCAAGTTTCACAACTTGATATCTCGGCCTGACACACAGCCACCTCAAGATCTTATCCTGTTTTGTGGGTTAGAGCTCTTGGAGTCAGCAGAAGTGCAACTGAAATGGCTGTAATTAATTTGCAGTGAGGTCTGTAAGATGGATGCAGCGGTTTATCCCCCATATATACCTAGCGTGAGTTTAAAATGTCCTCATCTGTAATGACTACGATCTGTGTGATGGTATCATGGAGCAGTTCTCTAACTTCTGCTTTTGCAATTTGCTATGTACAATGTGCACTCAGAAATTATTCTTTAATGTTGTACAATAAAGGGCAAGATGCTGGAAAGGAACCTGGAACTGTGAGCAAAGGAATCCTAGATTTAGCCTTCTCACCCAGCCAGAAAAGGACAGTACACAACAAAATCTGGACAAATTGTACAATGGCTACATGTCTATAATCAGATTGTCCAGTGCCTTGCTAAAATAACATTAAAATTACATGAGCAAAAGCAACAAGTAAGATGGAGTAACAAAGCGGCTTGAGGAAACCCATGCAAGAATATTCTTCTCTGAATTGCTAGGAGAGCACAAAGAGGATGCACACAATTACAGCAGACCCTGAAATACAGTGATTGAAAAAGAGAGACTTTTTAGGAGCAGTAATTTGCAGTGGATTGAGTTTTGAAAAATAAACCTCTGTCTCAGGAGACACAAGGGTATGTTGGTAATTTCACCTTAGATTAGAAGGAAGAATTAGTTGCCTTAGAAGCACGCAGAAATAACTACTGCTTCTTTCTCCTACCACCTGTAAAAACTCTAGCCTCCGAACAGCATGAGACATGGGAAAGAAAATACAGAGCTACGTTTGCCTGAGCTATGACATTCCTTGCAGAAATAAAAGCAAGAAAACCGAAGCAGCAGATGTGTGGGAGATAATGCTCATAGAATCATAGAATTGTCTAGGTTGGAAGGGACGTTTAAGATCATCAAGTCCAACCATCGACCTAACACTGCCAAAACCACTACTAAACCTTGTCCCTCAGCACTACGTCTCCTGTCTTTTAAATACCTCCAGGGATGGTGACTCCACCACTTCCCTGGGCAGCCTGTCCCAATGCTTGATAACCCTTTCTGTGAAGAATTTTTTTCCTAATGATAAAATAAGATAATTTTTTCTCTACATCAATTAATTTCTCATGACTGGAGCGTGAACCCTTTGGCTTTGGAGAGTAATTTACTGTCTTTCATAGGGCTGAGCTCTAACTGGCTGAACATAAATCACTGTGCCAAGTGCTGTGTCAAATGCTTCCAGAGGGTAGGCAGAATACTTTGATGAATATTTTGCCAAGCAGTCTTTTTTTTTTGTCTGCTCTATGCGTGTTTATAGGTCCTATGCTGGCATTGTCACTGAGTTCTTGCAGAAGCTTTAATTTTCCTATTTTCTCACTTTGTTTTTGCTACAATGTCATAACAAATAAGTAGTGCTGCCATTTTTAGTAGTTTTTAATTGATTAGTCATCAGAAGCTTTGTGCACAAACTGAATAGGGATCCAACGCTAGCCTAATTGCAAGGAAGTCTTAGGAAAGGCCCAAGTAACTTGGAGCCGTGAACACAGCTAGAATTGCAACATGCTCCCTCACTCAAAAATATTGTGCTCTCAGGCAGCTTGGGGAAAATGGCTCATAAATTATTCTTATTACTAGATTTTTATTCCTCTATTAATAACACCTATCCACTGCTCTGTAGTACTTATTGTAAAGTCCAAAATGCAGTTCTTGACACAGTGATTTTTCTTTGCAACCGTTGTGTAGCCACCCTACCATAAACCTAGGTTGCAGAAAGAGGAGCCAAAGGCAAAGAGGAAGGACGATGGAAAGAGTCAGATTAGAAATAAGAAGTAGGAACTGGATTTTAGTCATCTAATTAGCAGTACATGTGGAGGGAAATGAACAAAACCACTTTGAATAGAAGACTGCTATGGCTGTGTCACGCCATCGCTTTTGCTCAGTGCCAGCATGTTAGCTCTAATTAAGATTGATCCACCTTAAAAATGGGCAGATTTAAAGCCTAGGAGGCCGATTTTCATTGCTGTTCCTGCATATAAACAAAGGCTCGCCTATGGCAGAGCCCTGCCTGTGGCATCCCTGTCATTCATTGCCGCACGTTTATCAGGACACACCTATTTTCTCAGTAGGCTCTTAGTCATCAGCAGCATTCGTAACACATAACACTACCCAGATATTTTCACTTCTTTCCTTTTCCTTCCGCATGTCCTTCAAACACAAGCTCAGACTTTGTAAGAGTAACCTTGCAATTCTCCCTCATCTTACCCCAAGGAGACCAAGTCATTACTGCATGACAGCTTCTCCTAAATCCTACCCTTGTCTTACAGCCCTCTGCAGAAACTAAAAGTCTCCAGCTTTCTTGCTGCCAAGCTGTCAGTGTCCCCCTGCCTCACTCCTCTCCTTAGATTTTCCTTCTTCCCATTCCCCAGACGTACATGTCACATTCCTCCTTATAACAGAAGAGAAGGAAGACAGTTTCTCTCATGGCTTGCATTACATTTTGAACTAATAATTTCTTGTTGCTTCCGAAAGTACCTGCAGGAGCTTTTTTTGTTCTCTGCTGAAACTTTCCATTGCCTGAAGAGCTGGCGTTCTCCTCAGCCAAAAGAAAGCAAACAACAATGTGGAATACAGAAGCAGTTCATGAGATGGTTTTCTGTTAGAGGAACCTTTAAAAATGAGTTGGCAGATGCTCACAGTGGTGTTAAGCAATCCCAGCTCCCACTAGCATTATACTTTCTCCCTTGGAGACATTCATTCTTTGTTTTTATATTGCTATAAAACACGACTGGACCACATCTATAAATTGGCATTTTGGAAATGGCGGGGGGGGGAACAAGGAAAAGAAGAAAAAGAACAGGACCCACCCCCAAATATTGGGGTTTTTTTCAACAGCCACAGAGAGCTTTTCTGCTGAATTTCACTAAAATTTCTTCATTTTTCCTATTGGCAGTTACTCAAGGACTATCTTGTTCTGGGAGTAGAAAAAATATATTGTGTGTATCCTTTTGCCCAGCTAGTCACCTCTGTTCCCATGGGCTTTACTTAACTGTGTTAGCAACTGACCTGTGATATGAAAGTTATGGTAAAATACTGGTGCTGTGTTCATTGAGTTATTGGGCTACAGATAATATTTTGTGTGTATTTTGGTAATCAAAACCAGCTCTCTGCCCACAGTAAATACAGCTGCAGATGGCATAGTAAGCTGCTATGTTCCAAAATAAATGAAGTTCATTTTGAAACTCTTTGAATTCAAATTCTTTCCTTCTCTGGATTTCCAAGTGCTCTTTTTGTCCTTTGTCTTTTCTCTCGATTGCATGTAAGTACCCACAGAGGTGGGTACTGTAGTGGTCACGGGGCTCCATCACACCTAACAGTTACTTGGAAAGACAAACAGCATCACTCTGACCATGTCCCCCTTCCTTCTTCTCCCCCCAGTTTTATATACTGAGCATGACATCACATGGTATGGAATATCCCTCTGGTCAGGTGGGGTCAGCTGTCCCAGCTGTGTCGCCTTCCAACTTCTTGTGCCCCCCCAGCCTACTCACTGGTGGGGTGGGGTGAGGAGCAGAAAAGGCCTTAACTATGTGAGCACTGCTCAGCAATAGTTAAAACTTCCCCATCTTATCAACACTGTTTTCAGCAGAAATCCAAAACATAGCCTCATACTAGCTACTACAAAGAAAATTAACTCTATCCCAGTCAAAACCAGCACACACAGTTTCTTTGTCCTGCACCCGTCAGGGTTTCTTTGTCCTGCCCACTACTCTCCATCAAGGAGGTTTCAGCTGAGCTTATCAGGTGCTGAGCTTATCAGGGATGTCTTGGAACTCTAGCTAAGGAGATATCCTTCTTTGTTGGTATGTTTACCAGGTCACCTTTGTGGCGGCTGCGGTCAGGTACGTCAACTGTCAGAACTTCCATTCTGCTGTGTGGTGAAGGGAAGGAGAAAGAGGAGCACAGAAAGGCAGAAGGTGTAAGAGGCAGAGTGTGAGGGATGACTAGGTGAACGGTACTTTGGTTCAGGCATCACCAACAAGTGGGCCTGACTGAAGTCGGCCTTGCTGTGCAAACCTTGAGAGCTATGATAGGCCATATCTCCTCAGGGACTAAAGAGTCTAGGCCATGTCTTATCCAGAGCTAACAGCACCAGCCTGAGCTGGGACTAGACAAAACTGAAAACTGCCACAGCTGCGCTCCTGCACATCCGCCAAACGGGGAGTTGGACTATGAGTCAATCACTTTCTGCTATAAATATCTGTAGCCCCCCCAGCCCACTGAGCTCTCCTGTACGGCAGCAGGCTGGCACAGTGGTGATGTCCCCTTGAGCAGGGACACCTCTCAAGGTTAGTCCGAGAGGTTGAGAGACCTCTGACCTAGCATCTGATATCTATAATGAGGTGACATTTTATATTAGGCCTAATAGCAACATTTATATATCCAACTACAGCTTAATTAGTAGAAGTGTAGCAAGTAGTAGAGTGTTTGACTGCCATCTAAATTGTCCTTTAAATCATTCCCAAATCATCATCAAATCATTGTCAAGTTACTGTTAAATCACTGTTTGATTACCATTCAATTATTGCTTAATCACCATTTGATTACCATTTAATTTTGATTCAATCATGGATTAATTATCATTTGGTCATCATTTAATCATTAACAACACCCTTTTAGTTAACCCCACAATGATAACTTCTCTTAATAACTCACCGGCAACAAGGTGGCACTTAGTCTGCACTAGGGAGATGAAACCAGTTATAAAGCCTCTCTAGCAAGAAGATTAGAAGATTTCTTTGAGTACGTGTAATAGTACACCTTATGGCTCCTGCCAGGACCATCCTCCAGACCAGCTTCACAATCTGTGGAGACCATAACCATGTCAAGCACAGTTGTCTTGCACTGATGGAGGACATCATCCAGAGCACACAAGACCAAGCATGCACAGTATCTTCAGATGCTCCTAGATAAATTCAAAATGACAGAAAGACAAATTAATTGGGAGAGTGTGCTGTGCTCATGGCCCTTCCTGATACCTCTCTTTCAGAGCTTTGTAAATATCCTCTTTTTGCTGATACACTTCCTAAGCATCGTTTGTAACCAGCCAGCAATGATTAGACTCTTTTTCAAGAGTGTTTAATAACCAGTCAGAGATGGTTCAGCCTAAAATGGTGGTGTGCTGTTGTGGATACCAACAACAGCAGAGTCCCATTATGTCTCTCAATCCTCTCCCATGATAAGTGACTTTTCAAAATGTCCTGGATGGCTCTGGTGGCAGCTGAGAGCTGGGAACAATGAAAAGGGGTATCCGTGGTACCTTGCCCCCGAAATTTGTCCCAAACTAGCATGATCCACACAGATGAAGAATGGTTCTACAGTTTTCAGCAGCTCATGTGCCTGATTTAAACAAGTCATTGTCTGATGGGAGTAAATTATGTGTAATGGATGTCTTCTGATAACGCTTTTAGGATGAAATTTAATGTGATAAATAAATAGTATTTGTCTAGAAAAAGCAAATGCTGAAGAGATCATGATTCAGTTCAGCAAAGAGGTAAAGAAAGAGGGACCCATTTGGGGCTGTCTTAGGCTGTGGTTTCCTGAGTTCTGGCTTTGATTTTGCTGTTTTAGATTTTTTTTTAAAAAAAGTACAGCCCCTAAGAAACATCATGAGCCAGAAGAAATCTGTGGTGTTAATGCCAAGCTTTTATTTCAGTGAGACAGACAGAGGCTTCTTGCCTCTTTACAGTAAATCAGACTAAATACAAAATCTGGGGTTTTATTTCTATGCACTGGCATTCAAAGTACCAACTAACCAGCTTCATATTTCATGTTGGTGGGCTTACAGGGTTAAGGTTAAACTTAAGTACATATCTTATACTAAACTGTTTTTTTCTTCTCTTCATGGTATATCAAGTCAGTTTACGCCCCATAGAGAGCTTAAGCACCAGGTTCCTATATTTTACAAGCTTTAGAAACAAAGGAGAACATATATGCATCCTGTGTTCAAATAATTCATCATGACAACAGGTGAAAATCCTTCAAATAATTTGACTTGTCTCCACTGCGGCTGAAGCTTTTGTGATGAGACATCAGACACAACAGAAGGCTGCTGCCAGTCTTTCTGCCTCCTGGCATCCTGCTGGAGGAAACAGCTTCCTCTGAAACACCCAGACCTTTCTGCTGCAAAATGTAGAGCTTAAGTCAACACCGTAGAAAGTAACAGTTAAAGTGCTGGAATCCCCTTCATTATACAGCTTTCTGATTCTAGTGCCACTTGCCTTTTTAACAGAGCTTTACCATTACAGGTATTATTTGTGATCATCATTTTTATGATACTGCATCCCCACCATGTCTTGTCCCATTATGCAAAGTGATGGGCAAACAGCTGTGATGTACACCTTTGCCCAAAAGAGCATGGAATACATGTAAAATTAAAGGATGTCACCAAGAAATTTGTATATGGGAGACCAAAGATAGCAATAACAATAAATGAGGACTCTCTCTATGGTCTTCCAAGGGAGCCAATGCAGTTTGTTCCAAGTTCTGAGATAAATCTGTTTTATGTTTTGATAATTTTAATTCCATAGAAAGTATTACTGTCTCAACCTTTGTTTTAGACCTTTGAAGCTTGTCAGATCACCCAGATTTGTATAAAGAAGAGGAAAATTTGAGCAGAACCTCCATGGACAGTCAGAGACAGCCTTTTGAAAAAGAAGGTGCTAAGTGAATCGCGAGAAGAGGGTTTGTATCAGCAGGGAGAAACGGAGAAAGGAGTGGAAGAAAGGAGGATGAGCCAGATTTCTGGGGCCACTTCAAGAAGAAAGATGAAGAAAAGTGAAGTGAAATATCATTACAAGGTATAGCAAGAAGAGTTTCCTCACGATCCCCTGCAAAAAAGCAACCAAGAGTTTTAAGAACAAGGTTTTGAGAAATGTTCGAACTGGAATCGTAATTCAAATCTGTCATTCAATTCCACTGCTGTGGCAGGGCAGTGGAGCAGTACAAACAGCAGCCACAGCTTTGACTCAGAGGCTAAACACTGTTTTACAAGCGAGCGTAGCTGGAGAGTGAGAAACGTGTCGCTGACCTTTGTTACTCTTTTCATTTCTTGTTCACTTCAACTGAGCTCTCTGGATTTGGGGGGCAGGGTGCTATCATTTGTCTACATGAAGTATGAAAAAGCCGTTAAATAATCAGGGTGACTGGATGGGAGCAAATATTTTTTGAGGGAGCCTGACCTTATTTACAGGATCCAAAGCAAATTAAAGGAGACCATCATTGGTGTGGATTTGTTTGGAGGGTTTTTGTCTTTCCTTTTGCAAAGAAAGGTTGCAACAGGATGTAACTTCATAACCTCTAGTCAACTAGTTGCTTTATTTCATTCAACAATAATTGCTGTATTTTACTGCTATTATGAAATCGACTTTTTCTGATTTAACTGTTTTTGTAAGACTCAGTAATGAATTCAGAGCCACCCCATTCACCATCACAGCAGCCTTGATGTTTCTCCAGCTCAAAGCAACCACAATGAGATGAGGAAGGTCCAGGCCCGTGAGACTGAGCAATATAACCAGTTTAGGAGAACGACAGAAGAGAATGCACAAGCCACTTCAAGGCTTTCTCCTTTGGGGCATTCCCTAAAACTGGTGCTAAATCACTGCCTGAGAGGGTGTTAGCTTAAATAAAGTGGATGACCAGAATGTCTGATACAAGAGGAGGCAGAAAATCTGGATTAGCGCCTACCATTTAACTGGTATCACACTGGTAGTTTGAGCTGATGGTAGTGTAAGATATTAAACTGGTAATATAAACCTCTCATGAGTGCTAAGCACAGAGTTTGAGAGTGAATTAAAATGGACAAAGCAACTGTGCTTTTTAAATACCTGTTTGGGATGCATGAAAAAGTTCAACTTCCTTAAGGACTGGTTTCCCCACACAACCCCTCTGGCCCCTCTGGGTCTCTGGCCATTCTTTGGAGAGCTGAGAAGGTAATACCACGGAAGGCAGCACCTCTTCCACCCCTAGAGCAAATGGGGGAAGCCATTCTGAGCTCTGAACTCTCTCAGTCTCCCCTATGCCGCCAGGTGATGAGCGAGCTTCACGTCCTCCTGATTTCAGTTTCTTGCTCTTCAGCAGAAGCCTGAAACAGGGAAGAGGAGCCAGACCACAGCACTATGCTTTTTTTTTTTTTTCTTAAACAGGACATGCCGAGGGTGGAAATTCACTTTACATGCAGGAAAGCTGGAAACAATAATTTTTGTTCATATGATTCAACAGTAAGCGCTCTCTTTATTTCCACGCCCTTCGTTTGTGCAATGTTTGTGCTGTGTTGATCAGCAGCGTTGCAGGGAACAGTTTCAAAATGACGGCGTACTTGGAGAAGGAGCAAATAAGGCAAAGGATACAAAGGAAAGGACAAAGCTAAAGGAAAGAAACCAAATCTGTACTTTAGATAAGCTGTCTCCAGCATAGATCTCATTGTAGAACAGACCTTGTCTCCATTTTTAGAAAGTTAAGTGCACAGGTCCAACAAGTTACAAAACTGGTATTTTCCCTTGTTTCACTTAGCAGAAACTTCTCAAAGCTTGTTTTCCTTTCTTTAAGAGCAGCTTTTCTAGGACATGTTCCAGTTTACTGCAAACATTACAAATCTGACACATGTTTTATGCCGGCTGGGTGAGTTTGCTTATCGATGCTCAAACACAACTGGCGGGGAGGAGAAGGGGCATGGTTAGCAGGCTGTCCCCTACTCGGAGGAGGTCTCCTGCCCCTCCAGAGGATTCTGTGCCTGGTAAGTTCCTCCTCTGGACCGCCCCGTGACCTTTGCTGTATGTACCAGCCGTTAACCTCAGAGATACAGTCACTAGGAAAGCCAGAGTAGAGAAGAGAAAGGAAAAAGCATAAGCAAAGCAGAGTGGCCTTGATGGACTGCTCTGAAGGAGCTACAGTTTAGGGCAGCTTTCAGAGGCACCCTGAGATGTGGGAGAAAATAGCCTGTGGCCCCAGCTGGCCTTGGACAGAGCATTCGCAGGCTTTCTCCTCACCTGCCTTGCACTGGTATCTACAGCAATTAGGACCCAGAATTTTCTAGGTTTTCTGCGCTGGCATCAATGACTTATGAAGAGGATGTTGCAATAACATGGCACTTCCTCTCTCGTGGCACAGAAACCGAGCTCCTGGAGCATAAACAGAAATCAGATAAAACATCCTAAAAGAAAAATATTCAAAGGCCTTAGCTGGTAACTGTTAGCAAATATGAGCATGTGTGAGATGAAATATGCGATGATTTATATTGGCCAAATCCACATAGCACTTCACAGAAATGCAAGCTACACGTCCTTGACAAAGATTGTTTCTGTTCCTGGCTTTAAAGTATGTAGGCACAGTGTTTTTCTTCTTTAACCTCATTTTAGAAATTTCTGAATGGATGTGAGTGCCTTTTCTTTTTTAAAAACAAATTTAGGTGACTACGGAGCACAGAAAATCTCTGTCCAAAGGGATAATTTTAACAATATTTAAAAGAGCTCACTGAGAAGCTTACGGAGTTTCTATCAACTCCATCCATGATACTACCTATTAACTACTATTGCTATTGTAACCCCCATTCTGAAGTCTAATGCCAGCCAGTTATAACAGCTTGAAATAAAACTAGCCAAAACATGCTCTATTTACAAATCAGTTGCATAGGAAAGATTAACGGAGTTTTCCATATGTTTTCATTGCAATGGCTACTTGAAAAACAGTCCTTGGAAAACACGAAAGCCTGCACTGAAGTAAGCTAGACAGCAATTCTGTCTCTTAAAAACCAGTTGTTTCATCCTGATAAGGCAATTAGTTGAAGGAGTCTCCCGCAGCACTTCTGGGAACCTACGCTTGTTGCAATGTTGAAGTGGTCACTAGCTTTGTTCAGTAATAATGATTTTGAAAGGAGATGATTGATGGCGTGGTTTAGGCCGAACTGGCCACTGGGGATGCGGGGCACCCCAGATGGGACTGACAGATGCTCCCCCCCACCTCTCTTCAAAAAGAGAGGCAGAGGAGGGGAAAAGAGGCTTATGAGTTTAGAAGGAACTAAACTACTTTAATGAAATATTAATAATAAAATAAAAAGAAAATAATGAAATACATACACAACCGTATGAAGCTCCCAGGATGACAATCACGACACCGGCTGGCACTGGGGAAGTCCCAGGCTGGACTCAGTGACAGACCGGAACTGGATTCCGGACCTGGATTCAGGATTGGGATCAAAGGCAGACGAACAGAGAGTGTCCTCCTCGAACATCAGCGATTGAAGAACGAGGGCTGACCCTTTGATCCCTCAGCTTTTATACTGAGCATAAGGCAGATGGGATGGAATACCCTGTTGGTCAGTTTTGGGTCACCTGTCCTGTCCGCTCCTCCGCACAGGTGCGTCCCCTCTACGCTTTTCTGCTTCCAACCCTCCAACGGGGCAAATACCAAAGTTAGCTGCCTCGGGTGTTACAGCAATCAGTATAAGCAGGAGCCTCTCTGCATCCCATTCCTTGGCATCAACTATAAACATAGGTCTTATTTCTTTGAGAGCGAACAGTGTCTGCAAGATACGCTGCCAATTTCAGTAGTTCGAAGAGGCCCAGTTAAGAAGCAAAGTTACTGAACAAAATTGGTCCTGTTTTACTTCAAACCAGGACAACTGATTAGACTAAAACCACTATTTTATTGATTACAAGTATTTTTTTTGAAAACCTAGAAAAAAGCAGACTACAGGGATCCTCTTGTAAGTGTAAGAGTGATTTTGGATGGAGGTCACCAGAATACTCTTTGAATTTCTCATTCAAAAAGTTTTCAGCCACAAGTGGAGTTACACAAAAACAATAATGTTTACTACATCAAATATAGGGCATAGTAGCAATCAGTGCAGCACTACAGCAGCTTAGACTGCAACTGGAACATTACTCAAAGGGTACCACCACCCTGTGCTTATTCTTCTGTGGTTTGCCAGGCTTCCTGCCTCTCCCTGTAACACTCAATAAAGGAAGAACTGTAACAGTCACAAAGAATAAAAGTAGCATCAGCACTTGCAGATGTTGCAAGTTTGTTTTCTATTGAAGAGGTGATTTAATTTTATTGGTATTTTTTATTCCACATTTTCAGATATTTTGTAGTATTTGTCAGTCTGGGTCAAACAGGATGCTAATTCCCTGGTTGTCTGCAATGCATACATGTTAGTTCACATCTATGCTCAACTCTGGATCCATGTATGCAGTTTGAATGTGACCCATGTGAGGACTAGCAGCTGGAACCCATGCACAGATGCTCCTTTTCATTCCTAAAGTCATATTTCTTGAGCATCCCCCATTCTGAAGCAGTGGAAACCACCTGTAGTCCCTGAGTTTCATGCATCTTACCTTTGCTTGGCCTTTCCTAGTTTGTATTGTTTAGTTGAAAATAAATCTCTTGATGCTACAATACCTGAAACGTGTAAGTTTTACCGGCAGATTTATGGTGGGCCTTTCTTTTCTTTGCCAGTGTTGTCAGCAGCTATAACGAGCAAAAATTGCATTCAGCACACAGTGTTATCCTGACTTAATTTATAGTGTGAACTCTCTATGTTAAAAGAACTTGACTGCAAATTCAGTGCTGGAAAAAAAAAATGGTGAGCACCAAAAAGAAATCCATGTAGAGACAAATATTTTCTGAGTTGGGCTTGAATAGAAGACAAGAAATAAGGGATTGGGATGCTCACTGAATTACTAGGGAGAAAAAAATATCCTGACTACATGATCATTAAAAGAGAGCACCTTCTTTCTTGCCTATAGAGCCAAAGACTTCCTACAAGGTACAGTGTTATGTGACTAAATAATTGTAATGCATGTAAAAGGAAAAAAAATATTAAGACTGCGTAAGCAACTTTAAGCAACAAATAATTTTGAATCATTCAGGCAAGGGGGCAATGCCACTGTGGAATTAGAGGGCACGTTGAATTGTTTCCTCAAGAGTATCTAGACCATTAGTCTAATTCCTTTTTGAACGTGCTGTTACTGTCTGCATCCACAACCATCTGTAGTAACTATTTCCAGAATGTCGGTACTGGCTGTGGAAAGTGCTGTCTTCTTTTTAAGCCAAGTGCCAGTTGCAGTGATAATCCTCTAATCTTAGTAGCATAAGATTTGGTAAAAAAAAAGTTCTATATTCATCTTACTCGCTGCCTTCAAAATTTTGTAAGCCCCAACAATATCTATCTTCTTCCCCACCACCACCTTCTCTGTAAACTGAAATGTTTCAGCTTTTTGTCTGCTGTCATGGAACAGCTGCATCATCAGAATTTTGTGTAATGCAGCTGTATCTTGAAGTAAGGGTACCATATCATACACAATTGTTCAAACAATACTCTGCACAGATGCCCCAAGGTTTTATATATTGGCAAAATGATGCTTTCGGTTTTATTCTCAATCCATTTAGCTATGTCTTCTGGTTTCTACTGCACATTGAGGTGTTTGCTTCAGGAAACTGTCAATGATTAGTCCAGGATTTCTTTCTTGAGCTATAAGTGCCAGTTCTGTGTTCAGAATGGTGTAGGCATGGGCTAGGTTATTTTTATCTATATGCATTACCTTACATCTACCTACACTGAGATTTATCTGCCTCCTTTTTGCTTACTTTCTCAGTCCTGTGAGATGCAGATGGAGTTTCTTGTCACAGTCTATTTTCTCTGACCTCTAACCCCAGTCATAGTCTCCTTTCATATGCAGTGTCATGTTGGAAGGCTGTGCTGCCATACAGCGTGACCTGGACAGGCTGGAGAGCTGGGACGAGAGGAACCTAATGAAATTCAACAAGGGCAAGTGTAGGGTACTGCATCTGGGGAGGAATAACCCCATGCATCAGTACAGGTTGGGGGCTGACCTCCTGGAGAGCAGCTCTGTGGAAAGGGACCTGGGAGTCCTGGTGGACAACAGGATGACCATGAGCCAGCAATGTGCCCTGGTGGCCAAGAAGGCCAATGGCATCCTGGGGTGTATCAAGAAGAGTGTGGCCAGCAGGTCGAGGGAGGTCATCCTCCCCCTCTACTCTGCCCTGGTGAGGCCGCATCTGGAGTACTGTGTCCAGTTCTGGGCTCCCCGGTTCAAGAAGGACAGGGAACTGCTGGAGAGAGTCCAGCAAAGGGCTACAAAGATGATTAGGGAATTGGAGCATCTTTTTTATGAGGAAAGGCTCAGGGACTTGGGTCTTTTTAGTCTGGAGAAGAGAAGACTCAGGGAGGATCTTATCAATACTTATAAATACTTAAGGGGAGGGTGCCAGGTAGATGAGAAGAGTCTTTTTTTCAGTTGTGCCCAGGACAAGAGGTAACAGGCACAAACTTGAACACAGGAAGTTCCATCTTAACATGAGGAGGAACTTTTTTCCTTTGAGGGTGGCAGAGCACTGGCACAGGCTGCCCAGAGAGGTGGTGGAGTCTCCCACACTGGAGACATTCAAAACCTGCCTGGATGCCGTCCTGTGCAATGTGCTGTAGGTGTTCCTGCTGTGGCAGGGGGGTTGGACTAGATGATCTCCAGAGGTCCCTTCCAACCCTGACCCTTCTGTGATTCTGTGATTTCCTCCTCCTCCTTCAAAACAGAAGCTCCCAGTCTCCCTGCATTTTCGCTGTTTCTGGAGGCTCCCACTGTACAGCTGCCCATGAACTCCTCCCCAGTGACTGTCATTCCCAGTTTCTCCATTGACCTCCTTCTTCAAACAACATCTTCACCACACCCTGCCTGTATTCTCACCAGTTCCCAGTTTCCTCTTCTCTATTCCTTACACCCATTTCTTCATCTCCTACTCCCTGTATACCCATCTCCTGTCAAATCTCCCCACGTTGTTTCTTTCTTCTTACAAAAGTGGCTAATAGCAGTCTCCCTCTCTAGACAATCTCCATCTCTTTCAAAAACTTCTCTTTAATGGGCTGTCTTTCCCTACCCACTTTATCTATTTTCTGTTGTTCCTTCAAGCTACTCACCAGAGTATGAACTACTTGCTCCTAACCTAACTTGAACAGGAGTTAGTCCACTTCTCAGTCTTACACTCTATGTCCAGCCTGCCTCAGCTCTCTCACCGCCCAGGCACGTCCCTCAACCTCTTCTCTGAGGTGCATCATGTACGTCCTTTCCCTCTGACCCAGGTGGAGTCCCCTGTGCACTTGTGCAGATTGATTCCTACCGCCTGCACAGACAGCCAAGGAGAGACAGGTTTCCCTTTCTCAGTAGTAGTGTCTAGATTCATTGTAGAGTAGTAGAGTAAATACAGGGAATGTCCAATTTTCTTCCTAGGCTGGAGAGTCCTATTGCTCCACAGACTTGTTCTGTCTGCTCAGCGCTAACAGACGCAAAGCAATGGAGCGTGTTCAGTAAGGCCGAAACCTTCAGAGTTGTAGGTTGCTAAACCTCAGAAGACTCTTCTGAACACTGTATTGTGTCATTTTCCATTTTCTATAAAAGCAGGAATTTGACATTTAACATTTGACATCATCGCACTGTATTTCTCAAATGTATTTTGTAAACGAGTTATCAACACTGAATATTTTATGGTATTTTAGTTTCAAAGTTCCTAATTTCTGAAAACGAGTGGGGCTGAATTAAACAAATTAGAGAAGGAGAATGGGAAGCCAAACCTGATGTAAAAAGAAGAGGGGGAAAGAAGTATTTGAACTCATAAAGAATTGAGGATATGAGTGGAGAAATGCCATACAAGTAGCTTGATCAGAGAACCAAAATAAAACATAGAAGAGAAATAAGCAAGAAGAGACAGAAACAAAAAAATTGTCTAAAGAAGTTACAGAAAAAAGGTATCATTCTAAAAAAAAACCTCCAAACCTAATAATTTAAAATTCTGTATAAAGTAGCAGCTGAATATGTAAAAGATGAAAAAAGGGAATTTTATTTTGAGATGATAAAAAGAAAAGGGGAAATAACTGAGGTAAAGATGAGAAAAACAGAACAGGAGGAAGGTGATTGATATAAAAGGAACATTAATGATTCTGGAGTGTTTCAAAGTTTTGCCGTAAAGTACACAAGCGGTAACTTTCTGAGAACCCACCAAAGGACATGCTTGAAGAGGAAGTGAAGCATGTGCCTTTGTGGTTAGCTGACCCAATTAGTGATGGAAATTTACCTGATTTAGTAAGTAGGAGATATGCTTTTATAAATCACTGTCTTAAATATCATCAGTATTTTGCACATTTTAATGACGTAGCTGTGCTGCCTTTGATGCTTGATTGTGCTTTCTATGGCTTTTCGGGGCATTTTTCTTATACACAGTGCTAAGCAAGACAGTATTTTTGAATAAGTGCTTACTTCACTAAGTCTTTACTAAAAATAATAGACTGCGCTTTCATCAGGTGAAACCCTTTGTGAAGTCCTGTGATTTACAGATCAGATTCATTGTTCATTTTGAGTAGGTCAGTCTAGAATAAACAGTTGAGCCAATTTCAAATACAAATGTTTTCTTACCTTAATTTTACAAGAAATAGCTGTGAAGGATGGCATCACTTAGTCTGAACCCAGAAGAGCAAAAGCCCACTCAAAAATATTCAAAAGCTCTTCCTTTGTATACCAGTGAGCATAAGGTCAAAGTTTGGTAATGAAAAGATAAACTATGATGGTCATTTTAGTCTAGAATTTTATTCCAGAATTACAGCAAACCACATAAGACAATACCTTTACGTAATTACATGAGATCATTTTTGTACCATATGAAATCCAGATGTTCAACAGGGAAGGGTTGTGTCCAGGCTATAAGAGGCACTACTTAAATCATGCAGTGACATTGCCAGTACTCAACTGGTTTTGGCTATACCTTGAAATGTGTGCCTGAAGCATCTGTCATCATCCCATCCCTTATGCATCCTTTGCCTTCCTCACCTTATCCTTTTCCTCTCTCTTTCATGCCTTAGAGTTTATTAACCCCTGCATAACTTATAATTTAGAAATACTTATAAATCCCTTAGAAGATGGAAATTGTAATTTTCATGGTATGAGAGTATCAAGTTGTAAGCAGCTAAGATTGCTTTGAAGTTTATTGAGATGGTGTTGGCTCTACCTCTTTGCACTTCTCTCCCTCATTTCCAGGCAATTGGAAAAATATATAACAATAAAGGGATGTGCTGGAGATTCCTGTTTTATCTCCTTGTTTCATGTGTGACAGGGAAAAAGAGAAGATGCTGCCAAACTGTCTTCCTCTGTTTTCAAGTTCTGCATATTTTTAGATTTGAACAATAGCATTTGACTTGAGAGCAATTCCCTAGCTGCCTAAAAATTGCCAGCCTGCCTAAATATTTTCCAAATTCTCACAACATTCACATCCCTTACAGGTATTTCTTTAGTCCTCTTACAGCTTAAGAATTGGGAGGGTGGCTCAGTGCTCCTTGTCCCCTCATGCTCCACAGTTCTGCTTCAACGAGGGGTCCTGGAGGTGCCCCCAGGTTGCCAGCTAAGCGGTATTCCCAGGCACATCTTTGCTCCTTGGTGCCACTGCCTCCGTCAGGGCATGCATCAGCTCGCCCTTCCCCATAACCTGCTTCAGTCTTGTGAGGGAAACAGAGGCCGCCAGTGAAAAACCTCATTTAATTGGTGAGAATATTTGCACGTCCGAGCAGGTATGTGTATGCACACCCTAAGAAGCTGAGCAAAAAATCTCTGCTGTGCCTTGATAGCCCAATACTGGCAAAACTGACCACACCTAGACTGGCTAATAAGATCATCATATCCTTTATGAAGGCTACAAAGCATCAACTTACTGTAAATGAGAGAGATGCGGATTGCACTTTATGTTGCTCCAGGTGGACGCCGGTGTAAGTAATGGTGTGGAGTTTGAAGGTGGGTCTACATTAGCAGCATAGCACAGTGCAAATTCTTTTTAGATGCAAAAACTTTTCTGCATCCCTACTTGGGAGTTACAGACTTTTCCAACCGAAGAAGCATTTTGTTGCAGGCTTCAAAGCTGCATTTCTTATATTTTGCCATGTTCTTGCCCTGCCCCTTTATCTTTTCCACCAAAAGAAAATACAACTTTCACAACAAAATTGAAAACTGCTCTATAGACCTGCATCCCTGTGACTGTTTGCTCAACTCCTGCTCAGATTTTGGCTAACATACAGCTCATGCTAAGGCTTGATGTATGCTTGGAACAGTGCCACTAGGTCAAAGTGAGGGCAACATGTAGGCAGGACACAGTGGCCAGTAAGGGCTAAAGGTCATTATGCAGCCACTGTCACCTGCAGCTTGCTGTCTTCTGTGGCCATCATCCTTGCATATCAATCATCTGGCGGTTTCTTCAGAATCCATTAACTCATGGAAACCGTACAGACCAAACTTCCAAGCTGGAAGGTATAAACACATCAGCTTACCCCAAAAAAGCTTTTGAAGCAGATTCAGCAGCAGCTGGACTGCTGAGGCTTTCATGCTTCCTGGTGTGATACAGGGGTTGTCACTATGGAGGAGGAAGGATGAGCGCTCTCACCATCGGCTAGGTAACTGTTTTCGTCATAGCTGCACAAGTTACGAGTTGCGAGTATTGAATCAGAGAACTTGTAAGGTAGAAACATCATGAATTATGTGATGAATTAGTAAATTCACATGGTAGACTAGTCTGCACAAGGGGGGATGAGGCTTATTTGTTGGGTTTGTTCTTTCCTAATGCTCATAAAGTAAAGTTTAATTTACAGACTATGTTGTCCTGTAATTTTCAGAGATCCAGATGGACCATGACAATCCCCAGTTATCTTCACACAAATAAATGAACGGGCCAGAGAACAGGTTGTCTGACGTCTCTCTCCATGTGGCTAAATTGAACTCCAAAGGATGTCCTCAGAAGGGTGTCCTCAGCTTCACCTCTGCCTGTGAAAAGTCCCTGTACCACGGCAGGTATTTCCTAGCAAAGTGCTAGCTGGCACAGGCTAGAAGTGTGCCAGGGAGCGTGCTGGTAGAAGAGATGGTCGTGGGACACCACCTGTGCCTCTGCCTTGAACCACTTTCATTCATGGGCACATATGTAGGGAGCTATCTCAAAAGGGATTTCTGAACACCACCAGATAACCTTTCAAAGGCTTTTACCTGAAACTCCTCCATATACAACAGAATGAAAAATAAAGAGCAATAAGCGTGTACTGAATTTTTAAGATGTTTCTGTTATTCTTTTTGAAGTTTGTTGATGCATGTCAAAAGGATTTTTAAAGGCTGATACACCATAGCAGCTGAAGCTACGGCCATGCCCTTATTGCTATGAACAGCAGTTTTACACTCTGTGCTGCACCAGTGGAGAAAGTAACAAACAGAAAAATGCAGTAAGAAACACAAACCACAATAACAGCCCTCTTGTGTTTCTTGCAGGCTGATAATGAACCAGGAGTCAGGTCACGCTGCAGCCTGTTTAAAAATGGAGTGGGAAGGGAGTAATTTGGTTTAATCCGAAAAATGTCAGGAAGTGATAAAACTCCTCATGTCCTTCTCATCCCCTGCCAAGAGCTTTGTACATCTTAAACAAGCACACACAGAGAAGGAAAAAGACTTACTTGTTTCTACTCCTTCAACACCAGGCATTTAGAAAAAAATCATTATCTGTTCAGTTCTGAGCAATATACCAGATACTTTTGCTCTGCAAATGACATAACCTAATTCCCAAGTAAGCTGATTTCTTCCTCATGAAAACTGTGAAAAAAACCAAACAAAAAAAAAAAAAACAAACCCCAAAGCAAAACCAATGAATCCCTTTCCCAAAGGGATGGAATAAATCTCATCATCTCAGGTCTGCTTCCAGAGACAGAGTACGCTATTCTGATATTTTAATAGACTTGAATGAGATGCCATGTATAAAGTTGCTTCTGCAATATCCAAACTTTAATTTGGCGTGCATGTACAGAAGAAATAACAAGTCTATATCTGTAAGAGAGGCACTCAAGATACTATATCTTGATGACCTTGATTTCCCCAGTTAGATGCTGAAACAGCTGTCTGAAATGAGTCACTGGACCGACTCGAGTTACTGCTTGAGATCAGCAAGATAAAGGAAAGTTGGACAAATTTGAATCATCTTAACGGAGGAATAATCTGGAAATTAAAGTCAGAAATAACGATTTATGGTCATCTTTTTTTACTTCACTGATTAAAACACTTACAGAGTTAATAATGAAATCCTGTACAGTAACCATGTAAGCCATGGAACTGTATTGTGTAAGACATAGCATCATCTCATCTGAAACAACATCTGCTTTTAATTGTATCCCTGTACATGGCTATGAATTTTAAGGTTTGTTCTTTTTAAGTTTATTTCTACATTTTGAAACAAAACTTCTATTAACACAGACCTAATACAAATTCCAATATAAACAAATGAATTATAAATTATAATATGAATTTTTGCATATACAGGATAAGCTCGTGGACCATTCACTTATTATTTTTCTTGTTGAGTCTAACAATTTGAAGACATTCAGCACAATAAGCTTTTTTTTCCAAATCTTTGAATGATCAGTGTCCTCTTAATCAGAATCAGATCCTAATCCTTGTAAAACAGCTTATTCACTAACCTCATATTTTTTTCTACATTTTTACATTGGTTTTGCCTCTCAGCCTTTTAATTGAGATTTATGTGATACACCATACTTGAAATCTGACTTCAGTTCCATTTCATTGCCTGCAGTGCACCACTGTGAAGGTTTGTTGAGTATTCATCTAAAAACAGCTTTATCTTAATTTTAGAAAGGAATATAATACGAATATAATGCGAGAAGGTTTAAAGTTAAATTGTTGGTATTTCCAAGAGGAAATATCAGGTGTGACCAGTGCCGAAGCCTCCCAGCATGCAGAGTGTATGGTTTCTATCTGCCTTTGTTTTAAAATCAGAAAAAAAGGATGGCTTGGGACCTTTCTTGTCTGGAAACATCCTTTTGGAAAGGGTTCTGGCATCTCCAGGTACCCCCCATAAAAATGTGCAATATTTCTACAAAGCCTGAGCTCAGGCTGCGTTCAAAGTGCTTAGAAGATGCAAGAATGATGTCGGCATCCCCTCTGAGTCCGGTGCCTTCCCGAGAGCCCTCAGCCAGGCACAGAGCAAACTCAGCTACCTACTGCCACGGCCAAACTCCACTGCATTAAGCACAGTAGTTCTGTGTAAGTCTTTAGAGGCTGAGCCAGAAATGTCACTCTCCCAAAACCAAAACTATTCCAGCGTTCTTCAAAGACTCTGAGTTCCAGTCCATCGGTTGGTTGGAACACTGCAAAATAAACTGTTAATTGATATATTTTTTTAAGAAAGCTTGTAATAAATAAGCAGAAACTATAGCAATAATACAGGTTTTAGTATATAGTTTACATATTGAACTGTATATTTAAATAAAGCCTAAGGAAGATTTAGCGGGAAAAAACCTACCAGATCATTTTAAGCACTGTTTTTTCAAAATCTGCTACATTTATTCCATTTCCTGTGGCACTGTGTTTCAAACTTATTTAGGAGTTTCCTTGCTAAAGGTTAAAAATAACTCAAGGTGATGACTAGACTCCCTTTGATTACACAGAGGAGACAGCGGTTCTGCAAGAGCACGGGCAGGCAGGCAGCCTGCTGGCATTCAGAAGAAAAGAGTAACCTCAAGCAGTGGAAGTACAGAGCGTACAGTCACTTCAGGACTTGCAGGGCTTGCATCTCCGCCCCCACGCCTGTGAACCCAGGTGAATTGAAGAATTAACAAAATCCCAGAAAAAAAACCTATTGAAAATTAGAGGAGAATCCCACAGGGTGCCTCGCTTTTCATTTGCAACACTACATATCATTTATTTTCTTTCATATCTTAAGTAAATTTAGTACTTCATCTGATCTCTTCTGACTTCATCCAAAAATTCAGGATTTTCCTTCTGAAAACTCTGGGGCATCACTCAGCAAGAGGCAGCCCTTGCTGCTCTGTCATGCCCACAGATTCCCTAGGGCCTGCACGTGTGGGTTTTGCTCACAGAAGCTCCCACTGAAGAAGAGAGTGAAGGAGAATTGTTTTCATGCTATGTTCAGCTTCTTTCCCTTTTTAAGTTGACTTTTGAACCCTTTTTTACCCTCCTAGCTAAAAACCCATGGGTTTAGTCCCTCCCTCCTCCAGACTTTGTTCAAGGTTCAGATTTGGAGTTTCCTGTTGGACAGCATGTGCTTGAAGTTCTCTGATTATTCATCTTTGGAGCTCTTCCACCCTCTTTCACAATCCTGGTTCTGTAGTGTATGAACTGCACAGGAAAACGTATTCACAGCCCACGTGGTGGGAGCGCTCAGTGCTTAGGAGTCTTTAAGGGCTCTCTTTCATTCTGTCTCCGGTTCCAGCAGGATATATGTATTTGCAATAGCACAGAGCATCCCTCCCATGTTCTTTTAACACCCCATGCCCTCAAATCCGTGTCTGCTGAATGTCCCTGTGGTCACAACATCTCTGACCTGTGCCAGCTGTCCACCCCAAGCCTGGAAGCCCTACTGAATGGCAGATTCTGGAACTCAACCTCGTGCCTTTTTGTAGCTCATATTTTACCCATTTTTTGGCAGAGCTTGAGCACAGAAGACTACTTTCTGCAGTTCCACAGTTCTGTGTCCTACACTATGTCCCTGAAGAAGAAGAAGAAGAAGACAGAGAGGCAGACTCTTAAAAGAGCTCTGCAGGAAAATGTAGCAAACACTATAGTCATGTTTTCAACTGTATGGTCATATGCCACACAGCGTGTCGAGACTGTCAGACAAGCAGTGAGGCATAAAATATGTGGGAATAGCTCATGGAACTTAGACTGGTAAGAAGCAACCACAAAATCTATGCAGGTAGCAAGGTGGAAACGTCTGTCTGGAAAGGTCACCTGTCAGACTTAGGAATGTTTGATGTCTAAAAGCCACTGTACAGATTTTCTTAGACAAACATATAGACTCAGTAACCCTTCTATAAGAGATCTCCCTGCCAGGTATCAGCTCTATAAAAAGAGATGATAGCAAGTCAGGTCAACACTGCTGTCTGGAGCCATTGATTCGTGTAATAGATACGCTCTCCGTCATTTCAGGAAATGCCTATAGGTCTTAGGATGCCAAATCCTACTGGGTTAAGGTAGACTGTTCTGCCTTTTCTTTTTTCTGCAGCCAAATCCTGGTGACTAACCTGATCTTCTATGACAAGGTGACCTGCTTAGTGGATGAAGGAAAGGCTGTGGATGTCATCTACCTAGAGTTTAGTAAAGCCTTTGACACCGTTTCCCACAACGTTCTCCTGGAGAAACTGGCTGCTTGTGGCTTGGATGAGCATACTCTTCACTGGGTGAAAAACTGGCTGGATGGCCAGGCCCAAAGAGTTGTAGTGAATGGAATTAAATCCAGTTGGCTGCCAGTCACAAGTGGTGTTTCCCAGGGATCAGTATTGGAACTGGTTCTGTTTAATATCTTTATCAATGATCTGAACGAAGTGATTGAGTGCACCCTCAGTAAGTTTACAGACGACACCAAGTTGGGCGGGAATGTTGATCTGATTGAGGGTAGGAAGGCTCTACAGAGGGATCTGGACAGGCTGGATTGATGGTCCAATGGTATGGGGTTCAACAAGGCCAAGTGCCGGGTCCTGCACTTGGGTCACAACAACCCCATGCAGCACTACAGGCTTGGGGAAGAGTGGCTGGAAAGCTGCCCTGCAGAAAAGGACCTGGGGGTGTTGGTCAACAGCCGGCTGAATATGAGCCAGCAGTGTGCCCAGGTGGCCAAGGCAGCCAACAGCATCCTGGCCTATATCAGAAACAATGTGGCCAGCAGGACTAGAGAAGTGACTGCCCTGCTGTACTTGGCACTGGTGAGGCCTTGCCTCGAGTACTGTGTTCAGTTTTGGGCCCCTCACTACGGGAAAGACCTTGAGGTGCTGGAGCGTGTCCAGGGAAGGGCAACCAAGCTGTTAAGGGGTTTAGAGCACAAGTCTTATGAGGAGCAACTGAGGAAACTGAGGTTGATTAGCCTGGAGAAAAGGAGGCTGAGGGAAGACCTTATCGCTCTCTACAACTACCTGAAAGGAGGTTGTAGCGAGGTGCGGGTCCATCTCTTCTCCCAAGTACCAAGCAACAGGACAAGAGGAAATGGCCTCAAGTTTCACCAGGGGAGGTTTAGATTGGATCTTAGGAAAAATTTCTTCAACAAGAGTTGTCAAGCATGGGAACAGGCTGCTCAGGGAAGTGGTTGAGTCCCCATCCCTGGAGGTATTTAAAAGACGTGTAGACATGGTGTTTAGGGACATAGTTTCATGGTGGACTTGGCAGTACTCGGTTAATGGTTGGATTTGGTGATCTTAAAGGTCCCTTCCAACCATAACGATTCTATGATTCTATGACTCTCATAACAGTTTTAGTGCTGTAGGCATTCTAGTTTTGTGCTTTCAACAAAATACTACTAGAGGACAACCTGTGCTTTTGCGCCTGCTGTTCTGCAACACAGCATTGTTGGGCAGTCTCGTTTCACAGGCTTGCAAAAGATGCTTTCCTGCTTTGATACAATTTTCTGTGAGCCCACTGGGTCAAAATAGTGATCAGTAGTAGTGACTGGTCTAAAGCTCTGCTTTCCTGCAAACTGCTCAAACACAATGACCATCAAACTTCAGCTAATTGTTAATAAGTTATATAAGCAGATACGCAGCATATAATTAAATTAAATCTGGAATGCACAACCACATAATAAACTAGCCAATAAAACTCACTGAAAAAGGATTTGGAGCTGTATGAACAGTTTCGTACACCAAGAACGCTGCTGTCGGGAAATAAGACTTTATTTGCAAAACATGAACAAACAGCAGTACATCAAAGACATCTGAGTCCATCATCAATCTCTTCTCCAGATAAAGACAACCCACAGGATGCTAAATTTTGGTTAACCAAGTAGGTCAAAAAAGCAACACAAGTGACAGATCGTACAGGTTATTTTTGGAGTTTCAAGAGATAAAGTGATCTTAAGTCCCCCCAAAATGGAGTGGAAAATGGAACTGAAAACCCCATGAGGTGGATCAAACGCTACGATCATTCTGTGCTGCGTATTCCAGTGGGGAGGGCAGCATTTCTTTCTGCATATAGCTTTTATAATGTATAATTTTACAAGGTAATGATATTACAGTAATGGGACCACATAAGCCACAGAAAGAAAAAAAAAAGGTGTGTTGGAACAGAAACTCTTTTGCAGAACGTGGCAACTGAGAGCACTTTATAACCGTAAGCATTTAAAGTTTCCGGAACAATGTGGGCTGACTCTTGTGGAGAAGACCACAATTTGTGAAAATTATTTTAAACCTACCTTCCAACCAGTTTTGTCTTTCCCCTGCCTCCCGTTACTGTTTTACATTGTTTTTGTGAAGACCCCCATAGCTTATTGCCTCTAGTCCTGAGGTTTCAGCACCTGAGAGCTGAGTGGGTCCCTGCAGTCCAGCTGCAGGCCTCAGCCATGCTTTGGACCCACATCAGGGAAACACCCCAGTACATAGTGAGGACCCTGGAGAAGAGAAGGCTCCGGGGAAACCTTATTGTGGCCTTTCAGTACTTAAAGGGGGCCTACAGGAAAGATGGGGACAAACTTTTCAGTGGAGCCTGTTGTGATAGGACAAGGGGTAATGGTTTTAAACTGGAGAATATACATTCAATTGTATATCTGTATTTATGGCTCACAGATCTCATCCCAAGACTATGATGCGGAGGAGAACTCTACTGCCTTCCAACAGCTCTGGGTTGGCTCCTAACTGGGAGTCAGAGGACATCATAAAAGCTTGTCAGCTTAGAAATACTCACAAAAATGTCAAATGTTTGACTAATTTTACCTAATGCATAGGTCGTTTTATCACAAGCAGAACAGGATCTATATCTTCACTTCATAGTTTCTTTCTTGCGTGACAGGTCTAACTTCTAGTGAAGAAAGCAGAGCTGTGACTGGTCCTTTAAAATAGGGTAATGACCAAATCCATGACAAAAGCCCTTTTCTTTGGTAAAGATTAAAATGCTCTGTGCGGAGACTCGTGCAGTCCATATAATGAAGCATGCAGGCAGCACGGTGTCTCAATTCTGTAACTCCGAAAATTTGTTGCTGTGTTTGGGGAAGAGCCAAAGCAGAAGAGAAAGCACTGTTCAGATGATAATCCCTTCATTAGGCTGCATCATTTATTGCTTGTATCCTTTAGGAAGTCCAAACAGGAAACTAAGACAGCTGTGTCTCTAAGACGGTGCAGAATTCAGCAGAACATAAGACTTTGTTATGTTATGATAACCAGGAAGCAACACATTACATAGTTTAAACCTCATTCTCTTATTTGTCCACTGAATAACTGAGCGATAATCTGTTTTAGGCACTGACTTATGGCATTAATATTCAATGTAGATTTGAAACCTTTTCATATCTTCTCCCCACTGCACTGCCTTCCCACTTTCCTTTATGTTGATATGCACAGATAGGGCGTTACCTGATCTAATTCTGATTCTGTATCTGTTTCTAGCAAAGCTAGTCCTCATTTTTTCCAGCAGTCACTGATTAAAGTGAAATCATTGACCTGCATTTGTTCTGCATAGTAGGTTATAAGTTAACAAAACAGAAACATTTAAAAATTGTCACTTGCTAGAGCCAATATGGCAGAACAGACATATAAGGCAAAATCTAGGGGCTACAGAGTCCTCGAGACAATCATCTCATGTATCTGACTATGGCCAGCTGCAGGTATTTATAAAAATATCAGCTGAACAAGGCTAGTGAGAGTTTCTCTGTATTTGTTATACTCTCCTGTTTTCCAGTAACAGCATTTCAGGCATGCCGTCAGCAAAAGGTCGTGCCCATCTTCAGTAGTTATTAATTAACTTTCCCTCCATAGCTCTGTCTAGTCCCTTTTTAAACTTCGTATCTTTCTTGCCTCCATGACATCCCATGGAAATGACTTACATATTAATTGCACTTGCACAAACACTAAGCACACTCTGTGATTAAAATTGTATTGTAGAATCATGGAATTATAGAATCACAGAATCATAGAACAGTTTGGGTTGGAAGCGGCCTTTAAAGATCACCTAGTCCAACGCCCCTGCAACAAGCAGGGACATCCTTAACTAGATCAGATTGCTGAGAGCTCCGTCCAACCTGACCCTGAATGCTTCCAGGGATGGGGCATCTACCACCTCTCTGGGCAACCTGTTCCAGTGTTTCACCACCCTCATTGTAAAAAATTCCTTCCTTCTATCTAGTCTAAATCTTCTCTCTTTTAATTTAAAACTATCAACCCTTGTCCTATCGCAACAGGCCCTGCTGAAAAGCTTGTCCCCATCTTTCCTGTAGGCCCCCTTCAAGTACTGAAAGGCCACAACAGGGTGTCCCCAGAGCCTTCTCTTCTCCAGGCTGAACAACCCCAACTCTCTCAGCCTGTCTTCACAGGAGAGGTGCTCCAGCCCTCTGATCATTTTTGTGGCCCTCCTCTGGACGTGTTCCAAGAGGTCCATGTCTTTCCTGTGCTGAGAGCTCCAGAGCTGGATGCAGTACTCCAGGTGGGGCCTCACCAGAGCGGAGTAGAGGGGCAGAATCACCTCCCTTGACCTGCTGGCCCTGCTTCTTTTGATGCAGCCCAGAATACAGTTGGCTTTCTGGGCTGCAAGAGCACATTGCCGGCTCATGTCCAGCTTTTCATCCACCATTCTGTTGCTTTTTCTTAATCCGCCTCTCAATAATTTAGCTAGGCACCCTTCGCTCTGATTATGTGAGAAAGAATGAATACATCTCTTCCTGCTCACTTTCTCCATTACCGCTTATGACTCAGAGGATCCTCTAGGCATTTCCAAGCTGAAGAGCCTTCTAGTGAAGCCACCCCACACCATCAATCATCTATGACATCCTCATCTGTGCTGCACTTTTTTGGTGATGGGAGGACAAGAACTATATGGTCTCTCCAAGACACCGGTGTGCTTGCTTTGATGCAACCACCTAATGTTATTCAATGTACCTAACCCTACAGTGAATCTTGACCTTTTTAGTGCCATTCTCCGTTCCTTTCCTAACAATACCAGATAGCCCATCTGACAGACTGCTGCTCATCACTGAGCTGATGCTTTCAGAGAACTAGTCACAGTGATGTCAACGTGCCTTTCCTGAACACAGACAGCTAATGAAGAGCCAGCTGTTTGTACAGCTAATACTGTTTTTCCACAGGCCCAAAAAAGGCTTTGTATTTTTCTACACTAAATTTAAATCTCTCATTTTATCAGACAGTTCTCTGAGAAGATTTAGTAAGACCCTTCCATAGCTCTTAGAGCATGTTTTAATGTGTTTGACTAGCCTAAATAATTTGGTAGCACACACAAAGTCTGTCACCTTGCCTTTCTGAGAGCAACAAGATAAAAGTCCCAGATCCCAGCACAGCTGTTGGTAGGATCCCCCTGAGAGCTCTCTTGGCAGGTTAGCAGCACCAGTGACTTGAACCAGCATAAGTCAGACAGTGTGATATGCTATTGTTTTCTACTTAACAGCACTTGAATGAAATTGCGGAATAAAGTACTCCTATCAGCAGTGGGAGGGAAAGAGGATGCCAGTCTCTTCTCTCCCTTGTAGGAGTCTGATGCTATCATTCAAGAAGGAAAATGGTTCCAGGCTAGAAATGATAGGGCTTTGCAGGTTGTCTCAGGTTCAAATGGAGATCAACCCCCTGTTACTCTACAGATGATGGAGGAAATTCTTGCTAGACAGAAATGCAATATCAGAAGCATCGTGGACATCGTGTTCTGGTGGAATTTCTGGAGCTCAGTGATCAACATGATAATTAAGTCAATGTGAATTGCATTCATCCTGCAGACGACTCATTTAAAAGTGCCAGGTCTGATGTTGCAAGAAGCACCAACGTTTCACACTGTGACATGCTGAAGCTGTTCCTGGCCCATGCCAGCAATGTTCCAGCTATTGCAATCTATGAATGAACTCTCAGGCTGAAGAGGCCAAGTTGTGAAAACATTGCTCTTTCTTATTGCCTTATCAGTACAGACTGAAAGGAAATCCAAAAAGATCTGTGGCAAGCCACAAGTTCCAATAACTCCTTGTACTTGGGTGTGAACTGGAGGAGCAACTACCAGAGAATTATCTGAATTAGTTCAAAATGCCTGTGGACTCTCACTCCAAAATCGAAAGAATTTATAAGGAAACAAGAAACATCCTTTCAGCAAAGATATCAAAGAGCTGGGTATTTCTTCTCTTAGCACATTGGGTTGAAGATTAAATCTTCCTGAGTTTTTTAACAGAAAGCCTAAAGAACATCCTAGCTCCTGAAGAAAAGCCAAAATTGCAGGGGTGAGAGGGATTCAATCTCACACCTCACTTGCTCAGGGGCAAAGCATTCAACCTACCTCCCCCACGTCCCAGGCAAAGGCTGTGCTTGGAAATTAATCAGGCCAAAATTAATTAATTTTTTTGAGAAGTTTAGGTTTTAATAAATTGGTATTTTCCAGTGACTAAAGTTTTCATTAAGAAAACTTTGTTCTTCTGCAATGACACTGGCCTCTCCCCTTGTGAAGGAAAACTTGCCATCTTATTTTATGAAGTTTCCTAATTCAGTCATTTCCTGTGTCTCTTTTATTTTTAAAGCATTTGCAGACAAAACAGCTTTAATTTGAGCCTGACCATACCAACATTTATTCATTGCACTACATACATAGCCAAAAATTATCCGAACTGCTTAACCACTGACACCAGCTTCTTCTGCCTTTGCAGAGCCTGTTAATACCAAAAAGGCCTCTCTATGTTTTTACCATTTATTTTGACAGTGACATACAAGAGAGAAAAAATGTATTGAGGGCTGATCTGATCCTTCCAATATGAATTATCAGGATCTTAAATGAGCCACAACAAAACCAAAGCTCTGGCCTGCGGTACACAAGCACGTCACAGCAGGTAAAGCCCACCTCGGGTAGAAATCACCTGTCCTTAAGGAAGAAAGCTTTCATTCTCTCGCTTAGCTGCAATCTTCAGGTAGTAGGAACTTAACAATTAAATATTTTAAAGGCTGGTAAGGAAAAGTGGGAAGCTTTTATGGGAGCGTAAGTCAAGTGAAGGCTTGCTCTTCTGCAATCTTATTGTTGCATATCTGTTCATGCTCATAATCGGTCAACAGGGAAATTCCCATTGTGCATATGTATGTGGGAAAAGGGCCTGAAGGTAGTGAGAGCTTTGCTGTTATTTTGAGTGAGAATAGGATTGTACCCTGTTGTATGCCTTGAGTATCTTTCATGCCTAAAAACCGTATGCTTCATTCAGGTTCAATGTGGCATCTGCTCACGTGTCATACCAGTGACTGGGAGCAAGATTTGCTTTCCCGTAGCTGCCTGTGCATGCTAATTACTGAGACAAACCTTTTAGACCTCTCCTACGCAAGAACTGCTGCGGCAAGCTGTTCTCCAGCATGAGTCCCATTTGTTCGGAGCCTTTTGTGCAAGAGTTTTGGGCAAATGGTTTTACTGGAAAAGGCATCTGCAAGGCTTCCTTATAATTCTCAGAAACAGTTGTTCAAAGGAAGAGCTGTCACGTGTCACAACCAAATGGTATTTAGGAAAATTCCCCCCAAAAATGTTATTTGTTTTTTTTCCTTCACTTTTGAAAGCCAGGCTCGTTGCACAGCTCCTCTTTGCACAGGAAAGTGCTATGTATCTCAGTGAAGCAGGCATGTCTTTCACGCGACTTCTTTTACTTACAGACCTGATCTGCTTCTGAGTAAAGTTATTGGAAAGGCTCCCATCACCTGCAGGGAGATGTCGCTGGAAAACTGGAGGATGACTGGAGTTTTAAATAGGTTTGAAGAGACCCAGAAATATTCGTATCTGGATAAAGGCAAATCAGTTTCTCTTTTGCTTCATATTCTGTGAAGTACAGAAGGCAGCCCTGATGCCACTTGGGATACAAACACAGCAGAAATAATGAGTAACTGTGAGACTGCTGGAGTGCAGTTACTAGTGTATATAGATTTTGTGCAAACTGCAGCCCACAACAACAATCCACAATTGCTCTTGAGATTCTCAGGCTCAGCTGGAAACGTGCACAATTTCTGTTTGTCGTGGTTTGGCCTCAGCCGGCAACAAAGAACCACGCGGCCGCTCGCTCAACCCCCCACAGCCGTGGGGGGGAAATAGGAAGAAAAAGGCAAAACTCGTGGGTTGAGATAAAGGCAGTTTAACAGAACAGCAAAGGGAAGAGAAAGCAGTAACAATAACACGGATAAAGGAATATACAAACGCGATCAGGGCACCGCCGCTCACCAACCGGACCCGGACCTGGGCTGCGACTTCCTGCCCCCTCCCCCCGGCAGCTCCCCCCCACCGCCTGGGCATGGCTCACATGGTGTGGAATACCTGTGCCCTCTCCCATCCTTGGGGAAATTAACCCCAGCCCTGCTGGAACCAGGACACTGCTGAAGACATTTCCACTGGTTTTCGGGAAGACAAAATTCAGCCCTTATTCACTGCATGTCTTTCCTGAACTGGCTCTTTTAAAGCTCTTTCACTTCTGGGTTCAAGTTACCCACTGAGCTCGTACCCACCAAATCCTTAACCTGAAGAGAAGTGGCATTGGAAAAAAAAATTACGGGGCTAACTGAAAACCTATAGTTATCCATACTCTGATCATGCTGCTGCCAACCTGTTTTCCTTTCCTCCAGGCATTGCCTCTTTCCAGAATCATGGCTCCGGGCATAAGTTTCTACACTTTTGTTTCATTCCACACTAAATCCTGTTTTGTTCTGCCTGGCTACATCTAGCACAGTTTGAACAGTACCATCTCACATGTCTTTAACTAGGTACTACTACCAAAGCTGTCAAAGTGGCACGTCCCTGTCTCAGAGCGTTCAAAAGTAATGCAGCTTCTTAAAAGAAACAGCCCAAGAGGCTTCTGAGCTGTGCGGGGACAGGACAGAGCAGTGTTTGAATGACAGGCACATTTCGGTCAACAGCAATCAGCAGACTAGGGATGAACTGAAAGGGCAGCTGTGTGCACTGAGGAATACGGGCAAGCTGTCAGAAATGAAGGAGCTTCTCATCTCAGTGTGTTTCAGGTTTGAGCCAATAAGTCTCAGGCCAAATTCCCACTGAACAGTTAGTCTTCAACCAAATTACTACCAAACAATCTTTCTGCATGGTATCTTATGCCACAGTTCTATTTTTTTAAAAGAAAACTTGATGAAAACTCCAGGATCTTCCCCAGCACACTTCACTGCCATCTGCATCCCTGGGTCAAAAGCTGCTCCGTGCCCTCACACCTCGTTCTTTCCACTGCTGCTGGCAGGGATGGCATCGCACCACACTCAGCTGCTAATCACTGCAAATTTCACCCAGCCTTTGACTAATCCTTAGAGGCACTTCAGCCTAACCCAGCTGTATGCCAAACCACGTCCTTGCAGCTGATAGATTCATGGTGTGTTCAGCAAGGATGCACAGGGAAACTGTATGTGGACAGGAGGAGGTTTTACCCTCCCTGGAGGCTCCATCTCCCGTTTTCCCATTACAGGGCTTTTCCAGAACAGCTTCTTTCAGCCTCTTAGACCGATGTGCCAGTTGCAGACACAGCACTTCTCTCCACGTGCAGGCGGGAGCTCATGGTTTGTATCATCTGCAGCTTTGTAATCACAGGCCAACCTCTATCACTTGACCCTCTGCGGAAGGGTGGGGGCAAGGGGAGGAAAAGTTCTTCTTCCTTATTGCATTGTAATTGTGTTTATCCCCAGAATATAACTTGAGTTTCTTCCAGCAACTTTGGCATGTAGAACTCTCATAAATCACCTAAACACGATAAATAAAGTAAAAAAAGGAAAAAAAAATGAATTTTATTAAAGGAGTTTGCTTTATAATTAGCTTTATCAGGAAAAGTTCCTGCAATGATCTGATTAGCAAAGATTTTTCTTATGGTGATATAACCATCAGAAAGCTGCACACTGGCTGTGACCTTGTAATTCTGAACTATGAATTTCAGATCTATCTTTTTGAAACCATTTTTAACTGCTTTTTCTTTTAATTTCTTCCAAGCAATATCAGGGGATTTATAGTACCTGCAACTGAAAATGAAAATGCTTATTTGAGACTGGTTACAAAATTACCAGAGGACAACCAGAACCCAAATTCAACAGAAAAGCCTTGAGCGACTTTTACAGGCTTCATGATTGATACAAGTGTCAATGGCCATAACCTAACCTGTTTGTTAACTGGCTGCTGACGTCCAAATTCCTGCAGCCAAAATAATCATTTTGTAAATCACCCAAAAAACAAACAGTGAAGGAAAGAAACTAACTGTTTCCCTGGTTAAAACAAATAGCATAGGGTGGAAACTTATACAGGAAAAAAAAAAAAAACAAAAAACAAAAGGAAATGTTAAATAAAGTTTCTTTTGGAAATGTGAAATCACAAAGTTAATTATATAGCTATATTGTCATTTGATCTGTGAACCTGAACAAAAATTGAATTATATGTTTATATAAAATGTGTATTTGTGTCCACAGACTTAGAAAGGTAGGGTGTGGAAGAGGTGCTAAGGTGAATTTTGCATACTGCTATTTGTAAACGTCACTGAAGGCTCCCAATGAAACCTCTCAGATTTTATGCCAGACTGAGTTCAAACATTCAACAATGAAACACAGCCTCCAAGTACTAAAAGTACACCTGGTATTTCTGTGAAGAGGTTAAACCACGTACTTGTCCCTAGCCAAAAAGAGACAGGAAAACTTGGGCTGCTGGAAGGTACTCAGCTCTCTCTCCCTTGCAGGTTGAGTGTGGTTTTTGGTCACTCAAGCTTTTCTTTTTAAGGAATGTCTCCAGCATGCTCCAGGACAAGCTCCGACGGATTAATGGGGTAACAAAGAATCAAAGTTTTCTCTACTTCAGTGCACCCAGAGAAAAGGTTAACTCTGAAGTAGTCCACAAAAACTCTGATATAGCTGTCGGAACTACAGACAGAAGCCTGTTAAAGAAGGACCTGACATGTTAAACTGATGCACAGGTACATTGCTGCCTGTGGGAAGAGGGAACAACTCCACAATCCCTTGCACAGGACCTTGGAGGAAAAACCTGGGACGTAGCTCAAAGGGACTTCACAAGGCTGTCTAGTCTGTGCTTTTGTCCTGAAGTATGGTTGGTAGATCTGCAACATCCTGATGGTCATTTAATATACTCATAAATATTGCATAGTTCCCCCCCCCCCCCCCATCATAGCCTATTTCTGTGCCTGAACTAGAAAAACTTACTTTATCTGAAGAGTTTTTCCTAATGTAGAACCAGGGTTCCCTAGTACAGTACATAAATGTTTATTTTCCCATGCAAAACTGAAGAGATTACTGCTCGTCCTAATCCAGTGAACATGGGAAACAACTGTTTGCAATCTTCTTACCATTTTGGAAGTCTGTTGTCATGTTATCAATATTCCCTTAATCTTCTCATATAAACAAACTCAGTTGTTTAAATTTGTTCCAAATAAATAATATTTTCCAAAACTCTACTTCCTGAATCTCTGTTCTGGATTCTCTCCAATTTATGTGCACCTTTCTCAAAATGTGATTCCAAAACTCAATAAAGTTTGAATGCCAGATAAGATCTTCCCAGTAAAGATAGAAGAGAATAAATACCTCTCATGTTATATGAAAAAAAAGCCCTGTTAGTACATGTCAATTCAAATTGTCTTTGTTGCAACTGCTTTGCGTTATTGACTAACTCAATTTCTGGTTGTCTTTGTTTTCCATATGCCTTGCAGAGGTGCTATTGCCTAATCAGTTTCCCAAATACCACTAAATGTTTTTCTCAGTATTTTCTTTCCTGGATTTATCCTCAGGTACCATCACCCCAACATCTCAGGCTTGCTTTGACCTTTGCTGTTTGTCTTCAAGGTGCTTCCACTCTTTTGTACTGTAATTTGAAGTATAACTTCATGAAACTATTTCCTAGTCCATCACCAACATTTTTAACCTAAATGATTAGATTAGGTAGAGTCAAGCCATTCCCAGGAATTAAATTCGCAATGTTGCCTTGAAATATCCCCCATTTCACAGGAATCCATCGTTGACTGCTCCATGAGTACAGTTATCCAACTAGCTGAGCATCAACCTTACATTCCCATCATCTCCACCACATTTCCTAGCTTACTTATGGCACGCCTCAAAACTCTTACTAAATATGAGACATATCACAATGACTTCTTTAACACTAAGCCACTTATCCTGGAAAAGAGGAAACAGAACTGCTAAAGCATGTTTTGTTCTTGGCAAACCCACCTTGTTTTTAATCAGCTTTTTGTCTCTTACATGTGTTCTTGTTCCTTAGATACTCCTTGGAATATCTTCCAAAGATACTTTCCTACCTGTCTGCCTCACATCGATTTGGGGCTTCCTTCCTTTATTTGGAATGCTATTGTTTTGTAGTCTCCTGTAACTCATGTTGCCCTCTGACTTCTGTCTGAATTGAATTTCAGACAGACTTAATTACAGTCCCTTATCTATCAGCTTCCTCTGCCTCTACAATAAAAAGTTGCCACTAACACATTCCCAGAACTTGCTGCATCATCTGTGCCCTCCTCTGTTTCTTTCCCAACAGATATCTGAATAGTTCAGGTCCCAAATACTGGCAAATCCTTAACTCTGTCTGGACTGTGAGACTGAATCTTTTCTTTTCCCTTTTTATTTTTACCTAAAAACATTGAACAAGCATGCCTTCCATCTCTTTCCAGATTTCAGAAGAATCATATACAATTTGACTGTGCAGCCAAAAACCTCTCATGTGCCTTTCTTGTCCTCTCCTGTACCTTTGCATACCAGCATCCTAGTGTAATCTAGCTATGTTATTAACTAGCCAGATTGCAATTTTACATAAATATATGTATCTGTAGTGTTTCTATAGCGAGTATATATAAAATAGAATAAATTCAGAGGGAATCTCTTTTATTTGAAATAATGGAACACTAAAATCAGATATTAACTACTAAAGATTTTTTTAAATGTTTCTTTTGAAAGGCTTTTCTCATGTGGAACATATTTAGCTCTCTGACACAATCTGTGAGCAGGAAATTAACAAACACAAAGTATATTTCTTGCATTTATTCCATTTTCTCTAGTTGTGTCATTATGTATCGAGAATGACATAAGTAAATCAGTACCACAAGTTGGAGGAGACTGGGAGAATCTTTGATCCAAAAGAATGAGATCAGCCTAGTATTTGTTTGGAAGGAAATCTAAGGCTCTCCTAGGGGGAAAAAAAAAAGTAGCATGGAAGAGCTGCCAGAATTGAGAAAAACATCAGGCAATCTCAATGTAAAGCAAGGTTTTAAGGTAGGTAAGGACCAACAAGGTTGCATAAGGAGCTCTCTCATGAGTTTCAAATGCATAAGGAATTGTACAAAAAGTGAGAACTAGGATCAACAGCCATGGCTATAAATAAATAGTCTGAATTCATAAAACTGGAAAAGCTAACAGACAGCATGAGGCACAACTAGTTTATTCCTTCACGTGAAGGACTGGGGAAGGAGCCCTAAGAAGCGCTGCCCCTTCTCCATCCTTCCCAAATCCTCTACCTTCCAGGGAGAGTCCCACACTGCACTCCAGGAAACAGGGAAAAGCAAGCTGGGGGAGAGGGAGTCAGATAACCTCCCTGAGAAGCGGCAGGTCTGGGGAGCTCCTCTCCCCGCTCCCTGGGATGAGCTTGCCTCCTACATTAGCTGCTCATCAGAAGAAAACTGTCACAGTTGCAGGACTAGGCACTCGTGTCCCTCTGCCCTTTCCCCTGACTATTTCAGCATTCACAGAATCACAGCATCACAGAATGGCAGGGGTTTTAAGGGACCTTTGAAGAGCATCTAATCCAAACCCCGCTGCCAAAGCAGGTTCACCTACAGCAGGTTGGACAGGAATGTATCCAGGCGGGTTTTGAATATCTCCAGAGAAGGAGATTCCACAACCTCTCTGGGCAGCCTGTGCCAGTGCTCTGCCACCCTCAAAGTAAAGAAGTTTTTCCTCATGTTGAGATGGAATTTCCTGTGTTCCAATTTGTGCCCGTTGCCCCTTGTCCTGTCGCTGGGCACCACTGAGGAGAGTCTGACCCCATCCTCTTGACACCCACCCTTTAGATATTTATAAGCATTGATGAGATGCCCTCTCAGTCTTCTCCAGGCTAAACAGCCCCAGGTCTCTCAGCCTTTCCTCATAAGAGAGGTGCTCCAGTCCCTTAATCATCTTCGTAGCCCTCTACTGGACTTTCTCCAGTAGTTCCTTGTCTTTCTTGAGCTGGGGAGCCCAGAACTGGACACAATATCCGGCCATGTGTAGTCTGGCATGCTGTGGCACTCTTCTGGGGTGGAGTTTCAGTCATCTCACTCTAAAAAGCAGCTTAGATCTGGTCTTTCCCCTTCCCAGGGGAAGTCATTCATCCTAAGTACTATACAAAGGCAGGAGGCACCAACACCTACAGCTCAGTCAAACTCCTGTTTTTCAGGCTGCCCCTTGGTGCCAAATGTCTCTGTAGAAGTCTGATTATCAGCACAGCTCTAATAGCACATTGCTCTACAACACGCGCTCCTGTGCAAGGATCAGCATCCCACTGTAGGCAGGTAGGAAATATTCAGACCACAGAGAATTAGACCTGAAGGGTTAGAAAATGCTAGAAATTAGGAGATGGAGTTGTTGTCTTGGATCTACAGCATGTGCAGAAGTTAGATACGTTGCAAGTTCAGGGAGTCAGATTTCCCATTTAAAGAAAAAGATGGTATTTCAGCCTATAGGTCTAGTTGGCCTAGTGCAAGGCTGTGGGAAAATAACGGAAGATTGGCGAGGAGGACTGTAAACGCTCTCAAGTGACTTGCACATGGGGTGCTGGAAAACACATATATCAAACTAATCATTGCTTCGTCTTATGTGCTCAACAAGTAGAACATCCGCACTTAGATAATGTAGGCCTGTGATGGATTCAGGGGCACCTTATCGAACATGCTTGAGATTCCTGCTCTGCTTTTGGAGAAGATCAAAGCACAGTGGAAAACTAAGCCTGCTTAAACCCTTGAAATACAGGCAAGAAGAAAATGATCGAGCTCTCACTCTCTCCCTCTCTCTCTAACAAGGTCTCTCTTGCTAGGAAGGACTTTCTCACTCTGCGGGGCCCATGTCCCCCACTTGTGTGCCTCTGCCCAGGTGCTGCTTCAGAGATCCCTCAGCCTGTGAGGTATTGAGATTAAATTTGCTCTTTGCCTTTCATCCATAGTTTTGTGGTTGCTCCTGCATCCTGCCTGTGTTAGCTCACACAAAGTCAGAATGGAGAATGACGTATGACCTCTGCCTTGAGATGTGGATGGGAGAATATATTTCAAAGCCAAACACAGTCTCTCCTCTTTGTAGGTGCAGAGACACGCTGTGTATGCAGTGTGGAAGGATGCAAGTTAAGGTGCAAAGTGCTGAATAGTTTCTGAAAAAAGCAGCTCGAGAACTCAATGGCCTTCAGCATTAGCTTACGCCTTTCCTAGAAAAAGTGTAGGTTTGTTCCCAGACAAGGAAGGAAAAGTACCTCTTTAGGGGAACCAAGGAGCTATTTTCCAGTTTAAGCAGTCATCAGCTGGCAGATGTTTGTGGAAAAGCTTTCCTTCTCAGCTGAAGCCAGGAAAGCAGTGCAAAGATACTGAGTGAGAACATATGGCATGATTTCATATTTTAGCTCCTTGTAGCCAAATTGCAAGAGACAGCTAGCCCAAAAACAGGAAGGAGAGATGTGAAAAATGTCAGGGTGGAGACTGAGACTGGGTGCAGTCAGAAGTGGACCAAGGCAGGGAGTCACAAACAGTAGCAGAGGGGTCAGGATCAGTGGAAGAAATAGTCACGCAAGAGGGAAACAGTAGAAATAACACCATAATCCCTAATTTTGAATGGCAGTCATTTTCTGCGTCCATCCGCAATAAATGTGTGACACACTGCAGCACTGTTTCTCTAATTGACATCCCCCATCCCTTTGACTCCAGCTGGGCCTGGCTTGACTGACATTCAACTCAGCACTGTGATTTTTAATAAACAAAAAGCTATTTTAGGAAAACATACACACACAAAAAAGTGTTTGAAGAACATAAATAAGATTACAAAATAAAGCCTTCTGAAATTAGGCAATGTGAGAATCGAGGATTCAGATGCCTTAAGATACATTTTTTAAATATATAATGCTATATATTCTTTTCCCCACCTTGCAGAGAGCATAGGATGGACCAAGCATGGAAGTGAATCAGGACTGAACCATACAGGAGGTTGTTCATGGTGGGATTCCTTTCTTACACACTGCAAAAGCTGGGAGCTAGTAAGGGATGAAGCAGGGGTTGGAGAAAAAGAAGACTGATTATTTTTTTTAAGGATGTGAATGTTGCCTTTGAGAATCAGATTTCATCCTTAGCTCTCCCACAAAGCTCCTGTGGAATGGCAAACAAGTCACTTAAACCAAATATACGTGGGTGATTACTAATGCTAATTCTTTGACACCCAGCTGGATCAACCATTTCTCGCAAATGATGCAGCAAAGAAACTTTCAATTTACTGGTTAAAGAAGGCTAGCTGCACATATTACTGAATGGACATCTGGTTGTTAATGGCCCTGATAAACAAAGACATTGCAGATAAGCAATAGTTTTGAGTACCTTAAGAAAGCTTTCCTGAGGTTGTTTTTTTCTCTTTCTTATTCTGCAGTTGTATATAATCAGAGTTTTTCTGTTGTCAAAAAAATCCCAAAACACAGAAAAAATTTCATAAATTTAATCTAGGTGAAAATTAGGAGAACTGTTGGTCACCTTCTCTCTTTCCTTCCATCCTGCCCTTCTCTGTATACGTTATGAGGTATGGGAAGCGGTTCCCCAAGCCCATAGCTTTGAAAAAACAGCATTTGAGACCCTGGCTTTAAACTCTGGAGAGCCACAAGGTCAAGGCAGTGGGTTCAAGAGACCCAGGCATTTGTGATGTTCTGAAAAGCTCTCTGGGGCCTGTGAGAGCACAACAAATAACTCAAGTTCACTAGGGTTGCTTTGAAAGAATGTATTAAGCTATTGAATAGTAAGTTGCAAAAGTCTGAAATAGTTCAAACAGAAGCATATTGTCCCTCAGGCTAATGGTATTCCAAACGAAAATATCCAGGCTCTACTGCTGGGTTTAGTCTAATTCTGCTATGTCTATGAATATAAATGTAAGAAACGTCAATGACTTTCGAATGCAAGGAGGTCAAAAGGTGAGCAAACAAATCACATGCAGCAAAAAAATAACTGTGCTAACTTTAAAATTGCCCCTTTCTTCAACTAAAACATGTACACATTAACTATTTGTCTTAAAAGGACAAGTTCAGACCAAGTGAAAAAAGCTGCAACTATGTTAGTCGCTTCTTAACAACCTACTGTGTTTCATTAGGAGTATGTGTTTTTTCACGACCAAAATTTAGCTCTCTCGCCTGAACCTGGAGTCATCACACTTACAGTGTTTAAATGACATGAGAAATGCAGAAGTTTGAAAAGACAATGCTATCAACACCTGCATTAAAGAAATCCATTAAAAATGCCTCAGCTCACATTCTTTTATTGTAATACGCAAATATTTTGTGGTCTCTGATCCCATGCATTAAAGCTTTGCTCAGCTCACATGGAAAGGCTGAATGACAATGTATGACCACAGGCATCCATGAGTTAGTGACATATTTTGGTTGGTGTCGAAAAAATGAATTACGTGCCCAATTTCATGTTAGATATATAGCAAGGAGTCAAAGGCTCCCACCTCATGAGCCAATCTGAACTGCCTCAGCCCTGAGGAAAACATCCTTATGTTAGGAACTAAAGTCAAAGTACCTGCATCCTAACATCCACACAAGGAGAGGAACAGCCAGGCCTGAGGCACTCTGTTGGCTTGACATCACCCAGGACTTTGGCTGGCTGGAGAAAATAGCCTGAAATGAAGAGAGGGCTGTGCCACGGAGGTAGAGATGGGCCACTGGTGTAACAAGGCTTTCCCCTTTCTCACAGGAGGTAGTCCAAGAGACGGGGTCTGGAGGGCAGGCAGGGTGCCCTGGCCACCATGAGGAGTGGGATGTAAGAGAATGGGAGATGGGGGAGTTGTGCTTCTCCCAAAATCAAAGCCTGTTTGTTTCAGGCTACAGTGATGTTATGGTCCAATATGCCTATTTCAGCAGGGCACTTGTTTTTAAATTCTTTTTCTCCCTCTCTGGTGTTTCTTTCAATGATTGAGCAAAATGCTTTGTTTTGAAGGGGAAAATTGAGTGCACAGAAACCCAAGGGGCCAAAGAGCTGAAGAGAGAGCCTGCAAGTCTGCCAGGTGTTGGGCTATGAGGTCCTGTCTGCACCACAACAAGACCTGACATCTCCACTCAGGTCTCCACCCATTTCCCATGCAGGGTGCTCTGTTTGGGCTTTCCCCCCATGCAGGAGATGGGGTCCCACCCTGTGCCCACTTTCCTCTGCCCTGACAGAGCAGAGGAAAGGAAGAGGTGTGAGAGGATGCAGTGGAGTTTTCTTTCTCCCCTTCCTGAACAAGATGTTTTGGGAAGCGAGGAAGCAGAAGAACTACTGCTCGCAGGTGAGCTGTGCTTGGGACTGGTCCCTCTGCCATCCCTCCCCATCTCCATACTGATACCAGCCCCCAAGCAGGAGGGAAGGGAAGAGTCCTGCCTGCTTCTGCCGGGTTTTCTGAATGGTTGGTCTCCAGTGAAAGGTGAGTAAATGGGGATAGCATCCACTCAGAACGGGTTCCTACCCCTCCTGAGCTCATCTGTAAGAGTCCTGCACAGAGCTCATCATGTAAGAGTCGCACCAGCTCCAGGTGAGGCTTCATGACATGCACAGAAAGCTGCATGGATTTGCAACACTGGCAAAGGTACACAGCTGAAGAAAATGAACCCACCCTACCACCCTGAGCAGGGTCGTTGCACAGTTGGTCCCCTTGCATCCACTTTGCTGAAATATGTACTACAAACATAATAAATTAAAGGAAGATGGAAAAAAAAGGAAGTACTGAAACTGGACCATCTGCCTGAAGAGACCTAGGACCAAGGACAATCTCTGTAAATTGTGCTTTGCCTGTGCAAACAAGCTGTGACTTGCTCAGACCTCCTCAAAGCATTGCATCATAATAATTTGTTTTTAAGAATAACAAGACTAAAGTCCCATGATCCACTTTTAAAAATCATTGTAAAAGTACCATTTAATTAGTTTTCTTAATCAAAAAGAAATAGAATTAATGCCAATGTTAAATATTACAAGCACTAAATCTAAACTGCAAAGTTGGTAACTGATGTATACGCAGTTTCGGACTGCCTCTGCATAAGCAGTGTGTCCCATACCAGGTAGACAGTTGATGAAAAACTGGAGTTACTGATTGAAGGAGGGGTGAGAGGATTGTATTTGGGTAAATCAACATTCTGCTTTTATAGTTAAAATTTAAAAAAAAAAACCCCAACATCCAGGCGCAGGCACTAATCCTGAAATGTGATCCCATAAGCTATAAAGTATTTCTGTCAAGCCTCTAGCAGTGATGTTTCAGCAGCTGGTTGCTATGTCCCAAAACACTCTTCCAGGGCTGGGACTTGGATGCTACTGCCGCTTACCATTACTGTGCTCTTTTCTCCTTGTCTCTAGTGACCTGACATTCCCCATAGAGGTATCACTCCTGCTGCTTGCTTACAGTCTGAGAGATTCTGCTGGCCTGAGCTGGGAAGCTCCTGGCACCCTCGCTGGGGCAACGTTGCTCCATCACAGTTCCCAGCGCACAGCCATGAGTGAATGCCACAGGAGCAGCCGTTAAACAGGAAGATAAACAAGCAGAAAGCAACATTAATGAGACTGAGTGAAAAAGAACAGAGCAGCGTTCAAGAGCCTTCTCCTCTTCGCTCCATAACGCAGGCACTTGGGTCATATGAAGAGCTAACTCATCTCTTACAACACAGTTTTGTTTAGAGACTGGATCACTCTCTCCAGTAGGAAAGCCAAATCTCATTAAGGGCTATTTTCCAGGGGCAACTGGTATCTCCCAGCAGAGTTTAAAGCAGATTAGGACTTTGGACATGTCTACAAAGACATATCCAGCAATTGTGTTCAGTGTTTAATTCTTTTGATCTTCCAGCCCTTACAAGCTTTAAAGGGCGGTAAATATGGGCACTGGAGATTTAACTGAGGAAATAATAATAACACAATAATTAAACTTAGATGGCATTTTTTATCTGCAGCTGTCCAGCCCTTTTTCAATGGAAATAAAGAGCACAAAGCTGGAGGACATGATGCAGCCTTGCAGGAAGACCCCCCTGCTGTCACACACATCAAATCTCTTTCATAGCTGTACCCAGGCCCAGGTTAAAAGTCATTTCTTTTCTTAGCCATTACTCCTGCCGAGAAGCTCTTTCAGGAACTCACTGCTTCAGTGACTACCAGCCAACTTAATTTTGGCTATGCATTTTTCATCCCAGTCTCCTTCGTTAGCGGAAATAATTACATGCCTTTGCTTTTTTATTCTCCTTCTGGATGTGCTTATGGGCAGCTACCATAGCCTGTCTTTGCCTTTCCAGGCAGAAGACAGCTCATATTGACTATTCTCACAAGTTCTTCATGTCCCCAAGAGAGCACTGCATGGCTCTCTCCCCATGGGAAGCCACCCTCTTCCACACATCCTAACGTTCTCCCATGCAAGCTATAATTCCTAAATGGCACAACACCAACATGGTAATAAAAAAAAAGCTTATATGTTCTTTCCTAGCAAGGAGCAATCAGTCACACAGCTCTGCTGCTGTTAGGTGGAGATGTGAATCTCTGATTTTTCTCTTCTGTGCTTCCTCCTGCATTTTATTGGCTTAGATTCTAGTAAACTACCCATCAGCTGTGATCAAAGGCAGGGCATATGTTTCTCCCCTGAGCTGATAGCTTCTCTACTCACAAAAAGGAGGCCCTAGTCCCCAGCATCCACAGGCTAGCTGTGTTACGATAACGAGAGCTGAAAAACCACTGTGGCTTGGCTTGCCCACTGTCTCCTTTGGAGAGTTCTCAATTCAGCTGAAGACCAGCCGTGGTAAGTCCCAGTCAAAAGGATAAGAGTGGTAGCAACATGCTGAGGGTACATGTAACAATACCCTTTAATTACTTAGTTCAGCTGTGTCCCCAACTTGAAAGCTACAAGTTACTTGAGAGTCTTTTTTTTTTTAAGTAAACAAACATAGTATCAACTATTTCCAGTCATAGTCTGGCCTCTCTCCCAGAGGCCCCACTTATGATGAAGCATATTTGGGAGCCAAAGCAAGCAAACAGGATGATTCATTTATGCCACAGCTTAGCAGATAGATGAATCCTCTATAACCAAGGCAAAACAGGACCTCTAAGGCTTTAAACGAATAGTACCACTCAAGCGCCATGAGACAGAAACACTGGTAATGCCTCATTGTCTGCAAAGAAATCAAGACTCACATTTCTATGAAATTTAAGTACATAAAAGTGAAGTTGCTGTGGCACTACTCAACGTATGACAAACCAGTAAAAACAGTGAGAAAGAGAGAACCTTCGCTTCTCGTCAGGACTGAGAGATCGACTTTTTCAACACATTACAAAGGAGTTTGCTGTTTACACCTGAAGTCACCGTCAGGTTCTGAGACAATTTAGACTGGTGCACAAACCTAAAATTGGTAGGAGGGACACACAACTATAAAAGCCAAACTAGTCTTTGCAGTAAAAGATTCAGTAATGGATGAATTTCCCAAGTTCTAACAAGTGACCTTGTTAGACAAGTGGATCTAACAAGTGACCAGTGACAAGTGGATTTATGTGAGTTTTTAAAAGTTTCCCTGTTATTATTAGGTCCCTGGCTCTCCCTTGAGGAACTTCAGGAAGGTAATGATAACGTACTTATTGAAAACTGACTGGTGCTGTGTTTCTTCTGCTTTATTAAGCTCTTTATGTTGTGTATACTAGCTAATGTACAGACTGATACTGACTATAATTTCCAGTGCAATGAACGCACTAAAACAGACTAACAAGTTATATATATTTTTAGTGGTTTTCTTATCAGCAGCTGGTGTTTGCCCACTGGCAGCAGGCTGGTTTTGATATTTCATTTGCACACAACAATATTTTTTTCCGATGCGCTGCTGTTGCCCAGCAGTGCCTGCCTGGAGCAGGCGGGCACTGGCCGCAGTGGGAGCTGAAGAAGGGCTGGCAGCCCCCGCTGCCCCATGTGTGCTTGAGAGCTCCCGGCTCGCCTGCAGTGGCACAGCAGAGTTCCTCCTGGTCCCAGGGCGGCTCTGTGTTCTTCAGCCGCACAGGCATGACAGCTCTTTCTTTTCTTCCTGCAGTAGCTCTGGCACTTCATGACCACATGGTCCGTGAGCCACAAACGTTTTACCAAGGCATCGACAAGATATTTTCAGCCTGCCTCTTATGTTGTATTCCACAATCATAGAATCATAGAATGGTTTAGGTTGGAAGGGACCTTGAAGATCATCGAGTTCTGCCATGGGCAGGGACACCTCCCACCAGACCAGGTTGCCCAAGGTCCCATCCAGCCTGGCCTTGAACACCGCCTGAGATGGGGCCTCAACAACCTCTCTGGGCAACCTGTGCCAGTGCCTCGCCACCCTCAGAGTAAAAAATTTCTTCCTAATGTTTAATCTAAACCTGCCCTCTTCCAGCTTAAAGCCGTTCCCCCTCGTCCTATCACTACATGCCCTTGTAGAAAGCCCTTCCCCAGCTCTCCTGTAGGCCGCCTTTGGGTACTGGAAGGCCGCAATAAGGTCTCCCCGGAGCCTTCTCTTCTCCAGGCTGAACAGCCCCAACCCTCTCAGTACAATACATATCTTTGTGTCTGCCTCACAACCTCTTACAGTATTTTCATTTAGCGTGAGCCTGTGTCCTTGCTCTGCACAGGGAGCTGCCAGTGTTAAAGTCATTTTCCAAGAAAGCCCAGCAGCCTCGACTCTCTGAAAGGTTGTCTCTGGGCTTAAGTCCATTTCTTTCTATAACCTCTCCGATAACCTGAAATCCAGTGGTGCACGACGAATCATTCCTGTAATCCAGGGTGGATTCCTCTCACTTTGTCTTAAACTGGTGGAAAAAGGCAGGCGCCTCTAGAGGGCAATTCACCCCATTTATTGTAGGCACTGGAGACAACTCTTTCTCCACTGAGTGTAGAGGAAACATCAACGTCTGGCTTGGACCAGCTGTATTCCTTTTGGCTGGTTGAAGGCTGGATGAGAGGCACCCCACCCTAGGCTATCTTTAGCAGCTCTGAGGTTATGAGTGGACAGGGAGTTCTCAGCTCCAAAACATAAGATCTATTCCTTACTTTGTTTTGCTCTTCTGGGCCTCTTACTTTGCAGACTTGAGTCAGAATAATTGCCAAACATTTTCATCCGCTATTCTCATATTTAAAGCATTATTCCTGGCAATGGTATTTCATGTTTCTCGTCCTCCTGCATGCACACCTTCCCTCCCCACCTACTAGAACAACAAAAAAAAAGTAACCTTCTTATCTTGATCTGGCAAGATCAGCTCTGTGCACAGATCCAATTCTTATTTACATTTGTTCCCACATTTATTTAAGGGTTTCATTTGGGAACCAGCAGATTTAATTATCTGGTGCTCTCCAAATTACATTTTACTTTCTTTTAGGTGCTACCCTGGTCAAACATCAGTTTTGCTGACATGAATAGCTGACACAAAGATCACATATGCTGCGTAAAACAAGAAAATAATTTTTAACTGAACAAACTCCTGAAAAGAACTACTTCCACAGGAGCAGCTGCTGTCCTGAATGCTAACTCATGCCAAAAACATAGGACACCAGTCTCTTCCCCTCTGTAGGTGTTCCTTTGAAGTTGTTGCAGATGGCCGAGCTCTCTGGCAAATGTTACAAACCCACACAGTCCCAGGAATGAGGTGGTCTTGTCCTCCTTACATCATTAACTTGTCTGAAGAGAAACATTGTGGTGCAGAGCTCAGAATCCTTGATATGAAGCAGCATTCCCTGACACTGTATTTCTTTTTGGGTCCAATTATAAAACAGTACAAGTAAGTCCTCAGTCCCCACAGCGACAATCTGTGTTAGCCTTCCAGACATCCTGGCACAGAACTAAGTGGGGGGACACAACACTTCAACAGCTGGTAGCCAGAGAAAGACCACCCCACACCACCGGCCCAGAGTGAGCCCAAACACTCAGGGGATTGCAGAGCAAGGGCAGCCATGAACGTGGTGGCAGTCAGGAAAGGAGCTTGGCCCATCAGGATTTGGTCTCCCTTGGGTGTGAAAAGGCACAGCCACAGGGTCAGAGCAGAAGCGGCTGAAGACAGAGCGGGGGGCACTGTGCCCCCACGGGACCAGCCCCTCTGCAGCGGAGCGCTGGAAAAATCACAGCTCTCTGGGAAAGAGTCAATGTGTGGTTTGCCACCCCCGAAGAGCCATCTCACATCTTCTTTCCCACCCAGCTCACACACCAGCACTTTGGTTTGGTTTTTATTTTTTTTTCCATTTTTCACGTGACATTTTCAAACAATATAGGCCATGTTACCCTTGCTTATAACAACACAAATCGATGTAAAACATTTACATTAGGTAGGTCACTTGTTCAAGTCTACCTGCAAAACATTTACACTATTGTAGTTCATTTGAACAAGTCTGTCTATAATGAAAGCCTTCAGGATATTACTATACCAGTAGTCAGAGGAGCAAATGTCACTCATAAAAGATAAACCTCTGTTTCTTTACATTCCCTTTGTATTCAAGATGATATAAGTATGTAACATCAGTTCTCTGTGTGCCTAATTTTTATCTCACATTTACATTTCTTTCTCCTTCTCTAGTTTGGAGGAGGAGCTGAGGTATTTAATTTTCTTATGGTACCAATACTCCATATACCAAAAGTTCTACTTCTTTTCCACTACTTAGTGAAACCATACTCGCATACAGCCAGATGTGTTATCACACTACTCTTGGAGGATACAGATGGACAGGAAGAATAAATCACATTTTGAAAGGTTACACTTATTGGCAAACCTAGTTTGTTCTCTAGTTACAGACTAGCAATTGCTTGATAAAAATGAGCATTCCTGATGTACCTAAAACATTCTTCATGTACTTTCCAGCAATGGTCAGTTCATTTATAGTGTTCTTCCTTCAAAGAACAGATATCCCAGTGGGTTGATTGTTTTCCACGCTTGCAGACACTTTTTTTCCATCTGCCCATAAAATATATGTATTCTTTATCATCACTTTTAACTTCCTGCACTTGGAAACAGTGAGTTCTGTGGTCTTCTTTCATTGCCATTGACTCAGACTGTGTTAGAAATCTAATCTCTGTACCTGTATCTTCACAGCAAACATTTAGAATATTGAAAGGAAGACTTTGGTTTAAATCTTATAAAATGTGAAGGTTTTTGCTAATATATTGAAGAGCTGCTTAATTCAAGCCACGTCCTAGTCGTTAAAATCCTTCCAGATATTTACTGGGCTAAACCCAGAACCAGCTGTAAGTGGTGGTGGAAAGGAATGAGATTATGGCCTCTCCCAGATGGATGCAAGTCCATGAATTTCCCTATGAATGAATTTCCCTAGTTTGTGGGACCGCACACAGTTCTAACATTCTTACTTTACCATTTGTTTCTTTGGAGACAACATTTTTCCTGATTTTTTTTCCCCGCAGAGTTTGAAAAACTTCTGGAATGATTTACCTGAACAAAAAGCTTTATCTTTGGTGTCTGTGAGAGGTGGCAGTTACGGGTCTGTAACAAGCTAGACCTTAAGGCCGGATCTCTTCCCCTCCCATACAGATGAAGATAATACACATTATACATGATGGAACTATTTCTTGGCTATTGTAAGTGTTACGTCTTGGAAGAGGAAGTAACCAAGTCATTTTACTCATTCTGATCCTTAAAACACAACATGGTCACTGATTATTTATTGCTCCCTTCTGATTTATAGCAAGGCTGGAATCCAGTTAGATTAACCTAACGGGCAGCTTTTTCCATCATGAGTAATCGATTTGCATACTCCAATTTAAAGGACACAAGGTTCCTGAAGCTGTACCAGCTTTACACTGGTGCAGACTCACCGTTTTTGGGAATGTATGCCAGACTTTTATACTCATATCAGAGAGGAGAATAAGGCCATTCATGAACGAGTTTGAGGCACAGAAGGGCAAGACTGTACATTATTACTGGTAATCTGTCAAATCACTTCCAGGAATAAAACTTAGTATAAGTCAAATGACTCTCAAAACACTAAAACACCCCTCCAAATTATTTTCTGGCAAAGACAACATGTCTCAGATGCCTATGAATCTCTAGCTATGAGATATTGGTAGATTAAACAGAACTGAATGCTCCAGTGTGCAATTATCTGTTATGCTGATGCAGTTATCTCTGGGGGAGGGATATTCTGAGACAGTCTGTTTAAGCAAAGAGTAATCCAAATGGCGAAAAAATTTAGATTTTCTGTGGAAAAGTTCATAGATATACAGTTGCCATGACAACTGTATTTGACTCTGGAAAAGGAACAAAATTACTCTTTTTAGACTGAAGTAAAATAAAATGAGTTTGGATGCATAAGAAAACTGCATTTTCAATCTGGTGTGGAATAGTCCTTCTGTAGCAAGCTTTCTTATCTTCTGCTTTTAGATTTTAGGGGTTTTCTTTTCCTTTTTTTTAGACAATAAGACTATTGGAATTACAAAGGGCAGCAGCACCTCCCTTTCCCTACCCTTCCCATATCCACGGCACATTCCTGGCATTCTGTGTTCCAGAATTCTACGGATTGCACCCTGGCTGCAAAATGATAGAAGCAGGTTTCCTGCATCTAGTCAGCATAAAAACGCAAACTTATATTTGTAACTTCATCAGATCATAGAAGACTTGTAGAAGAGGAAAATAGCTGATACATATCCATCTGCTAGGAAAGCAGTGTGTCTGGTCCGAAATGTCTCTCTGTGTTTCACGTGAAAGCTAGCCAGGATGGTTTTTTGTTCTGTTGGCAGTTGGAGAACAAAGCAGATTTTAAACCTTTGCTATGGCGTATCCTTTACCAGCTCTCCTCTTCCAGCACTTGTGTATGCATATTCCTCCAACAATCACACCAACCAATGTGATGGGAATCGTTGCAATGTACCACGGCAAGCCGACAGCTGGAAAAGTAAAGAAATGAAATATTTTCAAAAAAACCTCCCAGGAACATTGTTGTCTAAGTTCAAGGAGGAAGAGGAGAAATCACAATAAAAAGGATGTCTGCAAGTTAACCTTCCAGCAGGGTTGATCACCTGTGAAAGGAAGAGGCCTATTGATTGAGCACTCTGGGAAATGGGTTTATGAAGATGGGAGGAAGAATTGGAAAACAATAGATAATTTAAAGTTCAATCCTTTTGCATACATGTGACTCTTCCCAACCCTTGCTCAGGGCAGCTATGTGCTTTCGATCTTAATTTGGTGGGAGCAGAGACACTGCAAGCAGGAAATAAAAGCACCGTGTGGGAGAGGGAATACATAACAGCTAGTCTACCCTCAAGCTCTGTGAATATTTTCTCATATTTTCTCCTACAAATTACTAACGATCAAGCCAAGACTCTGAGCTTTTTCCCAAAATACAGCTTATTTCCAAGACCAGTGTCCATCCAGACCATTTGGGATTATTCCAGCCTATACTGGCTCATGGATTGCCTCTTCTGTAGTAATACCTGTGTAGCCATGGAAGACAATGGCAGCACATCATCTAGCAAAGCGAGTACAAATCCCTCATCATAGGATGCTGGAGTGAGTCACAAGGTTTAACTCATAACAAAGACTGTAAATGTTCATGTGCCTTTCTAAGACAGTGTGAGCAAGCTTTGGTGATTCATCAACGTCATGCAAAGAAACAATTAGGATTGCTTCACATCATTGTTTTTACAGCTGGTTCTTGGCCAATGGTCTATCACACTGCAACATTAATTGCACTGAGGTTAGGGCTTCTCTTCCCCTCACTAGGAGCCAAAACAACAACACCCATCATAATTTACACCTCTTGTTATTTTGGCAGCAGTCTGTGCATGAGGAGAAGGAACACTCTGATCTTTATTCTGCTATTGTCTTTTTTTTTTTTCACTACTTTTTGAGGAACTGGAGGAGCTTTGGCCCTGCTGCACCCAGTGGGAGTTTGCCAGTAGTCTCACTGGAGCCATCATTTCACAAAGCATATCTAAATTGGAGCCCTATCCAATGAAAAGATATACCAGCACCGATCCTTATCCCTGCAGAAAATTTCAGTGAATGACCCACAGAAAGTGTATTTTGTGAACAGGCTATTCTAAAGCCTACAGATGAAAGAGGCAACCAGTTTTTTCCCAGGCAATAAATCATCCCAATACTAGCTCTGAAAGTATGAAAAGCTTGAATGATAATTTAGCATTAGAATAATCATAGAATGGTTTAAGTTGGAAAGGACCTCAAAGATCATCGAGTTCCAACCCCCCTGCCATAGGCAGGGACAACTCCCACCAGACCAGGTTGCTCAAAGCCCCATCCAGCCTGGCCTTGAACACCTCCAGGGATGGAGCTTCCACAACTTCTCTGGGCAGAGATAATGATAACACTTATCCCAAATAAGCATTCAAACTAGTTACCTTCCTGCTTGACCCTTGTTGGCAGTACTTGGTAGCCATATCTGTTCTGGGCCAGACATGTAAAGTCTGTGTAAAAATCCACTTCTTCAACAGAATCAAAAATCAGTGGCACTTCAATGAAGTTTTCACCATTTTCTACAATTTCTCTGGAAGAAAAAGAAAAATTTAACGTTAAATCCTTTTATAAACTGGCTTTTTTCTATTTGATGTATTCATTCTAACAGCACATTGCAAGAAAATGCATTGGGTATTTGCTCATTTCTGAACTAGCCCCTCAGCACTAGAGGACACCTGTGTCTTTCAGCCTAGTTGTGCCAACTATTTGATTCTCAGAAGTCAGTACCCATCCTGCACTTGTTGAATCTTCCAGGAAAAAAAGATCTGGACTTGTCTTGCAAAAATAATGAAAAAGGAGGGAAGAAAAGCAAGCAGAATTCTGTGTATATTTGAGCTCTCTACACAGATTTATGGAAAGACTTAATTCCTTCTCTCTGACCACCTCTTCATTTCTGAGGTTAATTCTTACTTCAGCTGGAAGAGGACATATGGAGACTATAACCCCGCAAGTGCTCATTCAGCAAACTGAACACCATTGCTGTCTTATTACACGCTCCCAAAGCCAAGAACTACAAGAAGCTATCTAGGAAGTTTCCAGCTTCCTTCAACCTGATTGTTTCATCAGTCCTACTATTTAAAAGCGGCTTTCTAGCTGCAGTCCAACGTTGCCTTTTGATATCTTTCAGTCATTGCTGGAGCCGTTGTCCAGCTGCTCATTAATGATCTGATCGTCAGCCTGCTGTGCGCTGGGGCAATGGAGCTCCCCACTGCACTCCTCCCGGGGCCGTACCGCAGGAAGGCAGCAACACGGCGGTGGGTGCTTTGCCAGAGATTTCTGCGGGGAATTTGTTTTCCCGGTGGCAGTTGGCCTGTTCTGCCTTGCTGCCATTCTGAGGGCTTCCAGCAGAAATGGGGTGTCTCCCACACTGTGGGCTCCGCATGACCCCTAGCTGGTACGGTCCCTGTCCTCGTGCAACTGTATAACATATAACAGTAATAATGATAGTGACAGTAATAATAAAAATAATTTTTAAAGTCCAAGTAAGAAAGTACATGTGCTGCTCTATTCTAAAGCCTGCAGAGACTATAGCCACAGTACGTTTCATGGCTCCCGACCACAGGTTTAACGTACTGTCACTTATCCATGTAAACAACATTATAAATAAATGGTCTCAATCACGCTGTGGGGAATGTGGAAACACATAAGGGCTTGGGCATACCACTGAGTTACCTCTAGCTGCAGCTGTGCCATAAACCATACACGGCCAGGTTGTTATCTGGCACTGATGGCCACAAATGGCCAAAACCAGCTCACATCCATAACTGTTAAACACTCTTGTCCCTCAAAATAGAGATGCCACAGCCCCAGGCTACGTTGGGAATGGTCCCTGCCTCACGCTATACCCTAATCGACAGGCAGGAGCTCTTTGGGAAGGTGCTAACTGGTGAGTGACCAGTTTAACCATTAACAGCAGAGGCCATGGCACGCCAGAGTCCAGGAGCCTTCCTGGCTCTGTCCGCCAGTAGAGGCAGAGCCACTGTGACCCAGGTGAGGGCGACGATCCTTGTGGATACTCTCAGCTTCATCAGATGAGAGGTAAAACATGCCAACCTGGACCTCAATGAAGAGAGTCCAGTCGGCAGGTTTACCTCACATTTGCAAAGCACTAGAAGCGTGCCTGCACACTGCAAGTTAGCGCTGCTCAGGTGACATGTGACAGGCACAGAAAGCAGATCTTTTCCCTCCTTTCCTAGTGGCAAAAGCCTTGAGGCATGCAGCCGTGAGGCAGCTGAGAGAAGGCTCTGCAAGATGGGGAGAGACAATGGATCAGGGCAAGAGGATGTGGAACATCCTGCTTCGCCCTCCTACCAGCATCCCCCCCGCAGTGCTTCACTGCCACCAGCTCTGGCACTCACTGGGCGTCTCTGTGAGTCACTTTAACTCACTAATGTGGAAAAGAACAACCCTAAGGGGAAAAACAATGATATTTTAAAAGAAAACAACAAAACAAACCAAAAAACTGGATAGTTTTCTGTTGTCTTAGTGCGTTCAGAGAACCTCATGAATGTCAGGGAGAGGATGTTGCTGTTTCGCTGCACAGGGCAAAGAGAGAGGTAAGAGAAGCACTGGGAAGGATCAAGTCCCATGGCTTTCCACTGCAGTCAGCCCTTACATCAGCTCAGCTGCCCATGAAAATGTGCTTCAAGTTTAACCCTCCAAGTTGGGTCATTTGCAGTACACCATGAGCAAAACCCAGAGATAAGGAATTTATTTCGCCCTGCCTGGGTTGGGTTTAGGGTTTTTTTGCTTGCCTGCCTGCTTTTTTTCTCAGCTCCCACCTTCACTTCAGATCTGTCCATATCCCATTTCATTACCTGCCATTCAGCCACACTGAGCGCCCCTGTCACGCTGCAGGTTAAAACAACAAGCGCAAGGACAGACTTTCAGCCAGACTTACTGTCGTTCCCCCTCCGTAACTCTGCTTTGCTTGTAAACCTCATCGACGGTGGTGTCATTAGCTAGCCACTCCACATCGGTGTGGATGTGGCTGCTCAGTCCAACAAACACTTTGCATGGGAGAGTCATCTTGGAGCCTGTTGGAAAAAGGAAGATTAAAAAAAAACCCCATTTGGATACATACGGAGAACTACTCTTGGTGAAAACCAACATCTCCAGTGGGAGATCAAGTTCCCGCACACGTCAAGCACCACTACATTCAAAACTGAGGTTAAGCTCCAGATTGCTTTTGATCCCCTACCCCTTGGCAGCAAGACCCTGCAGTTTGGCAGGCCTTCCCGCTGCTAACCGAATTACTTTCCCATTGCAACAGTTAGCAACTCTTGCACTAGACACATTCCTCAGGAGGCAAAGCTGTATTCCTGTGGCCTTGCTCCTTCTGACGTATGGCAGCCCAAAGGGCACGGTGTGATTTACCACTCTGGAGCAACTGCATTAACCCATCGGCACAGCTTCACGCAGAGAGGCTGTGGGCAAAGGCATTCAGCTCAAGGTGGGACCTCCAGAGATAAAGCGATAGTGCAAAAACTCAGGAATTTTGCTGTAATTATTTTAAATCAGAGCTAAGGATAAAGAGCCTTCAGACTGCTGTGTACCTATATTATATGGAAAACACAGCGCTCAACAATGCACATAATTTTATTGTTATAGCTGTGCAGATGGTGATAAAAGGGAAATAAATCATTCCATGGAGCTGGATAGGCAAAAAAAAGTTACTTGGTAGTCCTACGCTGATGGAAGGAAAAGTGGCAGGGAAAACTAAGACATCATAGGACACAGCTGTGTGCATAGCACCCAAGTTAAAAAAGCTTAATGTACAATATACCTGTCATTTCCTGGGAAGAGGAAATGCAACGGACATTTTTTGTCACAGTATAATCTTCAAAGAAAAATTGAGATCCTATCAAGGTACTTTGTTACTAATAACAACTGCCCAGTTCAAACAGTAAAAAGCAATGAAAAAATGTCTCCGCCCAAAAGAGCTAGATGGCTCCTTCAAAGCCACCAGATAGCCTACACCAATGCGAGGAAATATTGAAAAAGGAAAGTTCCTAGTGAAGGGGGAACTCTGGAGAGCTGATCCAACGGTGCAAACATGCTTTCATTGCTTTGTTAGTGGCTAGATTCTACAGCAGTTCCGCAGCTTCTCCTGCATGGAAGATAGCATCTAGTTGTAGACAATAAGAAGCAAAAACTACTCCAGCACTCGCCCCCAGATAATATAATCAAGATCAAAAGTACAACAACAATTTATGCCAGCGAATTACACCACAAGAGGACGTACTCTAACTTTTCTCTGATTAGATGTTTCCAAAAATGGTGTTGGGCCTTACCGAGGGCAGCTGATGTTGTCTTTTGTGTTGGATACACAATTATCGGGGTAATTCTCTTTTCTTTTTCTGGAGAGAGAAAGAGAACGGAAAGTCAGTGCTAGCACAAGAGCAACTGTGGGCATTGCCCCAGAACTATAAACAGAAATGTGCCACTTTTTGCTCAACAACTTCCATCTCCTAGGAAAGCATTTGATTATTAAACTCACCGGCAATTTCAAGCCCAGAGATCATAGAATCATAGAATGGTTTAGGTTGGAAGGGACCTTGAAGATCATCGAGTTCTGCCATGGGCAGGGACACCTCCCACCAGACCAGGTTGCTCAAAGCCCCATCCAGCCTGGCCTTGAACACCTCCAGGGATGGAGCTTCCACAGCTTCTCTGGGCAACCTGTGCCAGTGCCTCACCACCCTCAGAGTAAAGAATTTCTTCCTAATATCTAATTTAAATCTTCCCGCTTCCAGTTTGAAGCCGTTCCCCCTCGTCCTATCACTACATGCCCTTGTAAAAAGTCCCTCCCCAGCTCTCCTGTAGGCCCCCTTTGGGTACTGGAAGGCCTCTATAAGGTCTCCCCAGAGCCTTCTCTTTTGCAGGCTGAACAGCCCCAACTCTCTCAGCCTCTCCTCATAGGAGAGGTGCTCCAGCCCTCAGATCGTCTTTGTGGCCCTCCTCTGGACCTGCTCCAACAGGTCCATGTCTTTCCTATGCTGGGGGCTCCAGAGCTGGATGCAGTACTCCAGGCGGGGTGTCACCAGAGCAGAGTAGAGGGGTAGAATCCCCTCCGTTGACCTGCTGGCCACGCTTCTGATGCAGCCCAGGATACAAGATGTGTGTTTGCAGAGACAGATAGGACCAAGCTCACATATTGACGCTGAAAGCTGCACCATGAGGAGTTTACGTGTGCGTGAGCGAGGGTCTTTCGGAAGCAAGAGCATGACCAGGCGCCAAGCACCCGCTGTTTACCGAGCGGCGAGCCGCCGCCATCCCCGCACGCCCCTTTCACCCGTGCAAAAACCACACCTTCGGCCCTCCCGGGCCAGGCCCAGCTGCGAAAGCGCCCTTCCCCACCGGCGGGCGGCAGCTCCCCGCCGGGGGACGCAGCACCCCGCGGCCGCCCGCTCCGAGGGGCCGCCCCTCCGCACGGCGGGAAAGGGCGGGGGGCGGAGAGCGCCCGGGTGGGCGGGGCCTTGCGGCGAGGGGCGGGGCCTCGCGGCGATGGGCGGGGCGATGGGCGGGGCGAGGGGCGGGGCGAGGGGCGGGGCGAGGGTGGCGGCGCCCGGTCCCGCCCGCCCCCTGCCGGGCGCTGCGAGCCGCTGTCACCCGTTTGCGGCGCGGCGGGGTTCCCCCCGCCACCCTCAGCCGATGTCCAGTGGTTTATTTCCCGAGCCCTCTGCAGTCATTAGCGGTGGCACCGCCCCCCCCCCCCCCCCCCCCCCCCCCTTCCTCCTTCCCCCCGCAAGACACAAATTTCGCGGTTTAGCGGCCGCCGGCACCCGTCCCATCGCGTTCTGCGCTCCCGCAACTCTGCTGGAAGTCAGGCAGAGGGGTGAGCCCAGCCCGGCCCGGGGCGCTGCGGGAAACTCCTCAGCGCCCAAACAGGCACCCATGGCGTCCCCCGTCCCTTGGCAGCGCGGAGAGGCCGACCGCGGGTTCTTCTCCTCAGTTTCATTCACAGAGATTTTCTGAAGCGCTGTAACGTTTTAAAGGGGCATTATTTACCAACAGTCTGCACTTGAATTGTTCTGGTGATTTCATACGTCGCGCCTCCGTATGGAAATGACGTCTTGCAGGTGTAATAGCCAGCGTCTGTCGGTAGCACAGAAGTCAGGATCAGCGAAGTCGAACCTTTCAGAATGACGAATTTTTCACTGGCATCTTCCAAAGGCAGAGCATCCTGGAGAAAGGACAGCAGCTGGTGTTATGGCTCAGACAGGTGTGGCTACGCCCTGGGTAACTCCCAGACTAAAATTACTTATCCCCATCTCTCTCTTATTAAAAGTTCACTTATCACTGTGAAAGCTGAGCAGTTCCACTTTCCCACCAAAGGGCAAGTTCTTCAAGTGTGTGACTCTCTCTAAAACGCTCTGAGGCACTGTATGAAGTGTGAAGAATCACTGTTTTAATCTGGCTATGACATGTATGTATAGCTTTTTAATAAAGCGCACATTTTAAGATGGAAAAGATATAACAGGCTCTTTCCTGAGTCCTCTTAAGACTAGTCATCTAAGACATTCTTCTAGGACAAAACCATTTTAGTAACCATGAAGGTTTTCACAATGCTATTACTTCCCATATATGACCTCATAAGAGTGGTATTCTATGCCATTCGCCTAAGAGAAATACATTTGAGTGATCATGCAGGTATTCACAGAACTATTACTTGCCCTACATGATCTCATAAACTGGGACAAATTCCTGCTCTGTATCACCAACACTCTGTTCATAGATGGGTTGGAGCCCTGCTAGGAGCAATGATGCTCCCGCTCCGTGAAGGCAGGTGAGCTCTTTCTGACAGTTGTAGCTACAACTATATGGCGGGGGGGGCAGCCTTTTACTTAAATAAGTGGGTTGTAGCCTGCTTCTGAAGGGAAACCTGAGCAAAGACGTTTTGTTGGTATGGTACAAACCATGACATTGGTGCTGCTGTATAAGGCCAGGCTAGGTATTGCATCCTACGGTAAGGATGATAGCTGCACGAGGCAGAGCCTACGATCATACTGCAAGTGTAAATAAAAGCTAAACCAAGGTGTTATGAAAAATATAAGAATCCCGTGCTGTCCAGTGCAAGACTGGACAGCTGAAGATGGTCACGTGAGGGATATTTGACCTTACCAATAAAACCAGGCTTGCCTACTTGAAAACTCATGGACTAGCAAGATAGGCAAGAGACCACTGTAAGTTTTGTGTAATGGATCCAGTACCTCCAAATGCTGTATTCTGGTTAATTAGCGAAAGCTACCCCATCTGAACAGTTCACATGGGGGAAGCATCACTGGGAGGTTCTACTTTATGGGATTCACTAGAGGTGCCTTAAAAAGAAGCATAGCACCAAAGAGAAGGGCCTAATCTGAAGTAGCAAACCCTGGAATCAGGGTAGGTAATCTGTCTTTAAAAATAGTTACACTGCCTGTCAGAGTATATAACATGTGGAGCATTTCACCCCGTGCTGAGTCCACCCTGGAAAACCTTTCTTACAATATATACACCTGCCCCCAAATTCCCAGTGTATTACACTATAATGTTAAAATGCTCATGACTTTACCAACGTGATGTTCAGGAGAAACAGAAAGTGGGAACGTATGTGCCTTTACAAATGTGTTGGGATTAGGCTTTGCACAAAGAGGAGTTGAAAGTTCTACCTTGTACCACTTGAGCTCCAGGCTTGTCCTGTTTGGTGTAAAATCCCACAGGTCAGGGCAAACAATCTTTCCAGCAGTGAAAGTGAAGAGGACCTGGAGATAGGCAATCTCCCGAGCAGCTGTTTTCTCCATGACCGTGAGGTGGATGGAGACCTCGGCACAGTAGGAGGAATTCCTGCAGACAGATTGGGGAGAGATGAACATCCACCAGCGACGAGGGGAACTCGAGTGACACCCTGCCTCCATTTCCCTCCTTAGCCATTTCTAAGAGGCCAAGACTGAGATCATGCTAGGAGGGATGCCAGAAAATACTTGATACTGGGATTTGGCACAATCTAAACATGCTGCTGACACATGTCTGCCTCAAAGCTTCAGTCTTTTCATTTTTTTCCTTTTATTTGTACACCAAGTCTGCTATGCACCACCAGGCTAAGGCATTATTTTAATTTTGCAAGGAGGGGGAACATGTCCGCCTAAACAGGTGGGTCACGAACCCTACACTACTTCCTTGAAAGGCGTCTTCACTGTGAAAACCCTAATGATTGGGACCTAAGGATGAAATAAAAACCTTGAAGCATGTATTAAAATACATCTGCAGTTACTATTGCACAACCAGTAGGCATTTCTGTAAGTACATGTTATTTTGCATAGAAAATAAGGCATTCCTGCTTTGAAAGTTTTGCAGTATTTAACTTTTTTTTCTGGCCCCAAGCGACAACCACTTCCAGTCCCAAGGAGGACCAAACTGGGGGAAACAGGTGATAAAATTATGTTCTTTCCAACCTCTGAAAGCCTATCTCGGAGATGCCTCCACCCAGGGCAGTGCCTGACCCCTGCGAGGGCCGGTGAAGCCAGGGGATCCAGGCTGCGACCCACTGGAGAGCATCTGGGGGCTGTGGGCAGATGGACTCACTCCACTGCTGGAGCACTGTGATGGGCTGTCACCTACAGGTCGGACGTCAAAATCCAAAATACTTGCTCAGCAGAAGCAGAGTTCTGTGGTAGTTTGCTTCTACTCTCATTTTACAGGATGTCGAAAAAAATGTGATGGTTTCCCTGGGGGATGATTTGCAAAGAAAATGCAATTTGTTTTAAATTTATTAATCCTGTAACAATGTAAGCAATGAAGCTCTACACTCGGCTCTTGCATATCTTTTGCAACAGGTTTCACAGCATTTTACTATAGCTGTCAGTAACACTGCCACAGCATTACAGGTTGAGGACCTGAACTAGAATAGTCCAGAAAGGGGATTTAAAAACACCCTTCAAGGTCTTGGGCAACTACTCTGTGCTCTAGGACAATATTTAGAACCTTTTGTTATTCTGGACTCACTACTGAAGTCTTCTCTTCTGCCACACCACTGCAATCACTGCTAAGACATGTGGAAAGGCCGATCTAATATGCTGAGCATGATTTATTAACTTGAGTTCTCCCTGTCCACCTCTTCTACTGGTGACACATGTCACTCACAAGATGTGTCTTGCCAGCACGGAAACTGCGCTCTACACAGGCAGCTCCAGGGATGTAGACATATGTTTTCCACTACAGACCCCAGAGCAAGGAGCCGGTTGCCCGGGATGTGCTGGGAGAGTGACTGGATGGAGGAGCTGGCAGGTGACAATGACCTGTGAGACCTTCTGGAGTTCAGGCTGTAATGGTGATGGGCATTTTTGCCTTCCTCAGTCCCCTGCAAATCCATACCCTAGTACCTCTTCTGAAATTGTACAAGGGGCTGTCATATTGTAAACACTCAGAAGAAAATGACCCATAAGACTGAAAAGAGCCACAGCTCAAGCCTCAACCCACTGCAATATCACAAGTGTGGTACCAGTCTCGTAAATACACATCGGGTCTCATGAAAGATGTTCCAGCAATATCAAGGCAATCAAATTCTGGTTTAAAATGTGAAGCAGAAGAAAAGTAAACACCAAGGATAAGGAAGAGGGAAGAAGGAAGCCACTGCAGAGCCACGGTGCCTCAGTATATGCTTCGTAAGGCAATCTGAAGTGCAGACAAGGCTACTTGCTTCTCTGGGGCTGTAACACGAGGGTTGCGTTCTGCAGAATTCCCTGTCTGCAGCATGTTCCTCCTCACCACAGCCCTGAGTAGCTCATAAATCAGCTAGAACAAACTCTCTATACACCATTTCCTCATGAGATCATAGCTAGAGCAGCAATACTGTGTCACGATTTATCCAGTTTTCAGTATATATATCTATGGGAGACACAACGCATTTAAGAGTACTGATTTTCCACATTTTTCCTCTAATAAAGTTGGCAAGGAAATGACCTTATCCAGACATGCTCTGAACATAACTGGAGTTTAGAGTCAAGCCAATGTATTTTAGACATAGTCATCTTGTTAGTGCACTGGATTTTCTTTCAAATACCCACCTTTTGGTGCAGATATATACTCCTGAGTCTTCTAGCATTGCTGGTAAAAACCAGAGTGCATCTCCTTTTGCCCAAATTCTTGGATCTTCATCTCTTCCTGATATCATGGTTTTTGAACCATTTTTATACCATGTGATATTAGGGGTCAAGGCAGAAAAATCCAAATGTTTGTGTGTGGGGGAAGGGCATTTCAGAACCACAGGTTCTCCGTGCAGTTCATAGTAGTGTTTGAAAAACACGGTGTGATCTGGGCAGTTTTCTATATAAATCAGAGATATTTTTACATTATTGTTAGCCAGGCATATTGAAAAGAAGGGAGAGGGAGACGGAAAAAAAAGACACAAAGCATGTCCTTACCTGTGCCTTTGACTTGCTGGAGTCTGAAAGCGGAGGCGCCCGCTGTGCACATCACCAGGACAAAGAAGAGCCCACGCATTTTTTCCCAGAAGAAAGCAGAAGGACACAACTGAGGGAAGGTGTCTTGAAATCTACAGGGAAGTTTATTACAAGACAGAGGAGACAATGAAATTACTGAACATTAACTTAAGAGTTAACCAGTCTTTTCCTCAGCCCGAACCTGGTTCACCCTTAGTAAGCAGAAAGGCTTCTTCATTCCTGCTTTATGGGGGCTGACGTGTGGAATAAGAGCATCTGGCTTGGCACAAACACATCACTTCTGTCCCTTTCCTTTCACTCTGGGAGATGCAAATAGCACACCACAAGATGCTGCTGTCCCCACGGCTTTTCAGTGCAGCAGCTACGAGTGGAAAAATCCAGCTCTGCTTATTTTGCAATAAGATGTGACGGAGGTGCGGGTCAGCCGTTCCAGCTAGCGGGTCAGTGAGCTGCACTGTAGCTAGCTTGGGTGAACGCAGGAGCAAAGATGCAGCAGAACAGACTTTAGCTGCTTAAGCGGCCACTACAGGTGTCTCCCAAAGTTGTATGGACTTCATTGAAACCTGCGTCACTTTGTCTTCCCCCCTGTGGCTACCGAAGTAGGCCAGCTAGTGTAGATCAGGCTGCAGGCGAACTTCCTGCTATAACCAGGGCCAAACTTTCCCAAGTCTCCAACAAATGTTTCTCTTAGGACAAAATTTTTACTCCCATGGCATGCACACCCTTCTTGCCGGTGGCGAGCAAGTGAGTTTTCAACGCAGACACTATTACCATCTGTGCTAAAAAAAGATGAGGAAAATCCTGCACAACTTCTCCTAAAAATGGTGACACTAAGGGGAAACAGAACTCTCCACTGCCAGTCATTCATTAATTGTCATCTGTATCGGCCTGGCATGGGCAAGGCAACTGCTGCACACATCCCTGGCTGCTTTCTGGTCTGCTACCAGGTTTCAGCTGCTGCTACTCAGTTGATTGATTATGTGTTACCTCAGCGTACCACAGGCAAAAATATATAAAACATGCTATATATAGGCACCCGGTTACATTCTAAGGTATTTATGTGCAAGACAGTGCATATATACACGATACATACTATTTCCATTTTATATACAGAAATATAAATTGCATGCATTTAACATTGGCCTAACACTAAGGTTGTCCCGTAGGATGAATATGAAATGACCAGACAACTACTTCAAATTGTATCCGAAAGCAAAAACTTATTTCTACCAATATAACACAGTCATATCCATAGGTACTCACCTTCGGGCATCTTCTGTGTATTTCACCATGTTCATATTTATAATGCAGTTTTAATCCAAATTTCTCTCTCTTCTAGTAGCTGTATTTGTCTGACAACTGATAGTTTGACTATAATAAATTACTTCCAGCTTATTATCATCTCCACAACACCACAAAGCCAACCTCTTGCTCAATAATACTGTTTCATAACCACGGGTTGCCTCCCCTATTGCTAGATCTGCAAGGCTTTCCAGGGCATTGGCATGGAGCTGTAGCCCCTCTCACAAATACATCTGGACTAGGTGCCAGAGGCTTTGTCTGCAACATTAACAAGCCCCATGGTTCACATGTAATACCTTGTAACAGGGGAGTTTCTCTCTCGTTAGATCCTTTGCCTGATGAAAATACTTGGTTATTTTGCTCAGAGCTTTCCCGACCCTTTTGCTGAGTATCTACAATATCCATAAGCCCTCCGCAAGCTGAGGGTTTAGGGGAGGTTTTCATTCCTGAATTTCCAACAGATTCACTTACCTGTGGTTCTGCAGTCTTTCAGCCATTGGCTTGTCGTGAAAAGATTTAAGACTGAAAATCGCTAGTGAGGAGCTTATATACGGCTTACTCAACACACAGCGGAAATTTGTCTCTCATTGCCCAATAAGATTTGTGTCAGAACCAAACGACATTTTAGATCCACCTTTCTTTCCTTCCGTAGAGTGAGGATGAAAGAAACCGAGACAGAGAGAGAGGGAAAAAATATGTATTTGGATTTCCCAAAAAGGGGGAAATGACTGCTAAATATATGACTAAATTTCCCTTTTTCTGACGAACGGTAGTTTGCATACACTCGTGTCTTCACATGACTATTTCACGCTATACCTCAAATAAAAAATTCTCATGGGTAACAAAAGGTGTCCTGCAGCATACTCAGCAGCTATATAATTGCAATCTTCACACAATCTGGTTTAGCAAGTTCTTCATGCACAACATAAATCTTTTGTGATTTCCCAGGTCGCTTGTGAATCACAAATGGGTTGATTCCCCTTTCCTTCCATAACATTCATCTTAGTGTCACAGCTTACATTAAGGCTCTCTTTGCAATGGAGTATAAAGAATTAACACATATAAGCAGGTTACGGCGTCCAGGCTCATGAGCAGAAAGGGTAAGAAATGGGTTATGAATTGTGACAGTGTTGGCCTCCGCCTGTTTAGAAGAGGGCAATCTAGTGGAGGACTTCAGTCTGGAACTGGACCACAAGCCAATTTTTCCTGTGCCTTGTCCTGACACGTGATGCCTCCCAGTCTCTTGATCCCTCAGGGAGCGGTGATCATGCGCTGCCTCGTTGCTAGCCCAGGAAGGCAATGCGTGGTGCCCAGCTGACCTGCAGGACCTGGAGTCAGCACACACGTCTCTGCTAGCAGAACTCAGTAAAATGGCCCTCTCCTCTCCAGACTCCGTAAATCTCAGCTGAGCAGCCCTGGTCTGGAGCACTGGGGCCCTAGCATAAGGCTCAGGCTTTGCGGTGCTCTCACTAACCAAATAATGACTGTGCAACAAAAACAACGTGGTTGTTTAACACTCTAAGCATGTAAAGAACCATTTTTTATTTAGCCCTAACATAATTCATTAACTCCTCCTTTAACTAATATCAGCTAATTTAACTAATATTATACCAGAGACCACAGAATATTGTTTTCAAAATGAAAAATTATCAGTTTTTGAGACAATGCTGCCATCTACTATGGAGAGAAGAAATATATAGATGATGACATCTATTAATATACTGCAATCTTTGGGGATGTGTCATATGCTTGGGTTGTACATATTCGTTTGTGCAGGCAATATCCACCATATTACAGCAACTTCAGTAAACAAACAAAAAGAAAAAATCACAAAACCCCAGATTTCAATCTGTAATAGTCTTTACAGTTTCTATATCCTGATCAATGCAGCCATTGCAAGGGTCTCTGCAGCTATCAGCCCCACACACAGTTGCCCGGTTTTCCTTAAGCAGTCCTGTTATCCATAAACCTGAAAGGTTGATAATGCACCTAAAGTTAGTTACTGCCCTGTAGTGCTCCATCTTCTCGGTGAAAAGAACGAACTCATCTCCATTGATGGTAAACTCCCATGTTTGGGCTACGAAACCACTGGTTTTGCTTTCTGGAGCCCCTGCACTTCAATTCTGAGAATCTGACCTCATGAGTTGTAAAATTATTTCCGTCCTTCCTTTTCCAGTTCACTGTATGGCAACCAGAGAGAAGGGCTGTCAGATTGGGTGACCTATGTTATATTAAGTCTAAGTTCGGGCTATTACTGTAGGAGTGATTTACGCAATAAAGGTGGGAGTCTCTAATGGTAACCCTGGTCACAAGAGCCAGGCAAGTTCCCAGCAAATAACCCAGACGTCTAATCAACTCAAAAAGAGCAAAACTGCAGGAAATGAGGTTTGATGTCTTTGGAAAGATTGTACCTACCAACTGCTGCAAATGTATTCATGGCATTCGCTGAGTAAAGCCATCCAACAGCAAGCTGTTCAATGAGCAGCAGAACTAGCACCGACTGCTTTTCTGGAGATTTGTGCCCCATGCCCTTAACACCCACACGTGCACCCCTCCGCTGCAGCCACTTCAGCTCTCCCCTCGTGGCCTTTCCCACCCCACCCCAGCCCTTTCCTTCCCCCCACTTCATGTCCTCTGGTCCCCTCGCCCATGACTGGTTTGTCTAGGCCAGGTGCAGCGCATCCGTGGACTCACTCGCAACTACATCAGTGCTGACTGGTCAACTTCTCACTGCCCAACACCATGTGTAAGGACTTCGCTCTGCCTGGGTTTCCATCTGTGAGGCAATGCTTTGGGTTTCCCATCTGTACACACCACCAGTGACCAATTTGCCTCATGCTATTACAACTCCAGACTCTTTGAAAACACAGCCCCTTGGAAAATACAGCTGAAGCAGGTTAAAGTGTTCAAAGTGAGTTTATAGTGCAGTAACACATGCTGACCTGCCTTAGAAAAGTAAACTAAAACCACCTATCTACAGAGTAGCAGTGCAGTTGCCAGATAGTGTAATGTCCTCAGATACACCTAACAAGGATCAACACTTTTAATCAACTTCCTTCAGAAGAGCTCTCTCCTGGCTGTCTTTTTACTCAGAAAACATCCCGATCACATGCACCAGTACCAGGACTTTAAGCTAAAATAGTATATCTGGAGGTGCAAAAGTCTGGTTTAAAATAACTCAGGAAGAAATGAAAGACTGAACAAGTATTTTTTTTTTTAGGGGTTGTCTGCTGAGAAGGACATGTCACTTTGCGGTCAGTTATTACGGCGTGTTTATAAACAGAAATATGCAAGTCTAGCAGCTATATATATAGAGACACTCTTTTAGGGAAGCTGGTGTCATTCTGTGGTTTCGCTGTGCTGATGATTCATTTATACAGCTCAAAATGCTGGAGCAGAGCTGTGAAATTCCTAACTTGAAGACCAGGCTATTCCCCATATGTCTCACTCGTTGCTCATCTCACCAGATCGCTATTTCCCGCACCAGGGCTCCATGCAGCTGCCTTGCCGCATTTGGGTGGATTTTGCTCTCCTAGGACATCCCAATAAAGTAACCAAAATCTCAAGTAATATTCAGGGTTCTGGCTGTTCCTTGCAACAGAGGCTTTCAAAAGGCCTCCGCAAGCAAGGTGTTCATTATCCCTAGTCCATGGGAAGGGAAATGGAAATTCAGGCATCATGGAGTAGGGATAAGAGCATTTCTATAAGGGACAGTTAAGATGCCATCTTTTTCTAGTGACTACCAGGTTCTGCTGTCTGTCTTGGAGGAACTCATCCAAGTGGCTTTTTGGCTGATGACGTTTGGCACCTGGGAACTGCACTCACATGGTTTTTGCTATTTATTCTGTCATTCAGTTTGGCTGAGCCAGCTTCACGTGATTAAAAATAGGAGAAAATGTCTCTGGTTCACATAAGAATAAGGTAGCGAGGTGTTAAGAAATATTGAATGTTGAAAGCTGACTGTCAAGCAGATGCAAAGTGAACCACAACTATTGCACCAACACATGTTCTTGGGCTTATTGATATGGGCAAATCTGGTTTTAATAATTTATAATGTCCTTGTGCACAGTTCCCAGATGGGCTCTTGGGGAGCACAGAAATGGAGAGGGAATTAAAGAAGCTATCCAACTCTGAGAAACACCGAATACATGGGCAAAAAAGAGAAAGACTAAACAGAAGAACTAGCCTAATGGGCAACAGATGCCAAGAATACAAGAATTTGCATGCTTATCCAGAGAAATAAGTGCTGCCGTACGCCAGTTGTGTATGACTGACTGGGTGAAACAGGAGGAGACGGGCCAAGAGACATACACTTTGTCACGAGGGAGTGCTCGTTTGGCCAGAGCAGCGGCAGCCTGGTTACAGATTGCCTCCCCGCTACTCCATGGGCTCCTGGGATTTCCACATGCCCTTTCACTGCAAAAGAAACCAGGCAGGCTGTGAAGAATAATTACACTGCCAAGAGCTGGAAGGGGAAGGGAGGAGGAGACCTCGTTGTAGCAGTCAACAGGTTGCAAGGGACAAAACAACGGCTAGAAAGGCCCAGAGCCAGCAGCAATGAGGCCAGAAGTACTTCAAGCAACAAAAAGTGCATCACCTGCCCTCACCACAAATGGAGTTTGGGTTGGCCAAGGGGACTCTCCCTGCATCGGTCATCCTCATCACTGTACGCATCACACCCATGTTTGCAATGCTTGCCTGGGACGCTGGAAGGTCTTTGTCTTGCCCTCTAGTGCTGCACACAGACTGCCAGCAGCAGATTAAATTGTCTGTGCACAGATACACAGCTGTAGGCTGGTGAAATAAAGAAATGATTTCTAAAAAAGTGGGATTTGCTGTTTTTTTATTTAAGGGAGAAAACCATCCTTGGACACAGTCTACATGACATATGATGCAATGTGGACAAGCAGTGAAGGAGGATTGGTGCAAAGCTGAGTTTGTTGAAAGTTGTAGAGGTAAATTGTTATCTCTGTCCCTATACATTGAACCGGAGAGGGTAATCTAAATTGCTAAATAGTGACAGTCTCACCGTCACCACATTCGAATGCCTCTCTAAAAGTACAATAAAAGTGAAAAAAAAAATACTTCTTACTGCCCTTCCTTCTCCCAAAGATAAAATTATTCATAGATATGCTGAATTTTGTTCACGGTATGTCAAACAGGGGCTTCACTAGTGTAAAGCCTCAGATGCTGATAATTACATAGAATCATAGAATGGTTAGAGTTGGAAGGGACCCTTAAACATCATCTAATTCCAACTCCCCTGCCATGGGCAGGGACACCTCCCACCAGACCAGGTTGCTCAAAGCCCCATCCAGCCTGGCCTTGAACACTTCCAGGGATGGGGCCTCCACAACTTCCCTGCGCAACCTGTGCCAGTGTCTCACCACCCTCAGAGTAAAGAATTTCTTCCCAGTATCTAATCTAAAGCCACATGCTTATATGCTGCAAGTGAAATCAGTAGGACCACTGCTGAAATGCAAGCATGGATGCATGTGTGCTTCTTTGCAGACCTGCGGATGATGACTGACAAGGCAGGTGGACCACAACTTGCAGCTCAGCTTGAGCACTTTGTCAAGCCACCAGCCATCCCCACTGCTTGCATGGAGTAAGCCTACAGCATGCATTAGCTACCATGCCTCAGTGCAGGGCTTTAGGCAAAGCTGTAGCACCAACTTGGTCACTCACCGTGTCGGGGCTGACTGGTGGGGCTGACTGGGAGCTAGCGATGCTGGGAAGAACAGAGAGCAGACATTTCCCACAGCTATGGCATCTTCTCAGACCGCAGGCAGTGAGTCAGTAGGGGCACGAGGGACACGCTAGGAAAAAGCAAACCTGAGATTGCTGAGTAGCTTTTTTTTCCCTCCACTTCCAAAATCCCAGTGTCTGCTTGCAATCATGATGAGTCTTTTTATATATGAAGCAACGTAACATTCTTTGTGGTCTTGCATGTGAAAAGCGTAGAGGGATTTAAAAACGCAGCAGTGATTACGAAAAGCCCACGGTAACAGTAGACAGGGGAGGAACTGTGTCCAGTTGAGGAGCAGGAAATCATATTGAGTTACATGACCCAGAACAGCAGGTACAACATAAGATTTCTAAATCAGTTATGGTGCTTGGTTTAAGCAGTCAACCCAGCAAATGGGGAATTCCAGAAGCAAAGAGAAAAACAGATGACAAAGATTTTTGTTCATGATTGCCTTTTTGTTAGCTGAACTTAAATTTAATTGGTAAAAAGTAACTTCATAGCTATGAAAAACAGAGACCAGTAAATATCCTATGGCTAGGGAAAAATTGAGCTCGTAAGGATCGTACATTACTGTAGGTGTACTGGGAGGGTAATATTAACCATTAATTTTTTATTACGTGTTCCTGAATGAAATCTTTGTCTCCCCAAGCAGATGAAGTCACTTATTTAATGCAAGCAGTAAACCTTTTTATCTTAGTTTTACTACCCTTCTGACACAGAAGTATATTTTACACACTTGTTTTAAGAAGTGGAAGTATGAAATACACTTAGTGGATACAGTTACCCAAAGTATTTCATTCCTACTCTACTTTCTCGATTTGATGTGTAGTTCATTATCACAGGCGTTGTGGGGGGCTGGGGTGGAGGACACAGTGCAAAACATACACAGTGCAAATGGCATAGAAATAAAGACACCAAAGTTTCAGTGCTACTTGGCATTCTTCCTTACTACTTGTCCCGTGTTTAGTGTCATGATGGTCAGCAATTCTGACTGGCAACAAGAGTTGCTAGAGAAAAAATAAGGCAAGATTAGACTTGTTCTGGATTGGTGATATGATGGAAGAGGGAGGGTTGGTTACAAATAAATGAATAACAAATAAATAGATACAACAGATAGTGCTTCTCAGTGGGGGAAAAAAAAATCAGTGTATTTGAAAACAGGAATCAGGAGAAATCAAGTCAGTTCAGAAGAAAAAAAGCCAATTCCAACATCACCATTGGCCTCCTAAAGAAGAAATGCAAGGGCAACCTGAAGTGATGCTGCAAGATCACATTTACTTGCAATGAAGATGAGGTAGGCTTAGTCTTTCTTTTTATCTTCTATTTATCTGTTCAGCTAGTGCACATACACTCTAAAGCACTGAGGAAAGTAAGATTTTGTACCATTCATTCAAGTTAGTGTATACGCTTGTTTTAATAAAAACAGCTGAGCTTGGAGGGTTCTGTTATATTCATAATGGCTGACCACATAACAGGAGAATAAATACACATGGGGCAGCAAAACTTGTCTTAGGAGGATTTCAGACTTCAAACACACTGAGCTAAGCCCTTCTCCAGCACATGATGTTCTGTACCAGTTGAAAAGGGAACTCATCATTTCAACAACTGTTTTTTGAAGACTTTGGGAAAATTTTACACATCATGGGAAGTCAAGGCAATATTTAATGTCATTTGTTTAGACCGTTGTTATCAATTCTATTTTGAAAAGAAAAAGAAGGGGTTTTAACAGCAATATTGCTTTGCTATGCAAATTTTCCTTAATCACAAGCTGCAAGATTGTTCATTCAAACTTAATTAATTAGAAGTAGGGAGAACCCAACGTGAGGGCCTACCATGCATAGGAAAATTTGGGTAACTTTAATGAAAGATTGCAAGAAAATCGTGGGGTTTTCCTTCAAAACATCCCTGGACTGAGAGCTTCCTTCCCAACAGAACTGAGATCCCTGTTGGTCCTTCTGGCTGCAGCTTCCAGGATCTGTTATCTCAGGGGCATTTATGTCACTGGGGACCCAGCAGAGCCCTGCACTTACTTTAAGGACAGCTCATCAAACCTGATCGTCTCATAAGTGCTGAGCCATTCCCCTTGTCTTCACAGAAAGCTGAAAGATTTCAGGACCTTTACAAGTTAGTATTTTGATTAATGTACAAATTCCTGTGAATAGGCTTCCCACAGAGAGTGATTTCGTCAGGATGTATGAATAATTGATATGGTTCTTGGCTTGGTACCATAGTTACGGGAATAAAAGAAAAAATGGGGAACTGAATTTAACCATTTAAAACCGTAATGATGTGGCAGCACTGGTTGGAACCTTTAACCATCATTGGCTCCCCTGAAGTTGCAACTGGCCAGCTCTGCACAGCAAGGACATGGCACTCAGCAACAGGGTATCTTGCTGCTCCTCAGTGGTTCAGAGCTGCTGCCTGTTTCGCGACATGTTTATGAAACTGGCCTGAGATGAGAGGGTTGTAATTACATGTCCCATGCAGAAGTCACGGGATCTTTGTCTGGATTTTAAAATGTCCAAGAAAAATCATGGAGATAAGGGATAAGTAAGAAGGCATGTACCCCTTGGCATTCCAATGGTAATTTTTAGACTCATTAGAAACTCTCTCTCTTTTTCGATACGTAGATTGAGAAAAAGAGAAAGAAAAAAAGGAGACATATACATATCCATACATGGAGAAATATAGAGGCTGCCACCTGCTGAGAGGAAAGGGTTGTATTCCAATTGCAAAAAATCCCCAAAAGAAGGGTAGAAACGAAAGCCCTGCAGGGTTTCTGTTTCTGCTCTGCTGTCTGTTTTTTCATGGCCCCATGCAAAATGGAACAGCTATAGGATGCTGGCTGGGCTCGCCAGGGGACACCAGAGTAATCTGGCCAAAACTGTTTAGTTTAAACTGGCAAATGTTTGTGAAAACTCAACGTTATTTTACGGCAAAATACCAGCCAGAAAAAGTTTACTTATTAACAACACAGCTAATAGCATTTTAGTGAAGTTTACACATATAGTGAGAACTGCATTAAAAAAAAGTATTTACTTTATATAGTTCTACAACATTAAAAAATTCAGTAGCAGGAGTGCTGTGTCGTTTTAGGCCAAAATCCGTTAATGAGTTTGCTGGTGATACCATGTTTATTACAGGCTGACAGCCTCTTGCAGGGCCTCGGCAGCTAGGCATTCACGGAGCCCAGGATGCCACCCTCAAAAGCTTGCTCTTTGTCTTAGGATAAATGTACTTCTTCACCTTCCAGATCACTGCTATAATACAAGAGAAGGATTCTCCAGGATATACTCAAATCATCAAATTGTTCTTATTTCTGAAGGATTGGTGGAACAGAGGAAAGGTCTGAAATTTTCTGGCACTGCAGCCTGCCAGAGGGAGATACGCAGTGCTTAACAATGTAAGCAGCCACTGGTTTTAACACTCTACTTGAATGAGCGTTTCAAAACCTTGTGGTGTTGTAATGAAGAAAAGTGCCTGGCAGAACTGTTCCTTGAGGCTGTGCTTTCTGAGAAGATGAAGAAACAGCACCTTGAGGAAAGGATTCTGTTAATGTGCCAACTTCGATGTTTTTTTGTAAGAGGGTTTTTCATCAGAAGTTGGTGCTCATATGAGGAATAATGGACTAAAGGGCTTACTAAAGGGCTTACTAAAGGACTACAGGGCTTATGCCTGACTCAGGATCTGTCATGGGTAAACTCGAGTTGTTTTGAGATCAGCGGTTTCATGTTCAACAAACAAACTGCAGGGTTTGCAAACCCTGTACTATTTTATGCACATTATCAAGCCCCTTTCAGAAACAGATTTTTCTGGACAGGGGACAAGTTTACCTGCAGCAAAGTGGGTGTAAATTCATCTGTACCCTAAGCCAAGTTCTGCTATGCCTTTGACACATGTTCTTGTCCATCTCTCAACGTGGTCTCCTCCATAATGCTCACCTCTCTGCAGACCTGTGTGCTCCCAGCACCTTTGTCAGTCATGCCCAGGTTGCCATAACCAGATCACATATTGAGATGGGGGACTTGAGGCCAGGCTGAATGGGGCCTTGGGCAACCTGGTCTAGTGGGAGGTGTCCCTGCCCATGGCAGGGGCGTTGAAACTAGATGATCTTTAAGGTCCCTTCCAACCTAAACCATTCTATGATTCTATGATTTTTTTTATCCTTTGCTGTTAAAAGAAGCTTTATTGTGTCCAGAGGTATGTTACCTGCTGATACAGCAGCAGTATAAGGTAGGGGATGAGCAGAAGTAGGGCCATGACACAGAAGATGATAGACAATGCACAGAGAGGGACAAATCCAGGAGAGACTGTTGTTACCATAAGGAGTTCAATTGTATCATTCTCCACCTTTGCACCACTGTAGAGAGGCCTCTCAGCCACGTACCTGGTTCATTCACGAAGGCTGCCCACATCAGAACCAGCAGCTCTCATGATAGGAAGATGTTTCTCAGCAACGTTCAGCCTTGATCACAGGACCCTCTCTTTAATTTTCTGTCCTGCAACTGCATGCTTCATTGTGTGCATACGTACACCTATGTAAACACTGCAGCTTACTCAGGAAACAGTTTTACTTTTGCCAGTAAAGTCTTTGTAAGCCAAGGATAAAAGCTGTTCTGGACCTTCCAGACACCAGGAGAAAAAGCAACACATAAACGTATGGGAAAAAACTTCTTAATAAAAAAAGTATTGGAAAACACCTCCAGATCTTCTAAATACCCTTCACAGGCCATCCGACAGTCAGGGATCAGGGCTTGCAGCATCACAGAGAAATATCCATGACAGCTGGGAAGTCTGAAACCTTAAGAATGTCAGAGCAGTCACAGTAAGTCAAACTGAAGGTCCACGCTGCCCCATACCTGGTCTTGACAGCAACTTGCAGCTGATGTTTAAGTGGGTATAAGAACATGGCATGTATAGTGTGACCTTTCCCCTTGTATTTTCTGACAACCAGCAATTAAGGTCTTTCAGAGCATCCAGAAAGAGTTGATCCCAATGCTACCTGGCTTCCAGGAATCTGTTATATCCATGAATACCTACAGCCTCTGTGACACCCTGTGGCAATGAGTTCCATGGTTTAAATACATTCTTGATGGAAAAATACTACTCCTTTTAGTCCATTTTAAATATACTGTCTGATAATTTCATGGGCTGCCCTCTAGAGCCGGTAGTGTGAGAGTAAGCAAACAGGCAATCTCCCTTCACCTTTTCCATACTACCCGAGACTCTTAGCCCTGATCATATCCTCCAAATGCCAACTCTTCTCTGTGCTGTCAAGTATTTAACCTTGCTGTAGACAACACAGCTCCAGGTCCTCTGTCATTCTTGCTGCCTCTGTGTGTGCGCTTTGCAATTTTATACCCCTCTTGAGGTAGGACAGCCAGAACTGCACATACGCATAATACGAAATGTAAAAGTTCTGTAACAATATTTTCTGTTGTGCCCTTTATTTTCTTCCTACCAGTTGAATCCAGCACCATGCAGCCCCAGAAGTCCAGAACGTGTCTAGTCACGAACAACTTCCCATTTGCCACTTAATCTTAGTGCTGGGCAAAGGCGCTTTATGGTGGCATTACACATTCCCCTGTCATGCATCATCATCATCCTCTACCAACTGGGTTAGCAAACAACAGGCAGCAAATTTGCAAAGAGCAAAGGCTACACGCAGGAGTTCTCATGTTGGCAGGTCATTGCAGCAAGCTCTTCTCACAGCCTGAGGCAAGTGGCTTTTGATGTAATGGAGGTCTTTCCCTGCTGTCTTATCCCTCTGACCCCCAGCATTGCACCCGAGTGAGTGTTTTGGGTTGACCCATCTCCAGAGGTAGGACTAGCTGATTGCTTATGTCTTTCTCATTACTTTAAGATTCAGCTACTCACCAGTCCCTTGTTTATATGCAAAGACCACAAAGTACATCAAGGCTTTCTCCATGCAAAAAAAGCAGAATTTTAAAAAGGCACCCCTTTGCAGGAGGAGTGGAGTTGCAGGAATGACACCAGTGGGACCAAGATGTCCTGTGCTTTCTAGGGCACTGTGCAGAACGTGCACAGTTTTCCTGAAAATATCTAGGACGGTGCTGGAGCAATGCTTGATGGGACAGCTGACCAGAACTCGCAGCACTTATCGTCAATCCGTGTTCATGCGGGACATAGTGAAATGAAACCTATGGACACCAATTGCAGAACAAAATGTACTGTACGTGCGCTACTCACGCAACCGTGTGGAGCCTCAGCTCAAATATGCAGTGGAAAATGTAAATATGCCCCCAAGGGCAACCTTATGTTCAAAACAATTCACCCCTTGCATCTGTTTCGTGCCAAACCTCATGCTTTGCACTCTGGCTCATGAAGTTGTAGGTCTCGGGTTTTCTAGGTGAGCGAGGTAGCCGTAAGGTGCCCAAAGTTTACTGTACAAAAAGCATCCTATTACTACTCAAGTAATAGGAAGACATGCTTGTGAAATAAGACCCCGTGACTGTGTTTACTTAGGCAACACCTCCGTGCAAGTATTCATTGATCTGTTGTCCCCAGGGGCCATCCCAGATTGCGTGTCTCCTGCCCTGTTCCGGAAGAATTGCCACACACCCAGAAGCTTCAACTTGCTTCCTCTTTACAAATTTGATTTTGACAAGTTCGCTGCTCACTTGGCAATGAAAAGATCACCCTGGTTGAACTGGTCCAGTTTTCAACCTAAGCAAGTCAGCAACGCTGGGGGATGAGATGAGAGGAAAGTACCTGAGAACATTTAGAATTTGCTTCTGGAAATATGTCCTGGAAGATACCAGGGCAAATGGCCATTATAATCACTCATGTCTTAAAGTTTAAAGTGGCCTGTTGATGTACATTTCAAATTTTTCTGCAGTCCCTAGGATCCAGGAGTTTCAGAATTGTGGCTCAAATTACTAATTATGACATTCTGCAGAACATCTATTACAACTAACGTTACCTGCATGTTTTTTCTCCTAACAAATATGACAAGGAATTTGTTCCACATTGTAGGATGTTTCCAAGCTATGTTTCTCCAATTTTGGTGGATGCCGGAAGTGTTTCCTTTTGATGACCTCAGTCACCACCACACTTTGCACAAAAGAACTGACAAGAGACGGCAGTTAATGTGAATGGCAGGCACGTTAATATTGCCCTAAATATGACCCAGAACTCTTGCTAGGTAGGCTGGGTTGTAGCATCACCTGCTCAACATAGTGAGGTATCAAGGCAGAATGTTGGGTTTTTTACAAAATTTATACACCAAGTTTCCTATATAACATTTCCTTCTAGTAGCTGGAGTTGAAGGAATATGGTGTTCTACAGGGATTCCTGCTGGTGAGGTTATGAATATAGAACCAGTGGCTGTGCGTCAAAGCAAATCTAACTGTATCACGAACACCAAGTACAGCAGGGAAAGCAGCTGGAGAATCATAGAATCATAGAATCATAGAATTGCTGAGGTTGGAAGGGACCTTTAAGATCATCAAGTCCAACCATTAACCTACCCTGACAAAACCACTTCTAAACCATGTCCCTAAGTACCATATCTACCCTTTTTTTAAACACCTCCAGAGATGGTGAATCCACCACCTCCCTGGGCAGCCTATTCCAATGTTTAATAACCCTTTCCGTGAAAAAATGTTTCCTAATATCCAGTCTAAACCTCCCCTGACATAACTTAAACCCATTTCCTCTTGTCCTATCACTTGTCACCCAGGAGAAGAGGTCAGCCCCCACCTCTCTACAACCTCCTTTCAGGTAGTTGTAGAGGGTGATAAGGTCTCCCCTCAGCCTCCTCTTCTCCAGGCTAAAGAACCCCAGTTCCCTCAGCTGCTCCTCGTAAGATTTGTCCTGCAGATCCCTTACCAGCTTTGTAGCCTTTAAAAGTTGGACACACCGTGCGATTTGTCACGTCACTATTTCACTTGCACTTTTCAGCCCTGGCTCTTCATTCTTCATCTGTTTCTTTGTGGTTTTTCTTTTTAGTGGACTCTTCTCTCCACTTTGTCAAGTTTGAATATGTGGTACAATACTAATGTTTTTTCTAATGGGTGGTCTTGCACTTTTTTGGTCTGCTGCCAGTTTTCTTTTTGTGAAAATTTTAATCAACATTTCAACAAAAAGAAATCATATGTCATTTTCGCTTGGCTCCAAAAATAAGTTCCCTTCCCCATCTGTCATACACGATAAATATTCATTTTATCTTGTATCCAGAGGTTTTCTTCAGCAGCACCAGAGACTGGAACAACTTGAAATATTTTCCCATTTGAAGAAAAACATATACTTTACACCAAATATGGCCCTACTTATTTCAGAAAAAAAAAATTAATCTAGGTTTCATGAACGTTTTTACAGCTCTTTTTTATTCTACAGGGTTAGCAGTGTTCAGTTAAAGTACATTCTGCTTCCCTGGTTCATACAGTATATCTTAGTATCTACCAAAAAGACAGCTGGTACCCATCTGTCTGTGCACGCTGCCACTTACACTGCTAACTTAAATAGCTCTGTTTTCAGCCGGTTGTTCCCTCCTCTCCTTTCTCGTATCACACACTGTTCACTTCAAGGATGCCGTACTTTCTTTAAATATGTCTCAAGTATATCACTTCTTAAAAATAATGCCTAACATTTATCAAATAAATAAGTTTCAGTCCATCATTTTAATTAAGTCCCAACTCACCAGCACTGACTTGAAGGGAAGAATAAGTCCATTTATGTATCCACATACTCATACACCCTTGTGCAAAAAGGTTAAATAGAGACAACACAAATTGAGACATTTGGCCTAAGCAACCTCCAACCTGGGTACAGACAAAATCTGACCTTGTATCAGGACTGCCTCTCAGCACTGGCACCAGCCACAGGAGGAAACCTCGGTCAATCACAGCCAATTGGGTTTGCTCCTCAAGTCCAGTTCTTGTTGCGCAGCCTGAACAATTCATACCTATTCTCTCAATGAGGAAGAGTGTCTAGGTTTCTAGACAGGGTTTATTTAGGCAGCATTTTAATTTTCGTGCAGTGTCTTTTAAATATCATGAGAAAGCTTAATATCAATTTTCTTGCAATAAAAACGCAGTATGAAACTATAAAAAGTAAAGCAATATAAAAAGTACAATGTATCTATGTGAAAAGCTACTGACATTTACACTTGTGCTATTCTAAGATAAACATGTGAAATTATACATTTGCATTTTCACACTATTTGAGAAATAACAGACACGATGATAGTTAATTTACCTGGAGATCGGGGACTTAGCAGAGAACAAAATACAAGATCACTGTAGCTCAAGGGGACTCCTCTGGTAAATGATAGCAAAATGGACTACAAACCACCTGTTTCAAATCATGAAGAAATCCAACTACCAATGCATTCTGCCCAAAGCAGAAAGGCTTAGCGAGTGTTTGGGTGCCGTAGTACACAGTGAATGACACATCGAGTAAATGCGTCAAGAGCTCGCCTGCTCTCCTCGGCAAAATTTGACACCATGCCTTTCCAAACTGGATGGACCTGACACTCAATTTGTACTCAGCTAAAGTAGGCTGAAGCTTTTAAGTGTAGTGAAGTGAGAATTTTAATCTCTTAACAGATGAAGACACCAAAATGGGTTCCTAACACATTTAAATGATAGCACTTAGACAAAACCTTTGGGGTTTTGGCAGTTTTGTTTAGTTTTTTATGAAAGGACAGAAAGAAGAAGCTAAAGGAGAAGTTAAGAGGATGTGTCCAACCTTACTCAGTGTCTCTTTTCAAAGCTGTTCCCCACCAGTTTCTGCGGACAGCATTGTCCAACCAATCTCAGACAAGTATGAAAGGTAAAAATAACAAGGAGCCACAGGTGAGCTTGCATGGTTAACAGCTCTCTCTTGAGATTTTTCTGCCACAGTACGCCTTAAAAAAGTATAGTAAGGAGGTGACTACAGTCCATCTAGGGGACTAAGACTGTATATTTAAAATGTACCGTGTTTCTACTGGAAAAGGATTGCTTTCTGCTATCCGTTACTAAAAGTTTACCTGACCTAATTGTCAAAGCAGCAGTACAGCAGTGACCTCAAGGATCCTTCCAGGAAATGCCTCCCTACTTTAGGAAATATCACAACAGAAATCCCAAGTGCTAGAATTAATTTAACTGCTTATGTATGTTATGCTTATGTTTAACTGCTTACTGTGGGTAAATGAAATTTTGTTTTTCTTGGAGTCCGTCTTAGGGTAGGCTTAAATGTTAAAAACTTATGAGTCTGAGAATAAATACAGCCATCATTAAAACTTTCTAAGATGAGATTCACAGCCTCTTCATACCCGCATGCTACAAACAGCATACGCACTGACAACAAAAACCGCAGCCCCAAGCAGCTCTCAAGTCTCCATGGCCTGTGTGAAAACACTCGCTGTCAAATAGCAACAAAACCTTCTTTACCTGAGATGCGAACCCCTCTAGACTGTGGCTTGAAATTGGCTACCTTAATGTGCTCATAAGAAAAAAAAAAAGGTGAAAAACAGAACGTGAAATATTGGCAATGTGCAGAGTGGTCGAGATACTGCAAGGAGCAGAGTCTGTGCATTGTGATTAGAAGTATTTACATGTACAGCATCAATGCTATTCACCTGGACGAAGACACGCTTTAGTTTTTAATCTCTGACCCAATACAACCTCCAAAAAGTATTTGCTGTCACTGCCTCTGCAAACTTCAGATTTTTTTCAGCTTCTCCTAACCTATGGTCATTGCACAAAACTCCCACAAGTACCTATCCTGCATGCCAGCAAACAATCAGCATCTGTGCTGAGAGATACGAGCTCAGCCCAGGTCTTACTGGAAGGAAACTGGATGCACTTTTCTAATGGTCACCTCTTCACAAGCGTAGGGTTTCCTGGTGTGATATTAGAACTTGCAAAATGGGCTTGCTTAATAGCACTGTATTTCAAATCCAAAAGGAACTGCTGGGCCTCTGCAGTCGGTTTTTGAGAAATGTCGGCATGGACAGCACTTTCCAGAGCAAGTAGTGAAGACAGCTATTACAAAACTTCATTAGTCAAGCCTCAGAGTTACCACAGTCAACTTGAAACCAAGTCACGTACGTGAAATTATAGCATGTGCTGATATATATTTTGCAAACAGATGGCCAATTTAGAAGCAAGATTTGGATTTGGCCTGTTCAAAACCTCTTCTGCAGCTTCATCCCTTCATGCAAATCCTCTATTATTTGCACGTCTTTCCATTTTAGCCCAAAGCTGTTTGATTAAAAGCTAGAGTGTCTGCCCGTCTTGGGACAGTTTGCACTGGGATACGTGCGCAGTTACACACCACGGTGCAGAAACGCAGTCGCAGTGCCGCAGAGTCCAGTCTTTGCTAGAAGCAAAGCAGCAACAGCTGCATCCACTGAAAAAAATCTCCAGTGTGTTGCTTCAGTCCATCACATTGCACAGCAAACGTTGCTTTGAGCAGAAACAGAAGTAGGATAGCTGTTTAAGAAAGGAAGGAAGGGCAGACACAGCAGAAAAAAAGGAGGAGGGAATGGGACCAATAACACTTCTCCAAATAAGATTGAATTTACAGTTGCTGCAAAAATACCGGCATCTCAAGCTTCTGAGAAGTTAAGGAGCCCTACAGGCCCCTACAGGCATGGTTGCCAGAGGGAAGAAAGCTGCTGCTTCTGCAGCAGATGCAGCCAGGTGTGGGATGATCCTAAACAACAGGTCTCACCAAGCAGTGGGATCTGCTGCAGGGAGTTTCCCCTGGCTGGTGGCACCCAACTTGGCAAGCCCCGAGATGCAGCATGGGGTGCAAGCCTCACCAGTCTCACCAGACTCTGTGTCCTCCGGCGATGGGTCACAGCCATGGGCAGCATCCAACCCCAGCTCCACTGGCATGCAGTCCCTGGCATCTCTCCTCCCTCCCCTAGGGGTGTCGAAAGAAGAACTGGGGATCTTGTATGTTTGGCCTCACCGTGCAAACATCTCCCAGCCACTGGGAAATCGCGTCTTCCTCCACCCAGTGCTGTTATCACAAAAGAATGCGAGGAAGACCTAGGAGCCATTTTCAGGCATTTCAGCAACGGGAATGAGAACATGATGCTCTCCACGCGACTAAAAATAAAACTGAAACCAAAAGGGTTGGTTCTATTTATAGAAGGGGGGAAAAAGAGATCAACAACTTCACTTTGGACATTTTTTGTGACCTCTCACTCTTCTTCCTACTCTCCAGGGCAGAAGTGCCAGGGGAAGCAGCCACAGCCCAGCTCGCTACAGCCGTCCCTTGGGGTCCACGGGCACTGAGTGGCAAAAGCAGATCCCCCACCCCAACCTAGGTCACCCACTGTGGCAGTCCTGCCTAAGGAGACCACTGAAACACATGGATCTAAGGGCACTTTACCACCATCCACGAGGAGGGCCAGCAAAGGCCCAAGTGGGCTTGCCAGTGTCACTCTGTACCCGGGGGCTGGCCAGCCCCTCATCGGCTGCGGCTCCAAAGGGTCTGGTGAAGGAGGTTTGACTGTCCTGCAGGAGCAGAAGTCAGCAGATCCTGGGTGTGTACAGGAACTCACAGACCGGTTTGGAAGTAACTAACTGCAGTGTGAACCCAGGCCGCACTGTGGTCACGGTGTGCATAAAAATCAGAGAGCAGAAGATGGAGCTCATCACCTTCTACCAGTAGAAGGCAGCTCTCCATTGCCCATTTCCTCACAGTTCATCTGAATTAACTTTCATTGTCCTGAGGTACCTGGAGTGTAGTTGACTTTAGCAGAGATGTCCAGATTTCTTCTGGTTCGCATTCCATCTGAGTTCCTGCAGAATCCAGATTCACAGATTTCTCTTCCAGACACTATTTCTGAGTGGGAAAAACCCACAAGGGAACATTTTAACTGTTAGTCACTCTCTAGACGTTCTTTTCTGACTGGTCTTTTAGGAACAAATATTCTGCTGCAATGAACCTCAGCTGCAAACTGATCCCTGGGGATCAATATATTGGATCGATCTCAGTTAAGAAACACAATTGTGAGACACTCTCTGTGAAAGTGTGAACAACAGCGCTCTGCCTGATTTGTAGACACATGCACATGCGCAACAAGGAGGACAAAGGGATTTACTCCTTTTTCCCACATGCTGCGGCAGGAGGGGGGGTGCCTACCTCCCATGTCATCAGCGATGCAATGAATCACTCTTTAAAAGCCCCCAAGCAGAATTTGTGGAAAAATCTATTTTGCACTGTCTTCACAAAGAAAGACCAAGGTATGCACCTCACACTTTTAGGCAGAAGATGCATGTTTAAAGGCAGTGAATAAATCATCTTCCAAAGAGAAGCTTGAGAAACAGGCGCCAGAAATCAGGGTCCCATTGTAGACAAGTTTTTTTTATAGCATAGCGCAATCACCCTTATTCCTCTTTTTCAGCCTAAACCTCCCTTTGTTCTACTGGGCACATGTTTTTCCTTAGGAAACAACCAGCTTATCGCCACAAGCTCTCTTTTCCCAGCCGTTGGCGACACAGCTGGCTGAACTCAGAGGACCTGTTCTCCACTTGTGTTTAGTGCACCTAAGGAAGGGCTTGGGTACTTGGCAGAGCCTCTGGGTGGTTGTTGCTTCCACACTCTCCCCCGCAAATCTCAGTTGTTTTAACAAAAACCATCCCTCTGAGGCACCTACCCAAAATATGCGTGACTGGCACTTTTTTGTCCACAAGTCTGCAGCTGAGACCTGCGGGTGCCGTGGCCTGAAGGCAACGAGGGGTTTCTCACCTGGGGCAGATAGCAAGGCATGGGGCAGCTCCCAAATGAAAACTTTGGCCAACTGGACAAAACATTGTTTCAGTTCTTCGTATAAAAACATCACAGGGGGTTATGCATTTTCTATCTAAATCTTTGCCTCTTTAATCAGAAAATTAATTTGCCATTTAACTGATACTTCCCATGGGAAAAATGTTAGTCTTGTGAAATGCATGTACTCTGATCAAAGAAGGTGAGATGTAAACTTTGTCTGAGGTCAGTTTGACCAAGACAGAATATTTTGTTTAATCGATACACTCGGAAATATTAATCACTGCCATAAAATTTATAAAGCGCTTACCTATCAGCACCTTCCCTCACTCAGCACATGGTTTTTTAGAGGTATACCCAACCCCTCAAAAATGTAAAAGTAACCTGATGTAACACATGTGCTTCAGAGACAAACTTTATGAGCTGGAGAGAAGTTGTCCGTTCAAAAAGCCCCACATATAGGGATGATGGATGTAGGGAGAAACATGAAAATACCTTCAAAATTCAAATTACAGTTAACCTGATGACATGCAGGTGGTTATTACAGTAATCAAAATATTACAGTTACTAGAAGTTTAGAAATTAGTTTTGACCAAATAGTGCAATGTTTCACTTCGATTTTTCTGAAACAAAATGTTTTTTAAATTCTTTTCCATAAAAAATCCAATCTTTTGTTCCTTATTTCAAGTTAGGATAACAGAGAAAAAAATGCTTTTAATGATAACTCTCCCTCACTTTACAGGAATGTAGAGGAGTTCATTAGTATTTGTGAACCATACTAAGTTGATATAATTTATGAGAAAATGAGCACTTTGGATGACATCAAGTAAGATATGCATAAGGCTCCAAACTAATTAATGAGGATAAAGAGAGTTTTTGAACACTTATCCCTCCCATGAGGACCATCTGTTGTAGAGTGAGTACAGCACTTCAAGAAAAGTCTATAAATGTAATTAAATGCTGAGCGTAGTAAGAAGTGTCAGGTTAAGTTTAAGTTAGGAACATTAAACCCCGGTATTTCCCATTTTTTTTTAACATTTTTTTTAAAAATTCTTTACCTAAAGGTATGTATTGCAGTGTCAACTGGTTAAGTTACGGAAGGTGGGACACAAACACACGCAACGGATGACAAGCCCTGCACTGAGGAGTTCAGCGTCATGACAAACGTGTTAAAACCACTGATGAGATTAAGGTACCTACCTAAACCCAAGCATGCAGTTCCCTTCCAGATGTCGAAGGTGTCTGAGACGCCCCCATCGCCCTGGGAGCCCCTGCACTTCTTTAGCAGCATCCAGGCTTTAGGGACCCAGACTAATCCCGCTGCAAATATCCCTGACTACCTTGGGTCATGCATAAAGAGAAAGTGCTGGAGCAAACCTCGAATTCATTTCCTTGCTCCTTTGTGTGGGTTACCATGCAATATAGGCAAAGCCAACCTCTGTCTGAGTTTTGTGTTGCCACTTGTAACATTTGGTCACTTTGTACGTTGCTACCACTGAGGAGTTACTGTCCAGCTGCAAAGCCTTCAGTGCCTTGAGATGGAGAGAAGGTGGCCCGCTGCCTCTCTGGCTCATCGTTTGAAACACCACGGCCCTCTCAGGTCATTGATTTCACGAGCAGGACTACTAGTCCTTCACACACCACACGTGCTCACGGATCAGCTGCTCACCTGCCCCATTTTACAAGGGCCTGTTTAAGGCAAGGTGACATCAATGACTCTTCATCTCAATACTGTAAACTGAAGCCTTTCCACCACTGATTTCCAGGTTCAGCCACCTCAGGACTGTGGATTGAACCAAGAACACTGTTGGCTGCTCTAAACTGTGCCATTCTTGCTCTGAATTAGAGCCCTGGACTATCAATTTACCAAATCACTCTGTCTTAAGCACGTGAAGAACTCCATTGAACCTGACTGCTGGCTTCCATGATTGGCAGTAGGCATGGGTTTATGCACTTCACTGAGCCTGAGTTTAAATGATGCCACTGAACAGCTGTGTGATGTGGAATAAATCACTTCATAAAAATCCCCAATGTTTTCACTCCTGTAGAACCGAGATGTGTCCCACTGGCACATTTCGAAAAGCACTGGAAAAATGTTTTTATCTGAATGGCAGATAATAGATGAATTCATGCTTAACTTGCATTATTCCATTTTTGAAAAATTAGTTGAAAAAAAACCCTTTCGTAGCAGCACAGTAATGATAATTGCAGCTTAATTACCCATAACTGATTCTTTATGCCCTGAAATAATTTATTCTCCTTTTATACTTGTCTCTGATATCCATTAGAGTCATTACAACTGTGAGTCTATAATTACATTGCATTTTAACATTCTATGCCAGTTTGTGCTCTCTCCTTATCTTTCAGTTAATTATTTCATTACCGAAACATCGAGAAAATTTCCATATGAAATTTCCAGAACTTCTTGTGATTTGATTCAGGTAGGTTTGGGACCTAACGGAGCCCAGGGAGCCAGTTCTTAGGACAAAGCTTCTGTATGTGCACACAAGTCTGGCTCTGCCAGCTGCTCTGTGCAGTCTCTGCACCACGGTGGGATCCATTGCTAGGACGTCTGCCTTCAGGTTTGGGACTACATTTAAGTGTTAGCTGGAGGTTAGGACACAACTAAGTGCTTGGGAGAACAGAGGTCAGATTACGTATGTGCTATGCTTCAAGTTAATCAGATGCTTAAGCCTGCAGCGAGGCTGGTTGATACCTAAAGCTGGGTGATTGCTATAGACAAACCTAACCATTTTAAGCATTAAAATAGAGGAGCTATATGAAGTTTGAGTTTGGGTGTTGTGTTGGTTTTTTTTTTAAACGTAGACGGCATACTGCAAGCTACAGTAAAAGAAACACAAGTTAAACGATGCAGAATTCAAGGCAACTCTTCAATACTGGAAGATCACGGTCCTTTCTGGACCAGGGGCTGCAGGGGGACTGAAGGTGTGGGAAGTCAGCGCCCTGGCTTCTGCCAGCGTCCCCGTCAGCAGCTCAGCCTGTACTGCAAATTCTGATGCAGAGACTGTCCCGAGACCCTTCTCCTGCCCTCTCCTGACTTCTCCTGCCCTGCTTGCCCCAACCCCGCAGCAGACAGTGCTCAGCCCCATCCCCATCTCCTCACACCGGGTGTCCTTCTCTCCCTCTCCCAGGCTGCGCTTGCTCGCCTGCGCCCCAGTGCGCTCTGAACCCCAGCACAAAGCATTCGATTCCCTGTGACTTGCATCTTCAACCTCCCCTTGACAAGGCTCTTCTAGGAGGACCCAGGTTCACTTTCTGCCTCTTGGCACTGCCGGTAGGAGACACAGGGTTGCCAAAAGCCAGGACCCCTCCTTGTTGCAAATAAGCATGTTCTACCCCACATGTATGCTTAGCACTGGTGAAAATCTGGTAAAATCACTGCAGCAGAACAGAAAACGTCAATTCCCTCTCTGCTTTGCTTTCTCACAGGTCTCGCCTCGCTAACGGCTTTTCTCTGACGTGCCAAAGGTTAGTAAGTATGACCATCTGGCACAGGAAAGCGACCATGTGGGTTACACTCTGTCGCCTTGGTCAAACCTCCTCAAGGGAGACAGCCGTACCCCGAGGGGCTAAGACGGTTTAATGGCGGAGGTGAAAGATCTCAGACTAACACCTGATTTTTCTTACCATCTCTCTGACTCACTAAAAGCTCCCAAATGCATCATTTACTCTCTTCTGTCTTTCAGCTTCTCCTGTTTGTGAGACTGGAGTCTTGCTAACGACACCGACAGGGCTCTACTGAAAATTGTAATCTCCCTCTGACAAAAGCCAAGGCAAACAATGTTCTACAACCCCTTCACTCCAACAGTTGTTTCACAGCCACAAAAGCATTTTTTCCATGGCTAATGCGGTGTGGGCAAAATCGCTTAGAAGATGCAAATATTAAAATAAATTGGGAGTTTGGTAATGCCTTTTAATGGACAAATTACGCTGAATGACAAATACGAGGTTGTGCAATAAAAATTTTGCACAGAGGGCAAGTAAAATTTGAGCTGTGTACACCAGTTGGAACAAACTAATCTGACTTTCCCATGCCACATGTTTACCCCATAGAACCACAAGAGCCTGAGAAGGAGACGTTAAAATGGATTTCCTGTTATAATTTAACAAAGGAAAAAAAACCCTGTAATTTCCTCAGCTGGAATGGGGATACCTCTATTGAGCTGGGGATTTATTTTCTTAAACAACAAAACCACCTTCCTCCCTCCTCCTCTCCCTATTTTATTATTGTTTAGAACAAGAGTGGGGATAAACCAGAGAGATAAGGAGAAGTAAAATGGTTGGTATTTCCAGAGCAGAGTTTTTTTACCCTTTATCGGAGCATACGCTGTGTGGAGCCACACGATCACGGAGTGAAAATCAAGTGACTGCAATTACCTGATGTTCTTTTCTCCTTTCATTCCCCCAACCAGTACCCTCCACGGCAGAGTCCACGCGGCCATACTGGCAATGCCCGACCCTGCGTTTCCGCACCAACCCGGAGCAGCACCAACGCCGCAACGATGCTTTTTAAAAGAAGGTGAAGTCAAAAGACAACAGTTGTTACCAGCCTTCCCGGCGTTACTGGGCTGGAAACAGGCCAAGAGCCGGGGGCTGGAGCTCAGCGATGAATTCGCGTGTACTGGAAGCGAGCGGCGGCCAACATTGTTACAGCTGCCGGGCGCACACAGCTCTTTGAACTTGCGTCCCTCACATGCACCAAAATAGCCCGGCAGGCAAGGAACGCCCCTCACGTGCGGCCATAAAGCACGTTCCTCGTGCGGCAAAATGAGCCTTCTCACAGTCGAGTTCCCAGGACTGCCTTCCTGCTGGGACTGCTTGGGATTTTAAAGCGAAGTAAAAGCCAGAGGCAAATAAACCGGGCTGGCCGTGACAAGTCCTTATGGAATACTTGCACAAGCAACACGGCACAATTCTGTGCCGGTATTTCTTCAGTGATGTTAGAAGAAGAGAGAAATAGCTTTGGGCTGAGATCCTGCAGCTCACAGGTGGGTAACAGGGCACTGGGCACTACGATGGAAATTCATTCACAATACTTTTAGCGAATTTGTTGCCTTGGACCATTCTGCTACAGCAGAGTCCCATGCTGGATGCACAGCACCGAGTCCGCTCTCCACCGTCGGCTCTTCTCTTGCATCCAAAGTCATTTCTCCAACAACTTCTCTCTCTTTTTGGCAATATTACCCTCTTCATCCCCGAGAAGATGCAAGCCGAAGAACTAGCGAGCTGTCGGCACAAAAGGCGGCAGCCCACAAAACTACTTTCTCCCCCTTCATATGAGGTCCTGTACAACCCTAAGGCTCTAGCAAGTCTGCTTCAAGCAAAGCAGCCCCCTGAAACGGGCTGCCTCTTGTATCTTTTCTAATTTGCAAGTTAATTTTGATCTCATGGATAACCGTTCTGTACTTTTCATTACTAGTATTTAACTTGCATATTTAAAAGCGTTGTAAAAAATAATTTTAAATGCTCCTTTTGATGTTTGATGATTTCTTTCTTTGGTTTGACTACTGCAGTTGTTCATTTTGAAGACGCACATGTTCTTTTGCTGCACTATTTGTTCTCTTCTGTCCTGTGTACATCCCTCCTCCCCTCACAAGGTACAAATTTGGGCCTCTCTCACCCCTACACAAATCCTGTAGAGGAATGAGATCTGCTGCTCCATTTCCGATGCTATAACTATTTTGTTTCCTTCTTCCTCTAAATCACTGCAATTGTGTCTTTCTTCACAGAAGTGTGAAGGTTTTGGTGTTCTCCATTGCCTCTACCAGCGCCCACCGTGAAGGTCACGCCTGGGGTTGCTGTCTTCAGTTACTTACTGCGGACTGCAAGAAGCAACAGCTCGTATCCCTCTTCACAACTAGCTAAGGTGCTCGACTACGCTATGTACGTTGAACTTAGGGAAGTCTTCAACGGGTCAAGAGTGTCTGAAGAAAACCAGCAGCTCTGGAGCAGCAGCTGGAGTGGAGATGGCAGGAGCCTGACCAGCAGTTGGCTGGTCCTGCTGGTTTTGTAAGTTCAGTCAGTATCTACACTTGAGGTGGAAAAGCTGTGGGGCTCGAGGATTTCAGATACCTTTGTCCATAGGAAGCAAGTGAAACCCTGAAACATTTTTCAGCTTACACCACATCCCCTGCCTTCGGCAGACGAAAGTGGAAATTTTGGCATTACCCTCTTCATCCCCGAGAAGATACAAGCTGAAGAACTAGTGAGCTGTCAGCACAAAAGAAGGCAGCCCACAAAACCGCTTTCTCCCCCTTCGTATGGAAAGGCAGGAGCCCAGGAACACAGACTTCCTCCTCCTCTCACAGACACCAGCCCAGTCGGAAGGAAACGTCTACTGCTTATCTCCACTTCAGAACAGAGACGCAGCCCATGGTGGAAAAACACGGGCAAAAGCCAAGAAGAACCTTGGGGGCACAAACAGCGGCTTTGCATCAAACCTGCTCAGTAATCACAGCTCACGACTTAGAAAGCCGGGAGTTTTTTGGAGCCGTGCTAGAATCTGGCTCAGGATTCCCGTTCATCACACTCTCTCGACAATAGTCAATGCCAGCTTGCAAAAAATCACATGCCTGAAAGTGGCGTGGTGGGAGGGCACGTTCACAATGCACCCAGGCTCTCCTTCGTGCAACTTCTTCTTTCTGAACCACCGGGCACTCGCTAATGTTTCTAAGCTTCTCACTTTTTGTTTTCTAAAGGAAAATTGTAATTCTCCAAAGAGCAACTGCACTAAGAGATAGGGCTTTAAGGGGAAAAAAACAAACCAAACCAAACCAACAAAAAAGCCCTCCGAAGCCCACATTTATTGTCAAAGTCTCTAAAATTATGAGATTTGACAATAAGGTTTTTGTTCTTACGAACACATGCAACTAGGCAACATGCAGCTTGATTTCTGCAGCCAGTAGATATTCAAAATACTTTCCACATACCATAGGTGTCAATTTGACTTTATTTAAGGAAAAACGGGGAAAAAACAGTAATTTCCATAATACACAGAAGACAAGTTAGATAGCACTGCAAAAAAAAGGCTGAGTGTTTTACTTGTCACCAGTCTGCTTTGCAGCTCTATGATTAGTAATTTTAATGCAGTTTGTCATTTTGTATTATGTTTAGCATCTTTATAATCAGCAGAATTTGGGGTTATAAATCACAAAAAGTGTACTACTACTACTATGAAAAACTAAAAAACCCACAAAAATCACTTTCAAATAAACCATAAATATGTGATGCACATTAGTGTAACAAAACCATTTTTTGTAAACATTTTCTCCAACATAACATGTGCATAAGATAAAAAATAAAAACACTGCAGTCATACAAGTTAGGGTTACTTTGACTTAAAGATACAGAAAATTATTACTTATTAAAGCTTAAAACTAAACCTAGGAGCTTTTCGTTTCTTCTTTGCTTACAAAAGCACTGCTTGAAGAGTTCGATGTCGGTATACGTAGTGGTTTTGTAATACTGTTTTTACCTTGCCACGCTGGCACTTCTGTGGAGGCAGAAGCCGCCAGGCGGGCAGCCCCAGCGAAGGAAGGAGATGTCCCCCCGCCTCCCCTGGAGCCTCAAAACTTCAACAGCACGTATCTGTGACTTGGGCATCCCTACAGTACTGGAGCGTCTTCCTCTAGGTGAATAGCATCAGCTTTCAAGGACTAGATTAATTTTTGACCACATAGTGCTGGAAGATTTAAATCACGCAGACTGACATTCGATCGAATCAGCTTCGGCAAACTACACTACAGGGCAGCTGTGTGATTACACCCACATCTACCATCACGTTGCGGTTCCGAGTCCCCTTTAGTTCATTATAGTACAAAAAAAGGTTGATCGTTCTTCTGGCTGACCACACCGGGCCTGAAAAGAACACATCCTTCACCTTCAACGCTGTCCAAAAGTCATACAATTAAAAAAAAAAAAAAAAAAAAATAGTTCTAGGTATTCCTCCGCCAGCAAATGTAAGGCTTTCTTGAGTTTTGATTCTTTTGGGAGGGGGGGTGTGGGGTGTGTGTGCACGCGCGTGTGCTGGCGGCACGCATTTACCGCTCGGCTTTTCAACCGTCCGCGATGTTTGAAGGAGAGTCTTCAGCAGCAACGCTGCTTGGGGTTGAAGAATTTACAGCAGTCAGGTTTGACACCAGAAGAAGGGTCTGTCGAGTCTGAGCTTTGCACCCGGGGTGCTCTTGGCTCTTAGTTGATTGTGTGACCCGTCGCTCGAGCCATCGGCTTGACTGAACTGAAGAATACGTGTTTAAAAAGCCCTACCTGTCATGCCATGAAGGAAAGTTAACCGCAGCAGAAGACAAAGCCCATGAAACACTGAGAGCCTGTTCACTGAATGAACAGCTTAAGGCAGCTGTCAACAAAGTACCCCACCAAAGGAATTTAAAAAAAAAAAAAAAAAAAAAAAAGAAGAAAGAAGTGAAAACAAAAAGGAAAATGGCTGAATTGTGACACTGTGCATTATTACAACACCGACAGATTATTTTACACTCAAGGTTTCTCAAGTAATGAACATGTAGCCATTAAACAAATTATTACTCTCAAGACATTTATTACAAATGTCAGAACTTATTCATAAAATAAAACTGACTTAAAAAAAAAAAAAAGAAAGAAAAAAAGCCAGAGCTGGGATCTTACATCTAAACACAGGTGTACGCTGTTTTTATGAATAAGCAGTATTAACTACATTCTTAAAAGAGTTTTAGTGCATTGCATTCTTAAAAAAGAAAAACATCACCGCCCCAAAATGGTTCCTACAACATTTAACAGTTTATAGAACTAGACTAGTTATTTTTACCTGCCTGTTACTAAGCCCACGTTAGAAGAGTGAAACCTCTGGTTTTAGGCTGAATTCAGACTTCTATCAAGGATGAAACTGGTTTAAAAACAATGCTTGCTTCACCAAATTTTGTAAGCAAATTACATTAATCAGTGTCTCACTGCCATACCGCTACCACTATTGCCCCAACGGACCACTCTCTCCTCCTGCTGAAACTTGCTACGCAATAACAGTCAGAAACCTTTCAATCTGGTAGTTTTGGTATTAAGATTAAATTAGACATTAATGGTTTTCATCTAAAAACGTATAAACTAAACCACCTCTTTTATTTTATGCATTAAAAACAATGAGGTAGGCACAAAAAATAAACATATGTAGTTTGGATTTTATTTCTGCTTTTTTTTTTTTCTTTTTTTTTCTTTTAGTTCTGCGAGTGCAGACTGTGGTAAAACTGTTGTTGCACTTCTAGGTTTAAACAAAAATTAAACCTTTAACTGAGGCAGTGCTAATACTGTGACATAACCAAGTTCTGGCCTAACACAGAATCATTATAGAAAATGAATTTTTTTTTTCCTTGTTTTCTTTTTTTTTTTTCTTAAATCATCTGCACATGTTTCAGGCAATACCTGGTACACAGAAAAATGACTAACGTTATTGGCCAGGCCAAAATAAAACTGCAGAAACAAAAAAACCCAAGAATTCCACCCCGAGCCCCTTCCCACCCTCCCTGCCCCCAAGAAGAAGTTATCCTAGTCACTGTGTCTTTCACATTTTATAAATATTAACTTCTTAAAACCTGCACCTTCCTCTTTGTCCACATATTGTCACATTACAAAAAAGAAATGTCAATTAAATACATTGTTAACATTACTAGACTAGATCTGCCCTCTGTTTCAGCCAGTCTGACTCTCTACACCACTTCTCACCTTCTCTTGCCTGCCTCCTGCCCACTCAACAGCATGTTCATGGTACGCCTGGGGTTTGTTTTTTTTTTTTCCTTTCTTCCCCCCTTCTCTGTTTTAACACTAACAAACAGAGTCCTTCAAAGCCTAGGAATCCTGGAGCTGAAGGGAAAAGAAGACCTGTAGCTTTCTAGCGTGATCCCAAATCTCAAAGACATTGTAGCACCTGATGGCAATATCTTTACAGCACCAGCTGCGTCGCAGCCTCAGTTGAAAAACAAAAAGAAACCTAACACCAGTGATGCCTGCACACACATTTACACAGAGTGCTGCATTAGTGCAGGTCTGTACTCCAGTTGAAAATAATTCCGAGTTATGAAGATCTCAGACTCTGGATGTCAGCAATTCCTCGCCAAATCCCACCGCTTCTACCAGCTCAGAAGAGAAGTCCTGCCAAGGGTCATGAAATAGACTTGACTGCTTCCACCTGACCGTACGGAGGCAAAGAAAACCTGTGAAGAAAAGAGGGTGGTAAATTCAACAGGTAGGACAGCAGTGGCTCTAACTTGCCTTCACTGTCCCTGATATTTACGGTGCAATTGCAGTGTTGTGTTGGGTCCGACGGGGATGGAGTTGACATTCTTCATAGCAGCCCGCGTGGTGCTGGGCTTTGCATTTGAGGCTAAAACAGTGTTGTTAACACACCACTGTTTTGGCTACTGCTGAACAACGCTTGCACAGCATCAGGGCTTTCTCTTCCCAAAGGCCAGTGGGCTGGGGACGGGCAAGAGGCTGAGAGGGGACAATGTCGGCACAGTGGACCCAAACTGACCAGAGGGATATCCCATAACATATAACATCATGCTCAGGGAAAGGGAGGGCATGGGGGCACATCACGGTGACAACATTTGTCTTTCCAAGCAAGCCCTGTGCGTACTGAAGCCCTGCTTTCCGGGCAGTGACTGACCACCTGCCTGCCAGAGGGAGGTTGTGAATTAATCCCTTATTTTGCCTGGCTTGCATGCACAGCTTTTGCGGTCCTCAGTGCACTGGCTTTATCTTGACCCACGAGTCTTTTCGTCTTCCTTCCGTTTTATCCCTATCCCACAGGAGATGGGAGCGAGTGAGAGGTTGGGGGTGTGTGTGGCTGCTGGTCGGGGTAAACCCACCGCAAGTACCCAGTTAAAGCACATGTTTACCATCTCGGCAAGAAACCACGGGGGGAGGAATTATACCTTGTCGTTGCGTTCGCATAAGAACTTGAGTCTTTGTGCCCTTTTGTGCATGAACACACCATCCAAGTGTCCAGTTTCCACCGATCGTATTTCAATAGCTTTTTCTCCCCAGCCCATAATCTGGTTGGATCGGATGTACGCTGTGGGAAGAAAACACAGCACACAGCCCATTAGGACAGGTAGAGGGCACCATGGAGGAACTGAAAAAGCAGAGGAATATACTGACGCGCTCTACTTGAAAATTACCTGCGTGTGCTTATAACTACACATATGTTCAGAGTGCTATTTCTGTCTTCAGCATTTTCATGATGCCTAAAAATACCTTTCTTTTTTTTTTTTTAAATTTCCCCGTGCGTTTGCCACGTTAGTAATATATGTCTTGCCTGAGTATTCATGACACAATGAGAACCTTCCAACCTTCAACTGAATGGAAGGAACATGGAGTTTTTACACAGGCTTTTTCTCCCAAGTGCGGCAAAGAGACAGGCTAATTAGGTGTTGACAAGGAGAAAGCAGAACTCAACGTTTAAATGACTAAATCCATCCACTCCAGTATGTCCCCAGCACCAGCTCCGTGTCCCACGGTGTTATTTCCCCTCCTTGAAGGAGTTTGTCAGCAAAAACAGAGAAAGAGGAGAAGAAGAGGGAAAACTAGAAAAAAAATGAGCTAACCTCTTTTAGTAGGAATAATACTTCAAAAAACTGATCTCCTTGAGAAAGCCAATCGGTCTGAAAAGCATTCTGTGTATCTCAAAAGAGGTTCATATTAAGCTCTTCAAGTGGAAATACTATTATTTGTCATACCACTTTTCTTTGTGCACAAAGAAAGCAAAAAATCATGCATTTTTCCTTAAGAGTGTCACTGGGGGAAACAGATTAGTTTGTAGCATGAGGAAGAAAAATCTGTTCTTGATAGCAGTAAAAAACCAAATAAAGGAGAGAGTCACCAGCATTATGAAAAGGTATATTCAAAAAGCAACTTGATGGATAGTCTTAGGAACGCTGCCAAAAATAACATATGGGAACTTAATGAAGAATAAGCTGTTGCCTATGATTTGCATGCACACTTAACAGAAGAATAAAAAGAACAACAATAGCTTTTAGCAAGTAAAATTAAAAAATATTTAATTTTGCAGTACTCCCCTTTTATAGAATTCTTATTAATTTTCAATGACATTAAATCAAATTATCTACTACAGTATAATGTATACCTATAACATTGCATATACCACCATGCTGGAAATGTATTTATTTTGAAATATGTCACTAGTGGTAACTGGGCCAAATAGCTTCTAAAAATTGTCAGATGAGATGTTCAGATGGTGTCGGCTGCCTCAGTGCCATTTACTTCACAGGCACTCCAGTCCCCAAAGGCTCTGCAATTTGCCAGCTGATAAATTCTGCTTGCTTTTAGATCTAGTCAAGAGTTAATCACCACAGGAGTGAACACGCTGTGCATGAAACTTCTTTAAATTTCCTCCTCCCTTATTGTTCATGTTGCTTGAACAGCTATCAGGGGTAATCTCCTAAGACACACATCCATTCCAAAGCATGCAAACCCAACACGTTTGCCCAAAAAGAAGGTGTGACCACAGCCCATGCTATGCTCGGCACTGAAATACGGCAGCACAGGCAGTTAAGAGGGATGCCCTGGTGTGTACTTGCATCTGTAACAAATCGGCACCCATTTTACTACACTCATTGCTCCCACTCTCAAAACTACCTTATTTTGAACTGAAGAGATGCGGGAGAACTATCATGCTAGGACAGATGAGCAATCTGCAGGTGGATTAAAGTAAATACAGATATACAGACTGTTTTCTCTATAGAATTACCCATAATAACATCTTACCCATCTGCCACCTTACAGGTCTTTATACCAAAAGGTTTCCACTACTTTGTGGACGTCTAGCAAAAATTCTGCAGCAGCCTACAGAGGCCCTGGTGAGTTTTTCATTCCTGAACTCCACAACTTGTTTGGATTTTGTTCTTAAAAACATAGCACGAAACAGACTCATCCGATTACTCTCCACTTCGCGCAGCTGTCTTCCAGGAATATTACAGCATTGCTGCTTCTCAATCTGATGTCAAACCTGATGCACGTTCCTTCTGCCCGCGTGCACACGCTCGCGCTCCCTAACGGCGTGCTGTATTTGACTCTGCCGAGGCACTTACCAACTGAAGTTGGCATTTCTCCCCACTGCAGAACCACATCCTTGGTGATCCTTCCGTATGTGTTGACGTAAACTCCTTCATCCTCGTAGCAGACCAGTAGCTCCATCCCATCCGTGTTTGGGAGAATGATGATTGCGTGAGGTTGGATACTGCTCTGGATCTAGAGAGAGAGGAGAGAAGAGGAAGCCTTTTGTTTTAATGCCACAGAGCCTGCACTGGGAGAAAGGGCTGGGTGATTTTTGATTTTGGCTGCCAGCACGTCAGGGATTCACTCACTTTGGAACGGCTAGCTCTGCTCTCCCCAAACTAGGCACCCTTACACGGTGACAACAAAGACCTGGAAACCTTTGCGGCACAAATGCTCCCATGTTAAGGCAGACAACTAAAACCAAGAAAGATTAACTTGTCTGTAGGAGCGCCCATTTCTTTCCAAGGGCAGAAAGGGAGCCTGGGGCAAGCAGCCCACATGCAGACCTCAGACCTCTGCACTGTAGTGAATAGCGCTTGGTGAGGCCCACCACACACTGCAGGCCCATCTGACACCTCTGTATACAATGAATAACAGGAAACCTTTGGCGCTAAGGCCACCTGGCCTTTGCCAACCCTGTTGAATCTCATCAGTGGGCTGTCATGTCATTTGTACCGCCACCTCCCCTGCAGCCTCTGCAATGCACTTGGCGATTTAGCTGCTACCCCTGAAACACTCACGTTGGCCCACATCAGACTTGAGTGGGCAGCTCCCAACCACAGAGACATCCTGACCATGAGGAGAGGACAGAATGAGGCACAAGCTCCTAAGCACAGATGGCCACATCTGCTCGGACCCGTTCACCCAATTTACCATGCCAGCAGTGGGGGCAGCCTGATGTGTCGGTCATCTGAAGAAAGGGGCGCAGGGGCAAGGGGGACAGGACAGGACCAGAAAAGAAAGCAAAAAACAGCAGCAGCTCTTACATGTGTTGGTAAATAAATATCATAGACAGATCCTGAATCCACATCAACAGCATGGAAGCCAGCGCAGGAGCCATAGATCACTTTTAGCCTCTGACCCTCTTCTACGGTTAGATCCACCAGCAATGGCTTATGTACCAGTTCTCCAAATGACTGTAAGACAACCATCAGAGAGATTCACTTTACCGCTTAGAACCACAGTGGGTTTTATAAAAATATGTTCTAAGGCACCTATTATGGGTTTATTCCTCCTGCACGCCTCTGGCCTTCATCCACCAGACCAGTTAGGCTAACATGTCTCTCATGGACAAGAACAGATTACTCTGCACCCTGTTGCATGTCAATCCATAATACTGTAAGCTATTTTCCACGGGGGTTTACTTTAGTTGGTCTGTTTGTTTTTTAGTATGAATTGTTCTCTCCAAAGTTCAGGGCAATTCAACACTCCTGTAGTGTTTACTTCAATTTGCACAATGAGCAGTAACTGATCGTCTGCAAATCAGTTTGGTAATTATAGCAAGCCAGCTAACTTCATTCTTGCTGCATTCAAAAGCATAACAATGCTGAGTCTCACTTAATGACTTGTTCTGCTCAGATGATGTTTAGATTTGGTTCACTTCTCTCTGCCTCATGTTTTATTTATAGAGAGGCAAAACAAACAGTTGTGATATTTGTGTCATTTTGATTATTAGTTTATGCTCAGTTACAATTTAGAGCTTTAAACATACTGCATCTTTGAGCTAAAGAAGCTCCTAAATTAAAACATAATACAAAGTTCATGGCAGATTTACCAAAGAATTTGTAATACGGCCATGATAAAACATTGGAATGTTCTTGTAAAAGGGGTAACTGCAAGTGGCTATGAGAAAATCCTACGTATGGCTGAAATATACTGTTACCTTAAAGGCCATAAATTTATGGTATGGCTTTGGTGCCCATGCATAGACTTCCACAGAACTCTTCAATGCAATTACCAAGAACTTGATTCTTTCATATTTTACTGAAATTAAAACAAAACAAAAAATAATTCAGCAGCAATTCCAAAGTCATTCCACTTTCTTCAGAAAAGCAGAAAATGACAGTATTTCTCCATACTTACATACATTTGGAGGTTTTTAGTAACACTGCATTTTAGGATTGCTAATTCTATGTAGTTAAGTATTTCGACACATTTATGCCACAAAAAATCATTACTCTTATCAGTAACTGAACCCATCACCATATTTTGAATTACCCAGTCAGTACACACTTATTTACACTTTTTTTTCCCCACATTAGACATTGCTTACTCATTAAGGCAAGAAAATTGGTTTTCAGACAGGGGCATTTCCAATAAAAGATGCCTATGACTGCAGCAGAGTGTTTTGGCAGTTCCAGTCACAGCACTGGCAGTGGTATTTTGAGTTGATGGCAAAATTCCCCAGGGGAAAGGAGAGGAAAAAAAGGAACTTAAATGAAAAGTTAAGAAACAAGTCTATTTCAAAAGCAAAAGGCAAGTTTGATAGCGGAGCATTTTCCTTTGTCCCTAAAGCCTGAGGTAACTCATTTGGAAAAAAAAAATCCACAGGATTTATCAGAAATAAAGTGTCACGACATAGGTGATCCACAAATTTTTGAATACCTCTCTGTTACCACATTCAAACAGCTGGCTAAATTAACCATCAAAAAAAGCTCTGCTAACTACTTCTGTTTTCAGGAGGGGAGTGATAAAGTCTAGAAATGGCTATTCAGGAAGTGTTGCTGGATCTGCATTTCCAGCTGCCAACTGGATTTGGGAAGGAACAGATCATAGGGACTTGAGGTTTGTTAACCCCTTTCCAGCACTCTTTTTGGTGGAGAAAAAAAAAAGAAAGCATTACTTGGATGACATTGAGAAACCTCAGGTAGTTTCTGCTACCTCTTTACCCCAAGTTTTAGGGGAATATGACACATTTCCAAAACAATGAGTAATTCTGTGCGCCTTCACCTTCTGCCATATCTCCCAACCAAAACTGATTTTGAAGCATAGCAGGAGAGAAATATCTCAGATTTGTAAGAACACTTCTTGAACACATACTATTTTAATGCTTTTTAGATATCTTACTACTGGTACAAGCCTGCAGTTGTTGTCTCTAGGTAGGTTAACAGGGAGACAAAGCTACTACTTGCTCCCTTTTTAGTCTGCAGGGAAGCAAGACCACTGAACTGTAAGTGTTAAAGGACTTGACACTTTTTCAACGGACAAAAAAAAGTCTCTCAACCTCCACAGCTGTACCGACTGAAAAACAGAGCTTTTGTTCAGTCTTGTCTAGTTTACAAGACTTCTTGGAATTTTTTCTCGGGGAAGAGGGGGGCTGTCGAACAAAACCACCTTATCTGTGAAAGGGGACCTTTGATAATTCTCATTCTTTGCTCTGGGTGCTATCTGGGAATTCACCCAAATCTTACGCTTCAAAAGAGCAATTTATCATTTAGAGGAGCCAAAAATTGCCTGAAGCAACCAAGATCCATAAATACCACTTCACCCTGACGTCCGAGACCCCCGTTGCATCAAAGAGACAAGGAAGCAATCAGTGCCAGCTGCCTCGGTGGCAGCCTCCAGACCGCGAGCCCAATATTAGCAGAGCTCATCCTTCTTGGTAACTGAAGCGCAGCTGTCAAAGAGGCCTCTCACTACCTGAAGAAGTCATCTATGGTTCAGAGGGAAGTTCAGTGCCAGGCTGCAGCCCAGGGTAACAAACCCCTCTTCATCTGGAAGAGAATGCTCTTTGTTTCACACGCTTCCCTGCTGGAAAGCCTCCTTTCAATAGCTATTAATGTATTGTTAACAGGCCACTTCATTATGCTGCTGACACCCTGGGGTATGATACTAGTTATTAATTGGTTTCGGGGTCAGACTCCTGGTCCAGCAGTTACTTACTGCTATTGTTATTGATTACGCCCCACTAGCATGTTTTCCAAGAGCACATGCACGACAGGAGGAGACCGAGCTCAGTCCGACTGCTGCTGCTGCTGCACATTGACTGACACAGCTGGAAAGGACCTGAGCTGGCTCTTAGGAGAAAACCAAATCAAAGGCAACATCCAGGGCCCGTTAAGATGCATCATGAGACTGAAGGAGAAGAAAGAGCTCTTGGTTCATATCCCCACCTGCAGGGCAGCAGGCTCACTGCATATTCTGCTGACAGTGAATGCTACATGTCTTTCACTAGCTTTGGTGGAAGTTTCTACAGCCAAATCCACTCAAAAGGCACCTGCCTGGTGAAAACACACTTCATCCCATAACTGTACTGCAGTGGATGTGAGGTGGCATTAGGAAATTTCATGAGCTAAAGGGAATCAATGAATCATCTTGAAGTTAAACATATGCTTCTGTTCTCAGATGCCTCCCCCAAAGCTCGTGCACTAGCTGGGTATGCTTTCTCCTCCCACTCTCTTTCTTTTTTTTTTCCCCTTTTCTTTTTTTCCCCTTTTCTTTTTTCCCCCAGTCTTGAAAATGTACATTGAAGAGGAGATTTTTTTCACTCCACTCCAACATGTGACTTCATCACGGCAAAAGATCAGGGAGACCTCTTGGTGAAGAGAATAGCTGCTGGTTGACAAGAGTCCCTCTGTTACCTAAAAGGTCTAACAGAAGCGGCAAAATGTTACCAGCCCTCACTGTCCATACTAGCACTCTTCTGGAAGTTGCATCCGCTATGGGAAGGGGACAGATGTGGATTTGTGCCTGCTTCAGTTCATAGCTCAGCATCCCACCGCAAAACCTCTCCCATATTCAGTTTAACCCAGTAACTTGCCATCTATCCTGGTGCTTTGCCAGAAAAGTTCACCCTGAGGGACAGAAAAGACAGCTAGAAATAAAACCAGTCCTTAAATCCAGTAGCTACATGCACTTCAGTTCCCTTTCTCAGCCAGCTTTTATCCCGACAATTTCGTTACTGCATTTGCTACTCACCAACTTTATAGTGCACACAGCCTTCCAGGTCGCCCACCGTTGTCCAGCCCTGTTTCTTTTCTACTTCAGGGTCGTTGTGAAGGATTTTATTTCTTAACCAGGACAAGTAGTAAACTCGCAACTTGTTCTTCTTACCTAGCCACAAAACGAAAACGATTGGTTTATCTCCATAGGAAGATATCTGCAAAAAAAGCCCTGCCCAAGCAAACAGAAAGCCCCGCAGAGCAAACTAAAATGACAATGAAGAAGAAACTGCTGCAACCACAGAGATCTCCCTCAGTTTTTACGTCCACAACAGCTTTACTCCAGATTCCACCCAAACACACACTTTCCCAATAATCAATGACAGAGACACATGGTAACACCACATGAACATAAAACGACAAACTCAAGGGAACAGCTCTTCACTTGACTGGTTCCCGGGATGCAAACAACTTTTATTAGAAAAGGGTTATACTCCCATAACAAAAACACCAGAGAGTCATGCACTGAGCTTAAAAATATATATATATACAGCTGAGTCAGAATGGCTTTTTTTTTTTTTTTCCCCACAAAGCTGTAGGAGAGCAGCAGGATGGAATCTGAGCCCCAAAATTATACAGCAATCAGAAGAGAGTAGGACTGATTTGAAAGGAGGAAACAAAAGTGAAGAAGAATATGGTGATGGAATGTATTTTAAAAATTCTTCTCAGTTAGAGACCAGGACATTTCCATCCCTTATATCATCCTTGGAGACACAAACTGGTCAAGTTTTATTAAGATTCTTCATTATTCCCCTGAGTGAAAGCACACCAAACAGCAGCACTAAACAATTTCACTACTGAACCACTTTACACCAGTTCTTTTGTAAGGCAAAATGTACAGTATCTGAAATTGCAGGGAGAGAATTTCACACAGCCCATGCAAACTTCATCCGCTTGCTAAAAGCTGACGACTGCTTTGTCAGCAGCCCTTCCCTTGCGCTGCAAGGGGTGTTAATACTTATCAGGTTGCACACAGAAACTGCAAGAGGTGCTGCTTCTCCACAGGTGAGAGAATCTACTTGCCCAGGCTGCCCTATCTTCAACTGACAATGCATCTGCCACAGTCATCAAAATGCAGCTCAGACTCTTAACTCTCAATGCGAGAAGGCCTCTTTGAACGCAGAGCAAGGTTTGTGATAAACTTTATCAGTGACTATTTAACAACTAATGGCCTACAAAGCGTTTGCTGAACTAGCGAGAAGGTGGCCCTAAATGCACATACTCAAAGCTTGCATCCTCCTTCCTCCAGCTGCTTTCCTGCCCAAAGCTATTACAGTCCCACAGATGAAGCTGGAGACCAGGAAGAGAGACCATCCCTGCTTTGACTAGGAGCCATTTAATAAGGCTCCATGAGGTCTCTGTGCAAGGAAAGGAAATAGGAGATGCTTTCAGGGACCTAACTTGTCAGTGGAGTAGCTCCATGCTTGTGCTTCACCAGCCACGGCGAGGCAGCCGAGTGACTGTGGACGGTGTTTCACGGCCCTTGGAGCCGAGAGGAAGACAGCTGACCTGTACTGCAGTCAGTGCTGGGCTGGCCAAGTGACACAGTACTGGTCTACGCTGCAGAAAGCCATGACCTGTCAGGATGGTCCACCTGGAAGCCCGCCAGCCAGATCTAGCTATAGAGTTTAGCTAACATCTTTAATTTCTCTTTTATGTTTTCACATGATGCCTACTGATGGACCAGTTCACAGCTGGCTCTTCATTTTGGAGACAGGGATGGGTGTAGGGCATCAGGGGATACCAGCTGCAGCAGCACATGAAGCCTGAGCACTGAGACCACCCTGCTGTGCCCGGCCAGTTCCACACTGGGGTCCTGGCGCAGGGGATCCCTTAACAGAGGGGAAAGCAGCTGCAGGGGCTGGGGCAGCACATGGGGAAGCACAGCTTGCAAACAGGCTGCTCCATGGACTCCAGCGCCACAAGCCGTTCTGTTACAAAGACACACAGTCTAAAAGATGTTCTTGTGATTACTCGGATGGGGAAGGGCAGGAGGAAAAGAGGAGGCAGTTTCAAAGTTAAAAAAAAACCCCTGTTCACTGGGCTTAAATTGAAAGCAAAATTGGAGACCCATTTTCAAATACTGGACCTGCTATTTAGTTTTAAAAGCCCCTCTGCTCTGATGGCATGAAATGAAACGTGAAGTAACATTGCACTCTCCTTTGTTTATCCCCACTACAAATGTGACAGCACATTTGGCAGTAAATGAGCACCCTGATTTACTGCCTGACTTCATGTTTACTAAGCCATGTTTCATAAAGGGATAAAAGCCCCACCACTCCTGTAGCTTTCGAAAGATTTGGAAAAGGGACTAGAGCAGGAAACAATATTCCCAGAAGTCCCACATCTGACCAAGGGAAGGTCCTCCCATGAAAATACTGCAAACTATATCCACAAGGGCTTTTTTAGAAACACTGAAAAATAGGGAACATAGTCCAGACCAGAAGGCACTGAAGTTCTGGGCGAGGAAGAGCTTGGAGGGCTAAACATCAGTACAATGCACCGAATGTTTTTAAAACCATCACAAGTCCCTATCCACTGGGAGACAAATTCTCACTCAAATTATTTCCACAGCTTTAGGTTCCCCAGTAGCTTAGTCAAACTTGAAGACTCAGAACAAACAGTACACATGGGAATTTCCCAGCACGTGGTTAATTTTTTTTTTTTTTTTTTTTGTTCACATGATGTGCACCAGGGTATTTCTCTCCAACCAGAAACATTTTTCAAAACAACAACAGAGAAATATCTCCAGTGTGTTCCCATTGTGTTTTAGTGTCTAGACCACAAGGAAAGTCACAAGACAGGAAATTCCTCTGCCTTTCAGCAGCCTGACATTAAAAGAGCAGGACTGGTTCATTATATAAACATGGCTATGCGTGTACTTCAACAACTTATGCTGCTCTTAATGTTCATATTGGGAGTGGGGGGATTAGATCCTTCTGCTTTTAAATCTCTACCAGTCAGTTTAAACAGCTGTCAAAAATCTGGTCTTTTTTTTTTTGTGTGTGTGTCTAATAAATAAGAAAGAAAACTCCACTCCAGCCCTCACATGAACTGATCAGCCAGTGACTTATATGAGAACTCCCAGCTCTGATTCTCCCACAGACATAGTTTCAAATGCAAAGTCCCTTTTCCTGTATTTAGTTTTTGTTTTTATTGTCGCTGTGGTTTTTAATTATTAAGCAGGCAGTTTCCAACCGGTTCTTCTACTCTGTCATCCCTTCCTACCTTCCTGAGTGTCACCATCAGCCAGCTGGGCTGGCAAAACCCTCAGGGAGCCACAAGTGGAGCGTGTTCTGTATGCACGTCGCTGCTCCCTCCTCCAGCATTTTTATGACTCTCAGCACTGTATTATCTGAGCAGCCAAAACTATGTTTTTGCCTCCCAAAAAAAGTTGAGGGAACATATGGCTGAGAGTGCTGTAGGGAGCTGAACAATGCTCCCAGCAGAGCAGTAGCAGTCCTGGGACAAAGCTCGGGGGCAGCTCCGTAACCAAGCTGCCAAAACACACCATTTGCAGAAACACACCCCCGTGTCAGTGTTCCCAGTTTGCCTGGAGAGGTGGAGCAACTCACTATAAACAGTGAGCATGAGGGTAGCTTAAATTGAGCGCTGCAGCGCAAAAGCTGGGACAGGAAGGTACGGGGGCCTGAGCATAAAAGCACCATGATATCACCAAGTCTGCTCCCCCTGCCCTGCCTCTCCGTAGGCAGCGATGCCTCTTTCCTGACTCGTACTCCGGTAACCTCCCATAAAATGCAGCAATTGAGACAGAGACGAAGGTATAAACCAGTCAAAGATCAGCCAATTTCTTAAGGGTTAATGTAGCGTGTCTCCACAGAGGAAGCAATAGTTTTGAAGGAAACAAAGAAAACGGATGTGTCAGGGTACTCTGGATGGTGACTGATGTAAACGTAAATAAACCTAAAACAATTACACACAAAACTGAATCACAGACACTTGTTGTCTGTGTAGGGCATGCTTCGAACCAACAGATTTTACACAAGTTGGATTACACAGTATTTTTGTTTATAAGGTCTACTATAGAATAAACTCTATCAAATGGTGCCTTCCAATAAGCTTACATTTTAATGTACAGCATTAGACATCAAAAGGACACGTAGCAGGTTGTGTTTTTTTAAACCCTCCTTGACTCATCTTTTCTTTTTAAAGTTTTCACAGCCTAGCTGTAGCTGAGAATGCAGCAAGCAACACGCCAATAAAATACGGTTGTTCTAGACAGAAATGAAGTTCCATGTTGACGGCATCAGCATGGGCACGGTTCTTTGGACCTATAGTAGCATAACACCGCTGACGCATTAAATTGCATTAAATTGTCTGGGTCCTTTTGCACAAGTGTTTGGAGAGCCAGAGAGCTCCTCCAGTGGAGTCAGAGGGGCTGTGGAGCCTCAACAGAATTTTGGGTGGCTCTGAACAATGACACAGGGACCACTGTGAAAAGCCTTATTTAACATCCTTTCCCTGTCACATACGTGCAGCATAGCAAAGGCTGATTTCCCAAACAAACTAAAACAAAAGGAAAGGTGAATGGCTGAACAACACCTGTGAAGAAAGATTAACAGTGCACCACATCAAGTTGCTTAACAGCAGGATAACTTTATGCAATAATTCTCTGGAGCCAAAGAGTCTGGAACCTCAAGCTTCACAAAACACATTTTTCATCGGCGCACACAAAACAAACACAACAATCACCACCACCCTTCACCTCCCGTTGCTTTGCTGTCTGCAGTTGCACTCGGTGAGAGACAAGGCCAAAAGCTGCACCGATCTGCCTTCTCACGCTGGTAACTTCCAACATCACGTACACGGTGTACTCCCCCCTCTCTCAAACACACACAGTCACTCCACATCACTCTTCTTTCCCTACTGTGCAAGAACGTTTCCCACTCTATAGATTTTAACATACAAGCTGTCTTTAAAACCAAGTAGCAAATCCACGTTTTGGTTAGAAAGAGGCCAGGTTGAAAGTAATCATGACAGAGGGAAAAGGTGGCATTTTTACAAATTTCGCAAAACATTAACTTCTAGCTCCCAAACACCAAACAACCAACCAAAGCTGGACGTTCCCCCCAAACCCATGCATCGCTTTTAAAGTTCACCCCACAGTTGGAAGGACAGGGGGCAAGCAGGCACAGGGTGTTGTGTGGAAAATGATTCACTTGCAGAAACAAACTGTAGACTCAGAGAGGTGAAATGATGGAAAACCCACTGACTTCAGTCAAGTCAGGACTTCCCCCTCAACACACAGGCTGCCAAGAAAAGCGTTCTGCCAGGCTATGCCAAAAGGGGGAAAATAGCGTGTTGAAAAGTTAAATTTACCAGAAATTGTCACCAAGACATTCAGCCCTTCAAGTACATCCATTTGCTGGAATCGTCTTCGATTGATGAGTGGATAAACCTTCCCCTGACCACTTCTGTCTAGCAGCATCAGACCACTTTCAGTGCCCACTAACAAGTTCACTCCTAGAAGAAACAAAAACAGAGATCCAAGTTAGTAGGCAGATTTTCCACGTATTTTGATGAACTGATGCTTGATATAGCAACGGCCTTGTTTCAAGCAGGTCTAACCGCTGCTGGTTGGGTCTCAGCTGCCTGCAATCTAAAAGATCTCGTGATGTAGAGGCTGTCTACATTACCTGCCTGCAGCAACTGGTGACACGAAATTGCAGTGTTCAAGTGAGAGACTGGTAGACCACAGAGAACTTTTTAGAGCACCAGTTCCCAAACAAAAAGTGATGCTAATGTTGGAGGAGGGGTGAAGCACAAAGTGGTACCCAAGCTTATGCATTCTGAAGATGTATTAGCTGTTGGCACAGGGGCTGGTAACAGGACATGCTCTTGACAAGGACATTGCAAAAAAGCAGTGGTAGGGGCTTGGTCTCCACTGGGAGAAACAGACTCTGGCGCAGCCCTCCTGAAAAAGGATAGGCACATGGTTGGTCCTCAGCTTCCCAACAATCTTTCCCATCTGAATGTTAAAAATAGAGAAATTACAGTAATCTTGTGTTTCCACAAATTTCTCCTAAAGATCAAGCAAATACAGATGAGAGAAGTCAGTAGGCCAGTTTCTACAAAGGTCCACACATCCACTGGAACACTTCCCAAGAATCTACAAAACCTTAGTATTTAAAAATTATTACATTTTTTTTGTAATAAAAATATATATATGAGACTAAGTTTTAAAAATCTGTTAATGTATTATCACTCTTAAATTTCACGACTATTTATTTGCAATACTGTTTCAGTCTAGGATCCCACCAATTGTGCAGAGACAGGTCAGATACAGTACAGGGAATGGAAATCAAACCAAATGCATGACTCACTTTATTAGACTTCTATGTTGCAATCCCAATGTAAAACTTGTCATCCTTAAGCATAAGAAAATAATGAAATAAGAATAGCCAAACTCACACAAGATGATCATAGCTATATTGCTTAATGGCCTTAATCCCTAGTCAGACAATTAATCCTCCGATATAACTATACTGGTGCCAATGGATGTATCACCTGGGCTGATCCCATAATGAACCTTTTCTAATGCAGCACGTGGGCCCAGTGCACAGGAGTCTGCACCTCATTGCGGTCTGCATCTATAGCAGTGGCATGCCTTCTCACAGCGTCGAAAAAGGGCATTGCTCACAAGGTTGAGGAGCACTACCTAAACACCACCCCGGCTACCAGGCACGGGAGCGGTTTGCAAAAGGGAGGGCATGTTCAGCCTGCCCCAGGGGACACGAGGTGTCTCCCAAAGGGGACCGGGTGTTAGGGGGGAGCAGAGCAACAGCCAGGAGGAGGTAATGATGGGGAAGGGGGTTGAGCTGCTGGTGCTGTGGGGCAATCTGAAAAGCCTCTGGCTGGATGAGAAAAACAGACAGAGCCCATGGAGAGGTTGGAAACCATCACGCATCTCCATTTTCCCCTCTCTTGTCTTTTCAGTGAGGAAACCAGCAGTCCCCAGAAACCATCACATCTCTTTGCTCAGATCTGCTGCTCTGCTACTCCTCTGCCTCCTCCAGGCAGGAGAGCCCACGGACGCCGGCAGGCGCAGAGCCTGTCTCGGGAGAGGGCCTGCAGCTCTCCTGGGCTCTCCTTCAGCTGCTGACGCCTCCTCCATCCCCCTCCTGACCTCCTCCCGCCTCCGCATTCCCCTATCCCGGGTCTGCACCCGCTGGCTCCAGTCCCACAGCCCACCAGGGCCATTTCACATCAACCCGTCTCCCATACTGGGAGGCATCCTCAGACTGGGAAGGGGCGCAGGGGAGCAGGCAGAGCGAGGCCCGCACTGAGGCCGGGCTCGGCGCAGGCTGCAGCAGCACCAAACCTGCCGAGGAAGCGCCCGGCGCTCGGTCTCCTGCCTGCAGCTCCAGGACCCATTGACTAAAGCTGTCAGCGATCCAGCTTTGACACACATTTTTGTATCTATTTTTTTTTCGCAGCGTGGATTACAGCTCAAGCAAAGCCACGTGCAGGCTGCTCCGTCACGGTCCCTTCCCCTCTGCGCACCAGGGCTCAACTGCTCCCGCCTCCACCCTCACCTCCTCCTCTGCCGCCTTTGCGGTGCAGTTGTTTCTGCTTCGAGTTTACATGCGCGTCCGTCCCCTTCCCTTAGCTACATGCATTTTGAGACGAAGCTCATGAGGCAGTACGCTGGTGGCAAGCAGTGCCTGTATTTTAAAACGCAGGTGCTGTCTTTATTCACAGCCAGCCAAGCTCTTCTACCACCACCCTACAATTAAGCAGTTCTGGTTTTTCAAACAGATGGAAATGCTTCCTGAAAAAGGACAGGCTGGGTGTAAAAATACTGCACCCATGTCATTAACATTGACTTTCACCACTCAGAACTAGAAGAAATAGCATCGCCGACCTGATGCAATCAGCAACACACCAGGTACTATGGCATTACCACCGGTAAAGGCAAAGCAAAACAAAGCAAAGCAAGCCCCGTGCTTTTTGAGTAAGAAACATCACCATGAAATAGCTTGATTTGCTTAAGAGTAAAGGAAGCTAAACCTTATCAAGAAATAAGCATGTGTACCAGCTTGCACCACCACCAGTTTGGCCCTAAATGTTCAACAAGGAAGCGCTTTGTTACAGCTGAAAAAAAAAACCAACCAACCCTCTAGGATTTTACACCTATACTTTAAATCACCATAACAGTCAGATACATAGATCAAAGCAATATAAAACCATTAACACAAATTGCTACTGGCAAAACAAGGCAGATCAGAGAAATTATGAGTCATCTTTACTGATCCTATACGATTTCTCTCTGCCTTGGCCCTCTCACAGCCTGAAAGTTTATGTTTGCACAAGTCTTTACTTTATCAGAGAATTATTCACATGAATACATGCAGAAATAGCACTGAGGTAAAAATTCTTACCCGTAAATTCTGGAAATAAAGAAAACAGCAGAAAGCAAGATAAGGTGTCAGGAGAGCTATTTAATTGACACGGCTTTGCAGGCAAGAAAGACAGGACAACAGTGCTGTTCTTAGAAACAAGAAATGCTGGAAATAACCCCAAAAGAACTAAAACCTTGGAAAGAGCTGTGAAAATGTAAATAAGAAAAGTGCACTGTGTTACATACACAATCATCGTGTGACTCAGGGGAATGGCCAACTCTCTTCTTTATAGCTTCTAAAATGGCATGCATGTGCATTTACAGTCTGTTAAGTTTAGGGATACTAGATAAATATGTACATAATATACACAAGCATCATCTATTAACATCCAGAAAAAATTCAGGTCGCCCCATAGATTCAGCCCAAGAAAGAAATGACACAGCAAAGAAAAGCTTTCACTGGATGTTGCAGCAGTGATTCCGCATTGTAGCAGGAAACAAGCCCTTTCAGCAGTGTAGGATCCTGACTAATTGTCTGACACTGACATAAATTATCCCTTGTGACAAGAAGGCGAGACACACTTGGTCAGCTGACGTCCCATACCCAGCTTCTCCCTGCACTAACCACTCTTAACGAAACCAAGCCACAATCTCACACTGGAAAACGTCCCTCCTACCTTTCTCTTTTCCCTCTTCCTTCCTATATAAACTGATGACTGGGGTGGAAAGTCATCTTACGAAACACATCTTAATCAAGCTCTGCAACAATATATTAGCAAGAGGCTCAAGAAAACGATTGTTTTTCAACTGGAATACCCTATGTGCACCAGGAGGACAATGCAAGGATGTCCACAAGTTCCCAAACATGGCAAGAGATGGGGGGCTAGAGAGAAAGGACATCCTGAACAGCTGAATGAAGTCTCAACTGTGCCATCAGAAGCGTATATACAGCAGTGGGAAATTACGTCAAAGCAGAAGCACCATAATGCTAATCAGCTTTTGCAACAAAAAGATGTAAACATGCATTGAATAAATGCAGAGAAACAACTACGGTTTCAGAGATACATTCTCAAGGACTGTAAGCTCATACTGGCACGTCTGCATTTCAGAAGCGCAGGAGGCAAGGGAGGAACAGGTTTGCATTACCCCATAAGGCAGCACACAGTATCTCAGAATTGAATCTCTTCTTGTATTTGCGAATCTCTGGGGTATCACTCTGTGGCCGCGTATTCGTGGGATTCACATTGACAACTGATCCTTTCCGCGTAGGGTCTTGCCTTATTGCCTCTGATCTCATTGCTTCACTAGAAAATCCTACTGAAAAAAAGAAAAGTAAAGTGCATGTAATATCCCTCAAGTGCTACATTCTGGTTATAAATTCTTTACACCATACAACCCAAATCAGTAACTGAGAATATTGAGCAAGTCTTTCTTTTTGTAAGAAATGTAAATGGAAAAAGAAATAAACTATGCAATCCATTGCAAATCAAATAAAAAGCATGATGGTAACATTTGTAAGTACTTTAAAGAGCCACTGAATTCACTGAACCCTTTTTCAATTGTCGTCTTCAGCTACTTTACTTACCCACAGAAGTCACAGTTGTCCCACTAGATGGAGAAATCTGTAGTAATCTGGGGTCTATAAAAGGTGTAAAGGAGGAGGAAGATTTGTGTTTCTGGAGTGTGTTACTAGCGGACTGAGTCTGCAATGTAAATTTCAACTTTATTAATATTAATGACAATAAAAAGCACGGATAACAACAACCAACATTTTTAAGTCACTACAAAATTATGCTACAGAGCCTCCCCAAGCTTTTATACTTCCTTTATAGATACACAATGCACTGCAGGCAGCACACCTGAACTAGATACATATGCACACTGCACGTGTAACAGCGAAATGTAATTAGATAAATCGTCATCCCTGTCACCTCATCTGCTAGCGAAGCTTTTTAGGACTGGCCACTACAATCAGGCACAAAGCGAGGGAAATGTCTCTTTTTTAAAAAATCTGCTTAAATGTATGTATACTATCTTATCTGCAAGCTGTCCACTACCTATGACTTTTGAATTTATGAAGCATCTCCTGAAGGGAGCTAGTTTAATAAATTACGAAGTTTGATCTCTTGGCTTGTGCAACAAAATCAGAACCATCTGGGATCAAGCGTTCACTTCTACAATGGATTATGTTTCAATGTCCACTACTTTTCGTTCTCCCTGTTTTGTTTAACCTGAGCCTCTTGCCAGAAAGCTGCAGCAGGTTCTTCCACCTTTATTTGACAAAGCAACATATTAAACCTGTATCGAACAAAGGGGCTCATTAGTGTGGAAGGTGTAGCAAACGGTGATATGAAGCTATGAATATGTAGTGGATAAAATCACTGGTGCTTGCTGAGTTATGTGGTCTAAACATGAAAAAACATAAAGAAAGGAAGAAGACAAGTGAAACAATGAACTGTTAAAAGTGGAAATGGAACGACTTAAAAACCCTTGCCAGTTTAGTATTATAGTGACAACATTGCATACTGAAGCAGAATGGGACAAGTGAAAAAAAAAAAAAAAAGTATATCTATAAAGGGCGTGCATGTGGGTAAGTTATACCAAGCAATACTGGGGTTTTTGCTCAGCTTTATGCAAACGTAGTTAGAGACACTTCTTTATCATCAACTAATCTTCCACCTCTGATCTTTCTAAGCCTCTACTCTCTGCAGAAAAAATAGCAATGGGTCTTAGGAGTGTATCACTCCCCTGCACAGCTCAATAACGAAAGGCTCCTTTGCCACCAGCCACTGCCACAGCCTCCACTTCCCAAACTGAGTTAACTGAGCCCTGCTTATTTATTGCTTAGATCAAAGTAATGAGCAAGCATATCTCTGGATCAATCAACTAATCTGTATAACCTACAAGAGTGTGCTTTTAGAAAGATCAAAGACCAATGAAGCATAGCCGAAAATTAAGTATAATGCCAACCGAATTTCCAGGAGGAAACCCTCCCACCCACCCTCCTGCTACGTGGCTCGGAAGCAGTTTTGATCCTGTGGTAAACACATGCATTGCCATCAGCCTACCCAGCTCACCGCAACCTCTCCTTCTCGTCACAGCACTTGCACACCTACATGGCAGGACGGCTCTACCCTGAGAAGCAGCAGCTTCTTTTCACCGAGTTTTGCTCCCCCTGCACCCTTCCTGCTTGCATACAGAAAGAGGCTCTCCCCAAAAGCCAGGCTGGCCACCCAGCCGGGAGCGGAGCCACCACGCCGGGCTCCTCGCTTACTGCTAGGGTTGGTAAGGGGCGAACGACGACCTTCGTTCACACGTGTGCATCTCCTCTGCTGTGAGGGGTTACACACACGTGAAGGGCCGGGCTTGCCCACCAGCGCTTGGTCGGTAAGGGAAGGCACCGTCCCGGCATCAGCCCAGGACAGCAAGAGGGAGCTCCGCACATGGCGAAGCCTTGCTTCTCCACCTGGACACAACCAGCGCTGGTGGAGAACAGTCGTCTTTACACAGCTGCTTTTCAGAGTACACACATACTTGGAAAAAACCCGAAGATATTCCCCCATTCGTTATTCCAAAACAACAACACCCCAGGCTTTTACAACCCTCCCGGGCAACACCTGATTTGTTCACCCAGCCCACGTGGCGAGCTTTAAAGAGCAAAATCCCTCCACAGCTGCTTCCTCTCCCAAAGGGTGAGTTTCCACAGGTAGCTCCTCATACGTGCGGAGTTACTAGCCTGGGCTTTACCGACAAAACCAAAATTAACCGCTAATTTTTAAGAGGCACGCTGCTTGCAATTAGCCTGCTGCCGGAATAAAAAAAGAATTAAAAAAATAAAAGAGTATTGGCTTGAAAAATGCGGTAGTCAAGTTTAGTTTAAAACGAACGCCATGCAATTAATGACTCACTAAGAGGAAGCAAAAATAGTAAACTGGCAAGTTTGGCGTGGGACTGCTCTAGAGTTAAGGGCTTCTTACACAGAACTGAAATGTGTTATTTGGGGGGGTGGGAACAAAGGTGACAGGAAAAAAAAAAAAGCAGGGGAGATTGGCTGGAGTTCCTTTGCAAACTAGCTACTAGGCAATGCTGCTATAACCCTACGAAAGCAGCCAGCTGTGGTGTAAGACATACCTCATTAGTAGTTAGCTTGTCCTGGGGTGTCTGTGGGGACATGGTGGGTGTCGGCTGGCTGGAGGATGGGGAGGAGGAGGTGGAGGAAGTGGAGGAGGAATGGCTTTGCTGTAAGAGATCTGGCAAGAGGTGAATGCGACCGGCAAAGCCATTGCTCTCATGATGGCTGGCACGCTTTTTGTCAACTGTACTCTGTAGAAAAAACAGGCACACTTGTCTTGCTCAAGTGCTGCTTAAAGGTCTATATCCCTAACAACCTCTCTCCTTCTCTCCCTCACTCTCTTCCTACCTGTTAACATTTATTTATTTGTTGGTTGGTTTGGGTTTTTTTAAATAAGTTGATAATCCATGCCTTGATGCCTGGATGGAAAGGGAAAGTGGGCAGAGCTACTAGAATTCAGCAAATTCCCACCTATTCTGGCAGGCGAAAGCTTAGTTCATGCGGTTGACTTGCACAGCCAGTTCTACTAATTAACAGAGGAGTAACTGCGCTGGTAAGTCTTCCACCACAATGCGGACAAGCACATTTTTGGGGGTGAGGGGAGGATTTCTTCCTTTATTGTTTTGTTTAAAACTAACTTAAATCCTATACAGATACAAGCTTGGACTGTCTGGTAAACGCCTTCAGCTAACTATTTAAAACAATAAGCATGAAATTTTAATTTTCAAACCAGAGTGCTCAATTAAGAAATTGGCATTCAGTTGTGAAATTCAGAAATGCGATTACCGAGGAAACTCCTATAAGCTAGCACGCTCATTAACACACGAGCTCATTTAAAAGCAGGGAATCATTATCTTTCAGAGGCACAAGAATGTAATATGGAGAATCAAAAGCAACAACACAGCGCTCTAGCTCTGTCCACGTTCTCTCCCTCACCACCTATTTTGCTTCTCCATTCCCCCACGCTAACTGTTACATGAGTTTGTATGTACGTGTGTGTATGTGCGTGTTATCTGGGTGGTCTGTATCCTCAACTACAGTTCAAAATAATTAAAAAAATCCCTAAATGCTCCCCCCCAACCTCCCTCCCAGCCCCACTCCTGAGAGCCACGTTTGGTTCTACGGTAAAACTAAACTAAGTTCTTGCTCCAGGTACTTGCTCCACACACCTGCAGCTTTTCTACCCTTCTCTACCACAGACTTTGAGGTACTCTGCATGGTGCTGCCATGGGTGTCACTGGAAAGCATGCAAAACAGTAGCAAGGGGTGAAGGGCTACTCTCCTCTTTGCATGCATCAAACATCTTGCTCATCTGAAATTCACTACAGCTGTGTCTTGATAATACGAACAACAAATATAATGTAGAAACAGCATGGGTGAATGAGCGAGTGGGTTAATGAGCACAGAAAAGGTGCAGCACTGCACAGGGAAGGAAAAGCAATACCTGTCGGACAATTAAGGTGCCCTCCTTGGAAGGAGTCAAGGCAGGTTCACTCTCCACATCATCGTGGACGATCATGGTTTTCACTGACTCTGTTTCACCATTGCTCAAGTTCAATGTTGACCTATTTGCCAGACAAGAAATAACTGGAGTAAGATAATAGCACTTGTGCCCTAGCTTTCGCTGCCCCGCGCCAAGGCACGCTCAATATTAATTTGTATTGTGACCAGAGTGGAATATTTACATAACCTGCCTAGAAAAGCTTCTCTATATAAAAAAAAAAAAAAGTCAGGAGTTTGTCAAACATCGCTTCTTGTTTTATAACAAATCAAGGGAGAAGAGGGAAAGGACATAATTTATAGAAGCCAACTTTTTGAAAAGATAACCCTCAGCGTTTGAAAATGGGAACATACAAGGCATACGATGTCTTGCTCATAGATCGTTGTAAGCTGAAAGAACTAACACACAAGCCAAAATACCCAATGTCCTTTTCCTTCAACCCCCTAAGAGGTAAAACAGAAGCAAAATACTGTTAGAAGAACTAACACTGCTCGAACGTCATCTGGTCCAGAAGTAGATTCGTCTGCTCCTTCCTGTTCCATATCATCATCTTCCTCATCCGTCGTCCCTGACTCCTCACTTGAGGATGAATAATCCGTTACTTTATGTGGAGGTCGCACATCCTCTACTGCTCGCAATTCCTTTGCCAATGCAGTTAAATCCTGACGGGAGAGGGAGGAAAAAAACCAATGTTGCAATGAAGAGAGGAGAAGAGTTTGCAAGACAACCCCACTGGATAAGTGTCCGAGTTTGCTCACTTGTTGACTGCTGTGTTTCCATAGCCCCAGTAGTACTGTTTCCTTCGATTTATTCATTCCTGATAGAAAAATGTGCACGCTCTGAATCCAAACTATCCTGATTATGACTCCAGTTTATCCCATTATACCATCTGAAGGACATATACAAGCACCTGGGCAACACTCACACAGTGGTTGACTGTCACAGTTCGTTTTCCTAAACTTTGCAGGTTAATAGCATCCACCACAAGAAATCTAGGGAGGAAGGTAGCAGAAAGATCCCAAGACTTATTGAGCCACCCAAAGCACAGTCGCAGAGAGCTGATCTCCTTGAAACCTTCTGATCCATTTCCAGTTGCATGGATCCGCGCTAAAGAGTTCACCTGAGAGGTCAGATTCATTAGCGCCAGCTCAGTTGCACATGACTGTCAAACAGTATGGGCCATAAGCTGCTTTTCTGTCTGCAGCTTGGAGCGTGGGCAAACCAGGCTTGCAGTCAGTGTAATCTGCTCTTAATTGTGTAGCTATGCTTTATTTAGCCGAATACAGTTTATGGCAAATATTTCAAACGTTATACTATCAGAAGTGAAGGACCAACCTCTATGTTTCTTTAAGAAAGCAGCTTTCACTGACAGATTTGGGTGCTAGTGCAGTATCATAACGGCAAGAGAAAAAAGTTTTAAGGAAAGTTGGAAATACTGTGAAAACCCACTGTGATCCCCCAGATACAACTGGACATAGAGCTGTAATCAACTGTAACAGCAGTCAGACAAAGAAAATGTCAGAAATCTTTCACAGAAAACAGCAACAATTTAAGGTCTTACCACTTCTCCCTGCACCATTCAGCCCAGCATTGGCACATTCAGGTCAAATGCATGATCATTGGTCCAGCCCCAGGAAGGAAGCACAGGATTGAAAGAGAGAAAGGCAAAGGTTAGGAAGGAAGGAGACCAGAAAGCAGAAATCAATTCCAGAAGCAGAGCAAATTCTAATGTTTAAAGTACTGTGATGCGTGCACGCAATGGTAGAGCCCAGGACATGCTGCTGTGCCCACAGATACAAACTCCCAACTCAAGCTGAAGTTCACCCCCAACAGCATCATGAATGGAAGCTTGCACTGTGTTTTTGGTGGTCCTACCTGAAAGAGCTGAGGGACAGGGGAAAGTGGATGAAACTTACAGCAGGCTTGATAGGTCTGAAGACTTCCTTTTTCTCTTCAGGCTTTTTAGGTGCACTTTCGTGACGCTGCGATGGCGAACCCTCTGATTTGGATGATGCTGCATGTGTCAAGACCCCAAAAGGAACACAGAACAAAACAGATTGAGCAGGGAGCTAAAATATGTTTCCTTACTTCACTTTGGAGTGGGGAAGAAAGGCGAGATGGCTATCAGGCGCTGCCTGACAGCAAGACATAAGTTTTACTGGTTCTTTATTACATTGTCCCTGAAGGGCTATACAAAAACCATCATAAGCTGTGATCTGTATAGCTGACCTATGACTGAAGCCAACGTAAACTGTCACACAGCTTTAAATCAAAGAGGGCAACTTGAGTGTGGCCACAAGCTGGAAAACCTGCATCAGCATCCAATGTACACCAGCTGAGACCTATCTGTAGCTGTCTGCACACCTTCAGCAACCACCAAGGTAATGGGCAACACGCATCAAAAGGTGCCCTTGCGCATAGGAGGAAGGCAGCTATGACAGCATGGAGACTGGACTGTTTGCATATGGGAAAATGCAGCAGTAACTTAACATGAATCAGAGAACACTGAAACACTTTCACGTCAACTTCTGCACCCACTGTCCACTGTCTTTCCCAAGCAAGGACATACAGCCACGGTGGGTACTGGAAGCTAAGCCATCTTTGATACTGCATGCTCAAAGGTCTTTCCCAGTGAGGGTTATCATCCTTCATTACTGAGTGTTGCACGACTCAATAAATGTAGAAACATGACATTACAAAGGGTGGCAGAAGGACTTACATCTCATCCGGAACCGCTCTCCAGACCCACTCTGAGAGCCGGGGTGGGAGCCAGGCTGTGAGCCGGAGTTGCTTGAGCCCGAAGAACTGCCACTGCCTGGCCTTGGTACGAGCTTCTCCACCCTTTCCCACAGCAGACGAGGCTCTATATTGCTGTATCAGGGGAGGGAGGAAAGTCTTTGTCACAACACTTTCAAATTTCAACAGTTTCAAATTCCCGTTTCTAAACTCAAACAACACTCTTCCTCAGTGTTTTGCTAATAACTCATCTGAAAGAGCACTTAGCACTGAGCTGAGGGCATTAGTGATGGCGCACAACCCAAGCAGTGGCTCCCTTTGAAATACCTATTACCTTATTTAGGATGGTAAAAAAAACCTTTTAGGTGGGTATAAGCTATTATTTTTATTTCGTACTGGCTACCTTCCATTCTTACTTATCTAACCTAGAGCAGACAGTTCTCTCAGCCTGCATGCAGCAGGTTTGAAATTGGCCCAGAAGTACCCTGGCCACCCAAGCACTAGCCAAAAAGTCAGCACTGCCTGTCCCTCTAAAATACCCTTATCCCCTGTCCACTGAGCCAATTCAGGGGTGGCCTGTCCACGGTGCTCTGCTGAGCTCTGGCACCAGCCCCTTCCTCTCCCCCTTCCTGACGTCAGACGCTCAGCGTCACAGCTCATGGATGCTTCTCCCCCTCCTAAAGCACGGTTCTGGCTGAGAAGCAAGAAAGTTTCTGAGATCAGTTTGCTTCAGATGTTACAGACACTTCTGCTGCCAGTAATCCCCACAAGTACGCCCAAGATGACCTGTTGCACCAAAAGGCAAGATGTTCATGAATGGCCACATTTTTTCAGTAATCTTAAGGATATTTTGAAATTATTGCAAAAGCTACAGGGCAGGCAATTCAAAGGAGGAGAGGGAAGAAGAAACTTTGCCATTGTTTGCTGGCACACAATGATACACCAAGGAAAATTAATATTCATCATTACTGAAAAGGGATCCAAAATCATCCTCCTTTCATATCCAACAGACAATGCCAAAAGCTCTCTGAAAATGCATGGCTTTCCATGAGCCTTTCGCTTTCAACACAGGAAAAGCAAGGACATGTAGGCTTACAAACCTCGTGGAGTTTCTTTGACCTGCTTGGTTATTTTGCTGACCACTGCCCTGCAGCGGAGAATCACGGCGGGACAGGACTGGTGATCGGGACGTTGTTCTCACAGGTACCTTGGGAGAACAAAAGGTTGCGTTAAACCCATGAAGAGAAGAGAGAGAAGAAGATTAAATCTCTTCTGCCACAAAATGTATTCTTAAGTTTTTAACAAAACTTATTCTAAGTCCAAGCTAGCATCAACGACCAAAAGCAATAAACGAACACCCATAAAACCAAGAGCCTTAGCTGGGATGCTGTTCAGATTTTGAAGAGAACCCAAAGTTTAGTCTTAACATTAAGCAGTGTTGAATAATTACCACACGAACACATACACACCCCGCTACCCTCCAACTACTGAGACATTTAAAAAGAATATGGCATTTTGACTGAAGCAGGGGAGGCACAAAGCAATTTGCTGAAACAGCATGAGAATTAGGAGAATAAGCTCAGGGGAACCAAACAAATGCCCGGGAATGGATCAGCAGAAGGCAAAGACTGGTGGGGGAGCAAGAATATACTCAGAAGAAGCAAATCCCAGTGGATGGGAGGGGGGGTGGGAGGGAGAGAGGAGGAGGAAATATATTGAATGTTTCCTTTTTGTTCAGTTCCATCTCAATTTTAAATATGCGAATGAGTCATAGTTTGGGTTGATACCAGATGAAGAGAAAATTAACTCTGAGCAATAACCTCAGGGATATTTTTAATTCTTTCCTGAATATAGTAATGATTTGTTAACTTTGCATAATAAATTGTCTCTCTGAAATAGCTGCATTCTGTAAATCATTGCCAATTTTATATGAAGCTTCAATATTGTACTTAAGGTTGGTTACCATTAACCCATTGACTGAACACCTACATTATGATCTGCCTTCCAACATACTGTTACCAATGCTGGCACAAGGGCACGGTCTTCCCAGTGCCCAGGGTATCACATCCTTGAAAAAAAAGTAATTAATAATAAAAAAATAGCACACATCTGTCTTTCTACTCCTTACCCTTGGAGGCACCTCGTCACTGTCTGATCTAGCCCAAGCCTTTTGGGTGGGGTCGGGTACCTCCGACTTAGAGTCAGAACTCTGATTTAGCACTTCACTGCGTGAAGGTGGATATGGGTCCTGGGAACGAAGATGGTGATGAGCAAATTTGGGAGAAGGGTCACTGAAGGAATGGGATCGCGAGACAGGGGAAACATTGTTCTTGAGAGATGCCAGATGGGACCACTGTACCTTACAAGAAAACAAAACATAAAACATTCAATGCGCTCAGTATAAGTGGCTTTCCAATTAACACAGAATAAAGGCAGGTGGGGCGGGCAGAGACAAATTGGTTATGGCATTAGGTAAGCGTGGGGTGGAATCAATGCACTTAAAAGCAAGGCAAGCGCCCAAAGAACGTAACAGACTGAAAATACAGCACATATGCACTTTTTGTGAGATACGCTCTCCACATACACATACACTGGTGCCCAGAAGAAAAGGCGAGCTAATATCTGCACCGTGAGCCTGAGTCCAAAGGCCACTCAAGACAGAAGTTGCCTGTTCTTCCCTGGTCTTCAGTGGGCTTTGGTCAGGTCTCATGGCAGCACTGGTGGGTTGGGAAATTTGAAGTGGATATCCAATTGAAGAAATGTACAAAATTAAAGAATGCTGTAAAATGTGCAAACCGACAGACATTTACGTTACCTAATAAATTTAGGAACTAGATACAGTTCCAAACTTTTAGAGAAAGACCATAACACAAAAGCCTTTATTCCTTTACAGTCATTGCAATATATATAAAAACCCGTAATATATATTGTATATAGTATACATATGTACAATGCATATTATACTTACACCATATATGTACCATGTACTGTACATATATACATATTTGTACACAAACTAAGCACGCACGTACACGCACACGTACTCAATTACACATACTAAGAAGGCACAACAGTGACTCCAGAGTTAGAACTCCATGGGGATTTCCATTGAAATTCATATTGATCCTCCAGCCTACTCCCTCCTTGTGCATAAACCTTCATTTCAGAGTTAATTTCTGAAACTAAGGAGGAGGAAAGGTCACAACTGAGGAACACACTGTTTTCACACCTAATAATTAAGCAAAACTTTGCTTTCAACCCCAGTTTCAGTAGGCTGGTTGTATTTGTTTTTATATGATTATTATTTCCTCAATTTTAATACACACAGCTGTTGAAGAGCCTGATTGTCCTTAATATGAGTGGAAGACCAGACTGTAAAAGTAACTGGCACAGATAGCATGAAGATACAAGTCCAATATTTTGAAATAGTCATAGAGGTTTGAATAAAAGCCAGGAATTAATGAGTAAGAGATGAAGTTCTGTCCTGATTTCTCCCACTCTCCCGTCTGCTCAAATTCTCCTGTTGCCCAGAAGGGCTGCAATACCTAGTCACAATCAGGGACGGTTTTAGCTTGCACTGTCACCAGCAGACTTAATTTGGGAGAAGAAAATTCTGCATGGAAACAGAAGAACTGAATGCAGAACTATACGGTTTAATTTAGCATATATAAATCACTCAGAATTTATGGGCTACGTCTAAATTTTAGACAAAGGTTACTTTTTAAATCCATGCTGTAATTCCTATGAGATACAGATACCAAGATCTGGAAGCTCTTCATTAGAAAACAACAGAATGATGGCAGCCACACAGCTCAAGGGTTTCAACCTCTTTTTGATTTTCCAGGGGTGGTACAGAGCTCTATTTAGCAACTGTAAGCCTACTGACAACAAACTTGCTTTTCTTAGTCATGTTTTGTAAATCATTTTGAAGCAGTGCTCGTACTATTAAAAACCACTTGTTTAGAGAGCTTTTTCCGCAAGAATTTAAAAAACTAAGCCAGCTCACTTCTTTCCTGAGCATCCTCTTTGGTAGTAAGTATCTTGCACAGATCAAATTCTGAATTGTAAAAGTGTACTGCAACTGTCACAGTGTTTAGCTCACCATTCCTCTGTTGCACAGACAACAACAGTAATGCAACAGCTGCAATGTAATTATAATATTAAAAAAAAGCCTACACCAAAACCGTGAATCTATCAGTTTATCAATAAAATAAACAAAAATAGATAAAGAGCAAATCTACCGAATAAACTGCTTTGCATAACAGCGCTACCCTTCACATAAGACTTTCTATGCGCCAAGATCTGCAAATGTGAATGAAACATGTTGGGACTTCTGCATTTCCTCCAGGCTCACCGAGATTTTCCTGGGCACTTACCTGGGGCTCCATCGGCCTCTGCAGGGCAGGCTGAGCAGGTTCTGAGTTTCCATTGGAAAACGACTCTGATCTTGAAGGCACTGGTGGCTCCAACACTTTGCCCATCTGTTTAGACTGTGCTTCGGGGGAGCCCTGATTAGTTTTTCTAAATCGTTCCTCCACCTAAGCCAAAATAAATGGAGGTTAAGCCTAGAGTCAATAAAACCAATTACAGTAGAAATATGAAGGTGACTACCACCTTTCCTTTACCATAAAGAAACCAAATACATTTGGGGCTTGGCAGGATTTTTTCCCTACCACTTTCACCAGCAATGTAAAACACAGAGTGAGCTGCACCAAAGCAGCAAGTAAGCCAATACGGAAAATCCATGCTAGGAAAGAGGTTACAGCAGATAGTAAGATGTGAAGTGGTATGATGAAAGACTATTATGAGGCTTCTTTTTGCCTAGACTTAATATTTTCCTCAGAGACAAAAGGATATATGAAAACAGAAACAACTTTACAACATAAAAGTACATTTCCCATTGCTATCCCTTACTGTAGTTACCCACCTTACTCAACCAACATTATTTAATTATCTTCTCTCCCGTGCTTGTCTCTTTGGCAGTGCAAGAAGAGACAGGATATGCTTCTCTACCTGGTAACGCTGGAGGCTGTTCAGCTTTAGGTACGAAACTGTAGGACTGGTCATCCTCTCTCTTATCAGATAGTCCCAAAACAACCTCACAGACTGCAGAGAACAGACCCAGCAGCTTGTTTCTGGTTCTCAAGAATGTGTAGAAGTGATTGTACACTAACCTAGAGAGCTTTTCAAGGAGAAGACTAAATCAGAAAATGCTCAGTCCTCAGAATAACATCAACCGAGGTCCTCACGCAGAAACGTCACCTCTTCCAAGGCCACAGCATTGCAAACAAAGCAAGCAGTATGAAGGGCAAGAAACAGAGGGAGGCTCAAGGCAGAAAGGAAATAACCTCCCATTTCCTAAGACAGTCTGTTGCTGGAATTAGGGCAGCCTGTGTGTTTCTGCCAGGGGAGCTGCTGCTGAGGAACGCTGAACTCCCAGCATTTTATCAAAGCGTCAAAGAAAGATCAAACTGGCAGCTTAGGCTGATTTCATTTCTTGAGATGCTACTCACAAGATTTGCTTTAACCCTTGCACCCAGAGCAAAAACTCAGTATCGGGGTGGTTTCCTAATTGTTCCCTAGCAGTGATGGTCTGGAGAGACTGGCTGTTCATATACCCATGTCAGAAGACACAGGCAAGCTTCCAGAACTCTTTAGCCGGGATGCTTTACAAACCCAACCTGCCTCTGCTTTCCAAAATTTGAGGACAATAACAGTTTGCCTATAGGAACAAGCAGAGCAGCTCCTGCCAGGTCTACACAAAATACATCATGTCTAGGGAAATGCAACAATAATGGAGGCAAGCATCTTCACCGTACAATCATTTTCACCACCATGTTCAACTTCACAGAGCCATCTTTAGAGTTGAAAATACAGGCCAGACTCCTTGCTATGAATAGAACAAGGAAAAGCCCCAAGTCCTTCTGTCTGAAGGAAAAGGCTTTCATGTCTCTAGCTGTAGATGATAGGAGGTTTCCTCCACAAAGCACACAGACTGCACGAGCCATAAGTCCTTAAAACCAGGCAAGAGGTGGGAAGGAGACAACCAGTCCACCCCTGGATAGAAACTGGCCCTGTTCCAGTCATCTGACTGTCTGGACCAGAAAACGGTATTCAGCCGCATTTCTTGCTATAATCTCCTCGCTGTTCCCCAGAGCCAATCGTCAAAGTCCTTTTCCTTATAACCCCATTGCCACTGGAATGGGGGGAAAAAACCCACCCTAATCCACATTAGACTTTGCCGATCAGGAAAGTTAGCCCACTTTGGCCTATCATCCTGATAGTCAGCATCTCCGCAGATGGAGACTTTCTGGAGAGAGCAGTACACCTGAAAGTGGGAGGCACAGAATACTCGCTCCAAGTCCAATGTCAAGAATGACATTAGAGTTAATGCCTGCTTTTAAAATTAACTGGTGTTGCTCCCACTGCCAGGCACCAAAATATCATGGCTATACTTCTACCACACGTTCACAGCAATCTCTAGGAAGATCTGACTAATAACACCATTTTTCTGTGCCTTCACTTTACTCCTTCTAGCTAGACCAATTACAAAAGAAAAAGACCACAACAGAAAAATAGTTGAGTCAGTGGTTCTGCTAAAGGATATAACACTTTGAATCTTCACAGGTTTCTCTCTTTTTCGACTCTGGATAAGGTTCTGCATGCAGCCCGCAGTATCAATACAGGCTGGAGGATGAAGGGATTGAGAGCAGCTCTGTGAAGGACTTGGGGGTACTGGTGGGTGAAAAGCTAGACATGAGCCATCAATGTGCGCTCACACCCCAGAAAGCCAACTGTATCCTGGACTGCATCAAAAGAAGTGTGGCCAGCAGGTCAAGGGAGCTGATTCTGCCCCTCTACTCCGCTCTCATGACACCCCACCTGGAAGCTCTGCCATCCAGCTCTGGAGCCCCCAACATAAGGACATGGACCTGTTGGAGCGGTTCCAGAGGAGAGCCACAAAAATGGTCAGAGGGATGGAGCACCTCTCCTATGAGGACAGGCTGAGTTGGGGTTATTCAGCCTGGAGAAGAGGAGGCTCCAGGGAAACCTTATTGTGGCCTTTCAGCACTTAAAGGGGGCTTATAAGAAAGATGGAGACAAACTTTTTAGCGGGGCCTGTTGCAATAGGACAAGGGTTGATAGTTTTAAATTAAAAGAGAGAAGATTTAGACTAGATAGAAGGAAGGAATTTTTTACAATGAGGGTGGTGAAACACTGGAACAGGTTGCCCAGAGAGGTGGCAGACGCCTCATCCCCGGAAATTTCAAGGTCAGGTTGGACAGGGCTTTGAGCAACCCATCTAGTTGAGGATGTCCCTGCTTATTGCAGGGGGGTTGGACTAGATGACCTTTAAAGGTCCCTTCCAACCCAAACTACTCTATCCCTCCAAAGCTAGCGTTCAGGTTGGACAGGAGTGCTGGACTGGCACTGTGCTTTCAGCAAAGTGGGCCAGGAGCACGGACAGAAGGGCTGGTTCCGTGCCTGCACCACCACATACCAGACAAGTCTGAACTTCTTTCAGGAGAGAGAGACGTACCAGATACTTCAGCCACCAAGACGAATGGATGAGATAGCACCAACATGGTTTATTAAGAACTTAGATGACAGCATCTACAAGAAAATGAGTTTGTGCTCACCAAGCCCAAACAGCAATACTTCAAAGGCAACAAAGCACTAGTGGACAAAGGTGGACTGAAAGCTATTTTATCATGTTCAACAGCCCCAAGGATTTTTTTGTTCTTGTTCCAAAATGTATTTACCTAGTTCCCACATGCTGGCGATGAATGTTATTAAGAGCTTTGACCAGTATTGCCCAGTCTAGTGGTTTGTGGGCAGTATGGTGCTCAAGGGAAAAGTAAGAATAAGACTGCTGAAAGAGAGCCAAATATGCATCAAAGAAGCAATTACTTGCTTAGCAATGTTACCCATGGACCAGTGAAGACAGGGGACCACTCACTGAAACAAACAGCACTCTGACAATTTCAGACCAACTTGTGAGCGCCCGAAGTCCAAGAAGGCAGAACCACAAAGTTTCATAAGAGCAGGATGCGATCTCAGAAGAGAATACTTAACACTTCAAAAATGAAACTAATGAAATTCAGGTTTGTGTTATGAGAAGGAAGTTTCCAAGAGCATGGGCTAAGGCACCTAATATGTGAACAGATGCTGTGTGCAAGCATCCCTCATAGGTGCATGCTTTCCAATCACCTCCCAATTTCTAATCACCAGTACTTGCCAGAGACACAGATCACCAACTGCACCAATGCTTCCCGTGAAAACATGTCTGATGAAGTGCAGATGAGCTTAACTTCCTGATGTGAGGCTTCCAAAACCACGTCCCCTCACTCTGCAGCCTTCCAGAATTCCTTTCCACCTTTTATACCTCAAAACTCTGAACTCCAACGATTGCAGCAGAAGTACTCAGAAGTAGCCCTTGGGTTTGGAAACCAGTGACCAATATTTTAAAATATCCTGCCTCTTTATGAGTGATGCTTTGACCTCTGACTGTACTATAGTGGAACCACAGTGATCATGATGCCAACAGGCAGGGCAGAGGAGCAGGTAGCAGATTCCTGCCCACAAGCAGGACTTACCTCCCGTGCTCTTTCAGCAGGCTCATAGTGGGGTTTTGGCTCAGGGGTATGATAGCTTTGCTTATTTCTTTCTTGCTGCTGCTGCTGCTGCTGCTGCTGCTGCTGCTGCTGCCGCCTGTGATCATGCTGCAGCGACAGGAGGTAGGCTTGCTCCTGCTGCAACTGGCGCTGGAGTCGCTCCGCCTGTCGGTGTTCCTCCATCTCTCGCCATCTGTATTCCTTTGAGAGAATGCGTGAGTAATTCAAGACATGATATTGACTGTATGGTGTATGTGTCCCTATCCATCCCGTTAAAAATGCACCTTTCTGGTTGTTGTTGCTTTTTTTTTAAAAAAAATTTATTTTTTATTTCATTGTTAAAGTGTAGCCAAGAGCTAAGTTAGACCAATATGGCATGTGTCTCGTGTTGTGAAAGTTGAGAGTGTACTGCTAAGCTTGATATGATTGGAGAGTTATGTCAAAACTGATTTTTATTAAAGGAAAAAAAAAGTTATTTATACTAAATCCACTGTAAAGTTCATAAAACAATGATTTAGACCAACACTAGGCCATTGTATCCCGGGGTGGATTTACATATCATGTGTGCTTTTGATCTGCAACATAAGCACTCTAGTTCTTCACTGAATGCCAAGGTCTGTTCAGAAACTCGACCACCACACCAGAACTGTTCCACTTTAACATAAAGCCTCCTCTTACTGCCCAGAAAGCAGTGTGACCATACAGCACTTCTCATATGTGCCTGTCAGCCCACAACGCTAGCATAAATGGCCTTTTAATCAAGCTCCTTTGTTGTCGTACTGTCAGTGCAGCTGTGCCCGACTAAGGGAAGCCTAGGACTGGCCGGATAAATGGATCCTATAGCTACTGAACAAAACAGATACAGTGCTTTACCAGTAACATGGCCTGCTCCTGGAGCAGCTGCTGCTGTAGAATTTCCAAGTGCCGCTGCTCCTCTTCTAGCTGTCGCCTGATATACTCCTGTCACATAGAAATTACCCAGCAATAAATTTATTCAAAAGGAATGCATCAGAACCCCCTGGGTGGAACACCACACGCTACTTCCCCAGTTCAGCTTTAACGAGAAACGCACTTCAGGATGGATTAGTGCCTGCAGAACAATTTAGGAAGCCCTGCCTCCTAGGCATCGGATTTTGGCCCCTTCCATTCTGGAATTTGGACTCCTGCAAATCTTGCTGGCCCGGGCCAGAGCTCGTTTACGTATTTTGGAAGTGGTTTCAAGAAGCAGCAAAATGCACTTGAAGGTTTTGGAAAGTTAAAACACAGCAAGTCTGACTCAACACAGCCAACACAAAGTCACATGCAAGTTGTATTAAACATTAGTTTGTTGCACTGGTGCGATGAACTGTTAGCAACAGCTAGAGCCAGGCGTAGTGTAGGCAGACCTGGAGCAAGCTCCCCCAGAGGGGCTCTGCCAAGTCCGGGTGGGACCTGCCCTGCTATCTCCCCTGCCGCCCTCACTAGAAGCTTCTCCTGAGCAGATGCTGCCAGCCTTGCTGAATTATGCGATGGTTATGACACAAACAAACATCCACCAGGAAACAGATATTAGACCAAACTCGCTTGCTCTTGCCATCTAGCCATCTCTTCACCTGCAGCCTCAACAGGTCGAGACATTTACCCGCTGCTTCGCCTTGACCCCCTGGAAGAACTCAAACTCCAAAGCACCAAACCCAAGCTGGTAACATCCTACCATGCAATTAATGGAAGTATGTAACATGTGCATGCGCACACATACAAGCACACGCACACATTTACAGTGTATGCATAAAGAAATTAATGGATCAGTGATACGGTGATGGGAGCTATAGAAAGTCTTGTGACAGACTGATGAGATACACTACACTGTTGTTACGCACATTGGCTGAGCCATAGTTCAAGTTAACAAAAATTCTAAGAGGGGGCATGTCTTTTCTTCTAAAATAAAAAAAAAAAAAAAAATCAGGGTGGTTCAGCTTAGCCACATCAATTAACCATTTGTCATTATTGGCACTGTGCGTAATTAGCATTTCAACAGTTTAAAAAGCAGCTGGGGGAATACCCGGTGTCTGCCCAAAAGCAAATTGCTGTGCTGTAATTAGAGATTTTTCCATATATTTATTCCCATTGGTTAGTCTTCTCTCCTTTTGACTCAAAAATCTTTGAAATATACACAAACACAATAAAATTGCCCAGTAACACAATCAATGATCTCAAATACAGTGATTTTACGTAAGAAAAAATTAAGGTGTATCAGGCCAAAACTAGCATTCCTGAAGTTAATGGGAAATTTACAATCAGCCTCTAGGACAGTAGTTTTGGCCCTTTATTTGGGATCAGTTTTTTGCAGTACATGCACAGTAATTATTACCCTGATTATCACCCTGATTAAAGTTTTTAAAGGATTTTAAAGCATGCAGACTTCATGCGTAAATACAGTAGCTGAATTTCACAGTCCAAAAGGTTTCTCACCTGTACTTTCAAGGTATTAAGGGCACACTGACACAACTTAAGATATACTTGCTGCCTGAACTGGCATACACTAATAGAGCCGATTTTAAATAGACAAGAGTAAGAGAGAGAGATTGCATATTTAAGTTTTAGGAAGGAAAACCCTCTGCAGCTCAAAGGTTCCATCTCAAATTCAGAATATTCAAAGTTTATGATGAGCCTCTGACCAATTCTGGGTGTCAGAAGCTGACAGGGAACAGAACTGCCCTTCTCTGGGAGCCTTCTGAACAGGGGCATGTCCTGCAAGAACCACTGATCCAGCAAGACAAGCCTAGAAACGATTTTCAGCCCCAGTGATGATTTCACCAATTCTGATGGTTTTTAGTCAAGCCCAGGGGCACGAGCTGAATTTAGAATGAGTACTGCAATGAGGCTTCTTTTTTTGAGGGAATATTGAGGCTGCCAGAATTTTCCATAAACCCCTACGATCTATGTTAGTGCGTTTGCTGTCAGAGACAACAAAGATGAAAGGGTCAGCGTTAGGTTGCCTCTAAGCTGCTTCAGGCTTACTAATTTTTAAAAAATTAAATTAGAATTTAGAAGAAACAAACCTATTGGGTATATATCTGTATCATGGACTCACCTGCTCCCTTTCTACCCTCCTCTTTTCCTCCTCTGCTCTTCTTCTCTCTTCCTCTTCCTTACGCCTCCTCTCCATTTCTTCCAGACGTCTCTTTTCTTCCTGTTCTCTCCGCCTTTGCTCACGCTCTTGTTGCCTTCGAGCTTCCCGTTCTCTTCTTTGTTGCTACAAAAAGGGAAAACAAACCACAAAGTTTTACTTTTGTTGTTATCAAAGAAAGAGGTGGGGTTGTTTTCTACTGTGAAGAGAGGGATTTACCAGGACCGGCAAGCTCTGCAACTGAGTGACAAAACATTTTATGCAAGTGTTCCACCAGGAAACTAACTCATACCCAGCACACAAATATCCCTAAAAGCAGCCTCACTTACTCTCTCTGGTTTCTTCACGCACACACACAAAGTCACGTACCATATTCCTGACAACCGCGGTGTGGAAGCTCACTGCTGCTCTTCAAGAGAGGCTCACACTGAAATTTCAGTCTTTGAACAACTGTTGAACTCAAATCTTAATCAGTGACAATTTTCTTGACTTCAACACCTTATCTAAATGTTGCCAAAAGGGAATTATCAGCCCCACTGAATCAGCTAAAACTCAAATGACAACTCTGTGAGCATTTGGTAAGCAGCCTCTCTCTTAACACAGTTCATGATCTGCTAAGAATTTGGCAGTGTTGGCCCAACAACCAAGCACTGCCCAAAACTTTGCCTAAGAGAGAAGGAAGGCTGACCAACAGCACCTCAGCCCCTCCCGGAACATCAAAAGCACCTGTATGTAAAAGAGGAAAAACAGCTGAGCTAAACTTTTACACTTACACAGATAAGCTTTCACGCGTGACCCAAATACAAACTGGTGCTGATAAGTCTGCTCAAGTCTGAAAAGAACCTGGAAAACAGCTCTAGAAAGCATGAACTGACTCATTTACGTCTATAGAGCACCACATGTGACTTCAGAGGAGACATTTTAAATGCCCATACAGTCGTGACCAACTCTTCCTGCACTTCTACAGAAGCATCCAGTTACTCCACCTACCTCAAAATCCCAGGCAGCCTCCCACAATTGCCTAAGTGTCAAAAGACCCAGCTGTCTCCTGTTCAGCCATCAACTGGGAATATCTCTGCAACATTTCCTTCCATTATATATTTCTATAATATGCTAAAAAAATCACAGAAGAAATTTAAACCAAAAAAAAGCACACTCAAATTTAATCCCGAGAACAAAATGAAAACCTACATTGGTTATTCCTGTTCACATTTAGGTGAAAGTTAATACTATCACCAATTTCTGTTGAAGCAAAGCTGCCACAGGTTTGCCAGCCTTCAGGCACTCCAAACAGTCTTGCAATAGCACTCAGACTAAGCTTTTATTTGGGTTCACAAATCCAGTTACTGGTGTGCGCTTCCTAGTTGTGCTCAACTGAACAAGCAAAGGCCACTCTACGTTCCCTGCGTTACTACACGGGATAAGCTTTCTCTGCTCGGTTCATTACCCTGCACGACTATGAAGTAATTGAAAGCCTTTTCCATCTTCTGGAATCGATACTGACATGACAGTGGAGAAGAAACACTGGGAGAAAAAAAGATACTTCAGAATTAGTAGTACTTGAATAAAACAGGCTGCTTTCCGATTCTCTTTAACTAGCTGCAGTTTTGGAAAGGTGCAACTTTCTTGAAGACCACTGTTCAAATATACCCACTCTGTAACTATGACACCCTCCTTCCTGGCCCATAGCATCATCGTGGGCTCACGACCACCCTCCCGTGCCACAAGACATAAGCTCTTTTCTCCCCTACGTTTTCTGCATCTTCTCAGAAACACAGCTTCCTTACTCTTGCACCTCCTCTCCTAACAAAACTCATCTACCAGCCTTTTCTCTCTTGCTTAAGCAAGCTCTCTTTAATGAATGTAGATATAAAAATAGCAAAAGTGCTGCGAGGCAGCTATGGCACGCGGTGCATTTCATAGGTTTCACTGCTTCCCCGCCTTCATTTTTTAAGCACTGTAAAAGCATTAAGTAGGCACTTTTATTTCTGAATATACACATCTGTGTCAAACAATTTCTATATTTAAGTCAATATATTCAGGTGCCTCATGGCTAATCAAGTCTGACAGGCTCTTTGTTTAAGAAAACTAAGATGTGAAGTACAATAATTCTGTTGCCCTGAGGATGCAAGAGACAGCACGCTGCTGACTGGTTAATGCACATTTATCAACGCAAACACTTCTTAAACATATGAAGCCCGTCTGTCTGACAATATTGTGTTGACGTTGTTAAGTGGATATATTGCAGATCTTGGGGTGGCATCATTCTCACTACAGAGAAGATGGGCAGAGCTTAAGTCTCGGATGAAACAAATTCATCGCCTCTTGAATCAATGGAGAAGTATTCAGCGATAATTATACATAACTTAATATGAGAAAAAAAAGTTACAAATTGACTAAGAGAGACGATTTCCCATGGCATCATGAAATAAACAAGATCAGCTGTTAAAAGATGAGATTTTTAAGGAAACCTTGAGCCCATTTGCTAGCTCAGCACAGATAGTAGATATTTATTACCCAGCAAAAGAAAAAGGATTCTCTGCCACCCGTGTGGGTTTAAGTCAAATCTCCAAAGCACAACTGTGCTATTGACTACGAGCCAAAGCACACAGAGAGACGGGGTTTCTCAGCATCGCTTCCGCTTTTCCATCAGACACTGCCTCAGCCCTTCACCAGGCGGGTGCGAAGGGAGGCACCCAGCACTGCTGGAGCCTGCACAAACACCCGGCACAATCCGCTTATTCCCAGTCCTAGCTGTAAGAGAAAAGTTTCACTTCCTCTGCACGTGGCCTTTTAAACCTGAGCATTGAACTACTGCCTGCTAATAAAGTGGAATTTACTTTTAACAAGCCCAGGGAAAAGAAACCTACAGTGACAAGCATCTCTCGGGTTCTAGTCTACATCTTGTCAAAGCGATGGCAAAGCTGGTTGGTGGCAAGCCATTGTTGACCCAAGCTGGCTTCAAAAGCAGCCCTTTTGCTGACTTCCTACCATCTGTCTGTTAGCACAAGGTCACCTTCCTGACTGCCTCTAGCAACTCTTCCACGAGGACACACCAAAGCCCTGGTCACCGTGTTCCTCAGGCTTGCCCAAAGGAGGGGAGAGGAACAGGGAAAACCATTTGTTAAAACCAGTGTCAGTTCCGTTTATAAAACTTGGACTTCTGAATTCAATAGGTGTGATTGTTAGATATTATAATTCTTACCATGCACTACAAAAAAGGCCTGATGTAAAACACTGTTGCCCAACAGAGAGCAGGTATAGATCTGGATTCGCTGAAATTATGGATGCATATCCAGATCTTCTTTAGTTGGATATGATATTACCAACTTTCTTGTACATGTGAGACGAAAAGCTTATTTTCAAGGAGCTAACTGTTAACCAGAAGGTAAGGGCAGGAACTCTTTAAAGGGATTTCAGAGATGCCAAAACAGAATTTTGACAGAGCCCATACAGCCTCAAATTACTGCATTCCACAAAACCGGCATTTAATAAGCCAACAATAAAAAAAGATACAGAAAATACAGTGTCAACACTCTGTCTCCTTATCCAGGTTTAGAGTGCACTGATGATGACCTCATAATGGCACCCAACATCTCCAAACTGGAAGACCATGCAGTAGAACATGAATTACCAGGAGGGGGCAATGCAACTACACATGCAGTTGGTGTACACCAACAAATTCAGGACCTCCTTCTTACAGGGAATTGCTGAAGATAAATATAGACCCTCTAATTTTATATTCATAAAATATTATTACTCTGTCTTATATTCAGATGAAGGTTGATAAACACATATATTAATGATTTATTTCACAAAAAATACGGTAGCCTGGTATCAGCTTGGGAAGAGGATAGGAAAGATTAATAAACAGACTTTTGGTTTGCCCACGCTAGAGATAAAGCAGAAGTAGAAGTTCTTACTCAGTACCAATCCAAACTGCAAGCAATTCAAATTAAGTAGATACGAATAATCTCCCCTTCTGTAAAAGAAACAAAGCCCTGGCAAAAATCGCCTGCAGGTACACCTACATTAGCATCTTGGTTCAGATCGGGAGTGCTCTTTTGAAGTGAATCATCCAATCATCTCCACTTGCCAGGTTTTGTTTCATATTTTAAAGATGTCTTGGAGTGCCAGCCACTCCTTTTGGATGAAATTAAAAAGGCAGATGCACTCCAACCACAAGCAGGCACGCAGTCTAGACCTCAGCTAATCCAAAGGAACTCCTCCTGTCTTCAAACACATGAAGTCTTTGGGTCCTCAGCGCTTTAAATATTGTGCTCCACAAATCTGCTTCTACTGGACTGTACTTCTTCCCAACGGAGCTATAACCTACCACTTCAAAAACATCCATCTTAGGTTCTCATAACCAGGGACAGAGGCATCATCTAATCAAGTTACCCTGAACTGTGGTGGTCCACACAGAATGGGATTTCACCATGGCTAATTTTCAGCTTCCCAAACCAGACTCAGTCCTGCAACGTACAAATTCAAATGCCTTTCCATACCCATCACACTGAGCACTGGTGTCTCCATGCTGCTGAACAGAAACATAAACCCATGTTAGAACAGCCCAGAACAGCTCAGATTTCTTGTTTTAACCATCTAAACACTTACATGACATATAGCTGATATTTATGCAACTAATCTTTATATGATTTTTAAAGGGGGGTTGGAGGGGAGGACAAGCAATCCCCTTCCCAAAACGTTTCAGGTATTTTTCTGCACTTTGACCACATATCATTTCCACCTCCTAAGTAATACACAGATTATAAGGTTCTTGCAACGAGTTTTAGAAGTCACCCATATGCCTTTTAAAAAGTAATCTTTTCTCTAATACTGCTGAGAATTACAGTTTTTTGGCAGATGTCCTAAACACCGTTCCTGTTGCAGTCTCGGTCAAAACTGTCTAGGCTCTGTGCCAGCATTGTAAGAACAAGCCCTCAATTTTAATTTAGGAAACTGGGGGGGGGGGGGGAGAGGAGGGAGGGTGGGTGGGAGTATAAGCAACTTGTCCAGGGAGATTATCTAATGCATAAAATTCTTCCCCAAAGAATGTTAAACAGGTATATCCAAGTGTACAATTCAGCTTGGTAAAAATATCAACAAACTGATGGGAGCCCAGAGATTCAATGCCTGAGACTAACCTTAACTCACATTACCAACATCTTCATTGTTTACTGGCTTCATCAAAACAAGGGGGGGGGGGGTGAGTTAAGGACAAAGCGACAGCATTTCAATATTTTGGCCTTGAATTGTGTCACAACACTGATGTTTATCTAAATATGTGTCTACTGCCCTTCCCCCTTCTTAAACAGCTTGTTTTGGCTGTTGTTTTGTTAAAAATCACTTGGGATCATACATTTTTCCACCACAAGATCCAATGAACTAAGGGGATTTTTCTGAAAGCTCAATGTGAGCCTTTTTTTTAATTCACTTTAAGAACAATATGGCTGCCCCATCACCTGCAAAAGGAAACCTTTATAGCTCATCATTCATATTTATGTCTCTAAGGGAACCAGGCTGAGGTTATAGACTCAATAAAAAGTAAAAAGCTTTTCTCTTACAAACTTTACATGGTTTACTGTGTACCCTTATTCAGTAACACACCAACTTACGCTGCATTCCGTCTTGCGGTTGCTGAAGTTGTTAGTTCTGTTTTGTATTTTAAAAAGCAGGACTGATTAAACCTAACTTTCAGGTAACTGCCTTTCTTTTTAATTACTCATTAAATTGTGATTTTTGCAACATCCCCAAAAAGTTCAACCCCATGCAGCAAAAAGGTGCATTGCTTTGTTTCCACTACAAGTAGCAGCATCTCCTTATTTTAAAAATAAATTCCAGATTTAAAAGGTTGCACTGATTACTAGAGTTAAATGACCTAGATAATTTAATTGTAACCCCTTTTCTCGCCAAAAAAGTACTGCCTGCAGAACCTTGGAGATTAAAGAGGCATTTAAAAGAACTAATTGATTCCCATACTAAGCAACATTTTAGAGGCTAAGCAGTATCTCAACTTTCGCCCACCTTTGACAATATCAAAAAAATATTTTATTTTCCTATTGTCCCATGCTCTTTTTTCCTAGCCTCTTTTTATTATCTGCTCCCCCCGCAAAATCACTACAGAGCCAGAATCTAAAAACAGTTGGAAGAGCTACGATGTTTATCCTGGCGATCTCAGAAGGGTGGGGAAGAAACAGAAGAGAAATGGAGTTTATATGCCTCCCCCTTGTCCCTCCTCCTGGCTTCATGTGTGGCTGAGTCTTTGCTACCAATCCCTCCTTATAGCAGCACTAAACTCCCTTACACGTCAAAAAAGAGGGATAAGGAGCATAATGTGACCTGAGAAGCCATTTGAAATTTTGTATTACTTGTTATGTAAACACGTCACGGGATGCAAATCAACATTTGGTCCTGGTTGCCTCCTCGTTAAACATTACCAGGATTTGGAAAACCAGACGGGGTGTAGTTTTTCCACCATTGCTAAGTGAACAGTTGAAACAGCGACTCAAGCAAGAGGTCATTTAAGGACGACTGGAATTTGACCCTGCACTTCCTGAGGAGCCAGAGGATTAGTTTCACTTCAGCTCTGTGTCATACCCAGCTCTGGCCTGAAGAACTGTTTTGAAATCCTCCCACCTCTGAAGCTCACACTGCATATTCCATCTACATATATATAAAAGCACACGAGATCTTAGCAGGTGAAAAGTATGGCAGAACAATATTGTACGTGTACATTCATTTTCTTTTATCTTCAGGTAGTGTATGCAAATTGCATACTCACCATATCACAAAGGTATGATTTACATATTTGATATTTTTGCAGAATTATAATTTCAACACTGATTTATAAATCATATTTATAAATCTATATTCCTATATAATATAAACCTATATTATAGGTTATAAACCTATAAATCTAGGTGGCTTTTAGTCATCATGCTACTATGCATGAGAGAGTAATAAATAAAAAAAATAGGCTCTACGTGCCATGAATGAATGCCAAACATGGATGTTTCAGAAAGCTTTGAAGGGAAATTTGAAGCATGTCATGGCCCCCCAAAAAGTAATCTTGAGGCACTGCCCACTTTAAAAAAAATCCATCTGGGAATAATTAATGTCTCCCCTTCTCTACAGCTACCTAAAGTCTAGACATGTTGCCTCTTCTTTGGAACAGAGACCAAGACACAGCCTTCCCCCAAATACCTTCAAACAACCCAGCTTTGGCTCCTGTTGCCTCCATAGGAGCTGCTGGATATTCAAATGCTTTGGAAGTCGGCTCATATTCAAGTAGCCAGACATCGATTTTAAGTGCTTTACTCTATGTTTGCCAGTGGATTTGAACATGTTTTCTTTTCCTGAGATGTGCTGGGGCTACAGGGAACTCTTTTTAAAGGGGTGTGGGAATGGGAAATCCAAGTGGAAGAGTGGCTTTTTTGCCCCTCGCCGGGCTCCAGCCTCTTGTCTCTACCTCTTCTAGCCGTCTCCTTTGCTCCTTCTGCTGCTCGATGCGCTTCTGCCTCTCTGCCAGCAGCTGCCTCTTGTACTCCTCCTGCTCGCGGAGCTGCTGCTCCTGCAGCAGCTGCTGCCTCCGAAGGGCCTCGGACCGTTCCTTGTTTTCCTGCTGCAGTCTCAGGAAATCACGTCGGAGGGTCGATTCTCCAGGCACATTGACAATGGAACTGCAACAAGAGGAAGTTAAAGCCTCCCGTACAATAAAGCCTGATGGGCCACTAAATACCTTTTCCAAAGCAGGGGAACATTAATAAAACATAGTATGATGTTAAATTTTAATCTCGTTTCTTTCAGAGCGAAGACACTGGATGCACGTCAAATACACGCTCTCGGTGGAAGGTGTGAAATGAGGCCAAGCAAAATAAGGACCAATTCTGACATTGTGGAACCCCTGACCAATCATGCTTGCTATAAATCTCCCTCCATCCAGAGCTCGCTGGCTCTAAGCCATAGGAGGGGGAGCTTTAAAACCTTTAGCAGTCACGGAATAGGTATTCAAACCCTTTGGGTGGTTTGTGTGGCTTGTGCGTGCACTTAATAAGAGACAGAAATTTAGCCCGCTCCTGATTTATAGTCACAGACCTTCAGACTTACTTGGCATGGACTGCCCAGAGCCCTCCCAAAAGCAATTGTTACCTTGGCTCTCCTTCTTGTTCAGGCACTTCCTCCTCTTCTTCCTCACTTCCACTATATTCATACTCTGTCTCATCTAACGGGAAAGAAACAGAGGCTTAGATAGTGCTTATCTTTAATTTTAGGACAGTGGGGAGTTGCAGTAGCAACTTTGTGAACCGGTTCCTAACCCCTTCAGTGAGAAGATCTATCACAGATGCTGGAACTCATTCTACGTATACAAGCCCACCTTCCCACACTTGTAAAGCATCACAGTGCTTTGCAGCAGACTTTCAGCAAATTCCCTGAACGACACCAGGTTTTATATGTAAGACAAGACACCTGGAGAACTTCGGCACCACCTGAATAAAGAGAACCGGCTGCCCAAGACATTTGCTTCATAGCTCTTGTGATGGGCTACTTCCTGCCGGTCTGATTTATGGCACCATTCCAGAAATGAACCTACCACAGACCAAAAAAGGGAAAGGCATATATGCCAATATCCTCCTAAATACTGTTTAATGCTTGTATGGAAGAGGCAGTGGCCCAGAAGCAAGTAAATTTAACTTAAAATAAGACATTTAATTGATACTTTCTCTGTAGATGACAGAGCAAAACCTAAAAACCTGCTGATAGTCAAAATACAAATTACAAAAGAACCTTTCAAGGGTTTGGGTTGTTTGGAGCTTTTCTAAGGGCGGGGGATTTAGAATGCAAAGCGGGACAAAAATATGTATTTTTAAGAAGCTGCAATACTTGATTTTTAGAAGCCGCATACCTTTCTCTCCTCTCTTCTTCCTGGTCCTGTCTATATGGTCCTTAAGCTGGATTCGGACTTGTCTTTCATTTGGTTGGTCACGTATAAAGGGATGTTTCAAGAGTTGTTCTGTAGAAGGTCGCTGCATGTAATTCTTCACTAGACAACCTTCTATAAAGCTGAAAAACTTTTTTGACCTGAGAAAGCAGGAAGGGAAAAAAACCAAACCAAAACAAGATCACAGGTAAAACTTAGCTCAAACATTTTTTCTGTTCTTCCTCAAAGCCTAATTCCTTTCCTCAAAGAGCATCACACGCCAGAGGATGGTACAAGTGCTGTCTACAAGTGTGCCTCCTAAACAGAGCTGATCGGGCTCCAGCTGAGCACTGGGCTGGATGGACACAGGGCTGGATGGACACAGGGCAATACCAACATACCTGCAATGCTTAGGCACAGCCTCACAGTAATGTGCCCTCTTTCACAGGCATAATTGCCTTGAAAGGCAGGATCTATTAGTAGAAGGCAAATCATGCAAACCCAGCTCTGCTACTTCTGGACCAGAGCTGGGTAGCATCCAGCTTGCTTGGAGCACAGGCAGGGCAGCTCTGGTGTGTCTCCACCTGCCCAAGCTATCTAAGGGCACGTCTGCTTCTAAACAGCCATACCAAAAGCTGCAAGAACTGCGGCCAACATTCCCCTGACACGAGCAGCACTGCGCTGCTTTTGTATGCACCTGGACTCGCTGAGATAGGTCTGCGAGAATTTAAGATTATTTTATTTTTTACCTGAAGAGCCACACGCAAGAAAAACCCAAACCCAAACTCATAGAACACTAGGCGGAATTGAACAGTGTTGCCTGCTCAACACAGGCACTTTGGGTCAGATTCTCACTGACGCAATTTAAGGGCATGAACTGAACTGAGCTCCTCCTGCACACCACATAAAGTGACAGGGTATGGAAGTTAGCTAAGCTGGAGCACCACCTTGCTAAATTTGCACTTCATTTGAACTCTTGAAAGATGACCTCTCCAGATGGAAATCACCAAACAAGCTGCCTTGCAAAATGCCAATAATGGAAATATTCAAAACTGCATTTTTCATCGTTTGGCCTATTTTCTCATAACCTACCACGGAACACACCGCCAAAACAGTTGAGTCACAGCAGCGCTGGCTTTGGCCAGAGTCACTTTTTGATTGCTAGCTGCTCTCAACCTGCTCCAGTGCTTGGGCAGCAAACACCTCCACTGCATGGTTAAGTGTAAAAACAATAACGGTTTCCACCCATCGCTGCACTTTCCTACGGTAATCTAAGAGGCTGAATTCAAGGTAACTTTGCTGTTGTTTTTTTTTTATTCCTCACACCTTAAGTGTTATTAGTCTAAATAAAAAGGTTCATTAAAGGCTTATGCAAATACTGCATATGCATCTCTATTCCTTTAACTTATGCAGCAAGCATGAAAGAGGGAGAAGGATGCCTTGACAGTACAAGTGCATAAATAAGTCAATCCAGGCAAAGACCAAGCCCAGCAAGCAAGCCAAGTTTATAGTATGTTGATACTGAATAGGCAGTCAAATCACTTCATTATTTTGACAGGATCACAGCATCCTGTGATCACATTCAATCTATACGAAACCTCTTTCTAGGGAGTATTTTTGTTTCATATGTGCCAGTTGTAATCAGTAACTGGGAGGAAATCCTCCGATACTAATGGATTCTTCTCAGCTGGCAAGAAGTACATACTCAATTCCAATCGTTTACAATAATTATAGTAAAAGCCTTCATTAGTTTTAATAGCTCCTTTCAACTTACCAACTAGAACACTATAGTACTGTTCTGTTTCTGTGTTACGATACATTTGAGAAAACATACTGCATATTAAGAGTGCTGCGGGAGTTTATTTTTTAAAATATGAATCCATTTGTCACCTTAATACCGATGCTGCTCTGTCAAGAAAAAAAAGCTTGGTTTTTATTTTCACACGATTCGAGGTAAAATTTCTCTGGGACAAACAGAACTAAATAAACAATGCACGCTTTCTATTTCATGCTTTGATTCAGTGGCACAGAAGATAACAATTGAGTGACTTTTGCTAACTTAAATTGCATTACAGTTCTGTGGAAGCGATACCAAAACAGCATGCGATGAGACAAAAAAAACCCATCACGCTACAGAAAGGGCTACAAACAAGATATAACTAATACATACCATTTCTTGGATTTTAACCGTGGGGGAGGGTTCCTGGGTATCAGAAAGAGTGCCCTCATGGGATGCATGTCACAAAGCGCTGAAGGAAAGAAAACAAAACCAAACAGAAACATACACATATTGGCTTAGTTGCTCTCTGGCAATACCATGTTTTCAGCTTCCACAACCATTCCCACCATCCCAACCGCAAATGCAGCAGACAGCAACACAGTGAGATGGAATTAGCCCAAAATGACAACAATTCCACAGCTCAATGTGCCAAGGGCGACCCCAAAAAGACAAAGAGAACGAGGCATGGATTAACCTTCAGGACCAATCATGATGGGAACATCTGTGCACGGCCCTCCTCCAGCCCCAAATCATCTAACCTACGTTCCGGTCAATAAAATGCTGGGAGATGATGATGGCAGAAGGGAAGAATGACACAGTCACTGTTTAATACAAGCTTCCTTCCCTCCACCTGTCCTTCTCTCCCATTACGGAGGATGCCTCATTTTTACTCTCCAGACTTGGAGATTTTCTTTACTCCAGGGCCTGACAGTTTTGAAGCATGGGAGGATATGTACCAAAAAAAGTTCCGTTGGTTTCAGCACACAGGTAGTGGGAGTCTGGGATCTCTGCTGGACAGCCTTTCCTCCTGTTCCATAGGAAAGCACCATGGCAGAGCCAACACAGGGAAACAAGGGAGCAGGGAGAGAGGCTGCCCAAGAAAGGTCACTAGAAGCAAATCCTCTGTTTTCACTGTCTTCCTGTGCTTGACCTTTTGCACTACCAGTCTCAGCCTGAATGATCACTGCAGGAAGAAATAATGTTTTCCAAACAGCAGAAATTCAGGAGAGACAGACTGACGTGAAGAGGATCCTGGATTCAGAAATAAGGGGCCACAACCTTGGCACAGAAGCGCCTTGGATGCCTGTGGATCCCATCAGACCACCAAGCTTAGAGACGGACTCTTCAGCCGCCACTGGAGGAGGAGGCAGAGCCCACATGCCAGAGGACAGACCAAGGCAAGAGCTGTTCATCATTTACATCAGACCTTTGCTTATTTCTCAAAAGCCCCTCTTGTGCTTTTACACAAAGAGGGGCCAAGCTCTGCTTCGGTTTGGAAATAAAAAAATATTATTGTCCAATTCCAGGCTTACAAAACCCACAGACACAGCTTTTAATTGAAAGCCATCCAGGCAACCCAATGCACTGAACAAAAAGGTACAGCAAAAAGGAGGTCAAGTGGTAGCTCAAACGCTGTTAATATAGCGCTGGCTGAGGTGTCCTGGGAGCAGCTCTCACATGGGCATGCATGCAAACGTGCAATTAGAAAGAAAAAAAAAACCCAAGCCATCAGGCCTCCCAAAACATGAATCAAAACAAGAGCCTTGTGATTTGATTTATAAATTTTACATTAACAACAACAACAAAAAAATCAGGCAGTGGCTATAATGAAATGACCGTATTTTAGCTAGGAAAATATCAACATTTTATTTCAACATGATTGTTTCAAAAACAGAGGTTTCAAGCTGGGCTGTGGTGTGGTGGTTGTTTATGTGTAAAAAAAAAAAGTAATTAACTCACTCTTAGGTACCTTAGGCTGTTATTTTTTAAATACAGAGCTCCAGTTGGGGGTGAGGGTAAGCATCTTTGCTAGTTCAATAGGGACTTTCATAAAAATTAACATTAAAAACCAAAACATCATGCCTAATTTCTTTTCTTTTTAAGTTCTTCAGTCCCCCTCGCACATATCTGCTGTCTGCAGAAAGAATAGCTATGTGAGGGGAAAATAAGCTATAAAAGGTTGTGCATTTTTGGTTTCCAGGTTTCTCTCTCAAAAATACCCATATCGGATGATAAGTATTCTCATTCACGGAGCATTAAGTTCAATACTTTGCGCTGAAGATGGATTTACAGTTTAAGTCATCTCACTGCTAAGAAAGATCAACACCACCCATTGACGAGTGGAAACAAAAGGAGAAGGGACGTTAGCGTTACCCAAACCGACAGAAAGCCAACACAGAAACAATTGCTACAGATGCTTTTTTCATTAAGGTCAGTTTTCTTGAGGCCCCACTGCCCCTCTTCCCGGCTGAGGTTTCAGCATCCCAGGCCAGGCCATACACAAATTGGGACCCAACTCCAAAACACAATATACTACCCATAGGAAGGAAGTCTGACACTCAATTAGCTTCCACATATTCCTGCTATAGAAATTAAATTACTGCAGTCTGCACTGTAGTCCTTAAACACAATCCTATCTTTATCAAAAGCATTGCTATTTATGGGATTTTATATTTATAGGCCAGGCAAAATCATAGAGAACAGAAATAACATGAGGATACTTTCAGAAACCTCAAAACTAGGCTTGGATTACAACCAGCATCTCCCAAGTATACATTTCAGTCTTAACCAGCCCACTGGAGAAGCACACGTATCACTTACGGGGAGCTCCTTCTGCCATCTCTATGGCTGTAATGCCGCATGACCAAAGGTCACTCTGCGTAAAAAGAGAGAGACCATATGTTAGTAGGTGGATTTACCCATTCAGACAGTAAGACAGTACTATTTACAGAGGCCCTGTAGGTGAGACTGAAACCAAATACCAAGGCTATTTAAATAATACAAGCTATTTTTTTTTTGTAACCGTATCATAAAATCCTGCTTGTCATGTAATACATATATATACGCAAATGCACGCACATATTCATACAGAGTATGCAAACAACCCTCTCTAGTAACAGATAAAAATATATTCACATTAGGACAATGAAAAATACATTGATCCCAAAGCTAAGTCTATGAAACAACAGAATTTTCAATCCTTGTTTACAAAGGACTGAACATTTCCCTTCAGTAGAGTCACGGAAAGCACTGTACCCATTCCCCCAAAGAAAAGATGGAAATATGAAGACTGCGGGGTAAAAAGACAAACCTGGCAGGTCTTTTTCAGTGTCTAAACCAGAACATAAGCAAATACAGACTAGTGGAATACACCCAGTCCTGAACTTTTTTCTATTCCCAATAATCAAATAATAGTTTTATCTAGGGGAACAGTCATCACTACTAAGCTTGCAAGAAACCTCTGTTGGACACACTGCTTGGAGCCAAAGCAAGCGCTCCTTACCCTACCACTTCAGCTTTGCTTGAAGCGTTACAGAACACGAGTCCTTCAGCAGGAGCCTTTCGAGGTACCACCTCTGGCCAGCGCCCCTGATAAGGGAAAGCCCAGGTGACAGCCAGGAGGGTCACGTCCAGGCAAGAGGTGGAAGAGTCCTGGCAAGGAACCAATTCCAGAGGCTGCCACAGCTTAAGGGGCAAAACACTGGAAGAGGCTGCTGAAAGAGAGCTGTTCTGCAGCAAAGCAGTCTTTATTTCTGCTCACAATAATGACTTTTTAAAAAAGTAGTCAAAACTAACGAGCAATTAAGCTCTTCTTGTACTACAAGCAGAGAGGCATTTCTAATGATCATGTTTTCTTCTCTAGGCCCAATCCAGCCATTTAAGCTAAACTGCACAGCCTCAGGATCTTACAAAATCTTTCAACCATTGATTTTTTGGAGGAGAGAGCTCTACAGGCTCCACCAGGCACAATAAACAGGTGTTTTCAGAGGCAGAAGGAGTTATTTTTCACATCACTACTGCATTAACAGATATTGCAGAGAGTTTTTTTCTCCTTTATTAGATCATTTAATAGTCACCCTTCCTTCCTAATAACTCCATCTATCTGCAAAGATATAAAGCATTATCTTTGGTACAATGAGGTGTATGTAAAAAGTGATTACAAAGATGTAAGAACTGATTAAATCAAGAGAAATGGGATCAATCTGATCAATCTTACTTAGTCAAAAGGTACACAAACACCAATGCAAATAATCTGGGTTTTTTAAACAGATTTAGACATACATACACTGATAGCTAACACCACTATCAATCTCAGCAAATGGATATAATTTATATTCAGCTCTAAAATTCGTTGTAAGGCTTTAATCATAGGCTTTCTGATATCTTTGTCGCCCTTCTTGGTTAAAAGTTGGAACAATTGCATTAGTCTAAGTGAAGATTTTTTAAAAAGCGTATTTGCACATTTTTTTCTTTCCTTGTGCTTTCATTAAAGCAACCTGATAAGAACTTTTAAGATTACAGGATGCTTTCACTAGAGAAATTTAACTTTAAATACACGTACATAATATTCTTAAGTTAGTGCAAATATCATCAAGCCAATTATAGTTTTGCAGTAATTAAATCTTTGGTTTGCAGCATACTATGTAAAAAATGATCTTTGTTGAGAAATGTTGCGACGGATAAGTTTTTATCAACATGTATATGTATCTTGAAATCAGGAACAGGCACGGTTTAAAGAGCTCGTTCTGTACTTTACTGGGTCTCCAGACGGTGGTTCTATTTAAGGCAACACCTAAAATGCATTGTTCTGGGTTACTACAATAACTGGGACATAGACTAACACAATTTAAAGGACAATCATTATACAAATTGAGAACGTGAGCCTTTCCAGTTAAAGTCTTTTTCGACTTCTCTGAGCGCCTACAGCACGCTGAAGTCCTACTCCTTATGTCTCGAAGCTATGATAATACAAGTAATGGTAACTTCTAAAGGTCACAATTTGACAGTGACCCACTTCTTGTACTCCTGTAATAAGAATATACCTACACAAAATAATATTACTCCTACAAAGCATAAGAATTCTCAAAAACTGCCATCGTTCATGGATGTTCATACTGCAAGTGCAGGGGTTTTGTATGTTGGGGTGGGTTTTTTCTGTGAACAGGACTCTCTTACTCTGTAATCATATGTAGCATCTGGATTTTCATCACAGGCAATAACTTCTGGAGCCATCCAGTACGGAGTTCCAATAAAAGTGTTTCTCCTGCCAACTGTCCTGTCCAGCTGAGCGCTCACACCGAAATCCACTGTGGGTGGGAAAAAGAGTAAAATAAAATAAGAGGGGGAAAATAATGCAGTGATTACTTCTATAAGGCAATTTGGAAATAAAACCCTGTGGATGTTTCACGTGGGAGGACCATGCTGAGGAGAAATATGATGATTAATACTGAGGCATCCGAGCCCTTGTGGTTCACATGCAACGTGCTTGGGCCGCAACGTCAAGAGACACGGCAGCGTACAATCACCTCTCCTGCACCTCTCACCGTCCTGTCAGTACAGAAGGGAGCGTACAGCTGCAAAAATACTGCCTGGGAGGCTGAGGAAAGGCTATTCCCTTCCCAACTGGTAGAGCCAAGCGCCGTTGCCTACAGAGAGGGAGCCGCTTCCCAAAGGTACCTCTCATGCTATGGGAAAACCACATGCGTGAACATGTCTCCTTTTCAGCTGTCCACCTTTTCTGCTCTAAAGTTGGACAGCAAAAATCATCTGTTGCTCAGCAAACTGCTTTTTTTCGCTGTAATGCACAGAGCAGATGCATCGATAGGAGCAAAAGATGAGGATTATTCCAGAGGTGCCAACTTTAAGCACATACGCACACAGGTTGCAAAAGAGATGCCCGTTTCATCACTGGGCAATTACATTACAAGGGTGTTGTCCTCCCTTCAGGTCTCCCACTCACGACAACAGTGATATAAGCCTTTCTATACCAGCAACTGCATCTGCTCTAGGAGGGCTGTGTCAGCTTCACCGCATCCATCATCTGAGCGACACTGACAAACTGGTGTAGACGAGCTCAGCGGGAGCAACGGATTGGGAGCTACCGTGCTCCACTTCGGACCAAAAGGAGGAAAGATCTCCCGAGAGCTTCCTCCTCCAGCAGCCGGGACGTCTTCCCATGCCTCGTGCTGCAGGAAGGTGTAATGCAAAACAGAAGGGATGTGGGCTGGGTGGGAGGGCTTCAGCACGGCTCTATATTTAACCAAAAAAAGGTGGCAAATGTAGCGTGATACAAACACAGAAGGTTAAAGTGTGTGGTAACTGGAAGAGACAGATTAGGAAGAAGGAAAAGGAGTTTGTCCACTTGGAAGGGAAAGAAGAGGCCAAAGATGAGCACAGTTTTCAGCAGGCATGCCAGAGATGGAACTGTGTTTTGAACTTGACACCACAGCTCCCTCTGTGTGTGCTGGTCCAGATCGTATTTTTGTGTCCAGAACCTGCACAGCAGGTGCTATTTTAATTAAAGCCAAATAAAAGAGTGACTCCTGTCACTTCCCGAGCCCAGAATAAAGGGAATCAGAAACAATCCAAGTCACACACGGCTCAGTGGGGGGCACAAAATGGTCCCCTCACCGATTCCAGCACGAAAGCCAACATCTTCTAATGAAATGCATGCTATCCTCCCAAAGCAAGAGGAAATATGTGCGGGGCCTCGATTCACACGGGAGCAGTGACAGAGCGCACACGCTCCAGAACACGTCGCAGGGCTCTTAGAGGATAAAATCAGTTTGGGAAGATCAGGAAACAGAGGCTGAATGAATGAGGAAGTGGACGCGCGCGCCTACTTACCGAGTTTCACTTCTGCGTTCTCTGTTAACAACACGTTTTGCCCTTTGATATCCCTGTGAATCACATGATGGGCATGAAGATGTGCCAACCCCTGCGTTAAGAAGAGGAGAGGAAGGAGAGGACGTTCAGAGTTTGGCTCTTGGCTAAGCAACAGACTACCCATACCCAGCACCCCCACAGCCCGTAGCACTGGGTCTCGGGCTCTTGCTGAGCCGCTGGGTGCAATGGGACCCACGGGAGCTTGGTAGCAGCACACCACCCGCACAACTTTTGGTACCGGAGCAGAGACACAGACCCCAGGTCATGCACACCCTGTACCAAAATACAGCCCAACATCTGCACTGTGCAAACTACCTCTCAGCTGTGGCGTGAAGGAAGTTCAGCTCCCAGAAAGTCTCCGTGCAACGACACTGTAGATGACATCAGTGTCGGTGTACGTCACTGACATCTGACACACACAGGGTCACCCAGAATTTAGTCCGGGGAAGGGGGGTGGAGGGAGAAAGGAGGCAGCACCAGCGTGCATATATGCACCCCCACAAAGGGGGTGGGAGGGTGATGGACTGGCAGTTATGTTTGAGGGCGAGGGACGACTGACGACAAACAAAAGCTCTGCTGCAAAGCTGCAGTTCTCTTCTCTAGCCTCCATAAATATCAAGCCAGATAATTGTTCCTCAGGAAAAAAAAAAAAAAACAAAAACATGCAAAAGAAAAAAAAAAAAAGCATGAGCATTATACTTTCCAAAGGAAACAAAACCTCCTGGCATACGGTGCTTTTTGTTGAGACAGCACCTGGATGCATGCCCCAAAGCGATAGCCATGTGGAGGGAGGGCTGAGGAAGACATATGTTGCATTTTACTCTCTAATGTAATTGGGAGAACAACAGGCAACCCTCTTAGCAACTGCCTGTATTTTGGTTTCTCCTCAGCTCTCTGCTCGGAAAATTGTAGTCTCCGGTGGGATCGTCTTGCCTGTTCGTGTTGCCCTCATAGGCTTTTAATGTTTTATGAAAAATAAAGAAATAGAACCTTTACAGCTGCAAGAGGTTAAGAGAGTAGTGGTTGCTGTAGAGAAATATTTCCTAACACATGTTCTTCATTAAATGATCATTTACCAGTTTGCCTACATAACCATTGGGTTATTTTCTTTTTTTAAAACAGTTAATGAGCGTGACAAAAAAAAACACCGTCCACAGCTCCTCCCCACACATGTCACAAGCGAATCAAGTGAACGGCCGATGTCCCTCAGACCCTTTGCTAATGCTAAGTGTGGTCTTCTTTTTCACAGGAATGAAGGCTTTTCCACAGCTTCACACAGGATATTTTTTAAAGCCTTCTGCTACACCGACTCAGCCAGAGAGATAATCGTCTGTTCTCTCCAGAGTACCATCTAACCTTACTGAAAAAACACGTTTGGGTTTGCAAAGGGCTGGGAGGAGACAGAGGGGCACTTCTCCATTGTCCTGCTGTCCCCAGGCCCCTCCAACCACACAGGGATCCACTAGGTCGACCCTCACCTCTGTCTCCACCTGCACCAATCTTTGGCACTTCAGCTCATTTTAACTTTCTGTTACACAACCTCTCTCCTCCGTCTCTGACAAACTTGGTGTCGAATCAGGTTTTGCAATGTCTCATAGCAATGCGAGTTTAGCATTCCTTTTTTCCAGATATTCCAGTTCCTGCTAGCAAGTAATTAAGGCTCCTTTTGCAAATCTCTCACAGGAATGAGAAAATAGCTTTCACCTAACTCTTTTCTGAGGTAAATCACTTTTTCCTCTTCTCAGCAAGTGTGATTGCTTTACCTAAGGAGAACCTAGGACGAATGCAACATAGCATGCAATACCTCCAAGGTCACACAGTTCTCAAACCAAGCATAAGATCGGTCCTGCAGAAGTTAGCTTCCCTCATATTAAAGCATACTATCCATTTGATTTGAAATACCACCATCAGTAGGTATTCAACTTTTCTTCTCCCTTCTAAACAACTTAAAATGTGCCAGCCCAAACACCAGCAGCTGAGCTCTCTCCTAGCATTTGGAATTAGAGCAAGAGAGCAGAATCGTACATCTCCCTCCCTCCCTCACCATCTTAAAAATCACCAAGGCAGAGCAAATGTGTAACACAGACAACAGCAGCATTGATTTATGCAAGAGCCAGTGGTGGTTTCCTTTAACATAAAGCCCTTCAGAACTTCGTTTATGATGAGGCAATTGAACAAACATACTGTGTAGTGGTATGGGTAGGAGGCAATTTGTTTTACAAAGAAGCACGAGGAAAACCATACCAGATTTACTTAGCGCAGCAAACAAATGCCAATTCAAAAAGCACTTAAGCTGTACCAACTGGAAATTAAATATGAAGAGTAATTAGTTAAAGCTTCAGTTTTAGAGAAACTGGTAAGCGGCATCCCTCTTCCTGAGAAACTTTTGCAGCGCCGTCTGCTAGCACTCCACAGCGCACAGCCACATACGACGTAGCTGCCTGCTCCAGATAGACTGCAGGAATATACAATGTGCAAGAACATCGCAGCACAGAAGTCCTGACTGCTGGCCCGAGCCAACTCCCTTCCTCCACCGACTTGATTAGGAGCAGAGGAAGACGGCTGCAAGCACATTTGGAAAAGCCCATTCCGCACCCTGTTGTGTTACGACACTGTTACAACCTCAGTCTTCTCAAAAACACAGCGTCTTATGGACACTGTTTCACAGCTTCTACAATAGGTAAAGTCACTGGCTCTTCTGCCGGCTTCTGATGACTAAAAATTGCTGTTTTCTGCAAGGCTGCTGTTACAATACAGTACAACACACACCAAATTAAATGATGTGGAGCAGACATCTATCTGCTCCTACGCACTCTCCAAGCAATGACATGGCTAACAGGATTGATCAGAAACAGCTTCTTGCAGAACCTCAAGCTAGGCTACATCTCTATAAGACTGCTTCTGTGTTTTCAAGTGGAGCAGACTATTTTCCTTACCCGGAGAATCTCTCTGGAGATATATGCTATCCAGTCTTCTTTCAGAGTATTCCCTTTCGTATTCTTCACAAGGTCTGTGATAGAGCCGGCTCCACAAAACTCCATAACAAGCTGAAAAACAAATATCAGCATACAACCAACATTAAACACAGTTCCCAGCTGTCTAGCGAAGCAAAATAATCAGGTTGCAGCATTGATTTGGGAAACCCTCGTGAAGCAGAGAATATCATTTATTTTACATCTCTGCCTGGAAAATGGATTCAAACCAAATGTCTCCAATGTGTGTCAGACATATATGGAATATGTCTCACATTAGTTACCACATTTTCAAGGACTGATTTAATCACTGTAATTTAATGCTGGGAATCTGGATTTGCTCAGCTATGCAAAATGCATTAGCAGCAACAGGAGTAAGAGCACATCCAGTGCTGAAGGAATCAAACTGATCACACCATTGCAACACGTCTTATTCTTTTAACTCCCATTTATTTATGGAAGAACATGCACTGATGTCTGTACCCTGCCATCTCAAATCCAAACTTCAATCCTCTAGAGGGTGTAGATGAGGTGGGATGAGAAATGTAATGGGTACAGTTCTCAAGTGCAGCTTTCTTTTTTCAGCCACACATTCTTACTGCTCAGCTCATCTGCCTTGTTCCCATGAAACGTTACTATCCATCTGGGAAATGGGGGAAAAAAAAAGTTACTTAAAGAGCAAATCCATTGCTAAGAGCAAATCTTGGTTCAGCCATCCTCTTAAAGATGCATGATTAGCCTATGTGATTCACTTATCTATCTGTTCAGGCAAGCACCAAATTCTATTAGTTTGCCTTTCCATAATGTGATACTTCTATCATCCTCAAACTATAACCAAAAGGGAAAGACTCATGAACGTGCTTGAGAAATATCTGCTTACCCACAGTTGGTCGTCATGTCCTGGAGGACTTTTCTTAATGAAAGCACCATAATAAGTTGCAATATTTCGATGATGAGAATATTTCTTTAGCATATTAATCTCCAGTTTGATTTCTTCTTCTTCGTCCTTTGGAAAAAAAAAACCACCAAAGCCCATATGTTTAATACACCATGTGCATTATGTATGTCCACTTCTTTTTCACACAAGTAGATTCTTTTACAGTTCAATTTATACCAGCATCACGCTCAGTAAACACATGCTATGTTCATGCCACCAAAATCCTACTTATTGAGATGGTCTAAAACAGACCTTTACTTTCCCAAGTTTCAGCAGTGCAAAAAAGCAAATGAAGGATGATGCACTGGACTTCATCCAATGATGGAGCAGGACAGGATCTGTCTAAAACCCCTATGCTTGTAATATCCTAAGCAAATATATAGCTAGCTTTTATTCCACATAACCCAGAGAACTAGAAAACCGGGAAAATCTGAAAATTTAGGATACAGGAGTATTATTTCCATCTTCCTCATTTTCTTTTCCTTTAATTTTGAAAATTGCAACCGTTTCTACTTAAATGCCAGACAGCGGCTCAGCGTAGCCGGCTGCTGAAGCAGGCCCTTCGAGGTGGGTCCCCCCACGGTGAGGACCACAGCGTCCCACCTCGGTGCCAGCACGGGGCTGGTGCAGGAAAGCAGAGGTGGAGATCAGGAATTCCCCTTGCTGTGCGGACAAGGCGTTCGCCTCGTGCACAGGTTTCCTCCTCCTCCTCCATCTGCCTCCATGGAGGAAGAGCAAGTGCATCAGGAAGAGAGGGCCGGGAGCCCGGGCGGTAAACAGGATGCTGGGACACAAAGGCAGAGGAAGGATTTCCCCCGGTTCCCCCCCCGCCTCAGCGAGGTGCCGAGCGGGGAGCAGCTCAGGTGAAGGGAGGTCATCCCTTCAAAGAGCTGAAATGGCTAATACTACGCAACAACTCCTTAAAACAACCCACAATTCGCTTTTGATGTGACGGTGGGACGCACTGCACAGAAGGATCCACGCACGCTTTGAGGTGATGTCTGAGCAGGCACAGCACATACAGAAGAAGAAGAAGCAGACACCATCCCACCCCCAGCTCTCTCTTACCGTACCTAGAGAGTGGGAGCCCTCAGCTAGCACCTCGCAAGGCAACGAATGAAAAGGCAGCTGGTTTTATCCCTTTAGGCACAACCTTTATTTGCTCTGCAATTTTCTAGCCTTAGATATCCAGGGGGAAAACGTCTACCTTAAATTGGTTCCAGGAAGAAACCGAAACCTCTGTTCCCTAGGGTGGCTGGCTGATGGAAACGGTAGCACGTATTTTGATTATCCTGTAATGTCAAAGCTGATTACATGAGAAAATTTCAGGCCTTAAACTTCCTTGCAATTTGTATCACGCCAGCAATCAAATAACCTATTCACGACACATGCAGATGTTAATACTAAGTATTAAGTTAACTATTTATACACAGTGGTGCGCATGGCTTTAGCAAAAGAAACCACCCTATGCTACAAAGCAAACAATTATTTCAAATACACTAATGGTGGGATGGGATGCAGTGCTTACTCGTAAATTATTATAAGAGAATTCCCCAAATGCACCAGGGATAAACTATTCTTAAATCTTCTCATGATGCATCTTTACAGTAAAATACTTTGTATTTCTGGAACACTGAACAAAATAGTAAAATAATCTTGTAAATCAAAGTTCCCAGTGAACAGCAGCCCTGGGAGAAGGTATTATCAGAACAGCTTTTTGAGCCAAAAGCTAACTCAGTGCTTCCTCAGCTGCCTCTGCTGTCCTTGCTGTCGTGTGATTTGTTATTTATTTAGACCATGTGCAAAAAAAAAAAAAAAAAAAGGAAGAGGAATGCATGCTTATACTAGAAACTACCACGCTGAACTTTGAATTTAGGCAAAAAAACTGTAATAAGAGCTTTGTTGAACTTAATGGTTTGGTGCTTAATTGCTGACAGGTTAATATGTATAATCGGATTAATCTGCTATTCTGTACTGACTTTTTATATAAAAATTATTTCCTACCCTCAGCACATGAACACAATAGATTTTACAATACAATGGGCAGGATGTCCTAAAGGTTGTTCATGTTTATCTATTGTAACAACAGCCAACATGACAACGCTTAGACAGGATTGATTTCTGAAAAAAAAAAAATAAAAAAATTAAAAAAAACACTGTAAAAAAAACCCAAACCAAACAAAGAACAAACAACAGAAAAAAGGCACACACAGACCCAGCAGACTGCAGGCAGTTACTGCTCTTGCAGTTCTCCTCTGTGGCTGTGTCAAAGCACCTGCTCAACCGCCTGCAGCAACCCCAAGCATCTCCTTTAACTAAGGCTAATAATGGTCCTAAACTCCTATTTCAGCCGTCATCGAGCATTTGTCCACAACACAAATAGCGTCTCACCTACAGTTCAATCCAGTCCAAATTCCAGCCTACAAGAATAAATGGATTCAGTAATTCTTGCCAGGCTTTGGAGGACTCCACTTACTTAGCGTGGATCGATAACTCCCTGGCACTGAGTCCTGAAGACTTTGTGGCGACAGGAACTATCATGAGGATTAATCAGCACAGAGAAGGCTGCACTACCACTGTGGTACAGCAGTTGGTGTAAGATAAAAAAAAAAAAAAAAAAAATTAAAAAAAAAAGGTGGCCAGACCAAAATTGTTCTGTTCCAGATTCAGGAACCTTTTTTTCCAGGGTAAAGTTGATTTCATCCCAATGTGGACATCCGAAAGAGACCAAACAATGTGCGCCCTACCGGTGTTTACTTCTCCCCACTAACTACAAAAGGAGGATGAGGTCATTAGCCAAGATCCAGACACCAATCTTGCAGATGTCTCGCATCAGGGCGAGATGAATCCCACCCAAAAATCTCACCGGATAAGACCGTTTCCGCACAGGTCTCCTTATGGACGCATGCACGGCAGGGTGAGCAGGCTGCAGCCTGCAGCAGAGGTCCTCCTGTGCAGAGAGAGGTGTTTCGGCAGCCGTCCCGGGATTTGGATGGAAGGTCCCTCACCTCCTCCCAACAACACAGGCGCTGCACCACCACCACTAACAGTCCCGCCATTTGCAGAGGCGCCAGGATCACAAAAGGGGAAAATTAAAACCAACTGAGGCAAGAGACTGTCATTCTCTTGAAGGAATACAAAAGTACATCCTTTTTTCTTGGAGGACAGAGGCAGCTGGTGAGCCCTTCCTAGTGATTTTATGCAGCTGGCATCAATTACCACTTTAAGCCATTATCTATGGATACAAACTCCCATTGAAACCTTCTTTGTCTGGCCTGTGACGGGGCTGGTGTAAGTGTTTTATACTTATACATTCGCTGTCTGTTTGTGACAGCATGTCTGATTACCAGTAATTTTTGCAGTAAGCTATACTTTTGCAAGGCTCACGTGGTTAAATTAAGCTTGGAGCGGCTTTCCTCTCCCTCTCCATGCATTTCCCTTCAGAGATTAAATGGACATGTCAGCATCTCCAGGGATTTCTAACCGCAACGCTGTTTTATCAAAACGACTTTTCATGTAAGACTAAAAACCACATACGACGCCCGCACAGAAATCCACCTATGTGCACTAAGACAATTTCTAACCATTTGAATCAGCACATTAAAAATAAAACCAGGCATGTTGCCTCTCAGCGTGCCACCTAGCGATGCCCCATCAGCTTGCTTATGACTGTAGCACAAAACCTCCACACCGCTTGCTCGTCCATTCATCATTGCATGCTAAATATCAGATTTTGGGTTTTTTGCACACAGATTTGTTATTTTCATTACATCACCATTTATAAAACTATGATGATTTAAGTATCTGAGTGATTTAAGTATCTAACGATGGTTGCCACTGGAATAACTCCCAATCAAATAAAAGCTATTAGAGCAGATCCACGTAAGGAGTATTAATCTGGACAGCTCAATTATGCAATTTCAGCTCATTTTCCAAAGGTAAACCCCCTCACCCCCTCCCTCACATCATTATTGCAAGAAAATCCTGCTTATTTATACAAATTCTCAGAAAATGAGGAATTCAGAAGCACTGTGCCGGACATCGCCACAGGGAGGGAGAAGAAGGGAACTAGAGCTCTAGAAATGCCAGAAGCAGGGAGGACATAACAAAAAGAAAAGAAAAATCCCTCCATGCCTGCCCCATTTTTATATTCTTCCCTAAGCATCGTTGCCTAGGTGCCTCAGGAGACCAAGCAAAATAGTCCTAACCTGCCCCAGCACTGCAACTGGTACAAGACCCCTACGAGAATCTGTCTCTGAGAAACACACCCTGGGGAGTAAGGGGGGGAATAGCACTGTTTTCCAAGCTCTACAGTACAAAGAGATTATTTTGGGAGCTGAATTTTAAAACAAACAAACAAACAAACACCTAAAGGTACAGTGAGGAAGGATCCCAGGACATGTAAGCGGTGACTTTCCATCCACACTCCTGCGGGTGGAAGAGCTGCCTGACTACGGCTCTTTGCTAGCTGTCGATTCTGCCCTCTCAAGGGATGGCACAGGTCAGGGAGGAGAAACTCTGGACAATTTCAGAAGATTTTATTTACCCTAGTGGTATGACATGGGGCAACGTGAGTGAGGAAACACAGCCAAGCAAGGATAAAACAAAACAACGTTCTGTGATGAAGGTAAGAGCAAGTTTATCTGTCCCACCAGATCTTTTATACACTGCCCTAAATGAGTTTGCAGAGAAACACAAACCGGTCCCTTCAGTAACTTTCCCCTCTGATTTAAGAAATGAGGCAGTGACAAATCTCAGCTCCCCCCGCACAAACGGTGTCCAGTCATTTTAAGCTACAACCAAGCGTTTTAAGAATTAACACCACTTCCCAACAGTGGAAAGCCGAAGACACAGGCAATGTAGGACGGGGAAAGTGAAGCCTCCAAGCCTCCTTTCCTTTGCTATCCCAAAGCTGCCTACGAAGCTCTGCCTGCCTGTACCCAGGGAACTGCGCAGCCTGGAAAAGGGCGGCTGGCAGCGCTGTACCTGGGGTTTCAGAGCGAGCTGAGCTGCTGGGGATCACGAGCTCCAGCAGTGGCTTGTGGGATTTAGGAATCTTTAAATCACCGGAGAGCTGGGGTCTGTGCGGAGGGGCAGGCAGGAGCCTCAGCCCGGCGCTGGGAGGGGAAAGGGAGTGCTAACCTACAGATGCCCAGAGTGGTGGAGAGGAAACTGGTTTGCTTTCAGAGCCTCCAGAACCACAGCGACTCAGCCGTTCTTGCTGTCTCCCCCCAACAGGCAAGCTGAAGAAAAACAGGAGAAGCCCACAAGAAACCCAGTTTATTATCCTTTCTGCTTCCTCTCACTTTTCATTTCTGCTCTCCACCCACATAAAAAAAAATAATTTAAAAGTCCTAGAAGGCACCAAATGCAAACAAAAATCTCCCTGGATAGATCACAACACCAACTTTTACAAACCACATTTCTGCTAGTGTGTCACATCCTCCCTCCTCCCTGCACCCCAGACCTGGCCGGCATCCATTCGGAGCTGAATTCGTCTAGGACAGGGAAAGTCTGAATAGCGCCCAGCACAATAGGTGACCTTTTCTGGTGCTGGAATCCATAATATACACACTCGTTAATAAAGTTCTCACACACAAGGGAGATATTTTGGCGAGAAGAGTTGGGGCAGTACGGCACACAGCGTGGTATTTGAACCAGGAGCTGTGGTGCTGCCTCCAAGCCGGGAAGGAGATTGTAATTTTGGGAGGAACCTAACCACAAGAGCAAGGAGAGTCCGAGTGCCGGGCAAGTCCCTGCCAGCGCCTGCCAAGGTAGGAAGTTCGTATAAAGCAGAGCAGCTTGCAGTGCAGAAAAACACGCAGCGTGAAGAAATGCGATCCTCTCCAACGCCACAACAGTGTCGGAATTGGGAATATGATATAAAATAGTTCTTAAAAGAAAATACCAAACACAGGCTTCTTGGGAGGGAAAGCCTAAACTGTTTAAAAGAAAAGACTTTAATCAAGATGTGCAGTAAACATTTAACAAGTCCATATACAGTCCCTCCTAAATCTTAACATACAAGAGCTTCCAAGTTTCTTATTACATCCTGTCTTTCTTGAGAGTCTTTTGCAGAGCCTTTGAGCTTTGTTACCCTCAAGCTAAAGACCTCATGCAAGGGCAATAAACTTTATTGCCCTTCTGTCTCTCTCCTCTGCTACTTTCTCACCCCCAGCATTCACGGTGCCTGTCCCACTCACGTGGAAGGTCTCTCTTTCACAGACCCCTTACCCACCTACAGACTCTTCCCACCTTGGCATCAGCATGTTTGTTTCTCCGTACCCTCCTTCAAGTCCTTCCCAAATACGCACTTGTTCGGAGGCCCGCGGACTGTTCTCCCTTAAGAAAATGCATCTGTCACGCCACATGCTCGGTGACACTGAAGGAGCACTAGACATCCAGCGAGCAGTAGCGTGGGTGGTGAGCATCGCCCCACCATGGCTGGGAGGGGGCCTCTCAGATGTTGTCCCTTGTCCACCTATGCAGCCCATGCAGATAAAGCCCTTCATGGGCTTTACCATTCGCGAGCTTTTTGGAGCCCATGTTGTCACTGAGAGCTGCCCACCAGCCTCCGAGCCGCTTCCGCCGCCGGCACAGAGCTGTGCTGCCAAAAGCAGCAGACCGGCAACGCTCTGCTCAGGCAGAGTGATCGCAGAAGGCGGCTGTGATGCTTTTTCAAGGGTCAAAAAAAAAAAAAAAAAAAAAAAGTCTTAGTTTTGTGAGAACTGGCTGGGAGAACAGGGCTGTCCTTATGACCACGTTTGGTTACCTTCAGTGGCAAGATTTCATCAAGCAGGTTAGAAACACACTTCCCAACACATGCAAAACAGAGGCTGCTTTGTCTCCCCTTGGCACAACACCCTCTTTACTGCATGCTAAAGGCACCGTCTGAAACAAGAGAGAAAATGAGCCAAATTGTTCGCAACGGTGCCATCGCTGAGGCTGCAGCCATAAAGCAACAATTAAGTTAACTGGACAAAAAAAGCATGAGGCAGGGCCAGCTCTTAAGCAGGGTCCCAGCACTGCCCGAAGGAGCCTGTGTAGCAGCATTGTGCAGGCGCAGGAGACGGAACCACGTGCAGGCAGGAAGGAGCCAAAACCCACGTGAAGACAATTACTTGTCTGTTGTCTCCCCCTCCCCTCCCCAAACCACCTCCTTTGCCAATCACTCCGATGACAATATTTTCTTTCTTCCTTGATGTGCCCCCGGTGCCTTCGCCGGTCACTTGAATGAGCTGTGCTGAAGGCGCAGAGACTGCACTGCTGCTGACCTCCCCCAGTCAAACCCCAGGATGCCGTGGGCTTTTCCGAAGACAACCACGAGAGAAACCTCCTAAGGGCAAATCCCTTCAACTGTTTGCAAGGCGAGTCCCTCCATCGTGGTCATGATTTCTTAAAAGAGTTTTCTGCTCAGGCTGCATGTTCATCCCAGCTATACAATTCAACTGTCCATCCCCATCAAGCCTGAATTATTTACAAGTTATGCAACAAGCTAGCCTTGTGCCGACGTCTTCAGAGCCCTCATAAAACAGGGAAGGTTTAGTACGCTACTTCCATTACTATTATTCACACTAAAACCGCCTGTTGCTATACATTTCTACATCCCGTCTCATGTTTTTTTGTGATCAGAACAAGCCCTTGCTAGCAGATATGAAAAGTAAGTTTGCGTGTGAAGGAAAGAAATTAAAACAATTTCCTTTATGCAAAGCTCCGGGCTCAGACAATAAGAGGAGATGTAGACGCTGGAGAGAAAACAGGCTTACATACAAAGCCAAAAAGTTGCACACAGCTTTTCTACTTCCAATTTGTGTGCATTTGATGCCAAGGAAAGCAGCATCTCTGGGGACAACAGAGGCAGGGAAGATGTTTGCCCACTGCTTGGCCCCTGCTCCCCCCGGGCAGTGTAAAGCTCCACCATTCCCACCTGGAGGACAGACCTCCTTCCCAAAGGGGACCGAAGCATGGGTCCCTCCCTGCACGTGCAGTCCAGATACTGCTGGGCCACAGTTTGGACCTGGGAGATGGAAAATGCTCCTGAGTCCTGCAGGTTTGATGCAGCTGGAGAGATTCAACGAGAACCTAAAGTTCCAGTTTGAACTAAGCTTTAACTTTGAGGGGAGTGGGGCAGAAGGCACCTGAGAAAGGAGAGAAAATAAAAGGCTTAAATGACTGAAAGTGGTTTTCCCATGTACCAAATGCCACACAGAAGCTATATTAGCAGAAATTTAAGCTGGGAAGGTAAAATACATTAAAAATGGCAGTTCTGGCATAACACGAATGTTCTTCTGGTACACATGTCACGAAAAGCTGTAAGTACATGAACACACCGATTCACGTACAGGACAGATTCATTCAGTATATACAGCCTTACACCCAAAATGACCAACAAATCCTGTAGATGAACAGGGAAGAGGGATTTATTTACAACCTCCTTCGTTTTGTAGATTGAATGAAACACAAATGATAAAAAACAAACAAAATACCCGAACAGTTCGAGACCACGAACCCAAAAGCTGTAACCATGCAGACCCTGAATAGGAACAGAACAAAGGAGAGGAAGGAAAAGTAATCCCACTTCAGCGTTTCCTCGGGGCTGTTTCACACAGGATCCTTTATTAAAAAGAGATGGGGCTGGAGAAGTAGCTGGTAAGAGAAGTTCAGAAGCTCCATCACATGCTGCCGTTTCTTTGACCAACAGCAATGGAGGGCTCAGCACTGCTCGGTATGTAACGTTATTTCAGCCAAAAGCAAACACACAGATTTGTGAAGCAGAGGGAGCTGATGATGGCACTCCAAAAAATCAATCATATGAATAATAACAATAACAATAACAATAACAATAACAATAACAATAACAATAACAATAATAATAATAATAATAATAATAATAATAATAATAATAATAATAAGGGGAAGCATGAAGGAGCACCACCACAATAGCCAGCAGTGAGCAGCTGCGGCAGCCATGAAGCAAGTACCTCGCACTTCCAGGAGACACAGTCCCACCGGTGACTTTCACCCCTCTACAGGACGAGTCCCACCTCAAGTGGGAAGACCTGTCCCCCTACGGGCACCTTTCCCCCCATGCTAAATTGCAGGCAGAGAGGGCAGCTATGGTCCAAGCTTCAGCATAACCACTACATGCCTAAAATTAGACAGAATGAATTCAGGCTTTGGTCATTGGTAGCATCAACGGTTAAGGCCAGCAAACAGCTGCCAGAAGACTACAGGTTTTACTAGGGACTTTGGCTTTTGAACCCAAATCAATAGGTAGGTGGAAGAAGAACTTTGTAACACATTGCTAATCCCTCAGCTGTCCACATTCCCTAAGTCTTCTAGGCTTTAATTACGCAAATCTGCCTCATTAAAATGTTGCGAGTGGTGCAATTTTTCCTTCCAAATATTTAAAACTCCGTCTGCAACACTAACAAAGCCCTGCATTTTGTCAGAAAATGAGTACTAAGAAAAACCCTGAAAACAAAATTACTGCATCTTCTTTGCAGCCCACCAAACCATTTCTATAAAGTGACATACTTCACTCGGCTCGTTACTATGAAGAAATAGATTTAACGCTTCTTTTCTCAAGTGGTGTACCTCTACACCTGCCAGATGAAACGACATCTAACACACAGCCCTCGCATCCCCAAACATCGAAGGTAATATGTTGGCTTAGGAGCTAATACCCACGTTTAACGCATGTTGTACGTGCTGCCAGTAACCTATGCTCTGTTTTACGCCCACAAAAGGAAAACTTCAAATTCTGGGCTATGCTACAGCCTCCAAAAAAACTCCTTGTAAGCAAGGACTAGTGTGAGATCATGATCTGACTTATTCAACACAAGGTTTCTTTTGTGAAGCCGCCAAAATATGTAAATTGCCCAGGAATAAAAGGAATCGTCCGATCTGTACATGTGTCTTACAAACACGATCGAATGACACAGTGCGAGTGCACAAGTCCTTACAAGTTTTAATTTCAGGTAATCTTTGCCTAAAGGTCGAACGCTTTAGCTCCTCTGGTCCAATATTAGTCACCGCTCAACCTCTGTCGGTAACCCGCAACCTTCTCCCCTGCCTTATGCAGAGAAGGTACTGCAAATGCAAAACACCCGATGGGGACAGGGAGGACGCAAGAGGTTCAAAGGCCCCTTCCTCGCACCAGACGAGGGGCAGAAGGGATCGCAAAGAAAGCTGTGACACCAGCCCGCCGTCGTGTGTTTGAGAACAGGCTGAATATATACCATCCACGCAGATCACGGGTGGCTGGGGTGAGGAGAAGGGAAGAGACCTGACCAAGCCCTACAGGCTTGTCAAATGCCATTTTCAATTTTAAAAGTACACCAGAAAATAAACTTCAGTTTCTTTCACCGACAGTGCAAGCAAAGACCGCTCCAAAAGCCGGCAGGAGGAAGCTTGTTCCTCCTCCCTTTGCCACCATCTCCACCTCCTCTTCCTTCCCTCTCTGGTTTGGTGAGAACTGCTCCTCCCAGCAGCGACAGAGCGGAGGATTAACATCAGGTCGGTAGCTGTGAGACAGTCAGCCCTACACACACCCGCAGAAATACCCTGTCCAAGCCCTCAAACCGCCTGCTTCTTCCTAGGGAGGAACGGGCTCCTTCTGCAAAGGGCGAACTCAGACCCACGACTGATGCCAGACCTGGGGTTTCTGCTCCTCCACACTCTTCTGCAGCATTCCTGAAACCTACAAGCCAACAGCAGCTTTGGGGGTGTAAAAGCACCGCCAAGCTCAGCTACTCTGTGGGAATAAACAGAAAAGAAATAACTACAAGTACATGGGCTAAGAACAGCTTTGCTGGAGCAAAGAACTCTCTTCAACTTGCTTGTTCATGTAAGGATGAGATCCACACTTCTAACCCGATGGGTTTTCAAAGCAGGAAGAAATACAGATACTGTATTTTACCTCCAAAATACACTCGCGCTCAGAAATATAGCCCTTTTTTAAAAAGGAAATCCATTCCAGAATGATTTACAACTGACTGACAAGACGATGATGATGACTCTGTAATTATCAGGTCCAATCACTCAAATTACAATTTACCAGTAGACACACAAACTACTTGATTCACAGCTAACATTTTCTTCAGCACACACTAGGTCCTTCCTAAAACAAGAGAGGAGACAGACAACCTTTATCAGTAACACATAAATGCGGCTGCTGACGAGAGGAATTCGGGGACGTCTGCGAGGAGCAAATTTCCCTTCATGTTTGTGCCAAACCCTTCCGGAGGACAGATGACAACCAGGGCTGCGACCACAAGATTTTTTCCTTTGTATTCAGACAGGAACAGCTGTTAGACAGGTACAAAGGTATGGCCACGTCTGGGCACGCGCGATAAGTGAGTTCTTTATAAAATTGGTTGCTGAGGTTTTGATTTTCTTTGGTAGATTAATGCTGACTTATGCACAGCATTTAAAATCGCCCTGCGCTGCCAAAGCTCTATAAAGGCTGTGCACTTTAGTGTACAAGTAAGTGCACTTGGCGTTACGCCACTATGTACAAAATCATTTTCATGCAGCTGCCAGCAGAAGGGAACTATATTCTTGGACCAGATGTTTTTGTTGTCGGCGCTGCCAAGCACGCCTGGAAACCTCACAGCTGAGCGGTGCTGCAGGAGTGAATTAACAATGAACAGAGCCACAAGATGCTCGTGTCCATCTATCAGACGGGGTGTCACGGCACCCCCCCTCTTTTCCTCCCCCTCTCTGAGCAACGAAGCTGCCGATAGCCAGCTAATTATCTACCTGCCCCAGAAGAGAAGCCCTTCCGCCTCCATCAGGATAAATAAAAGCAACAAATGCTTGCAGAAAATATTACGCCCCAGCTGCATTTACCCTTAGCTGGGCAGGCGGCAAAGAGACCACGTTAACAGCCAAGAAAATAGGAATTGAGAAAGCATAAATGGTCCTGATACTACAGTACAGGTTTGTTTTTGCTGCTGGGCTGTGAACAAGCTAGCATTTATTAAACGGTATTTCACCTCAAAAATCAGAGCCGCTAGGGCATCTCACTCTCCAGTTTAAAAACAAACAGCTCAGGTCCCAGCACAAGTCTCTCACTCTTGAGCTGAAACCCGGAGAGCCCTGGCAAGAGTTTGGGGACAGGAGTTCACTTCCCAACCCCAACATCAGCTCCCGGTGAGGCTCGGCTGCTCTTCGCCCTGCTGTCCCTTGCCTTTCGCCGCTGTACCACGATGAGCGGAGGGGACCCGCGGGGCTACAGGGACAGAAATAATAAATCATCAGACAGCTACTTAAAACTGTGGATGCATATGCACAGCAGGCAAAAAGCGGTCTGAACGGGAACAAGGGAGCCCGCATTGACACCCAGGTGCTGATAAGAAGAAAATGAAGTCTACTCAGTCCAAAAGTCTTCCTGGACAGGCCCACCCTAATTCAACCACAAAGTCTGTACGAGAAACCTGAGAGCGCAGGCCACCCCAAGCCACTGTTAAAAAGTGACACTCAGCAACTTAACTGTAAAATAAACATGTGTTTTACTGAAATCCTCCTATACGGGAATAATCCGCTCTCCCTCAGACAGAGTACCATTTCGGTTTCCCCAGCCTCCAGTAGCCACTGCATCCCCTGCACCCAGTGTGGTCCCAGCCCACCCGGCTATGCCTGCCAGCCAGCATCCACACAAGAGCTGCGCTCACCTCCACCGTCCAGAGCAGCACCTTCCTTAAGGATAGATAAGGATAAATTCAAGTTACGTGTTCAAAATAAAAAAAAATTTAAAAAAACCCAACCAATCAAAAAACCCAAGCCAGCCTCTCTTGTCTGGATAAATAAGTAGTCTCCTTCTCAGGGACTTTTCCCTTAAAACAAAAGTAATGCTATCACTATAGGGTCTCATGGGAAGACGATTCATGAGCTCGAAAAGGCCTGTAATTCTGTGCTTGGGGTACTCACCCCAACAGATATTACAACTTTTTACTATGCTAGTCCCGTAACATGATGAAGTGACAGTCTGGAAAAATCTTCCCTTAATCACACTGATTTGAAAACAAACAAAGAGCAATTAGCCCAGCCAAAGCGTGGGGAGGGTGGGGTGGAGAGAGGGGGGACATTTACTTCTGAAGGAGGAAACCTGATTTGTTTGGGAGAGCTTCAAAATTCAGGAGGATATGCTTTAAGGCACCAGATTTGCTCAGAGCGGAGCTGCGTGACAATGAAGCCGAGCACAAAGGGACAGGCTGCAGCAACCCCGCCAGCTCCAGCTCCGCCACCAAGGCAAGGACGGGATCCGCCGGTCGGTTGGGAAACATTACCAAGCAGCATGGAAGCAGCAGAAATCCCACACACAGCAGATCGGACCTCTCCAATAGCCGGAGAGAGGCAGCTAAGTGAAAGACCATGTGTTGTGGAGGTCAGCTCCTGCCAGACTACAGGCATCTGAACAAAGCCCGTCGTGGCTGGAGGCTCCTCTCCTGCGGTTTCCTGCAGCCTCGTCCCTCCAACGGGCGCAGGGAGAAATCCCAAAGCCCGGTCAAAAAGGAAAGCCTCACAGAAAATGTTGGTTAAATTGGTTAAGCTTGTCTTTGCCGGTTTACTAACAAATGACGCTCTGCTAGGAAAAGCCTTTAGCTGCGCCCTGGCTGGCATGAATTAAAAAGCGAGGGGCGGGGGGTACAGAATAGGAAAAGGAAGAACAGGGAGGCTATTATAAAGATAGCAAAACATAATAAAAAAAAAAAAAGGAAGTTCTAAGGTTGTGGGTACTTTTTTTTTTTTTTTTTTATGACAACTCTCCCCAAATCAGCTCCATCTGTAGTCTCCGAGCATCTGGGGGTTCCTGCCAAAGTGATCAGTAGCAAAGAGCTAGCATTTGTCTTTGAATCGCAGCCATTATGTGCTCCAGCGTTCCCACACCACGGAGAGAAATCGGAGGCGCTCGCAACTCTCCCTGGGCGAACGCCGAGCCGCCGATCCAAAGCACGAGGGAGGGATGACGGCAGTGCATGTGCACTGCTGCATATAAAGGCAAGGCACGGTGGAAAAAAAGGACATTGCCGCTTTTCATGACCTATAAAACTTCCTCACTGAAAGCAGGCTTGGCCAAGGGCAGCTCTCCAACTCATTGGCAAACCTCTTCAAAGCAAAGACACCCAGCTAAGGTTGTCTTTCATACAATACAGCCCTTATTCCCTCACGCCTTTGGTCCGTAAGCAGACACTTTTCCCCAGGAGCCAGTAGCACGTACGGCCACGCAACAGTCACAACCCAGTTTTGGCCACCTCTCCCCACGGCCAACACTGCGGCGCTGGCCTGGGGAGCGGGCAGGGGCCCACGCACACCCACAACCTGCACCTCCCATCCACTTCCCTGTGGGGAAGCGCAGGACGCCGGAAAAACCCTTTATCAGCTGTTAGCTGCCCACCAGCCCTACTCGCCTCATACCTGGAGGGCCGGGTAAGGCTCTGTTTCACCATTCATCTTGTGACGATTAAAAGAGGAGGTTAAAAAGGAAAGGAAAAAAAAAAAATAGTGATGAAATAAGTTCTGTGAATGGAAGATGCAAAAACCGCTGAACACCAGTAAGCTCCTACTACCATAACTCAAAGGTCTCTGTTGTGTTGCTGTGCAGCAGGTTTAAGAAGAAACCTCTGGCTCTTGACATGATGCGGAAGGTAAGCAGGTTTCTTGCTCTGAAGCCCTCTAGTGATGGCCAAAAGCACAGCAGTTACACCAGCACTCGCTTCGAGTGCAACCAGGAGGAAAAATATAGACAAACCCTTGTGCAAGAGACCACTGCTCATCAGCTACGCCAGGGCAAGATGGCCATGTCTCAAGGAGCGTGTAACAGTGTTTGCGACTGTTTATCCACGTTCTAAGTAGCTATTTGTCCTTCAAAGGCTGATGAATATGGGTATTTTGTGAATAATCATGGATTAGACCCCTAATCCAAAGCAGGCATCAGTCCATCGTCAGTGGTTCTTAATTAAGACCCAGAAAAAAAAAAAGTGGAAAATTCACGAGAATGTAGGCTTGATACTAAATGTGTTTGTTTTTTTTCCAATCTCAACACTGCAATCCAACTTTTTGATCTACATTGTGCCTTAACAATAGGCACAATCTCTGCTGTCCACTGCATATACAGCTCCTGAATGCTCTTGAGTTTCCACAACTCTGTTCATCCCATGCACTGTGGAGCTGCAGAGCAGACCAGTAGAGGAAATGCCTTCTTTTTTTTTTCTTCTTTTTTTTTTTTTTTTTTTTTTTTTAAAGAAAATTCATTCCGGTGAATTAGCAGTGGTTCCACACAAGCATACACACCACGGGCAAACTGGGCTTTTGTTTTGGACTTCACTTAAAGCAAACAGATATCTTTCAGAGGTAGATCTACTTTGTCTACCTGGATTAGACCACTAAAGAGTTGTTTTCTTTTGCCATTCACTAACCAATTCACCATTAAACTAGGGATTAACAGGGTTCTTTGCCTGCAAATACGGGGTCATGGTCCAAAATGTGGTTCACCTAAGCTAGTCTCTTGCGGGTCACCAAATCAGATGCAGCTGGCATCACACATTCTCAGCACAGGTTTTTTGGCTCCACCATTGGAACTGAGCTCGCCACCCTGCGATTCTTTGCTCTGACATTATCCTGAACGCTGGAATCCAGAATCACAATAAAAGTTATGGAAATGATCCAAAGCAGAAAGTGAAGTAATTTCTGAGGCAAGTAAGCAGACTAAAAATAGCCTGCTGCGCAGTGGAAAGAATCAGAGGGTGGGGGAATCCCTGCACAAGACCTTTACACTCCGTTCTTCATTCCAGAATCTGCAGGTGTGGAACACTACAAACAGTCCCTCCACGGCCGTCACAGGTGGCCGTGGAAGATGCAGCCAGGCTGTCGGAAAGGCGTCGCAGTTGGCTTTTCTCCCAGGTTCCCACTGCAAAGGGATGGCTGCGGGGATGTGGTTCCCCAGGTGGCCTTACGGCTGTAACCCTGAGGAGATGATGATGATGATGATGATGATGTTGCTGTGAGCTGGCTCCTGCTCGAAGCCTCTCCCTCTCCCTGCCCTGCTTGGCCCCTCTCACCCACCCCCCAGCCAGCTTTTGCTGGGGTGAAAACAATAGAAAGCTAACTTGTATCTAAAAAAAAAAAAAAAAAAAAAAAAAAGAAAACCCTTCTTTGCCAGCGGAGCTCTCTGAAGGATGGGACCAGATATGCTGGTAGAGGGGGAGCTGGGAAAGGGGAGGGAAGAGAGGCAGGGCTGCCCCTGCAGTAGCAGTCAGACATCAAATTGGCTTTGCTGTACTGTAAAACCACATCTCAACAGAAAATAGGGAAAACCCTTAGACACCTATGTCAGGAGGAAGCACTGCTATCACAACAGGATGCCATCTGAACATTTACAAATAGAAAATGCAACTGTTCCTCCCTTCTTTCCTGCCAGTGGGAGAAATCCTTTCCTGAATTTACATGGGTGTTTGTTTGTTTACATTTGTAGGCAAGAGAAAGAGCATTTACATGCTGATCCCTCCATTTTTACAAGAACAGTGCAAAATCTAACAATGTGTGTTGCAAATCAAGACTAGGCAAGGTACATTTCCCATACTCTTTTAATCACAATTGAGGAGCAGCAGCAATTCTGCAACAGGAACCGACATCGCCCTCAGGGACTTGGATCTGAGTGGAGACTTCTTTGACCACGCAGCCCCCTCCAATCAATAAATCAGTGCAACTCTATCATTTTATAGTTGACTCAATGCTCTACATGTAAATAAATTGTTGCTAAGGTGTGTAGCAAAAGAAGCAAAAAGAAAAATTCAGAGTGAGAACCAACTAACTCATTTATAAAAAAAGAGTTTGTGTCCCAGGCTCAAAGAGAAGAAACACCAATAAACGCTAGAGAAAAGAATTTTACCTGCTGTGGTAAAATATATGCAAGAGACAAATAAAAACCTCCTTAGTGGTGCTGCCTTTGCATCACTGTTTCCACAGCAGCAACTTGGGGCTGCCTGGCCGCCCGCAGCCCCGGCCGGGAGGACAGGTTAGCACAGGGGGAGCCCAGCGGCCGGCAGCCACCGGGATGCTCGCTCTCCCTGCTGCCTGTGGTCTCTCTGCCCAATTACATTTCCATTCCGTAAAATGTTCCACACAAGAAACCAGTTTTCAGGAATCACGGACACTCTCCGTTCTTGCTCTGGCATGCAGAGCCAAGGCGCTTTGCCAGGACGGTAACAGTTATCTGGAGGTCTGCGGGCTGCTGCATTTACACCAGGATTTCCACTTACTTTTCCACCAACTCCAGAAGCAAACACTAAAACTCCGTTCAGGAAGAAGGAGCTACAGCGGAAAATATCCCTGCTCTACTGAAACACTGTAGAAACACCTCATACATCAACCGACATGCAAAAAAAGTTCATTTCTGGAACTGACCTCCCCACGAGGCAGAGAGCAGGACATTTGTGAAGGGCCCCATCCATCACCCTGCAGAACTAGGTGCAGAAGAGAGAAGGTTGGTGACCTCTCACCGCGCCTTTTGCACCAGTGATGTGCTGGGTAAAAAAAATACCATTTTACCTGGTGAACGTGAGGCAAAACACAACAGTAATGTGCTTTCCACACAGGAGCAGTAGCTGCTTCTGCAGATAACTCGCTCACTTCTCACAGACACCCCTTTCAGATCAAATAAAGCCTGACACAAAAAAAAATCAACAGGGAATCATCAGAACAAAAAGATGCCTCCTTGGCCAGACTCCCCGTCGGTCTAATCATGCGTGAAGCAGTGTCTTACTAAGAGAGACGGCAAGGACAGGAGAGCAAAACTAAATCCGTGTGCTTATTATGAAGCACCAATCTTTGCAATTTAATGACACCACCTTTGCCCTTCTATTTAGCAGTAGAAAATGTTCTCTGCCAGAGAAGCTAGACGAAGCACGCTTATTTGGCTTTAATCCCCTTTGGATTAAACCTATCTAGAGGAATGTACACAAGCTCCTTGTTGGAAAGGACTTGAGACGTTTCTAGGTTCAGGAGACAAACAGCATCTTCTACACTGATCAACTGAACTAGTTTGCACAGCATCTTCAAGGCTCTTTCAACATCTAGCTCAGCCATGTGCTTCCCACTGCATATTTAAGAGCTTGGGCATAGAGGGAGAAGAACCCTTTCCCATTAGGCATGAGGGGAGCGTTCATCATGGTTACAAGTCAGCCTAGAAGTACAATGAATTCCCAGGTCCTTGCGCATTAGCACTTGCTGCCATAACCTCCAGTTTTAGGAGCTGGGCTTTAAGACTGTATTTCAGCCAACAACTCCCTACACAATCAGTCAAACTGTGCCTTGCAAAAGGAGCACTGTGGAGGGACTTACAGAAAACATTTTTGTCTCGTTAAAGGTTGGAGAATAACATTGCTATTTGATATTTATATATACACATGCACATGTTACGAAAGAGGGAGAGAGAGATCACACAGGATAATCTCAAACGTGCAATACCATTTGTGGACCCGTAAACTAAAGAAAGAACCAGAGGGAGATTTTAAAATGCTTAAAAGTAGCTTGCATGTGCTACCCTGCACACATTCCTACAGCTGCAGCACTCCTGTGAAAGCCAAGCGTCAGAACTTTTTCTTTTAAAAAAAAAAAAAAAAAAAAAAGGTAATCTACCTCCTCCTCCTGATTTACTGCAAAACAGTGGCCAGCTGGCTGACAACGGACAGTGGCTAAGGTCTGCCCACCATTCCCAAAGCAGAGGCTATAAATTTCAGCCTCTCTCTTCTCCACGCAGCCTGCCACTTTTCACATAACTTGTCAGGACTTTGTATCTTTGGAATTTCTCCTCCTCATTAAACTTGTCCAAAGTTGGCCAGCAGATCCAAACGGCATTTGGTGGAAAAGAAGGCAGGACTCATGCACTATCGCCAAGAAGCCTCATTTCCTTAGGAAGTCAAGATAAAAATATGGAATGTCACAGTAAAAACAGGAGGAGCCCACAGGCAGGTGCGGTTTATGAAACTACAATTAAACACAGCCAAGGAAGATTACATTTCAAGCAGATATATCCACTTTAACATAAACAGCAAATTAATTCTCCTGTCTTTGATCCTAATGCCCAATCCAGACTTTAAAGTGCACCTCCGAAAGACAGCAGCTCACACTGGGCCTGGGATGTCTTGCTTGCCTATTCGGGCAAGCCTAGATACTTGCTAAAATGAAAGCACGATGCTCTGTAACAATCCTTGTTGGTTTTACTCTGTCCAAACTGGCAAGAGCACACATGCTCTAACACTGTATTGACAGGATTGCCTTGTTTTCCTTGAGTAGACAGTACGTCTGATTCACTGGGGGTAAATTGAGCTGTGCTGTGTGTCTGACAGAAATGATACAAAATGCAGCCCTGTACTTTTTGCTATTATCTGCACACAAAACATTTCTGTTTCCCATCAGAGCTCGAATCTCCTCAGACAGCCCGAACAAACAGAGCGCGGCGCTCAGGAAGGCAGCAGTGAAATGCCCGCGTCGAGCCCGCGAGCGGAAGAAATGCTCCGTCACTAGAACTTGCACAGGCTATTGCTCAAATTCATGTTATTGCAGGTATGACTGGTAGGTTAAATATCCCGATTGTGAAAGCACCCGCACGCTACCCACACTGAGCCTTCACCACTGCTAATGCGAGGGTCCCGATTTCCCTAATGCAGATACTAGCACTCATTCATACACATATGAAATCACAGTGTCATTACTGACTTCCTCATCAATGCTAGCAGCAGCTGCCCAGAGGACTGCAGGTACCAAGCCTAAGGACTGAAGAAAAACAGGCACAGGATTACACTTAAATGCACGAGTATCGCCCACTTGAACTAATAAACAGTGCCCAAAAGTTGGAATTCAAGCACTTGTCCCTACTCATCACAACAATAGTAACAGACATCAGTAGCTCACCTAGATGACTTATCCTTTCCTTCCGAGTGTGTCAATGCAGTTACACCGTCAGACCAAAGGAAAGAAATTTTTAAGAAGAAAGTCCAGACTTGTCCAAAGAGCTCAAGGCTGGCAGAGAAATCTTCTTAATATGCAATCCTGCCCCTCCGCCAATGGAAGTCAGCTGTAGCCTACACAGCCTTCTAGTTTCCATTATGCTCCAGTACTGAACGTGTGCTCTCACAGACTGATGAGCAGTAACAGATCCCAGAGCCACAGCTGAGGAGCGTACCCTGAGCATCATCTGTTGTTACCTGGTTCTCTTACAGCCAGGTAGGCAAAATTTTAAAGCTGCCTCTCTAAAACAAGGAGATTCTACTGCGCTCCAAACTGCAGCACAGTTCCCTTTGTGTGGCCATAAAAATCAGTTTGTGTAATCTAAACTACGTTACAGTTTACAGAGCACTGGCAAAACATCTTCTGCTAGATAGGGCAAAAACCTTGCACACCAGACATGGCATAAGCATACAGATGAGGAGAAGGCAGAGGCAACACAGCTTTCCTTGTAATTTCCCACCACAGTGATCCACGATCAACCTTGAGGATGAAGCCATCTCCTGGCCTCAGCTGAAAAGCCGTGCATCAGGAATAGTACTAAACGAGCATCACGAAGCCTTCACAGCCAAAGCTCTTTTGCTGTTGACAAATAATAGATGCTGGTGAGGCAGCAACGGTGCCCTCAAGGACCTTCATGGCAAAAGGAAAACATCTGTTTCTTCCAGCCTTGAAACAGTCAGGTTCCAAAACAAGCATGTTAAAATATAGAGAGGGGGATACCCACAAGGACAACTGACAATAGGCTGTGCATGCAAACAGTCTTCCACTCAGGTGGCAATCCTGCTCTGAAAAGAAACCATATGCTGAAAAAAGCAGATAGAGAAACCAGCACGTATGAGTGTTTTACATCTCTTTGTTTCCTCTCCCCATTGCCAACGTTTCCCCCAACTACACAGTATCAGTGTGAAGCTGCTCTCTGCTGGGACACAGCAACGCAGAGGCTTGGTGCTCAACACCAGCTCTCTCTAGTCAATCCACATGGCTTATCATTTCCCAAGCTGCTTGGTAACAGCCACGGCTTTCTGCCCCGACCTCAAACTGCCTGTGGAGCTCCCTATTGAACCTCCCTTTGGCCACCACATCAAACCTCACATCCTCCCCTTCCCAAATGAGCTCCTCCAGCCCGACAGACTCACTAACCCCCCCAGGACTCAGATGAAGAAAATGAAAGTTTGCCCTTTATACAAACGGGTGCCAGCACTGCTCTGCAAAAGTTTTTTGGACCATGTCCAAAAATTGCAGATCTGACTCAAGCCGGGTGTCAGATGTAATTTGCCTTGCTGGGAGATACAGCCACCCTTCCTTGTAGGACTGTAAGGACAAAAGGGTCTCCGGAGTTAAATGTCGCTCTGCTGTGTTAGGACCACGAGCTGGAAGGCCAAGCACTGCTCTGCCACCCAAGGACAGGGGTGTCCCGACGTGTCCGACCCAGTGTGAAGATGGACAAGACCACCTCTGCCTGACCCGAGCGGGGGTCACGGGCAGCAGGGTGCTGAGGGGGGCTGCAGCAGAGCCCCGGTCCCACACAGACCTCAGCCAGCACAGCGGGGCTGAGCCTCCCGGCACCGGGGCCATGCTACAGCGGGGGGGAAGTGTGCCAAGCTGCTGGGGGAGGGCATGCAGCAGAGATGGGTGCGGGATCTCAAACTAAGGAGGGAAACCGTCAATTATACAAATACTCCGCAGCTCCAAAAAAGTTGTCCCCCTGGCTGCAAGACTACCCTAGCTCTTTTCGACCTCCTCCCAAACCAGACAGGCTCAAGGGACAGTTCTACCCAGCTCTGCTTTCCTCTGAAATGTAATAGAAACTTCCCAGCAGCCTTTTTTTTTTTCCTACCCCCCCGCCCCCCCCCCTTTTTTTTTTGACCTAATCCCTGGAAGAGATCAGAGGTTAATCAGCTTCAGGAGAGCCTGAACAGCAGGGCTGGCCACATTGTAAATACCTTTCCTATTTATTTATTCCTTTTCCACAGAACCATTCTTTGTTTTGCCAGGTAACTGTTTAACCAAAGCCTACAAAATTTTGTACAGGCTAGAAGTAATCAACTTCACATTTGAGGGACAAGCAAGCAGGGTGCCAGTACTTCCCATGGGAACGATCTGGATTTTTAGGTCCATGATCCATTTTCCCTGATTCCTATCAAAAGGAAGGGACATGGGAAAGGCTTTTGGTAACTCTACTGGCTTCAGGTTTGCTTTGGCTAACTTTGCAGTGAGTACAGCCACGGACTGGTATATAAGTACTTTATCAGGCAGCGGCACTAAGCCAGGTGAAGCCAGGTAAAGTAGTGCATTCATGTCTCCACACTAAAAGGCCAGCCCATATTCAGCTTCTCCAGACTGGCTTCACCCAGTTCTGTTGCAGTGCTGTGAGGATCTGCATTTCCCAGTCTTCTAGAGTGAGGCATCAACTTTTTCATTTTTTTCCCTCCAAACAGATCAAAACCCATGGACTGTCTTGGGGTTTTCACGGAAAAAAACCTGCACATAAAAGTTTGGGCAAACTTTTGGTGTTTATTATTGTTGTTTTCTCCTCATTTTGTCTGCTTGCATGTGTGGGAACACACACACACATATTTTTATTCAACCGCACTCTTTCTGCAGACCGTTTTTGGGATGTCTTACGGATGATGGATAGATCATCCACATGATCGCAGTTTATAGCACCACGTAGGCCATAAGGTATAGACTCACAAGAATCAAAGTGACTTGCTTACTGCAACAGAAAAAAAGCAGTCAGCAGAGTAGGAAAGATGGCAATGAATAATTCAGGTAACCTTTCCTGTCTAGGTACAGGATATGCACCACGTTTCTCTGCAGGCCTGCAGGTTTTGGTTTGGGGTTGTTAATTTTTCTGCAGAGCACGTACAGAAAGGGCAAGACAGGCAAGCACTAAAAGCAATCCAGCTTATTTCATAAATCAGCAGGATACAGTATCCAGTTGTTTACTTAGCATAATTTTACACAGACTAGACTGGACAAGTCATGAAACACTGGGCACAAGAGCTGAGAAATCCTGCTATTAAAAAGGCATGCGGAAAACTTTCCCAAGGGATGCCAAGAGTGTGTGTGGGAAGAGGTAGGAGGAAGAAGCAGCAGCGTCAGGGGTTATAACAAACAGAAAATAAGCGATTGTGTTTTTCCCTCAAAATCAGTTACTAAACCTTTCAAAGAGAAAAGCACCGCTGGAAGGGGAACACAGGAGCGACACTGGAAACAACCGTGCAGCTGCAAAGAAAGCCTCCAGAAGAGTCAAGCAAAGTCAACCCGTCTGTTTAGGGTGTAATGCAAGTTAACAACTTAGATGCGGGCAGATTTGCCAAGTAAGCTTTGCTAAGGTTTTAAATGTTATTTGCTTCACAGGAAAATGGATTCTTCTAACTAATCAGCGACTGCCAAACCTTACAGCATACTTGGGTTGCATCTGATAACATCAGTCAGGGCTCACTTGGTATGCTACAGTGCTTGCACACCAGTAGGCAGCAAGGAGCTCACGGAAACCTAACAGCATGGGCAGCGAGTGGAAGAGGTCAACACGGACTGAACACCGCCTTCTCCAAAACAATGCCCCAAAAGGAACAGAGACCCTGCAACAAGAAGATTAAAGGCAGACTACAGGAATCTCGCAAACAACGCCTCCCTCCACATCATGTGTGCAGCACGAGATTCATCCTACATATGTACATTTTGGAAAACAATTTTTAAAGCATGTATACGCTGGTAGTTCATATTGTTCCCCTTTTACGGTCATTGGGCTCATTCCAACAACAGAATAGCTTTCAATTGATGAGGACTGGTAGTTTTTTTGGGTTTATTAGTTCTACGCTCCAGTGATATTTTTTCACCCTACACGCACTCTAGCTTCTCCCTCAGAAAGTGAAAATAGGACCTACATATACACCATTCTGTAGGAAGACTCACAGATCTTTAGATCTTACAGATCCTTTAAGCGCTTGCTTTAGAGCTGCAGATCTGAAGGTCTACAAAGATCCATACAATCTTCTAGATCTTTTCTTAATTTGTTTAGAGAGGAGGAAAGTGGAAAAGACAGGAAAGTTTTATGCACATCAACACCCCCCCAACGTTTCAGGCAGCAGTACTAACTAGTCATAATATATTCAAAGATCAAGCTGATATCTTCAGCCCACCTCCTCTTTTCTCATCCTTACCACCATTCTTTTCAAAATTAAAATCTGAAGAGAAAACCACAAGAAAAGCTGAAAAGGATGAACAGCATTTCCACAGCACCACGTACATTACAGAGCTGTAATGTTTCCTTCCAACGTCTCTAGTCAGAGGTTATGCTACCTTGTTTTCTTCATGCCAACCAAAACTTTTTAAGGAAACCCTTCACTCTGATTTTGACATCCCTCCCATTCGGGTGATCAAAGCTTTACAGCCCAGAACTAACGTAACCTCTCTGGTCCTGAGCAATGTGTGAAAAGCAGAATTGAGACCTTGAAAACTGAAAATTTGGGGCGTGCCCACAGAGTGTGCCAGCACATTAGGCTTTCTAATTTGTTAAGCGTTTGGCAAACCCAGCACCAGATCAGAGGTACCTCAGAAGAAAGAAATGGAATGGAATGGAATGGAATGGAATGGAATGGAATGGAATGGAATGGAATGGAATGGAATGGAATATTTCAGTTGGAAGGGACCCACGGTGATCATCTAGTCGAACTGCCAGACCAATTCAGGGCTGACTAAACGTTAAAGATGTTGTTAAAGGCATTGTTCAAATGCCTCTTAAACACTGACAGGCTTGAGGTATCAACCACCTCTCTAGGAAGCTTGTTCCAGGTTTGACCTCAGTAAAAAAAAGCTTCCTAATGTCCAGTCTAAACCTCCTCTGACGCAGCCTTGAACCATTCCCACAGGTCCTACCACCCAGGGAGAAGAGCTCAGCACCTCCCGCTCCACTTCCCCTCCTCAGGAGGCTGAAAGGAGCAATGAGGTCACCCCTCAGCCTCCTCTCCAAACTAGACAAGCCCAGCATCCTTAGCCGCTCCTCAAGGGACATGCCTTCCAGCCATTTCACCAGCTTTGTTGCTCTCCTCTGGATGCACTCAAGGACCTTTAACATCCTTCTTAAATTGTGGGGCCCAGAACTGCACACAATACTCAAGGTGAGGTCACACCAATGCTGCACACAGTAGGATAATCCCCTCTCTTGACCAGCTGGTGATGCTGTGTTTGATGCACCCCAGGATGCGGTTTGCCTCTTGGCTGCCAGGGCACGCTGCTGACTCCTGCTGAGCCTGCTGTCGACCAGCACCCCCAGACCCCTTTCTGCAGGGCTGCTCGCCAGCCACTCCTCTCCCAGTTTATACTTGGGTCTGCTCTCAACGCACGTTAAACAAAACAATCAGATATCCTCCACAGCACCGCTTGTATTTAAGCAGAAAGGCATAACACTGCCAGTAAAACATGCACAGAGGCACAAATCACCCACAGCTTCAGTAGCCACTCATCAGATCACAATTTCAGTTTTTTAGAAGTTTCCACTCAAGGCTCTTCCCCCATGGGCATGGACACAGTTAGTTGCCATTAACCTACAAGAGCAGTTCACCTAACTGTAGCTCTTGAAGCTAAATTCGAAGGTAAATTTGAGGCTGTGGTTCCTTCAGCATTTATTTCGGGGCAGAGCTGAGGGCAGCAGTCACTGCCCGCTCTGTCCCCACATTCTCTCCTCCCACTGAACCCATAAGGTGTGGTGAGCTAGAACCAGGACGGAGCTGCACGGTCCACCAGCAAAAAGAGGTGTTCATGAAACCATCCCTTGAGGAACCAAAGCCACGGCTTGATGATACGGCCGTCTAGCAGCAATGCCAGTCTGAGCTACTGCCCCTTCTCCCCCAGAGCCATCAGCAGCTCTTTTCCAATCTCAAGCCACCTTCTTCATAGCGACAGCACAACTGTTTGTAATGTCATGTGCTGAACTAGATCAACAAACCAATCCAGGTTATAAATAACTGGGGGAAAGAAAGGAGTGAGGATATTTTTAACCTGGAACTGGGTCCTGTTCACTGATCCAGGTCACCATCTAGCCCCGGGGCAGTTCTGCCGGCACAAGTGTTGGGGGACAGGCAAGGGACCAGCAAGCGAGAGTGGACAGGAATATCCTACAGCCACATCTGCCACTGAGAAAAGGGTACATGCAACGGTATCACCCATGCCTGGTGCTAGCAACAGTATCATCCACGCCTGGTGTTAAAAAGTGGAGCTGACTTAGCACGACTTGGAAGAATTTGCACCACATTTTTAGGCTCCACAGGCTCATTACTTTGAAGCAAAAACACATGAGCTCCACTGGTAGGAACGACAACACTTTTAAGCTGCATGGGGCTAACATCTCCAAACTCCTCCCTCTGACTGCCCTTCAGCCCCTAGAAAAGCATGAGCTTGTGAGATAAAAGATAGTGCCAATACACAACTAGTGTTTCAAAACCAGCCAAAAATTACAGAAAGTTTCAAAATATAAGCCATCTCCCGCAACATGAGCCACAGTATAGACAGCAGTTTTCAATTGTTTTCCTTTTGCTGTGCAACCTTCTCCATTACAACTGTTTGTGATTAACATATGCTATTAAAAACAGAGGGAGTGTGCAGTACAGCCAATCTTAATGTTATGGAAGAAGCCTTTGTCGCGCACAGTCCAGCAAGCTGCCCTGTGCAAAACCGCTGCACAAATGGAAACAGTTGCTGGGCAAAGAGCGTTCACTGTATGACAATGCACCTTCGTTCTTCTCTGGTTTGTCTGCTTGTTAACTGCAGCAAAATAGCACTGCCTCCCCATGAAGGCAGCCTTTGAAAATCTCCAGCTGAAAATTTGATTTTTATCGGGCCATCTTCCAAAGCAAGAATGTCTAACTCTTGGCAGACACAACAGCTTAAGTTAGAGAGCGGCAGTCATAATGCCCATCAATCACAAGGAGATTTAGCGATATGACTGAAGTGCTATCAGTTGACCTAACCCTGCCTTCTTGCTTTCCTCCCTCTCCTGCCTGTTTACCCATTACACCCCAGCCACTCGCCTAGGAGCTTTGTGTCCAAGGCCACTTTTACTTGTTGGCCCCTATACACAAAACATAAAACATTTTGCAGCAACACCCTTGTAGGAGTTGTTCTTAATTGTTCTTGTTTGCCAAAGACCCCCTGCGTTGCACAATGCACACGCGTTAACATAACTTTTCCCCTAATACCTATATAAGATTGAGGAGTTCAGAAAAATAAGATGCTTGGTTCGAAGAGGCACAACCTTTCTTCAGAAGTGCGGTATCAGACAAGGTTCTCATTCGATTTTAAATCTGAAGCTGTTATGTTAATTTGCGGATGTAATTCTATAAAACACAAATGGAATCAACAGGGAAAAACCCATGCTCTCCCTGATCTGTTTTGAAGACTTAATTTAAACAGATTGCTTTCTGAACAGCACAAACTGCAAGACATCTAAGGATTCAAATATGGGCATATATTTTTTATTTCTTTGCCTGGGTTAATTTCCCGTCTTTCCCATCTAAAGCTCCACAGTAAATCCCCCTGGGTCAGTTACAACTACTACTTTACACTGCTGAATTCTGCCAGCAATCTGCTCATCGTTCCTGCAGATGTTTCTGCTTTCAGGCTTCTGGGAACTTTATTGGACCCATTTCCTTTGAATAAATGTATACCCTTTTTAGGCTGCAAATGTACCAGGGAAACTACTGTCCTCTACATCGAGCAGCATCCTCACCTTCTTTTTTGGTAAAAGCAAGATGCTACATATAAGAGAAAAAAGTGGGAAGCAGGAAATCTGGCTTTTTTCCCCTCTCCTGAGAAATTTCTGAAAAGGGAGTGCTACATGTGCTCATACGTCCTGGGACCAGCCAAAGCAATTTGTGAAGGCCAGAGGGCCCCACACACAAGCGCACCGAAATCTTGTAAAGGGCAGATGCACTTGAGAGGTCAGGTCCTGCAAACAGAAAGCCAACATTCACATGCAAAGACCATGCCCTTCACCATAAATACGAGGCATGCCATCTCTCATTATTAAATTTTACCCATATTGCTAATAAAGCAGAATGTTCCCCTACTCACCTCGGTAACGTCCATGACTTTGATGGCCGCCAGCTGACCCGTTTTGACATGCCGACCCTGAAGAAGAGAGAGAACTGTCAGCACCAGCGTCTCACCCATCCCTTCAGCATACACAAAGCATTTGGACGAGAGCTCCAGACATTGGGTTTTACCCAACTGTGCTGGACCCTTCTCTTCTGATACTTCGCATGAAAACCAACAAATACTCTAGGTGGCTAAAAGAAAAAGCTTCTTTTTAATATATTCTTACACAAATCTTAGAACCCATTTCTTTTTCTCCACATTGAAATGATGATTATCAAGATTAATCACAGACAGATTACATTCACAGCTTCACTTCTGTTTACTCTAGCAAAGTTCATAGTCAGTAATGATAGTTTATTAACATGCCAGAAGAGCTAAACTCCACATATTGCGTATTTTATTTCTATGCACCAGTGCCTGGTACCTGGGTGATATTTTACTGGGCAAATGCAAGCATGCTTAGGGGGTTGCAAAAGGGCATTTCTCTTTGTTTTGGTCTTCCCTAGCAAAAAAATAAGTGAGGTCTCTTCAAGTGATGCATCAGACCTGCAACAGCTCCCTTCGCCTGTCTCACGACAGCTAGACAAGAACAAGACATCGCCTCCCTTCAGCTACGCCACCATAAGGGTACGGTTTCTCAGTACAGCTGGAGCTGAATTAATAGATCCCAGCTCCTGCGGCGAGGAGCTCCTACCCTTCCTTCCCCTGCCTCCCTCCAGCCTCCTGTCACATATTTCTCCCAGGAGCACTGAGCTCGTTCTGGCACTCATCGGATCATATGATAACCTGATTGAGATCACGAAAATGGCAGAAAGTTAACACAGACAAAGCAAACTGCGGGGTGGGGCGGGGGACTGCAGACCGGGAAATTAAACTGGTTTGCTCCGCAGTCAGAGCCGAGCCGGAGCTGGCAGGAGGCGGGTGGCAGGGCTGGGAGGCAGGCGGCACCACCGGCCCCTCCAGCCGGGGTGGGCTGTAACTCGCCTCAGCTGACTTCTGACAAAAACCTCTTTTTTTCTCCAGTATACTTTTGCAGGAGGTGGGGCCATAGCAATTAACTGTTCTGTTTTGGGTTTCTTTTTTTCCCCTAAACAGGCACTTAGAAATGTTTATCGTATTAGTGTTTTCCAGCTCTCCACTTAACACCCATCAGTTTGCCCCAAGACTTCCAGTCAAACAGCCTGGTCTCCCAAACACCACTCCCAAACATCATCCCCAAAGGCCCTTCTTGGAACCAGTGAAGCTCTCCAGCAAGAGGTATGCCCACTACACTTCTGAATCCTCTTCTTCACCCACAGTTAATGATAAAAAACTCAATAAAACATTTCACTAAAGTCACAGTTCCTTTACCTTGTTCCTCACCAATTTTTAACTTTCCCACACAGAAACCTATACATAGCATCCGCTATAGCTGATGGACATTAATATGTACTATTTTTCCTGGAATAAATCCTTAACCTCTTTACAGATACCTTCAGGACTGGCACCCCAGAACTGAAGCACCCCAAGCCACTAGTCTCTTCGGAGAAACCTTGACCCCTCCACACCCTATGATGCCCTCCATGGAGGTAACGGCCAGGTACTGCTGGCGCATTACAAAGGACTCTGATGAAATGCTGCAGAATTCACAGCCTCCACTTTCTTTTACAACTTGTATTGTGCTGCACTCTCCCCTTATTAACCAATCCACATGCTTCCTATAAATAAATTACTGTACTCAGACTTCTGCCGGCTCTGTAAACTCTCTTTATTACATGCATTTCTTTTTATAGCTTGGTCTCAAGCTGGTTTGGATTTTGAAACAAAGTTAGGGCCGTAACATGTGTGCAGCAGCCAAGACTGACCTCACCTTGACCTTACTACTTCTTGAACCAAAGCCTGTCAGCAAGCCCTGGAGAGATGCAACTCCCATTTCCCACCCTGGACCTCTGCCTAATGACAAAAGCCTGCGGTCTTCTCCTCAAGACTTACCATCCCACCAAAGGAGGAGAGCAAAATGTTTTACACTGGGGTGGAAAAATGTCTCCTCTCAGTTCTGCCCCTATTTTCCATGGCTCGGTGGAAGGAACTAAAAGGCCCAAGGATGTGGGGAAGCACCATTTGAGGTACAAAAATAATATGTCAAAGATAAGAGAGGAACAAGGACATCTCAGATGAAAAAAGCTCACTATACTAAGGAGCACTGAGGAAGAAGAAACCTTTTGAAAAACAGTGAAATATGGTTCACGATTCATGCTGCAGCAAAGCGGGGACGCTAAAATGGTGGCAGAACATACTGCAAGCAGAAAAAGTGGCACACAGAAGAGCGAAGTAGCAAGACATCCATGGGATGCCACATATTTTATGGAAAGTTTGCTCCATTTGTCTTTCTAAATCTACGTACTACTCTCTGGAAAGAGCAAGCCCACCAGAAGCCTGAAATTTCCCAGGGGCTCGGTTTCACAGCTTTTCTCATGACGATGTTCCTCCCCGCGAGACTGGCCCACTTGGGATGACTAACGTGCACCAGCCCAACAGTCCTCCCCTTGCAGCTTTACAGGATCCTGCTGGTGCCTCCGCTAGTCCCTGTCAAAACCTGAGCCACGACAGCTACAGCAGAGCGCAGCGATTGCCCGCGGTTCGCTTTGCTGTTTCTGCAGCAGGGATGGGAAAAGCTTCTCCATAACCCTCCTAAGGGACTGGAAAGCAAGGGAACTGCAGACTGTGGGAAGTGTGGGCTGCTCAGTATCCCAGGCCAAATTTAAACCCTGGTCATTTCAGAATATTGTTTAAAATTACTCCAAATACCCTTTTCATAACGTATGGAGCATCCATATTCTAAGCATCTACAACATGTATGAGGAGGGTTGCATGACACTGATTTATATTAGAGAAGTAAAAGGACATTTTAAAGCCACATTCTTTTCACTAAAAACATTTTTAGAGGGAGGGAAAAAGCAAACATCACAAACACAACATATAAGCACCAGCAGAGTTTTTGTTTGTTTGTTTATCTGCTTAACAGCTCTGCTCAAGAACAGACTTGTCAAACTATTAGCATGCTGGTATAATTTTGCTTGCAACATGAAATGGCTAAGCATTCCTGTTTCGGAAACTAATCTTCAAATTTTCATAACCAGCTTTTGCTTTGGAAAAAAAAAAATTACTGCATCAAAAATAAGAATAATAATAAAATCACAAAGTCGTTGAATGCGACAAAAGAACTGCAGAAGTCATAGATGGGAGAAACCCTCTGAACTCAGTCTCCTGGGATTAAAAATTATTCAAATCCAACTCCCAGGGCACTTCATAAATGTGGTAACCATTAAGGCCCCATCCAGACACCATCTCAGCAACACCACCAGCTAACACTCTGGCAGGACAGCATTTTTCTTGCAGAAAGAGGCCCCTTTTTTAGTGCTGTCTGGAGCCGCGGCCCCTCGGGGCATCCCGGGCTCCCCCATCCCCAGGGCGCACAGAGGTTCTTGCAGCTTTGTTTCTCCCAGCAAATTGCCGGCAATTACCACCCGAGTATCTGAAAAACGCAGCAAAACGCGACCCACACTAACTTAAAACAGCAGTTTCTTAAAATATTGCTGGATACCAAGTATCAGAGGCTGGGGATCACAGGATAACTGTCCTCTGGGCCAGAAAGTTAAGTACAGATACAAAATATGCAATGAAGATGACAGCAACCTAGATGCATCTCGTTAAGCATAAGATGACAGTCTCCAGAATCAAAGGACGGAGGAGGCTGGAGGGCTTCCACTGTGTAGCAGCAACAGGTAGTGGAGGCTACATTGTCCCAGGAGCGAGAGTTTGCCCTGTAGCGGGTACAGAGGTGGGGACCACGACAAAACGGCAAGCACTGGCAGCTAAGTCTGCCTCCCATCCCCATGGAAAAGAGCCCACCACCACTTTCCCTTTGTTTAGACTACGTTAAAATTTTATTGACCAAAATTTCAAAACTGCTTGTTGCATCCTCCCCCCCCTTTTCTTTCCCTCTTTCCATGAATCTATTCATATTAAAGCACTTGTTTATCATCCCAAGGAAGCAACGTAAGAATATTTTTAAGACCACTACTGCACCATTCTATTTTTAAATGCCCTGTTGGGATGGGCAAGTTAGTAGAGTTGAGCCTGCTGACCCCAAGTCTTGCCCTGTTTCTTCTCATGCAGATGACAGAAAGGTCATTTACAGATGGAGGGTTTTAAAATACTGCTCTTCTCATCAACATAGCAACACTGTAGCATTTAACTGGATCTTAAACTGAATCCACTACTTAAGCATATTCCCAGTCCTGTCTGATAGCAATATGCTGTTTATTTCTCATCTCAGTGGGCCTTCTGCATATTGAAAAGCAGAGAGGACAAGGGGAATCCTTGGTAGACTGCCAAGATCTGCAGAACATCATAACTTTCAAGCCTACCCACACTCTCCAAGTCAGTTAATACACCTACTTCTTGCCTCTTTCTTCCTCTGCCCACATTATTACTGTAAAAATTTTGTTTGGGAAAGATTCAAAGGCAAGTGGTGTTATGTGCTGGTTTTCGTGGTGCTTTTTTTCCCCCAAGATGCCTTAATGTTATCAAAGAACTATGCAAATTAAGTGCAAAAGAAATCCTATCAGCTCATTTACCTTCCCCCACCCCCTAATTATCCGAGATATGTATTCCACAATAATGCAATTCTCGTACTAACACAGTTTCCAGCCTGTATATTAACGTGTCTTTTAGGGGACTGTTCCTGGAAGCCTGCTCCCTAGCTAAATGGCATGGAAGTAGAATATGGGGCAACATCACCCATTAACGAAGGAAGGCAGCATGCGTGACTCGTGATTTACAAGCTCAGATTATCCTGTGCACTGTACACCATTAAGTCTTTGGAAAACTTCTCCAACCTCCCTGTGCTGCCAGTTGTGGAAAGAAGAACAACTAAGTTGAAAAAAAAATCTACTAATTCACATTTCAGTTGCTACAACATACAGAGAAGCAGCAGGCTAGATTTAAACATGCTATCGAGTGAAAACTCATCAAGGTACCACCTCAGTAGTGCTGTACAATGTCCCCATGCCAAAATTAACTTTTCAATTTGCTTCTCATTTAGTTGACTCTAAAATCCTACCAGCCTGAGGCAACAGGCCATGGAGCAATACTCTGATACTAGGTTGCGCACACCAGTGCAATAAATGATACCATATTATTCTAATCCATGTTTACCATCAACTCTTTTTGTCACTCACCAACACAGAAAAAGTTGCAGACCAAACAACTTTGCATTGTGAATACCCAGACTCTACAAGACATTTCTTCCCACTCCCCGGAAACACTAGGTCTACCCTGCGAAAAGCAATGGGAGTAATGCTTGTGGAGGAAAACAGAATATGCGTTTTTGACAGGCAAAAAACAGAATGGCACGAAGTGAAAGCAACCTCCCTAGTTAAAAACAAATAATAAAATAGAAAACGTTCTTAAGCAAAAAGTTGGGTGGGAGTGTCGATCTGCTTGACGGCAGGAAGGCTCTACAGAGGGATCTGGACAGGTTGGATCAATGGGCTGAGACCAATGGTATGAGGTTCAACAAGGCCAAGTGCCGGGTCCTGCGCTTGGGTCACAACAACCCCATGCAGCGCTACAGGCCTGGGGAAGAGTGGCTGCAAAGCTGCCTGGCAGAAAAGGACCTGGGGGTGTTGGTCAACAGCCGGCTGAATATGAGCCAGCAGTGTGCCCAGGTGGCCAAGAAGGCCAACAGCATCCTGGCCTGTATCAGAAACAGCATGGCCAGCAGGACTAGGGAAGTGATTGTCCCCCTGTACTTGGCACTGGTGAGGCCCCACCTCAAATACTGTGTTCAGTTTTGGGCCCCTCACTACAAGAAGGACATTGAGCTGTTGGAGCGTGTCCAGAGAAGGCCAACAAAGCTGGTGAGGGGTCTGGAGAACAAGTCTTACGAGGAGCAGCTGAGGGAACTGGGGTTGTTTAGTCTGGAGAAAAGAAGGGCGAGGGGAGACCTTATCACTCTCTACAGCTACCTGAAAGGAGGTTGTAGCAAGGTGGGGGTCAGTGTCTTCTCCCAAGTAACAAGCAACAGGACAAGAGGAAATGGCCTCAAGTTGCGCCAGGGTACATTTAGGATGGATGTTAGGAAAAATTTCTTCACCGAAAGGATTGTCAAGCATTGGAACAGGCTGCCCAGAGAAGTGGTTGAGTCACCATCCCTGGAGGTATTTAAAAAACATGTAGATGTGGTGCTTAGGGAGACGGTTTAGTGGGACTTGGCAGTGTTAGGGTTACACCTGGACTTGATGATCTTAAAGGTCTCTTCCAACCTAAATGATTCTATGATTCTAAAAAGTCTACCTAGTTGCATTTGTAGTCAAAACAATGCTGTTCTTCCTGATACAGGTTGGGTAAGCTAAATAATCATAGGCTCCAGCGATGAAGATGAATTTGTAAAGAAGAGATAATGTTTATCTGGCAAGGAAGCTTGTTCTAGAATAAGAATCAGCAAACAACCTCAGTACAAAAGCCTGGCAAATCACCGTACAAAAAGAAAAAAGGCCAACTTCAATGTTCTTTCTTCCTGTTAGACAATTTCTAAACCCAAACCAACTAGAAGCTATTAAAGAATCCTACTGTTTAAGTCAAAGACAGGACAGGGTTCTGTGTTTTCCCTCTAACTCTTTGACATCAAATGCCTGGAAAGCAAAACAGAAAACAACATATGCTTTATCTTGCTTTAGATATCCACAGGCTCACTAGCTGTCTATTGAAGAAATAATAATGACAATTTACTCATGCATAGTACTGCATTCTGTGAAGTATGAAAAATGCACAATTATTATCAGTCCTGTACTTCCAGGGATAGACTGTAAAGATGCTACCCGTGAGAAAGGAAAAAAAGAGTCCTATGCACTGATTTTTCACTTCGATTGTTAGTTTTGTGGTAGCTTTCCCACCCCGAAAGATGTTGGATATACATTACCAGAGGCATTTCCTTCTCCCAAACAGCTCATTGCCTAAATAGGAAAAGGGAAAGAAAAGAAAGAAAAAAAAAGACGGTGGGAAAACCATGGCAGAAAGCCACAATCTAACTTTCCCAGGATCGCAACAGGTCAATGGCAGAGCTCAGAGTTAGGAGGCGTCTCTGCCGACTCCCACCACCCTGCCTAGCAGTCCACCTCGCCGCACCGATCAGCAGGATACACCAATCCCCCATAGGACCTTTGACAGATTTGCCTAAGTGAGGCCTGATGATTATAACCATTTTAGTTCACAGCCACTGAGACATGTGACTGGGTAACAGATGAAAAAAAGCTGCCAAAAGAAGGGGATGTTGCAGGGGAAGGCGGGGGGTAAAAGGTCTAGCAGCAGTGCAGTTTAAGACTATGGCTGGCTTTTCATTACCCAGTCATGCCAATCCCAGTCCATTCAGCCAACTGGGATCCCTCAAGGCTACACATTCCCTGGCCCAAATGAAAAAAACATTCCCATATCAAGTGGATCTTACAGGTTTCCCTCTTCCTTCTCCCTCTCTAACACTGAGCAAGAAAGGTCAACAAACTAGGGTCTGCTGGCAACACCAGCAGCAAGGCTGCAATGCATTTTTCCACAAGACCTTAACTTCAGGCCACTGAGAAGTTTTTGAAAGATATGCCTTGCTGAGCACTGCCCCTCCACCAGACACCCCGGCCATCAGCTGGCTGCTGGATCAAGCTTTGCTGCTCTGTAGGTGACCACCCAGAGCTTCCTGCCCCAGATTCGATGCTGCTTCTACAGGGACAGTTGAGCTAACCAGCTTCAGTCCCCATCCTGGAAAATACCCTCTTCAAGAGCCATCCTCAAAGTTATCATCCCATACTTCCAGCCACCACCAGGCTATGCCCAGATTTACTGACTTTCACTAAACACACCATCTCCCATTTTCTGGAGCCCCCAACCCTCAGTTCCTCTAAAAAGAGAAAAGCTGCCTCTAACCCTATTGCTTGTACTTTTTTCTGGTTTTAAACATACCTAGATAATTTAGTGGGGACACTACTGAAAGACACAAAAAAAAAAACCCTCAAACTAAAACAAGACAATGAAATCAGAGTAGAGGCACAGCTCCCACACAGATACAGTTGGCTCAGAGCAGATTTGGCTTCCTCTGGAAACATCAGCTAAAATGTGCTGTGTCCGGCTCTCCTTCAAATCACTTCTTCCCCCTACCTTAACAGCTTTACCAGTCCACCCCTCCTAACACTGATCTGTCTCTTCGCATCCCCTCCAACGGTGTCTTTTTTGCAGACCAATTTCTTTCTGGCAACTATAATTAAAAACAAGCCAGATGGAGAACATCAAGAGAAGAATTTAGACTAAAATGGTAAAACATGTACTTGTAGATACAAAATGACATGGGCTACAGATACAGATGACTTATCATTTTACACCTCAGCAGCCACTTTCATCACCAAACACCCTCTGCTGGATGTTGGCCACCAACTGAAGGAGAGACAGGCCCGTTTTGGTGGCGTGGCCATAGCAAGTCCCTGCAGCAGGGCTGGCATTAATCAGGTTGAAGGGGACCAGCACAGGTCACCAGAGCAAGCCCTGTGCTCCCCAGGAGCCATCCCACCATCACAACCATCTGGTGCCACTTCAGAGAGATGTGGTGTACCATGCACTGCTTCTACCTCAGACCAGGAGTGGTCCAAACTGACCCACCACAGTCCCCACACGGGCAGGCAGGGGCTTCGAAACAACGCAGGTGCCTACTTAGCTGAGAGAGATGGCAGATAAAGGGCAGTCTTCCCCCATTGCTTCTCCAGAGTGACATCAAAATAAGCCTGGATGAAAGGAGCCTCAGGCTGCTTCTCTTTGTTTGTTTACTTTTTAAATGAATTCATATCGACATTTAACTCATCACCCCCGGACGTGCAAATCTAAGCTTTCCGACCAAACGGAGCAATTTACACCTTGTGACCAAGGCCCTCTGCAAACCCAGGCAAGCCTGGGCCCATTTCACTCTCCTCACCGCCGAGAAGCTGCTGAGAAACCACCTCGGTGCTGGGCACACGCCTTCTGAGACACGAGGTAAGATGCCCCCGACACATTTAAGTATTTAAGCATTAGGTACACAGAAATGCCTCAAAAGACATACTTTTCCTTGGGGGGGGGGGGGGGAAGTCAAAACCTCAGGTAGTCCCTGCCCCCCATGCCCCAACGGCGCTGTAAGCAGCGTCCACCCTCCTGGGGGATGCTGTCAGAGGTCATACACCACCACGAGAGAAGGAAAACAGAGCCCACGCACACCCCACCAGCCTTGTTGCATTCAGTCCGCCGCCGAAAAAAGCAGCTGCAAGAGCTGCGGAGCTGCACGCGGCTCCATAACCAATACCAACCGAGAAACGGGCGACAGCCACCCCAGGCAGCAAGAGGGACAGTGTCCCTCACCAGGTGGCATCTGGCAGGTAGGGACAGCACGCGTTTGGCTACCCTGCTTCGGGAGGCTGGCTGCCCAAGGCACTGTCCCACAACATCCACCAGCCTCCCTAACGGAGAGCACCAGGAGGCGTATTAAATAGAAATCAACTTCTTTAATTTCAGGTACTCCAAAGAGATGGGGGAATTATTTTGGAAGGTACAAGATGTCACTGCAAACACAAAAGAACACGCGGGAGGCGAAGGGGAAAGGGAGAACGATCGGCTCTATTGCTTTTATGTCCCTTTTTAAATACGTTTTTGAGTTCACTGTTGTTGACTCAGCCTGCTGGACAAGGAGTCCAACACACACACCGCCACATTCAGCTGCCCCCACTGAGAGTCCCACCTTTCGTCTACCTGCACCACAAGATGCTAGCAAACACATGGGGTGGGGAGGATCTGAAGCTATCATTGGACACCTTAATAATCATGAGGGGCAAGGGAAGGAGATCTATTTTCAGTTATATCATCCCAGTGGAACAACACAGCAGAGCAGGGAAGTCAGGCTGCACAATGAGTTTTAGTTCAACATGGTTAAAATGAAAGATTTCACATCCACAACCTCTAAAAATCTCCAGAACACTAGCAGTAAGGGAGAAAAGTTAATGAACTCGTAACTATACATTTTTATATATACATAAAAAAATAAAATTTAATTCCAATCCAGCTGTCAATACTCCTCCAGTGCTACAACACACAACAAAGAAGGGCTGGAACAGTGTGTTTTAGGGCTTTTTGCTTTTCCTACTGAAGGCAGATACTGGTTGGCATCTCTTTATTTAGCCATTACAAACATCATTAGTGCCACTTCCAGTTAGTCACATCTCCCAGCCACTATGGGCTAGGGAGCCATAATTTACCAGGCAGCGACAGCTGAAACTAAAATGCATCTTCTAGGGCACCTGATACGCTGGGGGAGTACAAGAGGAGGCATTCTTAAAAAGAATCACACCAGCCAGCACAGCAGCCATGCGAACGGGGACCGTGTTTTATATTGTGACCCTGTACATAAGAGCAAATTAAGAAGTATTTTCCCAGCTTGTTTGCAAGATACAAAACACACATTTAGCCTAAAGTTATATGTATTTTAATTAAACGAGGACTCACACCAGAAGACTCTTTGCAGCATTTTTATCTTCTGATACCTTGCCAAGTACATCTGTGCTTCTAAAGCAAAAAAAAAAAAAAAAAAACAAAACCAAAAAACACACAAAAAACCACCTTGTCCTTGAGAAACTGGCACGTGGCCAGTGAGTGATCTGTAAACAGCTTTGTGTCCACACGAACTATTTTCAAATACCCAGGCAGTATTTTCAGACCTCAAACTATTTCTGCTTTGTCAGCACGGGAGCCTGACTCAGAAATCCAAGCCTGTACTAACAACCCTTTCTGTACCAGACTTGCCAGCAACAAAACCCCAACCTCAGAGGTTGCCGGGCCCTTTATTTATTTCTTTAGCAAAAGGAGGACCAAAATGAACACAATTTCCTCTCCCTTGCTACCCGGGTAATATTTAAGTTGCATTCCCAAAGCCTGTGGCCACCATGTTTATTATTTGAAAGGGCCACATGACAGAAAAGCCATTATGCAACGTACTCGGCTCACAGGTTAATCCACGGAAAAGAACGGCATTCATTAAGGAAATGGAGCCTGCGCGTTCTCCGATTATTACTTTTTACCGAGTACTCAAGAACACACCAAGTGCCTCACAAAAACTAGTCTAAACACGTTCACCGCTCTTAAATAACACACTATGGGCCTTCGCAGACCAAGTTGTGGCAAACAAAAAGAGCAAGAAATTCCTCGGGAGGACTTGTAAAACAAGCCCACGGTGCTGCTGCCATTGCAGCCGGTCCCCACCCGCCCTGCCGTGCGCTCAGGGTACAAATATAACGCAGATTAAGCAAAAGTTATTTCGGTGCAAAAGGATTTGTGAGATTTTAGTCCCCAACACACACGCCTTCTGTAACTGTAGATAGGATAAACACTGCAGACTTTTTTTCTTAGTGTTTCTAATAACAATTGCACTTGGAGGAAAAAAAAAACCAAACCCACAACAACTCTTTTCTCGTGACGCTACACAGAAGTATTATTCAGCTCACAATCCAACACCAGCTACTCCTGCAGACCACAAGTCACTACTCTGGAGCACAACTCTTCATGAAAACTGTCGGTCGGAAAGGCCAAGCTTTTGGTTGCAGATCATTCAGCAAACGGGTACAAAGAGGACAACTTGGTATCGCCCCGGACTGCAAAAGAGGAGCGAGGACCAAAATTCACCTGCCAAGGGCAACCAATACATTTTGTAATCACTCATAGCCAGGCAGCTTATCCCGGCATCACCACCCATCCAACCTCTCTAACACTGCACCCGCTTCCCAGGCGGTGAAGGGGAAGGAAGGAAGGGAGGAAGGAAGGAAGGGGTGGCGGGTGCCTCAACCCCAAACGGTCCGCCAGCACGAGGCACAAACCACTGCATGGGCAGCAAGGCCATCCCTCTGGCCCCGCAAGCATCCCGGCAGCCACGCTCCCGTCGGGGGGAGATGCAGTGGGGACGCGGCGTGAGCGTGGACAGGGTCCTGTTCTTGCTGAGGGCACAACAGAAAGGAAGCAGGCAATGGGCCAGCCCTCCCGACACCTACAGCAGGCTGACCATCTCCTGGCTCATCAGGTCATCCCCCCCCTAAATACAGCTATGGAAATGGGAGCCTGTAAACAGTTCAGACTGAAGTCCCAGCCCCTGGCAAACCGAAAAAACTGCTCCAGCAATTGTACAGCCCCAACTCAGGAGCGCCTTCCACGCCCAAAGTTTCCATCCTCAGCTGGGCGTTTTCCAAAGTTGTGAAAGATCCCACGTATCTGCCCATACTCTGGTGTCTCCAAGAACAGACACAGCTGACTGCAAGGGATGCACCCAGCCACATCTGGTTTGCAGCACAGCTGGAGCTAGCACACCGCCTCCTGCCACGCAGGTCTTTGCAACACAACCGGCCACCTCAGCCACTGCGGCTCAGAGGCAGACCCAGGTGGGGACAACCCAGAAACCTCCGCTAAGAGGGAGCAGTTTCTGGTTAGGGATTCACAGGTGAAGACACTGCTTAATCCTACTTGGAATTTAAACTCAAAAATTTGTGATCCTGCAAACACAAATATACGTAATGCTAAAGCTGTAGCCAAATTTAATCTCTTCCCATTCCTTTCTACCACTTCCAACCTTACTAAAAGGAGTGGAGAGGGGGATTGGAAACAAATTTTTTTAAAAAAGTAGAAGCCTTCTGCTTGTTTTAAGGTATTTGATCAGTCACTCTTTCCTGGGATGTATGCAAGCCTACCTACAGAGGAAAGTTTGAGCAACGCTGCCTCAAAAGCTACCTAATATTTACACAAATCACCACTTGAATCTGGAAAACAGTCAGGTTAAACACAATCAGGTACTCTGACCAAACGCTACAGCCATGACCTAAATACATTATGTGGTATGGTGGTGCAGAACAGCAGTTCCTAGAATTAAGCAATCTTCCAATTAAGTGTCATGCACTGAAAACAAAATTAAATCAGCCGTGATGCTGCCCTAATACTTCTACTCCCTTCTCCCCACATCAGGGAAAGAAAACAAAATCCTTTCCACCAGCCTGAACGCTGTATCACCAGCAGGACTGGACTTCCTGGGGAGGGGTCTACGTATGCCAGCTGTGCCTGTCCCAAATTACAGCACTCTGAGGAGAGCTAAAACAAAGTAATTATTTTTTAAATTGTAATAAAACTGTATTTCCGAAAGTTCCAATGCTTTTAAAGTTTGCCTTTTAAATTTACAGCCACTTGCCTAATTACAGAAAGAGCATTACAGTTTATTATAATCATGTGTCTGCGCTGAAAACATCAATATAGCATGCTGGAATTGATTGCTCAATTATACAATGCACAGCTATTGCAACTGCTGTCAAAGTAGAATTCATAACAAGTCCAAGGGCTTGTCTTTCAAAACACAAGCAAGAGTAATACTTAACACTTAAAGCAATTTCACTGAACCAATGGATCACCAGGAGAAGCACACACAAGATGAGATTTAGCGCAACGTGCTGTCAATTATGGGCCGTGTCTGAAGGCACCGCGTGCACAGATGCGTATTTACGGCAAGTGGGGGGCAGCCCCATCAAACGCACAGCTGAATTAAGTGCTGACTATGGCACGATGCTCTAAACCTGAGCACCAACCTCCGCTTCACCACCCGCATCACCTACCCTGGGCAACAGGACCCTGAGAAAAGCCAGAAGCCCATCCCACCCACCAGCCCAGTAGGTGAGGGTGCTTCACCACCCAGGGAAACTACCCGAATCCAGAAACTACAGAGCATCAAGGGAAGGAGGGTCCGGGGCAGCCACCAAGGCCCAACCCTGGGTGACCCCTGTCAGCCCCAGCTCCGTCAAAGTTCTGCCAAGATGCTGCTCCACTAGATCACTGGAGGTACAAAACACACACACACACCCCAAAACACGTTTTCCATCAGCACTCACCTCTGCCTGACTCTGTCTATGGAAGGGAGGCAGGTTCCTGGCTCTTTCCAAGGGAAATCTGGTGGCTTCCTGATCCTCCCAAAGGCACCCCCCGGGGGCACCTGCTGCAGCTACACACAGCCTGACGAAGGGCGATCGGGTCCCCACAGACACACAGGTCTGTCCCAAAGGTCTTACTCTACCTAGATCAGGGCCTGGGAGGATGTTTTGGACAGAAACAAGTTAAAAGAACAGGGTTCTTGTGCTGTAGCTGGATGAGGAGTAAGAGCAGCACATCTCAAACAGATGCCTGGAAAGAAAATAAACAAACAAAACCAGGCTCAGAGCCTCCAATGAATTTCCATCTGAAACATCAAGGAAACCCCAAAAGCTTAGTTTGATATTACGCTGGGCTGGAGTTCAAATAAACACAAGATTTCAAAGCTGAAAGCATGAAAGATGCCCAGTACCGGAGAAAGAAGGGAAGGAGCTCATACCTTCCACCGGTGAAAAGCTACAGGGGCTTCCTTTTCTGATTTTTGCCACAAACCCTAAGTGCAACCAAGAAAGAAGCAAAGCTAACAGCATCAGAGGCAAAACCATCCAAGATCCAAAAAATTAAAACTGGGGAGCTGTAACATTCAAGTTTCTGCAGGGAGCACAGAGCAAGGGCTCCTCAATACGCAACCAAATGGCTGGGGCAGAGAAAACAAGCAAATGCAAGTTACTGGCAAATGCCAGCACTCCATTTTAGCAAAATTAGCATCTGCTTAATTTTATTTTAATTGATTTTGATGACTCTGCTTTTTATTTTCATTTTTTACTAATGCTTCAGTAGCTTACAAGCCATCTTCTCTACACATTTAAAAACAGATAATGTACAGCTTCAATTTAGTCTGCTCATTAGTTTAAGAATTTCAGGAGACACTATTCCAAAGCAAAAGGAAAAAAAAAAAAAAAAGAAGAAAACCAACATTTCTCCATTATGTGAACAAGCCTGTAGCTAACAGAGATTTAATCTACTTAATTATACTGTTTGCCACTCGCATTTATAGTTAGCACTGAAATCAGTGGGTGAAATTCAACAAGAAGCGGCAAGCGAGAAAAAGCGAACAGTCTGGTTGACTGCTACATGAAAATCTTCGAGATCCATCCTTAGCTTCAGTAAAAGCAATTGAAAATGATCAGGAAAACCTGCTAGCGTGAATTGAAAATAGATCGCTCCAGCTTCCCAGTCTTCATTTTCATGTTCATTGCAGGCAGAAGTTCATTTGGTTTACTTTTATGACTCCCATGAATGCGTCACACACTCAACGATAAGCACACACTTACTAATGACAAGTTTTAGCTCTGCCTTGAGATAGAAATCATTCAAAGCATAAGCGAGTCTGTGCCAATATGTTCCAAGCAAACAAACTAGAAGATACATGATATGCTTAAATCAAGTCTGATTTCTTCAAGGAAATTCACTTAAAAAGGAGGCCTTCGGGCTACGTTTCTCCAGGCTGCCCTGTGGAAGAGACCTGAGAGACAGCGGGTCAGAAACATGACAGAGAGGACGGATGAGCCCCAGGAAGTAACCAGGATGGAGGTCTGCAAGTCCAGCTTGGTGTGGCCACCCTGAGGAACCATGCCATGCTATGCCTTTGGCAGAGCCCTGGGAGACAGAACTGCAAACAAACAAGAGAGAGTATTTTTACTGGTGGATGGGTCAATGGCAAGGGAGCTGAAGATACAGCATGTAGGTGCAAGCACAGCCTTATCTTTCATCTCGTCCTCCACATCAGATCTTCAGCGTTCCCAGCAATGACGACTCCATTCATCTCAGAAAATAGGATCTCAAGCGAGAATACCTAACAAATTCAAGTATTTCTGGGATTTCATTTCCCCCAGCTAGAATCACTCTGTGAATGATGAGCAAAGCCTTTCTTTCTTTCTTCAATCAAGATTACCTGATAGTGGATCGCATGTGACACTCACACGGCTGCTGCCCAGGCAAGAGTGATGAGCAATCAAAAAATCAACTGCAGAGGGCTGGGAAACCAACAGAGCTTCCTTCCCAACATCCCTTTAAACATCCAAGCTCAGACAAAGAAATCTATCTCATGGATATAACACGACATAAAGAAGTGACACTCACTCCAGAAAGCTGGAAGCTGTAGAAAAAGAGAGGGGGAGGAAGAAAAAGAGAAAGGGACTGCTTCCAGTACCATTATAGCCCTCACACAGGACGTCTGCCTGGCCACTACTTGGAAGCCAACACATGATGGCAGGCCATTAGAGCAGAGAAGCCCAGGAAACAAGTGTGCATGTAGGAGACTACAAGGATGAGGGAATTCCAGCATTTAGCAATCCCAGCTACCACTGCAACCTGCCTATGTGCTCTTCGCACAGGAGAGTCTCTCTTCAGAACACCAAATTTAATTCCTAATGGAAAAGAGTTGCCTCCACAGTGTCAGTGACTTATTGCCAATACAACATTAAGATAATTTGGTTCCTCAAAGCTAGATTTAAAGAAGGCTTATCCATTTAATGATGCCTTTAATGAGAGTTAATGATGCTTCTTTCCACCGCAGTTAGACATGGGCACTTACAGGACTGGACTCTGCTTGTCCTTCCCACCACTTCGGCCGTGACTAAAAGGTCAACATTAAAATACAGGTACCTCAAATTTGGTGGGGTACAAAACAATGGCCTGATGATCAAAGACAGGGAAAAAAACAAATTTCTGTATTGTTTGTCTGCTGCAATATCCAAAACATGTAAGGTGCTTCCCAAATCCACAAAACCAAGACAGTTAAGCTCCCTGAAATGAAAAGGCACAATAACAAATTATTTAAAACTTAAGAAACAAATATCTGTTAAATGTTTTTGCAAAACTCTTTAGCAGACCATAAGCTCTCAGCCAAACTACTTCTGAAACTAGCCGCTGTGCCAGAGGACCTCTGCACACATAAATTATTTGTGGAGAAACTTCTATATGCATTTAGATGTTAGCATTGCTACCATTTTTCCTTCAATTCATGCATGCAGCGACAGTCTGACCCAAACAGCATCTGTATTTCTACCCTTATGACCACTTCCCTAAATCTTCTCAGTTTGCAAATGTTTCTTTCTACTCTTTTGAAGCCACATCCTGCAAAGTCTGCTACTACAGAAATTAAGCAACGGCTTTCTTGTACCACCTTCCGCTTCCTCAGAGGAAGCAGCCTGAGCATCCAGTAGATAAAGAGCATGCACTTGCATCTTGTCTTTGCGCTGAAAGATAAAACATGCCAACCATCTCTTTTTCCTGTTAAACCCAGCAGGTAGCTCTAACCCTCTGCTTACAAGAGAACACAGAAGCATCAGAAATGTCCTCCCATGGACAATGGGTTTGGGGTTGGGAGACAATGCGGAGATTGGAACATTGCCAGGATCCAAGAGAGCTGACTCCCAGGAGGAACTCCAGAAACTCCTCCACCCCCAAATCTAGTTTTCCAGCTTTGCCATGAAAACTATTAGAAGCTTCAAAACCATTCAGGGAAGAAAAGTTCACAAGGAGACTGATATCCTGAGCAACTTGAGGCACATTGAAGGAGACACATGAACACACACAAATGTTTGTCACCATGAGATACTGCGAGGTGGGAGAAAGCATGTCAAGAAGAGAGGTCTGGAAGGAGATGACACATTTCCACTCCAGCCATCGACTTCCTGTGCAATTTTGAATATGTAAGTCAATTTCCTCTGGGTTTTTTTTAATCTATAAAAATACTAACTAACTTTATAGTTGTGTTGGCAGCCATAATTCATTAATGTTTATTAAAAAAAGTGCTTTGATGTTTCTGTGTATGAGCTGCTACAGATAGATCACATATTAAGGAACAGCTAAATATTACCAGGACTGGTGCCCTACACGAGCATTTGCATTCCTCTGTGCTGAGCGGCCATTTGAGACCAGGAAACAGCAGCGGACACTTCCAGCAGAAGCGTCAGGCACATTCAGGGCCTCGCCAGATCCGGAGGAGAGTAGCCGACACCGCAGAAGCAAAGCAACAAGATCATGGGTGCTGAGGGAAAACCGAGGAAGCGGAGTCAGACTTCCCCTTCCTCCGGCGAGCGGCCGAGCCTGGACTGCCGGCATCCTGCGGTTCAATTCGTGCGGTCTAAATATGGGTGATTGATGCCTTGTGGGACATCCCAGGGCAGGCAGAAAACAGCACAAGAGCTATTAGAGCTCTGTGTCCTTTTCGAGCAGATGCTGGGGGCGAGGATGTTCCAGCATACCTCTCCTTGGAGAGAAGGAGCAGAGGGAACAAGGGTGGAGGGGAGAAAAGCAGGACATGGGTTCCATCCCACCGCCCGTGAGTTGCAGTGCCACCACCAGCCACCCCCTGGTCCAGTGGCTTGAAGGCAGTGTCCTAGCTGGGTGCACCCAGGTTTTGAAGGCGGTTGGGTTGCAGAGGCCTCTGGAAGCAGGAGGAATCCCTTTGGGTTTGAGGAAGTGCCTCCACATGGCTAGAACAGAGCACGCACAAGTGGCTAAACAGCAGGAACAGCTTCCCAGCCTTCGTAAAAAGGCATGCCGCTAACAACGCCGCAGTTTGGCAGGTGGAATGAAAAAAAAAAAAAGAGTGACTATTCAATAAGGCTACTGTTTAGTATTTCTTCACGTGAGATGAGATCCTCCACCTTTTTTAATTTTGCATTCTTACTCCAATTTAAAAAAAAGTATCTCCTATTCCTGAATAGATGGTGTGATTTGTTCAAAGAATATGCATTATATATTTCAGCTTCCGAATATTAAACGCTTTCTATGTTAAATCTGGAAAGGCAGAAAGGGGTTACAGGAAGGATTATCGTTAATTCTTTTACTGCTCTTCAGTACAGCAAAAGGGACTGAGCAGGTTAAGACGGTCTCTAGAATAAGTAGCTATTTTATTAAAGAAAGATCTGTTGAATAAACATTAACAGCATTATTTGGACATCTTCAAGAGACTGTAAATCCGAGATTTGCTGATGTAGAGGAAATGCAGATCTTTATCTATAAGCCTGAAAGCAAAGCAAAATGAAATAAATTTCTGAATTCCCTCTCTGCAGAGACATTTTGTCCTTCAGGACAAAACTCCACCGCTTCATCGCTGTCACTCCTGCACCTTGCCTGTCCCAGAGCGGGAGCTGCTGGTGTACTTTCAAACCTAAGGTGTTCTTGTTTCCAAATTTAAGTCACTAAATCCTCTGAAGGCTCCGTGTTTCAGGGGTGGTGAGAAAAGACTGCCTTTAATGCAGGCCAACTCCTCCCACACTTCTCAACTGATGGCTGACTCTATGCCAAATTATTCTAAAATTCTGCAAATCCAAGGAAGAAGGTTCCAGAAACGAGGAGCAGCCTGGGGCCGTGCAGCACCCTCCGCCTGCAGGGACCCTCTCCTGCGCCCCACAGCCCACCTGGCATTCTCCACGGGATTAAACCCTCCTCTTAAACAACAATTTTTGCAGGGCAGGGTGGGATGCCGAGCAACTGCTCCAAAGCAAAAGATCCTCACATCGCTGGGTCGTGATTTATTCGACGTTGTGATGGAGGACCACCAGGCACTTTGGTGTGGCAGATCACTCCCATGAGCCTTCAGTAGGCAGACATCCTCCTTCCCTGCTCAGCTGCCAGAGTTGCAGCTATTTAAAGAAACTGCACGACACATCCAGCGCGCGGAGGACTTGTCACCCTCCTCCCCACCTCCTCTAGGAGCAGCAGACATTCGGCACATCATTAATTAGGTCCTAAACTCACCCTCCGCCTAGTGCTTTGTGCACCTCTGATTCATTAGAATATTACTGAGGTACAACTGGAGATAATCATGCCGTTAGGAGCATTAGCAGGGCAGTTTACAAGATTACCTATAATGAGCATCGGTAAAAAGGGAAGTGCATCACGAATTTAACAGAACAGTAAAGAAAAGAGCAACAGTCCAATTATCTTCTCCCTACGCCAAGTTTCAAATAAAGGCCAACACTATAGCACAGTAGGGAGCAGCACAGTGGGCTAAAATTGTGTTATTCTTCTCTTTGTTGGGAAAGGAGGACTAACAACTTGGACTGGAAGGCATTTAACTATCTATCTGATTAGTCATTCAATAGAATGACATAGGTCACCAAAGCACCATCCCGTGCAAATGCATACCTGACCTCATGTCACACAAAAATGCAACTCCTCCCCACGCTCCTCCTCCCGTCTCTTTCCGAAGCTGGGTTTGATACCAACAACCTGCTTTTTCCCATTTCTCTCAAACTATTAGTTTTGCTGCATTTTAAAAGAAGACCACGCTTACAGCAAGACGTTGTGGAGACTGCGGAAGTTACATGTGCAGTATTTATAAATAACTATTTTATACCCCCCAGGTTATCTGTTTGATATTACTTAAAAAAAAAAAAAAAAAAAAACAGAGAGGTTTTTTTTTTTGTTGAGTAGAACAACCAGCTACCTTCAGGTTTATACAGTTCACTCTTTCCTAGGCGAGTCGAGGATCAAAGAGGATCTTAAACCTCAAAAAATGCTAGGAAAAGGAGCAGAGGTTGAACGAGAGCCTGCCCTGGGTCTCTGAGTAGAACTGATGACTCCCACATCCACAGGTTCAGCTGCAGCAAGCCAGGAATTAAATTAAGCTGTCTTGGGAGAGGCACAGATGGGAGAAACTTCACAGCTGGTGTCTACAGCATGAGTAAATACACCCCTGCATGCAGATGTTCTGCAGGTTATTTTCAAGGTACAAGCCGTCCATAGGAGTAAATGAACGAGGCTGGGTTTGCCAGGCAGTCTTTCTGCATCACCAAAAATACACGTGATGTCACCAGCTCCCAAGGAGAAATGGCCGAAACTGACCAGGGACGGTGTCATCCAGCCAGCGGGGAAGAAGGAAGCCTGCAGCCCACACAACTTCCCCACCAGCCACATCCCAAGGACCTGACCTGGCATGATACACAGGAAGCCAAAAGCCCTTCCCTACGGAGCCGCACTCCAGGGGGATGAGAGGAGCTCACAGCATCCCCAGAGCTCAGGCAGGCATACACCGATGCACAGGGGGAGCGCAGAGGGACTGAACGCAATGGGAACTCAACAGGAACTCTTCAATTAGGGACAGGAGGGAAGCAACGAGCTAATTCTGCAAAGCAAGTGGGAAGAGATAAGGCTGCAGCCGCTCCACCAGCTACCGATGTGGTCTGGGTACTGGGGGAAGCTCACGCCAAACGCTAATTAAAGTTGGAACAACAGCCTGTTGGGACTGAATGGATTTATAAGGGCTCAGCGTGGGAGTGCAGCTCGGCGACAATTTATTTCTTATTTATGCTGCAGTACCACTCGGTGGCCTCAAATCATGACCAAAGCGGCATTGTGTTAAGATATTGTTCAGCCACCCACATAGGCAAACGGCTCAGCCCAAACAGCTTACGAGCTGACGTGCTCATTTAGGAAAGCATGTGCACCCAGCAAATACTCTGAGAGTTAAATCCTGCCCCGATTAGGGCAGAAATGCCAGCCTGGAAAAGGCCTGGCCTGAACAACTGTTGCAACAAATTCAGCTCTTTTCACCGGGCTGCCTTGTGTTCCATGCTCAGGTCCCACGAGTTCCCAGCAGCATGGTAAACTGGAAAGGAAAATGCTAGGGTGCTGCACAGGATTAGTAAAAAGTTCTGTAAAGTAGTCAAAATGCAGCTGTGGTATTCAAAAACAGACCATGCAATTTAAAAAAATATTAAAAAAAAAAACAAACCCACCACACAAAACCCAACCAAAACCAAACCAACCAACACAACCCTCTCACCAAAAAACCCCACTGAAACAAAAAAAACCTACTTCTTAGACAGAAACCTACATTGAAACAACTCAACTTGTATTTAGCTTGAAGTTTGTTCCTCCTGTTTCAAGGCTCAAAGGTTTTCTGTGCCCAAAATTTTGACTACCTTTATCAACTATGTCTCCCTATAAACGTAATTTTGTCAGGATTGCCACAGTTCTACCTATAGGGTCTGTGATACTATTTACGCTCCTGATTTTAAGAAAATACTGTGAGGTTCTGTTGGAAGCAGCTTCCCAGGGCATTCTTCCACTGAAGGACTGCTCTAGGAATACAAGAATATTTCCACATCTCGAAAGCAGTCAAAATCTCCCTAATGCCAGTTTCTCCTCTAGTTTAAAAAGTTTGCTGTAGTCCACTATAAAATATAGGATAGAATTTAATCAGATGAGGGGAACTAGTTCCTCCCATCTCCCTCCTGATTTCCAAGGCCCAAACAAAACCACAGAGCCCAAACACTCAAAGGAATCTCCAGGGAGAAGGAGCCAGATGCAAACTTTCAGCCAAAACAGGGAAGAAAAAAAAAATCAGTTAGTTTGATGGTCTCCAGTCTGAGGCTCATAATGGAAACTGTTTTACAACTTAAATTACAACTTACACTAGAACCCAAATTTATAGTATTTTCTTAGCATTTGTACATATGCCTAAATCAAATCAATAATTAAGCTTTGGGCTTATAGGATTTACTTTGTTATAGCATCCTACTTGGCAGGGTATTTTACAGCAGCAAGTTTACATAGCAGTTCATCCATAACCGTGATTTACTTCACTTTCATTAGCTTAAAGACTAAAATCAGAAGACAATTAATTCTTCTAATTTAATATTTATAAATTAAGGAAGTAGGTTCACGAGTACTGGGTTGCTAAAAGCCACTTCCATGCCAAGGAGTTCAACAAGAAAAACTTACTGCTGCCAAGGACATCACTTTCAGCACGGCTTCACAATTAACTACCACTGTGCTGTGTGACTGGAGCTGTGATGAACCCTGTCAGGAGGAGAAAAATATCTACCTTTCCCCAGGCATGTCTCAGGGAGTATTCAGTGAGGTGCCAAGGAACTGAGAAGTAATTTGGAAAGCCTGAGGCAGACTGCTGGTCCCATGACTTTTGCTTCTGTTACCACATCTATGGACTTCAAAGATGGATGGATGGATGGACGGACGGACGGATGGCTGATCTTGTAACATGGTAAGGAGGAAGAAAACCATGTCACCAAGAAGAGCGAGCAGATTAGATCACAGGCTGCTAATAAAGACCGGGAGCTCACCAGCAAAGTGGAGCTTCTCCAGCTCTTGTCCCTTTCTTAGAGAACAGCAATTAGCACCTCGCCTCTTTGCTGCGCTCATGCAATGACAATGCCTTGTGCGAGCCCTCAACCAGTGAAAAAAACAGATAAGTAAATAAAATAAAATGTTATCTCAGCTGCAGACAATTTTATTACTACTCTACTCCCCACATTTTTACTAAAAATACTGTGATTTAAAGAAATCCATTTAGTCTGTCCTCAGCTATGAAAACAAATTCTGTTTTTGGAGGACAACACAAGAGTAACTTAAGCCTTTTTCAAAACATGCCTCTATGAAAGCAGGCTCTCTCACATTAGCCAGATGAATGCAGGACTATTTTTCCTAGCTTCACTTCATCCTTTCAGCTAAAGCTGGAGAAATAGAAAGGTTGGTACAGTTTATGGGCAGAGCAAGTCACCTTTTTTTAATGCATAAGGAAACAAAAAGTCTAGTTTGCCAAGATTTACTTCTCTAAAAGTACAGTATTACTTGCAAGAAGTCATGGGTGAGTTGACCACTTTCAGTAATTATCAAAAGCAGATTTGAAAAAAAAAAAATAAATCAATCCCCAGAGAGGAAAGCAAGAGTGGTGAAAATGCTCTTTCAAAGAGGTTTACTGCCTCACCCACCAAAAAAAAGTGGGTGTTTAGGAGAAGGTTGTTTTGTTTGCAGCTTCAGCCAAGCTGCATGAAGTTAGTGCCCATCCTTGTTTGGAGGTAAAGGAGGCAAAGCAGGGAAGCCGCGATGTGAGCAAGAGGGAACAGGCGAAAAATGGGCAAAAGCCAAGGGTAGGAAAGCACCTGAGAACATAAGCAGAAAGCAGGGTGTGGAAGCAGTGGCGATGGCAAGTCCACATCTGTGCACCAACACCTCGCGCGTTCCCCCGCTGTCAAAATAAGCCCATGTACCTTGGGCAGACCATGATGCTGCAGGTCACAGCTCATACCCGTGTTTCACCCCACTGCCAGTGCGCCAGCGGTTAACGCCTCCCTCCGAGGAGACCTGAGCAGATGTCTGCAGCTGTGACCTAGGGATATGGCTAAAAAGCAACGTAAGGGCAAGATGATGCTGCCGCCAGGAGCAGAAGGCTGATGGCTCCCCTCCCCGCACCTCCAGGCCCCAGGGTCAGGCACAGCAGCAGCAGCCACCGCCGGCCGGTTCAGAGAACTAAACCAGCAGAAAACTCCCGTTACTTCTCTGGAGTCTCAAGGAGCGGGTGAAGAAGGAGAAAATGAACATCCATCACTCGGAGGCACAACCGGTGCTGCTGTGCTGGGAGGCTGAGCGCCTGCTGCCAGCAAGCAAGGGCACCATTCCTACCAAAACCAGTGCCTCTTCTGAGGGTAAGACACAAACTCCTGCTGGTTTTCATTTATCGGCTTGAAATCAGGGGGTCTGCTGCTACAAGCTACAGGGTCCTCCTCATCGACGGCGAATAACTCCAGAAATCAGGGACTGAGTGGGAGAGATTGAGGCTTGGCACTAGGAAAACCCTCAGCAGCGAGAGCTAGCGGGACACGGAGATAGGTTGTCTGAGGATGCGGCACCATGAGACCACCGGCTACACAAAATACCCACCAGGAGCAGCCTGACAGACCACACTGATCCAGTCTTGGGGCACAGGGAAGGACTGGATGATCTCCTGAGGCTCCTTCTAGCCCTACTTTTACATGAATGGATTGATCTATATGAATGAATTGTATATCTGTACATGCATATATGGGTACGTATACACACACACGTGCATACACACAAACATGTACACATAAATTATTGATTTGGGGGCAAGGGAAGGTGTCATGCTTGATTTCCTTAATACAATTTGCAGCTGACCCATCTTACCTGGGAGGAAAAGGGGAAAAAAAAGTCCAAAACCCCTACAAGTGACTTAACACTTTTAAAAATCCCAGCAACACAAGACAGTGCCGTGTGTCCCACACCTAAGGACCCCGGCCAAAACCTTTGGTCTCTTACGCAAGGCTTGAGTCCCCTGTTCAGGGAGGAAAGAACAGGCTTCCCCCTCAAGCCAAAGGAAATCTTCCTAAGGTTAATCTGCTGGTTGTTAAGTAACTTAGGCCCCACACCGAAAGGAGAGGCGATCACATGCGCGAGATTAGCACGCTGCATACGCATGAACGCGAGGGCTCGGGCTGCCCCGGCAAAGGCGCTGAGGGGGACGCGCGCCCAAACCTCGGATTAACACCCTGTGACACCCAACGGGCTCAATGGGGCACTCGGCAGAGGTGAAGGGGGCAACAGATCCTGTTTTGTTGCCCTTCCCCCTCAGAAAACATGCCTGTTTTGTGCTCCCTTCTCCCCCCACCCCTTCCCCTCCCTTCCCTTCCCAGCGCCTCGGCTCAGGGCTTGCGTTACCAGCAGGACCAGGGTGGCGTTGGGGAGCTGAGCTACAAACTTTCCTGAGGAAATGCCACTGAGATGGTATCATCAGATCCTTTGAGAATGCAGAATAGATAAGACCACACTCTGGGAGATAATTATCCATTTGCGCTACAAACATATTTTCTTTTACAATGGCCAGACTTTTACTCCTAAACCGCTAGGCAATTTTTTTTTCCCCTCAGGAAGGTTAACCTGCTATTATAAAAAAACACTTATGGAAAGTGCCTACTGAACACGCAGGATGACACAGATGAACACAGATTATTCTTGCCCTGGCTTGCGCCTGGCACTGTGAATCATGCTCTGCTCTGCAATGCCGAAGCCCCTCTGCTCCCTCCCCTGCCTCTCCTCCATCAACTCGTGTCTCATCTCATAGAATCATAGAATTGTTGAGGTTGGAAGGGACCTTTAAGATCATCAAGTCCAACCATTAAGCTAACCTGACAAAACCACTTCTAAACCATGTCCCCAAGTACCACGTCTACCCTTTTTTTAAATACCTCCAGGGATGGTGAATCCACCGCCTCCCCTGGCAGCCTATTCCAATGTTCGATAACCCTTTCAGTGAAAAAAATTTTCCTAATATCCGATCTAAACCTCGCTTGGCATAACTTGAACCCATTTCCTCTCATTGTATCACTTGTCGCCAGGGAGAGGAGGTCAGCCATCACCTTGCTACAACCTCCTTTCAGGTAGCTGTAGAGAGTGATAAGTTATAAGGTTTGCCCTCAGCCTCCTCTTCTCCAGGCTAAACAACCCCAGTTCCCTCAGCTGCTCCTCATAAGACTTGTTCTCCAGACCCCTCACCAGCTTTGTTGCCCTTCTCTGGACACGCTCCAACAGCTCAATGTCCTTCTTGTAGTGAGGGGCCCAAAACTGAACACAGTACTCGAGGTGGGGCCTCACCAGTGCCGACTACAGGGGGATGATCACTTCCCTAGTCCTGCTGGCCACACTATTCCTGATACAGACCAGGATGCTGTTGGCCTTCTTGGCCACCTGGGCACACTGCTGGCTCATATTCAGCCGGCTGTCGACCAACACCCCCAGGTCCTTTTCTGCCAGGCAGCTTTCGAGCCACTCCACCCCAATCCTGTAGCGCTGCATGGGGTTGTTGTGACCCAAAGCCTCCAAAAGCCTCCTTCTCCCTGAAGGGAGGCAGGGCAGCTCTCGGTGGCTATCAATGGCGCAGAAGGCCGGCAGGCATGAGCAGGGCTCAGATATCGCTATGGTCGACCCAGGCTGTAATGCAGGTCAGCCAGGCCGAGCATCCCCATCTTTGCCGTGGCTCCCCCTCATCTCGAAGCATGTTTTTTCCGACGGCCCCGACACCAGTTGGCTCCCACCACCACGCTGGCAGAAGAGCGCTGTAATTTTGCTCAGCCGTAAGAATTTTAAACTGTGCTTAACCATGCTTGATAACCACACTTAAAAGACCTAGCAAAGTGCAGCCAAAAATGACTGCAGCCCTTCAGCCAGCCAAAGGGCACCCCAGACAAATAAGTAAGTAAGCATGCTGCCACAGACAACAAGAGCCTATCTGAAATATTTCAAAACCAGAAAACTGCATAAGGAGCTTCAATGGGATTTGTAAGTCAGTGCACAGGAATACTGTGTTTACAGGAATGAAAATTCAAGCACACTCCTCAAGGCTGGCACAGCGACTTCTCACAGGAAGAACGGGGGGGGGGGGGGGGGGGGGGGGGGGGGGGGGCGGAGAAAACACGGATTAGTAACAAAGCTGACATTTGCTCAAGTCAGGAGAGGAAGTCTGGTATTTTCAAGACGGAAGCAGTGACTGCGAGTGCAGTGGGAGATGTGTTGATAGCACCGCGCCATCAGCGACCTTCGCTGCAGGCGATGCCAGAGCATCATGGCACACCAGAGCCTGAGGACTATGGGGTAATTGATGGTGAACTGCCTACGCCAGCTCTGCACTACCCACCCCTCCGGGCTTCCACCACCCTTAACAGCATCCCAAAACCTCCGCCAGCTTCATCTTCATGGGGCCTGGACCGAAGGGGCCTCTCCATGGCAGGAGTGGTGGAACCCAGAAGGACAAACCACGTCCCCCAGCAAGAGCACAGCAGGAAGGGTGGGAAATCGAGAGAGCAAGCTGCTGCCCCCCAAAACCTCACTGCCCCTGCTTGCAGCAGTGGGAACGGTATCACATTGGTAATGGCATTTTGGCAGCATCAGCACCATGGAAGATTAAATGGTAACACTTGATGTTACTTCAAAGTGGAAAAAAAAAACCAAACCACCAACCAAAAAAACCCACACACACCCCAAAAAACAAAACAACAACAACAAAAAACCACCCAAAAACAAAACAAAGAAGTGGTCAGTGATTTTCAGAAGACAGATACTGTGCACACTCCAAAATAACAAGTTTCTTTAACCCCTCCTAAAAAATGAGGGCAATGTAAAGCCACACTTGTCACATCTGTGAAAGTTTGTGCTGCAGGCCCCACACCCTCTGGGAATGAATTTAGAAACCAACGTGAGAGACTCAAAGATTTTTTTGTACAAGCCACGCACACACACACACACAAAAGAAACCCTTCCTTCAGTCTGCCTCCTCCAAAACCAGGTATTTTATCTGGCACAAATGTTATCCTCTAACAACATGCGGGCAGTGGTGAAGAGAGCACATTTAATGCAATTTACCCATCATGAAACTCAAGCTCTCCCAAACGCTGGCTTGGGGCAGGCAGAGAAGGAGAAAACACAGTTTGCTCCAACTCCTCGGGGTCCAGCCTCTCCAGGCCTCCGCTCCTCCGGATGCGGGCAACCACACGTGCCAACAACTGCCGAAATCAGCATTGCTGTGCCATGGGGGCAATAAATGGGAAAGGCGGGAAGGAAGGACCACCAGGAGCTATTTGAAGACCCCCAAAGCATGAGGGACCGAACAGCGGCACTTTCAGTAACAACTACAGGGCACCAAGGAATAATAACATGTAATATTGCGTTTGTAGCAACAGGCAGTATCAGACACTAACGATTACATATGAGTATTTTCTTTTCTGATGGCAGTCTCATAAAACATCCAGGGCCAGTAGCCTGCTTTTTCCACAAAACATAAACCTTCCCATAAGAACCGAAAGCTTTGAAAGCGTAAGTTGCAAGAAGTCCTGACTAAACTTTAGTATAAAAAGCTGTGAAAAGGGCCTGTTTTCTTCAAAACCCGTGGCAGATCTAACCCATTGTGAGGATCCGCAGAGCTGTGCGAGCTCAGGACCTCCCCGAAGCACAGCCACCTGGAGAAGAAGATGGATGAGCTGAGCAGAATAACTACAATGTTCCACAAGGGAGCACGGCAGTAAGTCCGACCCATACCTGAGATAGTGGTACCTTTCAAACACCTAGAAAACTTGGAGGCCAGGGTTAGGAGGGGAGATTGGATCTCACATTTGAATACAAAGACAGTAACTAGGAGCTTTACATACTATCTGGTTAAGTATGCAATACGGGAAAGGCTAATAATTGATGCCTACTCATTTTTTCCTTAAAACAAAGCGAAGACATGTCCTAACTCCTAGGGAAAGGACTGAAAAAAACCAAAAGAAAAACCATGCATAACCTAAAGCATGTATTTTCACAGCTTTTTTAGGCTGCTGTAAGCTCTGCTGGTCGCCAGCCTGAGACCGGTGATGCCAAGAATTCACATTCCCTTCACATATGTATTGTTCCCAGCGGCCTCCAAAAGAGTTCAGGTAACTTTGTACCAACCTCCATTTCTTTCCTGACACCCCCACAAAACAAAGCAAAAAAAGGCCTCCACCAAACAACCGTGAAGGTGTATTTTACCTCCCCTCTTCCTTTCATCAGATACAGGGAACGTAGGTCAAAAATATGCAGTGGTCCAGCCCCCTCCCTAAAGATTAATGATGGAGCTCGGGGAATGAATACCTGCTGCACTTCTTTAATGGCCATGAGGCTTTAAATCCCTTAATACCATTCTGATAAGTTTCCAATGTTAAAGTGAGTTCAGGTTTGAATAGGTCTAGCCATCTCATTTCTTGCATCTGGCAACTGAGACTTAAAACTGAGCTTGAAAAACAGGAGGGGAGAAGTAGGAAAGGCTAAAAACCCAGGGGCAGCCATCGAGCCTCAGCCCACGAGAGCAGCCCTCTCCTCTTCCTTACAGCCGGTACAAGGTGGTCTGAAAAAGGGCCAACAAAACGAGAAGCCAGCTGAGAGGATTTGTAACGTGAAACCGCCACGCACAATACTGAAAATTTTCCTGTCTGCTGAGAAAATGGGGGGCGGGGGGGGGAAAACAAACCCAAACCCGCTGGAGAGGTCATTAAAGACGGATGGCTCACGCAGAGGGTTGGTAGGATCACGCTCCTCAGAAACCCAGGCAGCAGCATCAATCAGCCCAGGTACCTGCTGGCTGAGGTAGATCCCCATCAGCAGAAAGCAGGCCTGTGATCAGGACTGGCGTCGCAGCACCTGGCTGGGACAAAAAACCCAGCTCCCACCGATCTCTGACAACAGCCCACCCATGGCCGCTGCCACAGTGAGCGCGTCCAGACCCGGGGACACAGAGGAGGAGGAGAAGGAGGACAACGGTGCGGCCGCAAATGATTTTTGCATTTAGGTTTCCTGGATGGGTATCAGCAATCTGTCAAAAAAAAAAAAAAAAAAAAAAAAAAAAAGGAAAGAAAAGCCCTAACCGAACCATCAGCTACGCTCATTAAAATCCTAAAGACGTCTGGAGAACTGCCCTTTCTGCAGCATTAAGTCATTGGCAACTTCGCCTTAACTCGGATGGAGATTTCCCCGTCTTCCTTCCCCACCACCCCCTGCCCCGCGCTGAATTTAACCACAGAAGAGAAAACTGGATCCTGCTCAACAAAAAAAAAAATTAGCCAAGGGCCCACGGTAGGGTGAGGGACATGGCAGGAGGTGGAAGGGGGGGGCTGTAAAGATAAGTAAATCCTTTGCTTTGCACATGTCTTGTCGTTATTTATCTCCTCGCTGCCATCACGTGAGCCGGGCCGGAGCCCGCACAGTGAACAAAGGGCCTTTGCTGGGCCGGCCACAAGGAGCCTTTTAAGCATTTCTGCACAGCCTACAAGTATCCTTCCAATCACCCTTTAAACTGTGACACTAAAATAAAATAAAAAAAATAAATAATAATAATTTAAAAAAAAAAAACCAACAAAAACCTTTCATGCCACAATGTTACCCCTTCACCCTGCCACAAAACGTGACATGGCTGGGGCACATACACCCTTCATCCACCACGAGAGAAAATTCCTAAATTTAGGCATGTTGTCTGCCCCCCCCCTCCTCCATGTAAATCGACAGATCCAGCTCTTCGTTAACGGTGTTTGACTAACGTGCTAATTTAAGGGATGAAATCCCTCCTGCATGGTACCTTGAAGAGGACAGTCAGTCACTTTAGATCCCCATTCCAGGGAAAGCAGTAGAAAACCACTTCTCCTCCTCAGCCCAATGCCAACCAGAAGCAATGCTTTAAGAAGGCAAACACAACTTCAGCCCCGAATTCAGAGCTGAAAGGTGCACAAGGGATTTTTGCGCAAGGACCAAACACAAGACCTGTGAACCCTTCTGGCTGAAAACACAACACCCTGAGAGCGAGCATGCGCCTGTCCGTCCATGTGTCCATCCGTCCCTGCGTGCCAGCAAGCCCTGCAGCACAACAGGAGGGTCTGCAGAGGAGCCGACCTGGTCCCGAGGAGCTCGACCCTGCAAGATGCTCAAGCAACAACCCCCGCCTCACTCGGAGCTAAGTCACCTGGGACCAGAACTACAAAATGAGTCAAAACGCGCAGAATCAGGCTCTCGCGTAGAAAATCAGCCCCTCTGCTCAAACCACAGCGATCCTCGCCTGCCAGTTCTTTTTAATCGCTAGACTGACAGCCATGTGGTAAAGTCGACATCGCCAAGTACTTGTCATTTCATCGGCGCTGCCAATTCCCATCTTGCTGAGACAATGACACATCAAAAATAGCTTTCATCTGTTTATATACTGCATGCTCGGCAAACTATGTCACCAACTGCTGGTGTGGAAAAAAAAAAAAAAGCCTTTTTTTAATAATCTCCATCCTGGAAAAAAAAAACCCAACAGGATTACGTGCTCTCTGAAAAATATGAAAAATGTATTCCATATTTTGGGAAACCTTCAATGCATCCCATATTTCATTTCAGATTATTATATACTGAAAATATTTATTACAGTAAGTCATAGTAATTCTCCCTCTTTACTAACAAAGAGCAAAGGAATCATAACCCAAACTTTTTTTCAGAAAAACACTGGTTTCTGAATCTGCTGAAAATATTTAGAAGACAGAAGCAGATATCCAAAAGCATTTTTCCTTATAAAAATGGTTGAGGTTTGCAGGTCCAAACAGATGCCAAAAACAACATACACAAAATTTCACAGTCTTTCTTCACATTTTCATTGGTCTCCCTGGAAGACATACACTGCATGAGTCACATCCCTTTGTTCCTGTCTTTCTGGGCTATTCGAATCTGCTGAGCTATTTCTTGGTGGACAGCATAATTAGAAAAAGTCCTGCTCCCTACTGATCTGATGAACATCTGAGTTTGTGTACATAAGACTATTCCACGAAATGTTTATTTGTGCAATTTTTGATTTGTTCTTCCCTCCTTCAATATATAACACAAATGGTAAGAACAGCTCAAAGCACTAAACTCTATGTATGAAATTTTCGAAGTAGATCTACAAGCAAATCCATGAACTCACAATAAAGGCCGGAGAGCCAAATTAGAAAATTACAGCAGATCACCCTACAGCTGAGAAACTATATCCACCAGACACTATGTGGCAAGCAATGCCTAAAACTTGTTTTGATTTTTCATAAACCTCATCCTTTACTTTGCTGAGAAGTGCGAAAGGAACTGCAGAAATTCAGGAACAAGATCTCTTTCAGAGCTAAAAAGAACTTTATTAAAGCTGAAATAACTTATTTACTTAAGCCCCGAATTCGCTGTTAACAGACAAATTTTCATCTGAAGTACTCTTCTTCTAATTGCAGAACACGTATAAGTGTTTCAGAAAAAATGGGATTCATAGCAGTTTTGGAAGGGAGTCCCAGCTGAGATTGCAGGAGACGGCAAGTTTCAGGCCTGACTTATGGAGCCCTCATGACAGCCTAATAAATCAGAAAAACATATTTTCCAACTTGTAGATTAAAACAAATACCAATTTGGTGATAGCATGCTTTTGAGCAGCCGTGTTTCCAAAGGAAAAAGGACTGTTTACACTAGCCTGATACTCTAATAGACGGACACACACGTATCATTAATTACGCCTGGCAGATGGAAGCGGGCTGTGAGCGCCTGCAATGCAACCCACAGGTCATCAAGCTGCCGAGGTGTAGGTGTAATTTTGCTATCTTGAAACAAGGGGAGGTGAACAGCCGGAAAGATGAGGCTGTGCCAGCTGCAGACGGCTCTTGGGTGCTCCTCCCCAGGCGGCGAAATCCACCCAGAAGAGCCACACCACTGCTTCTACCACTGTTTAGCGAGCATTAAGTTCAACCAGTACTTTTTCACACAGCCAGTCTCCTTCCTGCAGGATGCCACTGAAGCCAAAGGTGGAAACATGGTTTATACCAAAAGGGCTATCAAGCATGGCTGAACTAGGTGCAACTTTGGTCGGGGAAAAAAAAAAAAAAAAAAAGCAAGCACGCACCCCACATCCCCACCATCAGCTGCCAAAGGCTGGTATATCCTATGGGAGGTCTCTCTCTTTCTCTGTATATGTATTTTTAATCCTTTTCTCCATTACTGCCAAGTATTAGAGACAGCAGCCTAGGCATTACAGATCTGTAGTCTGATCCCACATGGAAGCTCTTATGCTAGTCCAAATATACTTAGATTTTTGTGTAGAAAAAGCTTAAGTTCTTGGAAACAGGCTTTTATATCAAGACTGGCAGCTCACTGGCATCTTAAAAAGTAGGACCTAGCACTAAGTGCAGCTGAGTGAATGTAACGCTGACATAAAGCAACTAAGCAAAGGAAAAAGTTCCTGTTTTCTCTTTATCGGGATTTTATATCAAGTTGGCTAAGTGGAGTTGTACAGCTCAGTGGAAAAAGTAGGTGGCTTTTTTTTTTTCTTCCCTATTCCCCTCCCATTTTCTGATGTCGTCTTCCTTATGGAAGCAGCAGCAGGTAAATTAAAACGGTCCTCCACCCCGTGCAGGAGGAGCCAGCCTGCCAGCTTCTGGGAGCAAAGCTCAGCCCTGAGCTCAGAAAAGTTCTTTTGAAATATTGCTGTGAAAGCAAAAGCTCTCCCCCAAGGAGGTGGCGATGTGGAAGCGGGTATCGATAAACAGAGATATTAGCTGCTGGTCTGTTTTCGCAATCCAAATCAAACAAATGAAAATAGGAGAGAATTATGTATGCATTAAGATTAAATTCACATTTTAAGATACTATTAGCGAAAGATTGGTAAGAGATCAAATGCAATGCACTCCATGTAATTGCTGAATTCCTTTGAGGGTTGTTTTCTTTTTCTTTTTTTTTTTTTTTTAAGTAAACATATTCCGTAAGAGGAAAGATATTCGCATATGGTTAAATTTTAATTCGGTTAGTTATATAAACTACATGCCACTATAAAAATTCTCACCAGTAGTTTCAATTCCATAATCACAAGCTGTTATTCACTTTCCATGATTACACGTTCTGCCCTGCTGAAAAGTTTCTCCTTCCACTTCAAACATGGGTTAAGCAACTCACAGACACACTTAAATCAGACTGTAAAAGAACTTAGTGAACTTTCTGAGGATAAAATATACTAAAATTAAGCCTGACTTTGTCGTCATACTTCATCGACCTGTCATCGACTTCATCGTGTACCCAAAGGTAACATTGTTCAAAACTGAGATAGGGCATAAGAACACCGCATAAAGAAAACAAGGCAAATTATCTCTCAGTTTAATATTTCTTAGGTTAGCCTAGAAGTAAAAGACTTCACATTTTTTAAACAAAACTAAAGCAAAGCTTCTATAGAAAAAAATCCTCATTAAAAACTATCTTAAAATGCCATGAGGCAATCACCCAAAATACAGTCTTACTATAAAAACACAAAACATGCACTTAGCATAAAAATAAAGGTCTTCAAGAGATGGGCTTTTATCCCAAATTTAAAAGTAATTAAAATGTATTATATGCAAGTGTTGGATGGGGCTCAGTCCATGACTCAGTTCTCATGTCACCTCCAATCACAGTGACGAACCTGCTCTTCAAGATGAAGTCTGAGAGCTACGGGTAAAACAATTTATTACTGCTAGCTCCAATTAATCCAAATCCAACCATTTCTTCGGTATGTAAAATAAACTAGATGCAGATTTCTGCCATTTGCGATGCACCTAATTCAAACAGGAAACTCTTCAAATCTAGGATTACACAAATGTAATGAATAAATTGGAATAATTTGTCCCTTTAGGCCCCTAGTCAATGAATCGATTTGTGAACGTAAACTTGGGAGCATGCCTGTATTTTCCTCGGCATCAATGCCCTAGCACATCCATCCAAAACTAAAGATAACTCTTCATACAGCAGCCTTCTACATACAGCAGCCTAAAGGCATGCTCCTGAGCAATCAAGCTGAACAAACATCAGGAGGAGAAATATAAGGGAGAAGGAATAAGAGACTAAAATTGCCACTTTTTAACAGAGATTATAGTATTTACTCAGTAGTGCCTGCCACAAGAAGGTGTTTCCAAGGACCAGTTAATGTGTGCATGCAGTTCCCAAGAATACAGGCTAGGGTAAAAATATTTATTTTTATTTATTTTTAAGCTACAAAGGCACCCCAAATAATACACTTTACTGACAGCCCCAACTTGTGGCAATCAGCATAGCTTAAACCACTATAAATAATCTCCGAGGAGAGCGATAATGTACAGTTATCCCTGAAACAGTGAACAGGGGTCGGGGGGCAAAGAGCTTACCAACATTAAGCACAGGCATCTCAAAAAGAGCAGCTTCCAGCTCCATCCAGTATATGGCACGTTCACACATGACCTGTAACCCATTGCTGAATCCCAGGGCTGGGATTCTGATCTCACTAAATCTGGGAATTATTTGGGATTTGGCCAGTACAGTCCAGAGCAGAGTTGGATAGTAAATGCATACTTACCCTTCAGAGCAAGATTAGCCTAAAGAATTATTATTTCTAAAAGACCAGAAGAAAACAGAAGTGTATGACAGCTGTGATGTGAAAAACACAGTACTTTTCAAGGAGTGCCAAAGCCAGACAGATTTACAACCGCTGAAAAATGAAAACCCCTCACCATCCCCCTACCCTAAACCTACGTCAGAAACCTTTTTCTTTGTGCTGGAGCTATCCAATACTCAGATCCAAATTTTGGCCCCGCTGAGACTATTCTTTGATCCACGCAAGCTTTCGTTCAGTCTCCCTACAAATCGGCATTATGATAAAGTACCATCACACTCCGTTTGCCCGTGTTTTAGGCTACACAAAGGGAGGATGCAAAAAGGGAGCTGTTGCAAGAATAAGCATGCATCTACCGATTCATAACTTCTGAGCAAAGAAACCCAACATACTCGAGTACTGTGTATTTTTGTGGGGTGAAGAATAATTTCTCATTTCCGTCGGCGTTACCCAAACACACTTATTAAGGGAGCCAAGACAGACGAGCTCTGGCTGGTTGTACTGTGATAGGTGACGGTCTCCCTCATCCCAGGTGTCTGCCATCCATCCCTGCCTCTGCAGCAGAATTCACCCACTGAAACCCACCTACATGCACGCTTTGCCTGCTCCGCATTGGAGCAGCATCTGAGCTCCAGCTGCCTCTGTCCAGAGCTACGTGGTAATAAAACTGGAGCACTGCAGGGCAGGCACTCCTTCCCCTCTTCCCAGCTGCCACCAAGAAAGCGCTTCCAGCGGTACACCACCATCCCTCACGGCTCATCTGCAAGCACTCAAGGAGGTGCGCGGCTGTCCCCTCATATTTCAGTCTGCTTGTGCATTGTAAGTGAATTAAAAAGGCAATCACAAACGCTAGCTCGGTTAGCTGCTTTGCCAACGAGTTGAGCGCAGGAGTTGTCAGGAGTCCAAAGGTCTTCATCCTGCAACCCTGAACATCCATCACAGCTGAGTACCAGCAGCTCCACACACCAGCAACTGCTCCTTGCAAGTTGACTATGGGAGGCACATTAATTTTCCTACCAAAAGAGACGATACTGGCCACATGATCCTTCTTCATGCAATCAATCAGAAGGTGTTTCGAATTTAAATAAAACTGTGGCATAAATTCCCTTGTGTCATTCAAATCTCACCAGAAAAGTAAATTCTGGTTTGCTGCAGGCAAAGGATGCAAATAGCCTTGAAGAACCATAACAAGCAAGCAAAGAAAAGCTTGGTCAAAAAGGCCAAGGCCATCTGCACTCCTTTACACACTTGGATGAGACTAAAAGAATAATTGGAGGGTCGCAGTTACGCCGGACTAACTTTCCTATTGTCTCTTCAATCACCATTCCTCACAGAAAAATAAACTCATGCTAGCAGGTTTGGGCTTTTTCTGTTTGTTTTTCAACCTGTAATGCGGCTACCGCAGTTCTTCATCTACAAGACATCTAATCATTTGTTCCCCTTCTGAATTCCGTGAGCAAGCAGACCTTGACAGAGATCTATTAACACCCACATGATTCATGGCACCAGTCAGAAAGCAGAGCGAAACCATTATTAAAAAGATAAAGGACAGAAGTGAAGGGGACAGGTCCCCCAAATAAAGGGGTTTACCTAGGAGATGCTTTATTAATACGATACATAATGCAGTACACCATACTGGAAAACCACTTGCATGGTGGACAGTCCCACAGCAGTGTACAAAAAAGGCAAAAAAAGAAAAGCAAACTCCAGAACCTGAGGGGAAAATGGATTTCTAAGACTCACTGTGGGCCAGTGTAAACGATGCTGCTCCACAGCCGCTGTTTTACTGTTCTTTTTGGCTTGTAACTGAAGAATTGTGTTAGCACTTCCCCCCCGCCCCCGCCCCTTCCCCCAGAGAAACCCACGAAGCAGCCAGTCAAACACGGAGAGAACAAGTTTTTCTATGCACAGGGATGCCTGGCGCTTTGAAGTGGGGCCTTTGCATCCTCCAGCCGGGCTCTGGGAGAGGCAGCAGCCTGCTGCTCTCCTCGCCTCCGCTTCCAACTGCAAACCCAACCAGCACTGACAGCAGCAGGCCACTATTTTTAATTACACAGCTGGGATCATCTGTTCCCTGAAGAACTCTTTAATTGCTCTTTGCTTGACAACACCATCCCCCTCCTCTCCCAGCAACCAGGTCTTGAGCATCTCACCACAACAGCCCTGAGGTCCCTGAAACACGACCGCATCATTTCTGGAGTCTTTTATTCTGGGGCTTTTTTTTCCAGCACCAAGAAAGTCTAGACATAGAAGTACAGAACAAGCCATCAGAAACACTCCCCTCCCCCCCCCCCCCCCCCCCCCCCCCCCCCAAAAAAAATCAGAACATCGAATATGCACACCTTCCACCCAAAAGTCTGCGTTATTTCAATACTAATCCGCATTAGTGTAGCGAGGAGGGGCAGGGAAGCCATGCAAGCACCGGCACAACAGGCACCCTGTGCTTCAGCTGCACAGCACCCGGCACTGCCAGAGCCCCGTCTTTGCTTACCATGTCGTCGCACCCCGCGTCTTGCAGGGAGCACAAGGAAAGGGCTGAACGAGGGATGTCTGACACCCCCTACCTGGGGTCTCCAGGCACTGGCAGAAGGAGAAGCCGCTTCATCTATTCCTGTCTGCTCACAGGAAAAGATGAGGGCCACACTACACGTGAGAAAGCACGGAAACATCTTAAATACTAGTACTTCAGCCTTAGCGTGCTCCCCATGAAAACCAAACATGCAGACGCCTCCACACAGGGAAAGGGAATTCAATGGGGATCCCCCCCCCCCCCCACGGGGCAGTGCCAGAAGCTGGGGGGGGGTTGTGCCCACCCCGTGGGGTAACTCTGCATCAGGGAGGCCACAGGCTGGGCATCACCTAATCCCGCATCCTCACGCTGCCAGCCACTCGGCCAGGGCTTCCACGGCAGGCCACGAAACTCACCGCCTCCCGCCACAAACGGCCATGTCTTCGTCCCCCCCTCTCAAAGCCTGCCAAATCGGGGTCACAACTGCCCAGCTCATCCTCCATGAGAGGTGGCGTTGGTAAAGCACTTAAAGGAAAATGAAGTGCTGAGGAGGAAGAAAATAAATATTTGGCACACACCGCTTCAGTTTATAGCGGAGTAGGTTTATAAACCCTGTGAAATTAACTGTTTTGTTTTGGTTTGGTTTTTTTTCCATTAAAACACCCACTCACACACTCACAGAACAATTCATGAATATCATTCCTTCCTTTGCCTCTGCCCCCAGCCCTTTTCCACTAGTTCTGGAGGCAGTAAATTAAATGTATGATGAAAGTTTCCACTGTAAGTTTTCGGTTTCTGACTTCATTTAAAATTTCATCATGCTCCAGCTATTTCAAACATCCCCGGCCAGTCCAGAGCCGCAAATGACACCTGTCCATAATGTGAAAATTAAGTGCTTAAAATTAAGTACCTCTCACTTAGGTCAATGAAAATAAAAAGTCCAAACACAAAACGTTTGGCATATTCTTTCTCACTCTGTGCTTCTATAGCTTCTTGCTTCCAACGAACCTTAGGGAGAAATGGTGCTTATTAGCGTCCTCTGCCCTAACATTAATTATTTCTCAAACCATCTCCTATTACACACCCGCTCCAGCGCAAGCGCTTCCCTCTGTTATATGAAGATTGTGCAGCTGTTCAGCGACCCTCTGGTCCACCCTGCTGTCTACGATGTTATTGGGGACACGAGGACAACCCGACAGTCCCAACTTTGATCTCCCTCACTATCCAGAAGCGCTGCCAAGTCTCCTTCAAAAAAGGTGGCTGCACACCAGCCGTGGGCGGAATATTCCTGCTTGGAAAAATCACTTACAGCCGCCCCTTCGGGGGACACGGGGTGTCACAGCCGTATCAAAATAAAAGTTTGCACCTCAGTCCTGCGAGAATCCTGGGAATATATAGAGTCTACACAGACAAGCACACGTGTTCACCACGTACCAGGTGAGAAGGGAAGCGTGTGAAGGTACCTTGCCCCACTGCTGCAAGCAGAAAGCAGCGCAGGTTTACACAACGCTCTTTTCACCAACCTACCGCAAGAATATTAATGCATAAATACCAAGACCAAACATACTAATGAGCACAAAAGCCGTGTAATCATTTTCCCAGATTAAATCCATCTGTCCAACAGAATCCATCTGTCCAAGGAGCTTATTAAGGCTGGAATAAGTCTTTTATTAGTCGGGTTACTAGGGTCCAAGCCTTATCTCTGCCACCTTCGAGCCCTCCCAGGCACACCAGGCTTTGCCGTGGCCCCCGTGCCACCGTGTCCCCTGCACCTCCGAGGAAAGCCGTGGAGGCGGAGGGTCCCTTTTTATCGCCCCGCTTCATCGTGGCTCAGGTGTTGGATGCTCAAAGGGGATAAGCGATGCTCTGAATGACTCTTCTCGCCCATAAAAAACAGGAAGGACCCCGGTGCAAGCGCCCCAACCTCGGCAGAGCCCCGGCACAATCCCACCTCTGTGCCCCTCTGACTATGAAGGGAGTCACTCAAACCCAAACCCAGGCTAAAAGAAGGCGAGTAATGTCTTCATAAGCCCCGCGAGGGCACGGTCCCGGTGGCTGGCCTTGCCTTGCCAAAGAGCAGCAAAGCGGGAGGCGAACAGTGCCTCGTCAGTGTGCCTCGTCAGTCTCCCCGGCCGCTATTCGGAAGCTGGCAGGCGACTGGAAAGCCAAGAGGCTGCTAAAGTTCAGCTTTGTTCGCTGCTTGGCACGGCCGGGAGCAGTGGCCCAGGGAGGCCGGCACATTTATAAGCAGAAAGGTCTCCCAAAAATGAGAAGGAGGGGAGGAGCGGCTAAACAGAGACATATTCCCACCACGGATGCCAGAAAAGAAAGGAAATAACCAGACAGAGGAGAAAAAAAAAAAAAAAAGAAAAAAAAGAAAAATCAATGTTCAAAGTAATTTAAGCAAGGTTACACCAGGCAAGGGAAAAAAGGGCATACATCAGTTTAGTTTGGAAGGGAAATTGCAGCAAGAGCACCTACCAGGTTGCAATTATTTATTTTTTTTAATCTTGTTTAAATAAAAGACACCCATCAACAATATGTTACAATTATAATATAAGGTGCAACTCCTGCTCCTTTGCACAGATATGTTGGGGGTTTGTTTATTCTTCTCAAACACCACAGGAACTTTTTCCTGTGTTTTATAAACTCCCTCTAAAATAAAGAAATATATGTTTACAGGCTGACAAACTAGTGGCCAATATACTGCAGCAGGCAAGAAACAGCGATAGGAAGAATTAAGTCAAAACACCCCAAAGTGGTGGCGTATCCATGTCTACTGCTCATGATCTCTGCCACAGGAGACCAAAGCACGCTTCAGACACTCACCGCCGCATCGGCCAGGACACTGAGCAGAAGCCACCGCTGTAATTTCTGTGCTTTAAAGACAAACTACATCAACGGCAACACACGCTCTGTTGAAAAGAGGAGGATGATATAATTGCTTTGATTTTAAGCACTGCACAAACAGGGATGGGGAAGATGAGCAATACAAATTTCCCATCCCCTGTGGCGGTGCCTCTAAGCCATTACAGCAGTGGACCATTAAGACAGTGGTGGACCATTAAGACAGTGTAGACAGGGCCTATGGGGAGGATCTGTAACACACAACCAAGCCCTGAAACCAGACTATGTTTTCTATAGTTCAGCGACTGTTTGCGCGCATCCTTAAAACAACATCTCTATATCAAGACAGCCCTGGAGTTATTCTTTTATCCCCAAATTGCTCATCCCCCTCCACATTTGGAAACACTGCATGAAATGGACAGCATCCCCGCATGCATGTGAATCGTACGTAAGCGCACACGTACTGGAGCAAGAAAAGAGGAAAGAGCCTGTATCTCCTCACCAGGGCTGGGGCAGGCAAGTTGGAAAAGCCTTCTGTGAAACTCCACTGTGAACCAGGATACACGTCCGAAGAGCCAGTGTGGCGTAACGCTGTACCTGACCCATTTGACTGGGCTTATTTTAGCGCAGTGAGATGAGCTGAAAAAGAGCTGTTTGTTTTCACACACGTACATAATCGTGCCTTCTCACCCTCCCAATTAAGAGGAAGAAATGCAAATTTTCGTTCCATCACTTAAGTCACCAGAACCACCCATTTCCCCAAAATCTAGATTGAAAAATCAGTAAGACACAGCCAAAATTGCATATGCTAGACCATGCCTAAACCCAAAATGACTGAGGGCTCTACATTTCGTACCAGATCATACAATTTTCCTTCTCACATTTCCTACCTCCCAAGAAGAAATAAACAGAAATAGTAGGTAGCGAGATGTGATGAGGGAAATAACCACCAGTGAGGACAACCTATAAAAAAAATTTGTTCCCATCATTTCCACAACACTAATCTACCCCACCATCTCAGGAATCAAGAAGAGAATTACTACCTCTACTTGTTCATGAATTTATTTTTTTATGGGGGTCCCTAACTGCTGAAGACTAACCATATTTAATAATACATCTACAAAACCTACAGTTCATGTATAAATAGCTCCTCATCTTCTAAGCAAGGGGAACTGCATTACTCCAAGTCACGGTGCTCTTCTGGCTTTTGGTTACACCGTTTAGGCTAAGTCAAACCTGGATTATGCTTTGGAGGACATGTCCCTTTCTGCATCTGGTTCAGAAGCATTTTACACTTGCACGTGACACACCTTCACGCCTCCCTCTGAAGTCATTCCCTCCTTCCCCCCAAATTTAAACGTGCAGAGAGTCTTCACCAGGATGACAAAGCCCCAGTAACATTTAATCTGCACTGAAGGGAGAAAAGAGAGAAAGAAAAAGGAGAGAAAGAAAAAGGAGAGAAAGAAAAAGGAGAGAAAGAAAAAGGAGAGAAAGAAAAAGGAGAGAAAGAAAAAGGAGAGAAAGAGAGAAAGACTTTAAGCCACACCTCTGAACAAGGACTTTTTTTATCCTTGACTTACTAAGGGCTTGTCTACATGGGAAAGTCAGGGCGAAGGAAGCGACAGTGTGAATTTTCAGCACACTTTCTTTCAGTGGACTAAATTAACCTGCACAACAGGCGCTCTTAGTGCACACTCAGCATCCACAGGGGGAGTTAGTGCAGAGCAGCTAGCGTGCTGTAAATTCACACCCTAGCTTACTGCGCACTAACTTCCCCATGTAGACAAGCACTAAGCTGCTGAAGCCTTCATTTGCCTCAACGCATCCTTTTTTTTTTTTTTTTTCCTCTCAGCGGTCTAGTGCTGGGAAACTTGGGCCACCACTATACTAAAGGGAAAAAAAATTAGCAGGCTAAAAAGGACAAACACTTACTGTTCTGGTAAAGCAAATTACAACCACACACAAAACTGCTTTAAAGCAGCACATGGGCCAATTCAGTTTGTCTTCCCTGAGTCTACTCAGAGCCCCAAAACCCGCCCAGACGAAAGCCACAAACACAAATGGCACCCGTAAGATCTCACAGTCTAACAACCAGTTTTCAACCTCTCCCCGGTTCTGCCTGTTACACCGACATGGGAAAACCCTGGGAGCAGCAGCAAGACGGACCGTGCCCCATCAGCACCGAAGTGAGATGCAACCATCTCCCAGCGCCAGCGGGCTGACCTGCTGGTGCCTGAGAAAGGTCTATGCCAGGGATGCAGTAACGAACTCTCTCTTATTAATTAACGAGGGTTTTCCCCACCACCACCACCAGCTGACTAAAGGCAAATTCGTCAGTCTCTCCTTTTTGACAGCTGCCTCTAGCGCTCTGCCAGGTAAACTTCCCCTTGTCCCTTCTCAAAGGGAGCACGTTCCACATCAGTAAGACACCAATGCGGCCCCAACCAGGCGCTGACACCCTGATGTCACTGTTTCAGAAGTGTCTGCACCAGGCAGGGACTTTCCTGCTTCAGACCCATCCCGCTTTAGCCCTGCTGCCTGGTGATCCATGCAAACTCTCTGCATCTTGTCCGCGGTCCCACCTGGGGACACCCAGGCACCCCACAACAGTGACAGATTAACCAGATGTCGTTCTGCAGGAGAACAAAGCAGCTTAGCAAACCCCAGCTCCGTCCTCTTGTCTGTCATTGTTTCCAACCACGGATTTGGCTAAAGCGATCAGACTTCAGACTCCTGAATCGGTCCCAGCACTTGTTTACCCGAAAGACCATTACAAGGTTAATATTGCACTGGAAGGAACAGAGAACTGCTCCTGAATCGTAACTCTAACTTTATTCAATGCTCACTTTTTGTGCCTTACTTCCACCTCAATAGTGAGAAGAATAAGCAAAAAAGACAAGGTGTGAGTTTAAGGAGCTACTGTTTGAACGTGTATATGCCTCAGGAGCTAGGTGAGCTGTAGAATCATAGAATCACCTGGGTTGGAAGGGACCTTTAAGATCATCAAGTCCAACCATCAACCTAACACTGCCAAAATCACCACTGAACCATGTCCCTAAGCACCACATCTACCCGTCTTTTAAATACCTCCAGGGATGGTGACTCTACCACTTCCCTGGGCAGCCTGTTCCAATGCTTGACAACCCCTTCTGTGAAGAAATTTCTCCTAATAGCCAATCTAAACTTACCCTGGCGTAACTACAGGCCATTTCCTATTGTCCTGTACTCTGAACAGAAAGTAGCTGGTGCCCTCTTTGGCCTCCCACACCATCAAGAATCGCATTCGTCATTTATTATTTCCAGAGCACAGCTACAGCAGAGACCATAAAAGCTATAGGACAGATGTAGCCCTACACAGAATTTTCTTCATTTTAAGGACCACCTCCTACATCTCAGTCCCATCAGGGCACCATTTCCAGGTAGGACACCACTGGGCAAAGGGCACACTTCCACCTCTCAAAATTTAAAAAAATTAAAACTTTCTTTTAAACAAACACAAACAAGCAAGCCGATCTGTTGACTTCAAGTGTACCCCTTCAATGAAAGTTCACTGATTTTTAGGGCACGAACTGTAAAGGAAAGTCAGGAAAACTAATCCCTCCAGACAAGCTTAGAAAAAAAGAGGCAAGTGATAAACCCCATGTTTTTCACACAGCTCTGCAGTCTTCTCCCTGCAATACCCTTAGCTCTAAATGACCTGCAAATTAACCAAAACATGAAATCTGACTCCACGCCTCTGCTCTGCAGAACACAATCGGCCTGCCAGAAAGTCCAATGATGACAAAGAGGTTTCAAGGAAAGTTGTTTAAATATTTTACTGCCTGTCAACATTAGATTTTCTACAATTACTGCACCAAGCACGCAGTCCTTTTTAAATGGGGCAGGAAAGGGTGCCCAGTAAGGAGAAAAACCCCAAGAAAAAGCAACAATATTTTGAAGCAGCCACGGAAAACAAAGGATGGCAAAGTGGCTTCCAGGCAGTTTTCTGCTCTCCTACCTCAAGCTATAATCAAGCTAATCAGATCAAAACCAGATCTGGTCGTTGCATGCATCACAGACTGTCAGAGAACTGTCAGTGCAGAAACTGATACCAACAATTGCTCTTCCATGGTCTTCTCTGAAGCTAACAAAATCCTGATGGTCTGCAACAGTGCTAGCAGGCACAGTACTGCTCGATGTGCCTTGAAAACGAGTGAAAACATACTACAGATAGCAACCAATCTCACCTTGGCTTTAGAAATATAAAAGCACAGCAAGTGGGAGAACAATAATCTCAGCATTTTGACCCAATGTCAAATCTTTCTGGTCCCCTTTAGTCTTTAAAGCAAAACTCCAGAAGAAATTTTGCAAGATTAACTGGAGACCTTTGGGAGGCACCGCCACATCTCTGTCAGTAGGAGCCCATTCCCACGGGCACACCTCTCCCAGGATGCCTGGGAGACACCACACCTCAGTGGTATGGACATCCTCATCTTGTGCAAGCTGCTCTTTGGAAAATTAGCACCACTCTTCCAGGAACCGTTTTCTTTGCAAGAGGTTACTCCTCTAGAGCCCATTACATGATTCCCTGTTTGGCCTCAGGCAAACTACACTTGGTCCTGTCCGAATTCAAAATGTCCCTCCTTGCTTTTTTTATGTGGTCCTAATGGATGAGGAACGGTCTAAGACAAGGGCTTACACTCTTTCAACAATGCAGAGAAAGAAAGGAGAGGAACGCTGAACCACACCTGGGAGCACGCAAGAACAAAGCTACCAACCAGGTATCCTTGGATCTCAAATTTTTCCCCTCTTGAAGTTTTCTGGAGCAGATGCACACACATGGAATTGAAAGTAGATATTTGGGCTTTTATTCCTTTCCTGCCATTACAAATCCTGCCCTGGGAAGTAGCGTTCCCATGGCCCACTTACACAGGACTACAAGCCTGTCCCTCCGTCCATCAGTGAAAATGAAGGCGTTCAGCCAAATACACCAGGTCACCAAAATAAGTCTTCCACTTATTTCCACAGCTAAGAAGGAAGGTGGGAGCTCTAACGTGAAGCAACCCTTCCATCTTTTCTTTAGCAGCCTACAGAACTGCTGAAATATGATTTCACATAAAGGCCTGACAAGAAATCAAGGGCTGCGGCATAGGTTTGAGCTACCGAGTGGGTAGCAAACATCCCATTTGTTGTGAGGACAGGCAAAAACACAAAAGGAAAAAATGTATATGGAATTTAACACAAAGAAAGGATTATAAGCAATAAGAGGAGCGCAGGAGTTTAACTTCTGGTTTGTTTTCTGGTTTTAACTTTCAATTTAAAGCACCTCTTAGGAAAGCCTTTTGGATTACGCAGGCTAGTATTGTGAAGGCTGCAATACGGACCCTTAAAACACAAACAAGAGAAGGATTTTGTTTATGTTGACAGAGCAAATTGAGCAGACCAAAACCTATCTTCAGATATTTATTTTCACATTGTGAATGTCAACAGTCTTTTCTGTCTTCACAACAAGTGGGTAAGGCACAGTCACTGCACAAACCAAGGTCAAACACATCCCTGTCAAGGTTTCATTTGGCGAGATACCACCGGAGGACTTATTTGTGCAAGCTTGGAGATATGTAATCAAGCAGGACACTGCCCAGATTCCCGAGAATTTGAGGGGAGAGAAGGGTGTATTTATTAGTGTTTTACATTATAAACGGGTGAAAGATTAATTGTTAAAACAATACGGGGGCCAGAGCCCAGAGGAGGCCCGCAAGTGCCTGTGCAGCAGGGTTCCCCCTAAAGCACAGCCCCACCACACACACATGCCCTGACCTCCCAGCCTAAGGAGGGAGGGGAAGCTTGTGTAGTGAAAGGTCAAAATAAATATCTGAGGCATTTAAGCTGTATTTTTTCTACACTTAGATTTATTTTTTTTTCAGGGCAGCGGGGCTGTAAAACAAGACCTTTCTGGCTCGAGCCCACCATTCTTCAGGAGGCTTTCAAGGAGCATAATTTCAGAAAGGGTTTTTGCAGTCGACCCTCTGCAAGGCAAATAAATAGCCATCGAAAAGTACACGCACACATTTGTACTTTTCCACTGGGGGGGTCAATTGAATGATTTTTCAGCAGAGAGCCCGCCTGTGTGCCTTCCCGCCATGGGGATTTCTGCACACCGAAGGATCCCAACAGCTAAACTGCAAACGCTGCCAGAATGCAAAGAATTCAAGTCCAACGGCTGGACCATGGCTACGCTGTCTGGAAGCACGGGAGCAACCTACCAGCATCCTAACAGCTGCTATTAACTTACTCTAGCACTGACTGGGTTTGGGTTTCTTAATGCCCCCTAAAAAAAAAAAAAAAGACAGAGAGATACCTAACACTTGCCTTTGTGCAAAATCTTTCCATCATAAAATGAAAGAATTTGCTTCCTGGAGGAGCTCAACATTAAAAGTCACGTTCAATATCAGAGGTAATAACAACGCTAAAGTAGAAATATAAACAGGCAGAGGTGTAAAACACACACACAAGACATAAAATTTCCCATTGTGGATTTTTTTGTAGTTGTTTTATGTGGATGAGCCTACAGAGTGCACAGGTCCCATATGTCCTGACTGCCCTCACCCATACACACTGATTACACTTTGAGGTGTACCGTTCTGAATACCTCTAATCACAGATTAGCCCAGGATCCAGCAACCCAAAACATTTCTTTAAAAACTGTTACTTCTTTCAATGTTGCATTAGGGAGAGTTATTGGCAAACACAGCAAAGCAAACCTCCAGCCATTTATTTTAGCTAACGCTCATTTTGACCAGCTATGGCTCAGACCCTTCCACCTTCAGCTGATCCTACAGCAAAACCTTCCCTGTACTACCTCTGTGATAGCCTCCAAATCCCTTTTCCACCACTCTTTCCTCTTCACCAAAGTTCAAAGAGGGCTACTCCAGGAAACAAAAACTATGTTTACATTTCCACTGCCTGTCCAGCATAAAATTCACTTTTGGGGTAACTTCAGAGCATTTTATTAGTGCAGATACACGCAAGTGTCACAGCTACTGTTCTCCAGCTAAGCAGGCGAGGCGCAGGCGAGAAGCGGCTGGGATGCTCCTCTGGTAACCAGAAACTCTAAGCAAGTGTTTTGTCTTCAGCCGTCCTTCTGAGTCACCCGTCTGAGCACAGGGTCATCGCCTCAAGCAAGTCAAGAGTGATGTGTAAAGGAAAAAGGGAACATTTCAAGGCATTTTTTTTTTTGTTGGGATTTTTTTCTGGTGTGTGCATGTCTGTTAATCATCTTATTTACGAGGGGTAGTCACCCCACCTACAGACAAGGTTGGCACTGGCTTTTGTCCTACTATTGCACATCTTTCAACAGTATTTGCCGATCCGCCACACAAAACAGCAATTAGTAAGTCAGATAGGGGAGTGTAGCACTAACCAAATCCAGACCTGTGCAAACTGGGAGCTGAAACTGCACAACAACCTGCACAAGAGGTTGCCTGTACGAGAGGCACACTGCAACACACGGGTGCGAATCAAGACACGCTGCAACAGAAACTCAACATACAAGAAAACACATTCACGGATGACGCGGCACAGGAGAAACCCAGCTCGCACGGTGACACTTCTGATGGTTTTTCTTTTGCTCATGTTGCCACAACGTCCCCGCCTCCAGTTACCGCGTTGTGAAACAATCCCCTCTCGAAGGTGCTTCTGAGCGATGCCAAGGATGCCTTGAGCTAACTAAGTACAACAGATCAGAAACCTTGACTTTAAAGAAAACACGGAGGCTGTGTTTCTAGGAATGTAAATGAGACACCTGTGCACACAGAAAAATGGGAACACTACAAAAATATGAAAAAAAAGTATGAAGTCCTCCACTGGACTTTTTTCTTTAATGAGTATGCAATGCAATATTCAGTGAAATAGTAACCATTTGGTGAAAAACAAGTCTCGCTTAGCTAGTAGATTTCTATTCAGAGCACTCTACGGCCACCTTTTCAAGGCGAGCGCTGAGTATCGCACACTAATCTAAAACTCAGCAAGCAGAGTCAGGCTGTACTACAAAAGCCTTGTTAGGTCCAAACAGATGCTATACTGATCCCGGCAAGAAACGAAGGCATCTGAGATTGCAGCGCCGAGCCTGCAGCGCTTGCGGTCCTCTCGGCGAGCCGTGCAAGACCTCCCGGGGACCACCCTGCGGGGCTGCCGCTACTCAGGCGCTTGTGCTGGGAATCGGACAGCAAAATGGGCACGTTTGCACGTCCCGACGGGATGTGGGCTGTCGGGCGGTTGTTATTTTTCACAGGGCGAGCCATCTGACGCCGGGTGAGAAGCCTCAACGCTTCAACCTGCATGCAAGGTTAAAAGCGGAGATAAACTGCACAGTATTTATGAAATACTGCGGGGAAGAAAATCAATAGCATCGCGTTTAGAGCCATTGTTCATGGTCTTGTACACAAAACCTTTACCACGGCCAGGCTGGGCGATCATGCCAGTAGGCTCTGGTTCTGCCTTGCCTTCCCCAAAGCACTACACAGTCAAACTTAGTCCTACAAAAACAAACGATGGGGTTTTGATATCCTCATACAAAGATGGTACACAAGTACCCTCACCTCCTGTGTAACAATCATACAATCCCTTTCATAGATAATCTAGTGTTTGGCATTTGGCTATACATCATCTTTCCAAAGTTCACAGCAGAAAGAGAAAAAAAAGTAAGATAATTTGCAAGGTTTTTCCAATACCATAAAAAAACCCACAGCCCATATCTTTCTCTGCAATGCCGGGGCTCAGCTGTTTAGACCTTAATCGCGAAAAGGTACGTAGTGCGCCAATGGGGAAAAAGACAAAACTGTATCCGTAACTCTCCTGTTTTGCTTTAACCTCCAGCGATTAGTCATCTCCACAGGAGGAATCCGGAATATGTCTTTTCCTGCATACGCCTGTCCTCCTCTCGCCTTCAGTCCCACCCCCCCGAGGCTGGCTCAGCTGTGCACCTGAGGGATGTTTGGCTTGTGAGGGAAAAAAACAAAAAAAAAAAACCAAAAAAACAGTAAACATAAGGAAGGAGCATCCCTGGTTCAAACAAATAAAAGGGCTGCAGAGCCAAAATACAATCTCGGGGAAAATCCTACCAAGAAAGTGGCACACCTTTATTACAGCCTCCAGGTAAAACTACACGATGTATCAGTTTTCTGATGTGCGGTTTGCATCTTGATTTATTCTCCCATCAAGAAACGACGACAGTAACAAAAAAAAACAAACAAACAAACAAAAAAAAGAGTGAATTTGGTATGGCAGTGGCAGCACATCCGCTGTCCCATGGACACAGGGACAAGGAGGGACGAGAAGGGGCACAGGTTTTCCTACCACTCTTCAGAGCAGGGGCTAAGAGCAGCTATCAATTAAATAGGATTTTGGTTTCTCCTCACTCTGGGTGTTCCCCATCAGCAATATTGAGAACCGTTCGCTCAGGCTGAGCCGTACTCCAGGGAAAGAGGCCTAGATGTTTATCTTCACAGCGCAGGTGAGACTTGAGGGATCACCCTCCCTGACATTTTTAGTCCAGGTTTTGGGTATTTGCAAGTGTTCTGACTCCAAAGCCAACCGTTTCCAGCCAACCCGGAGCCCCAGCGAAGGCTTTGGGAGCCACATCTGCATGAGCCGCATCTTTCCAGGGCAGCCACCCTGACACACTGCACTGCCAACACGCTCTTAAGGGCAGGAAAAACCCTCTTTTGTCTGGGTACGTGCCACCACGGCTGTCCCCGTGCCAGCAGCGCGGCAGAGGCTTTGCCAGCGAGGGATACCCAAACCGGCACAAAGCCCCGTCAGTGGGAAGATAACCTGTTCAGGGGGTGAAATAAAAAAAAAAAAAAAAAAAAAAAGAAAATAACAGATTTGAAGCAGCAGAGAGAGTCTGCACGGCAAGGATTCAGCACTTCTGATCCGGCATTAAAAGGCCCTAAAACCAGCTTTCGCAAATCGTCAAGCCCCAGCCCCAGTTTCCCAAGCGCTCGTTGCGCCAGCGGGGCTAGGCTCAGCATCCCTCCTCCCTCCTGCCACCCCGGGAACACCCGAGAAACAGCCGCGTTTAAATTCTGGGGCTTAAATTTCGAGACTCCCCTCCAAAGAAGAGCCTAAGAGTGGCACCGTCCCCTTACTTTGCGACTTGAACCCCGCAAGGGTAAAACCCTAGAGGAAAAACTAAATGCGAACCCAAGTGAAGCCGACCTCCTTGTGCAATAAATCCCTCACAAACTGAATTACTCCCCACACTCCGCCCCTTTTCTAAGCTTGCTTAGACTGTAATTATTTGCAAGGTAAGTGCCAGCTTTCCTCCACCGGCGCACCTCGCACGTCACAGGGGCTGTGCCACTCGCGGCTCCCAGCCTGCACAAAAATAAGGCAACAGAGTGCTGCTGCTTATAAACAGGTTAATAATTTCCTCCTTACTAGATCAGGAGCTCAGCCTTCCTTTATTTTTATTTTTATTTTTTTTTAAATGTTTGAAAACTGCTGCTGTTTTCAAGGAGGGGAAAGGTGGGACAGCGGGAACAGAAAGATGGCGAGAGGGCAGGAAGCTGTGGACGGGCACGTAGGCTCTTGAACGTGGTAGCCGATCGCAGCAGAGGGCACACCGTCTGTGAAATAACCACGCCATCTATTATTATAATTACACTCGGAATTTGTAATGTTGAAAAACCCCATACAGATAAACAAACAAACAAACAATCTCATCCTGAGGAGACGCAGACACCCAGCTCTCCCAGCCAAATCAGAGGGAGCGGATTTGCATATCTAAGAAACAGCTGAGTACTCCAGAGCCAGTGTTGTACCCTGTTTCCAAAAACCCCTTGGTCGGAACCACCACCTCCCCAAGCACAGTTCCCCTCTGAACTCACCTAACAGCGGTGGACTTGGTTCGGGAATTACTGGGGGCAGGCCAAAGTCACCCTCCTCATCCTCTTCACAAAGCCATCTGAGCTGGGTAAATTATGGGAGTGGAGGGAGGGAACACATCTGTCCTAATTTAGGGCAGCTAACTGCTAGTTTCAGCTAGTCACCTTTTGATCAGGGTCTAAGACAGGTCAGATGAATCACCTGAAAGCGCCTAGTCCTCGCTCAACCATAGACCTAACCAAGTCTGAGTAAATAGGTAAGCCTTAGACATTAATTGCAGGCGTCCGAAATTCAAAAGCCAGGAGGCTCTGTGCGTAAGGTGCCAATATTACACCACCATATTTAGCAAAACAAAAATGGAAAGCAGTCAAAGAAAGAAAGGAAGGGGGAAACAACTCATTGGCTCTTCACAGGATGAAACGGCATACAAAAGCACCAGGCAGATACGACAATTATTTTTTTTTATTTGAACATTCATTATTCTTCCACCTTTCTTTCTGCCCTAAGTACAAACACATTGGAAATTTGCCAGATTTCACTGTAACTTCCATAAATGTTGTACCTCTACATTCAGCCATGTTTCAGTGGGTCAACACTCTTCATCCATTCCCCCCATTAAGCCACAGTGCCTATTACAAAAATAGCCACATTTAAATAAGCGCAGTTGTGTAATATTATGCAGTAAAGTTCCAATATAACCTTGTTTAGTCTTGCTAGCCTGGACAGAAAAGACAGGTTATAATTACATCAAGAAACCTCTTCTTTAACCCTGATAGGGACCTAAAGAAGATAAGCCTTGTCGACATTTGAGCTTTCTGTTCTGGTTTTCTGTTTTGCTTCTAACGTCAATTTAAGGCAGAAATGTGTATTGCAGCACTTAAGCCAACCCATAATTCACGGCAGCATCCAGAGCTGATTAGTCCTGTTGTATAATCAGGTCTCCTTGATACATCAGGGGACTGCTGTTCATGCAGGAGGAACTTACTGTGCCACTTTCACCGTAAGCTGTATTAGAAAGCATTCTTTTTTTTTTTTGCCTTTTATCAAGCCTTGCATAAAGCTACTGATTGATAGAGGAAATAAAAATGAATACATGCACACATATGTCCAAGGGACAGCTGTCACAGCTCCATACATTGAGGGGAGGGCATCGAATTAGCAGTCCTGATTTTAATAAAGCTAGCAGCCTGCCAGAGCAGCCAGCATTATCTCTTTAGTATGTTAACATGCATGATTTATATTATTCTGATGTGCAGTACACACACAGTTCCCTCATACACTGAAAAATTCATGGTATCGACACAGAGGAGACCAAGCAACAACACGGCAGTCACAGCTCTTAGTCAGAAGTTGCATGAAACGCTTGAATAGGAATATTCCACACATGGCTTTACTTCAACATAATAATTCAACCTATTTGCATTACATCCACCTTTCTATTTTATTTGTCCTCCTTTTGTTGTCTTACCTTTTGTGGAGAGACAAAGTTTGAGTCAAAATTAGCACTTGTCATGATTTCACCGTCCAAACCCTGCTGAAGATTTTGCTCAACGCTTCCAGCAGAGAAGAATAGCTAAAAGCATAGCACAAGCAACAAGACCATTCCAGCAAACTTCTATTTGCTTTTTGCTACTTTCTAGCCCACGTGACTATTTCACTTCCAGATTTAGAAAGAAACAGGTTTGAGCCCAATTTACTGTAATTTTGTAAAAGGGAGGCTGACCAGAGATAACCCTTTTCTAAAGATACGGCAAGCAACTGAAGTGTACAGCAAGCAAGCATCACCCTGTTGAAAAACCCTACTCCCATGCATTGTAGTACTTCGGTATTGTCACGTGAATGACTTTGGGCCTGATCTTGTTAAGTGCACCCACACGCCAGCAAACCCTTCTCTGTCTCAATCCTCGACCTTTCTGAACCCAACGTTCAAGCACAAAGTCACGGTTCAGCAGCAGCTGAAGGTCACTCTGGTTTAGTCCTGGGCTCAGTACAGCAAAACTTGAGAACGGCTGAAACAAAAAAGAGTGACAATAACCTTAAAGAATTTTCTGGTCCTCACTCAGTCCATCTTCCTGACCTCACAATTTGGGGCAAACAACAACTAACAGAGTTTTCTGCTCCCAACCCATCACCGACGACTAAGCCACGGAGAGCACCAGCCTCCTTAGGAAAACAGTTACGAAGCCTTCTCCCAGCTTTGCATTTTTAATTTCTGTTTAAGTTGATTAGGTTTGTGATTTGGGAGTGGGAAGACTCCGAGATGGAAAGGCAAACGCTAGACTCCAGCTCAGGATTAACCCCAACGGCAGCACGGCAAGGTAAAGGAGTTAATTTCCCCAGTAGCGATCTCCCCTGGCGCAGGCAGTTTAAAGTCACTGCCTGCCACTTCTGTTTTCTCGTCATCCAGGAAAAAAAAAAGAAACAAAGCAAGGCTTCACCACGGGAAAGCAGAGAAACATTATTAATAGTTACCACAGTGTTCCTGGATTTTTCCTCTAGGAAATGGTTTGTCCTTAGCTGATAGGCAAGAGATGGTTTGGACTTACAAACCACTGGGGACATACAGGCCTGATACAAGAGGGAGCTTTCTGTTCCCATCGAGCACAGCATCTACAGAAGTATTCGACTCCCTCTGTTCCTCGGTCCCTTGCTGGGGGTAAAACTGGTACACACCAACAGCAACTCCCCTGTTCAGCCTCCCCCCCCCCGGCAGTGCTGCGGCACGCTTTCTTCCTGAAAGTACACCGTCAGGAGGTGGCCAAAGTAGGTACCAGCACACCCACCTCCCCTCTTCCAGGTGGAAGAACTACCATTAGCAACCAACCCTTCATCTTCTCTTTTACCCAAACAGTATCTGAATATTCTTAGATGTGCAGATTTGGGATTGCTTAGAAAACACCGCATGTGATTACATACCACACAACGCCGTACGCATCACACCATCTCCTTCCCAAACCAATCAAACCTTTATTCATGCAAAGCATTCAAATTTCAGTAAGAGCGCGGGATCGATTCTACCAAGACTTTCCTACAGCACAGCGCCCGGAGTAGCCTTCGGGGGGGGGGGGCGGGTAGGAGATAAGGGATGACATCCCAGAGGAAGAGCTTGCATCCCAATTCCCGGCTAGCCAAGTGCTCTTGCTAACGCACTCCAGAAGCGCCATCAGCATTCCCTTCGTTTTTGCGAGCGCTCGCGTCGCTGCTTTCAGGGCCGCAGAGTCCTCACATAAGCAAAGACAAGCCTTAAACTCCAGCTACGACCCTGTTGCACCCAATTCCCACCAGCATTTTACTTGCCCGCATACACGGCTCTGCAGTCAGCAGGCTGGTTTTGTCAGATCCATCTTTACAGCACCTGCTCCCCCCGAGCCTTGTGGGGGTGCACGATTTGTGCTGACGGTTTCACATGACAGCAAGGCGCTGCCCACAACCTTGCCTGGAGTCTGCTTAGGGTACAACCCAGAAACAGCAGATATTGTGAATGTAACATTAGGAAAAGGGTGGGGAAAGAATTATGAGGGCTCATGCTGCCCAACCACCCCTCCCTCAAAAATATACTATGTTTTCTATGGCATAATTAGTAGAAAATTGCCACCTCCCTGTCCTGGTTTGAGGACATACCATTAGAGGGACTTTTCTACTACTACCAACCCAGGTTGGTATGGGGTCAAGCGGGGAACCCACTCATGGGACACCAAACCGTGTTTCACTCCATTTGCCTCATAACTGGAAATTCCACCCGGACTTCCCAATTTATCAAATCACTGGCTACCGTGCTTTCCATGCCCACAGTACAGCCAACACACACAGTGAGAGGTGGACTCCAATGAGCAAGAAGAACCAACATCCTACTTTCCAGTTCCCCTTTTTCAACCAGTGTGTTTTCCAGCCCCACTCCCAGTGACGGTAGCCCTCTACAGAGTAGAAGAAATCCCCTGAACAAGCAAAAGAAACCACCAGGCACCACATTTTTACAGCCCGGACCCAGAAAGTCCACAGGACTTTGGCAGAAGGGCACGTGGTGCAGCAAGTCCCACAAGCTCAGAATCAGAGCCCACAGAGGCCCAGCTGTGACCTTAAAACTGGATTTCATGAGTAATTCAACCTTGACCGGTTGCGCACTCATACGTGGGCTTGGCACAGTGTGTTCAAAGCGGTTACTGGATGACTATTATCAAGATGAAACTGGCACCACTAAACTCTGCCTATAAGCAAGGGCAACAATCAGCTTGTGTAGATATCATTTATCACGGCTCTTACAGATTAAAGTTAAACGTGCCAGTCGTACTTCCAGGCACCAAAGCACAAAGAAAGAGAAGATTTGCAAAGACCACCTCAAAAAAAAACAGTTCATATTGATGCATATATCTGCATTAATATAAAGAAAAAAGAAAAAAACCCTTACTCCCTCAGGCCCAAGTCAAACCTTGTGCAAACAGCTGGACATTGCATTTTAAAAGCGTATTAGGCAAGCGTCGCTAAATTGACAGGGCCTCTGCGGAAGGATGCTGGATGCTGTGCTTGTTAGGGGTATCCCTATGAGGTTGGGTTGACATTGCCTTCTCAGATGAAGGGAGAGCTTGCTTGAGCAATTTGCTTAATGCTGAATCTATTTTAAGAGCAGTGACCCAGATCTTTGTTTTGTCAGCAGATGACTTGTATAACAAGAGATGAATTGACAAGGAGTTAAACCGGCGTTGGGCAACACCAAGGTGCTGACGAGCACAGGCAGAGCCAGGTGACGGAGGAAGAGGGCACCACCAGGCTCTCCCACCTGAACTTAAGCTTTCGAACCCGTAGTCACCCAGAGGGTCATCTCTAGCTAACACAAACCATGACACAGACATAGCCTAATCAGCTATGACACCGTGCCCCTACGACTCCTACCCACGCTGGGAGCATCTATATCATGGTTATCCATAGTAGCAGAGTCCTCTTAAAACACATCTGATCTCAGAGTAAGGAGCAGGATGAGCCCGAGACCTTCAGCAAGAGTCTCACCAGTGTTTTTGCACGCAGCAAACACGTCCTTTACCCAACTACACATAACCTCCCTGATGTTTTCTGAGAAATTAGGATCTGCCCGATACCTGCCTGTGCCTGAGGCCAGAGGTCAGCTGCACCTGAGGGGCATGAATCACTCCATACCCACTCACTGCCCGAAAGAGCTGCAGAGGCTCAGGAGACATTTAGCCTTGACAAGCACGGTTAGGCACTCATCTGATCTTAAGCATGCTTTTTATTACTGGTGATTAACACGCAACTGAGCGCTTGGCAAATCCGGAGGGGAGAGACTTCACGGAGGCCCTGAGGCTGAGGGAAAAGGAGGGTTGCTAGCAGGCGGCTGGAGAAGACCAAGCTACTCAGGTGGCTTGTATCATGGGGTTTTTGTCTGGGAATGTCTTTTGTTTTAGCTGTCTCCAGCATTTCTTAAATACCTACAACCTTATGGAAAACAGGCTGAAGAAATATTAATTTCCTGAGTATTGAATATTCTGAAGGATGGAGAATGCAAAACTCTGAGACCAAGAAGATACCATTAGGGGAGGAGAAAAAAAATAAAAATCACAGGAAACATCTCCAGAAAGGGTCTCTCACGAGACAAACAACTGCAGACCTGGTCAAAATGAGGAGAAATGGGGAAAGACTGCCAGCTTAACCACTGGCTTGCACCCCTAGCCGAGTGAAAGTATTTTTAGCAGCCCGGCTTTGCACGGGAACGTGTTGATTCCTCAAAACAAAACACCACAATTGCTCACATGGGATCAGTGCTTTTCCCTTAAAAATTTGTGTTCTCGCTAGGAAAGAGAGCCGCACTGTGAATAAGCAAACCAAGTTCCCTCTGGGGTGCATTTTTATTTTTTTTCCCTTCCACTCTCTGCAGTCCAGAGTCTACCGGCCCAAAGCACGTGAGTGATAAAGCAGCAGCAAGAATAGACTGCCTGAAACAGCTACAAGCAACTGCTTATGGCTGGGGTTTGTTTTTTTCCCCTTGACCTCCCTCTCCATTCGGTGTTTTGGGAACAGCACCACACTGCCTGGCATAAATCACACGGGGAGATAACGCGGGTGGCATCTGCTCAGCAGAAATCGCCTGTGTCAGAGGCTCCTTGGAAAGACAAATTTATCCCAAATGCTGGAAATGCAAAGCGGTGAGCAGGTGAAAGGTCTGACCTTTGCTCAGCCAGGAGCTGGGGGTGGGGGGGGGAGAAAGCAAACAGGCATGGCAGCCGGTGGCACCTACATGCTTACAGCACGCAGATGGGAAAATATCCTCCACATATAACTCAACAGGAGGGGAACTCTGCCTTAAATACATAGGGAGAATGAGCCTCTCTCCCACGTGAAAAAAAAAAGCAAACCACTAAATTTTCTGATCAAAAATTAAAAAAAATAAATATGTATTTCAAAGAAAACAGGAGGGCAAAATGCCCTTCTGCCACTCCTTCCTCCCCACCCTGCCATCCCTGGATGCACGGGCTACTAACAACACTATAGCAATTTGCTGCCAATAGCAGAGAAAGAAAGGGGTCATTAGAAGCCAATACATGTGCTTGCACTTTTAATAATAGATTTTTAATAAAGTATAGGAAGTAGCAATAAACCCAACCTTATGCTAATACAATAAAGTTAATCAAGTATTTCTGAAGCAACAAATTTCAGGACCAGAGCTTTCTGAACCTCCCAGAGTTGGAAACAGAATCACAGAATGGTGAGGGTTGGAAGGCACTTCTGGAGATCACCTAAGTCCAACCCCCCTGCCACAGCAGGGACACCTACAGCAGGTTGCACAGGACAACATCCAGGCAGGGTTTGAATGTCTCCAGTGTGGGAGACTCCACCACCTCTCTGGGCAGCCTGTGCCAGTGCTCTGCCACCCTCACAGTAAAGAAGTTCCTCCTCATGTTAAGACGGAACTTCCTGTGTTCAAGTTTGTGCCCGTTACCTCTTGTCCTATCACTGGGCACCACTGAAAAAAGACTGTTCCCATCTACTTGGCACCCTCCCCTTAAGTATTTATAAGTATTGATAGGATCCCCCCTGAGTCTTCTTTTTTCTAGACTAAAAAGCCCTGAGTCCCTGAGCCTTTCCTCATAAGAAAGATGCTCCAATTCCCCAATCATCTTTGTAGCCCTTTGCTGGACCCTCTCCAGCACTTTCCTGTCCTTCTTGAACCGGGGAGCCCAGAACTGGACACAGTACTCCAGATGCGGCCTCACCAGGGCAGAGTAGAGGGGGAGGATGACCTCCCTCCACCTGCTGGCCACACTCTTCTTGATGCACCCCAGGATGCCATTGGCCTTCTTGGCCACCAGGGCACATTGCTGGCTCATGGGCATCCTGCTGTCCACCAGGACTCCCAGGTCCCTTTCCACACAGCTGCTCTCCAGGAGGTCAGCCCTTAACCTGTACTGATGCATGGGGTTATTCCTCCCCAGACGCAGTACCCTACGCTTGCCCTTGTTGAAATTAATCAGGTTTTTCTCTGCCCAACTCTCCAGCCTGTCCAGGTCACGCTGTATGGCGGCACAGCCTTCCGGCGTGTCAGCCACCCCTCCCAGTTTTGTGTCATCAGCAAACTTGCTGATAGAGATCCCTTCATCCAGGTCATTGATGAATATATTGAACAGGACTGGACCCAGTACTGACCCCTGAGGGACACCACTTGTGACTGACCACCAACTGGACTCTGCACCACTAACCACAACCCTCTGAGCTCTATCTGTCAGCCACAAATGCAGCCTTATGGCCAGCTCCACAGGGATGGCTCTGCCCATCAGCAGGACGTGGCTATGGCCGGTGATACCCAAGTGCTCCATTCCACGATGAAACAGCATCATCATGGGGGCAGGTAGGGGGGAAGCAGAAAAAAGGGAAGGTGAAGAAAAACGTCAGAATCCTGCAGGCTTTAAAAAAAAAATCAAAAGTAATTAAAACCACGCAGAATTCAAGTCTACTACAAATTTATCAAATATTTAACAGAGAAAACCCTTAAGTGTGTCGCTGTCAACTGAGCTTGACAGAAATGTGCTCCTTTCCTAGCGTATGGCTTAATCTGTTCCCAGGATGCCTTTCTTTACTCAGTAATTTCAGTTTAAACAGAAGTGAACTGTGGATGTATATTTTAGCTAAACAACTGCCTTTCTTTAAACAGACCCTGGGTAAAAGGGGCATTAACCTCCTCTCCCTCTGCCTGTTCAGCGCCGCTTATCAGTGAGATGAAGGGGTATCTTTTCAAAGCGCGCCCTTTAATCCTCCTGGTGCCTAAATGTGAAGCTCCAGCAGATCAATGCGTCCCAAAATGGGACGTGTGTGCCCTGTGTCCTTCCCCCATGTCCTGTGTCCCCCCCCCAGCTCTAATCTTCAGTCCACCCCAGCACGGAGAGCAGGGAACACAGCAGGTTAAATTCAGCAGAGCAGGACAAACAGGATCCGTGTCCGAGGGCGAGAGCGTCTCTCTCCTGAGTTTGTTCTAGCAATCCAAACACTTCAAGGGGTCAAGTTGGAAAATCTGCTGTAATTTAAACTCTTCCCAGGAACGTAACCCGCTTTCAGCAATTCCTGCATGGGACGGGTCCAGATCAACGGAGGGAAGGGAGCGATTCCCAAGTACTCAGGCACCTGTATTGCTATTGAATTTGCCATACAGGAGTGATTAACAACAATTAGAGCCTTTTGGCTACCCAGTGCATTACAGAGGTCAGTGCCAATCCCTCCGAGAAACAGATCTGCCCATTTGCCCAGACTACCTGCTATTTTTTGTCCAGCTAAATCTCCAAGAAACGCACAGTCCTAAAGTAACCATATAGCAGCCTATACCTTCCCTAACTGCCTTTTCAGCCTGCTAGTACTGTACACACCACATCTGAACAGTTTTTCCCCTGGAATCAGCGTGGCTCCTCAGCAAATGAATCTCTGTCCAGATGGTGATCTCAACAGAAAACTCCTCTAAGTACCTCCTAATACCCAAAAAACAGACTTGGCTCAATCCTCCCACAACTGTCACCTCCTTGCAGATCAAGGGAGTGGTGGGGGGAGGAGGGAATCTTAAAAAACAGCTTGAGCAATAGATGCAATCCTGGTTTTCCTACGAAAAATGCTATGTGAGTTTGTAAAAAATTGCAGATATCCAAGTGGGAGACTTTTGATCTTTATCGTTTCTTGCCTGCTGCTACCAGAGGGACCACTGCATTATTATCCGGCACCTGAAAGACTGAATAAGGATACAGCAGCAACCAGCGTGCATAATGCCGGAGAGGAGACGTACATCAGCTTCATCTTCATCCCCAGCTGCTCACAGTATGGCACAAGGCCACAGACACCCTTACGCACACCTCAATTCACCCACGAGGTGAGAAAAATCTGAATAGATAACTAATTTTACTTCATCTGGTAAACATGGCAGGCTGGGAAACTGCAAGTACAATAAGCCTGGCGTGTCCCGCAGCTCTCCCATCCACTCGGCGCCCGGGGAGGGCAGGAAAAGCAGTTCCTGGGCAGTACGGTCCGAATCAAACCAGGGGGGCAGGCGGCTCCCACAGGGAGAGCATCGCTCCTGTGCAGGGAGCGGGATGGCCCCGGCCGTGCAACCAGCAAGGAACACAGTGTCTAAGCCCCAGGCTCACAGGGCAGTCAGTCCACATGTAAAGCTTCCCCCACCAAACGTTATTATCATCCCCATGAATTAAATGAACCATTTCTTAAGGCCGCGATGCCCACACGGTCTCAGGGGGACGATCGCACAGGCTAACCCGCAGAACCAGAGACGGGATGCGGTGACGGTCCACCTGGACGCTGCAAGCCAACAAGCTGAAGTCAGACCCACGGGGACGACCTGCTCTCCTCCCTCAATTCCCCCGCTCCCTCTCTACCAGTTGCCTAACACTTATATAGTCTTACACGCTGCCATTCGGCATTTAGAGAGCCACCAGGCACCCTCCTTATACCTAAAGGACCAGGAAACAAAATTCATGTATACTAACTGTCCTACAGTGAATCGTGCTGAGCATCTAAAAGTCACATCAAATTTTGCAGAGCCAGAAGCATCGCAACGAAGCAGGCAAAGCGGGGTGGCAGGGAGCAGTGGTGCTCTCCCGGATGGCAGTGCTGGTAAAATATGTTGCAGAAGGAGAAAATCTTAGAAAAGGTCATTAAAAATTAGTTGTATTAAAATTTAAACCAGTTGTATTAAAATTTAAACCAGTCGTTCTCCTTTTATCTTTCTGACAGAGTGTCTTTCTTACCTGCCACACCCAACCTCAATATAAGTATCAGCTAAAACTACAGTTTATCCGGCTAGATACTGCATTTTCCTCTCCTGAATATAATTAACAGCCACCTCCAGTTTAAAAAGAAATTCCTTAAACTAACAGCTGCATCAGAATCAGCACTGAACCGCCTTGGGAGCTTTTGCTTAAACCCACACTTTGAAAAGTCACGACGGAGTTCATTTTCCTAAGTCTGAAGATAGAAGAAAGTAAAATGTTTTGCTAAAATTTGTTCTGCATATGTGTAAGAAAGCTCCCCTCTGGAAACTCATTTTGCAAAATCATGCAGAGAAATAGCATGAAGCCATTCTCTTTGTAAAAGATAAAACTGATTTGCAGAGGCTGGGTTTGAGGCTTAAAGGGGCAATTCAGAGATAAGAAGGCACTTTAATTGTGTTCTTACATGAAGAGTTTCCCAGAACTCTCTAAGATACCTGTCCTAAACATTTATCCACAAATTGGTTAAAGACTTTGCTTTGTTTCCACTCCGCACCAACGCTTGCACCAAGTTGCTTTGTAAGAAAATCCAGCCCCAAACAACAACAAAAAAAAACCAACAAAGTCTACTTGGTGACTCAGCAGAAGGCTGTATTTCGGCAACGGATGCAAACAGTGCAGAATTGAATCAGCTACTGCCTATCCCACAGCTGGGTTGCACCTGGATTTTAAGAAAATAAGTCAGAAAAGGATAGCAAGCCTTGTAGCCAACGAGAGGCACGCGCTTTGCTCAGGATGATGAGCTGAGACCCGGCACTTTGTCCGGCACCAACCACGAGGAGCTGTAATCCCTTTTTTAAACAAATTTGCAGCAGACTCCCAGATGGTTTGCCATCACGAGCACGGGGCAAAGGCCAGGGTTTGACCCTGCACTTTTTGGGAAGGGTGGCGATGCCTGTCCTGGGAGCCCCACACCATCATGCTTCTCCCCTCTCCGGCCACCCTTTTGTCCTTCCCACACCAAACAAGTTGGTTGTGCCCCTTTTCTTTCCTCCTCCCCCCAAAGAGAGAAACAAAAGGCGGCAGTCTCTAATGGCTCAAGACTGAGGGATCTAGGGCTTGGTTTATTACATGCTTAACGGAGCACTGAATTACTGGTGGTTATTGCCTAGTTTAACTGCTTTCCTTAAAGGAGAAACATGAGCAAACAAGCATGTGTCATGAAAAAGCCCCTATTCAGACAGGAGCTGACAAGAGAAAAAGCATCCAGGGGTTTACGACTGTTTATTATAGCAGTTTTGTAGTCAGGCACCGGCTGAGGTTGCAGCAAAGAGTAATGCAAAGAAATCCCCACCTTGCCCACCGCCTCCTCGGGGGGCTTGTCTAGCCCGGGATTTACCGCCCGAGGTTAGCACACACTAAGTACCCGAGGCTTTAACTACACGGACTCAGCATGTGTCAAGGGCAGCGCGCCTTGTCTAGACAAAGACTTTCAATGCGCTTTAGTTAGCATATACAAATCTCACACCTTCAATCCCGGCAGGGAGAGAGGAGCCCTGGGAGACAGCATCCCTCCTCCGACTGCCGCCTCTGCCGGCAGGGAACACCCCGACTTCGGGAGATGGCACTATAGTTTTGCCCAAAAGACAGGGAGGGGGGAAGAGAATAATAAATAAAAACTCATAGAATGGTTTTGGTTGGAAGGGACCTTGAATGAGTTCCAACCCCCCTGCCATAGGCAGGGGCACCTCCCACTAGACCAGGTTGCTCAAAGCCCCATACAACCCCAGTGGAGCACAAGACAGACCTGAGATCATTTTCCTTCTCATTTTTGCTCAGCTGACAGGTAACAACTCTGACCCCGCTGCCTCCACCTCACAGGAAAGTAGCCCTGCAAGCAGAGGTAAGCCTGAAGCCTTCATCTTGGGCACAGATCTTCCCTATGCCCAATAAAGAGGGCCTTTAACAGTCCCTCCCTGGGGACACAGGGGGTAGGAGAAGAGTAAACAGGCGCTCTCGTTCCCATCTACCTAGTCATGTACTTTCCGCGAAACTTGTAAGGATTTTAGACCCATACCCCAAACCAAAACACAGCTGAAGTCAGCCCTAAGGTTGAAAAAGAGTTGAGGACAGAGTAACACGGACGGAGCCTCATTTCTTCGGAAAGCCAGGGTAAAAAGAGACCACAAAAAAAGATCTAAAGAAGGTACAGAATGCTTGTGGAGAAACACATTAATGAAAAAACAAACAAACCTCACTCATCTTGGCAGAACTACAGCCAATACCAGAGGTCACGCGGATTTAACCATATCCCTTCTATTTGTTAGCTACTTTTATACCAAAAAAAGAAAAAAAGCCACAGACAAGCCTAGAGGAAGAAATGCAAAGGATGATGAGTGTAGAGTTTAGAGGAAGGGAGAGAGGCAGGAGGAATTCACCCACATCAGATGAGTATGAGGGAAGAGAGCGAGAAGGACAAAACAAACCACAGAGAGAGAGAGAGAGAGAAAAAAAACCAAACCTGCCACCGCTAGAAAAGGGCAAAAATAGAAAATTCATTCTATGAGAAAAGATTAAGGAGTAAGTCAAAGTTGTTTGAGACACAAGGCACTTCCAAAAAGTGGTATTTCTAGAAAGAACACCTTTTCTCTGAAGTCTGATGAGGGAACAATGACCCGAACCAAAAATGGGCAAGCCTTTGCCCGTGGCTCTAAGCCCAAGCTGCAGGGCCAGGCTGCTACCCACTTTACTGCCACTGACTTCAGCAGATGGGGCCTGATCCTGGGCAGCCAAAGTACTTCTAGCTTTGGAAAAATAATCTAAACTAAACCGATATACACCTGAACACCACAATAAGAAGGATTACCTCTACCATGCTCTTACTCCACCACACTTCCTTTTCTCTCAAACGACATTTACGCCTCTCAAATTATAACTATACAGGCGGTCTGCATAATCTGTTAAGGATATTAGCCCTGCCCGCCTAAGACAGCAAAGACATTCAAAACATTTCCCTTGAAACATTCAAATAGTGAAATCACGTATTTGTTGAAGAGAAGTTTGGCTCGGGCGCTCACAAGACTTTTTCTGCCGTCACGCAGAATGGTTCCCAGAACTAGGTGGTTTTGCTGACGGCTGTGATTCAGACGCAAGTCCCGAGTCATTTCAGCGTGTTGTTTTTATCATCTTTCAAAGCTGTCCGTAGTCACTATTAAAAGAAACCCACAGAATTCAGCACAGCAGAGGCGAACCCAATCTGCACCTCGTACAGAAACTCAGGACGGAGCATCCTTGGAACAGCCCCATCCGCCTCTCGGGAAGAGCAGCATCTCAAGGTCAGGTTATAAACGCGGCTCTCGGGGAAACACTCTGTACTGCTGCTGGGTGCACAATCTGCACAGGGGAAAAAAAGGAATGGCCTTTGAAGGCAGACAAGCTATTAAATTTTTACTAGGTGAAATGTTTACCGAAATAAATCCAGCCCTTTCCACTCTTGGTTATTATCATAACACATATGGTAACTGACACACAATTAATGGAGCTTTAAACCAAGAGTTCTTGGAAGGAAAGCGCACTCCCAACTTTTCAGCTAACCTTGACAAAAAGCCAGGTTTTGGCAAAGTTCAGCAACACAAGGGGCTTTACGAGATTCCCCATTTATTGGGCACCACTCACGCTCACGACGCACGCCGGCTCCGAGCAGAGGAGGCGAGAAGCGGCTCTGCTGAGTCAGCACCGTCCACCACCACTGACGCAGATGTACGAGCAAAGCCCAGCAGACCGAACCACCACTTCAGAGGTACTGTACCACCCACACTCTCTTCAGGGGGTTTCAACGTACATGTGCCATTTCGCATCCGTCAACAGTTCAGAGGATGGCACCCACAAAAAGGATTTCACCTCCTCTTCTCCTAAGCACATTGATCCCACCGGGCAAACAGATATTAACAGCAACACGACACTTTAATACCCAAGTCTACTGGCTTTGTTTCCAAACTCCCAAGGGTCTACAAACTAGGCTGTTGCCATCTTTATAGACTTGCAGTGCTGTTCACATTCCCTTTTCCCACCTTCTCCTATCTGAGTTACAGAGACAGACTAAAATCCACGTTACGGTGCTACCGGGTCAGTATATTCTCCAGCAAGTCGAGGTATCTCCAAGACCCGGTGCTTTCGGCACAGCTCTGTACCGTGTAAGCAAGCAGGATCCCTCTCCCTGCTGGAATAAAGTAACCAGATGCCACCCAAGGCATTTCAGCTCTCTGCTTAACCCTCCCTTCTCCTTTCTGCAACAGGAAACCATACCGGTGGGGAGCACAAAATAAAACCTTCCCCTTTCCCATACAGCCCAGTGCAACCACATCGTAGGTACACAAAACGTATTTCCTTACAACAGCAGCGCACGCCGACTACACGCTTGGGTATCAGAAAGCAAAGAGGTGCAGAGCAGCAGCAGAAGAGGACACTCCAAAGTCAAACCCTGATCGCAGCAGAGACTTGATCTGCAACCCAAGTGGTGGTGTCAACGACAGCGGTTTCGTGGCCCACTTCTCTCTTCCTTTCCCAAAAGCCACTGCAAGCCCTGCCACCACACTCAGTCCATGAGGAAGCACCTCCAAATTCAACAACTTAACCAGAAAGAAGCCTGCTCAATAACTAATATATTTTTATTCCTGAAGAGGAAACCAGAGCGCTCTTCCATTACCTCAGAGGAAACCTAAGGAAAGGTAGCATTACTCAGGGCTGATTTACTGCCTCAAGCCATTCAGAAAACCATAAAGCCAGTGACATATAAGACAAGCAACTCATTCACAAGAGCTCTTTGATCTTAAATACAAATAAAATTAGGTCAGTATTAAAGATTTTCATTCCTTGCCATATAAGACTTCCACAAAGGCTAAGAAAAGCTTTTCCCATCCCTTCTTTTAACACTCAAGTTATTTAGCAAGTAACATTTCTTTCACATGACTTGAAACATTTTCTCCATATTCACTTGTCATCGCTCCAGAATTTAACTCTTGGCGAGCACGTAAAACGCACGGGGGGAGCTGCATAAAGCGTTCTCCATAGCCCCCAAGGACACGTCAGACCAGAGAATTTCACTGCGTTTCACGTGGGGGAAAGGAAGGAGCGAAGCGCACCCTTCCCAACGCTCAGATTAAAAAGCGAGATTTTTCGGCAATTTTGTTATTCAAAGCATTCCAGCGATTTTTTAACAGATGAAGAGGAGAAAGCCAGCGCCGTCACTATTAATAGGCTGACATTCTTTCTTCCCCCGCAAGACCACACCAGCAACACAGGCGAAGGCGACGATGTAAGGGAGCCTGGAGACGAGCCAGCTCCGCCAGAGCCCCAACCCCTGCGGCGCAGGGACTCCTCCCAGCGCGCCGCCCCTGGACCAGGGCACGAGGTACGGCGCTGGGGTACGAAAACGCCTGCCGGGACATCAGGGAGGTCCCTTTACATTGGAGGCTTCCCCAGAGTTCCCACCGCTGCGCCTTTTGTTCCTTCTCCTGCAACGCTACATCACTAACCTAATCTGCCAAAATAACAGGGGACTGCAGGATAAGCTAAGGATAGAGCATCACCTTGCATTTTCAGTTTAACGTGCTCGATTGTGTTCGGGTGGCTTTAATATTTTATGTATTTCCTTTCTAAATCAACCAAGAACTCTCATGCGCAGCAGAAGGCCCCTGAAGCTATCACTGTAACATGATATCTGCTCATAAACGTCAATATACCAATTTTAAAGGTATTAGCACTGCTGTTTAGTCATGGTAAAATATCCTAATACCTGCCCCACCTCCGTTACAGACAGCAATACAGTTAAACGTCAGCAATTCTGCACAGGGCTTTCTGCAGAACTCATTTAAACATAGGAACCTCACCAACTGCAAGAGACAGCACACAACAATCCCACCGCAAAGACAAGTAAAACAAGCAGAGGTACCAGGAGGCTCGCTCTACGAGATCCACCTGCCTGGTCACCCAAAAACATTTAGCCCCCTCCTCTGGGCGGCTCTTAAGAGACCAGAGGGGTCAACACGCAAAGTCTTCCCTCTCTTTGGCTTGGGCAAAGAGTAAAAGCTGACCCCAGCTATCACTAAGGCAAAGAAGTGATCTCTTTTGATTAAAGCACAGAACTTTGCACCCAGAGATGTGGATTGTACCTCTGTCACAGATTTCCTGGGTGGCGGGGAATAAATTAGCACAGTTCCCCGCTGTGCTTCCCTCCCATATCCTCACTCCGAAGCAAAGCACAGTGGATAACTTGAATATCAGAGGAGAAGGCATGAGAGCTCCGCTTCCTTCTGTGTTTATATGGGAGATTACCATGCAATTGATAGTTCAGTTTAACAAATGGTGCGGAATATGAAACTTCAGCTACTTCAGGAATGTCCGCAGTAGCTGCTGAAGGAACACGCAGCATATTGCCTCAAAAAAAACCCTCAAGTGTTAATTAGAGAAAAGATACTTGGATTTACAACAGATTGAGATTTAAAAATAAGATCCACAACCAGATTGGATTCTACTAGCTGAGCTTACAGCTATGGAGAAGCAATACAACAACGTGACTGGGGGGGGAAAAAGAAAGTAACAAAAGCCCAAACAGGTTTGATGGGAAAGGATACCTTGCAGAGAAGCACACCTTTGAAAAAACAGCTTGAATATTAGGCACTTAATTACAACCCTTATCGATACCATCAAAAGAGTTAAAGTATCTCTATAATTCTCTCCTGAAAAACAGTAACCTAGAATAAATGCATTCTCTGTAGAAGTATAATTTATCTGAACAGGAAAGACCCCATAGCTTACTGCTGAGGGCACAAACAGGAGACACAAGGCACTGACTCCTTTTCACACAGATAGTTCTTCTCGATCAGATCCCTCAGAAGTTTTGTAGAAATAAACTTGTCAATATTTAGGTTCCTAGCCTTCATATAAGAGTGTGGAGATACTAATGGAGGGCAGGCACCTCACGCTAAATGCATGCAAAACCAGGTCACTTATTTATGAGTCTTTTGGGAAAAGGGATGCTTCCCTCCCAGTGATGGGCAAGAGGGGTTTTACAAGTCATCCACTTTCACACATCCACTTACAAATGCATCTTTGCTCCTACTATATACCCCACAAGGAAGATGGATTGTAGGGGCTACTACAGAGAAGGTACAGAGTGGGGTCAACATCTCCAACCTCAGACATATAGAAGACCGACAACCGAGACATTCATCCTAAGTTCCCATTATAATTAGCAAAGACTCAGGTAAAGAGCAATTTATCTCATCCTAGCATAGGTATCTCCAGAGGCCATTCCCCCGTCCTATTTCTCTCCACTGTGAGTCCTAGAGCACACAGCTCAGGTTTAGACAGCGAAAGGGCAGTAGGCAGCCCACCTACTTAAGCACCTTACAAAAGTACCACCTGAGCCCACTGCACAGAAACAAGCTGTGAATTACTGACCAGATGTGCATATCTGTGGCTCTTGCCACCAAATGCATTTTTCACCTATCAGGCCACCATAAAATAACTGGAGATACACAGCGCTACCAGTTTTTCAGAGAAGGACAAAAGAAACTCAGTTAGGGCTTTCAGTCAGCAAATAACTGATCATTATAGGCAAACACCACTGCACCAGTTACCCCAAGAACTGTTTTCATTACTGTAGTCGCGCATGCTAATGGCACTACAGCTAAGGGTCTGTCAGCATTTCGTGCCCCTACCTGCAAGGGTTTATAACTCAGCTAAGTATTCCCTCTTGACGACAACCCTGTAAGATTGTGCTTGCTTTTACATACTCTACAGAATTTTCCTTGTGAAGCACAAAAATGAAGAAAAATAATGAATCCTAATGATGTTGGGGGGTGTCTCTGTGTTTAAGATACATAAACCCAAGTACAGCATGGCACAATTTACTATAACACATTAAGGCCTATTGACCTTAAGCTCTTCTTTCCCGAGTTTGAAAACAAAACAACCCAATACCATTAGATAGCTTGAAATGTAGGGGTCAGGTTTTGAGACAAGTTTATTTTGTTTTGAGTTTACTGTTTAAATCAGAATCATGAACTCTTGCCCACTGCCATCCCCTACAGCTACTCTCACAAAATCCTGGGAAGAAGCAATTGAAACTACCAGGGCTTAACTGCAATTGACTGCTGTATTTTTAAGACTTCAAGTAATTTTTATCAGTTCCAAATGTAAAAAATCCCAAACAAAGTGCATCAGCTTTGAGGTAAACCAGCAGGGGTAAACTATTGCCTTGGTAGTCCTGAGGAAGTTAATACTCAGATTTGGTGCAACCGAGTATTTCAAGCTGCTACCGCTCTTTTACCTACCTAAGTAACGTCCTCCCCATTTCCCCGCTGTCCTCTGGTAAAGCTGCCAGGTGCAGGAACCAGAGCCAACAAGTCCACACCATGGACTGGAACAACATAAAGAGACGGTAACCCAAACATTCAAGGCTAAAACCAGCCTGATTTTCAGAGCCCTAAAACATCCAGTGAAGCTAAGGGGAAGTCCGTAGGCACACTGAGAAGAAAAGCCACTTTCGGGGATAATATGACACAGCGTGAGTAGCCAAAGACCAGGCAGATGGGTGTTATGGACGGACGTGAGGACCAGCATTTCCATGTGGAGAGAAGCACAGAAGAAGGAAAGCCTTCAGAGGCAGGGAAGGAGCCCAGCAGCACCCATGCTTCCAACGCAAGGTGCCCAGAGGGGTCTTTTAGGACTTCCCTGGCCAGGGTGGTGGGAAGACCATTAAGCAAGTGGACCTCACCAGCAGCTCCAGAGCCAGGGCGCTTTCCAGGCACGCAGGGGCAGGGGAGGAAGCAGACGAGTGGCCATGGCGCACCACTAACAGGCCCAGCAGCCACGTTGCTGATCCCAGACCCACAGCAGACCTTCTCCAGGGGCACGGCTACCTCGCTCCAGGAAGCACGTGCCTACAGCCCATGCGGCTCTCTCATTCACAGGTACAAATCCATGAGTCACTGCGATCCCTGCACCGAGAGCAGCTCTTATCAACACGCCATGGGACAGCTCCAAAGGGAGGTGACGGAGACATACCAGATAAGCACTACAATACCAGTATAACTGCATCCACGTTAGGAGTTTTACCACATTAGCTGTTTTATTACTAGACAGGCTGATCAGGACCTGTTGGCACTTGCAGTGTCCTGTTTGTATAGCGATAACGACAGCTCCAGTGGCAGAGCAACCCAGGGAGGCGCAGGTTCGGTGGGAAAGAAGCCTTTTTGCCAGGAGTGTTAAACAATCTCCCCCAGAAGACATCACTTGTTCTGGCACACGGTCACAGCACAGCGAGGTGGGTTGAGGAAGGTCTCCACAGCCTGGGCCGTGCTGAAATCAGCGCAAAAACTTGTGTCGGTCTATCTTCCCAGGTGTGGATAAACCCAAAGCCTGGCTGGCTAGCGAAAGCTAGCGAACTGCCATGGGTAAAAGCTAATCTCTTTCATAACATATAAATGTTTTCGTATCGTAATATATGCATATAATATATACAGCATATATATAACATAGCATATATGATATATGCTGAGGAATTTCTACTGACAATTAAGCTGTCCCTTACTTTTTCTTATATTTATCACCTCCCTGACTCCACACTACTTTTTCTTTCCCACAACTATGAACGATTAAATAATTTATTCTCAACATTTAAGCCAGCTTCTCCTTCTTCATTCTCTGATTCCCTCTGTAAATTCACCTTTACTAAGCTGCTTCTCTCTGAGCTGTCCTACTATCTCTTCCTAACTCCACACCTTCCCATAGGTTTGGTCCTTCAGTTGTCAGTGTGATGCAAGATCAAGCAGGAGGAGGGCATGGGAAAAGCCCAGCAAGAAGTCAACACCCTTCATGCCTGCTACTGTGAGTTGCACAGGGCGCTTGAGATAGGAGTTAGTAGTACCAATTCCTAAATAAAGTGGAGAGAAGCCCACTCCATCCATATGTCCACCTGATCCCTATGTGCTTTGGAAGTGCCAGTCCTCTGTAAGGGTGGGCATCTCCATTCCCCAGTCTCTGGGATTTCATCCTTCTTCAGTGGTGCTTCTCACAGGTTTCCCAATCAGCAGCAAATTAAAACCAACACCACTGAGGTCAAATTGTAGTTACTCATCACATTGAGAACAGCAGATTTCACTCTGCTGCAGGACGGCAAAGCCCAGCAGAGCAAGGGACTGCTCTGCCTGCAGGACTGTGGTGTCTCCAGTCTGTACTCACTTCTCTTTCAGAAAGCTGCTCCCTCCTTTTCCTAACACTGAAATAGATACCACAGACGTTAAGACTGCTGAGCCTCGTGGCCACCCAGGAGGAGATACGTCAAGCCTTGCTCAGGACAGGATGGAGGACCAGGAGCGACAGTTAGGTGGAGGCATCAACAACAGCACGCTGAGCATTTGGCAGCGTTCCGCACTTTGTCATCAGTGTCATATTTTGTGCCTCTGTGCAAGTGTTTCACACCACAGCTGAGGGACAAAATACACTTTGGAAGTAATACTGAGATGCAATGTCAAAATCTCCAAGTCCTCCACGTTCAAAGCCACCTCAAGGTTCCCAAAGTTATGCACAGTTGTGGGTTTTGTCCTCCCCCTTCCCATAGTTGCCTACTTTAGAGCCAACAGTACCTTTTCTTGAGCCTGTGCCGACCTGAGAAACAATCAAGGACCCATAATGCTACAAACATAAGCTATTTGATAAGAAAACTCTTGTGCAAAGCTGTGAGATCCCCTCCCAAATCTACCTCTCGTTCAAGTGAGTTGAATTCTTCCCACCAGCTCCAGTGGGAGTTGGACTGGGACCTAAAATAACGCCACAGATAAGGATCTTACTGTAACTTTTGACTACAGTCAAGCTCACATTGTGCAAGTCAATGCTATTGAGCTTAAATACCAACGTCATCCAAAGGCAGGGAGAAATACTTCTGGCAGAGCCAGAGTGTACAGTCAGAAATGTAAAACGGGAAAAACAAAAATACCGCTTTCCTCCAAGGAAAACAGACCTCGAGAAGGTAGGTACACAACCTAGCCAGCTGAAATCCTGCTTGCAACAGAAAGTACCACTTGAAAAGAAGATGACTCGAACGTAATGTGTATACACAAACACATGCTCGACCACATGAGGAAAGCCAGCTAGCAGCCTAGTCCAAAAATTTATACTAAAAAATGTACACGCTGAAGGCAGGGAAATGCAAAGGGTGAACACCTCTTGTAATGCTGGATTCCCTTTGGGGACATTCCTCTACATCATCCCCTAGGGTGGGAGGCGCGGACCTGCCATCATCACAGAGGCCAAAAAAAGCATTTCTGCACACTACCACTAAGGCTCCGGTGCCTGCAAGTGGATAACACGTCACCAAAATTTCCATTACCGGGAGAGAGAAAAAATAAAGCAAGGAAAGGGAAAGCATATGTTTCTGGTTTTCTCCCCTTCTTTCTTTTAATGTCCCCAAACAAACAAACAAAAATCTCTGTCCTGGGCCTTATGAATAAAGCTCACCTTCCCCGTGCCTGGAGCGAGGTGGAGAGACCTTCATGGAGAAGCCCATCTGCCTCGGCAAGCCTGGGGGAATGCCCCCCTACCATTGCCACCGGGGAGGGAGCACACGCACACAACAAGCAAGGCGAGCGCGAGACGATTTCGACTGAAGTTTTCCCCACATCAGCTGAAAAACCTCCCCACGGAAAGCTGAAAAAATTTCCCAGGAGTCAGCGTAAGGCTCTGGGCTGTATTTTGTTACATCCACCGCCTCGAAGACCTGCACACACCCAGGTCCCAGAGTGCTGGGTCCCCTTCTAGTTACTCCAGGAATAAGGAGTTCCTACCCCAGAAGCCTGCAGTTTGATTTAAGACAAGATACAAAAAAAAAAAAAAAAAAAAAAAAAAGACGTTTTGACAAACAGACAGATGGACTGGGGGAGGAAGAATGAGAGGGACATGTGGTTACCCACAATTGGCAAGTTGCTTTCTTTTCTCTTTTTCTTTTTTTTAATAAAAATAAATATCAGTAATCCCCACTGGCCACCTGCCTAGCTTTTGTATATTTAATTAAGAAGGATTTGGGTGATGGAGAACTGGTCAAAAGTTCAGCCAATTTGGGGGAGGATGGCAAACAAGGCTAAGGGCTACATCTAGCCACAGAACCCAGAGAAACGCCAGTATTCCAGCCCCTGCCAGGTCCTTCCCCATTTCCCCAACGGCAAACTCTCCCTTTGCGACACAATCCATGAAAAATCAGAGGAGGAAGAGAAGAAGTGCAGTTCATACTTAAGAGAGCGGCTCTGGATCAGTTCCTGAAAGCCAGTGACCTCACTGATCCTCAGTCCAGTTTGTCTTTACAGCGATAAGACTGGAACTGTATTCATGTTTAACGAAATCATTTGAATCCACAATGATGTCCCTTTAGCAGTGAGAGAAAGAAAGGGGAAAAGGGGGGTGGGGGGGGAAATTCAGCTGAGTTTGTAGAGAATACCAAGCACTGTCTTCTCTTCCTACCCCCCCAACACAGTCACCTTGTAAGATAAAGTCCATCAAGACAAAAATAGAGTACCCTTAGCGTGGGAAAACATTTATCCAAGTTTTAATTTATTTTCAAATCAGCATTTAAACGATCACATCTTACATCATTTCCTTTTATGAGCCAGCAGTTAGACAATACACATCATTTACATGCAGTTTTGGAAGGCTGCAACATAAATCAACAAAAGAAGCCTTCACTGTGAATTAACTATTACAAGGCTCTTAGAAAGCCACACCAGCCTGCACTGAGGGCAATTAGGAATATCATCCCTAATTCTCATCTTTCTGGTGCACTCTCAGAACTCGCACAAAAACATCCTTGCCCCCCAGTCATTGCCGCTACAAGAGAATTACGATGTCTATCTGTAAGACGTTAACAGCACGCTCACAACAGCTATTTTCAAGCGTTAGCTGTCTTTAAAAACACATACACACACACACCCCCCCCCAAAAAAAAACCCAAAGAGAAAGTGCTGGAGCAAGTTAACACAGTTCAGTCTCAATAGCAAAATTAATCAGCCTTATGCCTCTATGAACAATCATATGGTAGAGATTTTAAAATGTGCAAAATATTAACCAATGCTTTTAGTTCACAGGTCCTTTGCATTAAAAAAAAAAAAAAAGGGAAGCAAACACCCAGTTTGAATCTTATCTCGAGGCAAATTTCAGGAGTGTTTTCATTTTGCGCGAGCCAAACTTCAAACTAAGCTTGCTACTGGACGTGAAAAACTAAAATCTAACCGCAGCAATGCTAAAAATGCTTCTCCACTATTTGCAAAAGATCAAAAAAAAAAAAAAAGTCCTCAAGGCAGCTAACCGCGTGGTAAGCCGGCCACAAGTTCCAGTTACACCGAAGCGCTCCGATAAAGTGGGATCAGGAGGAAAGCAGACTTGGAGGCACAGCCCGCCCCACGGGACAGCAAAAAGCACAATTACGGGCAAACACCACTTTCCTGCCCAGTTCTGGGCCATGCACATCACCCCCTTGCTCGCACCTCACTGGTTACAGGCGGTGGTACATCGCTGCCTCCCGGCTCCCGCCGGCTGACACCAAACTGCTGAAGGGGAATTTCTCTCCCCAAACCCCAGCAGAGGTGTGGGGCTCCTTAAAAGTGTTAAAATACACTCAGGGAGTGTGTGGGGGGGGGAATTCTGGATCCCAGTCATTCCTGCACCAGCTCGGAGGGGCTCTACTTTGCGATGTTTAACCCCTCGCTTTCTAACTCACAAGCGACCCAAGGCGCAAAAGCATCCCCTTTTTCTTCCGTGCCATCCTTCGCGGATTTTGGACTAACTACCAAAAGGGCAAACAACTTCCAGGCCAGCCTTGCACACACACCCCCTCACCAGGGTTTCAGACGAGCAGCGGAGGAGCTCTGCTTTGCCCCAGGATGACTGAGCCCCCCCCCACCGCTGCCCCCCTCCCCTGCACGGGGCAAAGGCTTTCCCCCAAAACACCCCGTTTCTTCAAGGCACCCAGGGTTGGGGAACCTCAGGTTCATTTTCTCCCCCCTCCCCAATTCACAGCTGCGTAACAAGCTCCTCTTGAAGCGCAAGGCTCCTTCACACGGGGGGGGGGGGGCATAAGCGAGGTTAGGAAGATGGAAGATAATGTAAACCCTATGGACTTTAAGCAGAGCAGCTAAAAACTTCATATTTTTTAATACCTCACCGCCCAGGTCCCAGGCCCACGGTACGCTCCACCTAAGCCAACCCACTCAATGGCATAAAATCCCAGGAGGATCCACACTTGCGCGGTGGCGGGGAGTAACTCCGCTTGCATTCAGGTGCCAAACAACTTAAGACTGCCCCTCATCTCTCATGTGCGTATGTGTATCTGTATACGTCTCTGCACCTATACATAGCTCAATAAACAGCCAGGGCAGAACTACCTATAGAAATAGGTCCGAGCTGGAAACAGCTCAGGCGAAGAGGAGAAAACCCGGACCATCTCCCGCTTTTCAACAGGTGGGGCGCCGTCTTCTTCCCCACCGCTGGAGAGGAGACCCCCCGCCCCAGCGCAAGGCACCACGACCTTCGGCATCATCATCCTCATCCTCATCATCATCGCCGGGGTGCATGAGCCAGACAAAGAGATAACGTCATGCCCTCTCCCGCTCCCTCCGTCCTCCCCGCAGTGGCAGGTAGCCAGCCAATCCCGCTGCCCGCGCCCCGCTGACATCATCGCTGATGCCGATACACGAACGTGGAAGTAACATCAAACCAGCGCTGCCCCAGCGATCTCAGGGGGGCTACGGCTACCTGTGCCCCCCAGCCCACCCACCCCCGGCCAGTCCCTTGGGACGCCAGCCCAGTGAAAAGGGAAATAAACCCATTTGGGAAGAGGGATGTCAAGGAGGGGTTGCTGGGTAGGAGGGAAGCGGAAGGCAACAAGCAAACACAGCGTAACCACGTTGTTCCCTCGGTTATGCAGTTCCTCCGAAAGCCCTCAAAACGTAACACACACAGTTTCATCTTCGGGTGTCCCCGGAGCATTTTTCCCTAACAAAACAGCAGCCGAGAGAAGTTAAATATACTATCGCACTGCTATTGCACTGATTTGGGTTTTTTTGTTTTTTTTTTTTTTTACATTAACTGCATTCTCTTAAGAAGAAAGCTGAGGTTTAATCACAGCTAGGAAGTTTTTTGTTTTCATTTCATCATTTTTCGTTTATGTACAACCCTGTTAGGTGTCCACATTTTTAGCCTATGTACACAAACGTAGACAAACCCCTAAGAAGTAGCAGCGCAAATGCAAACTTACACACACCTGTCAATCCACTAACGTCCGAAAGGCTCTACAGCAAAGCAGGATTTACCTATTTCTTTTATTCCTGGCACCCAAACCACCATGCCCTCAGTTACCCGCCAAGAGGAAACATTTCCACCGTTGTCTAACCAGTGAGGAAGGACAGGGAAATCTCATCAGACCCACACCGAAACCAGTGCCCTGACAGAAACCGCCCGCTGTTTCCCCCGTTAACAGAGTGACACCGATGCCCTTAGACCTCAGGTGTCCGTTCACTCTTCCAAGCCAATAAACGCAGGCGCTGAGTTTCGTTGCTAACGTTAACTACTCCGGGAGACTTCTAGCATATCGAAGGAAAATGAAATTAAGCCTTTCTATTCTCAAGACTGTTAAACAAATGAGGACTTTGCTCATTAAGTCAAAGCAAGTAAGCCAAGAAACAATGCACCAAATTGCAATAATTAACAGGAGAGTTTCAAGTCACACATTCATGCCCTACAATTTTTTTTTTTTTTTTTCTCGTAAGAAGGGTTCAGGAGATGACAGCTCTGGGAGCAGAAGGATTACACAAAAAAAAAAATTCAAGTGATGTCATTTAATTTGTCAGAAAAAAAATTAAAACACTCAAGGTGGTGTCAAAGTGCAGCTTCTCACTTATCTCCCCCCCTCTCCTCCAGCCTTTGGAGACACATCCTTTTTTCCAGCTCTCTGCCCCCAGCAGCAGCCTGGTTATATTCCACTTCTAGTCTTCAAACGCAGCTCGCAGGCTGCGCAGACTACTTCTCCATCACGAAGGCTGAGGTTCACGCCCTCAAAACAAACTGACATGTGTTTCATTTGCAGAAGAGGCACCAAAGTGCTTTATTTAGTTACTGGAGCTGCAAGCAGCGGTATCTTGCCATCAGGGAAACTCACCAATTATACTGGCTTGTTTATAAGCAAAATGAAAAAATAAAAAATAAAACAAAACCACCAAAGCCAAGCAGGTAGGCATACTCGGTTACTTTCAGTTATCTCTCCTTCCCTCTGCAAATGTGCCTTGTATTTCTATACAATATAAGGCTACAGCCTTCTGTCTTTAGCCAAGTATTAAGACTGTGTGAATAATTAGTCATCCTGGTAGCTAGCACTCACTGCAAAGTCATGCAATCTCGAGATTTGTTTGTTCCACTGACTGCACACTGGAGGGGAAAAAAAAAATTTAAAAAAAAAAAAAAAAGTAGGCTAGTTTCACACCCACATGGCCACTCTCCGATTTCTATTTTTTAAAGTCACACACTTGTCAAACAGGTTATTCTGGGAATTCTGATTTTCACTAAATAAGCTTTCCCTGCTCCGATCGCTTATTATTGTCACTCTCTCCCCCCCCATCACTGCACAGCACAGCACAGCGGGATCGGATGCAGCACTGTTCACCCCCGAGTCGACAGCTTCACCACTTTGAAGGTTTTCCAACAAGGAAACCGGGTGACAATTTTAATGAAGGCCAATGCCTTTGTCTCAAGTCACCGCAGCAGCAGCAGCAGTAACTTCCATGAGGACTTCCAGCAGCAATTCCGAATGAGCCCGTGGAGCTCTCTGTTTAGTGCGGACACACTCTGACAGCGTCCACTCGCTTTGGTCATTTCTCGGGGAAGGTTGTAGGGGGGAGTAAGGACAACAAAGGACTATTTCATCATTTCGGGATGGAGACTTGGGAGAGTAATTTGTGCCCCTTTGGAAAAGCAGAAGCCGAGGGGCTGACAAACTTGTCACGGGCAGCAACAATGACAAGGGCAACATTTTTGTCACCCCCAACTGCTCTGCTTGCCACAGCGGGTGTCTCGCCATTAGCCGTCTGCTCAGCCCGGCAGACACACCGGCCACCCTCTAGAAAAAAAAAAAAACAACAAAAAAAAAAAAAAAAAAAAAAAAAAAAAAAAAAAAACCACGACAATAACAAAAAAAAAGAGAAGAAATTCTGCCACAAACCTTGTAGACTTGCCCGTACGTGCCATTGCCAACCACTTCCACCAGCTCAAAAATCCCAGCGGGGTCCTGGGGAAGGGGCGGGGGGGGGGGGGAAGAAAAGGGGGCGGGGGGGGTGGGGGGGGAAGAAAAGAAGCGGGGTTACATTTTTGTGAGGCGATGGCTGCTGGCAGAGCCCGGCGAGCCCGCCCGGCTGCTGGCGGCGTGCAGCTGTTGCGCCCTGTTTTTTCCACGCACATGCCAATACATGCAAACAAAGGAAAAGCAGCCCAGGGCCGCGCTCCCCCCCGCACCCCACCCGCCCGCCCCCGCGGGGCTGCCCCCCGCTCCCCCCCCCCCCCCCCCGCGGCCGCCGGCCCCCCGCGCACCGGGCACCGGGCACCGCGTACCGGGCACCGGGCACCGGCACCGGCCCCGGCCCCGGCCGCTCCCACCCCCGCCCGCCCCGGCAACGGACGCGCCGCGCCCCCGCCCCGCCGTCCCCGGCCCCGGCCCCCCACCCGGGCACTCACCCGCAGGGAGGAAAGGTCGATATCCACCAGACTTTTTGCAGGAGAATCGTTCGCCATTTTCCCGTCTCTTCTTCTTTTTTTTTTTTTTTTTCAAGTCTCCTTTTTTTTTTTTTTTTTTTTCCTTTTTCTTCTCTGTTAAATAATAGCGAGGCCGCCTTCCCCCACCCCCCCCCACGCCTTTTCTTCTTCTTCTTCTTCCTCCTCCTCCCCGAAGCAGCCGGGAATTGCGCGGAGCTCCCTCGCCTCCCTTCCGCCCTTCCCTTCTTCACTCCAGCCCCGCCGGGTTGAAACTCTTCAGCATGGGGAGGGGTTGGCGGGGGGGATGATGGATAGATAGATGGATGGTGGGAGGAGGAGGAGGAGGAGGAGGGGGGGGGGAGAGGGAGGTGAGGGAAGGGAAGAAGGAAAAGAGGGAGGGAGGGAGGGAGGAAGGAGAGGGGGTGCTGCGGTCCGTCTGTCCCCCCGCGGTGCGGTGCGGGGCTGGATTCCGCTCCCCACCCCCGCCCCCGAGAGGCGGGCGGCGGTGCCCCCGGCCGGTGGGCGGGTGGGTTGGGGTGGGTTGGGGTGAGTGGGTCGGTGGGTTACCCCCCGCGCGTCCCCGGCGGCAGCGGGCTCACACCATGTCGCGGCGGCGGCGGCAGGAGCGGCGCCGGGGCCGGCAGCCTCTGGCAGCCTCACGCTGCGCTCCCCGTCCGGGCATGGCACGGCACGGCTCGGCCCGGCCCGCTCCGGCCGGCGGCGGGGCGGTGCTCACGCCGGCAACCGGCAGCGGCGGCTCCGATCTCGCATGGAGGAGGAGGAGGAGGAGGAGGAGGAGGGGGTGGTGGGGGGAAGGAAAGCTCACGCCCAACGCCGCGGCGGAGCCCCCGCCGCCTCCGAGCCCTCCCCGCGGCGCTGCCCTCGCATGAAACGGCACCGGGCACCGGCGGGGCTGCGCGTCCCGGCCGAGGGGCAGCGGAGCGGGGTGCTGCGAGCCAGACAAAGATAGCCGGGGAGGAGGAGGAGGAGGAGGAGGAGGAGAAAGAGGAGGAGAAAAGGGATACAAAATATACTGCGAGCGGGGAAAGAGAGAGAGAAAACAGCTCCCCCTTCCCTTCTCCAACAGGAAAAACCGGCGGAAACGCGCCCGCCCCAAAGCACTGCTGGGTAAACTCGCGGGGAGAGAAAAGAGCGAGGGAGGACGGGGAGGGGGAGCGGGACCGGCCCCGGCAGCCCCGCCCGCCCCGCTCCGCCGCCCGACAATAGCCCCGACGGGGCGGGGGCCGCCCCCGATCGCCCCCCGCCCCACCCCGCCGCGAACATAACCACCCCCGCCGGGGCCCGGCCGGTGGGGAGGCCCACGCGTGTCCGCGGCAGCCGCCGTGGGGATAGGCGACGGCTTTGGGGCTGTGCCGCGCCGCTGTGGGCAGCCCACCATGCCTCTGCCCGCCGGCGTGGGCAAGGAGGGAGCCCGTGTGCGGGGCGCTGCCCCACACACACACACACACACGCATCCCCCAGCGCCTTTGGGGGGACAGCGTGGTCAGGGTTAGACTGTCACAACCTGTATCGCGAGGCACTTGTCGGAAATAATAACAGAAAAGGTGCACAAGGGTGGTTGGCGCTACCCCACTGCCCGTAGAGTGGGTGGTGGCGGTGTTTTCCCGTCCCGTCCCCGGTGAGCTGACCAGGAAAATCTCTCCTTTTCTCTTCCCCCCCTTCCCCCGAGACCCCAGACCCACAGGGAAAAACGTTCCTGCCCCATCAGAGACCTCTGCCGAAACAGAGGCAAGTCCTGGCCTCCAGAACCAGATCCAACAAACTCAACGAGGCGGCATTTTAAGACATCGTTTGCTGACAGCCAGAACTGTCTCAGGCCCCACTCCCACCCAAGAAGCGTCCTCCAGCAGAATGGGAATCACGTGGAAGAGTCTCATCAACCCCTCTGGAGCTAGTCGCATCAGGCAGTTGCACGCAGGTGTAAACCTTGGCAGGATTCGCCGCCCATTGAAGTTCTTTATCGCACCGATACGGCAAAAATGTTAGCTGCTTGCAAGAGGTCGAGTTACGTTTCCTGTGGGAACCCAGGTTTTCCTGTCTCTTCGACTTTAACCACAAAATTACATATACATAGCTATAAGTATCACAGAAACAGACTTTTAAAACAAAGCAAACCTGTTGAGCAGAAAGTGTAAGGAGAAATTACCATAACAGTTTAATGGTGTGCTTCATTTTCATTTCAAGTGTAGTTACAAAGAAAGGAAACTCAGGCCTGGACCGGGCAACTGTTTTTCTCTGTGCGGGAACCTGTAAGTTGTAAGAAGGCAAATGATTTCAACTGGGCTGGATGCTGGGGCCCTCTGAGTGCGTGGGCACAACAGTAGGATCGGGTCTAGAGATGCAATAGGTTTTGAAAAGTGGGTTTCCACAAAGATTTATTATCAACAACCCGGTTTGCATTACATGGCTTGTTTAACTCTGCCTTTCTATGCGTAAGAGCAGCCTTGGTAGGTCAAGCCCATTGCCCACCTAGCCCAGCGTCCCGTCTCCAGATGTGGCCAGCGGTGAATGCCGAGGGAAGAGCGCAGGGATACTTTAACCATCCAGTGATACTTCCCTGGGGCCTCCTCCCAGCTCTCGGCAGCTCAGGGAGTTCTTCGGCAGCGCTTGGTGTCACCACTTTTCGTACTCCAGTGATTTTTTCCCTCCATTAGATTGCCTGTTTACTTTGTGGATTCATACGTGCTCCTGGCTCTTACAGTGTCCTCTGGCAGGGAATTCCACAGATGAACTAGCTGCTTCTTACATGATGACCACCTTTACTTTTTGGCTTTGAAGCAACATCTGCTAGTTTGCAAGAACCCTTTGCTGGTTCTTGCATTGGAAGAGACAACAATCATTTCCTATTCATTTTCTCCATTACATTCATTTTTTTTAATAATTTCCTTTGTGTTTTCCCTCAGTTTTTACCAGCTAACAAATTCTCGTCTTTTTAGCGATACCAGGAATGGAAGCCATTCCATACTTACCCTTCCTTGCACTGTTTCTGCTTCTAACACCTTCTTTTTAAGACAGGAGAATGGATCTCCATACCATGTTCACGATGTCGGGTTCCCCATGCAGTGTCATGGCGATGTCCTAGTTTCCAGTCCTCTCTTGATGCTCCCTTTTTTCACTGTTCTTGAGTATGAAAATGACATTTCTGTGGAGCATGTCTGTTACAACTCCACAATATCTTTCCTTCGTGGTAATACTGCTCCAGAGACTATCGCTGTGTACTTCTGGATGCTGCAAAGATTTTCAAGCCCAAACTCTGACCTGGAAGTTTTCCAAACCCAATATGTAGCACCTTTCTCGTGCCCCTGAAAAATACAGTCTGAGTTTTGCAGAGCTAAGGCTCTGAGCCCAAATACACATTTGCACCATTATAGCTCTGATGTGGCTCCACCATAGTGTCCCCTCTCTGCTTTGAGCTTGTATTTTATTATAGTGAGTTTTGTTCTTCGGTTTGTTTTAGGATTGTACCAGAAGACCGCCAAAGAAGCAAAAATGCTAATGACAAGATTGTGAGTCCTTGAAAACTGCTGCATCCCTTAACTTTAGGGAAAAAAATAGTTTTCATACGGCAGTAAATGCCACAGGAGGGCTTCCTGCTAGTTCCCGGGGTGAAGCACCACACCGCCTCACCTTCCTTTTCCTTCCTACGCAAGCGGAGGGATGAAAGGGTTGCTTTCTTGAGGAAGAAGTCTCTCTGGCTGCGGCCAAAACCACTCTGTTCACATGTTCGTCATGCTCTTCACCGGCACATCGTACTTACCCAGTCTGGAAAGTCTAAAGGTTAAAAGACCAAACCTAAAACCACTGGAAAGAAGATGAGTGGTGTGTTTTAACTCTTCCTCACAGGGTGAAACCAGCACCCCTGAAGGAGACACAGTGAGACGGCCATCAAAAATCATAATGCAGATGAAACGCAAGGAAAGGCGATTTCAGCCCTGTGGATAGTCACCCCACACACAGAGCAGTAAATGACTGCGTCGTCTAACGACAAGCTAAGTAGAAGCATCAAAAAATCTGAGTCAGCTCCATCTGTTCGGGAACGAAGCAGGAGAAAGCTGCGGGGCCAGCGTGCTGCTTTCTGTCACCCTGGGACACCGCTGCACCCGTTCCTGCTCTCTGTGTCCGCAGCAGCGGAGGGAACAGAGGAGCTGGCATGTGCCGAGCAGTTTCAGCGTCCCTGAAAGAGGGAGGCTGAGCCTCCCTTTCTCCGGCCGTTTGTTCCTGTCCTCTGGCACCTCGTCCCTTGCCTCAGCGTGAGCAGTCGTACAGCTGTGTGGCGAGCCAGGACTCGGAGCCAAGCGAGCCCAGGAAAGGAAAAGAATTGTTAACGTTAGGATTGATCAGTTCCCCGGGGCTGGTTCATGGCGTGGCTGCTTGAGCGGTTGCGTTGATGAAGGGGGGGGGGGTGCAGGGGAGGAAGTGTAACCATAGCATTGCCTCTTGGTGGTAGCTGTGGCTTAAGCCAATTTCAACTCTAGATGGACCCACGGGGGTAGAACTAGAGAAACTTCCTTCCTTACTGGAAGAGGCACTGTGGGAGTAATGGGAACCCAACATTTATGTTCTAGCCACAAAAGAAATTCCTTGCCCTCTATTCCCCCCCCCCCCCCCCCCCCCCGAGGTCTTTGAAGTTGTCTTTGTTTTATTCTTTTCCGCATTTAATACACTGGGGCCCTAATCACTGACCAGAGATGTAGAGGTCATCAACTGCACTAACTTTTTAAGAGCTTAATCATCAACAGTATTCAAGGAGATGAGTAAAGAGAGAGGAAGTTCTGAATTTTCATTTTGCTTCTGCGACTGATTCATCCCGTAGCCTTGAGGCATCTCATTTCCTGCCTCCGCTCCCGTTCCCTATGTGGAAAATGGGAGCGATTTTGACCTACTTGATACTGTGAAGTGTTAGACGTGTGCCCCGTTGTACCGTCTAGGGAAAAGCTTCTCGCCTTGGCCAGGAGAGTCCATGAGGGAGGCTCAGGCTGGGGTGAGGAATACCAGAGGACAGAGTAGCGAGCGAGGCGGAGTGAGGCTTCGCACAGTCCAGCTCTCCTGCTGCGAGTGGGCTCCCAAGACCATGAGGGAGGTTGGGAGGCTTCAAAGACTGCCTGTTCTCCTTGAGCTGATGAGTTCTCCTCGCGATGGTGATTACAACACGGTCTGGGAGCAGATCGTATGCATAAGGATGCCGCACAATCAGCCTTCCTCCAGCTTACGCTCCTCTCCTCCTCTGCTGCTTCCACCACCGCTATCTCACACCTCCATGTGAGGGCTGCTCCACGCGAGCACTGCCGGCACACCCTGCCCCTTATATGCTGCATCCCAATGTCATATAGGTGGACGTGTTCCCCCAGCTCTCGTCACCCAGTTGACCCAGTGCACCGCTGCTGGTGACATCCTGCTGCTTCCCTCCTCCGCATGCTACTGCACTGCTTCACGGACTGATGGGTTATCTGCATCCCGACACGCCGGCAAGGCTCAGGCCCGTAGCCGGACCCGAGCGCAGGGAAGCCCGCGTAGATGTCGCTGTAGGTGACACCGAGATGCGCAGGTCCCAAAAGGAGCAGCTTTCCACCAGCTGTACATTTCGAGGCCATCACTGTCCACCCCCTGGCCTCCTCTGTCAGCAGATTGGGGGCTGGATTGAAAGGACTCCTGAAACACAGGGGCTGCCTAAATATAGCAATCCTGCTAGCGCGGGAAGAGTGGCAAAGAGAGGCAGAGCACTTTCCGTGGCTGCTCGGTACCGGGCGCGAAGGCACAGTTCTGCCAGCACTGCCAGCACTTTGGAGGTGCCCACCTCTCCCCATCCCCTGCCACAGCTGTGCTGCTCTTTCAGCTGTGCCAGTACAGCTCCCCTCTGTTGTGGTCGGGTAGCTGGGCTATCTTAGCCAAAAAAAAAAAAAGACAACACCTTTTTTCTTTATTTTTTGCAGGCTTTGCTTTACCTCTTATTAACGCCCTGCTGTGAAGGAGTGGCAGGCACTAATGTGAGAGCAGGAATTCCTCAAGTTGTTATTGCACAGAGATCTAGGTACCACGAAACTATGTCCTAAAAGTCATTTTGGGGTGAAACAGTTACCTCAAATGGCATTGCAGTATAGTCTAGGGAGACAAGTTGACCTTAGTCCTGTAATAATATCACACCCGTGCAGTGCTGGAGCACCCAGCAGTTCTAACTTGATCCAGATCACAAATGAACATATGACAATGTTCTTACAAAAATAACATAATACGGTGTTTATATCATTGTTATGCTTTTATGCTAGCTGTGGTGAAGAAAGGTGGTACCTGGCTTTAGATAAAGCGGTAGGACGTGAGAAGCTGATAGCTGAAATGGTATGAAGTTTGCCAGGACAGTGTGCTCCCAGAGAAATCTGTGAACGAATCTGAACCAGCAGAGTCAAGTGCAGCAATTTGCACCACCTCGCTGGGGCATTTTGAATCTGGTTCTGAACGTGCCCGCACAGGATTTACATCCGCGGCGCCACAGCCTCCGTGAGGAGGCTGCTCCTGTCACTGGAACAGAACAGGACAAGGAGGGGTGATTTCATGCTGCCACAGTCTTTCGCTGACTCCACATCCCTAATTGATCTTCCCAGACTGAACTCGCAGCGCAGCCCCGCACTTCACATCAGACTGGGAACTGTCAGTCCTGCAGCCAGGCTTACAGCGGGCAAAAATGCATAAACCTGGCATGAAACGACTGTTGCATGCTTGGGCTAACTGAGAAGATGCCGGGTATATTTTCAGACACTGCCTGCGCTCTAAGTTTTAACAAGCTAGCTGTTTCTGGTCCTGCTATCTGTCACACAAAGCATGCAATTACCGAGTGTGGCTGGCTGTCACAGGCTATCTCTGCATGCAGCTAAGCTGGCTTGTAGTTATCTTCCCATGAGCCAACTGTGACACGAATTTCACCTCTCATGCAGGGCCCTGAGCCATATCTGTAGTGGCAATGACCAAACTTTTTTCCTCCCCGTCTGAGTCAGAACTCCTCGGGGAGTATTGTCCCTCCTTACGTTGGTCTTGATGTGCCTTATCTCACCCAGGGGCACCTGGGGGTGCTCACCCGGAGTTTCTGAGATCCGTGCTTCAGGATGGTGAGCAAGGCAGAGAGACAACCTGCTCACGCCACATTTGCGCCCTGGAATGAGAAAAGCTGCTCGACCAACGTGACGGTGGCTGTGGCTCTGCAGGCATTTCTCTGCGGGCAGTGCTTGTGTAAGGATCTCCCAACCTTTCTCCACCAAGCACATGGGCATGTATCCTACGCTTTTCCTCCTGGTCTTTGGCTCCTGTCACTGGACTGTCCTTGTTGTTGTGCTGGTGCCGTTACTCGCAGAGCCATGTGATCAAACAGACCAGCGTTGCAAATAACCCCTGCTTTCAGATTTTGTTTTATCCGGCTCAGTTGTGCTCACAGTGCGGTGAAAGAGCAGAAGCGAGCAAAGCAGTGAGTCTGCAAGCCTCCCAGGCTCTTGAGGAGATAGGTGGGGATTACTTCTCAAGAACTTGGGCCTTGTTTTGGCGTGGCCCTGAACACAGTCTTGATGTGCCACGTACTGAGTCAGAAATGTCACAATGACACGATGCAGAGCAGTGTATGAACTTGCTCTGCCAATTCAAATGTGTTCAAAAAATTCTGAAGGAGTCATTTTGTCCCAGACCATCTTCTGATGGAGCAGGTACTGTAGCCAGCTTAAACCTGGTAAAAAAGAATAAAGCTGGCACAGAAATATTTCTGTATGCTTGGGCTAACTGAACGGAAAGGAGATTGTTGTGTGCTTACATCTGATCCAGAGCAAGCTGGTCCCAAAAAGCCCACAGATCTGGTAATAACCAACTGGTGACCATGGCCTGAGCTGGTCCAGAAGTCACTGCGTTACCAGAATGAAGCCGATGCACTTCTACCAACGGTGGGCTTCTGCAAGAAAGCTGTGAGAGCATAAATTCCCACAGTGCCCCTGGTCTGAGTACAGCTGCCTTTAATCCTGCAAATTTATCCCCATGTTGAACTTCATGCATTGTGCAAACTCCCTGTGAATTCATAAATCTTTGAGGACTGTGGCTTAAGTGAGGTAAATTATAGAAATCGAAATGAAAGTGTAAAGCATATATTTTAAACAAACATTAAGGCTACTGAAGTCTGCCCTTTGAAAGCTTTCTTCTTCAGTTTCCAAGTGACTTTTATTTGAATGCTGAAGAGATTTTAATTTTGTGTTGTATTTTACAATGAGTAGTGAGTTATGTTTTGAAAGTAATTCTAAAAAGGAAGAGTGAATTATCACCAAAATGTAAAAGAAAGGTGGGGGGGAGGGGGGAAGCATAGGTGAGACTTAACTGTCCTTTCAAATGAAAAATTAAAAACCCAGTGCTGTTGAAGAAAATGTAGAACCACATAAGGATTTCCACAATTAATACACAGGCTTAACTGGTTTAAGTTTCCCTTTCATTTGATACAGCATAAGGTTCACAGAGGCCGTAATTTCACGAAACTCTGGCTTTGTCAGTGAAGCTAACTTAAAATGTTCCCTCTCCTCCCTTCCCTGGCATCTTGTACCTGGCTTCACACCGCAGAGCACTGCTCTCTCCGTGGGCAGCTCCTGGTGCCAGAACAAGGGTTTGCAGGGCTGAGCTGCACACCAGCTTAAAAATAATACTTCCCCAAAAAGAAGTGATTTTTAGTGTGCATGGGTTCTGATTTCTGGCGTGACCCCACAGACAACTGCAGTGGCGTCACCGAGGAGGCCGTGACGGCAAAGAGGGGCATGGTGAAATGGTGAAGTGGCATTGGCAACTTCTTAAGTTAGCTCTGACAGCAAAGCCAAGATCTCATGGAGCTGCTGCTGACATGTCAACAGAAATGCCAGGGAAAGGTCCGTGGGAAGAGACAAAGCCTTTAGGCATCACCGTGCAGCATATAATTTAACAAAAGACACCCACTGGTCATAATAGATGGTTGAAATGAAAAGTATTAGTCACCCTTGGGCCGGTGATTGACACAGTGTAATCCTCCAGGTATTGTTTTTTTTAAAAAACAAAACTTTGTCATCAAAATAAAGCGAAAGGCTGAAAGTTATGGGGCATTGCTGGTATTTGATGTGAAGCAAAGTATTTTAGCTGCAGTTTAGCTTGAAATGTCATTTTGTGTCCTGTCCTCTTCTTTTAGATCTTGTTGATTTACCAGGCGGCTCTTTTCTATGATACATTTACCCTCTCTGATCCGGTTTTAAGAAAGCCACATATCAGGGATGCTGCAACACAGCAGTTTGGTAAAGCTCCTCAGTGTAACTGTTAGTGAAGAACTTCCTAATCAGTACAAGTATTTTATCTTCTGAAACATGGAGGCTTTTAGGGGTCTTCCGGTCATAACAGAAACCCTTTGAATAAAGAGCATCTACAGAGAGCTGTCATCTCTAGATAAAACATGTGGGATTCACCTGTCCGTTTTGCATGCCTGTATCTAAGGTGATCACCTAAGCTTCCTTTAACAGTTGACTGAAAGAAGTAAGCACCTCCAGGGTACAGTTCATGTCATCCCGAATCAGACAGGTAAAGTGGCTCAGAGGAAGGCTGTCTTCACACTGACTATGAAGAAGGCATGGTGAGTTTGGATGCTGAAGCCTGCACTGAAGCCATCTTGGTAGCTGGTGCGATGAATCCCATGCAGCCGGTCAATGCTCTTTCATTCTTTAACATTTTAAGCCAGTTTTTAAGATTTTCAGCTGTGCAGTCCTGCATACTTTGGAAGTTATTTACCTGTTTGACCAGCAAAGTGAAGTCAAGGGGATATTTACCTGCGGTGAATTAGCGTAGCTCTTCTTGTGAAACCGCATGGGAGCTCTGCAGACCCACTTCCCCCCTCTAAGACTGGTGTATTTACTATAAGCAGTCATCATCAGAAACAAGTATGCTGTTAGGCAATGGTGAATAGGCAATTTGCCCTTAGCTCAATTAGCTCTGAAATGGAAAAAGTAGGAAAATTACACAAAGAATAGAAAAACAGCACATGATTTCCCAACAGCACTTGAGAACTGCTGCTGCTGCTTTGATCGTTACTGTTCCCTCCTCTCACAAGCCCAGACTGGAGCCGTTACTTGGGCTAGGTGTAAATACATAGGGACAAATGATGAGATGAAGGCGTACACCACAGGATATACTCCCAGTTCAGAAGGCAGCTTAAGTACTGAAGGCGGTGGGACGTTAATGGCATGCAAATGCGCGCTTCTGACTAAGGGCGTTCCCCCAGATCAGATCCTGAGTACTTGGCAAGAGCGCTTTGCAGAGTTCCCCGGGACACTGCCAGATGTACGCAAACCCTGCCCGCAGTTCCCTTGCTGATCAAGTCCCTGATTTCCCCCAGGAGGGAAAGGATACCTTTACACTGACTTCAGGATCTAAAATTCTGCTCATTGAGGATGGACACCGGCTCACCAAATTAGTTTTCCCTTGCGCTTGAATCTTGAAAAGGCTGAGGGCAAAAACCTCTGCAGCTGGAACCTCCTTGACCTCTGTGGAATATAAGGAGGAAAATAAGGGCCAGTTACCTTAGAGCCAGGCGTTCCAAGCATTTTGTAACAGTTAGTCACTTTCATCTCACCACCAAAGTAACACAGGACGGAAACACTTTACAATTTTTTGATGGTGAAATTTTACACTGCCGGGGTGTAAAACTATATTTAAATATCAGCCTTCTCCCTGCATCACACACCAGTTTCCAACACGTTTGCATACTACGTTTTACAAGACAACAGCTAATATCTACACTTAATGTCACTTAAACCTTACGTGGTTATCTGACATCTCTGAGCACTTTAGAGAAAAAGGAGATTATTGTCTTTATCAAAATGCTGAGAAATCAGGAGTCACAAGTTCTTATATACCTCGAATTAATTTGGGATTTGGGTTACCTAACATGAGACAAACTATTTTCATTCACACTTTGCACGTCATTTTTCCTGGAAGTTGACTTTATATACGCTTTCTCAGTCCTTTCTTCTACAATCCTCACATCACAAAATGTATGCAGATGTCTAGAAGTTGTGGCTTCCCGTGAAAAATCCTGGGGCTAAGCATCCTGCCCGATGAAATTTGCAGCTATACTACCTTTTCACAGGACCCTTACAGCGACATTGAGGTCAAACTCCCACACTGACTGTCTAAGGCCCCCAGGACCACAGTGCACCCCAGCACCCATACCATCTCAGCGTATTTATGCAGTCTGGCTTCCTATAGCATGTGTGGGCATCATGCTGCATAGCCAAACCACCTCTGCCAAGTTGGACCGGTCTTCTGTCCAGATGCGTGCCAGCCCCTGCAAAAAGGGATAACAATTTTATGCTATGTTGCCTCATCATATTTCAAAAGACAAAACAAGACAGGTCACGTCATCTTGCAGTGCCCTTCAAGCATTTGACACTCCAGCACAGGTCCTATCACTGCCAAGGATGTACATTACCTCCTTGCTGCTTGTCATTGCAGGCCAAAGATAGTTTGAGCAAGAAAGGTCAATCAACAGCGTGATGAGGTGAAGATCTTCTGTCCCAGGAAGATCCTGTTGATGGATGTATGCAAAGGAATCTGGACTTACAATTGCAAAGGAGGATCTAAGATCTTTTCTTACTGAGACATCTTGCCCTGGCTGCAGTGTTCCCCAGCTCTCCTCTGTTCACCCCAGAGATGGTAGCATGGACTGATGAAGTCCTCTGGACTCGGGGCTGAGGAGCCCAGCCACACAAGGAATCTGTAGGGTTTGGGGACCTTGACTTTTGTCCAGTGTAGTAGATGAGGTCCCATTACTCAAAGTGTCCTTGAGCTGTACCCCTAAAATACTCACTGTTGGAATAAGAAAGCTGCCCCTAGATTGCTCGTATGAGTTTTTCATCTCCAGCGCTCTGGGGTTTGCCTGTCCTTTTCAGTTGTCTGTTTGTTTAGTCCTATTTGTGGGCAAAGAGACGTTCATCAAATTTGACTGCATTTTATGGTGTGTAAAAATTTACTCTAGGCAATAACAGATAGACTTCTGCACAAGTATCAGAGGTGGGAATCATCCTAAACGCCGTAAGATGTCTACGGTGTAGAAGTCCAAACTTAACCTCATCACATCTCTCTCTCTTCATAATAGCAGAGAAAGAAAGGCATTTATTGGGCATGATTCATCTCATGTAAAATAGGTCACATTAAACTCTTTCTAGAAATACCTATTTCTCTGTATTGTCTCTGAAGGGAGTCTGGATACATAACTCAGGCAGAAATGGTTATACTGCAAATGTCCGGAGTTAGACAGGATGAATCCCACATACCTTGTCTGGACTTAGCACCCTATGGAAAGACCTTTTTCCTCATCCATTCCCATATCAGGTGTGCATTTGTCAGCTGCTCAGATGTCTCTGATGTCTCTGCAGCTCTTCTGCTGCAGAAGAGCTAACTTGTCCCTTCACCCAGGAGTGCCAAACACCACACCGTCAAGATGGTTGAGGGAAAATACAAGTAAGGGTAGTGGGACTTGACTACAGGACATGAGGATCGGCATGCAGGATGACAGGATGGTTAAGGCTGGGAGGTGCCTCTGGGAATTGTCTAGTCCAACCCCTGCTCAGAGCAGGGTCAGCTAGTGCGGGTTGCTCAGGAACACATACAGTTGAGTTTTGAGTATCTCCAATGATGGAGACTTTACAAACTGTTTGTGTGGTCACCCTTTTAGTAAAGCAGCGTGTTTTTCTTTAACGTTGAAATGGTATTTCTTGTATTTCCATTTATGCCAATTGCCTCTTGACTTTTCACTGGGCATCACTTAGAGTCTGGCTTCATCTTCTTTAGTTGCCCCATGGGGTATTCATACGCATGAATCAGATCCCCCCTGAGCTTTCTCCTCTCCAGGCTGAACAATCCCAGCTCTCTCAGCTTTTCCTCTATGTCAGATGCTCCAGTCCCATCATCTGCATGGCCCTTCATTGACTTGCTGCAGTAAGTTCCTGTCTGTGTTGTACTGGGGAGCCCAGAACTGGACTGATGTGTCTACCGGTGCTGAACAGATGGGAATAATCACCTCCCTCGACCTGCTGGCAACCTTCTTCCTAATGCAGCCCAGGGGCTGCTGGCATCATTTTGAGCTATTGCAATAGACAAGGGCAGAGGGCAGCTGCCAGCATGACTGTAATTCAGTTCCCAGGAATGCCAGAAGCATGTCTTCTAGTCAAAGAGCTGCAGCCTTCAGGCAAGCCAAGTGCTGCATGCGAGGAAGGATGCTTCACGGAGAAACTGTATGTGTGGGAGGGCAGGTGGGGAGGACCACTGTTCTGGTACTAGCCTTCGGTTGCTACTGAAAGAAGAGCAATATGTGTCATGGTCTTGTGGCTGATGGGTGGGTGGTAAGGAAGGGGCAGCTGCTCTCCATGCAAGAGGAGACGTGGCCTGTTGCTAGCAGATGGGGTAAAAAAAATAGAAGAGAGATTAAATGTGAAAAGAGGAGAAAGTGGTGGCCAAGCACAAGCAGGTGTGTCCACAGGTATAGGGTCTCCAAGGGCATGAAGCCTCTGACATTTATGCAGATAGCATTGCCTGTGGTCCTTCTTAACCCAGAGCCACATTTATCAAGGCCGCAGCCGTGGTTTTCAGCAGGTGGCTGGAGAGCCCTTTCAAGCATAGGATCCTGCCGGAGGCACTTGGGTTGGAAGGGGCCCCCACCACCCTTGCCTGGACTGTGAAGAACACAGATTTACCATGCTGATCTGAAGGGTGTTCTCCATTCTGGCTTTGAAGTGATACTGTGCAAGTAGCAAGCCTTCAGCCTCTCTTAAAGATCTTCAGGACAGATAAAGATGGAGCACTTATTGCCATGGAGATCCTCAGGGATAACCTGCAGAATACAAAGGTTCAATGGCCATGACAGAAAGTAATTTCTTCTCTCTGAAACACACTCCTTTGCCCTATGAGTGGATCACAGTGCACAGGGGGCAAGCTGTCCATTATCTAAAGCATAGGATTATCTAAACAAATAGAGCATACAAGCAATTTTTTGGATGTTTTGGTACAACGCTCTAGCAAAACTTGTGAGAGAAGCTATGTTTGTCATATTGCAACCTTCAGCAGGTCATTTCATCTCCCCTTGGGCTTTTATTTCTCATCTGTCTCAGAAAGGCACTGTGAAAAAGAACGCGTGGCCGGTGAGCGGCACTGGCAGATGAACCGAGGCTGCTGAACCACAGCCATCGAACATCTTCCCAACCGGGTGGACCCATCTCCTCCCTCATGGCCTGGCAGGTGTCAGGCCAAAGCACTAGCAGAAAACAGCTCGGTGTTTTCATCCGGTTTAAGGTGATGAAATGGCTGCGGGGAGGACCCAGAGAGCACCAAAGCTGGCACCACGACAGAGCCGAGCACCTGGGCAGGGCAGGGCTGGGTGGTGGCAATCCACAGGCAGAGCGGCCCGGGCTCTTGCAGGAGGGGAGCCAGCAGAACACCATCTTAATTCTTCTGCACACAAGCTATTTGCCAGTGTTGTGTGAGCTATGAGGGGACACTTGTAAAAGCTTTATCCACCTGAATGAGTCACTGAAGAACACATTGCTGGGATTTTTTATTTTTTTTTCCTTCTGGTTTGCCCGGCCCGCTGAAATGGGCCAATTACTAGTGCAGATAATGAAAAGTGTTCACTGAAATATAAAATGCCAGTGTTCAGCAGTGTGGCACCCCTCCTGCTCAGTGCTCATGCTGTAAAATTCCAGCAGGCGAGGAAGGCCGCTTGGCTCTTGTTCAGGAACTGGCAGGAAACAACCCCCACTAAGCTGTGATTCAACACCGCGAGGGAAAAAAAAAAAAAAAGAATTCCCTTCCTCTGTAACAGGGAGCGTGGATGAACACGGCTGGGTTAATAAAGCAACACTGCCCTGTCGCATCTGGAAACCCAGGTTGGGGGGGAAAAAAAAAAAAAAAGGTCCAATTAGCTCCAACTGTCCTTACTATAGTGGTCCTAAATCAGTCCCTAGAGAGCCGTTGCATCAGATAACTGCATCCTGCAGTGACTGACTACATGCTCTACAACATTTGCCACAGATGGCAGCCACCAGCCAGGAGAGAGGGGTGCCCGTTAGCAGAGAGACAGAACTCAGCTAGAAGTGCCTCCCCCAGCCTCAGAAAGGTGGTAATGGCATGAAACAGAGCTGCATGCTAGCAGATGCCCTTCCCATGCAAATAAGGTTACTGATCTAAACTAAAAAAAAAAAAAAGGAAAAAAAAGGAAAAAAAAAAAGAAGAAAGAAGAAAACAGATCCTCCTACAAAATATTCTTTTCTTCCTTTTTTCCTCCTTCATTGTAAAGCACCCAAGAAAAAACAGAGCTTGTAACCTTCCCTTATTCCAGGTGCTAAAGCTTGCTGCGTGCAAAAAAAAGCACCGTGAGAGACTGATTGGATTCTCCAAGTTAGCAGGTGTTGGAAGCCTGCAGGGATCTGCAGGTTAATTAATCCTGACTTACCAGGGCTGGGGAGGCTTATTATCCTCCACCCTAAAAAGGAGGAAGGCAGGAGGAGCCCTCTGGGGGGGAGGCAGGTAGTGTTTGTGGGGAGAGAAGCTGAGGCAGAGCCAACTCTGGGGAAGAGGCTTTAGGTGGGGCTTATGAATTCATTTTTCATCCTTTTTCTCTCAATAAAAGCAAAGTTCAGAAGAAGTATATTTTTACACTTTAAAACAAGCATCTAATTTGTTGATGGTTAGTGGGAGCTCTGGTAGGTGCCGTGCAGAAGCCAAAAGAAATCTCCCCGCACTCTACCGCAGAGCTGGGCGAGCGCTTTGGTGTTACTCACCTTTGCTGTCTCGGGCCCCTAAATGAGGAATTTTTAGGGGCCGTCGGGGGGATGTTTGACTTGCTGTCAGGGCTTGTGAGCCCACACGCTTGACTTGATAGCGTTTCCGTGCTCGCCTGCCTGCGTGTCATAGGATATACGTTGCTTTCTAATCAAATCCAAAATGTCAGGGAAGGTATCGCTGGCCAAAACCCTGTTGACTGTGGGGGAGGGAAAGGGGAATGGAAACACCATAGGAGGGGGATGGGCCAACTGTTTAGCATAGCTACAGCTTCAAGCATCTCTGCAATTGTTTATGGTTCAAACAACTGGCTGATGGCACCCACTTGCACCTTCTTGCTCAACAATGCCTCTATCTCCTCTTTCCCCCTCCTCCTCCTTGCCTTTGAGGTGTTGACACCCTGACAAGCTCAGCCCTGGCCTCCGCAGGGAGCGAGCGGGGTGAGGTTTTCCAGGGAAGGCTGAGCTGTGCATCCTGGCTTCCCTCCTCTTCCCCCCTCTTGCCCACAGCATCCTCTCACCTGGCCTTCCCCCAGGCAGCCGGAGCAGCTCATGGTGGCAGGTAGGACAGAGCAGTGGGAGATGGCCAGGCTGCCACCACCACCACAGGGGGTGTGTGCCAAACCACGGGGTTTGATGCCCAGACAAAAATCAGCCAGGGAAAGGGAAGAGGGATCGCAGCCCTCCTGGGATGTGGAATTGGACTGTTTGGGAGAGAAGGAAAAGAGATGCCTGCAGAGCTCCTGCTATGGGAAAACACATAAAGTCCTGCTCACGGAGAGAAGGAGCACCCTGGAATAAGGGCAAACAGGAACGGGATGAAAACACAGAGGTTTAGTATGGAGGGAAGAGAGAAATGGGGAGTAATCAATTCCTACAGGGCACCTCTGGCAAAGAGATCAGAAGGATGGCAGGCATAAAAGTGATCACACTTGTCACATGCTGCGCCTGTGAAAGCTCTTCTCTCTCCCAATACATTGGACCCAGACTTCTCATCCATAGTGGGTTCTCCAGGCAAACTCAGGTCAAAATAAGCCCTTAATGATGGTAACAATTGCCTTTGATAGAGCTTAAAAGAGAAGAATAACACATTTTTTTTCTTTTAGCGGAAGTGGGGGGGGGGGGCGTGACTGGTATTCCAGGGAGGACTACTAGGCTCCAGGCTACCACTTGTCCCGATTCTCAAGGAATAAATCAAGAGAAAACTCCCGGTGTTTCATTTCACGTGAGAAATGAGAATGAGCTTGTTCCCATTTCAGAGGGTTTGCTGGGATGCCCCTTTCCCTCCTCCAGCATCTGCAACCAAGATCTGAAAATTACAAAAGCGACGAGGGTGGTTCTCACCGCCCAAGGATAATTCCCAAATTCCTCCCCCCCCGCACAGGCACATCCCGCTGGAAGCTGTTGCCTGTAGCGGATTCAATCTTGAGCCACCTAGTGGCATTTGCTAGAAATCGGTGTTACAGGCAACATCAGGCTACCAGCCCCCAAAAAAGAGACAAGAGGTTGAGAGAGAGGTTTAGTGGCAGCTTTGAGGTCCATTCGGGCAAGGTATGAATGGACCTTTTTGTTGCTGGCTGGGCCGCCCTGTTCCTAGAGCATCTTTTGGGGCATGGACCAAAAGCTGAGCATCTCGGTAGGAGGTAGCAGGGGGTGCCAAGCCACGCGGCCCCCGTTCCCAAGACTCGGCTTGTGGTGGTTTCCTGACCCGGCTTGTGTTGGTTTCCTCTGCGTTGGTTTCCTTTGCTCCGAGCTGGAAGCGCTCATGTGTTGCAAATGCCTCAGATGAAGAGAAAGCCCTCCCTCGCATATAGAGAATGTATGGGGGACCTTGTAGGGGCCTTCATGGGGCTCTGGGCAAAGGAACGGGAGGAAAAAAAAAAAAAAAAGGCTTATTGTCCAGAGGCAGGGGAAGGGGAGGTGTGCCTGGTGCTGTATCCCTGCAGGCACTGCTGGGAGGGAAGGGGAAGCCGGATGGAAAGGAAGCCCAGGCAGCCCCAGGGTATTTCTTAGGGTGATAAACTGCTGTGGAATGGACATCCGAGTCTGGAAGCAGCCAGCCTGCATTACTAAGTTTTGAAACATGTGAAGCAAAATTAAATTGGTCAATCTGACCGCTACTCATTGCGTCATGTCAAAGAATAATTTGAGTCGTTATTTTTCTCCCCTGCTTTCTTGAGAGAGAAAGCCAAATCTGCAAAAATCATAATTCATTCCCCCTAAAATCAGCATGCCCCAAAAAAGGCAGTTCTTTAAATTTGCTTTTGCCTTTTCAAGTTCCATGGCTAGGAAGCTTTAAACAATGCAAATACTTGTTTTGCATGAGAAGTTGCAAAGTCACCGCTTGCCAGAATTAGGGGTTAATAAAAGCACCAAATGTCACAAGACTTACAGTGAAATCATAGAGATTCACATTATTAATATATGTAACTTTGTGTTTCGGATTAGTTTCAGCCTTCTTAAAGCCAAAGTTTCCAGGTTTGGGTTTTTTTGTTTGGTTGGTTGGTTTTTTTTTCTCTGCAGAACATAATCCAAAATATCAAAAAGCCAAGTGAGAGTCTGATTTAAAGAGCAAGATACATAATATGTAGAGGCAAGGGTATGGCAAGAATACTGTGATTGGACATATCAATCATTTCTATGGCAACAGAGGAGGATATAACAATGCCATAGAACTGAGGAGAGGAAACTGGGCAAAAAGAGAACATCATTATACACTAACAATATTTTCATTTACTCATTGTAGAGATAGAATCACAAAATGCAAAAAACCATATGCAGAATATCCAAAATTATTATTTATATTTCCACATTTATAGTTTACAGAAGCAAAAAATATCGTGTATACAATGAGTGTATCCTTCTTCCAGGGAGTGTTTGTAAATCCATATGACTATAAACAAAGGATATGCTTTATGAGAGTGTATATAATATAGTATAATATACTAGGAGTGTGTGATTGCGTGTACAGACACAGAGACTGAACCTTAAATAGCCACAAAGGTTTTGCCTTTCTATACTTCTCAGATGAAACTCATAATGTTTAACACAGAGTGATCATTTTCATAATTTTCTCATAAATGTATTTATTTCTTCTCTTTTTAGTCACCAGGAGTAGGATTTATCCTGCCTAAATTATAGTGCCTGGATGTGAGATACAGTCTAAACTCCCACAGCAGCCAAGGCAGACTGAGCCCATATGGTCAGTGGAGCCCAGCAAGCTACTCTCCTCCTCCTGAGGTAGACCCCAGCACTTGGTCAACCAAATTGCTCTCCAGACTCTGCTAACTGTAAGGTCTAGATCTTTACTGGCTGTACCAAGACTGTACACCTTGCTCCCATGCAGACCCTTATGCTTTAGACACCTGAGGCACAATCCAGCTGCCTGCCCATCATTATCTGACACCTTCAAGACCCCGTTCGGTAGCTGTGATATCCCCATGGAGCTGATGGAGGACCTGTGGAGCAGTAGCTCAAGACTAAGCAGGGTACTTGACATCATTTCAAATGGCCATTTCAAATGGTCCCTGATCTGAGGTGACTGAATCAAGCCCTTCAGAGGGGAGCAGCAGGCACTCAGGCGTGAAATCAATGTGGGGAGTCCAGGGAGCAAGTCAGGATCAGGAGGGGACAGGGTGGGCACACCTAGAGTATCGCTGGGGCAAGGACTGGGTGCCAGCATCTGAGCTCACACACAGACCCTGGCTCAAGGGGAACAGGGTGCATGTCCAGGGGTCCTGTGGGAGGCTGCTCAGGGCAATTAAAACCTCCTATAGTGCATGCAGGAACCTAACACCCTAAAATCAGGGTGAGCTGAATCCTCACGCTTGATGTTTACGGTGCATTTGGGCCCATCACCCACGCTTCCTCTCCAGTAGCTGGAAAGAAGCAGGCGCTGCCAGGAAGCTGTATCATCTGTTCTGAAGATATGCTATCAAAAGAGAGAAATTACACCCTGGAAATACCTATATCTCTCCTCTGACCACAAAGGGAATCTCAGTGTAGATAGGTTTGGCGTAAAATGGGTCAGAGGAGCCCTGCCTGATGTACCTTTAAGAAGATCCAGAATGAGCCCAGGTGGCAATAAGTATACACAGATGTAGCCCCGTAATGTGGAGCCCTTCCTATCCATTCACAGGCATTATCTCTATCTTGATATTGGTGGCAATATTAACATAAATTCCTTAGATTAAACACTAATGATGTCATGAAAATGTTTACTGTTGGCTGAGTCCTTAAAGGTTATTCCGTTTCCTATCCAGAGGAGAGAGAGGGTCCCTCACTGCTGTTCTCCGTCGGTCTATCCTTGCTGTTATTTCTCTTTAGCCGCCTCTGCATGGCAAGGCTGTGTTGAAATATTGTTATAGATTTCTAATATCTTTAATTTTAGAGCAGAGGCAGGGGGGAACAAACAACAAACTCGCACACGAAACAGAGATGTGTATTGGGGGTGATAAGCAGTAGACTGACAGCTCTGTCCTGGAGCCCTTCCTCTGTCAGATAGCACAGCCCCCCTCCCATTGCCCAGACAGCATCCACACCTGATCTTGTAAGAGGGCAATACAGCCCTATGTTCCTTTTCTTAAATAGGTGGTAATTAGTCCTGCACGCAGTGGTAGCATTGGTGATCCTGACACCTCTGTAACAGAAGTGGAAATGAAAATGTCAGCTCTCAGATGGTTGTCTCCTCTCTCAGAGAAAGCTAGACATGACTGTTTTGAGTTAAGGTACAAAACAGCCTCCCACACAAGGCCAGGGATGGTGCTGAAAGTCTCCTGCACACCTACGTATAAGCACACACACCACAGAATAATAACTCATAGAATAATTCTGTTTGGAAGGGACCTGTCTGGGTGCCTCTCATCCATCTGGTCCATCCCTTCACTAGAACAGGGCTCTCTCTGCTGAGGTTGCTCAGGGCCTTGGGTAGCTCTGTTGTGAGCATCTGCAAGGATGGGGGTTCCAGAGTCTCACCGGGCAACCAACCACCCTGTGAGGTTTGGTTTTTCTTTTATCTGATTGGGATTGCCTTTGTTGCAACCTATGCCAGTTGCAACCTTTTGACTTGAGCTTGTCCTCCACTGTAGCCTCTCACAGCATCCTTAGGGCCAAACTGCTGAAACAGATGAGTGGACTTCGAGCAACCTGTTCTAGTGGGAGGTGTCCCTGCCTGTGGCAGGGGGCTTGGAACTAGATGATCTTCCAACCTAAACCATTCTATGCCTGTATGGTGGGTGGAAAGCTGGCTGGCTCACCAGGCTTAAAGGTTTGTGGTTGGAAGTACAAAGTCCCACTGGCAGCTGGTTGCTAGTGGCCTCCCTCAGGTGTCAGTACTGGGGCCAGTACCACTCAACATCTCCCCTTGTTCACAGAGCCAGTCGTCTCAGCACAGAGGGCAGGCAGGGTGGTCAGGCGTGATTTGACCTTGCTAAGGCCATGCTGGCTGTTCCCAGTTACCTGCCTGTTCCTCATGTGTCCAGTCACAGTTTTTCCAGGTTAGGCCAACCAGCATGCGGTTCCTTGGATCCTTTCTCACCTTTTAGATGTGTCATTTGCCTTTTTCCAATCATTGGAGACCTTCCCCGCTGACCACAGCCTTTCAAAGACAGCAGAAAGCCGTAGCTGAATCCCTCAGCACCCTCAGACGCATCCCAAGTCCCATGGACTTCTGTCCTGCCTGTCTGCAGGCCACGTATGCTTTACAATATCAAAACACCACGTCCGCCTACAGTTCGACATTACAGAGCCAGTGCCAGGAAGTGCAATCTTCTAGCTGTGTTTTTCTAGAGAATCTTTCATATCTTTGTAGTTCTGCCTGGGAGATTAAACAGAAAACCATTCTGATCTCCACAGTGCTGCTTTGCAACAAAAAGTGGCAGTGTCTGCAGAGAGACATAAGTTGATCTTTTCTTCCCTTAAAAGGCTTTGCAACCACCCTCCACCCTGCTCTTAGAAACTTTGCCGTCCTTAAAAAAAAAATTAAACGCTCCTCCCTAATAAACGTCTCCAAAAACGACATAACACTCCGTGGAGAATCAGGAACTGGAAAGCAGGTCTGGAAGGTTTGCGGGTTTTTCTTCCCTCACACATTCTGCTACTGTAAATAAGCTGCTTCTTGTGTCAAATCCTGTTTCTTGCTCAGCTGCAAAGGGTGGGATGTCCCGTGGCCAAACTGGTTGCAGACTTCTATGTCTGACTGCGTTGCCCGGATCCCTTCACAGCCGATGGAGGGAAGCAGGCTTTCCTACATTTCCTTGTAAGGTAGATAGCTAAACCAGGTCAGATGTTTCTCACTGTTACTGAAATGGGACATACAGGACTAGCTCAGATGTAGATGTCTGCACTGAAGGTGTTCAGCATTAGTTGAGATGCATGCTGCCTCAAATGCATATTAAAATGTAGCATAGATCTCTAAAAGCATGTTCCTGGCTCCTATGCTGGCCCTCCAACTAAGCTCTGAGTCACCAAAAGAGTCCTGGTAGAACAACTAAATCTTTGGACGTATTAGAGCAAATCTGGAGGGAAGCAAATTCTAATTCTTCCCTGAAAGCATCTATCCATCAATACCAAACTCAAGGCGTTAGCTTGACTGCCTTAGATGATTGTGAAGACAAAGATGATTTCTCAGAAACTGACAATTTGTAAAAAGGTTTTGAGTGTGAGAATACATTTCCTGTGCTAGCTATGTCCGTGTGCCAACTGTCAGAATGTGTCCATGGTATACTAGAAATTATCTCTTTCACTGGCTTGCGCATGGTTAGAAAGCAAGTGTAAACCTCTTTGTGCGTGGCTATAGCTCCATAGGCTTACAGACGGCACAGGATGGAAGACAGTAAGGAATCCAACCCCTTGCTCTCAACAAACATGTTCAGAAGTTGAATGCAAGGATTAGCCTAGATACTCCCTACAATATTGCATCAACATCATGTTTGCATAGTTACTCCCAGTCCCAGAACAAACAGTAAGGAAACAGTGAATCAGACCACAGAGGTTTCCAGAAACCTGAGCAGACTGATTGAGGTGCTTGTGCAATGAATAAAAGTACTGTCACTTCTCCCCAGCCAAACTCACTCCGAAGTAATTTACTCAACCTTGCATGAAGCACCTGCAAAAGTTTCAACATGAGGATTTTTATCATTCTGCTGGAGGCTTGAAGTTAAAAAAATTGTCTATCATCTGAATACACGGTACATTCAAGAAGGATTTTTGTTCAGGCCAGGTAATTCCATGATTAACTGCAACTCATGCTTTCTCGCTGAACCCTGTCTGCATCCCTAATTCATTGTAGGTCAAATTCTGTTGTTGTCATTTGGGTCATCTATTAGAAATAAGAAGGATTTCCCCAGAGAAGGTACTGATGAAAGATGCAGGTCTAGAACCAACTACACTAGACATTGAAGTGTTTCCATCATATTAACAAGTATTTTGAGGCAAATCAAAATTCCTTCAAATCATAATATTCATAAAGATATGTGAGAATATTAAAAACAAAGACATAAATCTTTTTCATTCCATGAAATTACTTAAGATATCCTTGGGTTTACTTCTTGGCTTTTAATGGATTATCGTCAGAAGGCTATAATCTGTGCAACCCCAACTTTTTATTTACATATGTGTTCTCTAGTGCATCAAGCATAACAGATTCAGCAGCTCTCATCCTGCCACCAGCGTTAAGCTCAGAGAAAGGAAAAGCAACTGTCGTCTGTACCTTTCAGGTATGAAACACTTCCTCTGAAATGAAAAAGAAAGCAGAAAATAAACAAAAAGAACCCACTTTATCTCCATCCCGAGATCAATCTATCTGTGAAGGTAACACACATAATGAGAGAGGAAAAGGTGCCAGTAGACAGGTGTGACCTGGCTTTCGTTAGCTATACCTTTATCTAACTGGGTGGAGACACAAAAGAAACAAACCCTTTCCATTTAGCTGTGTCATTACGGGGTGAGGCTTTGGTGCACTGAAACTCTGACAGTGGGTACAGTCATGCTTTCCCACTAGCTCCAGTTGCTACATCTCTTTCCCAGCTTCTCAAATGTCCTCACTTTCCCCACCTTTCCTCATCGCTGGAAAGTGGTTATGTGTCCAGAAAGGCATGTCCCTCTATATCCTTCCAGCGTACCAGCGCCTTACGGTACTGCAATTTATCACTCGCATCTTTCCCCTCTTCCCCTTCAGTCATCTGACGGACTGGGCAATTTGATTCAACAGCCGAAATGCAGCTCTCGGATGCGCACTCGCTGCTCCCACTGGCTCCCGAAGAGTTTGCAGGTGCGGTACTAAATGAAGGTTTGCTTAAAGGAATGCAACAAGACAGTTTGTCGCGTAATACGTACGCAGCTCTGCCTGTGACAGAAAATATGCCCATTAATAGTTTCAGAAAGACGAATTTAGCTCTTTTCAAAGAGCAAATAAACCATTTAGGTGCACAGTGAATAAAACCATATAATTGCATTTACTGCAACTTCTAGGATAACATAATGGGTTATGTATTGGTGATTAGAAGCCATTCTGCAAATGCTTCCTGAATTTAGCATGAATTACCTGCAGAAAAGTCAAAAAAAAAAAAAAGCGCAGTGGTGCACAACTCACCATTTATCGGCAGGGAAGCTTTAGTCGTGCAGTCGTGAGACATTGCTTAGCACTCAACATGAGCTGAGAGTCAAACCCAATAGCTTGCAGTTATCAAATATTTTGCAAACATCAAATAGAATATTTCACAAACAAACCGTGGCTTGAATATTGTTCCAAAGTATTTGGGCAATACTTTGAAATGTATCATCTATGCAAAGGCAACTGGGAGTTTTCAACATTTCACTAACTCCAACGGGCCAGCTCCAGCATAAGTATTATTTTTATCTGTTTCTACCAAGAGACTACAAAAATTCTAACACTTAATCTGTTTAGCAAAGCAATACTGTAGCTGGAAGCAGCACAAAGGACATAAGGCTTCACTGTGCTATCCGGGGATTAAAATTGGCAAATGTGTTTCGCTAGCCCGGCTTTCCAAGAGACTCACAGAGCAGAAACAAGAGAGGCGCTTACTGCACCGAGGTATCTCCCTCTCTGAATGAAGGCTGGCTCCTTACGGAGTGCTTTGCGGTGTCAGGGTGAGAAGTCACCAAGAGGGACATCCACCACCTCCCTGGGCGACTGCCGGAGTGCCGAGGAGGCTCTACAGTCTGGTAGAGACCTACTTCCTAAAATAAAACCCAACTTGTGGGTTACTACAAACAGTTCAGGACATCTTTCTGCATTGCCTGTGGTACGTAGCCTGGCTTAGCCCCCCCCACGAAGATTTGTAGCCACCCCTTCCTACAGCCCCAAGTAGCACAGCTAACGTGTTTGTAAATGTGGTTTTATGAATCACTCCCCGAAGCTTTTCGGATGTCACTGAAGGGTCACAGTAACAGAAAATAGGGAGCGTGTGGACTTGTTTCCAATGGCTTACCCTCCTCAGCACACAAGGGCAGAGCTGAGACCCACCCCAAACCCTCTGGCGTTTCACAGACCCCAGAGCCCGTAGGGAGCAGTGGAGGGGGGCTCAGGACATGGCTTGTCGGCCGTGGTTGTGTCTAAGGTGTCTGCTGCAGCAGGAGCTCCAGGACTGACCTTAATGGCACTTGTATATGGCTCTGTATGAGATGTGGGCTGACTCCAAACCTCGGATTACAGCTCTGCAGCGTAGCCGTTCATTTGCCCCTCCTTGAAAATCGTCCCGCAGCTGATAGGTAAGGATCGTTCCCGGTCATGGGATCCGGGCAGCTGCAGCCAAAAACTAAACCTCTGCTGGCACTTAGGAGTGATTTTCAATAATCTGGAATACAGGTTGAATTTTCCGTGTATGAATTCTGGATGCAGCAATGTGATTAATGACAAAGTTATTTCCTGTGATGAAACAGGAAAGTTTGGTCCGGAGCCAGCGCTGGGAGGTGGGGGGAGCTGAAGCTCGGGCAGGGAGAAGGGTGATTACAGCTCCTTCTCCCCTGAGCTTGCAGGTCTGACTAAGCACCACTCAGGTCTCAGCTCTCTTTTTAGGCTTTGCCAGTCAGGTTTAAGTCAAATCTCTGTTAGTCCAGCCCAGCGTTAGTCGTCAGAGGTGGTGGTACAAGAGATGCTACGGAGAGGCACTACAGAGAGAAACCCTCAGGAAAAACCCAACCCGAAGTGAAGTGTTTCAGAAACTCCTGATGATCTTTTCTGAACATGGATCAGGCTCCTCACATCTGATACCGTATCAGAGAAAGAAGATATCACAGCAATTGCCTTGAGACAGAGAGACTGTCACACCAAGGATGGCCCTTCCCAGACTAGCCATGTGACATGCCCTCTGGTGAGAAACTGGTGGAATGAAACAGAAAAATCCCCAAATTTTGCAGTCCCCTGTATTCATCAGCCCAGTGTTAGGACCGGTGATCTTTCTCCTGTTTGGTGGAAGACTTAAGGCCAGCCTCTATCCAGAGGGAGACAAGTCCTTCAGCTGCGCTAGTGTGGTATGAGGCTATTTCATACATTCACGTTGCTCTCTGCCTGGGGCTCTGCATGCTCCTTTCTCACCAGTCTTTCCCACAGGATCTGCTGAGCCACCAGCTTCTCCACTGCCTACATACAAAGAGCTTTCCACCAACCAGGTTCTCCACTTCCTATGTACAAAGAGCTTTCGACCACCCGTCATGCTTCCTTTGTGAACGTAGAGCCTCCTTCGCCCTCCTCTGCTAGAAACAACTCCTTTGTGGCTCTGCCACACCAGGGCAACAGCCCCCAGCCCCAAAATTGGCATGGCCCAAAGCTTCTTCCTTGGCCACGCTGCTCGTCTGGTGGCACGGGGGAAGCTGAAGTACGACATGATAAAACTTGTTTGCCAGAGTTGCTAAAGGTAAGTCTGTTTTGCTTCCTTGTTTGCGGCACCTTGACAAGGTCAGGTCGAAGCATCTGGCAATGAGTGACTAACTCAAGGCCGCCGCGTGAGTCAGCAGCGCAGGCTGGCAGGGCTCAGGAATGCTGATTGCCGGGTCTTGCAGTCACCACTAGATCATGCCTTCCCCGTGGTTGCCCTAGCAAAGCTCTCACGGGTGAGTACAGTGCAGAAATATCTCCCGTAATGAGGATTTCCCGCTGCAGTTCTTGGCAAAGCTGAATTGCCGCAGATTCATGAGCCTCCTTTCAGATCTTCTCTAATTCCTCTTTTGAAACCCCATTACCTCCATCTGTGTTGCCTTTTGCATCAATCAGCCATTTTTACTTGATGGGCCGTTTTTGTGTTTGTTTTGTTTCTTGCAAACTCTGATAGAATTTTGCCAACTGAATTTTGTAGACTCCTTCATTACTCACATCTTGTGTGCAAACAGATGCAGCCTGCATAAGGAAAAAATACAAATCAGCACAATTTTGTTTTTCTAAGAATGCAGAGAAGTTCTGAGTTCTACCCAAAAGAAAGCAGTTTCATTGCTAAAAGCAGTATTAACTAGCAAAGATGGCAGTACTACATCAAAATGATTCAGAAACGTTGCCCAAAAAATCTTTTTCCAGCCCCAGAACTGATTATTTTGCAGCTTGCATTTCAATTGCATTCAGTGGATGAGGGTCAAATTCAGCCTGATGCTGAAGAGTGACCAAATTTGAGCCTGTTAGGGGTGCTGAGGGCCTCCGTGTCCCCTCCAGAGGTGATCAAGCTCCAGTGACAGTCTGCAGAGGGACAGAGGATAATAATTTTGCCTTTATAAATCATGTGGTATGGGCAAGAGGTGGATGAAGAAGTAGGTAGGCAGGCATCCTTGCAAATGGGCACCACCCGGGACCGTTCTCTGTCGGTAAGGCCAGCTGGGACGGGGCAGCCCACACCTATTATATTCGACCCACTTAACTTCCAAAGCAAGGTGTCCACTGGGAAGTGGATCTTGACTGTGCTGGCTCCCAAGTCCCTTGGAAGACTGTTAGTCACCCTAGGCCAAAGCCCTGGGCCAGGCATTGTTTAACAAGTGAGCAGAGTTGATGGCCAGCGGCTGGGAGTGTCCTTGTCACCATCTAATTAATTAATACAGGAGGAGGGGGTAATTCCACAAAACACCAGCGTCATCTGTGCACTGAGCTAGGACATTTTACAATGTTATATATTTGCACAGGACTCGTTTTTATCCTTTCCTTACAGGTTAGGACCTTCTCTGCGCCACCTCAATTGTTTACACTATTTGGGGGCTATTTAGCCCCCAAATTTAGGGTTCATTTCACTGACCAGCACTGATCACCATAAGTAAATGTGATGGCGCACCCGAGAAGGTGGTGAGCCACCACCAGTGGTTGGTGGTGCAGTGTGAAGTGTGGTGGTGCAGGTGAGGGCTGAAGCAGAGGGGCAAATTTCCCAGTGTCAGGCAAATAGTGCATTTTTTTTAAAAACAGTCTTTATTGAATTACTGTGTATTTTTAGAATTTGCAGAACTTAGTCTATTCATCCAGCACTTTATATATTTATTTATTTATGTGAGATGCTGACATCTAGAATAAAAGGAAAATTATAATGTGATCACTTTTGAATTAATTTTGTGAATTTTTTGTGACTTTTCTGAAATGTTTTTGTTGCCAGACATTACGTTGCAAAAATATTCTTGGTCACTTCAGATTATGTGGAAGTTTTGACTTTTGACTGTGGCAAGTTTAAAGCCCCTTGACAAAGAAGATACTTCATTTTTTTTTTTCCTTTTCCAATTTACAGCAAAAGAGTCTGATCACAAAAAACTCCATTCCAGAATCTTTTAGCCAGACTTGATCATGAATTATAGAAATGCATTTCTTCCAAAACAGAACAAAAAATGTAATAGTGTTTTTGTCATGTGTTTTAACAGTAAATGTTATTTATGATAAATATTAGAAAAAATCATGTCATCTAATGGACACAGGAGATCACTCAACATCCTGCAGTGCCGCTACTAGTTGTCATCCCTTTTGGGAAGAAATAACAAGTTGAGACTGAGGTTGAAATCGCAGCTGAAAAAGCTCTATTTGAAGATGGCTGTGTAGCAGTACCACCATTGTACCCCTTTGATTACACCCTTGTGTTGTAACCACATGATCATTTGATTCCTTCAGAAAGCAGAGCTTAACTAATGCGTTTTTCTGTATGCTGCATGAGTTTTGATTGCTTTTCCATTATATTTCTGATGGGTGGGAAAGGGGAGGGACATGTTCAACAAGTAGTGCCACTTTATTTCATGGGTGCAGTGACAAATCCAGATTGAAAATGTCCAATATGATGTGTGAATGCATTTTTTTCCCCAAGGATGTTTCCCAGGCACAACAAGCTTCCTGAAGTTTGCTTTCCCTTCATAGTAGCAGGCATTGTGTGGCTCCTACTGATTTCCCTTCTTTGCGTGACTGCTTTTTAGGGCCAGCTTTTCTCTTCCCCTGCTCCTTGGGGTACTGTAGCTACGGGAACTGATTCTGGCCAGCCTTGCACACCACCAGCCCCACTGGATGCAATAGTGAAGCCCGGTAATTTTGCAAAGCTTTGGTCTTTCTCCCCATCTCTTCTTCCTGGAAGTGAAGAAGAACTGGCATTACTGACAACCAGGACTGGCAATGAAGTATTAGAGAGGCCTTTGCCCTTCAAGCAAGCAGTCAGCTCTGGATACATCCTTTCTATCCAGTTAATGCAGAGCATCAAGGTTTTCACACCTGAACAAATTAAATCATGTAGTCAGAACCCATCTACAGGCTCATCTAATACAAGTTGGATCCTGTGTCTCAATCTGGATTCAGGTCAAGACATAGGATAGAAACAGTTTAGATTTTAAGTCAGCATAACCTAAGAAGCCCCAGCTAGCAGCATTCCTTCTGCAGCTGAGGAGTTGATTACTCAGCAGCCTTATGTTGGCACAGCCTTGAAGTCTGTCATATGACATGGCCCAACAGGGAAGCAGTGTCAGGCTGTTCACAAGAGCCACAGGCTGGCCACCCCGGCTTAGATAAATCAGTTTCCATCAGTACCTTTTGCGCAGGCAGCCATCCCCTCCTCTGGGAGTCCGTGCTGATACCATCAGCAATGAGATGCTGTTACTCTAACCTAGGGAAGTAGGAAGACTCCTGGTTGCATCAAAATAGTGTAAGCTGTTCCCTGCAATATGCATCGACTGGTGTGTTGGTGTGAAACCACACTTCTGTCATTTGGCCCTCCAGTTTTTTGCATTCCCCCAAAAGCCAGTGCACTTTACAGCTTTATGCAGCTCCATATGTGGATACTACCAAATTGCACTTGTATTTCAGCAACGCATTTACATAAAATAGTTCTAACTCTCTACAGCAGTATCATTACCATCAGCTTATTCCCGAGTCTTGAGAAGAGCAGATGGAGATAGTTACAACTGAGTCCTACAGCAGAAAGACGTTACACTGTTGTGTGAAGGGAAGAGCTGCAGGGAGTTTCCTGTAGATCTTGATTGAAGTTACCGAACCACAACTGGCACTCTGGGTCAGCCGCTTGCAAGAGCTCCAGGGGCTCCTGACAGATGCCAGGCTCTCTCTTCCTACCACACCCCACCGCTTCCAGTTCCAGGACACTTCCTGTTCTGACAGATGATGACCTGTTTCCCATTATACATGTTTTTGTCAACTCTTGTCAAGGCTAAAGCAGCACCACATGTATGAGCAAGAAGTTATGAGCCCTTAGGAAATTCCAGCAAGTACAGAAGGCTGCAAGACCCCTTCTCACCACCACAGACTAGGACAAATACCCTCTTTTAGTGTTTTCATACAATGTTGAGTCCAGCTCAAGTCTCTCCTTTCCAAAGCGCTCAGTGGTCTGGGTCCCAAATTCACCTAAAGTTCCTGTGTGAAGACTGTGACAACCAGCTTTGCTACTCACTTGAAAGAGAGCTTCCCATAATGACAAACCTCATCTTGCAGGGAATGAATTCCCCCAGAAACTCTGAACAGTACAGGTCTGCATCTTTTGTGCCAAGTGCAAGACTACTGTTTTAAGCTTCATATTTTCTACTGTACATAAATAGCAGCATGTGCATTTAAAACAAAAAAAAGTTTGCCAAAACAAAGTAGTGAACTGCAGGTGTAACTTTTACCTTGGGGAAGGGACAGGAGAGAAAACACATCACTCATGGTACAATTGCCATGATGTTAAACTCGTGGCTGGAAAGCCTGTAGCTACCAAACTGCTCTCTCAATAAAACGCACTAGAGAGCGCAACAGGTGTCCATGCAGCCTATGATTTGCTAGAGCAAAGAGGTATAAGAGCCTAGATTTTGTTATTTATAAGCATTCATGGTTATCTCATTGTCTCTTGTGAGCTTGATATGAGAATGTTTGAATCATAGAATCATAGAATGGTTTAGGTTGGAAGGGACCTTGAAGATCATTGAGTTCCAACCCCCCTGCCATGGGCAGGGACACCCCCCACCAGACCAGGTTGCTCAAAGCCCCATCCAGCCTGGCCTTGAACACCTCCAGGGATGGAGCTTCAACAACCTCTCTGGGCAACCTGTGCCAGTGCCTCACCACCCTCAGAGTGAAAAATTTCTTCCTAATGTTTAATCTAAACCTGTCTTCTTCCAGTTTGACGCCATTCCCCCTCGTCCTATCACTACATGTAAAAAGCCCTTCCCCAGCTCTCCTGTAGGCCCCCTTTAGGTACTGGAAGGCCACAATGAGGCCTCCCTGGAGCCTTCTCTTCTCCAGGCTGAACAGCCCCAACTCTCTCAGCCTGTCCTCATAGGAGAGGTGCTCCAGCCCTCAGATCATCTTCATGGCCCTTCTCTGGACCCCCTGAAGGTCAAACAATTATTTTGGTAAGCCAAGTAGGTCGTCTCATCCCTCATCTGCTGTACGTAAATGTGCGGCAGCTGTATCTGTGTGGAAAGCTAACCCTACTAGCAGTCGGTGGTGTTCCCAGCAGGTCTCAGGCAGTCAGAAGTCAGCAGACCTCCGGTACCCAGCAGCCTCTCCGTGGATTAAAAGCAGATAAGAGCCTGGTATTAAGTGCTTTTGTTCACAAGTGGTAGCAACCTTTTTGATTTAGACCCCGGATATTCTGATCCATATTCAAATACTTGTAATGTTAAAGTGTGGTGACAAAGCTTTTTTCACATGTGCTCCTGCGTACATCAATGCAGCTGTGACCTAAAGGCACAAGCAAAAGTAACCACTTACAACCTGAAAATTGTTTGCCACAGGAAGGAGAACCCATTCAGGGATGCTAAAACGGTTTTAGACTGTTACCCAAAAGGGAAGTGCTCTTTTCTCTTTTTAAAACCCTTGATATCTGGCCCAGTTCTATAAAGACTCCAAAAATACATCCTCATGTTACCCCTACTATTAAAGGGGAGGGGGCAGTTCTGAGAATTGATCATAGACTCAACATGCCCTCATGTTTGCTGAATTAATTTCCCCTACTCAGAGCTGTAGTATCATGTTCTACAGGTGGATGGGCTTTCAATGTGCAGCAAAGGATTAAAGGTCAGCATAATTTTTGATCAAAGAAAAAAAAAAATACTTCCTGCTCCTTGATTTTGTGTTTGTATTGTGAATTTTTCCTCCATGGTCCTAAAAGGCAAATGTTGACTGAAGCCACAAGTGTAGCTGAAGGTACTGTTTTTAGGATGGGGATTCCTCTGTACTAGTTACTTTATCAGACAATTTGAGATATATATATGTGAGGGACAAACAGAGCCAAAACGCATAAACCTTTCTATTTCAAGAACTCCAAAGGCTTGAGGAAGCAAAACGGCAGTCAAGCTTCATTCCTTTCAAATAATCTTTGAACTATGACCACCATGAAGAAAGATAATATAAAGGGTATACAGTGATATAAAAGGCAGCTAAGGACATGCAGAACAGCAGCAGAAATGGCTTTTCCAGGGATAGTTCTGTCCACAAATTATTATGCTTTCAGCTGTACAACCTGCGCTTCACAACATAATAAAATATTTCATGACCAAGAGGGGCTGGATTTTATTCAGCTCCCTCCTGTACCTCCACTGAAAAGGAGGCCTTGACAGACAGTATTAAACATTATCCCACCACTAAAGCTGTTCAGTAAAGCTTGGAATCTGTTGATGAAGAAGGATTGGAAGGAAATGTTGTTATGCGTCAGGCTCAAGTTTGCCAGTCTCATACCATCGTCACTGGACAGGCGCAATCTCTTCCAGCACAGCACGGGTTACCAGACTTCTTCACTACTTAGCACAGATTAGGGAAACAACCTAAGACTAAAGAAACCAGTCGAGGAATAAATGTCCTGGCAGTAAGATACTGAAGGTCAAATTCTGAGCCTAGTCTACAGCTCTATTGTATTTGGATATCAAAGCAGATAGCTGAAGTATGCATGAGTATGCATTCATTCATTAATAAGGGGTTACTGTAGTACATTCTCTCCTGATCCTTTTTTCTCCCCAGCTCAGTGCTTTCACCCCTGGTGAGGTCCCCAGAAAGGTTATGCTGAAGTAGAATGATAAAGTCGCACTTAGACAACAATGATGCAGCTTTCCAAAATGCTCAGTTTCCGTACGGGCTCATACATAAGACAATCCAAATTTTGCTGAGACCTCACCCAGAAACCCTGGCTAAACCCAGTCTCTAAGAGTTGCCGAGTTCTGTCTACTAACAAAAGGACAACTATAAGGGTCTGATTAAAAAATCATGGCAAGTCCCAGTTGTTTCAGACTATCAGAAGTTAGAGTAAGGGGCTGTGATTAAAAGCTACATTGGCTTTGCAGGATGACTAGCAGCACCACTGATGAGGCAAGCGCTGAAACTGGCCACAGCATTTTATCCTCTCTGCTTCAGAGGCATATGAGCCATTGCTTTTGGGGAAATGCACAAATAGGTTGTTTTTCTCCGAGCTACAAAGCTTGTGGTTAAACCACACTGAGTTGAAAATGTAAAAATCTCACAAGCCTGCAAAATCCTTTTCACTGTCACATGTGGAATTAGCAACAGTATTTCTGAGGAGGGCAGAATGGACAAAATCTGGTGTTGTGTGTGCTGATTATTTCTGCCCTTGAACAAAACTTCCCATGTCCTCATACTTCAGGCTTCTCTGCTAGAGTTGAGAGTAAGTCTTTTACATCTGTATTAAGCTGCAGTAAAGTCTTTCTACTTTAAGAGCTCAAGCAGACTTTCCTGTTTTTAACCAAACCTGGATATTGCTCCTAATAGACAACACCACCTCTCTATTTATCCAGATATTTTTAATTTATTAGAAGCAGTCATCCACAGTATTAGGTGTTTTGTAATTAAAATACACAAAAGAACAGGATTAACTGGCAGAACATGAGCAGCTACCTGCCCAACAAAAACAGACAGGGCAAAATACCACATTTAATAATACTACTAATAATGAAAAATTGCTTTAGATTTAACCATGCACAGCTTATTTCCCAACCTTTTATCAAAGGGCTAAGAGTTTTTAGCATGTACTAATAGTTAACAAATTGGGCTTTCGGAGACTGAAAAAGCTTTGTTACACACACGCTCAAATGATCTTCCTTTCTTTCAAACTAGCAGAGAGTGAATACTAACCCCTCTGTCATTAATGTGTTCATCCATCCCTTATTTGAGGTTCTTCCTAATTCCTTTGATTTCTCCCTGAAGGTGATAATCCAGTCTTTAATTTAAGAGTCATGTCTTATTGCATTCATTTGTTGCATGAGCAGGAGGAAAACTGAATCAATCAAACCTGTGCAGAGCAACACTAAACACAGTAACTCTTGATTAAATCTCATTTTCAAAGTAGAATTCGGCCCAAAGAAAGTTAGCATTTCAAAAATAATTAATCACAGCATTAAAAAAACAACTTGTCTTTTTATGTAGTTCTAAGACTGTGCTAAATTGCTCACCTTGAGCCAAAGCTATAGATGCGGCTTTGGTTTTTACCTGTTAAAATATGATGTTACTCTGGCCATTGCTTGTACACTTTTAACCCAGCTAAGGAGATGATATAGAAGGAAAAACCCTGCAAAGCTTTGCCAATAGCTTCTGGTGTGTTTTGTTGCGATGTTTCAGCATCTTGACTGAGCAGGGTAGCCCACCGTTCATAGGAGCTGCCTGGGAGAACCCTTACTGGAGGTCTCGGGAAATTTCCAGACAGGTTTCAACAACCTCCACAATTTTATTTCACCAAACATGATTCAGTTGTTTTCTCAATAGAAAAAGGCTGCTTTTTGGGGAAACAGTAAACATTACTGCGGGCTTGAAATGTGTTGAAAGGCTGAATGAATCTCTATCGCTTGCATGAGGAATACTGTAGACGGAGAAATTCTGAAGAGCCATCTCACATTCCCAGAAAGTAATTTATTAAGGATAGTCTGAAGTCCCATTCTCACATCCGAGCTTTTCCCCATATTCATAGCTTCTGGAAGTTAGTAAGCCTGGTCTGAACTCAAAAGCAGAAGTAAAATGCGTATTTTCTTTTATAAACAGATCTTGGCAAATTGCAGAAACTTGTTAAACAGTACACAGATAATAAAGCACTTTGAATTGTCTACCTGAGGGCAGTAGGAGTGCATTTGAGAGAAAAATGTATGAGGTACATTTTCTAAAATGCCCCTTAAAATGAAGTTTTGTCGATTATTATTCTCACGATTCTGCCTTCCGTGCTGGTCACGCTACCACTGGCTGCAGCTGCAGTGCGGCTGCCCAAGAAGAGTGGCTGTTCATTAAAAGTTGCCTGGTTCCATGTTTTAGATGTTAACGTTCATCAGGAATGTCATTCAAAAGTAAAGGGCAAAACCCATCTCCACACTCCGAAATGCAGAGGCACTGCGCTCCCCAGGTGGACTGCTGCTTAGTAACTAAGCAACCACATCCTGCATCTCTAACTCACAGGCACTGATTTTAACCACAGGGTTTTCTTTGGCAAATTTTACCTTGAATGACTTGTAGATCTTCCGTTCATATCCTAAATGTGCTTGTTATGAAATTGTGAATGAATGAATTCAGTGAATAATTGTGGATTTGCAGATCACCTCATTTATGAATTTTGTAATCCAGGTGATTGATTGAATTTTTAGCTGGGAATGTATCTTCTGCAATAAATCAAGTAGCATTAATTTATGCCCCATACATATTTCGATCTATGTTGATACAGTTTTTAAAATTAACGACTAGAGTGTGAATGTTAATTGTTCCATTGACTGTAATATTGCCAAGTTTTGCTTTGCTTTATCTGCAAGGATCATTAACAGTCAATTTGAATAAGTAATCAAAACAAAGTCAATAGAAAATTCTGAACTGCCTTTTGGTGACCCAACATTTGAATTAAATATTTGCTTCCCATGAGTAAGTCACATGGGAATTCTCACAGGCAAGTATTATGCTAGTAAAGCTCGCATGATCACATATTCATAGAAAATAAATATGAAAGGATTACAACCACAGCTAAATAGAAGTTCCCTTTTGAATGCAAATGAATATTTAGGGTATGTATTCACTCAAGTGAATACATCCTAGTCCTTGCTCATGCAAAACTCCATCAGTACTAACCAGAGGGCCAGTCCCATGTTAGAAATAGCACACAGTCAAGATGTTTGCAGTGGTGGAAATGTTTTATGTAAGCCATCTGAGGCATGCTTAGCAGTAAGGAATGTATTTGTAAGTGTCAGGAATGATGGAGTGTAGTTCAAGATCAGGATCACAAATCAGGACCATAAATCAAGGATGTCGACCAGTCCAGAGACCCACCATGGCTGCTCATACTCCAGCCCCCCCAGACCTCCTTCATGTCAGTGCAGAACTGTAGAAAAAGCGGTGGGGTCAGAGTATAAACACACAAGCTTCTCAAAGCGGGGGTTATATGAAATGTTCCACAAAGGTTGTTTCTGTAATTTATTCCAATGGAAACAGAGAGTATAAATTAATATAGAAGGCATCTTCTCATCCTGATACATCTCAGTCTAATCTAATTTGCCAAATTGGGAAAAAGAGACATTCGACTAGAGCAATTGTTTCCAACCTTTATTCAGCTTCGTGTTTGCCGCTTGCTTCAAAGCCAATACAATCTGTGTAGGGCCACAATATCTATATCTGTTGTAGCTGCATCAACAGGCCCAAGAAGTAGATACTATTTCCCTTTCTGAAGTTTGTCTTGGCTCTATCGTTGCACTGCTCTAGGTACAGCAATGCTGCTACTAGCAACCTAAATGAATGTTCTACTTATTTGAACAAAAGCCAAACATAGACAAGTCACAAACACTTCAGATGCAATTAAGAAAGAGACCATGCAGCAATCACAGAATAATTTGGGTTGCCAGGGATGTCTGGAGGTTTTCTAGTCCACCTCCCCACTCAAAGCAGGGTCCTGGTGGATCTGAAGAACTCAGATGGATCCTGGGGCTTTCAGGTGCCATTATTCCTACAGTGGTTACCTGGTAATGCTTATTCAGTCTGTCATGGTGTTTTCTCTCTCTCTTGAATTTATTGGTAGTCTCAGATACACGTATTAAATGAAAATATTGTTTATGTAACTATAAGCAAGGCATGAATCATGCTATCTCCTGCTGCATTTTCTAGTCTGAAGGATAAAACAAGATTTGTAAAAGAGTAATAGGAATATAGGGCTTGCAAATATGAAATCTGGAGAACAGTTATACAACTGCATACAGTTTTAATCATATCACCTCTGACATTACATGCACACAATATTTCTTTGATGTGCCACTTTGGTCTAAGACATTCAAAAGGTGGGAAGATAAAACTACATTTACCTTCAAAGAACTATTGAGGCGGGATTTTTACTTGTTATAATAAAAGTCACTCTAAGAGGAGATTACCTGTTAACTGCATCGGCATTTAATTATGTCAAACTTATTATGCTGAAGCTTTCAACAAACACTTTCAAGAAAATTATTGCCTAATCTAATTATTTAAGTGAAACGGTTTTACCTGTCATTTTTAATTAAAAAAAAAGAAAGCATCTCTTTTCACAATAAAGTCTGTATTTACTCTGGTGGAGGAGGGAGATATTTTCTCTCTTTTCCAAACTTTTGTAGCTGGACTTTACCTTGAGCATATTTCAAAGCGGCCCTTAATGCCATTCCTTCCTTCAAAACTAATTGATTCACTGTGTAAACAATCCTGATGCACAAATACAGTCCAGGGTCATTTGCATGTTGCCTGCAAATCAGGCACAGGAGCTAATGTTAGAGCTGCTGTTTGATCCAGCAGCCTCTGAGATAGATTAAGCTTTTCTGTATGACTCACCACTGCTTTTATTGTAAAAAACAAAATATTTTGTTTCTGTTCAAATTACCGCAACATGCAAAACCAGCATCACTATTTCAGAGTTTACAGCATGGCCGTTAACAATAGATTGTCCTATTAAACAGAAAGTTAACTCCAGGATGTAGAAAACAAAACAAAAAGCACAAAAAGAATGAATGGAGGAAGCACAATAAAATACTGCTTAGACTTGGAGGAGCAAACACAGCATCTTCTGCCAAGCAGAAATGAAGCAGTTGCTTTCTCCTGCAAGCATTACCTCAGCCACTTCTGGACAGATAGGCTTTTATCCGTATCTCCATCTTCATGAGTCACCATATAAATTGTTTGGCTGCCCTGAGTGGGTCTAAAGAGGGAGAAATATAAAGAGCAGGTGTCACCAGCACATGGTGGAAACCACAGACCTCAGCTGCATGGTCACCCTCCTAGAGGGACTGCATATATGGGGAGTTCAAAGAGCGACCAGCAGAGCCCCGTGAGAAGCATTCACACCGGAGTCCCTCAGGACGAAAGGGACAGAGCTGCTCAGATAGACCCTGCTCAGAGAGACCCTGCTACCACTCGTGGCAGGACCAAAAGCAGCCAAAGAACATGGAGACACCTGGAAATGTTGTCATGGTACCCTCATTCTTCATCCTAGTCAAAAGGAGATCAGCAGCCAACACTGCCCTGGGCAACATCTAGGATTAATACTGTACCAACAGAGATTTAAGTGTTGCAGTTACTGTGTGGGAGAGATTTCCATCCAGTCTCCCCACCAGACACTCCAAAACCAGGGGATTAGAGATGGTGTGAGGACTGGAGTGATTGTCAGTGATTGTCCCTCCTCTCAAGTCACCAGACCCCAAGACTTTCTAATGGCTTCACATCTTTCAAGAGATCTTAATCATGCAATGATTGCATTGTTTGAATCAGTTCACTCTAGTTCTAACACACCCCAATTTACATACCATTTTGTGTTCCCAACTCTATCATTAATGTTTAATGCCTTAATTCAGCCATCAATCCCCACTCAGCAAAATGATTCAGCAAAGTACATATTTAAAGTTAAGCGCTTTCTTAAATGCTTTGCTGAAATGAAGCGGTCTTACACACATGCTGACATGCTTTGCTGAACTGGGCTTTCATGCATGAAAGAGTTCACCTGTCACAGGCACCGAGGAGAGGAGCCTTCCTCTTCCTCGTGTGCATTCATGCTGAAGTGTGTGGCTTGTGAAGGACACAGAGTACAACATAGAGTTATTCTGTAACGTATGTTATTCTGTAACTTGGAGTCTTCTGTAACATCAAAGCATTTCATTCAAGGAGAAGGCAGTTGCAATCCTGTTTTGGTTTTGCTGCTGCTCCAAATGACATGGTGCCACCAGATATAATCTTTTGCATTTTCTGAATTCTGTCAAGTTGATTTATTTTAAACAAAAGTTTGAAAGGCAGCTACGACTCCCAAGACCTCTCTTCACAGTAAACTGATCAGATTGAGGTAACGCCTGATCATTGGCATTATTCAGACCTCAAAGGAAGGAAAAATCAGTAAACCTTTGCACAGATGTCATTTCAGCCCTGGTAGGTCAACTAGTAGAGATAAAAAAAACCTCAAACAAACAAAAAAAAGACCCCAAACCAACAAAAAGTACTGATTGATTTCTCAAAGCAGGATATTTACCTCTGTCCACCAGGACTCGTACTCCAACACTGACCAAATTGTTTTAACTTTTCGTATTGAAAATTTGGTAGTATGTTGCTCCAGGGCCTTGCTTTGGTGGGCAGCAGGGAGGGATTTGGTTTTTGTTTTTACTTTTCAACCTCTTTTACTCATTTCTTTCTACAGGAGAATGAGTGAAATAAATACCATAGAGGCCTTTTCAACTTTAGGGGAACACAATTTATTACAGTCACATATTTTCACTGCTGCTGGTAATGGTAGAAACAGTAGTGGATTCTTTCATGACTGTTTTATACATACTTTAGCTTAAGTGCTTACAAATCTTATAAAGCACTTATTTTAAACATTTTAAGCATTTGAGAGGTGTTAGCACTTTACTGTTCCTTTACAAGACAGCTTTTCCCAGCAATAGCTCCTACATGGTCCGTTTACCTCTACAGCAAAGAATAACTCACAAGGTATCCAAATCTCTTCTTGAATACAGGGGGGATGAGAGGAGACAGTAATCTGAAGAGGCAATCTTGTGCTAAAGACACTCATTGCAACATTTTGGAGTTGTCTGTTACCTCAAAGTTTGATTTAAGTTAGTTATGAGTGAAAGTCAGAGGAAAGGAGTTTCTGTAGCACACCTTTTAATCAGTTTGACTGTACTCCTAATTTTAGGTCAAAATTTTGCTCAGTCAAAGTGCATGTTCATTAAATACTCTTTCATTTTACGCAAGGAAGATGTCCATGACAGCAATAAACAGCTTCGCAACTTTCAGCTTATGCAAGAATAAAGACTTACTACAGCTTGACCTACTGTGCATTCACCCAGTCCTATCTGACTAGATTAAATTGAAGAAATAGATTGCAGGTTTTCAATCAAATTCTACTAGCAGCCTGATATTTAAAATCAGAATGCCCCCCGCTCGCCCCCTGCCCCAAGTATTAGATTTATTAGAAAGGTTAATGAGATGTTTTCTCAAAAAATTGAAAAACCCTAATCAAATAATAATAGTGTCAAGATCTGAACAGCACACAGATCCGTCTGTCTTGTTATTGCGATCTGGAAATTGTGCAAGAGAAATTCTGTGACCTACTTGTATCTCTCAAACCATGGACACTAACTGGATAGTTTCTTTGTGCAGTATTTGCTTCCTCGCATCAAAACTTTTCTGAGTAGTAGGTGTTGTCCAGGGACTTTCTGATCTGTGTGACTCCCCTTGCTTTCAGCCTGTCACCACAGAAATAGTCCGTTTCTGATTTTTTCAGTTTTAGATAAGTTGCAAATGTTTTCTTTCTGCTAAGGCATCTTTGGGCCTAGGGACCTTCACAAACTTTGTGGAGGTTCAGATAGGTGCAGAAGGCCAGTTGTTGGCCATGGACCTTGAAAACTACAACCAGGGCTGAGGGGCACACGCAAACATGTAAGCAAGCCGGTTGCTGGAAACTGGAGGTGAGGTTTTTCTCTTCCCCAGGTACATTAAGTAGAAGGCACTGCCATGACTGCAGTGTGGACAGGAACACCTGAATCAGCAGTGAGCGCGCCAGGCATGGACACGGCTGCAGTCTCGTAGGGGCAGCACAGTCTTCAGCATCTATTGGAAAACCCACCTCAGAAGCTCTCTAAGTACTTACGTGGCAAAGCCCCACAGATCTTATGGTTGCTGCAGCATGACTGCTGCTGGTTCTTAACGACAGCCAGTTGAAAGTAACTTAAATAGGCTTTCACTCTGCAGTGTTTGTTGCAGTATTTGCTATGTAAGCTGAATGTCCCACAGAGAAGGTCAGTAGACTTTGGAGACACAAAATCAGACAACTAAGAACTGTAAGTGAGGGAAGCTTCCACAACAGGTTATTAAGTACACTTATTGATGACAGATTGTACTGGTTACCATGTGTATACTAACCTGTGTTTTAGGCAGACATCATTTTCCAGGCTTTGGTTTGGGGCCCTGTGAGCAAATAGCATCTTCCCATGGGGCTCTCAATGCAGCGTGAGGCTTTACAGATTAAAAGAAACATGTATTATACATGACATCTGCTCCTCAAAAGCAAGCTACATTGAGGGACTAGAAAACCAGCAACCTTCCACCATAAATTCCCTTCTCCTCATCCCCGGTCCCCCCTGCCTTCAATATTGCTGTCTACCAATGCGATGGCTTTGGTCACCTTGCCATAACAAAGCAAGCCAGCCCGTCTGTGTCATACGTGGGCTTTCAGCAGCTAATTAACATGAGGAAGCCATGGGAGTTTCTGAGAAGCTGAGCTCTGATGTAACCCAATGCCATCCACTAGGAAGCTTTTAGACGCTCCAGCCATACATAATTTATTTTCGCCAGTCACACGGCCGTAAGTAAAGCTCATTTTGCATAATGGATACTTGCGATGGAAAAGTGCTTACAGGGTTTCAGTGGAGCAGACAGCCCTTTCATCTGCCTATATCAAAGAGAAATTAAACAATTATGGGAGTTTACAGCATTCTTGTAGAAAACTCCGAAAAGAATGAAAAACTATCGAGGCAGCCCTTGCGCTAATCAAATGCACTGCCGCACAATGGTTCGTTTACGCCGCTTCCCGGCGTCTTTGTACCTCCTGGGTTACACACAATTCATTTTTTTTTTTTTCTCACCTGCAGTTCCTCTAAAATTCGCGTTTGGCCTCGGAGGGCTCTGTGCCGGGGAAGGCACCGGGCAGGGCTGTGCGGCGGGGGCGGGGGCGGGGATGGGGACGGGGATGGGGACCAGGACGGGGATGGGGACGGGGACGGGGATGGGGACCAGGACGGGGATGGGGACGGGGTCCCGCCAGCGGGCACCCGCTCCGGCCGCGGCGGCGCGCGGCCACCCGCCGCCCCCACCCGCCGGGACCCAACGGCCCCGAACGGTCCCCAACGGCCCCGAACGGCCCCGCCCGGGATGGCCGAGGGCAGCCCCACCTCCCTCCTGCACCTCTCCATCATCCGCTGGTGGGTGCTGGGGACCGAGCCGGCGGGGCGGCTGGGGGGGCTCCGGCTGGGGGGGGGCTCCGGCTGAGGATGGAGGGGGGAGCGCGGGGGGGGGGGGGGGGAGGGGCGAAGAGGGGGGAGGTGGTGGTGGGACGGCTGTGGACTTCTCTGGCCCTTCCCACCCTTGGTGGGGGGGCTCGCAGGACCTACCGGGTGGGCTTGCCACAGGGAGGGCAGGAACCCGACTTTTAACACTTATGGCAGTTTTGTAGGACAAGAGCCTGGTTTGCTGTAAAGGCCCCATCACTGAAAGAATCACAGCATGGTTCGGGTTGGAAGGGACCTTAAATATCACCTAGTTCCAACCCCCTGCCATGGGCAGGGACACCTCCCACCAGTCCAGGTTGCTTACAGCCCCATCCAACCTGGCCTTGAACACTTCCAGGGATGGGGCATCTACAGCTTCCCTGGGCAACCTGTGCCAGTGCCTCACCACCCTGTCAGTAATGAATTTCTTCCTAATATCTGATCTAAATCTATCCTCTTTCAGTTTAAAACCATAACCCCTCATCCTGTCACTACACTCCCTGATAAAGAGTCCCTCCCCAGCTCTCCTGTAGGCCCCCTTTAGGTACTGGAAGGCCACTATAAGGTTTCCCCAGAGCCTTTTCTTCTCCAGGATGAACAACCCCAACTCTCTCAGCCTGTCTTCACAGGATAGGTGCCCCAGCCCTCTGATCATCATAGCAGTGCATAAACGATGCCATGAAAGCAGGGACATTTCCCTGAAAGTCCATCTCCTGCCACAAGTCTCACTGATGTGGGCGTGTTTTGACGTGGGGGAAAGGGGGTTTTGTCTCAGCCTACCCACTCATTGGGATCTGGCCCCTGGGCTGCCATCCACTTGACGTGATGCTGCAGTGCAGATGACAAGGACCATCCCTGGCTGGGCCACTCGTGCCTGGTGTGCTTTTACAGCGGCCGGTGGCACGCTGGCTTTCAGAGCGATGCTGAGTGATTGACATTCTCCGAGGTTATGTTTCCCTGAGGCAAAGGTAATGGTTGAACTCCCCAGTGAGGTACTTTTTGTGGTGGAGTAAGGTTGTCACCACCATTTTCTTGTGCTTTGAGAAGAGTGTCATCTGCCGAGTGACAGCCAGAGAAACCAGGGCTGCTTTCCTTCTTTCCCTGAGCACAGCTGAGTCCAGCTAGTAAGCAGTGTTGAAGCTTCATGTGAAACAGCAACAACACACGCAAGCAAACTTTTAACTTGACAGCAAGTAATCTTCAATCTTTTTCTTCCCCCCCTCCTCAGTAATACCTGAGTAGCGGGAGTTATTCTGTGCTTTTGCTGTGATATAGACACCACTACTCCCAATTTTAAAAGGACTGGAGGAAGAAATTCATCCAAGGTCATCCAACAAGTTTGCAACACTGCATAAAACTGAATCATAAACAGTCCTTGAAAGGATGAACTGATGTTTTTTTCATCACAACAACTTTCTGAATCACCTTTCCATGTTTTAGAGATTTTTAAATATTTAGCCTCATTTTACGGTTGGTGCATTGACGATAGCAAACCAGATTTTGGTCCAGGAATGGTTTAAGAGCAGACTTGCGAACCTGTATAATGGCCCGGCTGCCAAAGGTTCACATATAACAGGTGGTAAACCCCCAAAACCTGGAGTCCGTGTCAGGTCCTAGAACCGATCAGATAACAATCCAGGAGGAAATTGTGGGTAGAAGGTAGTAGATAAATGGAGGACATCTTTCCCAGTGTGCTTTTTATTTAACCTCCATCTTCCTCCCTTACCACTCTTTCCTTTTGCTTTTGTTGTCTTTAGTAACAGTTTTGTCTTGATGCATGCCGTAAATGCTTGGCTTTTGAGAACCCCGGGGCTAATAGGCGAGAAGATGAGCACTGTGCTCTCTTCTGTGTGGATTTTTTTCCCTGACAGACAGTATTTTTGTGTTATGTGTCAGCACTAAGAATGTGTTTGACTTGTTATTTGAAAGAGGCTGGTAGTTTAATAGACGATAGATTCACAGAATGAAATTCCCAAATATTTTGTCACTAAATAGTTAAATACTGAGGCAAAACTACTGGCAGAACCCAGCTACTGAAGCACGAATTAATTTCTGCTGCACTTCCAATGACTCTTGTGGTGTTATATTAAGGATGGATTTGGACTTAGGTTTAATCTCCTCTGGGACTGCTCAATTACGAAGGGTTTTGAGACGGTTGCTCTAGAAGCAACAAGCATTTCTGCCTGCTGGGAGGCAGAGCTCAGCCAGGACTCTTATCTAGAATAAATTTCATTTACCTTCCAGCCCCATGACGGGAAATACCCCATTAGCACAGCAGATCCCTGGCCTTTGGTGCAGGTCCCTGCTCACATCTAGCCTTTGCTGTTGGGTGGTGGGGCTGGAGGTGGTGAGGAGCTGGCAGGGAGCCCAGCACAGCTCAGCCCCGGCGCTTGGCGGTGCCAGCCTCTTGGGTTGGTGGGTGAGAAGATGGGCTCCCAGGAGGTAGAAACGAGGCATTTCGGGGCCTTTTGCTAGGGAGAGGGAAACCTGGGGGAGGCAGTCAACCTTCTTCCCTGGAGAAAGGGGAGGAGGCATGAATAAAAGGTGAGGTAGACACCATCAGACTGCACAGCAATCACGGTCTTGCTCAGTCTGTTCCACCGAGCCAGTTTGCTGAAGACCTTATCCACTGTCTAATGCCAATACAGGTAATAAAGAAAAATAAATACCGGGTTGCCTGAAATCAGGCTACTAATAAAAGAGAGGATACTGATTTAAAATCCAACTGGCTTATCTCACCTGGTGATTATGAAAAGTCTGCTTCCCCAACCAGCTCGATTATCAGTAAAGACACTGTGAGCAACTGATACTGTGCTGCACTAGCATTCATCTGATAAATTAACTAAATATGCATAAATCATTTGGTATAACGGAAGCAGAGTCACAGTAAGAAAACAGTCATACGATCAGTGTGTCATGCTTTGGAAATTAATCTCTCTGCTTCTTTGCTCCAGCTTTGCTCCTGTATTTGTACTGCAGGAGGCTATTATCTTCTGACGTTGAAACCATTGGCATTATCTCATAATTAAAGGTCTTTTTTTTCTGGTGAAGGTAATACCTTAGGCTAATAAGTAACTAAGTTTACATCTTCCTCACCTTATTCATACAATTAGTTGCATTTACTTGACTATGACCATTCTGATAAGTAGGATGAGTAAGGGATTTGGCCAAAGCATGAGTATTTAAACGCCTAAACCAGTTTAAGTCCTGGCAGTTCTGTTACATAGTAACTGTAAATTAAAATTCCGTTCTCTTATTAAACTTGTGCTAAAATCAGTGATGTTGTATGAGAACAGAATTTGGTCTTTCATAGTTCGTCCACTCTCCATCCCAAAATATCATATTGGACATTTTAGATGGAAAAATGCTGTCACGCTCATCATCTTTGGTATAGTGGAGATCACTACAATTAGCAGATTGAAGTTACATCCTATTAGAGATATGCTAATATTTTGTGTGTCAGTGTTAATGTTATAATGATATTACTAAGTTATATTTTTTTATTAAAAGCTATGAGAATTATTTAATTTATTAACAGAGTCTTCACATGACCTCTCTTACACTCTGGAAACCAGGAAAGTAGAATTTTTTCTTTTTGTATATATATATACAAAAATATATAGAAGATGTATCCTTTTTTCTCCCCAGAGTACAGATTAACATAAAAGTAGTAGGGTTTTTTTTTGATTCTATGCGTCTATAAAATCAGAGTAACTATTGCAGTGTTCACTGTAAACCCAGCGAGCTATTACAATCACAAGCTAACAACTCTTTCTTCGAATTCTGACATAAACCGATTGATGTTTTTGTTTTAAAGGATAGCTGATAATTTCTATTTGTGTGAAGGATGCACTGTACCCCGTTGGCTACTATATGAATTGTATATGGAAGGCTGCAGTCCAAATTCCAAGTATCAAGTAAATTCAGCCACCTTTGGAAAGGTAGAGAATAGATAAGCTATATAAGATAAGAAGCAGAGATACCTAAACAGAAAATCTGATGATCAAATATACAGACTGTATATCCGAAGAGACTAAATAACAGAGACGAATGAACATGTAATGTGTTAAGGCTGTGTCTTTTCTAATGTATTTCTGGTAAGCCCTAATGTAGACACTGTTATACTAGAGAAAAGAGTATTCCTTGTGGTGGAGTTTATTTTCTTCAGGGAACTGAGGTATGTTATACTGGCACAGATTTCTTTTGCCAATATATTTTAGAAAGTTTTACCAGGGTAAACAGCACAAGGTTAATAAGCTCATTCTGAGGAGCTGATTCTTCTGTCCTTAAAAGACCCCCCTTGATTGTTACTTTGCTTTTTAAATATACTTACGGAGATTTTGCTCCAAACACACACTTAAAAAGTTGTTATAGAATCATCCAAGCAAAACAAATGCAGATGTAAAACTCAATCTCCTTCAAACAGTTCCACTTTTCTAATACGTGGATGTTGATGCAATCCACAGAGCAATTATCGCTTACAAATCCCAGTTGCGACAAATACTCATAGCTATCCAACGCTATTTAACAAATTAAGAAAGATAGAATGCCTTGTGATTATTTGTTGCTCAAGACTTTTTGTTCAGAATTTCCTATTTCTATCACTAATATGATTCTATCAGTGCCCATGGTAGAAGCTACTAAGCATTTTTTTAACACAAAACTAAAGCAAATAATTTAAGTAAAAGTTGTACCTGAAATCAATTTCATTTGTGCAGATAACCTCATTTTATGAATCATTTATCTCAATTCAATTGAATCTCATTTTTTTACCGGGTAAGTTAAATCACTCTTACTTAAAATTAAGATTTGAGTGAGCGATCCAGCGTGATTTATTACCGTAGTTTAATGGATCACCACCCATCAGCCAAGCCCATGGGTAGAATCTGCCTGGCTCAGGGTAGATGTCTGTTGTAAAGCTAGTCACCTTAAAATATCTTGGTAGTCAATGGAGAGAAATAAGTAGTTATATATGATTCCTCTCACCCTAAATGAGTCATCTCAGGCAGCTCCGATGAAATGTGCCTCTGAACTGCCTGTTTTTCTCCATTGACTACAGAGTTTGCAGCAACTAGCTTAGACATTCTCTACCTTGTGACCACGTAGGTAAGATTAATCCCATCCTGTCTGTACACTTTCTGGTGCTCCAGCATGATGGAGTTACCACCTGTAAACTAAGCCTTCTTGTGGTTTAAGCTAATGCATTTTACTTATAAGTTGGGACAGGCATGGATGAAGCATGAGTCTGGTCACGCAGAAGAGCTTAGCTGATGAGCCATAGTTGCCATAGGTCGGTGCTTGCAACTGTTTGCCCACAGCCTTAACCCACCCGGTGCACTGTGGTGCAAGTTAACATCTCCCAAGTGAGCAAGCTGGTGTGCGGCTCCCCAGCGGCTTGACATGGTCTGTCCTGCAGCAGGAGGTGGGACCATGCAGCAAGAGGCTGAGGAGGACAGGAACTGCAGCAACGCTGGTTTAAACTAAAGGTGTATGTGTCAATGGTGACCACAGCCTAGCTAATTAATAATCCATCAAGCTGCAGTAACCTGTAGTAACCTGGCTGCATTACATGCATGTGGACCGTAAGGACTTCTGCAGTCAAGTCCTGTGTGAATCAAACTGTGATGATTTATGACGCCACTCATCTCATCTGCCCTATCCCTATGCCCCAAAACACCGCTGTCACTCTAGAAGAAACAGAGGGAAGAAGTCTGTGTCTCGTGCCACAGAATCCCCAGCTTCATAGACTGTCCTTGTAGGAAAATGGGATTATGCTCAAATACCATCTTGAGAAAGGGAGCAGCTGGGGTGGGTGCACACAGAAACGTGCAAAGAATAGAACCGCTCCAACACTGTTAAAACTGGAGGCGCACATCCATGTGAGTTGGGGAAATTTGTCCTTTAGCAGGCCTTCAGACCAACAAAGTGCACTTTGCACAAAGTCCAAGCTTTGCACTGCTAAGTGGGGGCTCCCCTCACTCCACACTGGCATTGAATACTTGATCCTCTGTTCCTGCTATATAGGGAATGTCAGCTCCAGCTGTCCTGGGTTAGTCTCTGTCTTCACGGAACAGCTCATGCAGAATAATCATAGTGAAGTGGATTATAACCCTGACAGTATCTTATTACTCTGGGGGGCCTAACCTTGACAGATGCTGTGTGACCTCAGTTCACATTTACCACCGCGGTGGCCAAAACGTTGCTTTGCAGCTTGATGATTCAGGTCCTTTTAAAACAGTTAAGTCAGGCCCTATCCTGCAAGTACTCCTCACAAGAGCGAGTGAGTAGGTGAAGTCCCTCGTCTGAGTAAGTCCTGCTTGAATGAGTAAGGCTTGTGGGTCTGGCAGAGCACTGGGGAATCACGGCACCTTCGGGTTCCCTTAGCTGATGTACCCCACCTGACTGCGGGTGGTCTCCTGGAGCGCGCGCGCTGACTGCGCTTCAGTGCAAGGTGAACCAGACGAGTCTAAAATTTCCTACCTGAGGGAGGTAATCCCTTAAATTACTTAGATTTCGATCCACAAAAGCCTGATTGTGTTCATTTCAACAGTTACCATTTGAGAAGCGTGTAAGAACGGGTATTAGCCTGCAAATGATGGAAAGTAAAATATGTGAATAAGTTGAAAGAAATGTAGCAGATACGTTTTTATATTTTAGAATGAATTTACCAAGTATTTCTAATTTTCTGTTTATTTGTTTGGTTTTTTTAGCTTATTCGGTTAGTTTTCCCGGGTCTGGGGACAAGAAGGCTGGGCACAAGAGGGAGTACCAGGTATCGGTTCTGCTACCTATGTTTAAAATTTTATTTATAACTGTTCTCATAAAATTTAAGAATGGCTGAATTTTCAGCTCCAGAACTGTAATACAGCAGCTGAATTGCTGGTTGCAAGTCTGTAATACATCGCAAGATCCAGAGTGATTCATGATGTCACCAAATACATTGAAATAGAGTTACTTCCATGAAAATCGCCACATCAGAGCTGCTTTGGTAGGGCATGAGTTCCCGATCAGACAGGTTTTTAAAAAATTAGTGCTTTGAGTTTTAATAACTTTTACAACATGGCTTGCATGAGGCATCTGCCAGACATCACAACCTTACTCAGAGCTTTTGAGACACGGGGTCGGGAAAGCCTGGCTCCGGGACACACGGGGGTGGCAGCTGTGATTAATGTCTGTGTTGTGCTTTTCATCCTTGCACATATCTGTGAGGTGACCCAGCATATACTGGCGGTCAATGGAAATGTAAACAGTTTAAAACCATTTAAATCAGAACACCTCAGATCCTCCTCCTACATTTCTTTCTTTTCCCTTCCCTCTCTTCTTCCAGAGCGCAGATAGTTTGCTACTCTTTTATTGATTCAGTGTCCAAACTTATAATCACACTCTGAACATCCAGACTGGAAAAAGGGATGTTTTAAGGGCATTGAGACATGGTAATTTTACAAGCATTTTGAGTAGCTGTCACGTACTGGCTTTGAGACAGACATGCCCTTACTTGATCTGCGACTTTTCTCCACAAGTCTGGACTTGCTATCAGCTTGATCCAGTGAGATCCTTTATTTTGGGAGTGCCTCACCGCAGACACTCCCAGGCTTCTCCTCATAGCTGGCAGGATTTGGGATGGTGCGTGATAGCCCCCAGCCTCCGTGCTCTCTCTTCCCATCAGCAGAAGGTTACCCTCTGCTGGCTGCTGGTGGCCCAAATCTGTGGCACTGCTCCCCTGGCTTCCCAGTGCCCCAGCCAGGGAAGAACCAGCTGGAAGCACCTGGGTAACAGGATGGCGACTCCGCTGCTCACCGAGGTCGAGATAAACCTTAGAGAAGGTCTGGCAGGTTTCTTGGGTTTTAGCTTGCCATGACCCAGTGGTCATCCAGTGCTAAGGTACTGTGAATGGCCGTGGAACAACAGCACCAAATCCTTCAACTCCCATGGGGATGTGGGGATCTCTGTCAGCTGAGACTCTGGTTCCTGACTTCTCTAGCTGTCTTGTACAAACCTGTTGCACCCCCATCCACTGGCTTAAGTTTTTTTATATAGAAGAAGGTATCATTCCAGGGCAAAAACTGTTAAAAAGAATTTGTAAAGGGTTTGTGCAATTACCTTCTGTTGGGGAAAATAAATTTTCAACAGAATTTTAAAAAAAACAAAAAAATGTAGGTTTATCTTACTTGGTCTTTTCTTGTTTAAATAGGATGATAATCTGGTTTCAAAGGAAGAATATGAATTATTTGCTGACTTGTTGAAAATCATATGCTTGTCAGTTCATCTTTTTGTTATTTTCTAGGTATCATTATGATGGAATAACTATCAAGAAGGACTCTTCCTTTTATGCACGTTATTGCTCTCTTCTATCTGAGAAAAATTATCACAGGTTTGTTTTTTAAATGTTTTAATCATAAAATGTCACATGAGAGGCTCTATATTGTCTGTTTATAAAGGCCTGTAAATCATCTGTTAAACATTGACAACAGCATTATATTTTCCTTATTATTATACACGCTATAAAAGTGCTGTGCCCTAATAGAGAAGCTCCATTTTGAAAACATGTCCTGCCTAATTGGACTTCCTTGAATTGGACATTTTAGCCATGTAGATCTTAAGAGCACAAACCCGTGCCAAACGTAAAAGAGGAGCTTAATATAGTCATACTCTAAATGAGAGCTTAAACAAATGCATTGACAATTGCTTCATGACATTGTAGCACCTGCCTTATTAAACAGTAGGCTGAAGAGACATATATTAAAGTATAAATGAGTGCACTGTTTTGAAGAGTGCTACATACTCAGTCATGTTATCTGGATTTTTTACTTCTTGAAACAATGAGATATATTACTTTGAAAATACTTCCTTCACTTTGTATTAAAATTTCAGATTTGAAAATCACCTCTTGTAAGGGAATACCAATGAGAAAATGTATAAAAACTTGAAATTTGTTGCAAAAATTCAAAGTCTGAAAGTAATTGATGAATGTAAGATACTTTGGCAGAATAAACTGTAGACATGAGCACGTTCCTGTTGTAGGCAGGCGAAGGAAGAGTTCTCTTGGTTAAGCTCATGATTGAGAAAAACCACAGGCTTGCCTTCTTGCCAGAAAAAAGGAGGGGAAATGCTGGCACCACTTAGCAGTTTTACACTGCTTTTAAATGCACAGAAGAATAATAGGTGTAGCCTATGGCTTGGACTTTGTACACCAGGCTCACACCCTCAGTCTCTTACAGACTTGTACATGACTTTTATGTGTATACAGATAAATCCTGTACTTTGTTTTCCATTCTTTAATATGGACATACAGCATTTTTCTATAGCATGAATGACAGAAGGATACAAGTCAGCCTATTAAGCGCCCAGATATTCTGGTGGTGATGAAAGCTGTTTCGGTGTCTGTGATATTTTACATGATATTTATTTAATTGAATGCACGCTCTGCGAGAGAACGGAAAAATTATACCCATAGGTCTGTTGCCTTCTGCTGTGGGTTTTATTGCAGAGTAATGTTGCAGAAGTCCATAGAGTGACAACGGTAAAGAATGGGATAGGGCAGAGGATCAGGTTCTGCAGATGATCAAGTGGCAATCGGTTGTTGTGAGACCAAACAAATTATTCATAGGCAACTCGAGGCTCATTTCTGATGAGACCCTTATTGAAGTGATATCCCTCGCTACTCATGCACCCAGGATAACCAGAACAGACCTAAGATTTGATGTCCGTAACAGGGAAGGGTCTTGGCCACTGTTCAAGGAACGTTGCAGGCCTGTGACTGGCTCTTTGCTGGTCTGTCTTCTTCGGGGAAAGAAAGGTGTTTCCCTGAAGTTTCACTTGAAAACAGCGATCTTGCTGGGCATATTAGGAGACCTGCTAGTTCTGGTCATAGAAGAGATGAGAGAGAGAGCAGAACAATTTGAATTGTTGCTCTTTTTGTTCCCAGTGTAGAAACATGCAGAAAAATCACAAAAAGTAGGAGTAACCAAAGAAGCCATGTTGGCTAAGTCCAGGCCAGGTGCAGAAACAAGGCCTTTAGCCACTGCTGGGAGCCAGAAGCGCCACGCCAGCACAGCTTCTGTCCTTGGCCCCATCACAGAAACAAGCCATGTTCCCTGACCAACTGGGGAACACGCTATAGCCTGTGCTTAACCATAGAGAAGCCACCGCACTGGCTGCAGCCCTCCCTCTCCTTCTCCACCAGCTGCCAGAGGTGCCTGCCCAGACGCCTACTCCTAAATAACTATATTTCATTTTGTCAAACCAAAGAAGAGGAGGTGTATTCCAAGGAAAGAGCTGACATAACCAGCCATCCAGTGATCTTCATATAGTTTCTTGGGATAACTTTTCAGATTTAAAAAAAAATCAAAATATAAAGATCATATTCAAACAAAGATCATCTTTCGAGTTGCAAAAGAAAAGTCCCTTACCTACAAAATTATCTTGTCTGATGCTTCCTTCATTGAAGACAGCTATAAGAAATCACTAAGCTGATGTGTGAAGCCAGCCAGCTGAAATTAGAACAGCTTCCACACGTCCCTGCCCCGAGCCAACATGCACACCCGCAACACAGCTAGGTGTCACAATTACTTCTTGTGTCTGTTAAAGGACAGCAGGAATGAAAAGGAGAGAAAGTAGTAAAAAACCACAAAACACAACCAGAGATGCATGAATAGCATGACAAAAAAAAAATAAATTAGGCCACATACAAAATAAGCAGCAGCTTCAACCAAATAAGTGAGTTTGTTTCCATCTGTATTTAGAATTTTGTACATTCTTTGCAAATAAATAGGAACACCTCATCTTTACTGTCTTCTCAGTGTAGAGTTCAGTACTTTTTGCAATCAGAATTAATTTTTCATGATCTAGTGAAGTTGATAAAACCAGCAATGGCAGATTCTGAATTTATTTTTTTTAATTAGAAAACTGAAATTTAGAAAAAGGGTAATGAAAACTTGAAGATTTTTCTACTTGCAACAACTATTGCTCCCTCCCATGCCTGAATAGAGTCCAGCATGCAGGTGATTTTTCTGTTGCATATACCTGAGGGGAAGGTGGAGCCAGGAGCCCAGTTGAGAGACCAAGGCATCCACCCAACCTGCTGGTTGGTGAAGAAAGGGGTGGTTTCAAAACTATGATCCACTGTCTCTAATTACTGAAAATAATATTTCTTGACCATATTGAGATGGTCGGCAATTGTCATGGTGCTGGTAATGAGGAACTAGGTCCATGAGGGATCTGGCAAGTTGGGACCTTTGTTTATTGGTGTAATAGAAATGGCAGTATGATTATAATGGTTTGCCTTTGATTACAAAGAAGGCATTTGCCTTTTGATAGTCAGTGGGGCCTCGGATGTGTCAGTTGGCTGAGTTGGAGTGATGAGGATACTCTTATATAGCACCTGTGAGTTGGTTCGTTGAGAAATCTTGGATTTTTTGAAGATATGTGTACCACGACACTGATGATCATGTTATGAAAGAAAGTGTAAATAAACACAACTGTACCCAATGAGGTCTCCAAATGTATTATGGAGGTTTAAGGGAATATGGTATTTACTAATTTGTATTACAATAGAGTGCCCTCTAGGAATGGGAGCTTTGAGGACGAGCTCTCCCCAAAATGGTACTTGCTCTGGCAGATCAAGAAGGCTCGGAGTATGGCAGTGTTAGAAAATGCCAGTGAATTTTGGCTTCATAAGTGTTACTTTATGATTCTAGTAATAGGGAAGGTTTGGGCTTCTGACTGTCTAGTGAAGCAAACCCACGATTTTTTAATAAAAAAATCTGATATTCTAGCAAATTCGCTTTTCTAATCTCAGTGTAATCTGACAGTCAACAACACGCACATTTACCACCCTCCCTCCTTTCATTTTTCCTTTGTCCCTCCCGTTCTCCTCTTCTTTTAGTCTTTTCATCATCCCCACCATTGTATTTTCCATTTTAGCTCTAAATCCCACCCCATAGCATCATCCAAACTCTGCAAGATACATGGTGAAAGTCCTCGTGATTTTGCTGTCACCAGTTTTCCCCTTGTCCCACCCACCTCTTGTTTTGTGTGTCCTGTCTTTACCCAGGGACCGCTCTCCAGGGGCAGCGAGCAGCTCTGCCTGGCAGCCGAGCACCTCTGCGGGCACCAGGTGAGTCCCAACCACCTTTGCTAACAGCGGGAACACATAGATGTTAGCTTTCCGTAGGTATTTGCACTTAATGGACACCAAGCTCCCAGCTGGCTGCTGGGGTGCGGGAAGATCCACATAGCAGCACCCCTTCTTGCACATCACGGTCCCTGCGTGGGGGGGAGCGGGGAGCCAGCCCGGCTAGGGAGCCAGCCCACTGGAGGAGAGCGATGCTGATACAGGTTGCCATAGTAGCAGCAGCAAAGGATACAGCTGGCCGCCTTCTCAGGGAAAGCAGGAGCTGGAAAATACTCATTAATTTTGTTTCACAGACTTTAGAAATCGGCAGGAAGGACCCATTTGAAAAAAAGCATTATGAAACATCTCTACTTACACATTCTTCCCTCTCTCCAGCCACCAACTCTAAAATGTCTGGGAGAAAGAGTTGATAGCGTTACCAAACATACTCAACACGAATGCTGTGCCCTGTCTTGGGCAGCCAGTTTAGTTGTTTCACTGGAGCACTGCCTTCATGGCAGAGGGAAAGGTAATTTTTCAGGTGGCAAGGGTCAGTTCTGTAAACAGCAGAGAAACAAGAGGAGACATTTTCAGTGGCTTGAATTTCCAAGCAGATTAGCTGTTACAGTTTGTCCTCTGTTCCTTCCGGACGTACGGTGGTACCCTGGTTTATAATACATCACAGCAGTGAAACTCAGCGGCCAGGATCTGATTAGATAGCCTGAGTGTTAGTAGTCACCAGGAGAAGCACATTTTCTACAAAGCCCCTGCCTGTCACCCTTCAAAACAGCCGAGTCCAAAAGGACCCTGGAGTTTGAAATGCCTTCACAGACAGCGAGCAGGTGGTAGCAGCAGATGGGGGCTTGACTGGAGGAATCCAACTCTCACAGCACGTCCCTTTTGCTAGCAACATTGCTTCTCCCTCCTGTGGGATCAGCCTCAGCAAAACAGGCAGGGAGAGTGGTAGGAGATGGTGAAGCGAGAAAGCAGTCTATTGTGCCTGCATCCCCGGCTTTTTAGCCAAAAGCCGGCGGTCAAGCCTTTGCAGGTCCAGGTGAATTCTGACCATGTGGAACATCACGGCGGGCTTGCAAAGTAAATGGGGGACAATTGGGAAAAAAAACCCAAACATTTACACTGATATAGGCTGCAGAAAATGGAAATACTGTGAAATCAAAGCACAAGGATGATTCTGCTTTCACTATTTGCATGTTTATAGTTATTAGCATTCCAAACGAACTGCAACTGCAAATACAAACCCACAATTTTGCAAGAAGTTGGAAGACGTTGCACTGTTAAATGGCTAATACCTTGCCATCTTTATAATGAATGGTTCAGTTTTACCTGAAAATTAAGAAATTGGTCTTCAGACTTGTTAGAAAATCATAGGGCTGCGGAATGGCAGCAAAGCGAGCAGGGTTTCTCTCCAAAACACAGTGCTCCAACCTGGTGCACTCTATCCAGTTAGAGCTCATTTTCTTACTAAATACAGAATAAATCTGTGAGCTTTTTAAAGTTGGTTGTTTTTTTTTCTTTTTTTCCTGTTGTATATTTTACCACAGTGGAAACGCCTGCAGTTATCAAGATGCAGCTGGTTGCAAGAGCAATAGTCAAAAAAAAAGAACAGTGAGTTTCAGATACATTAGACTTACAACAAAATGTCTATCTGCATGTTTAATTGGAAAGGCTATATAATACGTTCTGAGGAAATACAGTTAACCCATCATCTTCAAAATAATCTTTGTCTGCATAATCTCACTAAATTCTTACTTCCCCCACTCTTATTTCACCTGGTAGCTAAATATTTTTCTTTTCTTAATGTCATCTCAAATAGAATCATAGAATCATAGAATGGTTTAGGTTGGAAGGGACCTTGAAGATCATTGAGTTCCAACCCCCCTGCCATGGGCAGGGACACCTCCCACCAGACCAGGTTGCTCAAAGCCCCGTCCAGCCTGGCCTTGAACACCTCCAGGGATGGAGCTTCAACAACCTCTCTGGGCAACCTGTGCCAGTGCCTCACCACCCTTAAAGTGAAGAATTTCTTCCTAATGTTTAATCTAAACCTGCCCTCTTCCAGTTTAAAGCCATTCCCCCTCATCTTATCACTACATGCCCTAGTAAAAAGTCCTTCCCCAGCTCTCTTGTAGGCCCCTTTTGGGTACTGGAAGGCCTCCATAAGGCCTCCCTGGAGCCTTCTCTTCTCCAGGCTGATCAGCCCCAACTCTCTCAGCCTGTCCTCATAGAAGAGGTGCTCCAACCCTTGGATAAATAATTTTATCTCTGCCGAGAGTGGAAATTGTGGCTGACAGCCCAGGTTTTGAATATTAGGGGAGTTAGTGGGACACAACCTTCCTTGCCTGAGGCCCACAGCAACAGACCCTCATGCTGCTGAGCCAGTGTCTTTTCAATGCGCTCAGAGTTTATTGGTATGAGAAGTATTTAAATACTAGGAAACTGTTAAGAAAAACGAGCACAACCCTTGCTTACCAAAAAGGGCAGATGCGAGGTAACCTGTGGCACTTCTCCCATAAGCATGCTGCCATGGGGTGGCTTGACACCAGGGTTGCTAGTAGCCAGCCAGCAGAACATGAGCAACAAACTTAGGCGGACCAAAGTGAGGAAAAAAGGAGAGACTGCATGTCTGTCTTATTTTTAGAGAGCACTCGGGTGCGGTAATGAGTGCTCTGAAGTGGATGTAATGACAGCTGATGAGAAGTGCGCTGTCACCCTGACAGCAGAGCCAACTATCTGCAGCCTTATTTAGAAGGTTACAACTGTGACATGAGTGCTATAGAAAATATATGGGGAAGATATGTATAGCATTAAATATTCACTGGTTTTGAAAAGAAATTCATGTACTGTTTGGGACTTAAATGTTTAGTCAGCCATGCTTGTTTCTTTCATCCACCCCTACTTTCTAAAAAAAAAGGACAAGTATTCCTCTGAAGAAATATATCCTATTAATAAATCATGTTATACAATTTCAAGAAAGTACTTAATACCTTTAACAGAACTGACAAGATAATTGTGAACTTTTTTTTTTTTATTGTTCAAAATAAATTCTGATGCATCAAGAGCAAGGATTTGCACTGTTCTCCATCTGTCATTTATCTGAAGACTGAACAAGAGAGAATTCAGTACCCTTGGCCTGAATTCAGCAGATTTTATCCTTGGGAGCAAGAGTTAGGGAAGAAATATTCCTATGAAATGGTATGTTCAAGTATTTGGTCATCAAGCTAGTTAGCTCTTTGCCTCCATGATTTTTTTGTACCCTCTTTCTGGTCACCTTCTCCAGGTTGGACTGCTTGCCAATGAGTACTACAGTTATTGTCAAGATATTTTACATATGGTGAGAGAGAAAGAGCTTGACAAGGTATGCCTTTGCTTTAATAACACTCATTCTGACGACAGCAAACCACTCCAAGGATAAAATTGTTTCTGTGTAGCTTATTTACTTGATGGTTTGATCTAAGGTAGATGATCATTTGTAGACAAAAGGAGCATTCAGTCAAATTATTCAGGAATTCGTAATTAACACAACATGCTCCGAGAATCTGAGTTTATAGACGTATCCTAAGCACTCCTGGCAGACCAACAGGTCTGAGCCCAGCACAAAACACAAGGCCACGGACACATACCTTTCATTATATCCCCATATCCATGGCACAATTCTTTCTCTCCTCTTTCTTACGCTGCTTTGCGAGGTTCAGCTTGTTGCCCCAGGATGCTTCCACTTACGCTGGAGCCCGGCCAGGACGGGGCCAGGCAAAGACCCCAGCTCCACGGTCATTCTTTTGCTTCTGTGCTTATGTGTGTTGTTTTACTGAATTACACTTCACATTTTGCAAGTGCAAAACCAGTGAAAATTCATAAAGGATTTTGTGCGACAGGTGGAAGCCTGTATCATGTCATTCTGGAGGTCTCTGCAGCCTGAAAGAATAGCACTGATGTCATTGCCAGATGTATGCCAGCTGTTTAAAAGCTATGATAGACAGCTATTCAAGGTACTGTAGGCACAGTTGTTTGTTGTAATTACATTATTATGTGTTTGTGTCTTTTTGGTAGTTCCACCTGAAGAGAAGGGCCAGCTGCTTCTTATGTGCTGTACAATGGGATTTTCATTTGTACCTCAAGTCTGTTCTCTGGCTTCTTTTGGATTTTTTAAGGAGCCAGTGGAATTTGAGATTACTTCCATTTCGCTGCTGTATGTTCCTTTGGAAGTCCCTAATATCAATGGAGTATGCTGTTCTAAATGTAGTCTGTGGTTCTGGCATGAAGTTATGTGACTGAAATTTTGACTGATAGCTGTTTTCCAAATTATGAAAGTTATTTTTCCCTTGAGAACACCACTGCATTTCTCGGTGACATTCCATGTAGAAATATGCAGTTTTCTGATCAAAATAATTTGCTTCTTGTTTACAGCAGGTCATTAAGTATTGTCTAGTAATTAATTCAGAAAACGATGTTTATTGTTAGGATGTTTTTCCTTCTGCTAATAAATGTAGCTTAGATATTGCTTAATTGGAATTAAAAAAAAGGGGTTTCTTTATATTTACATTTCAACTATCAATACAATTTTCTTTCGTGTCGCTGTAGATATCTGTAGTACACCAACCATGTGCAGCTCCATAAATTTGTGTTCTAGGTAATGGAGAACATCCTACTTCATGATTTCCTGGAGGAGGTGCCTGTGCAACACATGCAGTCAATCAGATTGTTCAGTAAAAATGTTGAACTTTGGCTGCTTAATGCTTTGAAAGAGTTTCCATTACCACTCCAAACATCCAAATTTAAAGGTATGTTTGAGTAATAGAGGGATTTTCATAAAAAAATCTTTGCTTAAACAGCAGAGTTAATTATGTTGCAAGACTCCTAGAGAAATTATTTTAAAAACTTTTTCAGCTGATATAACTTCGATAGTAGTGAGGACTAGAGTTAGTTGGGATACAGTTAAAAAAAATAGTCTCAATAATGTGTGAGAACAAATTTAAGCCAAAATTATTCCCAATACCTGGTAAATTAAAGTGTACTTGAATCTTTTAAAAAGATCTATCTCTTGCTGTGATTGCTTTGGCTGTGTGGATGACTGAATAATATGCAGTCTGCCCTCCGAAATTTAGGTATTGTTCTGCCTCTTCATCTTGCAAGTAGTTTTATGTGGATAAATTAATTAATGGCTACAGTGCAATTCAATAGAAAGGGGAAAAAAGCCATAGCCCCATAAGGAAACTACGACTCTGTCATTAGAGGAGGATTTGAAAAAATCTGTACTATACAAGTGTCTGTATATATGTGTGTTTGTAAATATGTACGTACATGCATATATATAATTACATGTGATGGTGAAGATTCTGGCTAAAACATAATGTTCCTCAGCTTCTCAGTGAGTGAAGACCAGCTCCTCAGTGGCAAAGCAGGGCTCCTGTGCTGACAAAAGATTGTATTAGCATTCATATGCTCAAAGAAGATGTGCACACAGTCTTAATTGTGACATTATCATAGAATCATAGAATGATTTGGGTTAGAAGGGACCCTAAAGATCATCTGGTTCCAACCCCCTGCCATGGACAGGGACATCTTCCACTAGACCAGGTTGCTCAAAGCCCCATCCAACCTGGGCTTGAACACTTCCAGGGATGGAGTACCCACAAGTTCCCTGGGCAACATGTTCCAATGGCTTACCACCCTCACAGTAAAGAATTTCTGCCTAACATCTGTTCTAAATCTACCCTCTTCCAGTTTAAAACTGTTACCCCTTGTCCTATCACCACACTCGCTGATAAAGAATCCCCTCCCGTTTTTCCTGTAAGCCCCCTTTAGGTACTGGAAGGCTGCTAAAAGGTCTCCCTGGAGCCTTCTCTTCTCCAGGCTGAACAACCCCAGCTCTCTCAGCCTGTCTTCACAGGAGAGGTGCTCTAACTCTCTGATCATCTTCATGGCCTTCCTCTGGACTTGCTCCAACAGGTCCGTGTCCTTCTTATGTTGGGGGCTCCAGAGCTGGACATAGTACTCCAGGTAGGGTCTTACCAGAGCAGAGGGGCAGAATCACCTCCCTTGACCTGCTGGCCAAGCTCCTTTTGATGCAGCCCAGGATACATCTGGCCTTCTGGGCTGTGAGCACGCATTGCCGGCTCATGTTTAGCTTCTCATCAACCAACACTCCCAAGTCCTTCTCCTCAGGGCTGCTCTCAATCCATTCTCTGCCCAGCCTGTATTTGTGCTTGGGATTGCCCCAACCCAAGTGCAGGACCTTGCACTTGGCCTTGTTGAACTTCGTGAGGTTTGCACAGGCCCACCTCTCAAGCCTGTCCAGGTCCCTCTGGATGGCATCCCTTCCCTCCAGTGTGTCGACATGACCACACAGCTCGGTGTCATCAGCAAAGTTGCTGAGGGTGCACTCAATCCCACTGTCCATGTCTGCGACAAAGATATTAAACAGCACCAGTCCCAGTACTGACCCCTGAGGAACACCACTCATCACTGGTTTCCACTTGGACATCGAGCTGTTGACTCTCTGAGTGCAGCCATCCAGCCAATTCCTTATCCACTGAGTGGTCTATCCGTCAAAGCCACGCCTCTCCAATTTAGAGACAAGGATGTCATTCGAGACAGTGTCAAATGCTTTGCACAAGTCCAGGTAGATGATGTCAGTTGCTCTTTCCTTATCCAGCAATGATGCAACCCTATCATAGAAGGCCACCAAATTTGTCAGCCATGATTTGCTTTAGTGAAGCCATGTTGGCTGTCATTGATCACCTCCTTATTTTCCATGTGCCTTAGTCTAGTTTCCAGGAGGATCTGCTCCATGATCTTGGCGGGCACAGAGGTAAGACTGACTGGCCTGTAGTTCCCTGGGTCTTGCCTTTTTCCCTTTCTAAAAATGAGGGTTATGTTTCCCCTTTTCCAGTCAGCAGGAACTTCACCGGAATGCCACAACTTCTCAAATATGGTGGCTTAGCAACTTCATCTGCCAGTTCCCTCAAGACCCACAGGCGTTATCTCATTAGGTCACACGGATTTGTGCACCTTCAGGTTCCTTAGATGGTCTTGAACCTGATCTTCTCCTACAATGGGCGGTTCCTCATTCTCCCAGTCCCTGCCTTTGCCTTCTGTGACTTGGGCAGTGTGGCTGGAGCACTTGCTGGTGAAGTCTGAGGCAAAAAAGTCATTGAGTACCTTAGGCTTCTCCATTCTCCATATCCAGGGTGACCAGCTCTCCCATTTCCTTCCAGTGAGGTCCCACATTTTCCCTAGTCTTTCTTTTATCACTGACATACCTGTAGAAGCTTTTCTTGTTTCCCTTGACATCCCTGGCCAGATTTAATACTATCTGGGCTTCAGTTTTCCTAACCTGATCCCTGGCTGCTCAGAGGCCAAAGTCTGCTCCTAGGTAGTGAGCTTGTTGTGCGCCCTTCTCACCGCCCTAAGGATCTTGAACTCCATCATCTCATGGTCACTGCAGCTGAGGCTGTCCTTGAGCTCCACATTCCCCACCAGCTCCTCCTTGTTGGTGAGAACAAAGTCCAGATAGCACCTCTCCTCGTTGGTTCCTCTATCACTTGGAGAAGGAAGTTATCATCGACGCATTCCAGGAGCCTCCTAGATTGCTCAGGCCCTGCTGTGTTGTCTCTCCAACAGATATCAGCGTGGTTGAAGCCCCCTGTGGGGACCAGGGTTTGTGAATGTGAGGCTGCTCCTATCTGTCTATAGAGGCCCTCATCTGCTTGGTCTACCTGGCCAGGTGGCCTGTACCAGACCCCCACTGTAACATCACCCGTCCCTGCCCTCCCTTTAATCTTGACCCATAAGCTCTTGGTTGGCTCCTTATCCATCCCCAGGCAGAGCTCCATGTACTCCTGCTGGTCCTTGACATAGAGGGTGACAAACCCTCCTCATGTCCCCTGCCTATCCTTCCTGAAGAGCCTGTGTCCTTCCATTCCAACATTCCAGTCACAGGAGCCATCCCACCATGTCTCCGTGATGCCAATAAGATCATAGCCATGGAGGTGTGTGCACATCTCTAACTCCTCTTGTTCATTCCCCATGCCACGTGCATTTGCATAGAGGCATTTAAGTTTCCTGCATTTGAATGCTTGACAGAGCAAACTTAGTAATGTGTTTTTAACACGTGTGTGCATGGAAGTATATGTAATTAATCAGCTGCAACCCTGGTCTGTCTGGTTTGTACAAACTTCAGGGAAACAGAAATTTTCACTTGAAAATCATTGCCTGTCTGCAGAAGTTTGTAAGTTGCTTTATACTCGATTTTCCTGTAACTAAGAATCAGTTATTTTATATTTTATTCTTAAAAAGGATATTATTGGACCATGCTTGTCATAATTACAACATATTATAAACAGGAGAAAATAGAACCAAAGAAACCAGCTCCTATTAACAGTGCTGTGGAATTATAGATGCATAAAGGTGGAAATGTAAACCCTCTAAATAAAATACAGCAGGTTTGGAATTAACGTTGCTTTCATTCACCTTAAGCGATACGTGTAAAAGAAAGTCTTGATTGAGAAGTATTTAATGTAAAAAATATTGGAAGTATTTTTCCAGTGTGTCATGGGTTAACAGATTTGCAGTGAAGGAAGAGTGGTGACAGCTTCTGCTTGCCAGCTTTAAACTGCGAGGGTCCCCAGCCCATAATGCTGGCTCAGTGCCCCTGCCGTGCCCTTCGTTAGCCTGTTGCTCCCCTAGGGATCTACTTTCTAACTTAAAAGATCTGTCTTAATTAAGGTCTTTTAGACTGTAAAATATTAAAGATATGAAACACCTGCCTCTTCTTCTTTAACAGAAGTCACAGTGTTTGTAAAAAGACTGAGGAGAAAGACGGACCTTTCTAACATGGCCAAGGTATGTTCCAGAATCCATGAAACAAAAAAGCCGGGCATCTCATTCACTCAAGCAGTTTGGACTATTTATGGGATGTTCCATTGTAGGACAACAGCAGCAGCACAGATGTTCTTATCTGTATACTGACCATGGTCCAAATAATTCCCACCCTCCTACACATCTCTTCCCACACCATAAGTATGCTGAGGGCGCCTTTTCCTCCCTCTGGGTTCCGTGAAAGCCTCTGAGATATGGTCAACGGTCCCCCATGGAGAGAACACAGAAGCTGGAAGGGTCAGATGACAGTTTCCAGTATCTTCACCCAGCCATGCAAAAGCCAATCAGATAGCACTTGCTGGAGTTATTCTAAAATTGGTTTTACCTAGCATCCCGACCCCTCTCTCTACAGCAGCCTGCACAATCGAAATCACTAATATGCTGGCTGCAGAGAAGCGGCGTGGTCAGGGAGCAGGGTGTGAGGTCTGTAAGGTCACAGGTTCCCCACCTTCTTCGTGGATCCCAGTGATCAGCTGGCAAAATCTTCTCCACCCTTGGACCAGACAGTGTTGGAATGAGTTCTGCAGGGAAGCATCCTCTGAACTTTCCTCCTCAAGGCCATCACTCGGGCTGGCTTTTCTCCTTGGGAAGAAAGAGACAAAAATCTCTCTAACAGTTAATATCTCTGCCTGATTTTTGCTCTACAGTATCATTCTTCTCAGCTACATTGACAAAGGAGATCCATCCACGAGCTGCATGTTTAATCCTTTGACCACTGCAAAGTAAATTGTTTCATTAGCCTGTACTTATTCAGTGCTGCAGTATTACAAGGCGCTGTACCCTCCCTGCAGCCTTCCTTCCATTGGTGTCCTTCTTCTGAAATCTTGGTTTTTGAGGCAGTCCGGGCCATGACAGAACAGATAGGTCATGAATGGGGAAGGAAGCAGAAGAGAACAGGTGATATATTTTCTCCTCTTCTTCAAACAGCAAACGCAAGATTTTCCCAACATGCCACCTGGCTTAAATCACTACACTGTGTCCCCACAATAAAGAGGAGGAAGGAAGGGAACTGTGGCCTCATGAACTGCATGGCAGGGTCACATTCTTCCTTAATAACTGTAGCTTCTCTTTATGGGAAAACTCATCACCAGCAACACACAAAAGACACACCTCACTATAAAAAGTTTTAAAAAATCATAATAATGCACAAACGTGCAGAGGTGCACTAACACAGGCAACAGGTTGATTTCCGTGAGGTGCCAAGCACTCGCAGTTCCCATTTACTGTAGCAGCCCTTGGAGAAACTAAATACTTGAAACGCTCAGCTTCGTGTGCCTCTAAAACATTGCTGCATATGCGTCGAAGGACATGATCCAGCAAGAGTGCAAGCGCCGGCTATTCCCAGTCATTTGACTTGTGTAATCAGACTTTACATCATCCTCCTTGTGCTCGAGCCATGTTGTCAAGGGGCTGGTTGCAGCTTTTGCTTCTTCCCTGCCTGTTCCTAACATGTGGAAAAGCTGCAGAGACACAACACTGAATTTACACCCTCGAGATTTAGGGCAAGAGAAGTTAAGACTGGTTGGGGGGAATTCTCTAGCGGCAGCCTCTGGCTGCTCTACGTCCCCCTTTACACCATTTAACTGGCACAAAGTGAAGCTCATAGACCTGAGAATCAGGTTCAGACCTATGTTTACGTTCTGGGCCTGGTTCTTGTTCATGCTAACGAGCTCTTGGCACTGTTCTTACAACTAAATGATGTTTGCACCTTCTCTAGAGCCTCTTTAAAATACAAGGGAAAGGCAAAGGAGTTCCAGTGTACCTGACGATTAGTCCCATCGGCAATTTAAAAACAATAGTTTCAATAAGTGAAATTATGTAAGTCTTGTAAATGAGCATCCCCGTAGTCTTTCAGTGGTCACATAGCCTCTATTACAACTTCTGTTCGAGATCTTGACAAAGCCATGGATACTTGCCTGCAGCAAAACAGGGTAGGAAACAAATACCAGCTAAAAATTCTCCTGCAAATACAGCCCCCTGTCCAACACACACCAGAAAATGGTTAGCTGAACATTACAGATGTTTAAAATTTTCATCCTGTGAGAAACATGCAGATGCTTCATGGGGAGGTGGACGTCCCTCAGAAAGGACTGCTGAGTGTTTTAGTCAGACCCAATCCTAGGCTTGCATGGACTTGGATGCCATTTCCCCTGGTGGCCCTCATCAAATGCTCACGTGAAGTGAGTATGAGTAGAACAAGTGATAGCTCACTCCTCCTCCATTGTACTCTCCCGTCTTCCAGCAATATGAGATGAAGGTTATACCCACATCTTGGTATTTAACAGCTTGATTTTCACATCCACAACATCTTGAAGTAGCAAGTTCCAAGATTTGATTATTTGTTGTGTGAAAAAATACTTTCTTTTATTATTTTAAAATTTCTACCCTTCTTCATGCAATTCTCCCTGCAAGTCTCCATTGCATCCTTCCTGTTATATCTGTCCGAGGATGGAATTTATCTTATCTTCTCACATAGGAGTTATTTGATATTTCTAATGGTCCTTCTCAGTTTTCTCTGTCTAAAATGCACCTGGAATTTCAACTAGAGACTGATGGTCAAAGCAGGTGAGAGAGCTCCTAATGAGAAGTACTATGGATGGGTGCAGCTGCACCCTCTGAACGGTGTAACCATACCGACCCTTGTAGAGTACTTTGCAATAATTTAGCTACCTGGTGAGAAAATAGGAACAATTTTGGCAGGGTCAGCATTCAAAAGTAAAAAAAAAGTAACTTTCCCATCATGTGTAGATAAAGCAGGCTGACAGCTGCTACTACCTGGACATGCAGAAGTAATTAGAGCATAAAAAGGTGCAAATTCCCTGCGAGAAAGGAATGTGAATATGCTGCTTGTCATTTCTTGGGGCTGATTCCTGCCTCTGGTAAGCTGTATTTAAGTGTTGTCAGAGCTGGGTGTCAGTCATTTAGAGAATTATTTTTAGTACAGTGAAGGGCAATGGCTAAAGGGACTAGTCTGAAACACTGGAGCGCGGAGTCGGGTGCCAGCAGCATGCTGAAGGTGCGCACAATTTGGGTTTTGTGTTCTTGTTGCGAGCAGCAGCTCTTCTTCCGACACTGGAAACTCCAAGTAAAATAAAATTAAAAAAACCTTTCTTTAACTTAGCTGAAGGGGATAACAGTGAGAATCAGAGTGCTTTTGGTATTTCAGTAAAGCTAGCAGAATGATGAAAGAATAAAAATGGCCAGATTGAGAATTATGCTTGCAAACAAAAAGGTAGTTGCATTCACTGCTGTTTGTGGGGTCATAGTAAGCACCTGGTGAATGGGATTTGTTAAAGTGTTTATGAATCCTGAAGGATTTTTTACGAAAATTTATTTTTCCTCTGGAAGGCCACACTGGATGTGGTTTATTACTATAAAAGCCCCAAATTCAATAAAGGCTTTAGGATCTTACTGATTTCAGTATGGAACTGAGACACTAAATGTATAGACTAACAAATTTTAATAGATTCAGGTTTAATTTCCTTCACTGTTTTCATCATTTCATCAAGAATCTGAAGCAATACTGTTTGACATTGGCAACTAAATACAAAAAAAGTGAAGAGATGAGGATCAAGCGTTAGGCTGCAAATTTTTTGCAATATCTATGAGTAATAATTTTGGGGACAAATATGAAGCCATATTCGTTCACAAATGATTCATAAGCAAATAAATGGGATGAAATCCCAACCAATATTTTTTTAGCTAACATCATATTTTTTTAATGTTATTTTTACCTTCTCAAAGGCTTCGGCAACTTGAGAAAACTTGCCTTTGAATTTAATTGAAACACGTACTAAGGGCAGGTAACGTCGGCCCTGATACACCATTCCATGTTTTAGACAAAATACTGTTATTTGGCGTAACTGTAATAACTCCAGGCAAAACCAATTACCCAGGCAATTGCCCAGATACTTCAAGCATGTTAGCCTTGTCTGCTCTGCCACAGACAGCGACACAGAGTGTCATTGAAAAGAATATCTCCCAGAACAAAAAACTCTTGAAGGCAACTTAAGATTTGTCTCCTTTGATTTATTTTTTTTTTCCAATTTGGAGACTGGTTATATAAAGTCTGGTGTCGAATAAGGGGAGCTTTTTGACTAAGTTAAGGACTTGAGAAAATGAAAGGCATTAACTGTTTTCTTATTCTCTATAGACAATGAGAACAGTCTTGAACAGCAACAGCAAAGTCACTGTTCTGCGATCAGACTTGCATGCTGTCATCGATCAGGGATTTCTGGATGTGCCTGGAAACCTCTTTCAAATGAAGTTTAGGAATCTGGACGAGCTGCAGAATGACATAGAACTCAAATGTAGTATTTTTGTTTTGCTATATTTTGTCTATCCACTTAAGCCCTTGCTTGCCATTGTTAAAGCTCCAGCATTTCCTCTTGTTTATTCATGGCATCTGCCCTAATGGGAATTACAGTCTCACCATAACCCGAAGTACTGGAAAAGAGCCAATAAAATTGAGAATGGAGCATGTCATCTTATCCTTTTAACTTTAAAGGTTAAGAATGAAAGGCTTTCCGTTCTGACTCTCTCTTAAAGCTTTCTATGGCAGCAGGAGTGGGGTTTGTGTTACTAAATGCTATATCTTCTCGAAGAAGATTGACAAACAGGAATATTAATTTTTTAACTTTTTCTCTGACAAAAAAGACGTTTCCAAGAGTTGTGTTTTGCATTTTCCTCTGTTATTAATCAAAGGTCAGAAAATAATTTCTTGTGGCCAGATTTTAAAATATTGTGTGCTGAACTGGATGAGGACTATTGGCCTTTCTGCTTTCGTGTCCCTTCCCTGTATTGCGGCCTGTGGAATCAATGTGCTGCTGTAAACAATAAAATACGCAGTTTGTATGCAGCCATGACATAATGCATTTGCCAGCTTAATGAAAAGGGATGGCGACATAATGGCAAGTTAATTTTTAGATTAATGGGCTGCTATTTAAATTATTAGCAAGAGGCAGGCAAGTTGGGCAAGGCTGTGCACGGAACTGATGGGGGGAAACCTCAGTTCTTTGTTCCTGGTCCGCCATCGACTCGCTTGCTGACAAGGGATGTGCCACAGCCTTTCTGTGATGGCTTTCAGTGGGAATAATAATTTGCCTGTTTCACATAATCAACAGGAGAACCATTTAAATAATATTTATATGTGGCTTAAAATCAAAACCACTGCGCAGAATGCTTTTATTACATTTGCTTGTTGTATTAATGATGATCTTATTCTTTCCAAGATGTATTCTCTGATTGTATTCTCTGTTTTCATTGCTTTTCCAAATTACTACTTATAATAAGCAAGGTTTCACAGACACTATCCATATGCCACCCTGAAGGAAGACATCTCAGTTAGAAAGGTATAAATTCAGAGAGGTGCCATAATGATGTAGCTTTTGGCACTGGGTGGTAGGTTCCAATCTTTTGGGCGAACAGCTGTGCTGATATCTGGCAATATTCTATAGAATTCTGTTGGTCTACAGAATATTCTACATTTTCTGTTATTGTTTAAAAAATGTTTTCTCCCCCCAACAGATAAACTAAGATTTTTTTTCCTCAGCCACATAAAATCTCAGATAAGTAAGTTGGTATCGCATATAACCAAATTCCAGCTTTCACATTGGAAGTGTTTATTCTTGCCACCTTTGCCATGATGACTAGGTCAGAGCAGATGTGGTGGAAATGGACATAAACATGAATTCTGACTGACTTCAGAGTAGGGTACTATTCCTCGCTAAATGAATAGTATAATTATATTAATCAAAATGCTATAAACTTGTCTTAATATATCTTAAACTACAGATAAAAGAAAAAAAGCGCTGCAAACTGCATAAACAAACCAAAAAGCAAGCCTATCACTTCAAGTAATGATCTCCCTTCTATATTTCATAGGTTTGAACGACTTAATGTCTTTGCTGGCACCTTCCACAGATATTCGGGTTCTTCTGAACTGTGTGTCTTCAAATCTTCAGGCTTTTGTCATTCAGGTATAAAATTAATTTAATAATTTCAGAAAAGAAAGACTGATCACATCATTTATCCTGCTACATGCTGACTGTCACTAGTCTGCAGGAGCTACATTGTACACTAGCAATCTGACCAGACTGCAGATTTGCATAAATACAATTTATGCATGCTGCAGAAAAAGGGGGAATTAATTAGCGTACAAAAATTCCATCTGTGCAAACAACTACAAGCATATTTCTGCACATATAGCCACTCGGATGGTTTCAGTATCTGCTCTCATTTTGTAGATACATACTATAACAGTCCCTAATAAACCAAAATTCAGTAGAAAAATGTTAGTAAAAATGAAGAGAACACTTCATGATTCTCAGACTCATTGATTCTTGAAACTGTTGACTTTTAGGAGGTGGTAGGAGAGTGATGATTTCTAGTACAATGTCTCTAGCTCTTGTGAAAGATTCAAGTATGATCATCCTCGCATATGCACCTTCCCATAGGTTACTAACTCTACCACCCCTGTTCCACCACTGATTCAGAATTAGCAGTAGCTTGATGGCATCACTGCGTTTGGTTGGTTGCCTGACAAATTAACTTGGCTCTGGGCAGTGGTTAAAATCTAAAATCTTTCTTTTTTTTTTATTTTTCTTTTTAATTTCTGTAGAAGCAGGGTAAATTGTACTTCTTTCCTTTTTTAAAATTGAGTGGTACTTTGCAGTTCTGTGGTGCCTTCATCCCATAGAATCCTCAGCTACCTCATGGGATGGTACAGGGAAGACAGACTGGGACTTTTCCTGAGGGTTGACAGCTGTAGAGCATAAAACAATAGACACAAGTTGCAGCAAAGAAAATTCTCAATAGATAAAAAGGAAAAAAAATTACCATGAAAGTAGTTAAGCATGGGAAGAGGTTACCCAGAAAGGCTGTGGAATCTCCATCCTGGAGGCATTCAGAACTTGGCTGGACAAGGCCTGAACTAAGCTGGCCATGCTTTGAGCAAGAGGTTGGATTAGGTGATGTCCAAAGATCCCTTTCAACCTAAGTTATTTTAGGATTCGAACAAAAAAACCTGCATATTCCACCTTTGTATGCAGTTTGTACGGGGAAATACTCCACAACACAATAAGGATTTATTTATCATAACGCAATTTTTTTCTCTACCTGCAGCCGAGCAGGAGTAAAGAGGAGTTCAGAAAAGTAGCGTCGGATTTCCAGTTGAGGTGGAATTTCCTACTGACTGCAGTAAGCAAGGCTTTGACCCTCAACTATGCAGACAGTTTTGGTAAGTGGGATCTTTGTGACTCTCATTTGATACGCCCCTCTGTGTCCTGAGATGGCAGAGGCATCACATCATTTTAACTGACATAAATTCAGTCTGCAGTCAATAGGAGCATCGCTTCTGCCTACTCCTTTCCTCGCATCAAGTGGCACCATTCACCTGGTGATGTGGCTAGCCAGGTCAGGGAAATGAAACGATTCGTTTTCAACCAGATTTGTCTTCTGATCCAAACTGTGGGATGAGCAGAAAGGAGCGTGCAGCTGGAGGTGGTGGGAAGGGCAGGACTCCCTCTTTCGGCAGAAGCCATCATTTGTCTGTGAAAATACGGGGAACAGCAGACTGAGGTGTGAGCCTCTGCTCTCCCTCTCTACAAGATCTGCACACCCCAGCAGAAGGGTGTGATAGAGATCTGGGGCTGCTAATAACCCAAACCATAAAAATTCCACATCTCTCAAGTGATAGCTCCCAATCCTTCAGGTTCTTTCTGTATCATAAAGCCAGAGCAGAGCCACTGCGATAACTACTTGCCAAAAAGGCAGATAGTTCCTCTGACAACAACTATATGCTCCTTTTCCTTATGCCTTACACTGACATAAGTACTTGCCTAGCCAGCAGCAAGCCTGTTTAAGGCGTTAAACTGACTGAAAACTAGTGATTCCTTCAGCTGGCTTAGTTTTCTCTCTGTTTTAGGGCTCTGAGCTGTCAAGCATCAAATCCTTCCCACACCAGTGCAAGGCAAGAGAAGCAGAGGGACTGTGCCGTCACAGTCACTCGAAGTGGGTTGAAGTGGTACAACCACGTCTTGAATCCGTTCAGTCTCTTCCATTGCTATATTTCATCAACCCTACCTGCCTTTCTCTTCATTTGTAAAACCTTTCAGAGGCTCTCTCTCTATTATTCATTCTGCAGAAATGCACCATGTCCTGCGAGTAGCATCTGATCCCAAACTTCATGAACCGCTTTTTAGATTTTCAAAGGAGCACCTTCACATTTTTTCCTCTTCTGTCGGATAGGGGCTTCACACAAATAGCCAAAGAAAACCTCATTATCTTCTTTGAAATTCCCCTTCAAAACTGTACTTTCATGTGTTTCCTACAAAGACATAACAAAGGGGTATGTTAAGGTTGTGCCTTTTGTATTCTTCAGTATTCTTCCCCTGCTAATGTCAGTGTTTGTGCATGTATGCGTGCACCTCTTTTCTGCATCTAGCTGCTACGTTTTGCCTTATATTTAGAGTACAAACTCTCTGGAGCGGGGTCTGCGTTTTGTTCTGTGTCTGCAGGGAGCATAGCACAGTAGGGTCCCTTGTCCATCAGCTGCTGCATTACAGTAATAAAAAAATAATCATTCCTTTCTCTCTCTCTGGAGGAGTTCTACACAAAACTCTCCAATGTTACATGCAATATTTTGGGCTATGAGGATATTAGAAATGAATTCCAAGAACAGCACTGGAAGCATAATGTTTATTGAAATTCCCCACGATGATGAAATCCTCTTCCCTCTTTCCACCACAAGAAGAGTTTAATGAATTGCCTCCGTGTTCTGCAGTTGTTGGTGCTCTGGGACACAACTGATGGAGAGCATCCCTTCCCCTGCTGAGCCTTCCTCAAACTAGTTACAAATGATATTTTCATCCCACTTATGACAGTCTTCCTACTACACCTCGGTAGGACTAAGATTGAATTTGTTCTCACATATGAGAGATTTTAAAAATGTCTTTTAATCTTCCTCTGTGATGCTTCAATTAATTCGATCGTTATTATCTTCTCTCTTAATACCTTTGGTTCTTTAACATATTGGGTTATATGACCTAACAATGTCCCTTCTTTCCCATGTTTCTCTTCTGGTAGGATTTTGAGTTTTAGTGAACAAGGCTGAAGCTGTTACATTAACAAACCATCTGGTGTAAGAGTTCTGTACTTGGGGTCATCGCTTTTCAGAAATTTCTTAAATCTCAGCATTTCTTGTAGGAATGGTGGGCAGCCTGCAAGTTGAAATATGTAGCATCCACACTAAGGAAATGCGAAATGTGTGAATTTCATGTTAATGCAGTGTGCCTCCCCCCAAAACAAACCACATACCAGTAACAAAACCCAAACCCAAACTTACTTCTGTCTAGGGTTCTTGCCTTTGAGGTCGGCACATCTGGCACATGTAATGTACTGGCATACACACAGCTCTGAATTTAGGATTGGCTTTTGTCCTTTTCCAGCCCAGCCTCCACATGGGTGATGCTCAAGTGTGATCGGAGAAACTGTGCAGTTACCCCCCTCTGTAAGGCAGCAAGGAGCAGGTGTGCTACAGCAGTCAGGGCTAATGGGACCTCTACAGCTCTTTCAGCTCCACCTCTTCTCCAGCAAATGTGCTTTACATATCTCCATCACAGAGCCTCACATCAGCTGGCCCACCTCCATTTCCTTTACTGGTCTCCCTTCCGAGGCATTCAGGGATGTATTGCTGAGCAACGCTGGCTCGACAGCAACCTGTGCATTCCTCTTTTGAAAGCAAGCTGCTTCAACCTATTACCTCTTCAAACCTGTGTTCCTCTCTATTATCCCAAGGGACAATTGGAGTGGTAGCTTTTGTTTCATGCTTACTCTTACCGAATATATTGAAAACACCTGTAAGACTGTTAGAAACACTCATGGACTACTAGTGTCAGGTCTGTATAGTTTGAACTCCAAGTATAAAAGTCCCTTTCCTTGTCCCATAGATAAACAAGTACTTCCGCTTACTTTGCTATAGTTTAAAAATGCACAAAAGGAGAAACAGCAAAAGCTGCAGCTTCTCACGCATGTATAGCATCAAAAGAGGCAGTATTTTTCATTTTTAAAGCTCTGTAAACCTTGGTCACTCATATAAATTGGGGTATCTCTTTGTTGATGTCCATGTAAACGTGTTTGTGGGATGCAGATGTTATTAATTGGTACGCAGATTTATGGTATGGAAGGAGACCTGCTCTTTACTGTAAGGACTTTCCACCAAGGTATGATTCAAAAGTCAATGGCCTCAGTGAGTGGCTCTTGGCTTTTAGCAGTTATGCCCCAAGCTGCCAGGTAGGCCATTTAATGTCCTAGATACAAGACGTATATACATCTGCAGCAGAGTTTGCTTGGGAAGAGTTGGAATGGGGATGATACGTGGTTGTTGATAAGCCTTGTAGTAGCAGTGAATGTGGGGGAAGAAGTTTAACAGGAAAGCGACTAAATGCAAGTATGCTTTCCTCTCTAGTTAAAATAAGGGGGGAAAGGCTTATGCTTATGTTTAAAATCTGCAGTTGGTGCCTATTTTGCTGTGATATTTGGAAATGCATAATTTTATGAGTACTGTTTGATGAGTGCTAGTCTGCTACTCTGTCTAGCCCATTACATGATGTGCTCTTTTTTTAAGGACTTCATTATAGAACATAAGCAAATGAAGAGGATGTTAAAATTGTTTTTGTTTTTCTTTAAACCTAGGATCCTGGCATTTGTTTAATTTGCTACTCGTGGATTTTGTGGCTCACATTTTCCTGTCCTATATAGAGGAGGAGGGAGATGAAAGTTTCCTGGTCGCAAAGCAAAATGAGTCCCCTCCTGTTCTCTGGATTTATCAACCCAGCCATCTCTGGGGCTATTTTGCAGAGGAGCAACCTCAAGCCTATGCTCCACAGACAGCTCTCATAACTTTGATGCAGAGCCAGAATAACTTCGGATTAAGCAACGTTTTTCCAGAGTTCTGAGTTGTTTGGCGGACACAGCCACAGGCAGCAAGGTGAAATAAACATTATCTTTAAAGAAAATCACACGCACACAAAGTTATATATTGGGTGAATCGGGAAGGATTGGGAGGGGTGTGGTTGTTTGGTGGGGTTTATATGTGTAAAGTAGAACTAATGAAATCTAGGTATGCTACGTCCAGTGTCACCCAAACCTCAAGACCCAAAGCATCTTCCACAGCTCCCACCCACTCCACGATCCTATTAAGGGATCGTAATCTCCACACCACCCACCTCCCCATCACCGCAGTTCCTTGATTCTTTCCTTAGGCTTCCAGCAGACGTTTAGTGCTCCTTTAGATTCCCCAAGTGTTGTCTAAGCAAGAGCAGCACTGTTCTGGTGGGTTGGGAGCAGCTTGTGGACTTGCTGACCAAACAGACTGAGTGCATTTATTGATTGGAAGAGAAAGCGCGTGGCATGGTCTTTTCTGGCTACTGGAAGCACCGAGAGGCTCTCTCCCCTCCACTCACTTGTTAGTTTTATCAAAACATGCAGAAGTATGAAATCCTTGAGACCTTTCTGCAGTCACTCCACTGGTTCAAACTTACTAGCATAAGGGATGACATACAGGTAGAAAACAAGATAGACTCTAAGTCTTCCTCGGATGCAAGGCTGTCCTTATGTTAGGACATATGGGAACATGGATCAAGCCTCTTTTAATACAAGTGACAAATTAGACATTCAGCTGTTTTCAGATTTCTCTTGCATGCAATAACCGCACTTGTCTTAAGTCTCAGAGAACATTGTGTTTTCCAGAAAACAGTGCTGGGCAAATGTTAATGGCACCAAGACCCACAAAGAAAATTACATTTTGAGAGTCATCCTGCTGTAGTTATTTTACTGTTTACCCAGCACCTCCCAAGATGTATTCAGCTTCCATAAACTAGGACCAGGACTGAAAATAGACTGTTTTAAAACTACTTTATTAGTTATAAAGACCCTTGGAGGACCCTTGTTTGTAAATATAAGCTATGCTAAAACTAGCTCAACAATGAAAATTGGACGGAAGAAAGAAGGTACAAAGGGGACAAATCAAGAATTATTTATACATGTGACAGACGTGTTTGACAGTTGTTCTTATTTTTCAAATATAATATATTAACCCATGCTCCCATACCAACTTAACCTCAAAAACCAAACCGAGCTTGGTGCACCCTATGAGCAAGGAATCTCTAAACCACTGATGGTCTAAAATTAAAAGGTAAAACAGTAGAGAGCTTACTCAGTATCTGCCCTGCTTCCTATGTTCTTTTACCGTGCTGCCTGTACGCGCTTGCATATGGTCCACTATGGCCAATGCTCTTATGCGGGTGTCAGCAGGCAAGGGTTTGACCCAGGTTTTGTCTGTATGTGTGATGTGGGTATAATTATGTGTAACAGTTTTGCCTATTTTGTACAGGATCTCAAGAATAGAGCAAGGCTGATTAGAGTGAGGGACGAGGGGTGTCAGAGAGGACGGGTATAAAACATGAAATGGGGAGTAGGATGATTTGAGAAAAGGTATTGATGAGGGAAGGAGAAAGTGTAGGATTGGGAGGGCGTAGAAAGAGCTTAGAGATGAATGATCCTGACAGCTGATGGACTCTACAGTCTACATGCAAGGTGCTGATAATGGTGATATAAAAAGGAGAGTCTAGTAAGAGCTTCCTGATGCTGTGATTCAAGTGTTTGCAGTCTGTGAGGGAGCTGAAAAACTTTAATCTGCAGCTCAGAAGGGCTTCAGGAGCTGTGACAGCGTGAATGAGCACTTCTGCCTACTTATGTCCTTCAAATGGGTAGTAGCTCCCACCTCAGCTGTTGCAGGCTCCTTCTCTGGGTGTCAATACTAATACCACAGGTTGCTGAAAAACACAGCTGCCAAAAGCGGCTCCATCACCCACCGCTTTGTTCGTATATGCCATCTCTATGGATCCCCTGAACAGATTCCCGCTGCACGAGGATTTGTGTTCTGCGACTTTTGATCACCAAAAATCGTCATCATGCTCCCAAGCAACCATCTGTCCCCGCTCCTGACTAATCCCCCTTCAGCCATAACCCGTTCTGCGGGGTATCTAAACCCTCGGCAGCCTTAGCAGCATCCGCCAGCCACGCTGCTGTTTCCTGGACCGCATTTCTGCTGCCTGACATATCGCTCTGTGCATCACGGGTATATTTCATAATTTTTCCTTTTAACTCCTTTACCTCACGCAGCCTCTGCAGCTCTCTGCGACCCAGTGCCTTTCATCAGTTCCCATCCTCCACTCCGTCCTCTGCCAACAACACCAACCTCCGTATCTTTTTCATCTTGTCCCACAAGGCATTTCTATGCCTTCTCTACAGCCTGTTATGCTTGAGAAAAAAATCTGTTCATCGCACCTCCACCCTCATCTCATTGAAATTAGTGCTAAAAACTCAGTTTTGCTGTGAAACCCTGTAAAAATGAAAAGGAGGACTGGTAACAGAAATCAGAAAAGAATCTCCCAACCTTGCCCTGATATCAGCAGCATCAATATGTGTCTGTGGCTTAGCAGATCCCTTCATGATCTTTCAGTTGTCACCTTCATTCTTCCTTTTCCTTCTCCATCTGTTTTTGGTCCTCCATTCCTAGTTCATGCTGAATATAAATCACACTCCTCGGCAGAGAGACCGTGTTTTTTCATTTATGCTGAACAGCACAGTTCTGATTTTTTTTTTTTTCATTTGAAGCATGAAAATAATTGTTAATAATCTTGAAGATCTAATACATTCCAAGTTGGTGACATCTCCTGAGGAAAACATTATTTTTATATGACAAAATGTAGAGGGCGGAGAGTGAGACAATACAAGATTTAAACACACTGGCTTAACGGGGAGTGTGGCAGATGAAATGCTCTATAGCCAAACGCACATAGTATGAACTAAGAATTGTCGAAACCAGTGGCAGTAACGAAGATGCTCCGAGTGAGCCATAATCTATAAAAGTGCAGCTCAGAGAGCATTGGCCCGATCTTTATTCCTTATCACAGAGCTTGCAGTTGCTTTTTCTCAGCATGAATAGCATTTTTTTCATCTAGAAAATCCAATTCTAGCTTTCCTCTCTTTGTTCACTTGTTACCAAATTAAAATCCTATTAAACTGCACACCTGCAGCGGGTTTATCTGCAAAGCGCCGTGCTGTAGCTTTTAATCCAATTCCACACCTCTGTAACACACAATATACTGCAAATCAGGGCGCAGAGAGACGGAGGTTACGCTGTTCATAGCTTTGTTGGCAGAGAGCAAATCAAACACTTTGATTTGTTAAAAAGGGAGAAAAAATAAGGACATAGTTAACTACTCCACTTAAAGGAATGACAAGTGTTCATCTGAGTGGTCTGTATAATCCAGGACACAGAGATCAAGTGAAATCATTAACTAAAATGATCAAAAACTGACAGTAAAATCTTGACCCTGCTTAAATTCAGTGGCAAAACTTCTGCTGATTTTAAGAAAGCCAGGATTTCAGCATGAAAAAGTGGTCCCCATCAGGGGAAGAGACAGGCTGAGACTATTTGTTTTGAAAAATAATAGAAGGGCTAATAGCAGACATATAAAGTGTGAAGGATGTATTAAAAAGTGGACGTAGCCTCCTGTCAGACCTTTGCCACCCTATGAGGAAACCTAATGTGTAGCTCCTCTTGTTGGGTTAATTGATGTAAAATCAGGTTGGGTATCTGCAAAATACCTCGGGTTCAGCAGAAAAGAACAGAGATGACTTTTTTCATTCACTGATGGGAGAAAGAACAATTTGCAGTTCCTACAGTCCCAATGTTGCCATGTTTCTTTCCTAATTTTCAGCTCATCCAGGTCATTTTGGAAGAGAGAATTCTAAGTTAGACCTTCCACTCAGAAGGGAAGCACTTCTTACTCAAAAAGATGGACAGACACGCTTTATTTTTGCCTCTGACGAACAGCAAATCTTCAGAGAAAACCAACCTGACTTGAAAATTCTTTATGCTAGACCATTCTTACTTTTTGAAACAACTTTAAGAAATACTGTTTTCATTCTCTTAAATTTAAGACCTTTTTTGGGAAATACTAAATGCAAAACTGCTAGCAACACAATTATTTTAAGCTGTCACATGATTCAGTTGTTTGACTTAAGTTGAATAAATATTTGAAAGAAAAATGTGAAATATTTGTGGTTTGTTTTTATCTATTTCTTGTATTTTTTTCTTGTCAGTAAAACTGAAGGCCTACCTGAAGCAGTAAATTTACCTGGAAGCTACAGAATAGATGAATGACTCTGTGTCAATGCTGCTTTGCGTCTACAGTGCTGTCATGGTTTAACCCCAGCTGGCAGCTTGGACCACACAGCCGCTCATGCAATTCTTCCCCTTCACCCAGAACGGCAGGGAGAAGAGGGAGAAAAGGTGGGGAAAGGGAAAGTAAAAAACCTCATGGGTTGAGATAAAGACAGTTTAATAAGGAAAGCAAAAGTTGCACATGCAAGCAAAGCAAACCAAGGAGTTCATTCCCCGCTTCCCAAGGGCAGGCAGGTGTTCAGCCATCTCCAGGAAAGCGGGGCTCCATCACGCATAACAGTTACTTGGGAGCACAAATGCCATCACTCTGAATGTCCCTCCCCTTCCTTCTTCTGCTCCCACCTTTATATACTGAGCATGACATCACATGGCATGGAATATCCCTCTGGTCAGTTGGGGTCAGCTGTCCCAGCTGTGTCTCCTCCCAACTTCTTGTGCCCCCCCAGCCTGCTCGCTGGTGGGCTGAGGTGAGGAGCAGAAAAGGCCTTGGGTGCCTAGCAACAACCAAAACCATTAGTGCGCTACCATCACTGTTCCCATTCTAAACCCAAAACATAGCTCTAAAGCAGCTGCTACTAAGAAAGTGAACTCCACTCCAGCATACAGAATTTAGCACTAATGTCTTGAAAAATTCCTGCTTTGCTTCCAATTTCTGCAGAATACAAGACTCGATATCTCTCATATAATTCTATTAACTGAAATACAATAGGTTGCATATGATGTTATGTCAGAAACCAGGTTGTTTGAACTTGTCCTATAAGCAAAGTACAAGCAAAGACTCCATAAAGAGAAACCCTGGAATAAATTTGTATGAAATAAGTAAATACAGGGTATGGAATTTGTATCTTGCATGCATCAGATTGCACGAGGAAATTCCCTGAAACATCAGGGAAATTGGGTTTTTAAATATTTCTGAAGAGCGTGTCTGCAAGGAGTTGACTGGGTCTGGTTCTTATTTCAAGAGGGACAACCACTTTGTTATTTTAAAAAAGGACATTTCCTGAGAGAGAAAAAGCACTTGTCAGGAGCTTATGAAGCTTTCACTCATTTTGGTTTTGTAATCTACATTTAATTTCCATTTGCGTCTACATTCTTCTGTCTCAGCTCAAGCACTGAAATGGGAATCAATATTCAAAAGGGTGGTATTACAGCAGATGTTGACGGGGCTGTGTGCTAAAGGAAAAGGTAGTCATGTATTCGATTTTGCACATAAGATTAAGAGTTTGGTGGCAAAATTACATGCTCTGGGGAAGTATCTTCACAGTCTGAAAAATTCATTTGGGCCTTAAGGCCCATTATACCCGTTCTCACCATTCCTTCAGGTTTTTATGCTGAAGATAAAAAAAAAACAAAACAAAGGGTCTAGGAAAAATATAAGCTAAAAATACTCAATATTTCAGTCCACTTCTATTTATAAAAGTTTATATTCCAGATTAGATATGCAGCATATTCTCATGGAGCAATTAAGCAGAAGTTCTAACAGCAGACCAACCTTGTGATACGTACTTCACAGCTGTGGAAAGGGAAGATCTATTAGATATATCCGAGAACCTTGTGAAAGGCAAAGGCTCCTGTAAGAGTCATTCCTCCCTGTCTGCTATTGAACCTGTACTCCTGAAATAATTTGCATGAATGCAATGAAAGTTTACAAGCATCAATTTTAAAGAATTTTAAGTTTGCATTGTCATACTGAAGGGGTATACTGCCAAGAACAGAAAAGAAGCAGGATGCAAAACCACCTTTATTAATTAGGGCCATTGATATAAACTCAAGTATATATTCAAATATTCGCCTAATTAAAACATGCCTGGGAAACACATCATTTAATAGCAGCTCTACGTACCTACATGTCAAAACAAATCCCACGAGCACCGGAACTAATGAGGTCTGCCTTCCTAGGACTTGGGGTCTTGCTGCTCGACCCCGGTGTCCAAATGAAGCTTTCCCAGCAACGCTCCCTCATGGATTCTCTCTTTTCGAAGAGACAACAGAATCACAGAAGGATCAGGGTTGGAGGGCACCTCTGGAGATCATCTAGTCCAATCCCCCTGCCACAGCAGGGACACCTACAGCAGTTGCACAGGACGGCGTCCAGGCAGGGTTTGAATGTCTCCAGTGTGGGAGACTCCACCACCTCTCTGGGCAGCTGTGCCAGTGCTCTGCCACCCTCAGAGTAAAGAAGTTCCTCCTCACGTTAAGATGGAACTTCCTATGCTCAAGTTTGTGTCCGTTACCTCTAGTCCTATCACTGGGCACCACTGAAAAAAGACTTCCCATCCCCCTGGCACCCTCCCTGTAAGTATTTATAAGCATTGATAAGATCCCCTCAGTCTTCTTTTTTCTAGACTAAAAAGCCCCAAGTCCCTGAGCCTTTCCTCATAAGAGAGATGCTCCAGTCCCCTAATCATCTTGGCAGCCCTTTGCTGGACCCTCTCCAGCAGTACCCTGTCCTTGTAGAAGAAAGAAGAGACGGAAGAGACCCCACTGCCCCCGGTTCGGTGGTTTCCATGTGCCTTTTGTCTTTGCAGCAGCCGTGGAGAACCATTTCATGCGCTCCCCGCCCGAGGCCACCCAGCAGCCCCCCAAGCCCCCCTGCAAAGGACACGCAAACCCACGGCAAACCCGCAGCGAACCCCACGTCCCGCGCTCAGCCCTGCGCGGCCGGCGAGCCGAGAGGGGCCGCCATCCGCCCCAGCTGCGCCCTTTGCGAGCCCACGCCGCGGGTGGCTGTCTCCCACGGGTGGCTGTCCCACGGGTGTCACCGGCAGCTGCGGGCAGAGCCAACACCGTGGTACCCGAGCATCCCGGGGAGGTGGGATGGGGAAGGCGCGGGGGGGGGGGGGGGGAACCAACATGAAGGCGTGACGCCCGGCCCAGCGGGGGCTGCTGCAAATATTTGGGACAAACCGGGTGGAAGGGGGGGGGGGGGGGGGGGTGCGGGGGTGGCGGCGCGGGGCGGGCGGCGGCCGCAGGAGGGTGCTGCGGGCGCGGCGCGGCGCGGCGCGGTGCGGTGCGGGCGCTGCCGCAGAAGATGTCGGCGGGGCGGCGGCTGCCGGCGTCGGGGTGGTGGTGGTGGCTACCGGCATGGTGGTGGTGGCTAGCGGCGCTTCTGTGGGGCGGCGCGGGGGGTTACGTGGTGGTCAGCTCGGTGTCCTGGCCGCTGCCCGAAGCGGGGGCGGCGGCGGCGGACGAGCTGCACAGCTCCTCCACCGAGGAGACGCTGCCCGGGTTGCTGGAGGAGGCGGGCGGCCTCTGGAAGCAGAGCTACCCGGCCTCGGCTTACCGGGAGGACGCGGCTCTGGGCTCCGGGCCGGCGGCTCGGCGGCCGGGGCAGGGGGCCGCCCCCTCCAGGATGTTCTCCTACCGACGGGAGGGCGGCGGGGCGGCGGGGCGCGCCGGCACCGCCCGCTTCCTCGCCCGCTACAACACCTGGGGCTTCGTGGCTACGCGGGCCGCGCAAGGAAAGGTACGGTGACCCTACACCCCCCTCCCCAATCTCCCACCCCTCTCCCGCCCCGGTGCCCACGGCCGCGGGCTGCCGCGGTCACGCGTGACCCGCGAAGGAGCGCCGCACGCAACCGCCGCGGCCGCCCCGGAGCCGTCACCGGGGAGCGGCGTCTGTGGTCCCTCCCGCCGATGTCAGCAGCCACCCAACGCGAGGGGGAAAGAGTAAAAAACTCTTTCTGGGAAGAGAAATATCACCTTCGGAGTACTGTAAGGGAAGCACGCTAAAAAAAAAAAAAAAAAAAAAAAAAAAAAAAAAAAAAAAGCACCAAACAAAAACACATTGGAGAGAGACTGAAAAAGCAAAATCTTTAAGGCAGAACCGGAGCGACAGCGTTGTTTTTGGAGTTAGGCTTTGTCACTCCCCGCAGCACCCCCGAGCCCCCTCCCGGCCACGCTGCCTGCCCCGTCCCCGCGGGGTGAGCGGCGCCCGGGGTCCCCCTGCCCCCCCCCCCGGCTCTGGCTGTCACCGGCCGGAGGAGAGAGGCAGGAGGAGGAGGAGGAGGAGGAGGAGAGCCTGCTGGGCCACCACCAAATCTGTTCGTCCCGCAGCGGTCCAGCTATACCGGCTTAAAGGCAGAAGCATTAAGCAAAAATAGCTGGGCTGCACTGGAGAATCGGGGTCATTATTTTTTCCAGTTTTAATTTTTTTCCCTTTTTAAAGTGAAAGGTTGGGATTAGACGTCGCATCCGATACCACTCAGACACAAGAAAAAAAGAAAAAAAAAAAAAAAAAACACAAAAAGGACAGCTTTAACTTTCTCTTGAAAGCATTCACAAATTAATTAACTTACTGTTTAAAAAATAAAGTTAGAAGCACGTTCATCTTCAGAAAGCTTGGCTGAGTTAATGGCAGTTTATGTTATCGTGAAAAACAAAGTAACAGCTTAAAAAAAGATACCATTAAATAAATACATATGGACACACAAGGGGCCTGTAATTCTACATCAGATTGTCAGAAATCCTATTAAATCATATGATCTTAAATCTTCTGGTTTATGCTCTTGCTGGAAACCCTCGGTGGAATGACAGCCATAATATAGTCTGCAGTTAGCTGTCTCTAGGTACACCACAGAGGCAATACAGAAAAATTGGATTCATAATAAAATTTGGAATTGCTAAGGGGGGGTGTTGCTGCTCTGAATGCTGAGTGATGCTGCCTGTGATTGCAATTCTTTTTGAGAATGCACTGTAACATTAACCATGCGTGACAGACTGAGCATTTTAGGCAATGGAAACATGGCCTGCAATGTCACTGACAGCTACTAATTTTTTTTCTCATTGTAACTCTTCATAATAAACAAGTATTTTTAGTTTCTAAGTTATGTAGCTTCATTACAGCATTCCTTCTAAGGAATGCTAACAAGGACCATTTACAAGCACTCTAAGCATTAAAATTTTAAAGGCATATAAACATTAAAAGTCAGAAAGCATGCAATCCAGGTAATAACATCACCCAGAGTTTTCTTATTAACTATTCAAACTTCATTTGATTTTGCTGTAAAGGATTTACCAGTTCCATTGAATTAATGTATTGACTGATAATTTTACTATTTAACATCTAATTGACCGTGAGGAAAGAACTATCTGAAGCCATGAAAAAACAGTAATTCATTAAGCACCTGTCATTGCGATTTATAAGGGGATGAAAAACATAGTGGGAGTATAAATCATTATGGCGAATATTAAAGTGTGTCGCTACTGGGCAAGGGCATTTTTGCACGTGTTATATCCATGGTGTGTACGCTGGTCAGTGTGTAGGAGAAGACTTGGCTGCCTGGTGTCCCTCCTCCGGCATGGGAGGAAGGTTTGCTCTGGCTGGTTTGGTGGCTGAGACACCCCCCCTCCCATAGCTGAGGTTCCTGCCCAGGCAGCTGAGCTGATGTCCCGCTTGACTTTAAACACAATTCTGGCTAAAACTCTGGCTAAAACTCTGGCAAACTGATGCAATCACGTTGCAAATCGAGGCCAAAAAGGGGAGGCAAAATTAGCGTGAAAAGCTGCCTGAATCAAGGCTAAATTAGGCTCTGTATCCTTTTGGCTTTGAGAAAAGGTTATCAGCACTGTTTTGGAGTAAACCTTGCTTGACGCTGATGACATTGATTTTAATGCACTTAAACGTTTTTAATTTGGTGGAAGAGAAAATGTTCCCTATAGTGTCATGGACAGGACTGGAAAGAAGAAATAGAGGAGAGATCTGTTTGTGTAGAAGCATGACAGAGCTAATTTAGGAGAAGGCCTGTCTCATGATGACAACAGTAAGTGGGAGACTGAACAACTGGGGGTTGCTGTCCTCTCTGCGAGAGCCCTTGAGGCAATCCCCGACGCTGTAAATGGTCTGTGTGCAAAGATGTAACCAGTTGCTTATTTGGCTTTTGCAGATCCAAGGAATGCCCTATGGGAACTGTTTACTTCTCAGCGACGGTCCCGTCAATAACAGCACTGGCATCCCTTTCTTTTACGTGACACCAAAGGATAACACTGTGGCAGATCTCCTGAAGAATCCCGTGGCTTCTCTGACCCTGCCAGAGGCAGATGGAAATTTCTGCAGGTAACAGAGTTTTATCTGTCTACTACCGCCTTCAGTGAGAACAGAGTCCTCAGAACAAAATGCTGGGTGCCCACCTTCTGTGCCCTGCATTTATTTTTGGCTCTCACCATCAGCTACAAGCTCCTCCTTAGCTTTGTTTTGCAGTAAGTTGCCCCAGTAAAGCATGGTAAAGAAAAGCAGAAGTGTCCTTGAATTATAGTGTAGCATTGGCAGCTGCAGTGGCTTTCAGCTCGCACATTAGCGTACCTCAATTTTAATCTCTTCTTGGACGTGCCAGATAAAATCTCGCTGTTCAAGATCCCATTATAGGCCATGACGATCTAGTCAATAAAGTCCATATTGTTTAAAGGGCTATCCAAGCCACGGTAAAGCAGACACCCTGGCTCTGCCGACCAGCTCTGGAGGCCCCGCTGATCGCCTTGACAGGGCTTTAGCTCTCCAGGCTCTGTAAGGGGATCTCAGGCTCTCAGTTCACGTTATACAGTCAGGACCATGCCACTCAGTCTAATTTCCACCTCTTCAGAGGGTACGGTTGAATATGATATTGTCACAAATTTTTGGCACCTTGTATGTCACAGTCAGTAAACAATCCCCCACATAAAGGAATCCGCGTCTGCGATTGACTGATCTACAGCTGGCCCCGGGTTTGTCTCTCCAGCGATAGCAGTGAGTTGGCTTCTTTCTTCCTAATAGTATGTACAATGAATAACTCCAGATCACTGAAGCTTTACATGTCTAAAAAGTGTGTATGTAGACTTGAAGATGATTCAATTTTCCCCTCCATGCTCGTCTCCTTGAAAAAGACGTATCTCTGCCATATGTTTGTTTAGAGTCAAACATGTGGCAAACTTGGCTGGGTCACCCTCGTGTGAAATGTTATTTCCAAAGGCCTCTTTACGTGACGAGGTACATGACACCGAAATTGTGTCAGACAGGACTCTCTTACCAAAGCAGATCTTAGCTGATACTACAAGGAGAGAGAGAGAGAGAGAGAGAACTGGAAATTACAGCTGCTTCGGAAGGAAACGGGACTGAAAGTTTTTACCCCAACTTAAGGTCCTCTTTGGGGGAGGAGAGATCTGAATCCCAGATTTCCCCAGCTGAGGATTGCCTTGGGCACCATCCCGCCTCTCAAGCCCGCTAGCTGAGAACAGCACTGGAAAAAGCAGTGAATGGCAAATATGAAGCACGTTACTGTTGCACTTGTCTGTATTTGCCTCCAGAACATACAGTTTGTTTTCTTAAGAGTTATACGGTGGCAAAATGAAATGTTTCTTAGTGCTAAGCAGTACAAGTGATTTCAGGCTGACGTCTCATTCCCAAGGAATGGAAAACATTGGCTTCCTCTTGCAATGGCAGACACTTAATAGGAACCTTCTATCACAACATTTGTTAAGGTAATGCAGCTTTGAATGCTTGAGAAGGTCAACAGAGTGGTGAAGTTACGACCAGGATGGGTCTGCTTGTTCCTTAAAATTATTTCATTAAATATTTTGAATTAATAATTTCAAATTTAAGTAAATGTATCAGTTATTTCATACAGACTAATGGAACTTATTGCTGCTTTCTAAGCGTTTTCATTCAATCAAATTGTGAACTGAATATCTAGACGCGGTGCTTAAAAATGTATGTTAAGCTTGATCTCCTAGCACCTCCCCAATGCCAAATTTTCAGAGGCTCAAGACTCAACGCAGCTTCCATTGATGATAAATTCTGGTGTTGAGCTCTTCTGAAAACTACACACCTATTTAGGCACTTAAGTGTGGCCTTTCATCCCTGACTTTAAACATCCACTCTTGAAAGTCTTTGCCTTTTATGTTTTAGCAACGTCACCGCCTGATTTACCTGTTTGGAAAGTGCCAATTCACCAACAAAAGAGAAATGCTGCATGATTTATAGAAATATGAAATTCATATACGTCACAACCCTTCAAGAATATTTATTTGCTCTCTTTCTATTAAGTAGCTATTCATTTCCAAACCAAATCACTACCCTTTTGTTTCATGTGCCAGAATGTGCTGCTGTTTGTCTTGCAGCCAGGGCAACCTGGATTCTGCCAACCGACTCTCTTGTCCACTCTGCAGCCTGAGACTGTGCTCTCGGGCCAGAAGAGCTCTCTGGGCATGGCCAAGGAGCTAAACCTGGATTTCCAAGACAGCTTAGGCCAAACTAATTACCGGTTGCCATGTCCCTACTCTCCCTCCCTACCACCAGTCGCGTGGTGTACTGTGTCCTCCCCCCTCCTCCATCAGCTCTGGGCTTTGCCTGTGTTGAAACATAAATGTGAAGAAAATTAACCCGACAATGAGAATAAGGTTTTCAGCTGGTCGTTCTTCCTTTCTTCCCATGGCCTCTGCTGCTCCTGGCCGTGCAATCCCACCCCCTCCCTTCAGCTGACCATATGGTGGGCCTATTTTAGCTCAGTAACCCAGCAGAAACCTCTTCCCTTGTTTTTGATTAGATTTCCCCTGGGTTAGTAACTTGAATCGGCTCCCCAAGAGCCAGAGGAGTGCAAAGGAGAGGGGAAAGGAGAAGGCAGAGGAAAATAGGACATCCCCATTTTAGCATGTAATCGTACTCTAAATATTGAGCTTACTACTGAATTGAGTGCAAAGATTCAGAGTCTAATCAGTGTTCCTTGCATTATTATTTTGTTCTTACATTCAGTTTGGTTTTCATTATTTCTGGAGTTCTCATCTGGAACAGATGTTGGTTGGCATTAGTGCGAAGAACAAGTCATACGGGGAATGAAAAGCTGGGGCATTTCTTGAGCTGCAGTTTGTGTTTTTGACGATAGCTGGGAGAACGTAAGGAAGCTTTGGGGCTGTCTCACAGCCAGGACATATGTGGGCACTGGGACTTTAACTTTCTTCTTTCCCTTCCCCCTGTAACCGGGGCCAGAAATTAATTTCCATTTTAACCCATGCATGATTTTTACATTTTGAACTAGCAACATTTTAAACGGCAGCCCTGCTCAGCATCCTACCGAGAGAGGGCTTCTGCGGGCAGCACAACGATGAGGAAAACAACAAGGGTGTCCGGGTCCCGCTGCCAGTGCGTGGGGTTGCCTGTCCCCAGCACTGGGTGCGCTGCTGGTGACACGGCCAGCTTGCCACCTCTGCCGCCCAAGGGCAGCCCAAGCACCCCTTGGGGGTGGGCTCTACCTGCTGAGATAGCCAGGCCGTGCCACGCAGACAGCGCACAGCATCCTTCGAGCGGAGCTCTACGTGGCGGCTCAGGTTCTGTGTACCAGGTTTCTTCCTCTTCTTTACTCAGACTGTATGAGAGGCGAGACCTTTCACTCTGAAAGACCTCGAGTCCTGCTAGCATTAAGAGGGTGTATCTGTGGGCTTTCTTTTGCAAAGGAAAGTGTCATTTATAGATGGTTTTAATACCAAAAGTTCTCTCAGCCAAGGGCGTCATTGTTTTGGTTTCAAAATAATTATACAAAATAGCTAAATGAATAATGCTCTACGTGAGAAAGTTCATGTCCTTGTATGCCAGCAACGTATTTGTAGCTCATTTTCGTATGGAATTTTATTAGAATTTCATTATTAATCTACTCTGAGCTGTAAGAATTAAAATAAATGTGAAAGCTGGTCGATGCCTGTAGTCAACGCTCCTGGGAGTATTTGGCACTCTCCTGAAAAATGCTTCTGACCTATTGCATGCAAAAGAAATCTCTGGCCTTTAGAAAGAAAACATAGCTGACATTTCAATAGTCTTCTTGTACCTAATGAGTATCAAGTGACTTGTGTGCATGTACATCAGTTTGATATTAAATTTATTTAGTAGCGAATTTCATTTGTTTTGTTTCAGAACAGACTCAAGTTTCAAACCATGACAATAAATATTTTCACTTTCAGGGATGTGAGGAATACAGAGTGGCCTTTTTGGTGCTCCAGCCTTAATATTTAATCAGCTGGAGAGAAAATTTGAAAAGCCTAAACTAATAAGAGAAATGACATTAAATAACGAAAGAAAGAGAGCTGCAAGGCATCTGAATAGGCACTAATTGCAAGACATTATAACGTTGCGGCTACAGTCTGGATTCCTCATCTCTGACCTAGAGACTGCCATTTCCCAGAGGGAGACGGGCTGCGCTTCTCTGAGAAGGCTCTCTGATGGCCAGGCCGCAGACAGCATTCGTTAGTAACCACGCTGCATCCTATCTGAAGGCTGATAAATGGATAATAGAGGCAAGAAAAATTAAATGGTTCGGGGCTATAAATAGACTAAGCTGGCATGTCTATGCCACAGACAAGCTGAAAAGATTGAGTCCCATTCTTCTAGCTTTCAGAGGGAGCACGACCGAGCCCGACATTAAAGAATAGAGCAGCTATTGTTCTAAACGCATTTCCCAACACACAGGCTGCTCAGAGGATCTCCCTTTCCAAGCAAGCTCCCGGGCCTGCCTCATTACAACTGCAGTCTGGAAAACAGGCAATTAATTTTAAACGTGTGTCGCCTCCTTGACATCAGGTTCGGCACATTCGTAGGGACCAACCGCAGCTTTCTTAGAGAAGGAGCAGTTACACGGCTGCCCTGAACTGGTTTTCACACAAAGGAAAAAGAAAGAAAAGCAGCAATGGGGTCAGTCCATGCATTTGTTTTCCTTTGCTGTTAGTTTGGAGGATGGTGTTTCAAATCCACACTGCAGACTGTAAATGATTTTGAGGACCCAGGTTCCTCTCCTGGTTTATGACCTACAGCAGGGATGGCTCCATCAGAGCCATTTTACCCACCATGCTTATCGACTGCTTGAGGTAGCAGATCGCCACAACCGGGCAGATGTCTTCAGTGGATATAAGATGACTCCATAGGTTTCCTAAACGTGAAAGGCTGACAGGAAGCATTGAGCATCTCCAGCATTTCTGTATACCATGGGAATAGGACGGTAATTTGGTGGGTTGGGGTCCCTGCTGCGTGGCACGTGTGGCAGTGTGCATAAACTGCCAACTTCATTCCTGGGCAGTCCTGAGAGACGACAAGCTTGCCATGGGTACCAAGCACAACCTTTGAGATGTCAGTTGGCCATCCAATATATAGCTACCCCTGGGTTTGTAGAGTCACCGTCTGTTAATACGAGCATGATTATAACAAAGAGATTTGGCACTGCATCTTCACACAAAGAGAAATGACACACGCAGAAGACAAAGGCTGAATCCAGACATCCCTCAATTTCTGAGATCCACCTCCTGGTTCTGTGGCACAGACACATTTCTAGTTGTGGTATTTATATTGGCCCTTTTTAGTCATACGCAAATAATTATGTCAGTAGCTGTTCCTGAAAAATCTGTATTTAAAAAATCAGGATGATACCAATTTAGAAAGTCAAATACGAAACCTACTATCATCATGACGCAATGCACACAATATAGCTCTAAATTACTATTTTTTTTCCTGTATTCTTAAATAACCAACTTCCCCAAATCCCTTTCTAGTGAAGTAGCATATGTTTCTCTGACTCTGTTTACAGAAATAGTTGATGCTGTGATTCTTTTTTTTCCCCTGTGAATTGTCTATGGTTAAACTATATAAAAGTTTCCTGTCTGACACATAGAGTTCAGCTAAAGAAGTGAGTTGTTATTGTCAATGAAGACAGACAAACAGATTGATTACACTTTAAAAATTCTAATTAAAGCATTCTAGCAAGGATTATCTTCTAGGAAGAGCGAATGATTTAAAACAGGAAAACAGATATACGATGAATACAGGCTCGCTTGGATGCAGAAGAGCCATTGTACCAATACCCTTCAGCTCCCAAGCCTGACTTCAAATTCAGAACAGAAGACTGCTCTTCCAAAAGCAAAAGCAAAGATGTCTTTTAACTATCTTTGCTGGCTCTCAAACACGGCTGATAAAGAAATTCTTGTCAAAATCAGAGCAGGGCAGGGCAAAACTGCCCAGCCGTATCCAGCTGAAGGCCAGCAGCAGCTTTTCAGATTATGAAATTGCTTTCAGCAGAGATTTTGTTTGACGTTCGTGCCACACAGATTAGCAGCACCAATACATTCTTTCAGCTTCAGAGACTCCAGTAGTTAGTGGTGAGCAAATGAAATGTAAGAGGAGGATAACTTGCTTTTCAAAATTAATCACATTTAGGAATCAAAATTATAAGCACTTTACAATAATTCTCTGAGGACACAGCATTTCCTCTCTTCCCTTCTGTAGATTTTAGGGGACAAAAAAAATCTATGATGTATTGTATATACCAGAAAGTAACTCAGTCTTCACCTCATGCCCAGTTTGGGGCTAGGTGAAGAGGAGCCCTGTGCAGGGTGACAGGGTGCCTACCTTGCGTCCGTGGGAGGTGGCAGGGGTGAGCTGTTCCAGCAGCCAGTCACCACCTCCTAATTGCATGGCTTTGTATGGCTGCTGTTGCCACTGTAGGAAGGGCAGGATGTGTGCAGACAGTCATTATTGCCCTTATGCCACACGTGAGCTGCGTGCTCTAAAGCAGAAAAAAAATAAATGTAGAAAAACTGTTCTCTGGGGCTTTCTTCTTGGCTCTCTGGCTCTCCTTTTCTGCAATAGGAGAAAGCTCTTTCCCAATGTCTTTTCTCTTCCATTCTGCTCAAGAATTAGAGGGGTAAAAGCAGTGCTTTCTCACAGGGCAGGGAGACCTGCATTCAGGGGAGATGGGGAGGATTTGTGGATCCTGACAGCGAGGATGGAAGGTCCTGTCTCCTCAGGGAAGTGAAGGAGAAGAGTGGTAGCTTCTCCGTGGGAAAAGGAGGCTAGGGAAGAAGAAAAAGAGAGATTCCCCTCCATAGACCCCTGCTTCTTCCCCCAGTCCCTGGAGCATTACTGAACCCTCCCGCCTTCCTCCTACCAATTCCTTCTCAGGGACACCTAGCTCTCCGTCCCAAGTGCCTCCCAAACTCCTGTTTTGCCTTTACTGCTGATCTGTGCCAGATCTGTTTCACCTCACTAACGGACTGCAGAGGCTGAGAATTAAGATGATACCCCAGGGGTAGTTTTGGTCAGAAACCAGGAGACAGAGCATCGTCAGTCAAAGCAGAGATCTCAACTGCAAAAGGGAATCCTAACAAAGTTCCAACATCATCCCCAATATAACTGCATCAGCCTGAACTATAGGTTCATCAGATCTGGACTTGGCTAGTTGTTGTATAGGAACCTTCTAATTAAAATCCAAGAGGTGGCTAGCGTAGTAAACAATTTAATGAGTAGGTGGAACCCTTTACTTTGAACCACTCTTGAACCATGACCCAGAAAGTGCGGATGTGGTACACAGTAAAATAAGTGGGACGTGTTCATCAGCGGTGCGCTTCATGGCATTGCGTCGTTGTTGGGAAACATACCTCACTTGGACACAGACTTCTGCTTAAACTCAATAATCTCACACCTTTTTAAGTGAATGCAGCTCATGCACTCATCTCACATGCTTGGAGAAGACAACTGTCTGGACTCGGTCAAACTCTGTGTATCTAGTTTGCTCACCATAAGCAGAGGAACGGAGACAATCAGTTCTCGCTTCACAAATCAGATGAATAATTAAGATAATCTCTTTTCATGCACTGTGTTCTTACAAAATGCATAAACTGAATCTTCTTCCATTTTGATCTGGCTTCCCTCAATTTCTGCAACAAGGTGTATGTATTTTACATAAGCATGAAAAAATTAATGTGTTCCCTATTGCTTGGTCTCCTTCCACAGTTCCCTGCTTTTTCTTCCCCTCAGTTCATATTTTATTGTAGCCTTCATTAAATCCCTTCCAGGGAGACAGAGGACCTGATTCTGGTGAAGACAGGGCCTGAGAAGCCACCTCAGGTTTCCTGGACAGAGAGACAGTGTCACCGTCTCTCCCCCTGGCTCTGCCTCCCCCTCGCCCCCAGGCAGCAGTGTAAAAATGTTATACAAAGACACTTCTCCACACCTACTTGTTCTTGTGCCAACAAAGATAAAAGGAACCCAAGGACTGAGAGCTAAGTATGTGTTTATTTATGCAGAAGGCAAGAAATGACTAGTGAATGCATGACTAGACCTCTACAGATGTGAGGGAGGAATATTTTAGTTAATATAACTATTTATCCCTGGTATCCCTTTATTATCTTTAGTAAAAATATGAGATGTATCCCTGGCTATATCCCTTTACTCCTAAGAAGCAAAACCTGCATTTACATTAGTTGCGCTGGTAACATCACTGAAAATTCAAGACCTGTTGTTCACAATGGAGTCAGAAGTCGTAGCTGTAAATTTAGTGATTTTTGATGGCTTAAAAGGTGTAAAAGTAACCATACATTATTAGGGAAATACTATGCCAAAACGGATACAGAAACAGATTTACTTCAGAATATGAAGGGCTCCTTTGATAAAGAAAATACTAATGCTAATGTAAGATTAGAACACAAGGTTCCTATTCTGAAACAAAAAACCTATGATAAGAGGCAGTGCTAAAAGCAAAGCCAACAGAGTTAATAACACAGCGTAGTGAACTCAAATATATCATTGTCCTGTTCAGCTCTTCTAAAACTTCATCTAACGTAATCTCAACAAATAATTTGTTTGCCTCATTTCCCAGAAAAACAAACTGACCCTTCAGAATATTATTCCAATATGCAAAATTCAGTTTGAATAACTTTTGCTGGGAAGATAGTATTGTGTGTGTCGATCAGTGTAACAGCCTGACTCACAAGTACATAGAGAAAACTGCAAACAGAAGAAGGAACCAGGCAGGAAGAAAACAGAAATAAAACCATTCCAGATATGGATGTACAGTGTGTGGGTTTTGTTGTCAGCCAAATATGTGGAGAGCAGTTTTTCCTGTAAATTGGGGAAGAGTCACATCTGACACTAGTCCTACCAGGCAAAAACATCTCAGCAAAGGCAGGCAGGATTCACTGCTTAACCACAGCAACTTCAGGTCTATTGCCTACTCAGAATCAATGAGTATGCTTTTAGAATAAACATGTACTTGCACAAAAAGATCAAATAATTGTAATTTGAGGTGTCAGACCAAAATCTCCCACTGCTCCTGATCATGCCCAAATCTATCACTTTGATCCACTCTGTGAAATGCAGACATCCTTTAACAACAATCCCTTTCTAATTCCCCTCTGAAAGTAATTAGCAACATCTTACCTAGGAGCTATGCCCAAGAAAGGCACTTGCGAATACTCCTGCTCTTCCCGGCTCTTCAGTTGTTTTACGATGCTGTTAGGCTGCAAAGGAAACGGTTTCATACATGCAGATACACAGTTATTAGTTTAAAGCAATCTTCATAGAATCATAGAATCATAGAATCATAGAATGGTTTAGGTTGGAAGGGACCTTGAAGATCATTGAGTTCCAACCCCCCTGCCATGGGCAGGGACTCCTCCCACCAGACCAGGCTGCTCAAAGCCCCATCCAGCGTGGCCTTGAACACCTCCAGGGATGGGGCATCCACAGCTTCTCTGGGCAACCTGTGCCAGTGCCTCACCACCCTCACAGTGAAAAATTTCTTCCTAATGTTTAATCTAAACCTGCCCGTTTCCAGTTTGAAGCCATTCCCCCTCCTCCTATCACTACATGCCCTTGTAAAAAGTCCTTCCCCAGCTCTCCTGTAGGCCCCCTTTGGGTACTGGAAGGCTGCAATAAGATCTCCCCGGAGCCTTCTCTTCTCCAGGCTGAACAGCCCCAACTCTCTCAGCCTGTCCTCATAGGAGAGGTGGTCCAGCCCTCGGATCATCCTCGTGGCCCTCCTCTGGACCCGCTCCAGCAGGTCCATGTCCTTCTTATGCTGGGGGCTCCAGAGCCTTCTGTGTTTTTAAGAATCATCAAGTTAAAGATATAAGCATATGTAGAGGGTGTTGATACAGTATTAAGATTGAGCACAAAAGATAACAATAGATCAGGAGATCACTTCAAATGGACTTTGGGACACAGCTATCCGGGGCCAACAGTTGCAAGAATGTGAATCTGCACTGCCCTCAGCTGTCACCCTCTCTCTGTGGGAGTCAGCTCCTCTCTCTACAGCCGTACACACTGTATTCACCTATATTTATTCATGTTTTGGTGGGTGAGCTTCTCATTGGACCATGGACGTTGAATGGCCACCCAACACCCAAAGCCTATGGGAAAGGAAATGCCAGGAGCTGCGGGTGTCCCCGGGACATGGAGCTGCTTAGGGACAGGATGCTCTCAGGCCACTGTAAGCCAGCTGGGAAACTGCATCTTCAACATGCCATGGGAAGTAGCATTGAGGATCTACAGCGTGCCAAGGTGACTATGTAGGCAAGTTTGTACTCTGAATACACACAGATAGAAATAAACCCAGTGCCAGGGTAGGAAATGCAGATTTTCAGATACTCAGAACACCATTCATTTATTAATTCATAATAAAAAGAAATACACTAGAGAAAATTAGACCATTATTTATTTTTGTGAACAGAAACTTTGAGCATGATCCTTAGCAGCTGCCCTTCCTTCCACGCAGAAAGCGTGGCAGAACGAAGAAAGTATGAGTGGAGTTTGTCCAGGGGTTGTTAAGCTGAACACCCCCTTCAGACAACTGCTACTCCAGACTGAACAGGACGCGGAAAAAACATCCCAGAGACGATGTGACTGCAAATGGCTCTTTGGAGCTCAGGCTACAGATGGTGCCAAGTGCTTACTGGGCATAGCTGAGTATCAATCAGCCCCCTATACTTCCTTGTGTATCTCCGTTCATGGCCCTATCTATAAAAGCAGATACTTCATCCAGTGAGCTACACAGTCTTTCATAACCATCTGTGGGGAATCTGCAGGTGTTAAATTAGCTGCAGGAGGATGCCCATATGTTTCCTGCATGCACCAGACACATATTGAGAATTATAACGAAAAAGAAAAAAAAAGCCATTGCAGATTGCGCGCAGTTAAGGCTAAAGGGCTCAAGCCAAGATCTTTAAGTAAAATCACACACAGATGAGATGTAATTTGCCATGATTTGCTGCTTCAGATTAAAACACAGAGGAGAAGAAATGCGGTCTTCGTTTCCTAATGTAGTTTTTCAGGCTTATGTTCTTACGTGGGGAGACAGTCCTGTGAGATGCTGAGCAGTCTCAAGCTGCTGGCAGTGGAACTTGGGGCTGCTCAGCACTTGCCAGGATCAGGCCTTTGCAATCATTTCATAAAACTTTTTCTGCAACTGGTCAATTTACTTATGATTTATATCCTTGTATTGTATATGCCAGAGTCAGCAATTGCCCCACAGCTGCTAATGGGAGTTATTTATTATTACTGTATAGAAAGAGCCAAAAAGCAACAAGTACCTTCCTTGTCTCAGTCTGAAGGATGAAGGCAGTTGGAGAATATTTTTTTAATAGACCTTACTTGTCTCATTGGTGTAAAGCAGTTGAAAAATGGGTAAAATGAACAAGGATTGAGTTTCTAGGATAGGCACAAGGTTTTACACGCAAATACATAATTGCACGCTTATTTTGTAGGCATAGGCACAGACTAACCATCTCATCATCTCTTCAGAATCCTGAACTGAGGTCTGTACATATGCCTGGGAAAACTGCCATTTTCACATTTTTTACAATCTAAAATATATTAATCCAGTTTTTAAGAGCGTAAATTAAGATTAAGCAGAGATCTGTTTCAGGTGAGTATTCCTTCAAGAGTCCCCTTCCCCCCAGTGTTATAGCTGGGTGTAGAAAACACCTGCAAAGCTTGACAAAATACTGCATCTTTTTATGTGCAAGCAGGAATTCATATTTCTCCAAAACCCTTAACAAAGAAACCAAGCTATTACACATGAGCATTTTTCTCTGTGCACAGAAAAAATGTAATTGATCCGGAGGATCCGAGGTGCGCCAGGCTGACTCTCACGGGACAGATGGTCACGGTGCCTCCGGAGGAAGTGGAATTTGCCAAGCAAGCAATGTTTTCCAGGTCTGTATGTAGTGGGCACGTCGTAGAGTGCAACCTGCGGGTTTGAGACAAATACGTGGCCGTTTGGTACGGAAAAATCTGAGAAGTAACAAGCCTGATCTTAACTTTGGAGCCATGGAGCATGTTGGCTCCTGCGTGGTTTGGAACGACTGGCAGAGCTGTGCGACCTCCTTTTAACTCTTGAGGTAATGAAGTATGGAAATGCAATTAGTCACTGTTGGACTCTGGTAAGGCACGTGGTTTATAATCTGAGGATTATGAAAATATTTCACCTGGCTCAGAGGAGAGATTCCCTAAATCTGGGGTGTATTTGTTACCTTTAATGATTCTTCCCCACTCAGGAGAGGTAGTGCTCTTCAGCCACAGCCCCCTACTCAGAGACACAGCAGAGCTCTGCTACCTTTGGGCTTACACCTATTTGCAGGGTGGAGTTTACGGGTTTTATTACCTCCCCTGACGTACCAACTGCTTCCAACGTAATACGTATAGAACAGTCTCCTTTGAGCATAGGTAAGCACAACCCTGACACACACCCACACACCCAGGGTGTGCCCCCCGTGCCCTCCAGTGGGTATTCAGAATAACAGGCGTGAAGAGCCCAAACATTACTTAGCTGGGTCACGCACCTCCCACACCAGCTGCCAGGGATGGTCCTCCAGGCACAGCCTGCCTGCTCAATCAAATACTGCTGGGAAACTGGGATGAACTGGGATCCAAAACAGCCCAGAGGTGACATTCTCTCTGGCCTGCTGGAAAGGGTTAGGGTCGGACTCTGTCAGCGGGCAATCAATAGCAAAAAAGGGATGAGGGATAGATGGGGGCTATACTGGCACACGAGTTTTTTTTACAGACTTTGCAGAAATCAGATTCCTACACGAGCCAGAGTCCACCAGCGCCTCTGTCAGGGAGCAAAAGCCAGACCGACACAGTGAGGGCTGCTGCGGCTCACCCCATCCAATGCCAGCAGCAGCTGGAGCCGCTTCCCAATGCCACAGTCGTGGGTGCTCAAAGGGACAACTCAGAAAATGGTGGGAAACCCCAGCTCAAGCCAGAGGTTGCCAAACCAACCATCTCCTCTGTAGGGTCTGTCCCCGACTTGCACAGTGCTCTCATGGAGACTGTGGCTCGAGCTGCTCTATCCCTGCACTGTTGCCGAGCGTCCCACAGCATCCTCTGCAGATGCACTCGCCGGGACTTGGGGACCAGATGTCTGCACCCAGCATTGCTGGCAGGGAGGGTATCCTCAAACTAGCTGTAAAGGCAGGCCCAAGAAATGAGACAGAAATACAGGACGAGAAGGCTCTAACAGGCGGCAGCTCGGAGAGGCTACGCTCTGCCTGCTATCCAGTTCTGTTAGCTCTCCTGCCGTACCACAACAACGGCTACCAAAGGTGTAGTATTTTCAGAACACCCTTTCCTTTGAACAGGTATAAGCCCAACCCTGACACCTGTTCAGAGAATCTCCTCTAGCTTTTTTCACTTGGAGACCGAAGAACTTCTGCCTCTAGAGATGGGGTTCTGCAACGGGGCAAGGTGGTGTTCGCTGGCTGCCTTCATAGAATCATAGCATCATAGATTGGTTTAGGTTGGAAGGGACCTTGAAGATCATCGAGTTCCATCCCCCCTGCCATAGGCAGGGACACCTCCCACCAGACCAGGCTGCTCAAAGCCCCATCCAACCTGGCCTTAAACACCTCCAGGGATGGAGCTTCCACAGCTTCTCTGGGCAACCTGTGCCAGTGCCTTACCATCCTCACAGTGAAAAATTTCTTCCTAATATCTAATCTAAATCTACCTTCTTCCAGTTTGAAGCCATTCCCCCTCATCCTATCACTATATGCCCTTGTAAAAAGTCCCTCCCCAGCTCTCCTGTAGGCCCCCTTTGAGTACTGGAAGACCACCATAAGGTCTCCCTTCTCTTCTCCAGGCTGAACAACCCCAGCTATCTCAGCCTGTCCTCATAGGAGAGGTGCTCTGTTGCAGTTCTCACCAGACAGGGGCGTGGAAGATCATAAACCTTACTGCAAGGGAGGGCAAAAAAGATGAATGGTGGTGGTTCTCAGATCTCGGGTTTCACCCTGGCTGAGCACACTAGGCTGAAGAAAAAAAGCAGACTGTGCATATGCTTTGGCACATCTTTTAATTTTTCTTTTTTCTTGTCTTTGTCCTTCCAGGCACCCGGTGGTGAGAAAGTGGCCTCGCAGCTATGAGTGGTTCTTCATGAAAATGAACATTGAGCACATCTGGCTTCAAAGCTGGTATGGAGAAGTTTCTGCCATTGCAGTAGAAGACTATTTAAAAGCAGTTCCAAGTAAAGGATGATTGAATGGGCTTCGAGATAGAGATCATCTGAGTTTCCTTTCCAAACACTTTAAAGATTTTATGCTGGATGGTTACTTTACAGTGATTTTTTTTTTCCCCAAAGGCTTCAAAATAGCCCTGTCTTACACGGAGCAGAGTGAAAATAAACCAACACAGACTTTCAAATTATAAAGGAGAGGTGGATACTATCCCTACCCTGCAATGTACAAACGTGTCATTCCAAACAGGCAATGCATCATTTTGAACGCTGCTTAAAAATGCTTTGTATCTGTTTGTTTTGACTTTTATTGCTGTGCACCCACAGGGAAACTACAGTATGTGCTAAATATAATGTTCTGATTTACAGAAAAAGCAAATTGCCTATTCAGAGCCCTCTATGTATTGTGAAGCTATTACTGCTGCTTGGTCTCTCTTGGTTTGTAAGTACTCTAAGATAAACTTAATAGCTGCAACTTTAGATATTTAAGTTTTAAAAAAATATTTTGCTAAAGCTGTCCTCATTTGCTAAATTATATTTGCTACATGTGTTTTTCCCTAATTATCTAATTTGATATTTCACTTGGAAATTGAGTAGAAATTATCTCTTTAGTAGAAAAAAATGCAAGCAGCTCAAACAACATGCCTCCAGTATAACTTGTCTCTTACTAACACAAAGCTGGTTAAACGCGTTAAGGGCCCAAACAAAATCAGCCCCACAAGGATTATCCCAATGCAAGGATAAACAGTCTCATAAGAAGAATTTAAGTAAATGTTCTCCACTAGCCTATTCCTGTTATGAGACAGGAAAATTATTTTTAATAGCCTGTAGTCCCCATTTTTTTGCATCCTTTCTCCAGCCACGGCTTTATTTTTAACTCATTTGTGCAATTGATTTTTGTAAACCATCACTAACTCATCTAGGGGTGGAGCCAGTCCCTTAACTCCGTTTCCTCACCAAGTTTTAAAGGGCCTGTTCATGCATTTATTTTTTAAAGAAGCCTAAAGATAGGCAGATATTTCAGGCCATGAAAAACTCTTTTTCCCGGTGTGGAAAGTGCAAACTTTGTTGCAAACACATTATGGCATCTCATGTGATAACAGTAAAAGAGTTCAAAGCCATTTTTTTCACCTTCAGCCCTTTCTCGAGATGTCCTGGTAAACTTATTCTGCAGTTCCTAAGGGTATGACAGCAAGACAAGTCCCATGGGTAACCTCCCAAGTCCGTACACAGTTTGCAAATTATACGGCTGCTCTCCCTGTTACATTAAGAGAGAGATTGAGATGAAGTTTCTGTGCCTGTGGGGAAGATCTTCCAGCATCCCTGGGAGGGCACCCGAGCTCTGGACGCCAGCCCGTGCCGCAGCCGGGCTGAGGAGGAGCCTGGGTCCCGGCTGAGCGACCTGAACTTGTACAGGTTAATCCCCGGGCAGAGCTCAGAGGCAGCGACATGAGCTCTGACCAGCTGGAAGCCAATTAAGTGTAGCCGAGCTTATTTTGGTTCAGGCACGGAGCAGGGGAGTCATTCCGGGAGCAGAGCTGGGCACCATGCTGGTTTAACTACCGGGTGCCACTTAGCCCTTGGACCAGTTTAAGGCTCTGGGCATCATGACCATTCCTGATATTCTGTAAGAACCAAAGACAAATGTGGGAGGAAAATTTTATTCAACATTTATAAGCATTTTTTTTTTCTTGTCTCGTTGCCAGAGACTCTGTTAGCAGTGCAGATCTTTTGCAGAGGTAATTACGCCAAAGGAGGAAGCATCCTGCCTGAATCCATTTCCCTTTTTTTTTTTCCTTGGCAGATGAGCAGCATTTTCCCATTTGAGTTTGCCCCTGAATCTTGCACTGTGTAGTACTGAAGCAAAACAGTCCATCCTGTACAGATTTGTAGAATACCATCAACTGAAATCCTCCTCGATTCATATCATTTTGCCATGGAGATCTTTGTCCACTATGGATTTGATACTTTGCCCATTAGGATTAATGGGACTTTTAAAACTGAGTTCAACAGGCGGAGCGCTAGACCCTGTAAGGGAATCTCCACAGGTCTGACATTTCTGCGCAACTTTAATTACACGTTTCATTATCCCAGTTCACTACTATTCCCAGAGAAACCTGAATTGCCTATTCTCTCCCCCGCCCCTCAACACGCACACATAAAGCACATCCAGCGTACAAGCTTAATGTTTAAACAAGCTGAAGAAGAGAGGAGGAATTTTAGAAATGCTGCTGTTCCTATACTCTCAATTTCCTTAGACAGTAACAGTGACATGGTCCCGTGTCCTATCCCTTAACTTCTTAACACTCTTGCCTTAAAGCAGTAAGGGATTGTATCAACAATGTTCAGTAGAGCTTGAACTCTTTAAGAAGTTAGTGTGCACTAAGAAAGGGCTTGAATTTACAATACCCTGCTTGCTGTCGGCTGTCTCCCCGCACACCTAGATTAATTGGAGTAGCTTCTGTATTGTAAATGGACACATTCATCAAGAAGCTTTTCTATATGGACCTGCCACGAGGCTCTTGACAGAACCTCAAAACATGAAACGGCGAGGGCATGTAAAGTGACAAAAGGGGCTTCATGAAGAAATGCTGTCTTAAATCACCTGTTCTCATTTCATGCTTCCTTCGCCCGAGGTATAGCTCCGATAAAAGTCCTTGAAAGCCTGTAGAAATTCATCAAAAATATGAGCTGCAGGTTTTGAATGGAAATTTCTGGAGAAAAAAAAGGGAGGAGAAAGCAGTTTGCTTAATTGGGTTTTACATTATTAATTATATACTAGCGATTTTTCTTTAAACTGACAAATGTCTCAAGCGATATTGGTCATCACATGGTCAGTGATGTTTGTTAAATCTTTTAACCCAAAGAGTGCTATTGAGGTATCATAATAAAATCGTAGTTCCTTGAGACTGTAAATAGTCTGATCTTGCTTCACTTCAAGTCAATAGCAAAAATCCTATTTACTTGTTGTGCTTTAATTATTAGATCAAATAAGCATTTTTATAAAAGGTCCTGATAAGTCCTTATGACTTTATTAAGCATTTCAGCTAGCTGATGTCTAATTTATTTCCATGTGTTCTGTATTTTAGTTATTTCTGTTGCTTCCCCCCAAAAGGTTGTTGTGCAACATGTATTATTTAAAACTTTAACTGTGGTTTTGCAATATTTAAGAGAGGCATTTAGTCACGTCTCTATACTCGCTGAAAAAAAGGAAGACAAAGTTCTAAACTTGGGTTCTCACTTTTTGCTAATTTGTGCAAACATAATGCATGTGCGGGATTTAAGCACAGCTAGTTTGAACTGCTGTTCTTATTTAACCAAAGAATGCTCCGTTTCTGATGAAATTTTCATCACTTTGCTGGATGAAATGCAACCTGTCTCCTTTCTGGCTGTGTATTGCAGTTTGCAATGTATTTTGATGTATAAACATACTGAACGTTGTTAACAAAATGCCTATCGAGAAGAAATGCAAATAAAGCAAATTTCAAAGTGGAAACTGCAGTTAGAATATTCCGTAGTCTGCAATACCGCATGAGCCAGAGAAACTGACCTTTTGCTGACAGCCATTACAGTTTCTATCTGATCTCAATATCTGCTTTTTTTTTTTTTTTTTTTTTTTCTTTTCCTGAACCAAGCTAATTTCTCTCAAAATACTTCTGGGAATTGAGACTCAGATCTGCCTCGGTACAGCCTCGCTTTTCTCTAGGGAAGAAAAGTCTAGCCAAGCACCTTTTATCTTTCCTTTGGCTTCTCATTACTGTCAGCTTTGCTTTCCCCGTGGCAGTTAAATGTCACTCTTAACAACATTCGCTCTTCTTTTCTGCACGTGGGGACTGAGCACTCACCTCTCAGGTGTGCATTAATGGTGTTTTGGAAGTTTCCTCAGCGTTATTTCTTCCCTCGCTAGCCTTGCTCTTACAAGTTCTTGTTACAGCTTGTTCGGCGCTGCCTGCTTTCCTCCGGTGCGTTTTCTTAAGCCAAGGCTGACAAGTTACCTTTGCCTCTTGCTTTCCCGCAACATCTCCTTTCAAGAAAATTCGAGCTCTCCCACTAAAATTCCCACTCCACATCCGATACAGGTTATAGGAAACAGCCTGTGTTTCCTATTTACGCCTCACAGCCTTTGTCTTGCCACTGGTTGGACTGCGTTCGCTGTGAGGACCGTGACAACAGTTTCCCAACCTGTACAAATCACAGTCAACATCGGTTTCCTATTTCCAGTGGCTCCACATTCTTAAAAGAACATTTCCTGCAGCTGTTCTTTTCCTTTGTACTGACCCTTTTTACTTTTATCCCGTTTCTGGAGTGATGTCTATGCTGATTACACTAAGTGTCTTTCGCTTTTTTTTACCAAAAAATTCTCATCTGAACAATATTTTTGGATTCACTGAAGTACTGCCACTTTTTTTGACCTGCTTTTTGCCAAACATTGAATTCGTGCTCCTTCCGAATTGCCTGTCACATGCTGTCCTTCAACACAACTCACCCTTCACCTGCCCCTACTCTGCCACCACCTCCACGTGCCCTCTCCCATCCAACGTTCTCCTGCTCCTCTCTTGCCTTACCCTCTTTTTCCGATCTTTTTCATCATTAACTCTAGTTTTTCTGTGTACTTCCCTCAGCTTCTCCCATTCCTCTCCACAGCCCCTTCCGCGTTACTTTGTCTGCTCCGTCTTGGCTGTCTTCTTGATTTTGCTGCTTTTAATCTTCTTCTCACAATGCTCGGTGCCTTTGGAGAGAGTCCTAACACTGCCGGGTACTTTGGGAGAATGCTAAAGACTTACTTTAAAGAATACTTCGGGTTTGAAATGAATAAATAAATAAAGTTAGTTAGTTAGTTATTTCCTGGAATCATAGAATGGTTTAGGTTGGAAGGGACCTTGAAGATCATCGAGTTCCAATCCCCCTGCCATGGGCAGGGACACCTCCCACCAGACCAGGCTGCTCAAAGCCCCATCCAACCTGGCCTTGAACACCTCCAGGGATGGGGCATCCACAGCTTCTCTGGACAACCTATGCCAGTGCCTCACCACCCTCAAAGTGAAAAATTTCTTCCTAATATCTAATCTAAATCTCCCCTCTTCCAGTTTAAAGCCGTTCCCCCTCGTCCTATCACTACATGCCCTTGTAGAAGTCCCTCCCCAGCTCTCCTGTAGGCCCCCTTTGGGTTCTGGAAGGCCGCTGTCTATCTATCTATCTATCTATTTGAACACCAACTGTGGAGCAGAAATGGGAACATACTGGCCTTGGTGCCAGCAGAGGGTAGGGCAGTTGACCGAGCTCGTGGCTTTTGCCTGATGCCACCTTCTGCACAAACCATCCCAGGCTCTACTAGACCCTGTCTGCGTCAGCAGCCGCAATGTATAGTCGTGATTAAGAAGGAAAGGGCATCACCTAATTTTGACGATGTCGTTTGATGGTGTAGGTTGACACAGCACGACCGCACAGCTGTTCACGACTGCTGAAGGCAAAACGGGTGCAGGAGACCGTTCCAGAAAGGCCGGCAGCTGGTGAAAACCGGCGAGCCATTCCAGAAGCTGGAAATAGGCACAGATGTTGTGGGTGAAAAAAACAGGGAAGACTTTAAACGTGTTTATTGAAGAAGAGGTACGTAACAAACAATTCCATTTAACGGAAAACGCACCCATAAAACGATCATGTTTATCCTTTATCTCTCACGCCAATACATTTGTCTCCAGTATATTTATTTTGTGGTCCCCAGCCTTCCCCCACCAGCTCCCCGCGGGGCGGGGCCGCCGGCCAAGGGGGCGGGGCGAAGGACGCCCCGCCCCCCCCCCCCCCCGCCTCGCCCCGCCCCCTCCCCCCGCCTTCCCCCGCGGGAGGGGGGGGGGGGCGGTGATCCCCTTCCGCCGGGGCGGGGCCCGCGCATGCGCGCTCGGCCGGGCGGGGCGGGGCGGCCCGGCTTCCGCCTCGCCATTAGTCGTCGGCGGCGGCATGGCTCCGCCCGGGGCGGGCGGTGGCGGCGGCGCTGGTGGCGGGGGAAGGGGGGGGTTACCTGCGCGGCGCGGCCGCGGGGCAGAGCTGAGGCGCGGCGGCGGCGGAGCGGCCTCCTCGTCCTCTTCCCCCTCCTCCTGTTGGCGGCGTGGCGGCGGCGGGGCCATGGTGCGTCGCGCCCGGCTGGCGCTGGTGGCGGCGGCGCTGGTGGCGCTGGGGGCGCCGGTGGGCGAGGGGGCGCGGGCCCTGGAGTGGTACACGGCGTGGGTGAGCACAGCCTACGTGGAGCCGCTCAGCAACCGCACGGTGCGGGGCAACACGGAGAGCGGCCGCTACGGGGACAGCTCGCCCAAGGAGAGCGCCCAGGGCCTGGTGGGCATCCCCCGCGGCGCCTCGCCCCGCCACATGGAAGGCTGCGCCACCGACACCGACTACGACGTGCCGCTGCCCCCCGGCGGCCGCGGGCCCCCCGAGGGCGACCCGCCGCCCTGGATCGCCCTGGTGGCCCGCGGCGGCTGCACCTTCAAGGACAAGGTCACCAACGCGGCGCGGAAGCGGGCGGCCGCCGTGGTCATCTACAACGAGGCCCGCTTCGGCAACAGCACCGTCTCCATGTCCCACCTGGGTGGGTGAGCGGCGCCGGCGGTGTGGGGAAGGGGAGTTGCGGGGGGGGGGGTGGTGGTGGTGGTGGTGGTGGTGGGGCGGGGGGTGGCTTTGTCTGGCGCCGGTGCGCCTCGGTGGGGCGGGGGCGGTGAGGGATGGGGTTTTGGGGGGAGGGGGGGGGGGGGAAGGTAGAAATCCCCGTAAAAATGGTACGAAGAGCTGGGTTTTTTTGGTTTCCTCTTCCTTTTAAACCGCGCTGGGCGAACGCCGGGACCGTCTTCTGCCTTCCAAGTTACAGCCCGGGTGTCGGGGAGAAGATGCGGCGAAGCCACCGGAGCGGGCGGCCGTGTGACAGACTGCGGCCGGAGGCTTTGGTGGTGTTGGTGGGGGGGTTTATGGTTTCACTTCGAGCTGCCTTTTTTGCTTTATACCCCCTCCCCTCCCCCTTCGGCAGCAGGGCTACAGCGGTGACAGGTAGGCCGCTTTCCGCAGGCTGCGCGGAACCGTGCCAGGTATCCCCGAAGATGCCTTCTGGTGCCTGTGAAGGCATTGCCGTAGCGATTTTGAAGGTAGCTTTTGGTACGGGCTTTATTGTAACAGCTTCGTCATCCTCTCCTGTGCAGGTCTGTCAAGGATGGGAGAGAGGTAGAAGCATCAGGTAATTCTTGAACGCTGGCGAATGCGGTAGGAAGGCTGAATAAAGCCTAGAGAAGGACGTTGACTTGGCTTGTCTGAGCGTGCGGGTGATCTGTAGCCTGCAGAAGGGATCTGTGATTTTTTTGGCGAGATAAGAACCAAGATGTTCCGCCGCTGCAGCGTCTGCTTGGACTATGACACTAAAGTCTTGCTGGATTTTTATGAGCATGACTACATCAAATACTTAAGGGGGGAGGGGGGGCGCAAAAAACCCCTCAAAACTGCTATAAAATCTGTTTGCATTTGTAGACTTCCGAGGAACTGGTAGGTCTTCAGAGGTCTACAGAGACAAAGCAAACTAAGTAAAAAGTGCTGCAAATGTGTGTTTCACATGTTCCTGATACAATACGTTTGCTAATGCCCAGGCTGTCAAGGGAAGGGGTAGATCAGGGACTTCGGTGTAGTAGAACGGTAGTGCTTTTCTAAAGAAAACAAATTTACTTTCTTTAATATAGCGAGCTGAAAATCTCAATTAGTGAGCTGTTGCTTCATAGCACGTATGATATATTGGGTGGAAAACAAGTCTCTCTTCTTGGAATACCAAGTGGCATCAACTTGGAGGCTGGAAATGTGATTACCGTACCTCTTAGCCTGCTGCTTGCTTGGGTAGATCAGTCCAGCCCATCTCTTGTGTTCTTAATCCACTGTGAAAGTGGAGGTGGGATGCTAGGTAAGGTGTACCTTTGATTTTGATCCCATGTGGCAGTTAAGGTACCTTGGGTAATAATTCTTTCTCCTTTACCAGCTGTTAGTTGTTTTTCTTGCCATGACTCTATATTGACCAATTGGCACAAAATTTTTTTCCTCTCTGTAAGAATTTTCCCGTGTTCCTCTTGTTCCTCTCCATGCCCTGTCGTAGCCTCTCATAAATATTATTTGGTCTTTTGTGGAAGCTCTTCCTCCTTTTCTCATTTTGCTTATTTTATCAAATTTTTTATGACTTTCTCTTTTCTGCTGTCATTTGTCTGCTGCAGAAGACCTTGTTGGGCTTATGCTCAGGTTTGGACTTGCTAGTATAGTTACATCTATCAGTGATTTTGTATAAAGAGAAGTGCTACATGACTGCTGGTTGGTTTTTTTTCTTTTTAAACTGGCAGAATGTTGCTGATAAAAGCTCTATGTATGTAAAGAGTGTGATTTAGTATAGTGTATGTAAAATCATACATTTGTACTTACTTATGCTTACTTGGCAAATGCAGGTGGGACCTCAGGATGATTTGAATGGAGCGGGAACATAATATATCACAACATAATCACTCGTTCTGCTGGAGTCACAAATCTTGATTCTGTGGTTGAAACATTCAAAACACATAAATGTTTAAATTTTTCAGTGCGCTTTGGGAATATAGGGAAGAATTACTGTTAGTGTTTTAAATCTTGGATTTTTTGAAGGCGGGGGGAGAGGGGAAGAAGTCTGGAAGACAGGCAAGGAAGAATGTGGAATGTAAAGCTGTATTTTACAGGATCCAAGTTTGGCCTTCCTGTGAAGGGTTTTGTGAACTGACACATGAGGCAACAAACCCTGCTTCTAGGAGGAGTGCTGAGAATAAATACTCTGGGAAATCTGCAGTGCTGTAACTAAGGAGTGGAGTTACATGCATAAGGAACATCCACTTAATGGATTTGCAGTTAGTGGCACTGAAAATGATGTGAGATGGAACAATGGTTACAGCTGATAGAGGTGCAGCCTGAATTACGTGATGGTGATAAATGGGTGACTTTACTGATCTCAAAGTTTCATATTTTCATTCTCCTTCTGAAAAACCCAACCTTTGAACTTTCTGATGCATGTGATGCATGTGTGCTATTGCTGGTAGGGGTTTTGGTGTTTTTAGATGTACTCCGGTTTAAGTAAAAAGAGAGATTCTTGATTAGGCAAAGAAGTTGCTTGCTTTAGCTGGTGTCAAAGTATTTGATAAAAGACGTATATTCCAAATACTCTGAAATTTAGTTGTTTTTCCTGGGTACCTTGTGAGCTTCATGAGTGCAGTGAGTAGGGATTTTAATTAAGTTTTGGAACAGGAGAGTTGAGAGTTTGAATATGTAGCCTTGCAATCCTGTCCCTCTTTCCAAAAAAAGGTTCTTCAAATATGACTCTACTGGTATCTCATGTTTTTCAGGGCTTTGCTGTCTACCCAAATTACATTGTTCAAAATGCTGGATGACTTCCCTTTTTGAGGGAAGAAGTAGTGAAATAACTTCACATGTGGCTGAGGAGTTTTTTTTTTTTTCCAGTGGAGGATACTCATTTTACCCAAATGACTCAAGGAGTTGTACTTCAGTTGTTGAATCCAAATAGTATAAACTCCAACTTCAGTTTTACAGGAATATAGATTTTGCAGGCAGTCTTAACTCTGTTCATTTTTGATGGTGGTGGTGAACTTAATATAATACAGAGGCTTCAAATTCCTTTCCAAAACCAAAATAAGTATTGTATGTAAGTATTAGCTGGGAGTGGGTTGGAGAGGAGTCTGGAGAATCTGGAGAGGCAAGGTATGGACCCTTGTGGAGAGCAGACTAAGGAGAGTTAGAGCCTCATTGCTGGCTGAGAAATTAGGCGGGGGCAGAGGTATATTGCAGTGGAAAGAAAAAAAGGGTCTCCTGGTTCTCTGTATTTCTTGTTGTACTTCATGCTGGGCATCCAGCCATCTCTGAATCCCCTCTCAAGCTAGGGTTTGGTCATCCTGATAAGAACATAAGTTTGATACTATGAAGACTATGGAATAAAATATGATTGTGCTTGACACACGGGGGGAAGGGAGGAAGGAGGACTGGTTACAGTATTTTGAGATAGGTCTGGAGTGGAGCTTTGGTGCGTGGCTTGTGGGTTTAAGGGAAGCTTGGGACTTTGGCTGCGTAAAGAAAATGGTCTTTCATTTGGTGCAGCTTTGCCAAAATACACCTAACTAGTTCTTTCCTTCATTGTCCTGTTTTTTTATGCAGGTATATTGAACAAAACAAATGCAAATAACTTTGTACTCATGATTTGATAAGCTCTTGCTGGCTCCAAAGCAGCAGGGTTAGCGTTATTTTGGCATGTAGTTCAACTCTTGGCTACATTGGTTTCAGCACTGCTTAGGATTCTCAAGTGGAGCCTAACTTCTGTATTACTGATTACAAAAGCTTCTGGTACTGTACTACTGAAAGTACAGAACTGAAATCAGTGGCTTGCTTAACTCAAGACAGTGACTGCATGATGTTAGGCTGCTATGTTGTTCTGAAGAAGCAGGAGTAACCTCAAAATGCTTATACCTATTCTATATGTAAGAGTGCGTACATGTTGGAAACCCATGTGGAAAGAGGAATGTATACCAGTGTTGACTGCTTGACTACTTGACTCTTCTGGATAGGTATCCTTCTTGAGGCAGGTGAAAACACAACATGCACCACGAATGTGGTGAGATGGGGTTGGGGTACGTGGTCGAGACAAAGCTTGTCATTGGATTGTTAGTGTACTGTTATGCATTTGGTGAAGATCAGAGACGTTCGTTTGGGCCAGGAGCTAGAGAGAGCGTCCGCTGTTAATTGTGGCAAAATTAGCAGGGTGCCTGTGCCTAAACGGGTCTAAGAACTGACCTCAAACACTTTTACCAAGGTACTCAAACTCTGGGAGCTTTCTGGCGTTTCTCACGAGGACAAAAACTAGAGTATGTTTGCAATTGTTTTCCAGATGATAGAAAATTGTCTGTGTCTGTAGACATGAATGGGAATAAATGTGATAGTTTGGGATGCCTGGAATGAAGATCTGTATCTGGGCTACTTTTTCCTTATCAGGAGAGCATTGGTTTCGTTTTGCAAGAGAAGACTAGCAATACTAGCAGTAAAACCAGCCTTGGCACACTGGCAGGAAACATGCCTTCATCTTCAGAGTTCCAAATTTGCCCTCCTTTCCAGGTATCCTAAGGATCTGCCAGCTCTCACTGCTTTATTTGGATGATAATGTTAAAAAAAAAAAAAGGCACGTAGCCGACTTCAAGTCTACCGGATTCCACTGAGGCATCAAATCAAGCCTAGAAAAGAAAACAAGTTTACTCTAGCAGAGTGAAAATGTAGTTGTTTATTGCAAAATTGGAAAGTTACAGAAAGGTGAAGCAGACAAAACATGCTCTCGGTAGATATGTGTATGTGACACTTGAAGTTCTTCTATAAGTGTGATTTGAGGTCTCCGAGTTGTGTTGCAGTTAAAGAAGCTGGTGGAATGACTCAACAGCGTTTCAGTTTCTGAATAATGTGTTTCAGAGCAGAAGTCTAAAATTAGTGAGGAATGAGTTAAAGCCCTTAGTCTTACAGGCTGCTCAGGGCAACTACTTCTACGAGACTGCTCTTGTTCCTTTTGTAATAGAGGATCGCAATTATTTCTTTTTTTCTTCCCCTTCTTCTGTCTCGTGACCTTCAAGGCCATTGTGTTTGGTAGTGTGTATTTTTAATGGCAGGTTCATCACCAAGTCTTTAAAACTGTTAAAATGCTTTTAATGGGCATTTATTTAAAAATGTATGGCATACTTGTGTCAGTTCTAAAACTAGGTGGTGTCACAGTGTCTAGCAGCCATTGCACAAAAGTATCTTGACTTCCATTTCAAGGAACTAACTGGCGCATAGTTGAACATGCTAGTGATAAAACAGAGAAAGGCATTACTGATTGTTGTGGGGTTTTTAAAGACTTCTTTGTTAGAAATCATGCACAGAACTAGATAGCAGGATTAAACTGACTCAGATTTCGGGACCGAGGAGGAAACCTTTACTGATTGAAAAATCCAGGCTGCCTCAAATCTTGAAACTTTTTCTTCCCCAAGCCTGAATGAAACCACATAAATTTTTCCAGCACCCATGTACAGCTCACTAGCCGTCCTTAGGCACCCCTCCTGTTACAAGTAACTCTTACAGTTGATTAAGGACATAAGACCTAATCTTCTGATTTAGGTATGTGGATAACATTTCTCAGAAATGTGAGATGAATTTCTACGTTTGCACCTTCTCTTCTTGTTAACTCTCTGTGGGGTTGTGCTGGGTCACAAAGCAAGAAGTGTTTCACATACTCTCTTCCCTGAGATACCGGACTCTCTGGTAATGCTTTCATGCTGGTTTGGAGAGGAGAATAATATTAATTAACCAGTTGTCAGTGTGCTTGGACTTGTGGTATCGTGTGGATCAGCGCGTTGTTGATGAGTAGAACTAATCAGCGCAGCCTGGTTGCTTGTGGTTTTGTCCTGTTGGTCTTCAGCTTCGCCGCTTCGTGTGTCCTGATGCGCCCACCAGGCGAGGCAACACGTGCTGGGAGCTGGGTGGGTGCTGCTGGTGAGCCCAGTGGGGTGCCTGAGGGGAGGCACCAGAGGGGCCTTTTCCCCAGTAGCATCTTTTTCTTTGTCTCTCTGCACCATCCTCAAAACTTCCAGAAATATAGCCCTATTTGGAAAATCTGCTCTCTTGCTGGGTCTGGATCTGGCCGATGGGTATAATGGTTCTTAGAGTAGGTGACCAGAAGTGGGGAATGGTTGCGATAAGGTGAAGCTGAAAAAGGGTAACTGGCATTGAGATAGGAGGGTTATTCAACTAATAACTGGAACCTTAAGAGTTTCATCCACAGCAGACTGTCTGCACTTACTAGGTACAGAAGTGAAGCTTCTGCAAATTCCCTTTGGCATGGTAGCAGAGTGGCCAGCTTGATGAGGTGTCACAGCCAGAACCGTCTCAACTAAAGGAGTCTGTTTTAAATATTTCAGGAAAATAACTCTTTGTCTTAGTAGGCAGAGAGGTGGGTGAGTCCGGAATGCGGCTTTGAGTTTTGAAAATCCCCACTTGATGTAATGTTATAAATTAGGCAGCCATTTCTTTTGACATAGCTTCTCAGCAATGAATCTAACACAGCCGGGAGGGGAAAAAGGCTTTGTCTTCAGTGGGAGGTCTTGTTGCAGGTAGGTAATCTTGTGAATCTTAAAAAGGTAGCTGTGACATTACAGCTTCAGCTTTCTGGCTAGGAAAACCCCTCTCTTCTTTCGTCCTCTACTTTCCCTCTGAATCAGGCTTAGTTTCGCTTTTTTCTTTTTCACTTTTTTCTTTCTCTGTTTTCGCTTTATGGAAGAGTGCAAAGTAAGCTATAAAGCCATGACTTATCAAGGGTGTATTGCAGTGTTGGTATGCACAAAGTAATAACTATTCCAATAAAAATAGCATAGACCAGTGAAAAGGTGACATTTTTAACAAGTCCAGTTGTTTGTAATTTATTTTGTAATACTTAGATGTTTCTCAGACAATACTGGAGATGCTCCCAGACAAAATGGAGTAAAACTCTAGTCACAGAGGATCTCTAGTTTCTGCTAGTTGATCCTGACAGTATCTTATCGTTGTTGGTGGCAGTATGGTGCTTAAAGCTTTTTTTGGGGTTACGTGCTTTTGAGGTCTAATATAATAGAAAAATCCTTTGGTTCCATGCTCACAAAATAGTCCCAAAGTATTTCTTGACAAGTCCTTGTTGTGAAGTCTCATTATGTTTTGAATATTTAGTATTGAAGAATCTTTAGGTATTTCAATGTTTAATATAATTCAGTATTAAATATCTGGATCTTTTTTCTCTTTTTGTTTGCATATGTAGTGTAATTGTGCTATGGATGCAGATTCAAACTGAACTGAACGTGTCTCTCTGTGGTATTCACATACTGTCTCCAGCTGCAGCTAAAATACCCACACTAACAAATAAAAGACCAGCTGTTCTTGAGTTGCATGTTAGAACTTAAGCAACTTCAAAATGAGACGTGTACAACTTGCCTGGGTTTTTTTTTTTGCATGGCATCCGCATCCCGCGTCACTGTGTGGAATGAAGAGTACAGGCCCTTGAACAGTGAAGGCGCATCTGTTGAAGTTTGTCTTGTGTTTGAGGGTTTCATTAAGTAAAAAGAGGGTTCTTTGCTAGTAAACTTGCTATGAAGTCTGCTATGCCAGAAAAAAAAAAAAACCACCTGAGAGGTTTTCCTGTAACTTTTCTCACTGATCTTAACTGAAGAGGCCCAAATTACCATCAAGCCAGAATGCCTAAATTTTTACTCTGACTGACTTTTTTCTTTTTCCTCCTCCAACAGGAACAGGAAATACAGTGGTGATAATGGTTGGTTATCCAAAAGGAATAGAGATATTGGAGCCAGTACGAAGAGGGATTCCAGTAAAAATGACTATTGTTGTTGGCACACGACACGTGCAGGAATATATTAGTGGTCAGTCGGTTGTGTTTGTAGCCATCGCCTTCATCACCATGATGATTATATCACTCGCTTGGCTCATATTTTACTATATACAACGCTTCCTGTATACAGGGTCACAGTTTGGAAACCAGGTAATTGGAGATGATGATGCTTTACAGTATTTACAGTCTTCTCGTGTCAAATCAGTTGCCTAACTTTGCTTGTTTATTGAAGCATTCTTGAAGATCTGTGCCGCCTTGCTACTTTACTATCTGTGAACCTTACTAATGGTTAGTGAGGCTAATAAGTACTGTACTAATTGGCATCACAAGTTTGTCTAGTTGTAATTATTAGATACCTGTGTGGAGTTGTGAGAAATATGTTTAGCCACTTGTCAACAACTGAGTAAAGGCAACTTTTTGTGTGACTTGTCACCTAGCATAATTTCCTTCCTTTTGACATTAAAAATCATTTTCATTCTTCAGTGATTTTTGTTGTGAAAGCACCTGTTTCCCTAACCAGATTTTTTTTTTCAAAAAAGGGACCATGGTAACTTCTTTAAAACCCACAAGTAATTAGGGTTAAAACTTTGCATCTAAAGCTTTATAAAAACTGCTTTTGATACTTATAATCCTACTACTCCACTGTAGAGTACTGAATGGCAGCAGACTAGAAGGAGCATGTGTGGTGAGATTCAGCTCTTTTGGACTATCTAAAGTGCTGAGAGTGGTGGGAAAATCAGGAAGGAATAACTTTCTTCCTCAATTTGCTCCTTCCAAATCCCTGTTCTTCGTTGATAGGTTAAAAAAAGTCAGCTTTACTCTTTTCACCTGAGGGGAAGTACTTCATCACAAAATAATTTAGGTTGGAAGGGACCTCTGGAGGCTATCCAGTTCAAACCCCCACACTTGAGAGAGCAACTTACTTGGAGTTGTTGAGGACATAGTCCAGCTGAGTTTTTAAAATATCTTAGGATGACACTTCCCTATTCTTGTCAACGCTTGCAAATAGGTTAGGTTTCTTTCATGGTGTTGTGGTTTAACCCCAGCTGGCAACTAAGCACCACCCAGCTGCTCTCTCACTCCCTCCTGGTGGGATGGGGGAGAGAATCGGAAGAGTAAAAGTGAGGAAGAACTCATGGGTTGAAATAAAGAGTTTAATAGGCAGAGCAAAAGCCGTGCATGCAAGCAAAGCAACCAAGGAATTCATTCCCCACTTCCCGTGGGCAGGCAGGTGTTCAGCCACCTCCAGGAAAGCAGGGCTCCATCACGGTTACTTGGGAAGACAAATGCCATCACTCCGAATGTGTCCTCCGCTCCCTTCTTCTTCCTCCACTTTATATGCTGAGCATGACGTCATATGGTATGGAATATCCCTCTGGTCAGTTGGGGTCAGCTGTCCCAGCTGTGTTCCCGCCCAAAGCATGACCTCTCCAGTCTGCGCGCTGGTGGGGTGAGGTGAGGAGCAGAAAAGGCCTTGACTCTGTGTGAGCGCTGCTCAAGAATAAGAAAACATCCCCATGTTATCAACACTGTTTCCAGCACAAATCCAAAACATAGCCCCGTATTAGCTATTTTGAAGAAAATGAACTCTACCCTAGCCCAGATGGGCACGCATGGTCACCAGCAGCTCTACTGTGGTTCTCTACTAACAACTAAAAAGAAAGTGGCGCTTGGTTTTCTTTGCAAGCAGTTCTCTGGGGAATTTTTTATGCTCAGTTCAGAACAAAAAAAAAAAAAAAATTGTTTCAAATGACTGCTCATCATGTGAACTTCCGTTGCCTTCTCTTTGAGCATGTAGATTCTAGGTTTGGGGGAGGAGGGAAGGGAATTTTGGTTTGCTTTCAGGAGTCTGAGCTCTGATTAGGACTTACAGGACTCTTCTAGGAAAATACTTAATTTCTCATTTCAGTAACTGAGCATGACACATGGGACTTTTGTATTGATTAAACTTGCTCATCTACTTGAAATGTTGGTCCCTGAGAACCTACCTGTGAACAAACCTAAGCTTTAAGTCTTAGAACTTACATTCTCAGAATACTTTCAAGAAAACAAAATTTTTGAGAAGTATTTCTAGGAAAAAGGGGTGTGTTTTTGTATTGTGACAGTTGTTTGATGAAGAAAGTTGCTTCTTCCTGTTATGTTAGCTTTAGGATAGTTCATGCTAAGGGAAGTTCAAATGCTTTAGTAGTTTTAAAAGCATTTTTTAGGTTGAATGTGATGTTTCCCAGAAGTATGTACCACAAACTCTTAATAGGTTTTGCCATTGGGCTGGTTGTCGAAGTGCTTCTTAAGTGGAATTGCATAGCATTAGACAGTTGTACCTCTTTCCTCAATTCTCCTTCTTTTAAAATGACCGTTGAAAACAAATTTATAAAACTATGCAAAGTTTGAAGACATGAATATCTTGGTCAAGATATATCATTAGAAGTCTTAAAAGCATCTTGGAAACAATAAGCCACTTTTCTAACCTAAATGTTATTTTGCTTGGCTTATCGACTACAGTGTAATTAAAACTTAGGAGTTGAGTATGTTGTGCTTTAAAGCAAGTTACAGCGTAGCTGCTAAGTGAAGGTGAAGATGGGCATCACTAGATTTATTCTAACATCAGTTTAGTGGCAAATCTTTGGAAGATCTCCTTGCTACTGAAGATGAAAGCACTGTGCAGAAAACCCTGAGATGATCAGAAGGTGGAATAGACTACTGCTGCTGGTTGTCCATTTCTCAGACAACTTTCGGACTAATTCTTTTTAACACCATAAAAAATAAAAATCCCAATTTTCAATACTATAAGTTTGTAAAATGACATAAGTCTTGTAATTATCATTACAGAGAAAAGCTGCTGTTACATTTTTTTTTTTTGATCCTTCATGGTATTTCATCAGTGAGAGCTGCTGCTGGGCAGATCAACATCTGTTAATTGGGAGTGTTTCTCAGTTTCTATCAGCAGCTAGCACTTTGTCTTGGAATACAGTACTGCTTTCTTTCCTTGCTTCCCCTCTAAGCATAATTAGGACTGTTACTGTATAGAAGTCCAGTATGGTGTCTCACATCTATTAAGCCTTTCTTGTCATCTCCTTTGCATAATGTGTCCTTTCAGTGTGAAGCTTTGTATAACGTGTGAGACAGTGTTTAACTGAGGGAGAGCATTAATAGCTACAAGCAGCCTTTTGACCTGGTGGCCAGCTGTAGGCTGCTCGGCAGGATTCCACCTTCTCTCAAGCTTGTGCAAAACTTACCGTGGGCTTGCCTAACTAGAACGTCTGGTTATATGGCTGTTGTTTCAGCTCTGATGCCTCTAAAGCCTAAATTAGGGTCAATTTTCCTGCACGGGAAGGCCCTTAATGCAGGCAGTTACGGTACGAGGCTATGTATGTCAGCTTGGTCCGTGTAGTTCTGCTCTGGTTGAGTTCATTGTAAGAGCATTACACTTAGAGATAATGTCTGCTGCTGCGCCCCGAGAATGCAAAACTTGCAGTTCTTCAACATCTGCTGGCTGGAAGTATTTTGTAAACAAATTAGCTAGCCAGAGATGAATCTTTAAATGCATTCAGGTTTACTAATCCATATGGAAAGTATTTAAAAGCTTTGAAATGTAACTCTTAAAACTAACCCGTGTACTAATACTTAAAAATCTTTATTCAAGGGACATAGGAAAGAAACCAAGAAAGCAATCAGCCAGCTTCAGCTGCATACTGTGAAACGAGGAGAAAAGGTAATTCAGCGGCTCTGGTTATTGCTGTATGATTTAAAAACTGTTGTATTGTCTTTATAAAATTTAAACTAAAATTCTCACAATGTAATTGCAGTGACTCTTACAATTTTAGGCTCATTTTAGCAGCTTTGCTTAAAAGGCCAAGTTTAAAATTGAAGAGTCAAATTTGAACTAGCAATGAAATGTAAGGCTGTTTTGTTGCAAATAATACCTGGTTGTACGGAATGTAGCAGGAGACTACAGGGCTGATACTGTAAAGGTGAGGAAACACTAATATCTTATCAGCACTTGAAAACATCAACAAGTGGATTGCAAAATACTTCCTAGGACCTATTGATTGCACAGTTCTTACAGCTGATGTAATGTTTTGTTTTCTTAAAAGAACATCCATCTTTTTATTGATCAGAAGGCTTTAGAAATCTAAAAAGCTTTGAAAAATGAAACACTTGTTTCATCTTTTGACATACAATACATTAAGGAGCTGTATAGACTTACTTGAAGCATAAATTTTTTAGAAGTACATTTCCATGTATTAAAGTAAAGCTATTCTAAAAATTAAAACAGCTTTCAAAATGCTAGCTTTGACAGCATATGGCCTAAACTCAAAGCTGTATTAGAATACCTGAACTAGGAAAAGCCAAGGTTTCGAAAGAATATATTATTTTAGTTGGAGTTTCAGGCAGCTCTGATCTAGATGCTAAATTAGTTTGACTAGACTTCTGCTACTACACAGACGTTTTCCCCACCCTTCCTTGTCTTATTTGATTAGTTTTTACTTAAGGACTTGTATGCTCAGAGATGAAAAACAAGTATCCGTTTTTTTAATCCATGAATAAAATTAAGGTGAGAAAGGACATTTATGTGTAAGCACTTTAAAAGCCATGGTTCAACAGAAGCTGTTCAGCTGAGGTCACACGCTACAGAGACTATGTCCTTCATTTAGCAAATCAGTTTTGAAATGAAAAAAACCCAACTGTCTTTGAACTTGCCTCTTTTCCTCTTATGCATTCAGCATGTTTAAGTAGCATTTTATAAGTGTTTGTTACTTTTAATTATATTCTAAATTCCATAAACAAGTAATCTATTTCAAGCTGTGAGCAGAGGGATGTTCATACTTCTGTTCATACAATGGTGAGATCAGAGATTGAGAAAGATGGAAGTGAACCAAAACTTGTGTAAAGCAGTACCAAAGCGTAACATCAGCACAGGAAGAAATGGATGTAAAAGGGTCGTGATGAAACCTATGGTGAGAACCATGAGGAAGCTGTTAACTGTGTTTAAATTGATGTTCAGTAAACCTCTAAAAAGGATTTGTATTATGAGATTTTTGCAGTGTAGCAGGTAGTTTCTTCCCATCAATATACCCTTGACTAAAATAAATAAATAAAATGAGGGAAGTTAACCAAGTTGTTATGTAGTATGCTGATTGTAACTATGAATGCCATGTTAGTTAAGCAAAGTAGAATGGGATTAGATTCAAATCTTTCTATTAAAATAGAGGTTTTCTGCTTGGTAGATCATGTCTTCTAGTTTGATTTGAATCAGCCTACTATCAGCAAATTTATGTAACTTAATGATGCAGACGTACTCTCGTGAACTAATGTATGTTTATCTGGAAATACAGTCCCGTCTACTCTGTAAACGTGTGGTTTTTCTTTACATATTTCCTTTCAGCATTTATGACTAAAAGCGTATGTTTCTTTTATTGTGACACAGTACAGTCTTTCATTATCACTTCATTTGGGTTTGAGGTATTTAACTAAAAATAGGTCAGTATTTTAAAAGTGTATTTGCTATCATGTAGATCTTTCCTGAGAAGCTTATGGGATTATTGTAAAATGGACACTCATTTGAGTATGTGCTACATATGGTACGCTTGGACTTTGCCTCTTGTACAGAACAAAAAATATATGTTACAGAATAAGTACTTGTCTTAACTTTGCTTATGTACAAAAACAGTATTAATTTGATTTACTTGGGAATTAAGGCATTAATTATGTAAACTGATAGCATGCAAAGGAGGGTAAAACTTGCCTTGAACTTGACGGTTTGCTTGCAGTACTAATTCATTTGAGTGTTTGTGGTAATGAAATTGAAGTGCTGCAGTAAGCACAAAATACTTATTTTGTGGGGGGTGAGAGGGAAGAAGTTGGCCCACTGTCTATTCTTCTAATATGTAATGTTTCATACAGCCCAGTTAACTCTGAATTATTTCTCTTGTATCATACTTGCACTGCAACTATAAGCATGGCTTCAAGAAGGCAGTAAGACCTGTTAGGAAAGATATTTATCCCTTAGAAACAAATTGAGGTGGGCAAATACTATGTTTTGACTCTCACTGGTGTGAGCTTGGAGAGAAGTTTTAAAAAACATCCCAAATTGCATACTTCAGTTCGCTTCTCGTTACCAAGGGATATCTGCTAGGATGTGGTAGAAAAAAGTGAAAAAAAAAAAAGTGGGAAAGAAGAGGTTTGCGGTAGTCAACCCCAAGAATCTCATCCTACTTAAGCACTTGTGAGTCCTTGGGACCATCAGTGAAGAATTACATTGTATGCTTTCATCTAAGCTGAACTCTTTTAAGATGTCTCCGTTTTATAGTTACTTTAAACTGAAATTTTACTGCGCTACCATGAGCAAAGCCAATGTTTGAGACTTAACAAATTACTTAAGGTGCCATGTATAGCTATTTAAATTAGAAAATACGAGTTTGGCTGCTTTTAATATTTGGTATTACGTGATCAAATCACCTCTTGATGAAATCTTGAATTAAATGAGGGAGATGTTTTTATTTGCTAAACCTTTTCGTACATTTTACATTCTGTGACACTAGCTATTACACAAAGCTTGTTCTGTAATGAAATATAGATGTAATGCATTTAAATGTGTTGTCATCTTTAGGGTTTAGATGTTGACGTGGAAAACTGTGCTGTGTGCATTGAGAACTATAAACTGAAAGACACTGTCCGAATTCTGCCATGCAAGTAAGTTGTCATAATTATTCTTTCCTCTTCAGCATGTTTTCCCTCAGAAATATGTGATGGAAGCTCTTCTGAAACCCTGTTGGCAGAGCTGAAGCTGTGCCATTTGTATGGCCTTTTACATGTTGGAGGGCGCTGGGGGATCACGTAGCACTTCATGTCTGCACAGGAAAAAGGAGCAATTGAGAGAAGTGTAGGAGTGAAGAAGTGCTTTTTTTAGTACTAAGTTAGAACTGTACACTGTTGAACTGGTAGGTCTGTGGTGTCCTTGTGGTTAGTGACATCTCTTATTTCAGAAAGCTAGCGTGAAAGAGGGTGCTTCCAGAACTGTGTCTGTCCTAGTAAATTAAGCAGTACCTAGTTGTCAAGGTTATAAAGGAATGGGTTTATCTTTTAATATAGTAGTTTGCACATTGTTTGAAGGAAAGGTGTGTGGCTTTCATGGTAAGTTCTAAAGGGCATTTCTTTTCTTTAGGCACATCTTCCATAGAACGTGCATTGACCCTTGGCTTTTGGACCACCGAACTTGTCCAATGTGTAAACTAGACGTTATCAAAGCTTTGGGATACTGGGTACGTTGCACACTTACTTTAATCTTCCAGGGAGAAGTACAGTGCAGGAGGCAAGACTTCATGTAACTGTTCAGAATGAGAACAGTTGTTACTTGACAAGATTGAAGAAGCAGAGCAAAGATGTGAGGGTAATTGAGTGAGAACCAGAAAAATAAGGGAATTTTATGGATAAGAGCTTAAACAGTGTATCAAGCAGCTTATGAATCTTGTGTGTACTCTTCTGTGATAACAATTTTTTGTTTCCAGCTGATGATAGTAAGGATGTTGAAGCAGTGGTGAGACAATTTGCCCAAGCTGCAAAAATATAACTTAATTCAGTAGATCTAGAGCATATATTTGATCTTATTGAGAACTGCAATTCAAAGGAAGAAATTATAGTTTTTCTAACTTGAGTGTTTGTGTACTTCCACATATGCCCAGTGTTTTATCCCTGTAAGTAAGCCAGTACCTAGAACCTTCCTAAAGACATTCACCAGAAATTGGTTAAGTAGAGAAAATGATGTGCTCTCATTTCTTTCTGACAGCACCAGAAAAGAGAGATGAAGACACATGCGGTAGGTTACTTGGTCACTGTTGATAAATAGTCTTGAGTTCCACTAAAATGCCATAGGCATGAATGTACTTCTCTTCTCTTCTACTGATGTACAGAGATCTTCAGAAAATAGGGGTCTTCCTTGGTTTCAGGGACCTTCCTTTCATAGACTAGGTCTGCGTTTTGACTAGCTTTCCTCTTGTTTCATCGCAGAGACTTAGCAGATCTATGGAAGACTTTTATGAGTTACTCTTTTGTTTTGTCAAAGGTGACAATACTCTTGCTATGTAATATATATGTCGGATTGTGGCACTTCTCTGTGTTAAGTCAGACTTTATCCAAGAGTTGCAATCTTTTTGTCATGTGAAATAGCTATTATTACTGTAATATTGTTATGTTAGCAGCTTATTTTTTTTTCCTCCCTTTTCAACTCTTGGAGTTGATGTAACTTGTGTTATATGCAAAAGGATATATCCTTTTGTATACAGTCTGAAAACTGAAATGCTAGAACCTTCTAAACACTTTTATTCCCGGACTTCATGCTGTTGCAGGGGATACTGATACCAAGCCTAACCAGGAGGAGTAATACCTCCTCTGCTTGTTAGGCCAAATGAATGTTGGAAAGCAGGTTGAGTGGGATTGTATTAAACACAGAAAGCCAGTTCTTTTTTGTGATGGAATGGGGGAAAAGGTCTTGCTTGTGCATCAATCATTCAAGTCCCACTGAAGCTACTAATGTGAGAAATCGTTCAGTATTTTTTTCCTAGCTTAGTTTTCAGCCTGATCCACGTTGCGCAACCTAGTTTGTAGAGGCACTGCAGGAACCTCTTACTGATGTGAGGAGGGAAAAGAAATGCGAAGAGCAAGGCAACTTCTTTCAGCAGTGTGCTTGCTGAGTGACATAACTGCACACAAGAATGTGCAGCCTTGTTATAGAAATCCACTAAACTTTCTGTAAGGAGGCTGAAGGCTCAATTCAGTTTTATGGAAAACAAGTACTTCAGATGCTTCAAAATTTTTCAAGGCTCAAAGTAGAAAGAAGGCATGAAGTCCTATTACCTGGGTTTTGTTTTGTAAAGAGTGGGCTTCAGTGGTCTGGGTCTGCATTACGCTGTTTCTTACAAGAAAAACAACTGCAGTTCAGCATGTCCAACGGATTTAGTAGAGCATTGTTGAATCTTGTAGTTTCAGTGCTTATTTAACTGCCTAAGTTTTGGAAACCAAAATTGCTAATGCATCCCGCCCACACGTGTAGAGATTGGTATTACATGTGTCTTACCTTGTGTTCAATTGTAGCAGTTCTATAGCTTATTAATATTCAGTACATTTTAAAATATGCTGCTTTGGTGCTAAAGAAAGAATCAGCCTAGAATTTCTTAAATCTTAAGATGGGCCTTTGCTAATTGAGGAGGGGGAAAATACTCATTATGAAGCCCACAGAATAGCTTCTTGTACTGCAGTATTCTTGCTTATGTATAAATAATGTCAGTATATCAATGGCAATGGCTTAGTGAAGGTAGTCTGTTTAATTTTAGGAACAGAATTGTGCATGTAGCACTTCAAATTAACTTTCAGAATGGATCAGAAATAGCTCATGCTATACAATAGGTGACATAAATTCCTTTGCCTGTGCTGCAGGTGTTTTGTTCCTGCAAAGTGACAAGCCAGCATATTTGCATTTTTGGAACAGACTTAACGTTAGGCTGGAGACAGAGGAGGAGGGAAGTTTGTTCTCATGTCAAATGTTTGCTCACCCCAGTTAAAAAAAAAAAAGTCTAAGCTTGCCCAACTACTATCAGGCTTCCACAAACTTGCAAAGGATCAATAGATTTGCTCAGTGAAGGCTTTGTATGTGCTGAGCCTCCTCCTAACCAGACTGCACCAATACTGTTGCTGCAGCATTGAAATATTCCATCCAAAATGCTGGCTGGGCTGACTCCTCCTGTTGCTGCTCTTGGCTTTGGGGTGGCTTTGAAAAAGTGGCTTTTCTTTCGCTTGGCTTGGTTTCTTTGCAGTCAGACTATAACATTGGAAGTAGAGACTGCTTGACACTGTACCTGTGAGCGCATAGGTAATAGGCAAAAGAATGTTCTTTTTTCCAATAAGGTGAGGTTACAAAGCGGTAACATGGAGAAATGTTGATTCCTAATGGGAGACAAAAGTGTCAGTTAAATGTATTTAATTTTGAAGGGTGACCCTGAAGATGTACTTGAAGTTCCAATACCTGAATCAATAAGTGGCAGTGTTTCAGTCGGAAGTCTGAGTATTGCTTTACAAGATGATGAGAGAAATGAAGTAAGCGAATTGTCAGCTTCTTCCACTAACGAATCTGTATTGCAATGTACCAGTTTAAAAGAGGACGCAGGTGAAACCACAGCGTTACTTGGTAAGTAATAATTTAGTTTATCACTTGACAATCCTTAACGCCGTTCATGGCATTAGAAGAAGCCATTCCCTAAGTGATGTCAGTAGTGTTAGTGTTGCGCCACGGACCAGACTGAGTGTTGTCACTTAATACCGATGTTCAGAAAATACAAGCAGTTGGATTTTGAGAGAACACTATGGAGCTGGAAAAAATTGGTCAGGGCAGGAGAGGGAAGATGTAAACAGTGTTTTAGGAGGATTACTTACACAGAGAACCTTGAGAACCTTAGCTATATATGAATATTAATTTTGTTGCTGGAGTTTGGATTAATGTAACAGAGAAAATGTATTAAAATTGTAAATCAACAAACAATTTTTCTTCTATTCCTGGCTTCTAGACGTGGATGTCAGTAATAACCGTCACGGAGAACATCTATCTAATGGAAATTCCCACTGAACTGCTTCGCGGAAGATATCTTGAATAGACTGTTGAAGAACTATTATTTTTTATTTAATTAGTATGGACTTTTGTCTAGTTAATGGAAAAAATAACAATGTAAATTATTTTACCTTTCAAACTTTTCTAGCTGGTGTTCCAAAAGGGCTAATAACTAAGAATTTTGTACACAGGAGGATTTTATAAAATCTCCTCTGGATGTCTCATCCTAAAAGAAGATGCAATAACCCTTTTTTCTGTAAGCATTGTTACAATGTCATTGTGTTCCAGAGGGCTGTAACAAAGATGAAGACTAGGCAGTGAAAACAATGTAGAATGTCTAACGGAGAAATATTTTGGATGCACTATTTACATTCAGTATGTACACATGGAGAACACTTACAAGACTATAACTATTAAAATGTTCTGCAAGTTCTGATCTGTTGTAACTGGAGATGGATATTCTTAGAAAAGATATCATTTAACCTTGAAGGAATCAAATAACTTCATGGATATGTTGCATATCCTTTTTTGTGATGAAAAAAAACCTGCTAGTTGCAACTTTCCTTACGTGTAACAAATACTAATTTGATCTTGTAATGTGTTCTACTCGGAGTGGATGCTGAGAGAAATGGAGACTTTCTCCATCTTGCTAGCTTTTTATACTGAATTTGGCAGTAATAGGTTGTGCTAGGTGGTCTTCACGTGCTGAGCATGTAGACTCATTTAGGTATATGCACACTGGTAACCTCTTTCAATCTTAAACTCAGTAGAACAGAGGTAAAGGGCTAATTATGGCTAAAATATATTTATTAGTCTATTTATAAGAATTTACTTAATTCCTTCTTACTCCTGCTCCCATCCCGTCCCATTTTGTTATGTACAAATTGAAACGGTTTCTTAGGATCTACAAAGTTTGGTTTTGTTTTAGTTCTTTTCTTTTCCTTTGCATAGAGATGCTGGAATTCTTCTTTTGGATATTCCACACTAGGAGTTTTGACTAGGTTTGCCATTAGCTTTTATTCCTTTCTTTTAGATTAGCAGTATTGTGCCTTATAGTATAACACTTAAGAAAGCTGAAGCATCTGAGAGTAAATATAAACCCTGGCATCTCCCGTTATGACCTCTTATCCAAATATTTATATACTGTAAGTGGTATAAGGAATTGCTAAACTGTTTTGTAAAGAAATATGTATATTTAAAACACTACTTATTGAGAGTGTTAAGTGAATTGTTTAGGATTTTAGCATTGTCATGTTATAAATAATATGCTACATTCCTCGATTTTCTTTTGTAAAGCTGTTACCACAGGTTGCTTAAAACAGTGTCTTTTACTAGACATTTGTTTTAGAGTGCATTTTGTTTTTAAAATGTATATTTGGAATGTTTTTAAGAAAATATGCAATTCTTTTTCTAACTTATATTGAGCTTCAATGGAAGCAATAACTTTTTAATTTTAGAATGAATGTTCCAGAAATGACAGAGGTTTCAGCTGGGGAAATATAATCTGAACTTCTACTTTGCAGAGCAGATGTTTCGCCCTAAATTTCCTTCGAAATATTCCTATTAATGCCTACTTTAAAAAAATAATAAATAAATCTGCCTCTTCCCTGTAGGAGTGTGACTTTTAGGTTTACTGGAAAATTGTCAGGTTGTAGTTCTGATGTCACCAGCAGGTGCAAGCTTTTGTGATGCCTTTATCTTACAAGAAGCACATGAGAATGGAATATGACTGACCGACCATCTCCAAAACAGAACAAATAAAGAAACAACCCACAACTAAACCAAACAATGTATAGGGACATTTGTATCTCCAAAAGAAGCTTATCAACGCTTCCAGAACTGCCTTTTAAACTATCTCTTCAGTACTAAAATCGAAGTCTTCTCCCTCTTCCTTAACACAAAACTGAACATTGATGTAGTAAATGTTGAGAGGGTTTAAACTCTAGCTCAAGGAGGAACCAAAAGGCGTTATCAACAGAAGTCTTGTCAGTCTGTGGATTGTGTCTTGCTGATACCTGCAGTGCAGTATTCATGCTGGAGGGGAGAAATGTGGTAAGTACTTCAGCTTTTATGTAATACCTATGAAACCAAAAGCTTTTCTTAAGAATCAAAGCCGAGATCCGGCAGAAAGCTGGAAGAAAAGCTAAACAACCTGCAAAGTGAAACGTGTGCTTATAAAATCTGAAGCGTGAGTAGAAAAATACCGGAGTGTGAAGATTCCTGGAGCATGTTTCTGATGCTGGCACTGTACCGGTTTCGTTTCAGCCTTTCACAAGCGTAGTTACAGTTCTTTCAGTGGAATCGGTTTGCGCACAGTTCATCTTTGATATAGTTAGGTCTCGTAAGGCCGGCTGTGCTGCTGAGGAATGATGACAATAAAAGGCCGAATTGCAGTGCCTCCAGCAAGCAGTTTGCTCTCTTTGGAAGCACAATGACAAAAATCTTCCGAAGCGAATCATTAGTCTGACCTCAGTCAAAAAGCTGACACGCACTAGCAACAAGCGGTAGGTGAAGAAGTACAGGGCAGGAAAGAGACAGTCTATGGAGCTTAAAACAGTAGCAAGAGAGGATTAGAAATGTGAAGCCTGTCACCTACTGTTATAACTCAAATCGATTACTTTTAGAGTAAAGGGGTGTGAGCCACTATAGGTAAGTACAGGTTCTTGGATTTTGCTGATCTGGATCAAACTGGTATTGGATCAGGCTGGTATTTCTAGGTTCTAGCACTTTTAACTACGCAAGGTTTATATGAAGGTCAGAACTAGTGAGGCTTTCCTCGCTATGACTGTTTTCGCAGGGTAGGTGCCTTGTGGCTGCCTTCCCTGTCACTTGGAGAATCTTTAATTTGCCTCTTCCGCTTAGGCTATGGGCTGCATAACGTGGCAGCTGATGCTGTATGTGTTGTGGTTCTTTCTGCCCTCCACCCCCCCTCCTCTCCCTGGGCCCGATCTTTTTCTGTTCCTAGCTGTGCATTTTTTATAAAACATGCAGAAACTTGCCTGAGAGACCTCTCTCTCTGTGTCAGATTTTGCCAAAATCATGTGGTATACAAAGCTAAAGCAGGGTGCCTGCATGAAGTGGACAACCCCCCAGTGGAGATGTTGAATAAAGCAGTTGGGGAAAATCCCTAGGCGGGACTAGGGGTGGTGGTTGTTGTAGAATGAGTTTTGTTTGTATCATGTTCATCAGTATGGTTTCGTTAGTTCTGGTGTTACTGTTAGGGAGAAAACTTGTAAAGTTCAAGTGATTTTTTTTTTTTTTTTTAAAAAGAAGCTATGGACATGTCAAAATGGACTGGTGTTCAAAGTGAGACTAGAGGCCCTCTTTGTTCAGAAATCTTAGTTTATTAACAATAGTCTACAAATGCCAAACTAGAGAGTAAATTTGATAGTAAATAACTATAAACTAGCTTCAGCTTTCAGACTGGATAGCAAGAAAAAATGAACCATAGACACTTCAGATCTAAATGCATGTTAATAGCGAGTTTAATTAGCTGCAGTACCGATTTAACTAGAAAATTTGGATTTTCTTTTACTAGCTGCCCCTAGACTGGATTCTTCTTTGGCTCTAAGCAGTGCTTGGAGGAGATTCTTCGCGTGTACTAGGGAAGTTTGATTAGACAGCTGTAACTCCTTCCCCCTGCCCCTCACCCTCCTGAGTATGTGAATGTAGTCCGGTAACCTGTTGCCAGTAATTAGTGCTAGATTCTGGAGGTATGCCAGAGGGGTTGTAGGATAATTTAACTACAGTGAGAATGCTTTTAATCCATGCCGACTTTAATAAATTGGGCTCTGGTATATTCCTGCCAAAGCTGGGCTGTTACACTTTGGGAATTCCGGTCTGGTGCCAGGGTGTAACTGGCGTGGAGAAACACCATTGCAACAACTTTGTCAAACATGCAAAGGCTTTTTTTTTTTTTTTTTAATGTTACTTCTTGATCCAGGAGTGGTTGTCCTGGTTTACTGCTGGGCCTGCTGAGCTTTCTCTAAGGCCTATCTAGCAGTAGTTGTGCAGAGGGGAGCCCAGCGAGCGCGTGGCGATGGTTACTCCGCGTTCTGTCCCCTGTGTGGTTGAGAGGATGTGCGAGGCAGAGGCGGTACCCACGCTTGCAGGTTTCGATGAGCTCGATCCGAAGTGAAAGGTGTTGGTTTTTCATTATGACAGCAACAGATAGGGCATAACAGGTTGGGCTGATTATTTTGCTGCCCCATAAAAGGAGAGTTCTCCTGTCTAGATGAGTCTAGACATGCAACTACCGTTAGTAACCTACTGGTGTATACTTCAAAGTACAGTTGGTATTAAGAGTGGCATTCTGAATTTGTGGAGTGTTTTTTTTCAGTTGTTGGCACAAATAAAAACATGGTTTTGTTGCACTCTAACATCCCAAGTGTTGGTAAACCTGGCAACTCCTGCTCAACAGAGCCTTTAGCACCCTGAATCGAGCCAGTGATGATGATGAGGTGATGGTTAGGTAGGTGTTTGGGGGGTTTGTTTGCTTTTTGGGAGGGGTGGGGTGTTTTGAGGTTTTTCTTGGTTTTGGCTTTTTTTTTTTTTAGTGGAGAGGTTACTCGTGTACCTTTCACTGGTTTGGTTTTCGGCACTTGGTATTGAACGCAGTGTTTCTGTGCTGGAGGAAGATACTGAGATCAATAAGAATGTACTGACTCTGCAGCTCTACAAAGAGAGGTGGAACCAAAACCTAGTAGAGGAGAGTCAGCTGGCAATATCTCCGGGGGTTACCCTGGAGGGAACGGAGTTGTTGGTGTTAGCTGCTGGGTGTATCAAATTGCGCTGGCAGCTTGACAAGAGACCGTTCTCTTCTGTATGTCTCCCTTCGGCCACCAGGCTGGGTGAGACTTCGCACAATGGCTCAGACCAATTTAGTAGCTTGCTGTTACAAGAAGAGATAGAGCTGTCCTTTCTGGTTTTCCTTTTCTGCTCTGTCTCGCATTCAGATTAAGAGTATGTGATGAACTAATTCATCTTAAGTGGCAGAAAATTAAATGTATCAACCAAAGCTGTATTTTGACAAGGTAGGAAACTGAATATCCTTACTGTGCAAATTAATGGAGGTTTAGAGCTGGGCTAAAGGGATGAGGAGTTGGGCTGGAGGAGGGAAGAGCAAGACTCTCCCCTTAGGTAAGCTTGAAGAGATGCAGTTTTATAATAGGGCCGTGGTGAATTACAATTCCTGAAATGGAATATGGCAGCAGCGTATTTATTTATCTCTTTAACCAGCATGGCTGTAAAAATTGTACATGTCTTCTGTCCTTGAGACTGATCTTTACTAGATGTGTTCCTTTCTCTCATAGGTGATACGTGAAGATTTGGGAATTGGAATTGTAGATTAAACATGCACAAATCAAACTGAAGGCTTTTGTTTTTGTTCAGTATGAGTCCTGATCTCTCTCCTCGGATATCCTGCTGTATTGCAAAACTTGATTTGAGAAAGTTTTAAACGTAGAATGTCTCTATAATTGCATGTGTTTGTTGAAGAATGCATTGCCTGGAAAACGTCTGCTATACTTCCATTGGACCTGAAGCTACTTTTCACCATCTGAACCATGGTAATGGTACTGCATTTTTAAATGAGCATATCCTACTTAATTCGGAAGAGCAAAATAATTTGAGTTTCCATTGTTTTGTTAGTCTGAAGCTTAAATCCAAAACTTTGAAGCTAACTACTCTTACTGTAAACATAACTGCAGAGAACTGTTTGAACTTGCTGGTCTGTCAACAACTAGTCACAATTGACTGCCTTCTATGGTAACCTCGTACTAACTCGGTTGCATTGTTTGGATTGAGCACTGGGCTATGTCTTTTCCATTGTGTATGTACAACTGTAAGAATGTCAAGTCATGCATTGTTGTAACTTAATGGCTAAAAGCTCAAATTCCATAATAAATTATACAGACCTTTTAAAAAGCAATGTGTGAGAAGCTTGAGGTTTTGTTTTCTTTGCTGCGCTGATGTAAATGGATCTGAGCCATTCAGGTAGCACAGCACAAACTTCATGCTTAAAAAAACAAGCTTAACTTTCTGCATGTTGTAGAGGGAAACCTATGTAACCGGTACCTGGTGGGTTAACTTTGGCTGCCTTCTAAATGCCTGCCCAGCTGCTCTTACTCCCCCTCAATAGGACAGGGAAAGAAAGTAAGATGGAAAAACTCATGAGTCAAGATAAACAGTTGCCATCACAGGCAAACCCGACTTGGCTTGATGAAGATTAATTTTAATTTATTGCCATTTAAAAATAGAGTAGGACAGTAAGAAACAAGGACAAAACTAAAACCAACTTTCCTCCCCTCTAGGCTCAACTTGATTCCTTCACTCCTGCCTGTTCTACCTCTCCTGTTCCTGTGAGTGGTGGCAGGGGGCTGTGGTCAGGGCATAATTTGGACTCTGCTCTTTCTTCCTCACACTGTTCTGCTCCAGGGAGGAATGTATGGGCTGGGTCTGGCACAGGGCAGCCCCTGCAGCCCCCCCACTACCACAGCCTTGTGAGGTAAACCCAGTACACCAGGGAAGGGGGGAAAGTTCCCTCCCCACAAGCAAGCAATGCAGAAGTATACAGCAAATTCAGTAACAAGGTTGAATGTTTTCATCAGTGTACAGGGCTCTGAAATGAATAGGCCGTGCCTGTTTCCTAAGTAGAGAAATATATTACAGAAGTGCCTGTGCTAAAAATCTTAAGACTGTTTCTTGATAATTTTTATGTTTACAGGACAAATCCCAGGACTGGGGATATTTATGTCAGTACAACTCAAGCAAATGCTGCGAAGAGACAGAACAGCTAGGCTTTTGCTATAGTAGCAACCCACTTTTTTTTTTTATTTGCAAGGCTTAAATTTTTTTAAAGTAATTCTGTAAATCAAGGTAGATTGTAATGCCTTGAAGCAGTAGGAATCATGTTTTTTTGATGGAGCCTATTACTAGTACTAAGTCCCAAACAAAACCCTGAAGTCTCTATAAAAGTGTTTTTTTAACCATGGTTTTGAAGAGAGGTACTAGTACATAGAAGATTGTGAAATTGTACTTCAACAGTAGTAGTAGGAAAAGTAGTAGGAAAGCATTAAGGTAAAAGTTTAGATTGAGCACAAGGTTAACTGTTGCTGTTAACAATGACTTAGAGCAAATGTTTTAGATGGAATATCTAGAATTGGAACAGACCTTAAATAAATGCTACTTTAGTTGGCCTAATATATCTTAACTCTGGGAAGCTATACAAGTCTAACCCCTAATGACAAAGAACACTTCTCACGGGACTTCTTACCAAAAGATTATGCTGCATGAAATATGAGATCAATGGGATTTTCAATCCAAGCAATTTAGCAACTTAAATTACTCTGGAAGAGAAAGCCAAGAGACAGTCTTGACTTTGCATTATCGATTTTGTACTTCATAAAAAAATGGGGAAGCAGATGCAGATTTAAAACAGCTTTCATTTATCAAGCAGCAGACTTTCCCTTACTCACTGAAAACAGCGTGCATCCTTAGAAGTCATAACCAGCTTCTAGAAGGTCTCACACAGTTCAAGAAGGACAAACAGGAACTGAGGTTACTTACCTTGATACAAGTTGACCTTAGTTATTCAGAAGCAGTTTTGGACAGTGAGTGCCAGACTAAAATTTACTGTGAAGTGGCAAGTATTATTTACATTCCTTCTGGAATTGGAGCCTGTAGTTCAGGATATGAACATGACATACAGAGTTTAACCCATTGTCAAAAATAGCATGTGTTAAGGCTTAACACATTTCACAAACTCAAGCACATGTATCAGAAAAAGCATTATTTATTGTTTAAATGCATAAAATGGTATTTATAATGTATTATATCATTAATCCAGTGATTTAAGTTTAAAATATACAGTTAATTGGTATAGAACGCTGGCAAGGTTGGTTTTTTTTGCTAATGACACAGTGGTTTTATTTTGATGTTTTTGTCTCTGATGGATTTTCCCCAGTGTCTAGTGTCTTCAGCAATCTGAAAAGGCCAGCTGCTTCTCGTATCCGACTGAACTCGATACAGAATGCTTGCACTTCTATAAACAAGTCCTGTACATTAATAATTTTGTTTCTGATTAAAGACTGAAGAAAGACACAGACAAGGCGTACCAGGCGGTTCTGAAACAGAAGAGAGAGATACAGTTTCACAATCTTAGTAAGCGTTTGCAACCAAGTCGGTTAAAGGACAGTTGGCCTTCAGCAGTACAACTGATGCATTTCAGGAGGAATTTAGCTTCAGCAGTAATCTTATTCCCAAGCCTTGGAAGAGTAGGGGCAGCACATACATCTCCCATATTACTGGTGTATTTAAAAAATTGACTCCTCTGCTTTATAGTACTGTACTTCTGGATGCAGGAGCTTTCTCAAGATGAATCCCATGCACAAATGAAGCACCAGATCTACCCATGCACTGTACTTAATGTCTTTATTATGTAATCTCTGAATAAAAGCAGAGAGAAGGGATTGTATCTTAAGATGATGTCATCACTAGGGTCTTGCTTAGTCTTACTTTCTACAATAACACCATAAGGAAAAACGAAGAAGCTTCACATCTCAGAATTTCCCTAGTCACCACATTATTGAGGCACTCCAGATGGGAAGTGACAGCAACAGAACTGATCCCAAATTTGCCTCGTGGGAAGGACTCTATCGCCAAATTAGCACATGACCCTCTTGCTCTGTCCTGGAAGGAGAGGCAGTACCAGGGACACCTAATGCCGCAGAGCTCATGGGTCGCTTCCTGCCTGCTCCAGTGAAAAGGTGGGACCTCAGAAGTGTTCCTCCTTCCTGAGGGCTGCTTAGGTAACACCCTGAAGAGCACACGGGGAGTTGGGCAGTGGAGACCTAGGAACCAGCACCTACAGTTTGTCATGCACAGATCCAGTCACTACCCATCTGCTTTATACAAAGCAGTACATTATACACCATATAGTATAGAGAGTGTATATATACAGAGTATATAGTGTGTGTACATATATGGTATATACACACTATATAGTACTGTATAGAATACATTCTTCCTCAAGGACAAAAAGCAGATCTTGCTTTATCATTGAAGTGGTCTCATAGTTCCCATTGTGAGAAAGGGTTGAACCCAAGCCTTTCTCTAAAAGCAACTATGTATGTGAAAGATTATCAGCCAGAACTGAGGGGACTTGATAGATTAAGTGTCCAAAGTATATTAGATTATTAATTAGATTATTTAAAATAAGATAGCAACTATTTTTACAGGAACTGAGCTTACTACTGCAAAATTTGCTGCCTATACCAAGAGAATTCAGAAACTGAGCCAAGTTATTTCCTTCACTGCAATCAAAAGCCATCACATGTTTTCTCTGCAACAAATTTGTTACATGAGTAACTTTAATAATTGAGGAACATGAAAGTCAGAACAAAAGTACAAATGCTGACTCCCAATCTCATGCCTCTCTTACTTCCAATAGGAGTGGGTTTGTACTGCGCTTTTCAAACAAAACATCTTGTGTCTCAGTTGCTGTGAGGCCTCATATGCAGTATTAACAAGCGTTAGATCTCACAAGCCTTGCATGCTACTTGACCATCAGTACGTGTTCCTTGACGCTCTGTTCTTTTTTGTCCCCAGTGTGCCTGAAGTACAGCTGCTCTGTGCTCTCAGCAGCAGCGTCCCGCTCTGTGGGCATACTCTCAGCTGCAGCCCAGCTCTGCTGGTATTTTCCTATTCTGCTACCAAGTGCAATAGGCACAGCTATTCAGCGGGTCACAGATCAAGCCACCCATGTCTATTTGGCAGAGTCCCAAAGCAGAGAAACATCAGCAGCCACCAAAAGATAACAAACAGTTAGTCATCATCTGGAAGGGTATTGAGAACAAGACAGAGGGGGGTTTTGCTGCTATCAAAAACCACATTGCACCCATATCCTGTGCACTGCATGCAATTTTTGTCTCTGCAGCTTAAGGATGTAGTAGAGCTAGAGAAGGCACTAGAGAAGGACACAAAAAAAAGCTTAAGGGAAAGGAACAGCTGCCTTGCTGCAAGAGACTAAAGAGGTTGCAATCCTTCAGTACTGAGAGGAAAAAGCTGAGGCAGGACTTGGTCAAGATTCACAAAGCCTTGGGTAAACTGAACACTGAACTGTTTTTCACCAGTGACGTATCCAAGAAAACAAGATCTACTGGGCAGTTGGTGAAACCAACAGTTTGGTTTAGGACAGAAGGAAGTACCTTGCACAGCATGTAGACAACCTTGTGTGCCAGAGGTGTGGAAACCTCCCCAGGGGTAAAGATCCTTGACATGGCTACAACTTGCATGCTGGTACTGAGGAAGTGACAGGCTTGGGAAGTGGAGAGTATGGTGTCAGGAAGAAAAGAGAAGGTTTTTAGGTCTTTGAGATCTGGAAGCTGTTGTAGGTTGGCAATAGTCCTGTTTAAGGGCAAGACTTCCACACGTTTTGTAATGTCACCTCAAAGGTTTGGAAGTGTGGGGTATGCTTGTACAGGAAAGAAACCTGAAGCTTAAAACTAAGCAGAAGGCAAACAACTAATACTGGGCGTGAAAAGACGCACTGAGTGACAGATAAACGTTTTGCAGGTAAGAACCTGCGTCACAGAAAACTGCAGTTTTGCCAGGGAGAAGTGTATTACGTCTGCCAAAAAACAGGGAACAGTGAAGTTTTGTAAAAAGGTGAAGAGACATCTGTTAAACACTATGAAGAACTGCATAGTGTGTTAGGAAAAAAAAAAAGTGCCTTTGAAATAAAGAAGCAGTAAGACAGAATAACTTAATGCTATCAGTCTTACAAAAATCTCAACGCATATTACACAGAGCAATATATGGGACCCTTTTTCCTAACCAGTTTAGCAAAGTACTCACCTGCATATATTTGTCTTTAATCTGTTCACAGGTGGAGATACAGTTGGAGATATAAAGATGAATAAATTCAGGCGGGAGATCAACTGCAGTAGTAAGCCTGTTCAGATTAAAAATATCCAGTGGTTTATGAAGCCATAAATCTAGTGATTCCATTGCAAAACAGATGACTTTTAGACCTGTGATATTAGTTTATTCCCAGCTGTGTCATACAGAGCTGATTTCTGACAGCTTCCACAGATATTTCTAAACATTTAAAATATCTTCATTAAAAGTCCAATACTTTTAAAAACTCTGACAAAGTACAGAAGCTGAGTTAGATTGGTTTCTAGTATACATTGGTTACTAGTATACATCTAGTTAACATACCTACAAACATTTGCTATATATTACACAATTGAGTTAATGACGCTAGTTTCCAATTTACAATGAAGCCCTCAAGCTGAGTACCAAGATTCTTCTGCAATAAGCACTGCAATACAATTTTGCTTATTCATATTTACGTTTCAGTTACTGAATGTAGATGCTGAACTCTTCCTTAAGCATACAACCTGAATAACCCCTTTGTTGCGTCAAAAGATCAGTTTCCTTAGTTCCTTCAGATCAAAATTTTATTCCTAGGGACTGAAACAATATGACTATCCGGAGCTCAAATACAGGAGACCCTGACTAAATGAAAGTGTTAACTAGAGAGTAATGATGCATGATAATCTCAGAAGCTTCTTACTACAGAAAAATTGGAGAAGTATTGCATTAAAGAATGGTACTAGTGTATTTTTAAGGGATAACAGCAAAGCACACCTATTTGTGGTTTAACACTGGCTACTAAAGTGTTTGAGCTGCCACTGTTTCTTACCCGAAAAGCAATACAGCTCTCAAGTTTTAGGTAACAACTAACATTAAATGTAGAACTGCCATAAAGTTACACCAGAATTTGACCAAAATAACTCAGTCCTATCTCAAGTAGTGAAGAGTGGGGCAATAGGGAAAACGGTGCATGTTTTAGACATTTTAGTTTCAAGTTTTTGTCTTACTTCACTTAAAAATTCAGCGTCTCCCTGTTTGCACTGACAGTCATTTTGCAATTAAAGAAAAGTTGTTCCTATCGCAGTTATGCTGTGGGAGAACCAGCATGCCTGACTGCTGTGGTGTAGCTATCCTGGACAGGAGCAAAAGCTCTTTTCTTACCCTTATTTCTCCATGTCACGATCATTAGCCCAACTTCAGGGCAGGAACTGCTGTCAGTCTGCACCAGTAGGGATGGATTTATTTCAGAAAGAAAATGTTTCTTTCCTCAAGTGATATCTAAGGTACAGTTCAACTCTGCTGCAAAGGGACTGCTGAATGAGGCTGATTTGGGAGTTCACATTCGGTAATTGCCAAAAATTGGAAGAAAGTAAGTGGGAGGCGTACTTTTGTAGTTTGTGGGGATTAGCTGTCTGAGAAGTCTTCCCATTGAAGGGGCTAGCATTCTGTTACGAAAATGGGTTATACCTCCATGCAGAAGTTATTCCCAATGACGGAATAACAATACCGTCTTTTGTTTATTTAAGCCACACCAAGAATGCAAGTTGCATTTAAGCAGATTAGCTGTGTGGCATTCACTTTTTGTTGAGGATTCTCACAATAACTGCCCTTTGTCCCACTGTAGTCCTTTATCTTCCACACAAGCATACCTCAAGAAGGATCCAAATTAACATTTCCGGATGTCCTAATAAAACACAACTGCTGCCTCAGTTGAAAGAGAAGACAGAAGCTAGAGATGAGGCTAATTTTTTAAGATATGAGAAAAGAACATGAATTCTTCATCAGGAACGACTGGATTGTGACCCATTGGAATGACAGTCACTACAGTGACAAAACCCTACACATCCAGTAACTGGTCATTTTGCAAGTCAGTAACTAAGCTTGCAGCTTCCTGGGACACAGGACGTATAAATTTCACTAGCAAGTATACATTACCCAGGAACCTGGTGTCTGAAGAAAACTTTAGGCATATTATAGATTGCAGTAAGAGACTCCCATAAGTGATAACCATTTTAAATACTGTTTTGAACTGAAAGTATGAAACAGTTTGATAAAATGATTTTCTAGTAATTATCAACTCAGTTGTAGTTATGCGCCACACTATGTGTTCTTTTCAAAGCAGAAACACTTTGCTAATATTAAAGAGTAATGCAGTGTTTTCTTTGAACAAGCCTCTCCGCTCTTGGAGCAGGGACTGAAATATTAACTAGCATAGCACCTGTACAAGAAATGTGCTTTTTACCACACCCAATATGGTAAAATATGGTATTTTATAATTAATATAAAATTATAGTAATTTTAATTAAAACAAAATAGTTAATTATTATATAAATTATAAATGATTAATATAAAATGACATATATATGCCTCCACCACCACATCTTTCTGCTGGGAAATTGTGGAGTTTTTTCCTGTTAAGTCGCAGATTTGCTACTGCTAATAGGAAGCTGTTAACATTACAGTAATATTTTAAAATAGCATTGCTGTAAAAAGGAACTTAAAAATTGGCAGTGTTCTCTGAACTTCACACTGAAGATGTTGGAGAGGCTCAATTCTTGACTACCCCACAGCTAACTTTACAAACTTAGTCTGGACTAAAGTAAGAGGGTTTTTTTTTTTCTCTTTAAGTACAGGCACCACCAATAGGAATATACATAGAAAGCAAGTAAAGCCTTTATGAAAGAAACAGACTTTCCAGTAGTCATAGAAAGCAACAAATCCACAGCACTCTCTTCCTCTGCAGGATGAATCAGAGGACACTGAGTCTCATTACTAAAAGAGTATTAAAAAAATACAAACCAACACAAACAGCATCAAGAAATTGAGAAGGGAATGGTAGTTTGACACCCTTTTCCTTCACTGTAATCTGACTAGTAATTTCTTCAATTCCTGTTACTTTTGGTAGTCTTTGGAATGCATCCAAATACAGCCCTGCAGCCAGCCTCACAATCACTTAACAGCTGTATTTGTTTTACATACTTAAGGAAACCTTAAATTTGAGATAGTACTCACCTATTTACAACTTCCATTGAATGTAAGGACATGTCCATGTTGACCAAAACAGAAAAATACTCAGTTATCTGACTAGACTGCATCAGTTTCAGCAACATTTCTATAGCTACTAAAGGATTGTTTTCAACCAGGTCTGGCAACTTGGCAGGAGTGAGACCAATATGGTAAACAAGCTTGGGGTCCTTTTCCAGTTCTCCAAGGAGCTGTACAGAAGGGGGGAGAGGGGAAAAGAGACTCAGTTTTCTTTTCTTAACTATTCACATTACTGCTTGAAGAAACTGCTATAGTACATGTAAGCTAAGGAGAAGGATGACCCTTTAGATTTAGGCATTTCTATTGAAAGACACTGGAGGTATACATTAAAATTTCTATGTAAAGGCAACTGTGCCCATAAAACCTTTAATAAGGCATTTAGTAGTCTTTCATCAGTGGGCGGCAAGGAAGAGTGGAAAAACACATGAAAAGTTTCAGCATTCTTTAGTTTCCTGTCTTTGAATCCATTGTTGTCAGAAAAAAGTTCTTCAAATAAAGGAAATTTGATAGTGCTAGCATAATGATTATCACAAAAAGCCCACCGAAATCAGGGGTAATACTATCAAATTGAGAAAAAAAAAAAATGGTGTTGGCATTTCTGAAATAATTACTTATCAAAAGCTTTCACAGAAGCACAAGCAACTTTGTTATATGAAGATTTTTCCATGCAGAAAAATATTGGTGCCACTTATTGATCAACTGTAACTATGTCCAGTCAATGCTATGAAATTTACAGACTTCTTCCTTATTCATAAAAATCTAAGTCAAAACTCTTAGATTTTTACAAGTCCTTGGAGTTTCCTGAATTTAAACACAGATCAATTAAAGTGATCCAAGTTTTCTAAAATACACAAGTTAATAACTTGTTAGAAAAGCATTTTAGGCAGAAAAAATGCATGATGATACTTACCTGTGTTTGCTGTGGGGAAGTTAAGGGACTTTTAAAAGCTTTTGCCATGATTCTTTTTATCTCCACTCCAGTGCTGTTCTTCACACACATTGACTTATCCCACTGAATTGTGTGATCTGGCTCTATTGGATTCAGCCATGCCAATTCATCCTCACATATATGGAGCGGAGGTGGTGGTCGAATAAACTCTGGTCGAAAGTGACCTAAAACAGCAACAATGTGAAACTTGTTTTAAAGCTTCAGGTATTCAGTTTTACAGCAGTGCAAAAAGATGACCCCAAAGCCCCCATTTTTTTTAAGCTATTATAAGACTGAGAACAGCAATACAATCTTATTTGGCTCCCAGAAAAACATTTCTTTCTGATTTTTAGTGATGCTGTTACATCAGCCTGTTTTTCCTCTTGATTGAGATCACCACATTACCGATTCTATGGTCTTTTTTCCTTCCACAGTAACTGCTTCCTTGGAAGGTGTTACCAGTCAATGCAGATCTCAGTGTAGGGGACTAAGACCCGAGGGGCATCAGACCCAGTGTTTTAGCCAACAGACGATACAGGTAACAGCATGAAGACAGGCTCCAGACTTCCAAAAGCCTGGAAATGTGAACACTATGGCGTCTGATCTGGAGGCAGCCCAACACTGTTATGCACTGTTTCATTCCTCTTCATTTCCATTTCATATCTTGAAAATACTTCTGAATTACATTACATTTCATGTGCAGAAGTATAACAACATAGCATGTCATGAGTTACAGAAACAGAGATGTGAAAATGCACATACTTTCTATAGGAGGTTTTGGTCCACTCACTAAGGCTTCCGTGATCTGGGAGGCAACGGAGCTGTCAAAACCAGAGTTGGAAGAATCTGGGTCAGGATCGCTGAGAATGCTGGGGAAGCTGGCCTTGCTCTGTGTTGGCAACTCGGACTGACGTTCTGAAAGAAGGCCAGTCCATAAGATTAAAGCATAAAATTGAAACAGAGATGCCTGGAATACTAAAAGTGGTGAGAAACAATCAGCTTTAGAGAAGAACTAGCTTAAAAAAACCCCACAGATATCATCAACATGAAATTTAGCACTGTGTCAGGCAGCTAGTAGTCAGAGTGCCAGCTGACAGGCGAGGGACAGAGGCATGCAGCAAGGACAAAGAAGAAATAGAAATGAATCTGAAACAGTCTTGACTTTAGAAAAGTTAACTGATGTAATCTGCATCTAAAAGCACATTAGGAGATTCACATGGTACTCCTGAAAGAGTTCACGTGCTATATCCAGTTTTGCAATCACTTCTCAGAGGAGGGAAGTGAAAAATCTACACAGATACATTTACAGACTCCGCAACGATAGTGGCCGTACTAGACCTGAGCTCAGCTATTCAAATTTATCCAACGATTTCAGTGGCATTGTGTAACTACTTTTGCATTCACTGTCAAGCTACAGCAAGTGCTTGTGTGGAAGATTGAGTTTATGTTACGTGATTCTACATACGTTGTCATTAAAGCAAACCTGAGAGGAGCTGAAACTCCCTTTTTAAAGGCCAAATTACAGAACATAAACAAGTTACATAAAAATAATATTAACTTTACTATATACGACTGAAGACTTGAAGAAACCAGTCAAAAAGAAACTATGAGGCTTAATACTCGCATTGTTGGGTTTTTAGGTGTTCTTCTGTCACAATCTATCACTCTTCTGTATCTGAAAACTTAATGTGTGATCTTCTGTATTATTTTGAGAGATCATGTTTTCCATTGCTTTGGCAAAAAACCTCAAAGCAAACCCCAACAGACAAAAAAACAGAAAAAAACCACTACAGAACACCACCTTACACTCTTCCTACCCCTCCACAGAGAACATAAGCAGCAAATTAAGCCTTAAGTACTCTGACGTCCAAAATTGTTAGTACCACATAAGGAACCCCTTGAAAGAGTTCCATGTGAAATTAAACACCACTCCTTTTCCTGACTAATTAAGTGTAGTGCCCCTATCACTTCTAAGCAAAGCGTGCCTGCTCCTTTTTGTGCAGCCATGTGACCCTTCCCAGCTTCCCATGCACAGGAACTCTATTTCACATGACTCCAACCAAATCCACCAGAGATGCTGAAACTGACAAAAGGATCATCAAAACAAAGCACCACCCCTTGCCAATTTCTTTTTTAGCTTTCTGTCCTACTTTATCCAATTATTTCAGATCATGCAGTCATCTGCATATATGCTCACTGAAGCAGCACAGCAGGGTATGTTTTTCTGTTAAAGGCAACAACTAGCATACTTTTCAGTTGTTTTCAAAAAAACCCAATTTTAAAGTCAAAGTCCAAATGAGCTGTTTTATAAAATGTGTCTTTGACTTTATAAACTGTTTCAAACTCCAGCTTCCATCAAAGTCCAGCTTCCATTTAGCCACTAAACAGAAGGGTTCATTTAACAAATTAAGTTCTATGTAACCAAAAAAAAAAAAAAAAGATTTGGGTGTCTTTTTTCAGTCTTTTTATTGATAGTCTAGAACTTTATCAGTTGGTAGAAGTAAATCACTGATTTGTTTGCATCCCCATAATCTCAAATGATTGAAGAAATATAAGAATTTAAGAGACAGTCCTTCAATTCACTGATTTTAGAAGCCTGCATGAGCCCTTAGTTATATGCACTGAAGCTCAAAAGCTCACCCTCACTGCTTCAAGAATTAGGGCTGGATCAACAATTTCAGGTAAGCAGAAGCAAGAATTAGAATATGCTGATTTAACAGGAAAGAACACAGCATCTTGAACCAAGATATTTAAAATTAAATTAATCTGAAAGCAGTCACTTCGGTTCCCTTATGCTGCTAATGTTTTCTTCTTTTTACAGGTAAAAAGAAACTTAGTTTGATTCCTAAAGGAAAGCTCTACAGTGTATTACAAACTTAACTTTAATACAGGTCAATTACTCTTAGATCAAGTAAGGGTTAGCGGACAGTTACAAGCACTTTGCCAGAAGACCCATCCCTGCAACTAGGAGAAAGTGACATTTTTGATACAGTAACACACCAGATTAACAAAACCAACCTATAGTAAGAGACCAAGGCTCGAATGAACATTCTGTAGACCAAAGGGAGATGAGAATAAAGCAAATTTTAATACCCATTCCCAAGATGCTCTATTCCAATTACTCTACTTTGGGGGGTGAGGGAGGAACCAAAACAAACAATAAAAAAAACCCAAAAAAGAAAACCACACCTCAAAAAACTAGCATACAGTTGCAAATGAATTGTCAAAATGAGCTCGAGTTCAGAAGACAGACCAAGTATTTTTTCCTCCCTCTACAAAAAAAGGATTGGCATAGATATAGTGATTGAAAAAATTTAATGCTTTCCAAATTATTTAAGTTGATTTTGCAGGTATATTCTAAAGCAAGTAAAAATCATCCTGCGCTAACTAGCCCTGAATTCATCTCAGGGACCACAATTTTGAAGGGCCACCAAGCCTTACAACTGTTATGTTCCATGAAATGTGGGGGGAAAGGGTGTAAATGCAAGCCCTTAAACATTGGATCTAAGCACCACAATACAAGTATTTATGCACTGTCAGCAGCACAGCTTCATCCTGCATACTGAGTCTTTAGGAGAAATACACTGAAAACTTCCAAAAAGCTCACAGACCTTCTGAAACATGACAAATAGACAGTTGAGAAAAATCACAATATTAAAATATGCAAGAGATTTACGTTTTAAAAGTGAATAGAAAGTAGACATTTATTCTAGGGAGCTACAGCAAGAAGTCTGAGAAAGACATCATGAAGCTTTTTCAGATGCAACTTGTTTTGTTACATAACTCCTACAACTGCTCGTAAGCAATTAATTATGCATATTTACTGGATTATGTAAATAATGATACAAGCACGTCTTACACGGCTTAATTTTTCAAAGCCCCATTAATGACTTTGTACTGTACTTTAAGCCATCAGCATCTTCTATTTTTAAAAAAAGGACAAATTAAAATGCATGGCCTAGAGTACCCATCCATACAGCTTCAGTTTTGAGGTTCTCTATGTGTTTTATTTTTAATGAGAACAAACTGTTCAGAAGGCAAACAGTACCAAGGGGAAAACAAATAAATGAAAAAAAAGCCCAGGCTTCTTGAAGGCATCACATATTCCTTATGCTAAAAATCACAAGTTACCTGAAGTTTCACAAAGTCTGAATTCACAAAAGTATTCCAGAAAACACAGACAGGATGAACAGAAGAAGAACCAGAAGGGTTTGTTTCCCCCTTGAAAGTGTGTTAGGGTGTTCAACTTGCATTTTCAAAAGATCCCGCAGTCTGAAAATAGTAGCTGAAGAGGACACCAGAGGACATTTATACACTGTGAATAAGGGACAGCATACCACAGCATAACAAACCAGTGAAAGATTCTACAGAAAACAAAAAAAAAAGCCCCAAAAACAAACAAACAAAAAAAACCAACCTGATGATACCAAGATACAACTGCAGGACAGAGAAAGCCTAGTTAGTGCCTGACCTCAGAGCAGTAAACCACATTGTACAGATATAGAAGTGGGATAGTCAGTTTTCAAGAGTATGTTCATTCGCACGTACCTAGGAAAAAAAACACTATTTTTTGGTGTTCAAACTAGCTCCTTTCCCCAACAACATTTTCTATTTCAGATTAGCTCCAGATGTGACTCATCAGTCAACATGATCAGAACAATCATGTTCCTGCTCCTTTTCTCCTGTCAAAGGATAAGCTTCACATTGCTTTTCTTTTCAATCTAGTAAAAGTAGACCACCTTCCCACGCTTGAGCTAATACTGTAAGATCTGACTTTATTTTATAAAACCGAAGATATAATTGTAATAGCCAATTTGCCAGCTGCAGTTGAAGTACCAGTACGTGACAGCATGACAGCTATGCTTGTTCTTTCATAACAGAAATACTGCAAAGATTGAAAAGGGATAAAAATACACACACAAAAAAAAAATAACGAAAGCCTAAGATGAAAAATCTTCCTATACTTGCAAAATGTTCTCACGTTTAAGGCAGTGACATATATGCTTTAAAAGCTGCTTGTTAAGTAGGATATAACAGTTAAGACACAACCTCTGCTTGAAGTTTCTCCATGTGCTTGAAGACCCTAAAGCGTAGCTCAAACTTTTTCATATTTAGGATAGACAAGAATGTTCCTCAAGTAACTCACAGCCACACATTCATAAGTGAATGGCAGTTGCAAATCTTCCTTACCTGCTAATGCCAGCTGAAGCCCACTTATATCCACTGACTGGGCCATGTTCCCCACGTCCATTGAAGCAATCTGCCGAGGAGTCTTCTTGAACAGTTCTCTAGGTGGGGCCAACATCAGTTGAGAAAGAAAGAATTTTTCTGGAGGAGTTATGGGAGGTAAGAAGCCTGTGGAGACACAATGAAAAACAAGCCCCGATTTTTAAGACAGTAGCAGTAATATTTGCACGCTCTTTGTGTAGCACAAGCAAAGAATAAATCGTAAACTAACGTGTTATTTAAGGCAAGATCAGTGCAACTGAAGAGTCTTCAAGAATACATACAAAACTGCTACCTACTCAGCTGCTAAGGTGATGTAAAATACAGTGTTGCGTTGATGGGTGTCATGCACCTCAACATGCAACATCTGATGCTAAGTCTATCATAACGTTTTCTTTACCAGTTTTTTTCTAGTTTAGGCAACTAGTGAGCTATTAAATATGACAAGATGTTGCAATTCATACTGTAAGTCACGATTTTTTAGAAACCGATTTACCCATGGCTGTCATGCTTGTATTTTCTGAAGCGGGACAAAGTGTTTCACTTATTTCTTTAAGAGTTTTTTTTCACAGCTTAAAAGCAGTCAAAAGCCTCCTATTACCTCCAGGCTTCTTTTAACGGCTTTCTCCCGAAACTTCCATGTTACGGTCCAGCCAAGCGGCCTATCGGACATCAAGCCTAGCCGTGCCTGCCGGGAAAAATTCCCGCCGCTTTTTCCAAAGGCGGAAAGCGAAAGCGGCCGGCGGGAAGCCGAGACCGGGCAGCGGTAACCGTGTGTCGTTCCCCCCCCTGCCGGGAGGCATCCTCTGTCTGTCCGTCCGTCCGTTTCGCACCGCCCCCCCCCCCCCCCCCCGCGGCCCGGCGGCGGGACGCACCTGAGAGCGGGGTGCGCTCGGCCTCGTCGCCGCCGCGCTCGGGCGCGGGGTTGAGGAGGTGGGCGAAGACGGCGGCGAAGGGGTTGGCGGCGAGGGGCTCGGTGCGGTACATCTCCCAGAGGAGGTAGAGGGCGGTGAGGCGCTGGGCGGGGCTGGGCAGCAGGTCGGGCTGCTGCAGCAGGAGGACGAGGACGGAGCCCAGGCGGAAGTGCTCGGCCTTGCCGAAGTAGTGGTGGAAGGCGCTGGAGAGGCCCTCGAAGGTGCTGCCGCCCGCCTCCTCCGACACGATGCTCAGCAGGCTCGACAGCTCCTTCGGCGACAGGCTCATCCTGCCGCCCGCCGGCCCGCCGGCCGCCGCGCCGCCCGACTCGCCCGCCTCCGCTCCCACCTGAGTGCCGGGCGCCGGGCTCCCCCCCGCCCCCGGGCATCCGCCTCCCCCCCCCCCGCCCACCGCCCGCTCCGGCCCGGCCCGGCCCCGCCGCTCCCCGCTGCCGTAACGCCGCGCGCGCGCGCGGGCTGTCGCGCCGGCCCCGCTTTACGGCGGCGGCCGTAAGGCGCCGAGGAGCCGACGGGGCGTTGCGGCTCGGCGCCGGGGCGACGAGGAGGCGCGCAGGTGATTGGGCGGGCGGCGGGGAGCGACGGGAAGCGGCCCCGCCCCCGCTTTGCGGAACGGGATTGGCCCGATCCGGCCGGCGGGGGCGGGGCGGGCGCAAGGGATTGGCCGGGCGGGGGCGCGGGGGCCGTTGGGGCCGGCAGGGGGCGCCCGGCGGCGCTGAGGCGGAGCCCCGCCTCCAGGCCCCGCCATGGCCGGCGGTGCCTGCCCGGCGGTGGGACCAGCCATTTTCTACTGGCCGAGGAACACCTCACCGCCGTTTCGTTGAACAACAGAAGGGTTGCACGTCCGGTTAGAGAGCTGGGGAGAGAGGAACCTAATGAAGTTCAAAAAGGGCGAGTGTAGGGTCCTGCACCAGGGGAGGAGTAACCCCCGGCGCTGGTACAGGCCGGGGGCTGAGCTGCTGGGGAGCGGCTCTGCGGGGAGGGACCTGGGAGTCCCGGTGGACAGCAAGTTGACTCCGGGCCAGCAATGTGCCCTTGTGGCCAAGAAGGCCAATGGTATTCAGGGGTGCACTAAAAAGTGTGGCTCGCTCTGCCCTGGTGAGGCCATGTGTGGAGTGCTGTGTCCAGTTCTGGGCCCCCCAGTTCAAGAAAGACAAAAAACTACTGGAGAGAGTCCAGCAAAGGGCTACGAAGATGATCAAGGGACTGGAGCACCTCTCTTATGAGGAAAGGCTGAGACACCTGGGTCTGTTTAGCCTGGAGAAGACTGAGAGGGGATCTCACCAGTGCTTATCAATATCTAAAGGGTGGGTGTCAAGAGGATGGGGCCAGAATCTTGTCAGTGGCGCCCAGCGACAGGACAAGGGGCAACAGGCACAAACAGGAACACAGGCAATTCCATCTCAACATGAGGAAAAACTTTACTTTGAGGGCGGCAGAGCACTGGAACAGGCTGCCCAGAGAGGTTGTGGAGTCTCCTTCTCTGGAGATATTCAAAACTTTGTCTTGCTGGGCTGTAGAGAAAATGTAGCTCTCTGTTCCTGTCAGAGAAAGAATTTTGATTCAGTGGGGTTGAAGACCTATTGCAATAGATTGGGAAGTTGAAACCATGTCAGTGCAGAGTGGAAGATGCCCAAGTGGCTATTTCTGGGTCTCTCAGAGACTGGGAGATACGGTTTCATACAAGGGTATACACGACTTGCGAGAGTCATAGCTTATTATAGCAAAACTAAGTTTTCCTGATAGACGTTGCTGGTCTAAATGAAAGAAACTTATGTGAGTATCTGTGGCTATAAACATCCATAACTCTGCACAAAACCAGGATGATGTTATCTAGCTCAGTGTCTTGTCCATGACTGCTAGCAGAAGTGTCTATTGGGGAAAGCAGAGAGTGATGCTTTAGCCTCCGTGCACTTTGCTTCTGGTGGTCTGCTGTTCAGGTGCTTCCTGAGTAGAAGGTTGAATGCTCATCACTGTGATTCCCAGCTCCAAGGAAGTTTTCTTCATTGAGCTCCTCTTAAGTGCTCTGTGAACCCGTTTCTGTTTTTGGCATCCATAAAACTCTGTGGCAATGAGTTCTGCAATTGAAGAATTGTGCTGAGCAAGTCAGTACTTCCTTCTCCACTTTGTTCATTGCTCATCATTCTGTGCATCTCTTATCATGTATTACCTCAGTTGTTCCACTCTAAGGTCATGTCCCCTTCTGTGGGATCTTCGTTCTGCCATCCTTGTTGCCCCTCTCATATGTCTTTTCTACTTCTGCGGTATCCTTTTTGAGAACGGGGGACCAAACTTGCATCCAGTGTTCATGCTGTGAGTGTCCCGCAGGTTTATACAGCTTTATAGTATGAGTCCTGTTTATTTCTCTTTTCCTTTTTCATGTTTGCTCTTTAGAGCCGTGAACCTGACACTAGAATTGTCCTCAATGACTTTCTCAGCAGGAATAGATAGGTACCACCCACTGCTACAAAAGGGAAGGATTCCTTCCCTTTCCACCCTGCCCTCATTGCAGTATTTTACTTTGCATTTGTCAAATGTTTGATATCCCTGCCACTTGTTTCAGTCATGGAATATTACGAAAATCTCCTGCAGCACCTTCCTGCCGGTTTTTGTTCTTACAGTTCTGAATGATTTTGTCTTGCCAAAAAACTCAGCATGTACCTGGGAAGAGTGCATCATCCACCCCTTTACGCACACACAGGGAGGTTACTCCTAAGTCTCACCTTTGTGCACACAAGTTCTGGTCATTGCTGTAGTTTCATGCAGTTTGCTTAGTACAGAAATTGGTCTTGGTGGTTTATACTTTGTTGGATTATTTCCACGGCCTTTTTAAAGATTGGTATCAGACTTGCCACCATTATTTCTTTGAAATAATGAGACCATTTTGATGAGCAGGTTGCACATTGCAGTTCACCATTTAGCATCTTCATTCTCCAGCTGATACAAACCTCTTGAGTGAATTCCATCCGATCCTGGTGATGATAGTGACTCATTTTATGCATTTCATTTCACATCTCTTACTAACACTTCACTGTGAGACAGTTATCTGGACTTGTACCCCATCACTAAATGTTCTTGTCTGGGAATGTCTCCAAGATCCCATGTAGAGATGCAAAGCATTAATTTTGCTTCTTTCCTATAGCCTCTTTCTCTCAATGCTTTTGTACATTGTGCTTATTTGTACACCTCAGACTGACCAGCAGATTTTCAGCTTCTGGTGTGATGGCAAAAGTTGTATTTATTCATTTTTGGGACCATAAACTTTGGTTAGAAGTGATGATGCCTAAAGTTGTGCCTTAAATTGAGGGACAATTTGCTGGGTCAGATAGACCCGTGGTGCTTTTATCCAGCTGGTCTTTTTTGTACAGTCTGCTCCTGATAACAAACTCTGCTGAAGATAGCAGAGCAAAGGATTTGTTGCAAAAAAGAAGAAACATGTTTAGAAAGAGAAAGCTGTCTCTTCTTTTCCTATAAATTTCAGAAATGTAATCCACTCTTGGATAATGTACTTACTGGAATAAGGGATGTAGAATTGCAGAAATGGACTTCAGAGAAATAAAAAGTTTCCCCAATGATTGAGATAGCAAAAAAAAGTGTGACTCATATGTGGCTAATGCAGCTATCTGAAATTATTATATCCAAATTAAAAGGTTTCTGGTCAGAGCAGGAAAGCTAACAATTTAGCAGATGGAATACTTTACAGGAAGTGGGGTGGGCGCAAGCATCAGCTGACAGAATTTTGAAGTCACAATGGTTTTAAAACATTGCCATTTCAGGGTAGCAAAAATCTCAATCTAAGAAAAAGATGGAGATAAAATACTCTTGGGGCAGGAAGTGTAGTAAATGTGCTGCAAAAGAGTGTTTCTGTATCTGCACGGGGTGCTATATTTTGTGGGCATGTGTGTCGAATATTCTTAGGCTCAAAACTTATGTTATGAAGAAGCAAGAGTATGTGATACTAGTGCAGACACAAATACATGAGTTCTCAGCCAGATTTGATTTCTGAAATAGATCACATTACACTCGAGGAGGAAGGTTGGGGCCCCAGGCACTTCAGTGGGTCTGGGGGGGTTGGATTCCGCAGGAGATACATCACCGCAGCACAGTCTCACGGTGTAAAGGGAAGGGTTCAGTTTTCTGCCTTTGCAGAACAGCTCCCCTGGGAGCAGGCTGAGCATATTCCATTTCTTCTAGATGGCTTATAGAATAGCTATTAAATGGTCAATAAAAGCATAAAATATACCCATCGTTCTTTATGTTTGGGTTTGAGTAAGAACCTCAGTAAAAATCATGCTTTGAGTTCCTAAAGAAGGATAAAGGGATTGGGGCTATACGTAAATTACTGACACTCAGTCTCCTTGTCTAACTCTGTCCTGTTGTCTCGTAAATGCTAATACAGATGCACAGATTCCAAACTAAAAGTGACACAGACAATCTCGCTTGGCAGGTAACCCTTTGAAAATACAAATAAACCTTTACAAATGATTTGACCATTAGTATGCAATTGTTTTAGTATTTAAATGAACACCAGCCTTTGATAAATTGTAATTGTTACTGGAAAATTAGATCCACGACCAAAGGAGCACATTCAGTTTGATTTGATTTGATTTCCTGAGCTAAGGGAAAGGCCATGTAATTTAACTGTAGGAGTTGGTTTTTCTTCTTTCCTTATTAAAATTGATTGTCATTGTTTGCTATTGTATTTTAGATGACAGCCAAGGAACACGAACTGCATTGTGGGCACTAGGAAAAAACACTACTAATGAAGGAGCAATAGAAAAAGACAGCATTTGGAAGGAGAAAGAAAAAGTGGCAAAGAAGATGTATTAAATTGACTTGCTCTGCAGCAAGTATTTGTGTTTCTTCTATTAAAGAGGCTGAATACTTAGGATAACAATTCCCACCAGCATATCTTTTATCCCCCATTTCATCTGGGCAGGACACAATGGGAAGGAATTAAATCACACCTTAAAGTCAAAGAGGAAATTAAAGCACTTGCAGATTGTTCTGTTTATTCTCATGAGTCTTCTTTCTCGTACACAAATTCCTTTCTGTAATAATTTAAGTGACCCATCCCATCTACGGTGCATTTTAAACAGCAACATATCAGAAAGAGGAAGGAGTAGGTGCATTTTGTATGCAGCTCTTCACATATATCTTTCTAGTGACCATTGCATATTTTTCTTCTGAGTTCATCTCTTCAATTCAAAACACGAGATGGGACCACCAATGCAGAAACACATTTTGTTATTCCTGGAGCAACCAACAATATTGGCAAGCTAACAATGCCTTAAAAGCCTTTCTGAGTAACTGTATGAGAAAGCATCTTCACTTGTTAGTCAGACCTCAAAGATGCCAAGGGATTCTTGGATACAGCTTGAAGAGCACTTAAGAAACACCAAAAATATCATAGCATGAATGGCTTCATAAGTGCTGAACACTGGATGGCTTAGAAATAAACATGTTTGTTGCTGAATTCTTTAACTACTCTGAATTTTAGTGATAGTGCTGCATTTTAAGCCAGTTTTCAAGTGGCGACTGCTCACACATGTAAATTAATGAGTCCACTCACTTGGTTTCTTGAGTGTTAGACACTTCCAGAAGAGATGGTGCTTTGGCCCCAATTAAAATCAATGGTGGTACTCCAGCAGGGTCATATTGGCGTGTAAAAGCAGCATACAGTATTGCTATTTGCTTATGTATCTCTGCATAGACCCTTCTTCTGGCTAGGAAACCCTTCCCTGATACCTCAGAAACATTTTTTCCTCAAAAAATAATTTGAAACAAAATGATATTTTCATTTGTCCTTTTTTCTTACTGTTTAATCAGACAGGGATTTTTTTAAACCCCTCTGTAATTCTAAAATAGCTGAGCATGTGTTTTGCATGAAAACATTCAGCATATGCATCACTGGGAAACTCTTCACTGTGAACTTTAATTTGAGCGCTCAGCATTTATAATTCGAGCTATGCAATTGCACATCTGACTCAAATGGGACTATTTCCGTTCCCTGGCTCGATTACTTGATTTATGCTTTATCCAAAATCAATTTCAGTTGAATCTTTACCTATGCAGCTAAAATTGCAGGAGGAGGGACTTTGTGCTTAAGCTACAAATTTGAAATCCTCCTTCCGAAAGAGCATTCAATAATTCAGAGCTGATTAGAGAGCTCTTGTCCAGGAAGGGGGAGATTCAGGTTCTCTTTGTTCCTCTGCCCGTAGAGTTTTAAACTCCAGCCCAGGCTATGGCTGTTAGGAGCAGAGGGGAGCGTTTATCTCCTCTGGCCGAAGTCACTTTGCTTTGTTTCCAGGGATTGAAGATTCAGCGCAAGGGAAAGGGAGCAAAAGCAGGGTCTGATGGTTCCAGCGAGAGTGCGCTCGGTGAGGTGCAGGACGGTGGTCTGTGTTCTGGTTCTGCTCCGGGAACAAGGCAAGCATGTGCTCAATGGCAATCAGGTATAAAAGCATAAAAATGCATGTGCGTAGGCACTGGAAATCTGTTGTCCCTCTTGCCCATTTAAACTCCCAGCCGCTGAGAGAGTCACTTCTTCCCGTTCTTTCCCTTTAGAAAGAAAATTTCAGAAATTTAGTATGGATGCTCTCTTTCTCTCATATGTATATAACTTTGTATGTGTATGTACTTATTCATGTATAAACATACACGCACACATATTTAAGTATTAAACCAAAAGCTTTTCGTTAGAAATCAATTTCAGATAGGGAAGAAGTAAGTTAGCATATCTGATCATGTGACACCTTTCTACATGACATTTGACCAGAAATATGCTCGGAAAAGCTAATTTGTAAATGCACTTTTAAGACCTGATACAATCCTTTTGTGCAAGAAGGCAAAATGTCAGTAGTATTTTTAGGGGCATTACTGAGCATTGTGGCATGGTGATATATATAGACCAGGCAAAGAGAGAACCTCAAACTGCTAAGACCCATTTATAAAAGTATCTTTAAAAATATTTGATTATTTCATTTTCCTCCAGCGGTAGTGCAGCTCCGCTGATTTGTGTCCTCAGAGTTCTGCGTCATTCGTTTTCTCATGTTCCCATATGTTTCAAACACTCAGTGAGCTGTTTGCTTTCCAGCTGTCTGCAAAGTTTCTCTTGTGCCTGACTCTTCATTGCCTTCTAAGTCTGCTGCACATCCTCAAAATGTCTTGTTATTCGTCCCATCTTCTGCTTTATGCTGAAAGCTTTTAAATACATTTTAATGATGCATAAGAACGATATAATGAGCCTAATAGCATGCTATTGATTTTCATTTGAAACACTGACATTTGAACATTTCAATAGCCTTTTAACAGTGTGTATATTTAATGTGATTGAAAGACAAGGCAAATGCAACACAATATCTCTCTACTACAAAAAATCCGCAGTCTTTGTCTGCTGAATGTCTCCCCACCTCGCCCGCAATCTCTTTGTTGCAGTCAGCCGCATTAGAAGTGTATGATTTTCAGTGTCTTGAAACAAGCAAGCGGTAATCCTTGGTACAAGGAAATAGAAGGGGAAAACACAAAATTGCTGTACCCAGACACAGCTTTGCTTATCGGCTCTGGTCACGGTAAAGATATTAATGATCCACATCCAGTCAGTGCTGTCAGAGAATGCAGCGTGTTAGCTCCATGGCGAAGTAAACAGCCCAAGGATGCCCTCTAGATCGGAGATAGCTGAGCTGTGGGACACCCTAACTCACACTAAGTGGGTGGACTAAGAAACGCACACACAAAAAAAATGAAATCAGCAAACATACACATCAATGTAAGACAAGACAGCAGTTCCCTTTTGATGAATAACTCAGTAGTTACATCCTATGGAGAGTCTTATTTTCAGGAGAGAAGTCAATGAGCAAGATGTGAAGCAGCCGTACAGTGCCCTGACTCGCCTGCGTGTATGGCTACTTGGACATAAACCCAACAGCAGCATCGCCAGGCTGCACCAGCCATGTCTTTTCCTTGTGTTATAAGTAAAGACCTTCTTTTTCCAGTGCTGTGGCATGTTTTTTTCAGGGAGTGTTTATAACAAACGAATGCAAGTCAAGTTTACATCAAGTATTAACCCTACCCTTCTGGCTTTTCACAGCATCACTCATATTCTTTACACATCAATTATCTGTATGGCAACATAAATATGCATTATACTATTAAGATATTAGGAAATACAGTTTCTGCCCTATGGGTTGATTGAACATAAGGTAATACAGAGACAGAGAGAAAAGCAAAGGACCAGGGAAACAAGGAAGACTTATGCTTTTGTAAGGTCTTAATTTTGCTTGCTTTCCCAATGTGCAGCTGTTGGTTTGTAACCACATCAACCAAGAGGATCATCTGACAAGTCATGACTCAGGCTTTATTGCAGTTGAGTATAATTACACAGGGTTTTTGCTTTTGAGCTTAAAAAAAATAATCAGCTGCTTTGATTACCATTTTATTCATATTTTTTCCGATCTCTGTGCCTTGCTTTCAAGATCATGAGAATATTTCTGAGAATATGTAAGGGATTTTGAAATTTAAGATGCTTTTTGAATTAGTAGTAGTTCCCAGGGTGCGAGTTAGGCTGAAATTAAGATGCACGATTCTCAGAGGTTACCTAAGAAATTCAAAACTATTTAACAAACAAGGTACTTAAGACAGGCATAAGCACATGTTTTGTGACTAAAATGTAAATAAAGTTCTATTTCTTCCCGTACCAGAGACACTGATTTCTAACTAGTGACAGAGATGATCAAGAAGACCATCTTCATTTGGTTGACAAATTTGGAAATGGAAAAAATAATTTCTTGAATAGATGGTGGTAGCAATGAGTAACTCTGCTGAAAGCAGTAGAGTGGATTTTAAACCAGTGTGAGAAGAAATCTCAGATGCATGTAATTGTAGACAGAAAAAATGGCTATTAATGTTTTATTTAAGATAGGACACATGAATGGTCTCCTGAAGTACCGAATTCTCTTGGATGACTGCGGTGGGATTGTAGAATGATCAGCTCAGATGTTTCATTTTTGACCTCTAAGTTAGGACAGATCAATCTTGCACCCTCAGCAAGTTTGACGATGATACCAAGCTGTGTGACGAGGTAGACACGTTGGAGGGACCTGGACAGGCTGGAGAGGTGGGCCTGTGCAAACCTCATGAAGTCCAACAAGGCCAAGTGCAAGGTCCTGCATCTGCCTCGAGAAAATCCTAAGCACAAATACAGGCTGGGCGGAGAATGGATTTAGAGCAGCCCTGAGGAGAAGGACATGGGTGTGCTGATTGATGAGAAGCTCAACATGAGCCAGCAGTGTGCGATCACAGCCCAGAAAGCCAACTATATCCTTGGCTGCATCAGAAGTGTGGCCAGCAGATCAAGGGAGGTGATTCCTGCCCTCTACTCTACTCTACTCTGGTGAGACCCCACCTGGAGTACTGCATCCAGCTCTTGAGCCCCCAACACAGGAAAGACATGAACCTGTTGGAGCAAGTCCAGAGGAGGGCCATGAAGATGATCAGAGGGCTGGAGCACCTCTCCTATGAGGAGAGGCTGAGAGAGTTGGGGCTGATCAGCCTGGACAAGAGAAGGCTCCGGGGAGACCTTATAGAGGCCTTCCAGTACCCAAAGGGGGCCTACAGGAGAGCTGGGGAAGGACTTTTTACAAGGGCATATAGTGATAGGATGAGGGGGAATGGCTTTAAACTGGAAGAGGGCAGGTTTAGATCAGATATTAGGAAGAAATTTTTCACTCTGAAGGTGGTGAGGCACTGGCACAGGTTGCCCAGAGAAGCTGTGGAAGCTCCATCCCTGGCAGTGTTCAAGGCCAAGCTGGATGGGGCTTTGAGTAACCTGGTCTAGTGGGAGGTGTCCCTGCCCATGGCAGGGGGATTGGAACTCGATGATCTTCAAGGTCCCTTCCAACTTAAACCATTCTATGATTCTGTGATTCTATGAATCCCATCCATAAAGTTGTGCTGAATCCCCTGGGGAAGCGACGTCAAGTCTTGAAGCCAAGCTGAGGTGAAGTCCTGTTAAGAGCCCCAGCTATACCTGCAGGCAAGATATATGTTCCTCTTCTTGTCTTCCAACGGTGTATTGCATCCCTTTCACTCAGACTGTGCTGGTCTTTCATATTTTAAACTCACATTCTTCAGGACAAGGACTGTCTCTAGTGACAGTCCTCCGTACAACGTTTGCTGGGACTGCAAAGCATCCCTGTAATGGAAGTTCTAGCACATCTCAGGAAGAAGGGCCTTCCATGCATAGGCCATTGGAGCAAAAACTAAAGGGTAGTGCAAAAGCAAAGGAGATGGACGATACTACAGCTTCTGTGCTGCCAATCCGCTATAAGGGAGGTCCCCCTCGGCTCACTGCTGTACAAACCGTTCCCTTTTTTTAATGTTTTGTCGGCACTCATGTCTTGCAACAATCAGAAATTTCTAGAGGATGTGGAACTACTTTGTTCCCTGTCTGTTAAGTATGACTATAAAAGCCCAGGTCTACCACGCTGCCATTGCAATGGAACGGAAAGGTAGTAAATTCAAATCTTGTAAACAAAAAGCATTTTATATATAGCACACATAAAAAGAACTTACTGCCACAGACTGTTGCCGAGGACAAGGTTGTAAGGAGGCATCCGACATTTTCAAAAATAACAAAAATATCTAGAGTTAATACAGGAAAGGAGAAATTTAGAAGGCGTGTAAGTGCTTCTTCAGCTTACACAATCTATTAATGGTAGATGACACCTTTTTGGGGAGTATTTCCTCTGAAGCAGCTAGTCTTGGTCCCCGTCAGACAGGAATCCCTAGACCATAAATCTGATCAAATCCAGCAATTTCTGTGTTTCTCGCTTATACCTGTGAGAGTCTGCTGACTTCAAAGTGCACGAAGGATTTGATCTAAAGCACATCATCCATCATCGGTGCAGAAAAAAATGCATTCATTCTGCAGTGGTGTGAAAAATTGCCCAACGGGCAGTTGGTTTGCAGGCCAACAGTTTATACACCTGGGTAATGTGGCATTGGTGTACAAGAACCTGCATTTGTTGCTGTGCTGTTGTGTGTCTGAAAGGATCCCAGGTTTTGAAATTCATGCACCTCCTACTCTTCCTTTTAATTCTCTGCTCAAAATCCAGTGCAAACTTCCTCTCCCATCCCGACTATTTATAAGTATACATAGAAACAAATGTTTTGTAAAGATGTGAGAGACATTCTGCTTAATTCCCAGGGGCAAATAAAGCCTTTTATTTTTAGCCCAGTTTCCTAAGGAAATGAGACTGATGCAATCACATTGTCTATTTGTCTGTCTATCAAATCAGCCCCCTTCCCCGCTTCCCTCCCCCCATCAACTTCTGACCATTAATCTTTCCAGCCAGATCTGACAAAGAGGCCAAATTCTTTCAAAAGTATTAAATGCACGTAAGTTTTATGAAAATCAGTGGCTGGGCCAGAGGAGAGTGCTCATCAGTTCCCTCACTGGAGAAGAAAGTACTGGTTGAATTCAATGGGTAGGCAGCAACACGCTGGGAGTCAACTTGTGCGTGGCTGTAACGCTACCATGATGTTGTGTTGTCTCCTGAAGGTGGAAGAACAAGAGGGACTGGGGTGGCAGTTCAGAGTTACTTCTGGAAGGGCTCTCCTGGGTACTTGGCAGTATTGCAGGGGTGGGGAGAGAGAGGTGGCACAGGGGAAGGAAAGGAGCCGGGGTTGGACGTGTGGGTGGTAAGGGTCAGAGCACGCTTGGGGTTTTTCTTTATATCCCAAAGGGACTTGATGTTAAGGCCATGTTCTGGGGAGCTTCTCAGTGGTGGTTCAAGGAACATGGTGGAAAAGAAATGCAAAGCCAGTGCTAGGAAAGTGGTCATCACTGTCTTTGCTGCTACCTGACAAGTGTTTCCCAGGTAATTCCTGTCATGGAGAGTAATACACACTGGAGAAACAGAGACAGGTTGACATCTAACCAGTCAGTTGATAACCCTATTGCAAGTGCATGTGCTGCCTCAAATGAAGAGTGCAGATTTACTCATATATTAAGTTGTGTGCAGTCTCTGATTTTTTCCAGTGTCACCGTTGGAAGACTTTGACCTGCCGAACATACCAAGTATATTCAGTCCAAGGCAGAAGCCCAGCCTGTCCCCTGGCTGCCTGACCACCTTCCGCTGTAAGATACGGTCCTGAGCAGGGTGTGTGTGCTTCTGTGTTGGAGGGAAGTATGTAGCATAATTATTTATTTACTCTCCCTGTGTTTGCACTGATGTCTGGAAAATAGTCCATATGCCTGGGAAACGGTCTGAAGATAAAGCTAAGATTATAAGCCTAGTGAACAAGAGTTCATCTTTCCATTGTGACATATATATTATCTTATATTTCAGCATCACAGCATTGTCCCCAGTGACCTGTATTTTAAGTCTAAGTGTCAATGGAAGTGCATAAACACCTTGGAGATATGTAGCATGATGCCACATTATGGAAGAAGGGCACACAGGCAAAAGGAAAAGCAGTTTTGGTTTTCAGACAGCTTGTCCAACTTAGTCTGACATCTGCTAATGCCTTCCTAACATCCTTATTGTGACGTTTGAAAATTTTTTTAATGAAGAAATTTATGAGATCATTTAAAAGACTGTTTCCTTTAGTTCATCCCTATTCACTAATATGCTGGTCAGCAGATAATGTTTAAACATCTTTTTAGCAAGGAGATAAGGTCTCTTGACACAGCTCTGGGAAGCAGCTTCTTCTGTTAGGGAATTCCAACAAGTCGGTACCCTAAAAATGTATTTAGACCAGTGTTGGTGACATGCCTTTTTTTCAGTTGCCCTACCCTTCCTCACTAAACCCAAGCTACTTGTTTCCCAAATTCCTTCAAGCTTAAATCTGATGTATCTGAGTGTCTGGAAACTACTGTCTTGCAAGGGATTTGGAACAGGCTAATGGGTAAAGATGAGATAAAAGGGATACCAAAAAATCAGAAAATCAGTGATCTTGTTGTGATGAACAATGTAAATAAGAAAAATCTCTTCTCCCCTTCCCCACTAACAAAAAAAAAAAAAAACCCAACCAGTTTTCTCCTTAGATAAGATGAATAAGATGACAAGGCAGGAATCAGAGTGGGGTGGGGGGGGGCAGGGAATAAAGGTTCCCTGTTCTCCTGCAAGTGCTTAGTGATTTTGGACACAGATCCAAATTTGTTTAAACGTGGTTGGCCTTGGAGTGCGTGGGAAAGGAGGAAGAGCCAAGAAGCACCTACAGCATGAAAGTCTTCCTCTCACATACACAAATTGTGATGCACAAAAGCACACAAGTGTGCCACTTGCAGCACAGGCATATGAGACCCTGCGGGATCCCTGATTTCTCTTGCTGTCCCTGCCTATCACAGAATACTGGTGTCCTCAACTGACACCCTCACAGAAGCTGTGAAGGTGCAGAGTGCTGTGTAAACACAAATGGCACGGAGCGCGCTGGCATCCAAACAAGTTTGAAGGCTGAGCCATTTTGCCTTCAGCAACTGAAACCATTCTGCAAGTGTTTAGTATATAATTAAACCTTCTTTTCCCATCAGGTGATCTGACCTCAGCATATAACTTCACATGCCAGGGCAGAAGATAGTGAGGTGGGTCAAATAGTGTAATAATGGGCAGAAACATTCTGTATGTAAGTATATTACTGGAAATAAACTGAGTTTCTTCTCCAAAGGGGAAACCCTAGCTTTCCTTGGGATCCTTGTGTCAAGCGCTATGCATCCCATGCTTGTGTCCATAAATGTTTCCCTGTGATCAGCCACCATCTGCAGATCTATGTCCCTGGCCGCCAATCATTCCTGCAGAGATCACGCCAAGGACAGACACATGCAGTCAGCGTAGTCGGAAAAGCGCACCCTCCCTCAGCCAGCTACTATTTCATGTGCATTAGCCACCGGAGCCTGTGGTTTGGCATCAGCAACCACAGCACGAACATCTTACTGTCACAGCATTAGACGTTGTCTAATCGACCTGAAAATGGTCACCTAAGCCTGGTGCAGCCGTGCCCCAGTTAGTTGCAATGACCCATTCCTGCACTGGCCCCCCTCCCTGGTTTATTATAGCACCTGTGGGTCACACCAAGTTCTCCACAGGGCTCCATGAAGGCGGCTTTCCCTACGCAATAACTCTGTAGCTGCTGCTCATCACCCCTACTCTAGATCTTGATGCAATTTCACAACCCCGTGGCACCAGAGACCTCAGCTGGCGAAGGCTGAGGCAAACAACAGCTGTCTCCCTTCTGTTACGTCAGCAGCACCATGTCTTTGCCAGGAACTATCACCATCGTGTAAGGGTTAAAAAATAACACCACTGAAATGCCCTTCGTGGCCGGAGCCTTCTGTGTGCATCCTTCTGAAATAACATCACAGTCCCAAACAGGAACAGCTCATTCGCTGGTGCAGGATCCAAGCCTGGGCAGCAGCTGGAGAGGACACAAAGGAGAAAATGCTGAATCAGAAGTATTTTATTTTTGGTAGTTTAATAATGGACTAGGAACGTCTGTGAGCAGGAGTTGAAGAAAGACAAACACGTCTTCCCGCAGTGTGCGGTGAAACAGTTCCTTAGATAGTTCATACCAGTGATGCTTTGAAGTCCTAGCCACCCTCCCAAAACTCCTCGCGTGGACTTGCATATAGACCTGTGAATCAAATGTGTGCTTTCAGGCACATTTGGTTTGTCTGGGTATCCACACCCACATGTGTAAGTCAGGGTAAAGCCCACAGCGAGAAGCGGGCAGGGGTATAACTTGCCAGAGCTGTGAATGGGTTGCAGAACTGAAAGAATCAGGTCTCCCGAGTCCTATCGCTGCTTCTCAGCCAAAAAAGGGCTAAGCACTAACACGACTAGCTTAATTTCGGTTCCCCCGTTAGCTCACTGCATTCTCCACGTAGGTATACAAAGTGCCTGTACGGATGTACACGTTCCTGTATTTTTGCAGATACGTTCTTTGTCTTTAGAAGATGGCATGCCCCAGCAAGCTCCTCGGTTTACAACATCCTTCCTCTGGCCCGAAGGAGTTACTGCAGCTTCCACAGGCCATGCCAGCACAAGAGTAAACTTTGTGTCACATTGGCACAAGGTAGTTGGGCTGAGAGCTACTACAGGATAGTTTGATAGCATGAAAATGCTTCTGAAAATGCTTTTTTGTTCAGGTCCTGAGTCTCGTTCCTGGACAACATAAGCACTTCTGAGACAAAACACTGTGTCCTTCAGAAGACTTAATCTGTACCATGAATGGATCAACTCACATACAACCACCACTGTGAGTACAACCTTGTAAAAAGCAGCAGAGGAATGTCAATACTGTACGTAGATAAATGGTTTCAACGGAAAAAGTGAGTTTGCTCAGTGCAGTTTATTTACGATCTGAACGTTGAGAACATTTCAAATGTCTACTTGATCAAGAAAGGAAGAAATCAACTCTGTATTTGCACAGTCTTTCTTGTACCAGCCTCCCCGTTCCCAGTAACTCTCAAACCTGTGGCTAATTTCAACCAAAGGAGAGAGAGGGGCGGAGGCCTGGGAGAGATGGAGCTTTACAAGCTCCGTCAGAACGAAGACTGGTGAAGAAGGGCTCTACTGTGGAGTCTGCCCTCATTTTTGCTCTTCGGTCTCTCAAGTCTAACCAATTTTCATGCTCTCACTTCTTGGCCACTCCGCAAAAGTGTCGGATCAGCCGGCCTCCGCACAGAGGCCCTGGGAGGGAGTCCTGGACCACGCCGCGAGGAGGGGAGACAGGAGGCACGGCGGGAAGGGGGAATTGAGATGTAAAGGCAAGGTGGGGGAGCTGGGGAGGTGGGTACGGGGAGACTGTTGCAGTGCGGGAAGGCAGACGGGAGAGTGGAGGCTGTTACAGGTTTCGCTGGTTCTGCTGCCCGAAAAATCCTCTTCTTTGACATGTGATAGGAATGTGAAGGTGCAAGACAACGGGAATTAATAAATAATCAATAATACTCGGTGCTTTTCAATTCCGAGCGTTTTAGAAACATTAACGAACCTTCATGAGCTGTTGGAGAGGTATTTAAGCCATATTCCATTTTCATAGATAAGGAGATGAAAGCTCTGGCTTAAGTCCAAGGTTTTCAAAAGCAGAAACTACTTTCAAGAGCTCTCCTTGACACTCAGCACCAGAACTCCAAAGGGACTGATTTCACAGTTGCTATCATTGTCAACCATGTGCTGATTACTTCTGCAAAGGTAGGTCTAAACCTGAGCACTCAAAAGCAGCAACAAGCTTCTGAAAATTCAGGTTCTGTTGACTTGTTGGGATTTCCCAAAGTATATAAGGAGAGACTGGTTTATGAGAGAAATGGGTATGTAAAAACATTTTAACTTGTTACTATCGCACCATGACAAGAATGGAAGCAAAGGCTTTACAGGCTTAAGACACTTACAAAAAGGGCAAAGTAAAACAAAGATTAAAAGACAAGACTTCCAAGTAAACCCATTCATCTGTGCAAATGGGAAGGCAAGCAGAACATGTTTTCAAATCTTTCTTCTTTTCCCGTAAAGACTAGGCAGATGGTTTGTGTGCCTTTCTGTAAGTGCGTGATGAATATTTTATTCCTGAAAGGAATAAAAGACATGGACGTGTATATAGTCACCAGCTGCATGGAGGTGAGGGAGAAACAACTCAGGACTTATTAGAAACCATGTGAACTGGTAGTCCAGAAAAGAAAAAAAAAATTGTTTATAGCAATATCATAAAAAATGGAAGAGAGAGTTACAGTTATTTTATTTGGAAGGATGCATTCCAAATTTTAATTGTTCTGTGGCCATGTTTGTTTCAGACTAATGTCTTGCTTGCCGACCTGCAAAAACACGGGTGGTGAAAAAGCCTCCAAATTCTGTTGAAGTTGTGTGTGTTACATTTAAATTAGCCAGCAACCGAAACAGGAGGAAATCACAGAGCTTTCACCCAGAATATAGCAGTCAGGTAGAAGCAGAAATACAGCACAGATCAAAGAGAGCAGGTTCAAACCCAGTCCTGGGCACGTGCAGCATGGTTCCTACCCAGCAGTATCAGCGATGTGCCGAGTACAGTCTCAGCATAACCCCGAGTGTCACAGCAGATCAGCGGGAAGACATAAGAATCACAACAGAAATGCTCCTTTGGGGATCCCCAGTGCACAAAAACGAGTAAAAAATTGCCAGAAAAAAATATCTTGAAGGGTACTTCAAAGGCACTGACATACACATTTTAAAACTTGTCTCAAAGCGCTGACACTTCTGTGGCAATCGGGTTTGTTCTGTGACACAGTTTTGCCATTCTTGCAGCTGCAGCTCCCCACGGGTGGTTCAAAATCCTCAGGAGGTGAGAAGAAATGGTGGTTCCTCCCTACGCCTCCTGCCACACCACCATGCCTGGCCCCAGCAGCCCCCGGTACACTCACCCCGATGCTGCTCAGGTGGTAACGTGGCGTCAAGCTCTACGGTGGGAGATGCTGACCCCTTCACAGCTGCCAAAAAGGCAGGCGGGATTCACAAAAATGGAAAGCAGCAGAGTTTTATGTGGCTTCAAGCTGGTCATAAGGTCCCTGTGTGTGCAGGGCTATGGGACAGGAGCACGGCATCAGACCCTGCTGCAGATAGGCAGGACGGGGACCGTAATAACTTTAATGAGACAATATACGTTCGTGTCTTTCTGTTCTGCAACTCTTGTGTGCGTTGAGTCATCTCTGACTGAGAAAAAGGCATGGTTATTTCACGATTTCAAAAAGGTGCTACTGTCTACGCAGATGATATTCTGAGGGATGATTGTTCGAAGGAAAACCGGAGTAAGCACCTAAAGGAAATCTTTAAAACAACGAGAACCTCTGGCTCCAAGTGCAGCAAAGCAAAGTGGAAACTCTGCCAGCTTTCTAGGCCGTACTTTTAGTTAAGGTGGATTGTATCCAAGCAAAAGACAGCTATGATAGACAGCTGTACAGCTGGAAGACAGAAGTACAAAAGACAGCTATGGTAGAAATGCCCATCTTCATACAGAAACACAGTGGGGCACTATAAAGAATGCTGGCATACTTTTGGAGGTGGTTTGGGTTTTGTTTTTTTTTTTTTTTCCCCAAATCACCTAACTGTTGCTGAACTCCTGAAGACTTTTTGGTCTTGGAAGATGAATTAGTACGGGGATTTTTGGATCAGGAAACAGCCCTGGAGGAAGTCGCTGCGAACACTGGCCGCTCCACTTCAGGCTTCCTTTGAGACTGCCTAGCACGACTGAACGCCAGCGGCTACGCTTTCAGTGGCGTGTTAGCGCAGCAATACTTTTTTCCTATCAAGGTCATTTGCTTTCGCTGCTGGAATGCCACGGCTCTACAGAAAACTGCAATTAGAAAATGGGCAGGTCGGGACCTCCGTTTCAGAAGTTTTGTCCTCTCTGCTCTGGGCTTTTCACCTTGTCACAGGTTACGGATCCTTTTGCACCTTTACCTCTGATTCTGCCTCCTTTGTTCTTGGCACCGCTAATTTGCTCTGTTGTTCAAGATCCCATATCACCAAGTTTAATTCATTACATTCCAAAAGGTATGGAAAGCACCGTCTGTGTGTTTCATTCTCCTTAAAGAGCGCCAACGCATTTTAGGAGGCCAGCTCTTCCATTCCCACTACGCTATAGCGACTATGCCATGCCAAAAATAAATGGTATTCTTGGAATGCAGTTTCTTCTATAGGGCTGGGCATTCCTCTCCTGTTGTACCAGAATAATTTCAGTATCTTATTTCAATGTCAAACTGGGTAATATATAAAAGTCCTGAGAGGATGGGGTCTATCTACAGCTATGTCTTTGAGAATGAAAATGCCTCTGAGATGAGGGGTCAGGCCCCTGGGGGATGGGCAGGGAGGGTATCCTGGGTGGTGATGTGAGAAGTACCTTCTTGTTTCCATCATACCAGAAGTCATCAACAGGCTTCTCGGGGTCATTACCAATGGGCTTTGGAAGCTCTGATGAAGAGACATCTTCTGCACCTACTGAAGGTGGAGAGGAAAGCAGGTGTGATTCAGCTCTGGTGGAGTGCAGAGGTGTTATTAAGCACTGCTGGGAGTGGTATCAAGTGGTTGGCAGGGCAAGTCATGGTCACACTCCTCTGCTGTCCTTTGCAGAAACAGTGGCCGTGAAGCCCCTGCCCGGGTTTCCCCTCTATCACCTGCTCTGCGGAGATTTGCTGTATGTGAGTATAAGGGCTAAGGGACTGGTTTTTCCCTCCAGTGTTTTGGAGAACTGGAAGTTGAGTGAGACAAGAAAAAAGTTGCAGAATTACTGCCTTAAACCCCATGTATGTATTGTTTTAATTACAAGTCCTGAGTGGGGCTGTCTTCTTAGGTGTTTGTCAAACACCTTGAAATGTGATAGCCCTTCCAGTGTCACAGTGACTGTGTGGTTCCCAGAAGAGGTTTGGCAGTCCTAAATTGCAGAAGTGGGTTTTGCAACTGGAAGTCAGGGAGTGATGCTGGAAGTAAAACAAGAAGTGGAATTAGCAGCACAAACATTTTGGATATTGCTGTCCTAAATAGTTCATCAAAATACCTCGTACTTGAATGAGTTCAGCCAGTTGAAATATAAAAATGCACATTATAGTGTTGTTGACATGGAAAAAGCTGTGAAATATTATTGCATAAAACTGTGAGTCAAGACCTCTAATGTGTTTTTACAGTGTTGCCTGTAGCTTGATTGCACTCGCTCCTGATAGTATATTATATCTTCTTATATCTTCCTTATTACACAGGCATTAATTTAATCAGAGATAATAAGTGAAACCTCTGGAATTAATTATAGGTTGTAAGAGTTTTGTTACTTTACCAGAGCAGGTGGGAAGACAAAAACATGTGGACCCATAAACATTAACTGGCTTTTGCAATCCACTCATTACAGGAGAAAGATGATGAAGATGAAATTACTTGGAAATGTAGCCGAGAATGCTCAGGCATTTCCACAGCAGTTCTTGGTGCAGAAGACCTTGACTACCTTTGCCATCTCCTGGATCCTTTCAAACCCAAATGCATCTTGTGTTTGAATCTGTCTAAAAGATCTAAGCTTAAGAATTGCTTTTGCAGATTCCTGGGATCTGATATGTCTGGCAGGAGGGGTCTTTGCGGCGTGGTTTCAATGGAGGCATGCTGCCAGGAGTTGGGAGCTGCGTGTGAATTACCGTGATTTCCCTGTGGGCCCTCTTGTTTCTGCCAAAACTGAAGTGGACTTTCTGCAAGTGAGAAGCAAACGTGGCCCCTTTCCAACGGGACAATGTCTGGGAGGGTGTCTGACGTGAAAAACCTCGCAGAGGAGCCTTTCAAAGCATCTTAAAAATCCCCTCTTGTAGGGGATTTCTTGCAGTGAAGACAGTCATTAGCTGGGCATAGAAGGCAGAGACCATCTTACCTGGTTGCCTAATCTTTCTGATCACAGAGTTACATTAGAAAGTAACTCCATCTTATATAAAATGATTCATCTTACACTATTTCTAAAATGCCTCTAGCCCCTTGGTACACTATTCAGCACTGTGAAAAACTTCCTGGTCAGCAGGATTTGCTTAGTATTTAATCTAACCTTTCCTTTTGGAAAAACAAAAAAATCTCTCTCACTGCTTTTAGTGAATTGCTTTTTAAACACAATAAATACATCATCTTCTGTGTGTTTAACACACTGATACTTGTAGGCAGCTATTTTGTGCTCCACTTCAGTTGTCACTTTCAGCCGAGGTACACATATATCAGAGCCATCCAATCTGAGCTCACATGTTGGCTTTAAACCCTTAATCATTTCTGTTGTTCTTTTCTTAAACTGTCTCTGCTAGATGTAGATCATCCTTCAAGTGCTGAAGTACTCTGAAATTAAGATGATATATCAAGAATGGTCTCTTTGGACTTCTGTAGAGGAGGACTGTTATCTACCTGCTCTGTGATGGGGATTTGTCTCCACCATGCAGGAAATGTAATCCTATGTTTCACGGAAGGGCTGGCAGTCTCAGCAGTGGGGGATTTTGGATTTTAAGGGTCCTTTCAAAGGTGACGCTGTGCCTGGAGCAGTCGATGGTGACCATGTGCCTGGAGCGCTGTGCTGAGGGCTTCAGGCTGCTGCTGCGTGCTGACCAAGTGTGTCACCACATCTCCTTAGTTCGGTGTAGGTGGGTGATGAGGTCTTTTCAAAATCTGCCCACGTATCAATATGGAGAAACTGAAGTCTTGTGGCTTCAGTGCTACAGAAAAATCCCTTCCCTGCTGTCAGAGTGCTCAATGGTTTTCAGCCAAAGGGCTGCGGACCTCCACGTTGGCGGGTGGCTTCAAGGGGACATGCCACTAAGAAAAGAAAACACATTGATGCCTGCTGACAACTGGGCTACAGGAGGCTGAAGCTGTGGTGGAAAACTTTGGGGGCTGCAGAAAATAAAGGGTTGAAAACAGCAGTTGTTGATTAATCTCTGTGAGGCTTTTTTTTTTTTTTGTCCTCTGGAGCAAGTGTATTTTAGGTTTTTTTCCCAAGATGTATTAGCCACCAGTTTGAATTTCCAATGTTATATTTGGCAATGTGTATTATTTCCCTCAGCACCCTACACGTTATTTCTCTGCACTCACTGCTGCCTCTAGTACATGCAAACTTGGGATCATCTGGGAGTTTCATCAACGGTGTCTTGGGAATCAAATTAGCTCACAGATTAGGACTTTTTCAAACACTAATAAAGACACAAGGTAAAGACTCAAAACTGAAAACATGGAGATGATTGGACTGTGCACCTGCAGAATGCTACCCGAATTCCAGCTAATTTGTTGCTATAAGTATAAATAAATTAAGCTACATCTTTAGGCTCTCATTTAATGATAAACGCAAATTAATCTCCCTACGGTCTCCTGCCTGAAAGATCAGCCTGTTTCTTTTCCCGAGCCCAGGACGTGCATTTTCACCCTAATTTTCCTACAGTCACAACATGACTAAAGAACTAACCTATCCAGAACACTTTAACAAAGAAAAGTTAGTTTTCAAGTAGTTTAATGAATACAGTTCGCTACAGGAGGTCTGGTTGGCGGGAGAGCATGGACAATCTGTTCTGGTGGCAGCCCATATCAGCTTCAGCCATGCGACTGCAAACCTTGGAGCCCATTGTAGAGCATTCCACGCTCTCCTAAGTACGTTCAAGCATCACCAGCCCCCTCAGAGGGTTCGGTACCCTCCGCAGAGGGCCAGGCAGGCAGGAGACCCAAACCACCGCAGCTGCCTGTTTCCTGCCCGTGAAGACATCGCTCGTGTTACGCACATGAGGAACCTGCCTTCCCCGAGCATCTCGGTGACATCCAGAATAAAAATTATATATGTGCTTGATGCATGGAACAGATGAAGCCCGTGCCTCCCCCCTGTGCCCTGTGCAGTATGTATTCTGTCTCACAGATACTCAGGGTCTCCGCAGTTTATGACAGTCTCCAAAAAATTGCTGTTTATTCCAGGTACGATGGATGCTATTCTGTAATGTAGTCTGAACGGCAGACTCCCTGCCTTCTGCTATTTGGGAATGATACATAAATAACCCAAACACAGTCATTTCAGAGCACACGTTAAGGGTGGCAGAAGGCCAGAAACCTAATTTTTTTTCAGTTCTTTCCTTTCAAATACATCTTCATTTTTTCTAAAGCTGTTTTTCTCCTGCCTACTAACCTTAAGTACTTTTACGCAATTGAGTGAGATAGTCCTATCTTTTCCAGACGATATCAGAGAATATATAAAAAGGTGTATAACTTCTCACAGCATGGTGGTTTTTGTCTAATAATCTACTAGATTCTTGTCCTCCCTGGTTTTATTTACCTCTCTAGACAGCAGAATTACAAAACTATTGCCTCACAGAAGATTTCAGAAGATCCTCAGATCATCCAAATCCTGTTCAAGTACTGGCTGTGGAAATAGCCAGTACATTGCTGCAGGACTTTCTCCATGAACATAAACCTTTTGTTAACTGTTGCCAAAGATTATCTAGTTAGCAGGTAGAGACTGCGCCATTTGGTGATGAGACATATACACGTGGGGTCTTTTTTCATAGAATCATAGAATCACCTAGGTTGGAAGGGACTTTTAAGATCATTGAGTCCAACCATTAACCCAACACTGCCAACACCACCACTAAACCATGTCCCTAAGCACCACATCTACACATCTTTTAAGTACCTCCAGGGATGGTGACTCAACCACTTCCCTGGGCAGGCTGTTCCAATGCTTGATAGCCCTTTCTGTGAAGAATTTTTTCCTAATATCCATGCTAAACCTCCCCTGGCGCAACCTGAGGCCATTTCCTCTTGTCCTATCGCTTGTTACTTGGGAGAAGAGACTGACCCCCACCTCGCTACAACCTCCTTTCGGATAGTTGTATGGAGCAGTATGGTCAACTTGGGCCAACTTGGATGTGGTTCCAAAGCCTGTTATTCTGAAGGAGTACTGTTGGTGGGGTTCGACCAGAAGCGTGTCCCAAAATAGAATTAACAGGCGAAAGCGTGCATGACACTGATCCTGAAACCAACTGCTTTACTCTTTGGCTAATTCTGAACCTCAAAAGCACCTCAAAGGTCAGCATCTGCTTGGTCCTCTTCTCAATTACGTCTCAAATCAGCATGCCCAAAACCCAAGGTTGAATGTAAAAAATGCTCCAAAACCAGTAACAGAAATTAATATTCAGATAGCTGAACAGGGAAGAAATATTCACCATTTCACTTCACCGAGCATTTAAACTTTCAAGACTTACACGTCTTCAGGATCGTTTTGGGGGCAGGGGAAACCTCTGTGCTATTCTTATCCTGAAAGAGCATTTTAAATAACCCCTTCTTACACTCTCATTAATTTTTAAATACATTGTTATGTGGTTGTCCATCATCTCCTCCTTTTAACAGCTTTTATTTTTATATCAGACAAGTAGTATGCTTACAATGCTTGCTTGCTATTCTATGTATGGAAATGAAATCATTGCTTCACATCAAAATTGTGAACAACACGGATCACACAGCGTTTACTAAATTGCAGCTGAGTACAGAATTTTGCCTGCTAAATGTTCCCACTGGCAGCTGGAAACCAGTCCACATGGTCACCTTCCAAAATCCCAGTTAATAATTACTGCTGGCTGTGCTAAGTAGCGCAGTGCAGCATCAGTCCCTTTCAGAGAGCTGGGAAGTTCATAACTCATATAACAATGGGTTGAGCTTGGTAAAGCGAAGCTTGGGTCGTTTGCCATCATCAACGTTCTCTACTGAGAGGGATCTTCGCCCAAATTACGAGTACGTGATTTAACCCACAGCGATGGGGGTCTTTAATCCAAATGAAGAGCGTGTGAGGTGTAGCTGCCTGCTACTGCAGTGGTTATAAAGAAACTACTTAATATTTGCTGTTAATTGGAAGCCGAATGTGGCTGAGGGAAAGTACACTGGTCGTGTTTTAACAGCAACCTGGGTTACTGAAAATGTAAATAAAATACAGTGTTAGAGGATTACCAACGTAAGGTGCTGCGGCAGTAACCATTTGTGCAGGTTCACAAACGATCCTACCGAGAGCTCAGCCACAAGCAGCGCCTGATTATTTCTTAAATGAGACCAAAAAAACCCACCTCCCCCCCCCCCCCCCCCCCCCCCAACAACCCCCAAACCCTGTAAAATTAAAATTCCGACTTTTCCGTCGAGATACGGAGTTTCAAGCGCTGGCACTCAGACATCAAAGCGAGTAGCTGCGGGCTCACGCTTTAGGCTGTGACCGAGAGGAAAACAGGAAAGCAGAGCCCCCCCGTGTGTGTCCCCCCCCCCCCGGCCGAAGCCAGGGCACCCTTTCCTCCCCGCCGCCCGCCGGCGGGGCTGCGTGAGACACGGACCCACGCATGGAGGCGGGCACCCGTGGGGCACAGTACCGAGTGTGCCTTGCACAAGACCTGGGGGGGGGGACGGGACGGGACACGACCCCCGGGGGCCCGATCCAGCCGTTTCCCGCTGTCAGAAGCGGGTGCGGTGGGGGCACCGGGCTGCCGCCCGCCCGGCGGGGGGTCCAGCAGGACGCCGGGGTGCCGTGGGCACCCCACCGTGCGGTGTGTGGGGCTCGGGGCGCCACGGGACCCCCCTCGAGAGGGAGAACCGGGACCCCTCTCCCCCTCCCTCCCACCGCATCCCCCTCCCCTTATCCCCATTCCCCCGCCCGTGACCGCCCGGCGGCGCGGAGCGGCGCGGATGGCGGCGGCGGCCGCACAAAGCCCCCGTCTGGGCGGGAAGGGCGGCCCGCACCGGGGCTCCGCCTTCCGCCCCTCCCCGGCGGCCGGGCCCGCGCGGAGGGAGCCGGAGCCGCGCAGCCCGCGGGGGGCGATGTGACCCGGGCGGCCGGGGCGCGGTGCGGTGCGGAGCGGAGCGGAGCGAAGCGAGGGGGGGGGGGGGGGGAGGGGGCGGGAGGGGGGAGAGGAGAAGGAGAGACTCCGAGCCGGGGAAAGATGTGGCTGAAGCCCGAGGAGGTGCTGCTGAAAAACGCCCTGAAGCTGTGGGTCACGCAGAAGAGCAGCGGGTACTTCATCCTGCAGCGGCGTCGGGGCCACGGAGACGGCGGCGGCCGCTTCACGGGTACCTGCAGGGGCGCGGAGGGGGGGGACGGGACGGGACGGGACTCGGCGGGGCGCCGGGACGGGGCCGGGCGGCGGATTCCCCCCACCCCCCCCGCCCCCGACTCCGTTCCGCTCTGCCCCGCGGGAACTTGTCCGCGCCGTGGGGGGGGGGGGGGACGGGACGGGACGGGACGACCCGCCGGTGGGGCGGGAGGCGGGAGCGGCCTCTTTGTTCGGCCCGCGGCGGGGCCCCTGGGCGGGCCGGCGGGGCTCGGCTCGGAACGGCACCGGCTGGGCTCGGCGCGGCTCGGGGGACAGCGCCAAGGGGGGCGGGCGGGGGGCGCCGCCGGCCCGGGGCAGCGCGGTTCCCCCCCCCCAGTGGCGGGCGGTGCGGGGCTGCCGCCGGCCGGGCCGTGGGGGCGGCCCCGGCTCCCCCCCGAGTTTGCTGCGGGAGCAGCTTCGTGCTTCTGTACCCTTGAGCCACTTTGGTTTTCCCCCCCTCTTCCTCCCTCCCTCCTTCCCTCCCCCGCCGGTGGCTTTCTTAATCGTGACTAAGGGCGAGCCCGGAGCCCGTACGCCGCCGTGGGGGGCAGCCGGTGTTGAGGGGGGCGGGGGGGTGTCGGGGGCGGCCCCGCTGGGCGCAGGGCTGGCTGCAGCCCGCGGGGACCCGGGCGGGCAGCGGGCGGAGGTCCCCGAGCCCGGCGGTGGGAGGTGGAGGGACGCCCGGGGGTGGGGGGGGGCTGCTGCTGGTGGCACCAAGGCTGGGCTGTCCCCCCTGTACCCCCCCACACCGGACCCGCCGCGACCTGCGCTGAGGCGTGTGTGTGTGTCCCCCCCGTGTCCGTGTGTGTCCCCCCGTGTGTCCCTTGATGTAGTGGGGGTTGTACAAATACCTATCGGAGCTCTGACTTTTGGCCGAGACGCCCATATTACGGGGAGGGGGGTTGTTAATGTAGTGATGTGTGGCGAGGTGGATTCTGACTTTATTTATTTATTTATTTATTTATTTATTTATTTAGCATTAATAAGGCCGCTGCTCGCGTGGCTGTCACACCCGTGTGGCGCTCGGGGCCGTGTGTGAAGGAGGAGGATCGCGGCTCTGCCCTCGCAGCAGCGGAGCGCCGTGGATAACTCCGGCGCGAACGTCGCGTTTGGGCTGCGCGGGCGTTGTAAGCGTAACCGAGGCAGGGATTCGGGCCAAGCTTTTTGGTCCCAAGGCATCAGCAGCTGGATTCAAACGCGCGATACTTTGGAGAAATAAGACAGTTTTTAACAGTGTGATTCTTGCTTGAAAGCAGACGAGGCTGTTTTGTACCTTTCAAAAACCAGATTTTTTTTTTTTTTAAGGGTGGCTTATATATTTGGAAGGGTGGTTAGCTATTTTTCAAAGGTGGTATTTTCTGCGCAGTGTAAGAAGCTACACGTTCGATATCTATTTTATTAAAACCTTTTGCTCCTGAACAGTTGACCGTTGCCACTCGATAATAACTGCTTTCTGCATTATTCCTTTTTTTTTTCAAATCAGAGCTTGGCCCGGCTGTGGAGTCATAAAGAGCACAGAACATAATTGTGGCTCGGTAGATCCCCCGTTATCAATGTATTGCTAATGAAATGCTGGCCCTAGTAAGGTTAATGGAAGTTTTGCCTGCCAGTTTGAACAAACCTTTACTCTCCCATTTTCCCCTGCCCCCTGTGAGGAAGTCATAGGCCACTCTTTTGTGATTGTAAGGACGATGTGGATTAATTTTCAGAGTTAAAAATAGCCGTTTACAGCTGCTTGATTTAGGTCCAGGACAATCATGAGGTTCAGATCCGCAAATGTTAACTCCTCGTGCCTGAGCCTTTCAAAGCAGAAATTTGCAAGCTTAAACCAAACAAACTGCTTTTCTCTCTGGTTAAGTTTCAGGTGAATCATTTTGCTGAATCTACAGTGCACGGGCTTGCACAGATCTCTCTTGGCTGGCAAAAGGAAGGCCGCTCCTGTCTCAAAGTTTTCCAAGGGAACTGTAAATTCTGGCAGTCTCTTACACCCTTTGGAAATGTTTGTATTTAAAAGGACTTAGAAATTAGAGTCCTATAACCAAAAAGCAAGTGTGTGGGAGCATTAAGCATAGCTGGAGTTAGACGGATAGCTTAAATTTTTTTCCACAGTTTTTAGCAGGGACGAGCGAGACGGAGATCTGTACTGAGAAACAGTTGGGCTTTGCTGGTAACTGCTTTTGGTGCAGTTTACCTCCTGATTCTTGCTCTACACGGCTGTAGAGACACTTCATTAGTACGTGCCTGTTCGAAACTGACAGATACAAAGGGCAGTTAAGCACAACAGCATTTCAGAGTAAGGTCTACCGAGCTGTAGAGCCATAAGTTAAAAGATTTTGTTTGTTTTACTGGGGAAGCAAAGCTTAAGTGAGAACAATATCCATAACTGTTTTCTTTTCCCTTTAGTAACTTGAGCCCTGGCCAGCTGCAGTTAGGTTTGATGGAAAGGTAGACGTTTCAGAGACGTGAAGATCCTGTACGCGAAAGCAGGCGCCACGTAAAGGAGAATCGTATAGCTTCTCCGGTGAGGAGGAGGAGGAGGCGGCTGTGTATCCTCAGGCTATGTTAGACCCAGGTGGGCTCAGCAGAACAAGAACCTCTGGCAGACCAGATTTCGTAAGTAAAGAGTGTAGATGGGGCAGCGGACCACCCGTAACGTAATTTGCTTTAAGCAGGGTGGGAGGGCGCGACGCCTGAGCTGCCCTTGTGTGTGTTACCACAACATGGTATTTGCACTGAACCTGTGTGAGGACATCTGTTTTATGGCCCTATTCTCATGTTTGCGTGTCTTTTTTCTTCTAGGACACTTCTCTCTCCTTACCAGGGCATTTTACCCGTTTCGTAAGAGTAAGTTAGCACAGCTGGAGGGTATATTTTATGTGGATTTGGTTCCTGAAGGATGGACTAGAGGAGGTCTCTCACACAAAAGCGCTTTTCTTCCATATCTACATTTCTTTCTTTGAGTACTGTGTTTCAGTCTGACCCTGAGCAGATGTTTGTGAGAGAGAAACTATATTTACCGCTGTTATTTAATTTGCGTCCTAGGGCAGTTACTGAATGCATGCTGGGCTTGCAAGCAGCGGGTGCAAAAAATGATGGGAGGCTGTGTTTAACTCTTCATTACCTGACCAGTGTCGTTCTGGTGTCTAACTTCCGGAGGGATATGCTTTTCAAGTAAATGTTTAACTTGCCGCTTCATCTAGATCTCTTCTTGAGAGCTCGGGTGGATCAGAGACTTAGGAAGGAAATCGATAATGTTTTAGAAATACTTTACAGAAACAGAATTATAATTTTTTAACTAATAACTAATTTTAAATCTAAGTTACAGATTTTTTTTTTTTAATGTTATTTAGCTCAGCAATTTCTGTTGGTTCTGGTTTTGTTTTTTCTTTCCTAATTGGAGACCTCTTTAGCTCTCCCTTCAAAAAGGCTTGTGATGTAGCCATGATTAACAGGCTGAAGTTGATTGGATTTGGTACTTGCCGATATCTTTGGTTCTGGGGTTGCACGTTAATGGTAAGCTTGAGATGCCATCAGTAGTCAAAAATACTGTCAAATCCCTTATGGTAGAATAGTGCAAGATGGTTTAGCCTGTAAGTGAATTGCTACTTTCATTTTTATTAGGGGATGTTGAAAGCTTCATTCACCTTCCTGTTTGATTAGATTAGTTTTGTGCATTTTGACAGCAAAGCTGCTTGTTCTGGAAGGTGTTGGGAATGATTTCATCACGGGCGCTTGGGCTGAGAGTAGCTTTTCCCTCTTCCCAAGCAGCTAGCTTTGCAGTTGCTGTTTACACAGTACTTCACATTTTACACTCTTAGTATATAAAAACCCACTTAGGATTCTTTTAAATCCTTGTGAATTTTCCCTTTTTTTATAAATAAGGTTAAATAAAACTTTAAAGCGAACTCTTGATTCAAGCAGATTTTGTCTTTACTTTTTGAGATACAGTGCTTCCTTAACTTGTTGCTTGAAGTAGATCAATAAAAAATTATGCTTTGTTCCTGTTTTACCTGCGTTTCTAATTTAGTTATGATATTTCCCCCTTACTATTCTTCCAGCTTCCATTTTCAGCTCAGGGCACTTTCCAAGCTGGATGTGGTCTTACATCATTTGCAACTCGCAGGGGATGAACATTTGAACATTTTCAAAATAAATTAATTTCTCCTTCAGCTCATATAAACCTTTATGGTTCACAACTTTAAATATAAGATAATACACTGGCAAAAAGAAGCATCTTCTGTATATGAATCTGAACCTTATTATTCCTTTAATAAAAATAAATGTGGTAGGCATGATGAATACACTTCAGTGAGCTAGATGCCGGCAATTGAGTGAACACCCATCCTAGGATTTTATGTTTTTTTTTAAATAAAATTTTTGCAGGGTGATAGCTTTCAAACTGATATATAGTGCACCTCTTGGTTGTGAATGGAGAGCTGACTAGTTACATGATAAGACCTCTCTCCCTTACTTTCCCCTTGCCTGGATTTTAATGTTTTAGTGCATACAGGAAAAATGGCTATTGATAAACTCTATGTCCCTTTTCTGGAAATTAAAAAACAAAGGATCTTTTGCTGTTCTTTCATGCTCTCCAGTCCAAACAGTACTGTAATCATTGTAAATACATCACCTTTTAGTAGCCCTGTGCATCTCCCCAGGTCTGGGTAAATAATAGAGTCTATTTCAGAGAAAGGCAGCAAGGGGACCGCAGAGGTTGAGGGTTCCCACTGCTTAGATGGGGAATCCATATAGATTGCCCCTGTTCATTACACTGTAGCTAGAGAGGGTCAAAAATATGGTGAAGACTTGGATTTTTAATAGAGAATGCAATCGAGTATCGCTGTAAACTTCTTTACGTTTTGGAGGGGTAAAAAGCAAAATGAGCAGCATATTAAAAGATCTGTCCCAATACAGTCTTCAAAACAGCTTGCCTCTTCATCTTAAAATACATCCAAGATACCAAAACAAGTTACTCATAAAAAAAGCTCAATCTGAGCTGTAATTAAAAAAAAAAAAAAAAGAAAAAGAAAAAAAGCTTTTACTTTAAATGCAGCAGATCGATGAGAGGAAGATGCCGCAATAATGATGCTAACAAAGGATATTGGTAGTGCTGACTGTCTGCATTCATGATTTTGTTTTCTTAAAGAAGAGCTCTCTCTGAAGCTTTGCACAAGGAGAGGGGGGAATCCAAATACTTTACTGAAAGCTTGGACTCTTGTCAAAATGCTATCTAGCCTTGCCCACAGCTGGAATTCAGATCAGCAGGTTTTTTTTCCCTTCTTTTTTTTTTTCCCCCCCTCCTTATTTTACAGTAACATTTTTTAAGGATAATACATGCTTGTAAGCTCTTTCCCAAGAGAGTGGGTTCTCTCTCAGAGCGTTTGGCCAGGAGGCCTGAGCTGGGAGGAGGGATAGGAGCGGGAGGACCGGGCTCCTACCTGCAAAGCCGGGCACCCCGATTCCCGACCCCCGAGCCTGCCGAGCTGTGCGTGCTGCCAGGCTGCCTCAGTTGCCTTTCTGGGGTGGGTTTCCTGCTCCTAAGGCACCGCTGAGGTGCTTGTCTTGAAATGCTGATGTTGTGATGAATACGGATATTAAAGACGAGGATGTACCTGTGCATGGGGAAAGGGGTCTGGGTTATGTCTGCTGAGAGACTGACCACCAGCTTGCGCAAAGCTAATCCAGTGAGCAGCTACAACGGGTTTCCATTTTCCTGTTGCGGAGGCCAAACAGCACAGGAAAAGGCATGAAGATCACAGCATGGTTCGGGTTGGAAGGGACCTTCAAAGATCATCTGGTTCCAACCCCCCCTGCCATGGGCAGGGACACCTCCCTCCCACCAGACCAGGTTGCTCAAAGCCCCATCCAACCTGGCCTTACACACCTCCAGGGATGGGGCCTCCGCAACTTCTCTGGGCAACCTGTGCCAGTGCCTCACCACCAGCATTGTAAAAAAGGTCTTCCTTACAAAATAATTGAGCATGTCTGTGGTGGCAGGGTTTAAATAACGCTGTGTCGGTCTCTTCAGCATTATTTACAGCACCCACCAAAAATGAGAGAGACGTTTTTTATATTGCCTCAAATCGTGCCCCGAGTCTGGGTGATCTATGGGGCTGCAGCAGCAGGTTGCGTCCCACCTTCTCGTCTATTTTCAGGTGGAAAGCGGTTTCAGGGATTTTCACGTGTAACATGAGAATCGAAGCATTTGGCTCTTTGGCCTTCAGGGCTATAAAAATAGGCTGGGCCTGACCAGGGTTGACAGGGGAGGGCTGAGATAAGCAGCTGTGAGAGCCCTGCTGCGGCAGCGCGCCCGCCTGGGGAAACAGCCCGCGGGGAGGCAGGGGCGAGGAGAAATAAACGGTGCTCCGGGGCTGCACCACTATTTCTGCCATTCTGGGAGAGCGGGTGCACGGTTCAGCTCACTTCTCTTTCCACAGTGTGGTCTTTCCCTCCCCACGCAGTGGTCCGGTGCTGGAGCAAGATTTCAGCATCACACCCGATACAGGATACAGGAGTCACGGGGACTATGGGACACCGACCTCCACAGCGAAATGCCCAAACTCTCCTCGTTTCTCATGTCCAGCCACCCCAGAGCGCTGGGACCAAGGAATAACAATTAAACAATTTGTTTCAGTTCATTTCTGTGTGCCGGATTGGGAAAACAAACAAAAAAAAAACAACACACCAACAAAACCCAATTTACCTAGTGGCAGTATTGGATCTGGCAAAGCCCACGTTGGAAGTAATGTAAGGGCTTGAATGTTGATATTTTCCCCGGGTGAATAAATGCTTGGAGCATTAGGTCTTTATGCTGAAATCTAATGTTGTCTGTGCTTATCTTCAAGTGTGGTGAGCCCTTATCATTACAAAGGAAACACAGTCCTCCTCCAGCCCTTGGAGGAGTCCTCCTCCATCCTTTTTCTTACATACTTGCCCAAATAAGTTCTGTGACTTATTTTTTGGTGGGGGAAGCCTAATAAGAAATACTGTGTCATGGGTGCTGTATTGTGTCGAAACCTGTTTATATAGTTTTGCGGAATTCAGTGAAGACAGCGTGGCTGGTATGTAGCCAAGATGTTGGGCCACTGTCATTAGTGGCCTTGCATAACTACTGGTGCTCTTATCCAGCAAAAACGTGGATTTTAGGAAGGCCTGAGCGAAAGTAACAACCTGTGAAACATCTGAGTTTTGAACTTGTAGAGAAATCAGATCAAGATGGTATGAAAGTCCTAGAGATGTACCCAAACATTTATGCTGGGGGCCACCACTGGCCAGCAGTAGCTTCATGCTCACTGTCCTGGGCTGTATCCTACCTTGGTGCAGCTCAAAAGCCTCCACCCTAACCTGTAACACCCAGTACCCACGGGATGAGTGCTGCTCTCCGCATGGACTCTGGGAGGTGAGGATGAAGACAGGACCGAGGTGGTCCTCAGTGCATCTCAGCTCTGGGTCTCGCCTTGGGTTATGGTCACCAGTTAAGGCTCCTGGGTGGTGAGGTGCTTGAGGCCATGTGGGAGCCAGCATTGTAACCACCCATCCCTTTCTCAGCAGGGACATTGCTGCTGTGGAGAACTTCAGAGATGCTGCACAGAGCCAGGCGAGCAACTATTTGGAGTGCTATTTGGAGTGCCCTTTTGTCAGGCTGAGGTTGTCCAGGTTGATGTGAAAACCACCTTTCTGTTTCAGCTGGAACACAGGGCGGTGGGGGACTGGGGACTTCCATGTGTCCCTCCCTGTGTTCTGCTGCCTGGCGGTGGGCTGCTTGTTCAGCCAGATTGCTCGCCTCCTCTAGCGTGCCTAATTGCTACCGCCATGGCTATTGTGAGACTCTAATTGTTTGCAAATCATTGCAAGATGGAGGAAACTATGTGAAGAAGTGTAGTTAGAATTCAGGGTTTGGAGTGCTTCTCTGCCTCAGAGAGACGAGATTAATTCTGCTTTATTGAAGCTGTTAGTTCAATTTCACTGTCCTAAAAAAAATCTAGCTTTATTTTTATGATCATCTGAATTGTTTGATTTGCTCTTTTCTCTCAATCCACATGCCCGAGCAGCTTAGAGTGCCTCTTGCAGCTATTAACTCTCATTGCGAAACTGCATCCTCTGGGAAGCGACCTGTACTGTTGTTAGCTCCTTCCACTTCCCGGGAAGAGCTTTCTCCTTTTATTTAAAGTGTTGATTTAGTCAGACCACTGCTTTTGCTCCCTGGGCTTGTCTTTCTGTCCTTCTGCATGTCCCCCAGAGTGGCCACTGAGCAGCTCTTGCAGTCCCTAGAGACCACGTGGTGCCAGCACTTTTTTGACCTTCAGAAGTGCCAGGTGCCTGCGGCTGAGACCAGCCTCATCTTTGGAGGAGCTGGGCATCTTGGCAAACTGGTTTGGGTCCTGGTGCTGTGGTGGTCCTCTGCCTGTTTTCTCAGGAGAGGAGCACCTCTCCTATGAGGACAGGCTGAGAGAGTTGGGGTTGTTCAGCCTGGAGAAGGGAAGGCTCCAGGGAGACCTTATAGCAGCCTTTAAATACCTAAAGGGGGCCTATGGGAAAGATGGGGAGGGACTCTTTATCAGGGAATGTAGTGATTGGATGAGGGGTAATGGTTTTAAATTGGAAGAAGGTAGATTTAGATTAGATACTAGGAAGAAATTCTTGCTGTCGGGGTGGTGAGGCACTGGCACAGGTTGCCCAGAGAGGTTGTTGAGGCCCCATCCCTTGAGGTGTTCAAGGCCAGGCTGGATGGGGCTTTGAGCAACCTGGTCTGGTGGGAGGTGACCCTGCCCATGGCAGGGGGGTTGGACCAGATGATGTTTAAGGTCCCTTCCAAACCAAACCGTTCTATGATTCTATGATTTGGCAGATAATTCTTAAGGCAGGCTTTGTTGCACCACTGTCCAGCTGTGCTGGTCCTGAGTGCCATGGAAACCCTAAGCCTTTTTTTTCCCGAGTGGACCAAGGAGAAGTAGAAATGCAATTTTCTCTCTGCTTCAAGCTTCTGCAGTAGTCAGTTTGCTTGTACAATGGCTAAAGCTGTTCCCCAGGATGCTGGAGACCCGGGCTGGACTCTGTTGTCTGTGTGACCCCTTTGGTTTTGGGAGAGGGGGTGTAAGCACTTGATTTGGGAGGTTCAGGGCTGTGGCATGTGGTTGAGTGGGCTGAGGTGCCTCACATCTGGATGGCTGCTCCCCAAGTTTTAAAAGTGCTATCCGAATTTCTTATCACCTAATTGCGGACACTGCATATTATTCCTTCTTTGAACTACATTGACCTTCACTCTCCCCTTTGTAATGAATTTATGAGTTTGCTTTAAACAAAAGATCCTGGCTGTGGGGAACAGATGTCTTATTTAAAAATGAAGTAAAACTATAAGGGTAATGTTGCTCAGTATTGTGGTGCTGCAGGCTTCCTTGTCACTTAGCCTTAGATTTAACTCTGCTCCGCCCCTCCCAACAAAAAAAAAAAGCAATAGCAGCTTTGCCCTTTTGCCTTTTTGTTTTATTTTTTGAGGATTTTATTAATTTGTTGGTCCCAGACCCCTAAGCAATCAGTCCAAGTCCCTCTGCCTTGCAGCATGGCTTAGCTGCTGAAGTGACCACCCCATTTATGGGAAGGCATTTGAGTAGTTCTGAAAAATTTCCCTTTAAGGCCTTTAAAATATGATGGAGGTAAGCAGAAATCGTCTTGCTCTATGTAGAAGGGTGCCTTAATTCATGTGCTGTTGAGCCGGGCATAATTGTTAGTGCCTTGGGCTGTCTCTTGAGTATTGTCCTAAAAGATGGAAATAATAGATAGTTTTTCAGTTCCAGTTTTTAATTTGAGTTCAGCTTGAATCATCCACTGTCCAGTGTCTCAGAAGTTTAAAAGAATTTTTAAAATGCCATGTGGATAATTAACACTGATCCGGGAAAGGAGCCTGCATTCTTTAGTTTAAAAGATATGATATGTTTAGTAGAAATTGGTGTTAGATTAACTTACTGTAAACATACTCCTTTTTCTAGATTACTTATGAACATGACACAGGATAACTTGTAATGGGATCTTTTGTCTTTCTGGGGGCATGTAAGGAACCATGGGTTTAAAGAATAAGAGCAGTGCACTTGTGATAGTTCATTTGAGAACCCGATCGTTATAAAATATCCTTGACTTTTTTTTTTTCTGTGAAGAAATGCTCAACAAGTTCATTGTGCATGGTGCCCTGTTTACATCACATTTGGTTACAGATTGATCTCTGTAAAAGGGGGACAGTTCCTGCCTATTGTAGAATTTGAACTGGTTCCTTGCTAACTTTTATACTAGAGTTTATTTGTATCCGTAATACACATGTACATTTGATAAAAACAAATTTGCCATTAGCAGTACAACACTCTTGTTTTACTTTGAGATATTCCAGTTTCCAGTATTGAAGCAATAAAATACGTACAAAAATAGATGTTTCAGTGACATAAAAACTACTGAGCAAGGTGTGGGAGTTGTAGCAAGTTTTCCAGATTTGTTTTATAGACTTAATTCTGAAAAAATATATATATAGATGTTCCCTCTACCTGCAATCCACCTTACAGCAAAGGTAATCAGGTTTGTTGAGGAGAAGCATATAATTTCAGTAGAAGTGTGTCCTTTTCTACTTCTTCTGTCCTCTACTCCATATTTGTCAGAAGTGTACATTACACTTGCATATGAAGTTTAGGCTGGAGATATTCTTTCGGCATGAAGAAACTTATACCCGTTGAGGAACCTGCGACGTTCTGTCAGCGGTATTAAGCAGAAGGCTTTGCAAACCTACGTCTGCAACTTGCCTTAGTGCAGTTACGGCTAACTGCTTTCCTGAAATACTTCTGCCTCTTGGGAGGTCAAAAAGGAGACGAGAAGTTGGTGGAGTGGCTTGTTAAAGGGAAGGAGGTACTCTGAAGTTTAAGTTCCCCAACAAAATCTTGTACCACACAGATAAAAGAAAAAAAGAAACACAAAATGATAGGAATTTTGGGAAGGAAACCAGTGTAGCAGTTCTCTCTTCCCCCCCCCGCTTCTGTTTCCTTCTAATTTTTGACTGCCCTGTAGGTATAAATGGTTTCGCTGTTGCCTGTGATAGAAAAGAGCTCTGCTGCATCCTAACAGAAGGCATGCTAATGCATCGACAAGGGGAGCAAGATAGCCTTTGTGTAACTTACATGTACCTGAGAGCCAGAGAGCCTTTTATTTTTTAAACAGACCCTATTTTATAAGAGCCCCTTCCATGGCACAGGCTTTTAAGGCGTTTTATTAGAAAGGTGCTTGCTTGCAAGCTAGGTACTTTTCAAAGCATGTTTCAAAATCAGTGTACTGTGTAAAGTTTCTTGTTTGTTTGTTTGTTTGTTCATGGATTTTTAGGTTGTTTATTTTTTGATACTTCAGTGAGAAGGGTTACACAAGTGTTATGATTCGAAAGTTACCCCAAATGAGTATGAGGCAACTCACACTGGAAAAAAAATTGCCTCTAGGTTTAGTAACTTTCATGCTACTTCAGTTTCAACTAAATTATGGTATTAGGCCTGCATGTATTTATTAGTGTTGAATCCTTCTCATGCTCCTGCAAATGCACTTTTAGTAATTCCCTCTCCCCCTCCGCCTCTGTCAGCCTCTCCTTTGTTTTTTCGCACTTAAGCATCGACTTCACATGCAGCTGAAGCACTGTAGAAGTACAGGTGCTAAACCACAGCCCTGGGCCCTGCTAAACAAGGTTGCTGCTGGGTGTTTGGCAGGCTTGGCTTTAGCGGTACTCGCTTTTATTTCACCCCCACCGCTGTCCTTATGCCCCTTCTGGAGTGACCCGATCTCAAGCCCCCATGGCAGAGGCCAAGATGCCCACATTCTTTTCTCCTTCTCTTTGATTCTTAGTTCTGGCTCCTCTTTCTCGTCCTTAGTTAATATTTTAGCTATTGGTAGTTTGGACAAGGGAGGTGATTTTTTTCTTTGCGTGGTTGAAGGAGGGAACTTTTTCTTCTTAATAGTTGGTAAGCAAAATGGAAATTGCAAGCAGAAGTAAACAGTGAGAAGAGGAATTGGTTTTTCTGGTCAGTGGCTCAGGAACAGAAAAGGGAATTAATTTTGCACAGGCTAAGAAGTAAAACCAAAATTTTGCAGCTACTTCTGTGCTTTCGTGCATTTTTTTCGATATGTCTGAAAAAAAATATTTCACAAATCAGATGTTCATTAAGCGTTCTCTTGGGATTTTGGTAGCACTTACTATTAGTTGATTTTTTTCCATGACTTCAGTGAAATGAAAAAGAAATCTTTCTCCTAGATCTATCATCAGGGGAAAACACGCACAGAACTTCATAAGTTTCTTCTTTTTCTTTCTTGTAATGTCTCAAGTCTTTTGAAATTTGAAAGTTAAACCCTACTTTCGCTCCCTGCATCGTTTGATGCTATCTTACTTGCTTCTTATCACTGAAGTTGGCTCTCTGTTTTCTGTGAGCACAGATAATTTACTGCCTTTTCTACTTGGATGAATTTTTGTCTCTCTTTCTTGCAGTTGCAGGACAGCAGTTAGCATTTTCTGATATTATACATAGTACTGGTCTCCAAATTCAGGTCTCCATTTTAAACAGATGGGTGTAATATCTCAACGTGTTTAGCTGAGAAGCAAACGGGTGCCGAATAATACCTCAGCGTACAGTTTTAAAACATACTGTGTCCAACTTCTCCTTGGCTTTAAAAGCATCATCAATGGTGTGTGTGAATGCAAGGAGGAAGTACTTGGTGTAATTTTCTTCACTCTCGGAAGGTTTTTGATGCTGTTCCATGTGAACTTCTTACACCTCCTATACCAGAAAGTGGTTACACTGATGCTTTGTTGGGCTGTATGCAAATTAGTTAGCCGTGGTTTGTTGTCCAAGTGAGAAGGCATTTCAGATGAGGACTTTGTAGGTCTCATTTAATTGTTTCCATTAATCACTTAAGTGATGGACTGGAGAATGCAATTATAAAAACTGCATGGGGTGCCAAGGGCTGGCAGAACTTCTGGAGGCTGAGAATAGTTCCTTTTGTGTTGGGTTAATGGTGAAGGAACAAAAATACAACAGGTTGGAAAAATTAAATGTCCAAAGGGAAAATGTAATATTGCAGAAAACTTCCTAGATACTCCAGTGGCTTAAGAAAACACGGTAAAGCCATTCCTCACTGTCTGCCATCCCTCTCCATAGGAGGTTGTGTCTCTGCAGGACATATGGTGTTGGGGAATTGGATATAAAGCTACTCACAAATTGCTATTTGTAGGTGACATAAACCAATTCTGAGTTAGTTTAATATAGCAGCTTGCGAATCATGGCATTTGAATAACTTTTTCACGCATAGCTTGGTTCTGCCTGCTGGGGGGGGGAGGGTAATGGGAAAGGCCAGCAGCTTCAGCTGGCCTCCAGACTGGAAAGTCTTTTTTGGGTGCAGCAACTGCTCCAGCTCTGCGAAACGAGTTTGCCTGTATTTATGTGAGGTGCCGATTTACAGTGGGATACTGTGCAAGCTTTCTTAGATGTTGTTGGTGTGTACACAAGGTACAGGAGGTGATTTTCCAGTATTCTTACAGTTGAGACCTTACTGGTAGCGAGCATCGTGTCCAGTTTGGAGTGTCACGCTTAAAGATTGGCTGGGGAGATCCCAGTTTAAGCTCAAGAACAATGAGCTGTCTGAAAAACATGACCCATAAGGATGAGATGAGGCAATTGGGGTTTCTTCAGAAAAAGAGAAATCATTAAAAGATGGGCAACTACGATGATACTTTTTCAGTATGTCAGACAAGGAGGTGATTGGCGAGAGCCAACATGGCTTCACCAAGGGCAAGTCATGCCTGACAAATTTGGTGGCCTTCTACGAAGGGGTTACAGCGGCAGTGGACAAGGGAAGATCTGCTGATGTCATCTACCTGGACTTGTGCAAAGCGTTTGACACTGTCCCACACGATATCCTGGTCTCTAAATTGAAGAGACATGGATTCGATAAATGGACCACTCGGTGGATAAAGAACTGGCTGGATGGTCGCACTCAAAGGGTTGCGGTCAACGGCTCGGTGTCCAAGTGGAGAGCAGTGACGAGTGGCGTTCCTCAGGGGTCGGTACTGGGACCCGTACTGTTCAACATCTTTGTTAGCGACATGGACAGTGGGGTAGAGTGCACCCTCAGCAAGTTTGCTGATGATACCAAGCTGTTTGGCGAGGCAGACACGCTTGAGGGGAGGGATGCCATCCAGAGGGACCTGGACAGGCTGGAGAGGTGGGCCCAAGCCAACCTCATGCAGTTCAACAAGGCCAAGTGCAAGGTCCTACATCTGGGTCGGAGCAATCCCAAGCACAAATACAGGCTCGGCGGGAAATGGCTGGAGAGCAGCCCTGTGGAGAAGGACCTGGGGGTGATGATTGATGAGAAGCTCGACATGAGCAAGCAGTGTGCGATCGCAGCCCAGAAGGCCAACCGTATCCTGGGCTGCATCAAAAGAAGTGTGGCCAGCAGGTCAAGGGAGGTGATTCTGCCCCTCTACTCCGCTCTCGTGAGACCCCACCTGGAGTACTGCATCCAGCTGTGGAGTCCCCAACATAAGAAGGACATGGACCTGCTGGAGCGTGTCCAGAGGAGGGCCACGAGGATGATCAGAGGGCTGGAGCACCTCTCCTGTGAAGACAGGCTGAGAGAGTTGGGGCTGTTCAGCCTGGAGAAGAGAAGGCTCCGGGGAGATCTTATTGCGGCCTTCCAGTACCTAAAGGGGGCCTACAGGAGAGCTGGGGAAGGACTTTTTACTAGGGCATGTAGTGATAGGACGAGGGGGAACGGCTTTAAGCTGGAAGAGGGCAGGTTTAGATTAAACATTAGGAAGAAGTTTTTCACTTTAAGGGTGGTGAGGCACTGGAACAGGTTGCCCAGAGAAATTGTGGAAGCTCCATCCCTGGAGGTGTTCAAAGCCAGGCTGGACGTGGCCTTGGGCAACCTGGTCTAGTGAGAGGTGTCCCTGCCTATGGTAGGGGGGTTGGAACTCGATGATCTTCAAGGTCCCTTCCAACCTAAACCATTCTATGATTCTATGATTCTATGACATTAACATCAGAAATGCCTGTGGCCAATTATTCTCCGTGTTCTGGGAAGCAGGATTAATTTCCAGCAAGAAAGTTGAAGATTGTGGTGGTTGGCTTGTTTGTTTGTTTGTTTTGTTTTTCTGTAAGAATACTTCATGAAAATAGTGGAAGAGGCTAGCCAGGGAAGTTGTTGCGTCTTGGTTGTGGGAGGTTTTGAAGAACAGGTTAGACAAACACCACCTATGGCATAGGTGTATTTATCCAGCTTCAGAGTGGGGCTGGAACGGTAACTTCCCAAGGTGCCCTCAGGTCTTTCCACTTCAGTTCTGTGATTATATAGATATATATGAGGCAAAACCAGAAACACAAAGCACTCAATATGCCTTTGATCTTCTAATCTGGTTTGCCTTTTGCATTTTGAGCATCTGTAAACTGCAGCATAAAATGGGGGAAGAATTGTTATCGTTACATGCTGTATTTTAATTTTACGGCTTTGGATGTGAAAAGACTTGCAGGCTACAGAAGTGGAAGTTGGCACTAATTCTCTTTTTCCCCCTTTTTCTTCACAGGTCGCTTGGTTGGTGCCCTGGATGCTGTGCTAGACTCTAACGCACGCGTTGCTCCGTTTCGAATTTTACTCCAAGTTCCAGGCTCACAGGTTTACTCTGCCATTGCATGTGGTGAGTTATTGAACGGATCAGAAGTTTACTGGGCCGTAGCTATTGGTGAGTCACAGACGAAAAACCCCAAACCGATTCTGAGCATGGTCAGTGTCTGCATGTCCAAGAAGCTCAAGGTAACCCCAGCTAGTAGTGTGTGCGTGGAAAGCTATTGCCTATAGCTTGTTTAACAACCAAATTAACCTCTGGTTAAAATCCCAGATAGGAATTATGAAAAAGTGTTAACTAGGAACATGAAGTTTCTATAGAAGGCTTGTTTAGTTGAGGATGTTTTGTATTAATATTCTGTCTCTTGCAAAGTAGTGTGGTTCTGTTCATACGCATATCTTTTCCTACATTAGTAATAGTTCCTTACAGCAAGAAGCTACTTAGTCTAGGCTTTTACCAGTCTAGTCTTTCGCTTCCTTACTATGAAATGTCTTACCACGCTTGGTTATAATGAAATATAACCGGAACATTTGGAAGATGCTACATGATTTGGGAGGTAAAGTTGTGAGGGGGGAATGTCTAATTGCCTGGTCTGTTGTGCATTAATCCCTTTTGTGGTGTTTCTGCAACCTCTGAAGGTCGAGCTCATCTTCAGGAAAGTGGTATCGATGTGAATTGCAGCAGCCTTGCCATGGCACAGTAAAGGCCCTCTGGATGCGCTTGTTCCATTCATCCTGTTCTTGCTTGGCCAGTCTGCAGGGCTGTTCTCATCCCTTCTGCTCCAGTCTATAAAACCCTAGCATTGAAATTTACAGCAGGTTTTCCTCTGGGAATGGTTCCAAAGTGCGCTAGGGGAGGTTTAGACTAGACATTAAGAAGCATTTTTTTACCGAAAGGGTAAAGGACCTTGCTAGGGAGGTGGTCGATGCCCCAAGCCTGTCAATGTTTAAGAGGCATTTGGACAATGCCCTTAATAAAATGCTTTAACTTTTGGTCAGCCCTGAAGTGGTCAGGCAGTTGGACTTTGCACTGGATGATCATTGTAAGTCCCTTCCAAGTGAAAATTACTATTCTATTCTATTCTATTCTATTCTATTCTATTCTATTCTATTCTATTCTATTCTATTCTATTCTATTCTATTCTATTCTATTCTATTTTCTTATTATGGATCAAGCCATGAAATAGTTAGCTAATGTAAGTGTTGATGTGTTGTTGATGGTTTTGACATAGCAGTCCTTTAAATGAAAGGGACAATGTGTGTATTTCCCCCCTTCCTCTCTACAAGCTCATTCAGCATTTCTTCCTTGGTTCAGCAGAGACCCCTCTGCGTGTTCCCCATTGATACTGGGAATTCTTCCCTGTGCCAGATCTGTGTGAAGGAGCTTGCACACAGTCTATTTGTACTAGCGTTATTGTGGCTAGGTTTTCTCAATTTTCAATTGCTCTATGCTTTATATCCCTACCCCCCTCCTTTTTATATTTAAATAATGCCATCTCATGGAGAAATTTAAGAGCTTCATGCTGTTATAGTCCTCTAATGAAGCCAGGTAGCTTTCACTGGAAAAGCAAGCTCAATTTTACTGTTATGGACTTAACATTTGAATATACGTAAATTCCTTTCTGACGCTGATCCTTGCCCTAGCCACACTCTTATTGCCCACAGTTGGCTTTTTTTTTTTTTTTTTTTTTTTTATGCTAAAGGAACTACAAATCAAAAACTTGCCTGGTTGGAATGGTTAAGGATTTTGCTGAGATAAACTTATTTGACTAATATTTTCTAAAATTTTCTTTGGCTTTTCTGAATGGATGCTCAACCTTGAGAAAATGAGATTTATAGTAACAGAGTGGAAAGCAGAGGGCTCTGTTTTGTATGCTGCGTGGGTAAGACACAGGCAGTTGCCAGAGCTGCACAGAAATGAAGAACCATGGTAGCAGAAGTTGTTTCTGAATAATATCTCTGCTGTGAAACCCTGACGTGAGTGTCCAGGGGAGAGCTGGCGCTGGCAATAGGAGTCAGAGGAACAGCATCACCCGACCCTTTGCCGAGAAAGCTGGAGGACTTTCCCCACGCAGAAGCGGCCATCACCCAGCTCTGCGCTGTCTGAGCGAGGGGCTTTGCACAAACACAACGTTAAGAGTTCTGTTACTGGATTTGGAAGGAGCAGCGAGTCAAATTAAGGTTCCTGCTGTATGGCAAGGAGAAGGAGCAGCTCCAGGAGCTCCTTCCAGTCTCCTGCTGTAACTTCATTAGGGATAGCCATCATGTCATTAGGCAGTTCATTAAAATGACATTTTTCAATTGTACGTTGGCAGTCCTCTGTTCTGGGAGCTGTAGGCTTAAATGATAATATGTGCATGAGGGTCATATCTGTGTTACAGACTTTTGCAAATCTCCGAGGGCTGCTAGGAATTCTGATCTTTGCCCAGCACAGCTTTTCTGGCAGAGCTGTTTTAATCCAGATGGCTAATCATGTTATACCAGTAAAGAAAAAAACCCAACACCTAACCTCGTGCCTCGGGGCAGATCCACTTAGGACTTTCCTTTCAGAAGGCTTGTGGGTAAAACCCAAGTCCCAGTTAAGTGAAGTAGCATTTGGGAGAGGGAGAGCAAAGGGATTGGTGAGAAGTGGGTTTAAAGAAGAGATTATGGGGAGTGAGGCTGTGGTTAGACTAAATACACATTTGGCACAGGCACACAAAGAAGGTGGATAAAAGGTGGAATAAAATGCTGTGTGGAGCACAGGAAGAGGAATAAGGAAGAGATTGGCAATGCTTGGGAGAAATCACGGGTCAACTTTAAGCCATGAAATGGAAATTGGAAATAAAGAAGGGACCTGAAAAGCTGAGGAGATGACCTGACCAAATAAGGGGCAAAGAGATCTTTCATTATTTGATCAGAATCCCTGGAGATACCTAAAGGCAGGCAGGAAAGAATTGCAATAGCCCCCATGGGAGATAGCCACTGCTGGAGCCCAGGCTCAAAGCAGTCCAAGCAGTGTGGCTGCTGCTGTGAAAGGTATCTTGCTCAAGGCTTCTTTCACAAGTGGCAGCCCACCAGCTCTCCCGTACGGTTGGTGTCTTTTAGGTTGCTCAGAAATAAAAATTCAACTCAGTATTTACTTTGCGCGGCCATTTCAGTATAAAATGACTGTATTTCTAGTGTTCTTAACCATTGATATCTTTTTTTTTCTTTACCTAAAGGGCATTTAAGTGTCTCTTCTTTCATAGGTTTGGTTTTTTTTTTTTTTAATTTAACCTTGTTTAATGATATTTGTGAAGTTCTATCACAAGACCTTCCTGTCAAGGAAATTAAAGCTTGGAAAGTTTCCCTGCCAGTTGGCATTATTCATGGAAAACAGAGCAGAGGAAAGTGGAAAATCCTTAGCTAAATTTATCGGGGGTTTTTTTTGTTGTGAGGCAACATGATGCATCTCTAATGTACACACAAATCAAATTTTCAGAGAATGAGTCTTCTAGTTGAGGTTCATTTTATAATTTATCTGTGATTTGCATGTCTTTTATGGCCAGCTGCTCTCCCTTCTTCCACTAGCAAGGCATTAGAAAAAGCAAGTTTTGCTACCTTTGCTTTTTTACCTGTAACACTTAATCACTGACCAGTAAGAGCTGGAGGGGCCAGATTTTCCCGATTGCCCTGTATGTTGCCCGTCTTGCTCTGACTTTTCTGTCATCATGCGATGCAGCGACAGTTCAGTTTCAAACAGAAACAGCCAAAGCAAATAGGTGGTGACTGAAATATTATTTCTGGAGTTAGTGTGAACACATTACATTTAAAACAACAACAGCAAAACGCTTAAATAAGTCCTTAAATAAGAAAACCTTAAATAAGTCCTTAAATAAGAAAACCTTAAAGATTTGAAGGTCTTTATTTGTCAAAGATTTTATGTTCACTGTGTTTTTTTCCCCAAACTGCAGAAATGTGCTCTTGTAAACCTTTTAGGTGTTGCTATACCAAACTCCTTTATTTTTAGGTGTTTATTACAGAGAGCTTTTCAAATAGGATGCCAATTATGACCATGTAAATTCCTCTTAAAGTGTGTGCATATGTGGCGGGGGGGTGCGTGCATATGCATGTGTGTACCCACGGAGGGAGAAAGGAAGATCAGGGACTTTGGGGAACAGGACATAAATCAAAGGTTTCCAGTGGCCGCTTAAGGAATGTCGTGTCAAAATAAGTTGCAGTCTAGCAGTTCAGGATGAAGTTTTGCTGTTTTTTCTGCTTTGACTTTTAATGCAGCATTTGCTGGCTGAGAATGTTTGAGAAGATAAAACTAAAAGCACTAAAACTAAATCTCTAAAACAATGAGGGTTTTGTTTTCCTCTAACTATGCTGCTACGAATGAGACCTTTTTGACCTGTTTGCTAGCAAGAATTTTGAGGCTGAAAGTTCAGTTTCTCAGAATGAATATATGAAATAGTGCATTTTATTACCTTTTTTCTTGTTTTCAAATTTATTTTGTAGGATGGGTTTCAGTACACTATTTTTTGCTTTTCTAGGGGCCACTGCAGAGGAGATAAACCAGCACTGGGAATGGCTGGAACAAAACTTGCTCCATACTTTGTCTGTGTTTGACAATAAAGAAGATATTGTTAGTTTTGTCAAAGGGAAAGTGAAGGTAAGGAAACTGTCTTACTTTCACCCTTCCCTGCCCGGCACATGAGGTTTATTAGAAATAATGTCACAAAGTTGTTGTCATTCATATTTGGTTTTGTCCATCTGAACATTATTTATCGGGTTTCTGTGTGGCACTTGCACCTGATGTGGCTGGCATCTGGGCGTCTCCACTCACATTTTCTTGGAAACGTCTCAGAACCGAAGTATCTGATTTAGTCTTTATCCCACCCGTCCCTTTGCGGCTTCACCGTTCTTCTCTTCCCTGTGGTGTGCAGCTCAGCTTTCCTTAGCATCTGCTTTCCGTTCCTCCCCCTCTCCAAAACATTATGTTAAATACCTTCCCTTCCTATAGCTCGCTTTTTCCTCCTTACTGCGTTTCTCCTCCTATCTCCCATGGTTTTCCTAGCTTTGTCCCATCGGTTTCTCATACCCGTTTCTGCCCATTTCCATTCTCCTGTCCCTGTTGACGGCGCTCGGAGGTGTCAGCAGGTGATAACCACAGTGCCTGAATCTGCGGACGACGACGCAGTCCCCGCAGCGCAGGGACAGGGGACAGGTCCTTCTGCAGTGTCACCTGTGTCGTAAGGGTCCGGCATGGAAACTGCCGGTGGCTTGGCAGGATGTGGGAGTCGTGGCCAGGCGGTAGCAGAAATGAGCATCCTTTTGGAAGGCGAGAGAGTCGTAAAAGTAAGGGAATTTGGTGGCTGGAGACCAGATTTAAAATTATAACGGCATGTGTGGTAAAACTTAGAAACTTAGAAAAGAAAAAAAACTTAGAAAGCCTGGTGTCCTGAGCTCTGCAGGTGAAATACCTGCTCCAAGAGGAGCTTGGTGGTGGCTGGCGGGGGTGCGGGTCTCCTGGTGACTGCTGTACCTCAGGTCCTGCTGCAAGCTTTTCCTTGCTAAGAGTTTTCAGTGAGGTGCTCTTCTCCCCTACACTCACTTTTTTGGGTCTGGAAAATTTGTGGGAACATAATGTTTTTGGCAAATTTCAACCCCACTGCTGTGATCTCAGTGGGCTCTGAAGTTGGGGAAGAGGGGAATGGAGAGGGAATATCATCATGTAAATCTTAGTTTTTATCCTGATTTCTTAAAAAAACCAACTTTGTTTAAGTGCACTGAAAGGCTCAAATACAATTAATCTCTCTTGATAACGCTGTGGCAGCCTGTTACCTAGCACAGCACATATTTAAAATTCTTCAGGTTTCATTAGTGAATGTTAAGTCCAGATTTTGGACCCTTGCCTCTGCTGTAGACTTTTGGCATATTAGGGCTGCTTGGTAATTGCGAATTATACCATACATACAGATTATTTGTCTGAATGGTGCAATGTATGCTTAACTCCTCCACTGTAATACCGCTATTAAAATTCTCAATACTTAATTATATTTACGTAGACGTTCTTGAAACTATGTTTTTAATGGTTCCAAGCGTGTTACAAGTTACTGACACATCTCACCGCATTGCTTTTTCATAGGAAAATAGTACTCGTCAGTACACACAATTGTTACTCTACCTTTGCTGTGTATACACCAAATAGCAGCAATCATAAGCTGTAGTGAAACTGTAAATATATGGTTCTGCCAGACTCACTGAAAAAATTACAATAAAAAAAGAAGGCCCTAAAAATCTTGATTTAGTAGCATTCAAAACGTGTAAGAGACGCAAACACCACAGAGATTTCTTCATTTGTGAAAATTGGAAGTAAACTTTCATTTCTTTGTAAGAAAGGGTTTCATTACTAAAATTTGAATGGGTAGCTTGTATCAACTTGCTCAAGTGTGAATGCAGGGGCTGTATCCTGATACATTATCTTGTTATGGACTTAGGCACTGATTGCGGAGGAAACGAGCAGCAAGCTCGCCGAGCAGGAGGAAGACCCTGAGAAGTTCCGAGAAGCCCTGGTGAAATTTGAATCCAGATTTAATTTTCCTGAAGCCGAGAAGTTGATCACCTATTATTCCTGTTGCTGTTGGAAAGGAAAAGTTCCTCGGCAAGGCTGGCTTTATTTGAGCATCAATCATCTCTGTTTTTATTCTTTCTTCCTGGGCAAAGAATGTAAGTGTAAATGCGTAAGAAATCTAATGCTGGGGAGAGATATAAATATAACTATTTTTAAAAGCAAGAATAGCTAGAATTCTTATGAAAAGCCTAATTGGCCTCTGAAGTTTGGTTTCTGAGCTCTTTGTTGTTCAGCTGAAAGATCCTGTTTAATTTAGTTTTCTCTTCAGCCTTTATGTTTATATTTTGGTATGAATCCAGTAATAAAAATGAGACTATAAGAGCACGCAGACCCAGCTGCTATCTGGTTCTTTTTCTTGCCGCGGTGATGCAGCCTTAAAATGTAACAGACCTCCTACAGATTCTGAAATAGAGACTTTCAGTGCCAAAAAGGGTGAGTAAGGACGGGTCTCTCCTGCAGGCGGGGATGCACAGCGCTGGGCGGCAGGGCAAGGGCTGGTGGCGCCAGGGGTGCCGGAGTCCAGCTGCCTGCCTGAAAATAGCCCAGGAAACATAACAGGGCTGTGCCCTGGAGAACCAGGTGAAAATTCAGAGTTTTTAAGGGAAAGCGACTGAGATTTCGGGATTTTTTTTGCATTTCTGAATAGCAGTGCAGGAAGGTCACAAGAAGTGTGTCCTGGGGTTTTTAGACCTTCAGGTGGTTCAGCAATTTGTAAGACTTTGGTCATGGTCTTCCTTTACAGAGGGAGAGTCGTGTGATTATGAAAAGCCTGTCAGAACAGATACTAGAAGGTAAAAATTAATGTAATAGACATTAGACGGTAAAAAAAGAGTGTAGCCATTTAAACTCTGTAGCATTTCGCTGTTTTGTAAGGTTGTGCATGAGCTGATAACCTTTTAAGTCCTGTTTATGCTGCTGGAACTTCAGCAAGGACAGTAATATAAACCTATACCATTATAAATATATCCAGAATTGTCAGTTATAACAATTACGAAAACTTCACCATTTACTGTCTGGATTTAATGTTGGGATGGCTAATAAAATAAAACTGTAGATTTAAAAATGAAGTACATTAATGTAAAGATAAGAAAGATAGTAATTGGTCATTTCGAAGACTTAAAACATACAAAGACAAGCTTAGGGTTAGAGGTCCTTTTTTCCCTTATATCTTTTCAGGCCAATTATTTTGTTATATCTGCAAAAGGTGGCAGAGTTAGATTTAAAATGCTGGTAAGTTTGTTATAAAAATGAAACTTGAGTTTTGCTGAGAAGACTAGAATGGAGTCTCTTGATACATACTAGATATCTGAGTTCTTGTTTAATCTCCTTGTTTTCTGTTTAGTATCAAATAATATCCTTGTCATTTATTTCTTCTTGCTATCATTGCAGGCTTTCCCTCATTAAATCTGAGATATCCAGTCTGCCAAAGCACGCAAAGCAAAAATGATACTTATTAATGATAGATAATGGGGGAAGGAGGAGGGAGAGAAAAAAATCCTTCGTATTGTTCCAAAAGTTTTGTTTATGCAATACCACAGATCGTTAAATGATGCTAGAAGTACAACATCATGCTGTATTGTTTAAGAAGAAATCACTTCTCATCTCTTTTCATAATAATTCATTATGAAAATGCAGAACCCCCCCCCAAACAACTACATGTTGGCAGCTTTTCATTTTGACCATGGAGAATACTCTGTTCATTCACTGTTGCAGTCAGTTGCGCTGCCTTTGTGTTCCCATGCATTTGCATGGAAATGTGAAATAAAAACCTGAATTTTCTTTTGGTTAAACAAAACTTTTGTAGCTCAGTGCGAAGTATTACATGTTGAAGTGCTTCCTACCACCCTGATTCTAATAAAGCGGATTGCTTCTGTTCCAAAGCTAGTATTTTGTCACATTTATGAAATACTTGTATTACATTGAATAATCCAGATTTACTATAGTTCTGCTTGTTATTGTTGGAGAAGCTGAGGCTGATTATATGTAGAACAAGTCATTCATTGTCTTTTTTTTTTAAATCTGGTTAAATCTGGTCTAGAAAATATTGCTAAGAAATCACATTTATTGCACTCTTCAGTACAGCACAGGGAAAAGCCCCAATATATGAATTGTAATCGAAATAGTTCTTATATGTGTTTTAACTCTGTAACACCCACCCCCCCACCCCCCCCCCCAACTGTAGACTGAAATCTCTTTATAGGCAAAGTGTTAAGTCTTCTGCTTCTGGCAAGACTTTCCCCTTCCCCTTGTTTTATTTTATGTTGAAGTGATCTGGAATGCAATATTGGAACCTGTTTTCAGCTTCTCATAAAATTAGCTTACGGCTTATGCGAGCATAAACTCCATGGAACATTTTTTCCAGGACAAGTCCCCTTTTATCTAAGCCTCGAAGTATTTGCAGACTTTCAGAGGCTCAGAACATCATATTTCTTGAAAGGGCATGCCAAGGTTTCTTCACAATTTTTAATTAAACTTGTGTTTTTCTAAAACTTTGAAGACTTTGTACCTTTCATCAGTAGTTTTGGCCCCTTATGTCTGCTGTGCTGTTTCTGTAACCAACACTGTAGCGCCTATGTGATTCTGACCTGCGTGAACAATAGCGCTATTGCTATGGCGCTATTTAATCTTTCTTCCCTTGCCTGTGCCCGTACAGATGATTTTATGACCATTCACAACACTTTGTGCGTGTTGACGCAGCTGTGCTTTATTTAAGTAAGAAAAAAACATAATCTGCAAATAATCTTGGCAGCTGTGGTTCATGTAGTACAGAGAACTTGCTGAGGGTAGCTCCTTCGGTAACTAATGATCATGGATAAGTGTCACACATATATATGACAATGTTTGTTATTACTGCTTTTTTATTGCTTTATTGGCATCAGGAGACCAGCTAGGGATGTTAGGGAGTGTAGTCTGGGTGTTATTGGCCCAGAGAATCCTGGGAAGCTTCCAACAGTTGTTAAATAGAAATTTAATCTATTTTAAAGTCCTTTCCAGTCTCATTTCTGCCCAGGGATTCGTATGAGAGAGGCAAGTAACATCCTGCAGTGGTTATCTAAAATAAGCTGATTCTGTTTACCATTTGTATTTATATGATTCAGCAGTGTTTCAGTATAGAGAACAGTTTCCTATACTTTTTCTTTTCTATAAACAAGTTTGACTACAGTTAATGTTTAGGGCAATATTTGCCTGTGCACCTTTTAAGTAAAAAGTAACCAAAACAGGAAGATCCCAATGCCTAGGCAGCTTTTTTTTTTTTTTTTGAACACCTTGTTTATAGTAACACTTAAACTTTATAAAAAAATCCATGTGCAAAAGCTTCCTTTTGTATGGGAGTTAGCTGTATTTTAAAAGTTAAAGTACTGCGCATGTATTTGGGTTTCTGCCTGCCTACAGTTTTATTTCTGGGAGGTTACAAAGCCTTTTCCTATATTCTTCCTGCTCTTGAAGTAAACTGCTGCGTCTGGTGGTCATGAAGTAGGCTGCAGAAATGAGTTGTAAAGAAGCAAGGAGCACAGCATGTGGTGGGTGTTCTGCAAAGGCAGAACTCCCCAGTCCAGCACTTCTTATGAAAATAGGTAAAATTTTGAGGGAGAGATTCTGAAAAAAGACAGTCATTTGGAGTGTGTGGGGGAATGAACGTAGAGTAAAAACAGGCATTGCAGCTTTTGCTTGGTCTTTGTCAGTAAAAATGGGTCTTTTTCCTTTTCGGTTGTTTGCATTTCATTCTGGATTTGCTTATTTCCCAAACCTGAAAAATGTAAGCAGAGTTTCCAACCCACTTTTGCTTTTTTCTCCGGTGGCAGTGAAACTTATCATTCCTTGGGTTGAGGTCCAGAAGCTGGAAAGAACCTCCAACGTCTTCATGACCGACACGGTCCGCGTCACCACTCCAAATAAAGAGCGCGACTTCTCCACGTTCCTCAATATCGCCGAGGCTTTCAGGATCATGGAGCAACTGGCGGATGTGACGCTCCGAAGGCTACTGGACAATGAGATCTTTGAACTGGACCCAGGCCTACAGGATCCTACTCAGATTACCAAGAGGTAAAAAGCTAAGTTGTTCTGCCTTGTGTGGGCAGCGGTTCAGTGGTGGGCTTCATGATTTGCTTTGTTAGCGGGGTAAGGCTTAAAAGGTTTACTTGATTGGGCAAAAAAAGAGATTTTATGATGTACGACGGTGTATCAAATAACGGCATTTTAATTTGTGTGCAAGATACTTTTTTCCATTTTATATTCTTCCCGTAAACATCACTGTGGTTTTTCATTTGTTTGTTTTTAAAGTTCCCTGTTCCCTGTAGAAGGTTAGATAGCAGCAAGGGCTATTTTCCGTCTTCCCTGAAGACCAACATTATTTTGTTTATAATTTTGGCAATGTGTAGGCTTTCCTGGTCCCATCAGTTCTGTAGAATTATTGCTTTTGATCGTATCTGAAACATGGAATTTCCCACTAGTGTGATTGCCATAGCCGACTTAGCAAGCAATTATAGGACTTAAAAAACCCACAGGCAGTTGCAACAGATTAATATGCTATTGTCAGCTCTACCCCATGTGTCCCCGAAATGCATCTCTGCATTCCTCTCCCACTACAGAAATGCGTTGGGCTCTCAGGAGGAAGGTTGATAACTATTTCTGTGCCGCTTGCACAACACACAACTTTGTGTTTTATTTGCTGCTGTGGGAAAGGGAAACTGCCCAGAGGAATTTTAGGTGGGCAGGATGGAATAGCCCAAACTGGAATTTGCCTGAGGCGTCAGGGTGAAGGTGCTGGTTTTAAAATACTTCTTTTCTGAATGGGGTGTGAGTGGAGCGCTTATCCCCTCCTGAATCATACCCTTTCCTGCTCTTCCTTCCTCTCCCTCTGCCAGAGGTATGAAGGGAATGACCCAGGTGTTGCTTCCTGGCTGAAACGTAAGGAATGCGCGGTATCCTTTCCCAAAAAATGGACATGTCCAGTAGCTGGTTTTTTGTTTCTTAGGGGCATTTTTGCAGTGGCGTTGAGTATACATCTCAGCTAAACACTTCTGCAGAGTTTCATGATGGAGTTTAAAACAACAAAACGCACTTTCTCTGCAATTTCATACGCACACACAATAAGGAAAAGCACTGACACCAGGATTTCGTCCATGACGTCATCAAGGAATTAATTTGAGGTGCTGCTCAGTGCTGAGCAGTCACAAACATCTTTGCAGGCTTTTTTTTTTTTTTTTCATAGCCAGGGTTCCTTTAAACACAAGAGCTACTGTTGTTTTTACAATGTATGTGTAACTGGATGTTGTTAACATCCAGCTTTTGGCCCAAGAAATGTAGGATAAGCACCTTGACTAATGTAGGATATGGCTTTGAGTACTATGTTGTACCTAAGCCCCCTTCCATGCTTTACCATTCCACCCTCCTCCTGCTTTTGCGCTGAAAAGTTAGATGCACCAAGCAAGGAAAGTAAATCCAGAGGAGGTGTAACAAAAACCTGGGGGGAGATGTTTTCAGGATCTACTGATTTTTAACTCATCATTGTCAATTCCCAAAATAGTCTTTGAATCGGGGGTACTGACTGAATGGAAGACTAAAAAGAAACTAAAATTACGGTTGCAAAGAAAAGTGTAAGCTTAGTAATATGCTGTAATAAGGAGGCTCTCAGGTAATCAACCTGTAAGTACCTTGTGGCATTTTTGAAAAGTAGTATATCTATTAGCAAACAAGCAACAGAAACCATCCCACACATTTATTCAAACGGGTTTTTTCCTTTCCTTCCTTCCAACTTAAAAAAGAAAAAAAGAGTTGGGGGTGGGGGGAGCAAAGGAGAAGGAAGGATAAAAATATATTTTCTGGAGAGTTCCTGGGCAAGATGTTCTCTAACCTGTGCTGATGTGCTGTAACTTGAGATGGCAGATAAGAAAACATGGAAACATAGAAGATGCCAAAATCCCATTTCCTCTGCACGAATTAGGTAGTGGTTGGATAAATTGCAGTTTCTGGTGCCCTTTGTCACACTTCAGCAACCACTTTGATGTAATGTGATTAAGCAAGACTGTAGTTTGAATAGTGGATAAACTGGTTTTTAATGCTAACATGTTTTTGGGGAGGGGGTGTGAACTTTTTTGTTGCCTGAACTTTTTCTTGCTGCTTTTTTTCTTGAAGCCATTGTAGTACTACAAGAACAACTGTTTTCCTCTTGACATTTTCCCCCTCATAATTGTCTTTGTTAATTCTTGTGCATGAGTCGGAAGCAAGTAGTAGTCTATCAAAATGAAAGCAATAATCCACACATCATTAGAGCTATTCCAGCTGTGTCAAATTAATGAAGTTGATGTAGATTGCTTTTGTTTGTTAGGCTTTCTTTTGCAAGAGGCTCGTCTCAGTATCTTTATTTTTAAAAAATGCATTTTTAATGCTGTTGTGGTCCTTATATTCCACATTCTGAAAACCAGAAACCTTTGCTGCCATTCCTGGGGTCATTCTGCTGAGCCGTGGAGGGACGGGACTCAGAGAGGTCTGTGACACAAATTGTATCATGGCCAGAGTCAAACAAGTTAAATATAGACGTTTCCATGCTGCTTAATGAGAGCATAAGGCTCAGAACAATGGATTACAAAGGGATTAATGGCAATTAAGTTAATTGCTGTAAAAAGCAAAGTAAAACTGAGGTGTTTGATAACTACAAATGCCGTTTCTTGCAGATATATTTATGTGCCATACAATTTTACTGTAACATACGGTAACTATTTTTTCTTTTTTAATAGGAAGGTCGCTAAAATCTCTGGTATAGGTTTCTTGCAAGAATCCATTGCATTCCTCAAATGTAGCAAGGAAATCAGCCAGAGCAGAACACACGATTTAAAAGCTTTAGTGCTGCTGTCAGTAAGGTTTCGAAAGTATGATGCATTTCTCCAGGCTCTAAGCACCTCGGTTTCTTTTCTTCACGTCTGACTGTGAATCGCCAATGAGGATGGCTTTGCTTCATGTGAAGGCAGAGAAGGTTTTTATCACTGATCTAAGCTGAACGGTACCTGTTTGAAGTATCTTGAATTGTAAATGTCATTTCAGTCTGCATTAATTCCTTCAGAGAGGGAATCTGAGAACGCTATAAAGCTTGAGCAACAAGGAGGATGTAACTAGAAAGAACCTCCTTTTATTGCATCTGCCGAGCAAAAGGCAGAGTTTGGATTATCTCTGTGTGTCGCTAATGACAGATGATAGCCTAACCTGTTTTTAAGGATTTCCGGTAATGGAAATATCAGGATCCATACCGGTACTTCACTGTTCTATCGTTGAAAAGTCTTTCTGAAGTCTTAACTTGACTCTTTCGTGCTGCTTTTTGAGTCTATTGCTTGTTGTCCTACCCAGTACTATTGAAGAGATCAGATGTTCTCTCTTTCTTTAGAGCAACCATTTGTGTATTTGGAGGTTGGTATGCATCTCCTTTCTCTTTTCTCCTTTAAACTGCACTGCCCTAGTTCAGCCAGGTTTTTCTCATCGGTCCTCATTTTAGCCCTTCTGGCTGTTCTTCTCTGGACATTCATCACTTATCCCATGCAGCTGCAGCCGTGGGGTGGTGGGATGCAGGATTGCCCCCGATGCCTTGCCAGTGCTGACGAGAGCAGGAGCAGTGTGACCCTCTCTGCAGCAACTCCGGGACTGCTGTGCTGCATTTTGGTGGCTGTGCACTTCTGCAGCCCGGCGCAGTGCTCCTCTTCCTCCTGTGAGCGCGAGGCTGGTGGCTCGCGTTCAACTTGTGATCCCCTGTAACCCCTCGGTCTTCTCTTTTTGCTGAATGGCTGCCGGTGGAGTTGATCTCCATGCTGCCTTTGTGCAGCTTGGGATGTACAGTGGAAAATAATTGTAATGCTTTTTTCCCACACCATCCCTTAAGTTTATGTATATCAATCTGAACCTGATCCTGTTCTTCTGCTCATTAGCCTCTACCAGCCTCACGTCGTGTGCAAGTTTAATAACAACAGTCTCTTGATCCATCGTGCAGATTGCTGATGAAGACGTTGAACAGAAGCTAGTCCAGGACAGACCCCCAAGGAGGACCTCTTGATATACAGCCTTCGAATTTACTAGGGAGCCTTTGAGGGCTGCTTTTTGGGGTACTCATTTTCAAGTGGCTTGGTACAACAGTTTTTCTCTTCAATCCAGTCTTATTAGTTCCATGTGAGGGAATATCAAGACTTTCATAAATTCTGGCTAAAACAGCCATTGCATCTCCTCCGTCTACGAGTCCAATGTTCTTGCTACGTAAGGGAATGATGTTCGGTTTACATGTGTCCGGACAAGTCCATGTTGGCTCTTCTCAGATAACTTCTTCTGGCTTGCTTACGAGAAGCCTTTCTTGCCACGCGAATTTAGCAGTTCTTCCAATAAACAAGACATATATCATTGGATGTGTTATTTCCAAAATCTGTAACTTTCTGGAGTCTGAATAGCAAGAAGAGTCTAGTAAATGGTCTCTAAAAGCAAGAGGTCAGCCAGTCTGTTTAGATGTTAGATAGGCAGCAAGTGACTCAGCAGAGCTAAAATGTTGCCAAGCTGACTTCTGTTGGATTTAAAGCAGAGAAAAACATTTGACAGAGAGGACATAATTTTAAGTGTCCTGATACTTGTAGCCATTTTGTTAGTCTTGTGTGTTATTTCCTTTAATTTAAAACTCTTGGAAGGTAATGTAGGGGTCATGCACAAGGAGTTATCTCAGTTCAGACTTGCCGTTCACTTTGAAGTGCTGGAGTTGGAGACAGGCCAGGATCCCGTAACGTGCAAGTCGGGAACTGCGCTTGGAAAGAATTGCTGAGTTTTCTGAAAAGTAGGGAACAAGACAATTGCATCTTCTCGCCTTTTATTCTTCTGATGCATGTAATAAACATTATTTTTACATAACAAAAGCATTCCTTTTTTTTCTTAGGTACAGCTCAGTACACTGCATTTGCTTAAAAACCAAACCAACATGGAAATTGTTAAGTTAGAGAAGAACATTTCAAACAGATTGGGCTGCAGGTAGAAAGGTTGCATTTCGGTTCGGCGTTGGAGGTATTGTGAAACTCAAAATGGAAGCCGTGGAACCTGGTGATATGGTCCCACAGTCACTGCATCTTTGCTGTATCATGTTTAAACAACTGCCTGTCTTGTTTTAGGACCTAATTTCGTTTGTGGGTTTTTTGGAGTTAGAGGGTTTGGGTTTTTTTAACCAGCTCTAATTTTGTTTGGCTATGTTTATGAAGGGAAGCAATTGCTTTAAGCCCTAGAATTTGCCAGCCTAACAGGAAATCTTTTCACGATGTGCCACTTTCTAATAAAACTTCTTATTTGAGCCTACAGTGGTAAGTGCTGACAGCATTTCATCCCCGTGCTGCCATTTTTCTTTCCGTGATCCATCCCGCCGGCAGGCTGGCTCCTGTTTCGGCACTTGTCTCCGGCAGCCCTGGCTGCGGTGTGGTCCCTGCGGTGGCCCTGCGTGACCCTGTGTCGTGAGTCACGGGGGGGACAGGCCATTCCAGGGATGTTGGGGTTGGCAGCCTTCCCCCGGTATGGGGGGAGGGGGTTGGGCGCAGTGCTTGGTGAATTTCAGATGTGGGAAATGTCATTCTTCAGCTTAAAAACCTGTGGCTTCTTGTCTGAAAGGCTCCACACCTGGAGCCTGCAGCCCCAAGAGGTGCAGCAAAATCCTGAAAACTCAGAAACTGCAGGCTTTGGAGCATTAGAAACAGTCAGCTCTTAAATAAACAGACAACCCCCACCTCAACAGAGGTTCCACTCTTCTGTATAATGGCTCTTTTCAGATAAAGATGTAGAAATGTTAACAGCCGAGTAGATGCAGGGAGGGTCTTACATTCTCAGCATAATAGCAGGAGAGCACAGCTCTACCCAGACCTGGCTGCAGATACTATCAGCAGCATTCATCTGTGCTGTGCAGAAATGGAAAATATTTTAGTGGTGAGTTAACTAAGAGGCATATCCTGATCCAGCTTTGTCACAATAGCAGATCGCTGCGGGCACTTATCAGAGTTGCTCTCGCAGTGGAACTTTAACTCGGGAGCAACCTTTTTGTCTTACTTCACAAAGAGGGTTTCTCTTTGTTCTTTGTAAAAAACAGGAGACTATTTGTCTGTTTTCCTTGGATAGTATTATTAAGGAAGATAATGCTTGAGAAGGAAACAGCAGCCGAACACTGGTCGAGCGCATTCTGTCTTTTCTGTTGGTCGCAGATACAGATTCTCCCTCCTCAGGTCTCGGTTTGTTCTGATTCTCTTCCTCCCTGTTTCACATGGCTTTCGTTTTCTCTGTGGGTTAAATGGAAATAAAAAACCCCAAATCATTGATTTGCTGCTGAAGCAGAGGCTTCATCTGTCTCAACTTATTTTGTAAACAGCAGGGCTGGGGTAGGGGGAAGGTGTCTGCAGAAAAGGAGGGTGAAGGAAGGAGTGGAGAGGGGATTTACAGCACCAAGGTACCACTCCCTGTTATGCTTCAGCCCACGCTTTAAATTCTTTCAATGGAACAAAGTCAAGATTTTTTTTTTCTTTTTTCCTTTTTTTTTTTTCCCCTAAGGTGAATCATGTTTGGAAAAATTTACTTGTAGTAAAGAAAATGATAGAATTTAAGCCCTAGTGTTTCTGGAGCTGCTGTTGGTGAGCTAATAGCTGTGGCCTGTTTATAATGTAATTGCATAGCTCTCTAAATTACCGCAGACTTCTTCATTAAAAAAGGAGGAGAAAAAAAAAAAATACCCCAAACCAAGTCTGTATAACCATAGCTCAGTAATGAAAGCTTCATTTATTTAAACTTTTTCCTCTCCACATAAATGTGGATGGGTGACTGGAAGGAAGCCAAGTCCAAACTGGATGTAGCTGGTGCTGTTATTCCCAACTGAGTCTGTAAGTGACCTGAAACTGTTTTGTGTTTTGCAACTGTCCTGAGGGCTCTCAGAGGCCCGATACCTCTGCAAGTCAAGGATGTGATGATTTAAATGCCACTGTCATTAGCTCTCCTATTACTGACCACTTCGGAAGTACTCATAGAGCAAACGCATTACGTTTGGGTGCAGATGCGAATCCCTGGGGTGAAGTTGGTAATGCTACTGGGAAGGGAAACAAGGAACGTAAAGCTAATCTCCATTGCTCAATGTGCGTTCATCAGATGAAAGATTTAGTTGTCTCCTGGGCATTGAAACCTGTAACTCCTGGAGGCTGGAAAGTGGTACAGCAGCCATAGAAAATGCATGGTTAAATAATAATTAAAAAAAACCCAACAAACCAGCTGATTTAAATGAGTGTCCTGTCCTTTCCTAGTCATTACAGTAGTTGCTTTTGATCTTATTGTTAAACAAGCAAGTGTTGATGATGATGATTCTTTTTTGTATTTCAAAGTCGGTCTTTTATCCATCTGTTCACATAGGCAGTGAAGATTGCTGTGCCACGGTGCTTTTACTCTGTATCCCTCGCTCTTGGTGAGGCTAACAAGAAAACGAACTTTGCGCTTGGTGTCCTGGCTTTCGGGGTCTTGTGATTCGCTCTTACTGCTTTCTCTTAAGGGATCTTGAAGCCAGAGCGCAGAATGAATTCTTTCGGGCCTTCTTCAGATTGCCCAGGAAGGAGAAGCTGCATGAAGTTATAGACTGTTCTCTCTGGACGCCGTTTAGTCGCTGTCACACAGCGGGAAGGATGTATACTTCAGACAGTTATATCTGTTTTGCCAGCAAAGAAAATGGCTGCTGCAATGTTATCATCCCACTTAGAGAGGTAGAGTTGTTTGTTTGTTTCATTTTGGGTCCCTATCTGCCTTTTTCTGCTGTAAGCATCCACTGTCACTTGACTTCTCTAAAAACTATCATTTGGTGAAAAGGAGTAGGATGCTTGTGTGTATCAGGCCTACAGGATTGTTGTAAAGCTTGTTCTGGGACTCCTTAGGGCATGGGTTCCTAAAAATATGTATAGGTGACCCAACATGATCCTCAAAGTGAAGTATGGACAGGAAATGCAGCAGGACAGCACTGCAAAACGGACTCTGCTTGGTCCAAGACTCGGACAGTGCTCCTCTCCCAGCTCCACAAATGCATACGTCCGGCTTGATGTTGATGGAGACTTCAGCTTGGACCCTTCTAGCAACGTAAAAGCATCCTTGCGTGGGATCAACACTTAGAAGTGTTGAAGCTCTCCCTCTGTAGACAAACTCTAGCAAACCTGTGGATACTTTGCAAACCTGTAGGGCAGAGAGAAAAAGGGGATATTCTGGAGGCAATGACGAGCTGCCACATTTCCATGAAATCAGAGACTTATTTAAATGGAACGGAGGATGCATGGGAAGGTGGTGGGAGTAGAAGAGGAGAAGGAAGCTGTCAGCAAACACCTGCCTGATCTGCTGTGGATACAAGGCTGTGATGATCTTTTAATTAAAGCTTTCCTTTCATCCTCAGCTAATAACAGAGTAACATTGAAATATCCTAACTGTAGCAACTTATCTTCCACTGTTACAAAAATAGAAAACAATAGGAGAGCAGTGTTATATACTTAATCAGAAGCAACAAAACTGTTTTTCCCTGTCCTCAGGAGTGTGAAAGTAAATTTCCTGCTCCATCCTCCAGAATTTGATCAAGCTGATCGTTTTCTAAATCTTGTTTTAATCATCACTCCCCTTTCTTTCTTTCCCCTCGGTCCACTCCCCAGAAGTGGGCCTCAAAGTCTTTTAAAAAAAGAAAAAAAAGCAGCTGGGATACTTTTTGGTGCCTGCTTTGAGCTTCTAAACAGACCATAAACTTCAGGTGGTAGGATGTGTCTGATCAAGGAAAGACAATATGAATTATCATGTTTAAAATATGTGTAAATGAATGCTGTGTTTGTACATTTTGGTCCATGTGGAATATTTGAAGATGTTTCTGTGGATGTGGTGCATAATGTGTTTTCTGTAATGTTTCTGGAAAAGGTAATCAGTATAGAGAAGATGGAGGACACAAGCCTTCTCCCTAATCCCATCATTGTTAGCATAAGGAGCAAGACGGCCTTTCAGTTCATTGAGCTGAAGGACCGGGATACTTTGGTGGAGAACCTGCTCCAGAGGCTAAAAGAAGTGAACTCCAGCAACCCAGTGCACTGTAACAACTCGCAAAACAAAAACCAGGTACTGAACATCTGGGGTTTTGTTTGTGTTATCAATTCAATGTGTTTATCCATTGGTCCGTTGTCCTGCCTTCCTCAGGGGGTTGATCTTGGGCCAGTGCTGTCTGATGCCTTCTTTAGTGACCTGCCCGACGGGATGGAGCACACCCACAGCATGGTTGTGACTGACACACTGCAGAGCGCAGTGAATATGCGGGGGGACAGGGCTGCCCTTCAGGGAGACCTCAGCGATCTGGAGAAATGGGCTGATGGAGACCTTATGAAGTTCAGCAAAAGCAAATGCAAAGCCTGGCAGAGTAACCCCCATGCAACAGGAGGGGCTGGGGGTGGGCTGGCTGGAGAGCAGCCACGTGGAAAAGGCAGGGGATCATGGTGGACAACAGGCTGAGCTTATAAGTCGGCAGAGTACTCTTACAGTGAAGAGGACCAACAGCATATGGGACTGTACTAGCTGGAGTGTGACCTGCAGGTCGAGGGATGTTACTATTCCCTTCTATTCAGCACTTCTGAGGCTGATCAGGAGTACCGTGTCCAGTTTTGACTCTACCCCACCACACAAGAAAAGCATTGACAAATTGGAGTAAGTCTAGTGCAAGGCCACAAGATGGTCAGGGGCTGGAGCACATGCTTTATGAGGAGGGGCTGAGGGAGCAGGGCTTGTTCAGCCTGTCTTCCATTAGCTAATGGGGAATTACAGAGAAGGTGGAGCCAGACTCTTCTTGGAGGTGCCAGCTAAAAGATGAGCAGCAACAGTCACAAGTTGCAGCAAGGGAAAATCTGATCAGATAAGAAGAGAAAGATTTCCCCTCAAGGGTGGGCAGAGCTGGACCAGCCTGCCCAGAGAGGCTGTGGACTCCCCTTCCTTGGAGCTACTTAACTCAGCTGGACACAGCCCCCAGCAACCTGGTCTGAGGGGCCCTGCTTTGAGCAGGGGGTTGAACAAGATGGTCCCCTGCAACATAAGTTGTTCTCTGATTCTGTTTTCCAAATCCTAACCAAAGTTAGAAGATTGTTTGGTAGCTTGTCATCAAGGACACTTAGAGTTTGCTAACAACTTCAGTTTTAAACTAACCACCCTTTTTCTGGCAGAGAAATCATACAATCATAGAATCATAGAATGGTTTAGGTTGGAAGGGACCTTGAAGATCATCGAGTTCCAACCCCCCTGCCACAGGCAGGGATACCTCTCACTAGACCAGGTTGCCCAAGGCCACGTCCAGCCTGGCCTTGAACACCTCCAGGGACGGAGCTTCAACAACCTCTCTGGGCAACCTGTTCCAGTGCCTTACTACCCTTAAAGTGAAAAACTTCTTCCTAATGTTTAATCTAAACCTGCCCTCTTCCAGCTTAAAGCCATTCCCCCTCGTCCTATCACTACACGCCCTTGTAAAAAGTCCTTCCCCAAATGAAATGAATGCTAATTTATATAAAGTCTTGAGTAAGGCCTTTCCTCCTGAAAGGTGTGAGAAGTTGTGATGCAAAAGGCAAAGGCTAACCCAGCTCTGTGTCTTGAAGACAGCTGAGTAGTTCTTAACCTCTTCTTAGCTGTTACCGCTTTGATTGTGCACTGCAGAACACTCCTGCCTTCGGATCCACGTGCGTGCTCAGGGACAGTGAGTCTGCGTGTCCGGGAACAGAGGCTTCGCAAAGCAAGGAGAGAAGCGAATGCGGAAAGGAGAGCAGTTATTTGCTCAATGCAGAAGCACTAAGGTCAGACTTTCATCAGGCAGGAATGGCAGGCCTTGATTTTGGAAAGGTATGTAACATTTGGGGGAAGTTGTAGGAGTTTGTTTTTCTTTTTAAAAAAAAAGCTGGGGTAACATTCAAACAGATACTCATTTTTAGTAAAATGAACTCTGTATAGGCTGGAGAAGTTGCGTGTGGGATAACGGGTTTTCTATTTGCTTGGAGTTTGTTCCTCTCCCTCTCCCTCTCATATCTTTCTGGTGAATATTTATATTTTTCTCCCTGTCTGATCAGTTCTCCTCACCCCTGTGTGGTGAATTCCATATGCAGAATTGGGGAAGTTGTAGTCCTTGGAGCAGACTTCCCATATCCATTGGTAATGGAAATACCTTGCAGAATTTCTAATAACGTAAAATGTTTCTGTTTACCAGTTCTCACATTCACACAATTTGTTCTTTTAAAAGATATGTTCTTGTTCCCAGTCTAGGGAGCAAATCAAGGAGAGTCTGTGGGATGACCATTTTGTAGAATATGGCAGAACTGTGTGCATGTTTCGCACGGAGAAGATCAGAAAACTTGTTGCAATGGGAATCCCTGAATCCTTAAGAGGCAAACTCTGGCTGCTTTTCTCAGGTGAGCACTCTTGGAAAAGTTGGCTGTAGGCATCATCTGATTCTGAACATGGCAAAACATTTAGGCAAGAAATCTCCCAAAGGCAGTTAAATGTCATTTACATGGAGCTTATGATAGTGCTTACAGACGAGAAATGATCAGCTACTGAACTAATAAGCGCGAGGAAGTACCTACGTAGATCTGTAAAAAATTTATCTCTGGATAATGACATGATGTGCAGAAGAATTGGAATAACATCTGCTTCATCTGTGTAATTTAAAATTTAATGTCATGTTTCCATAAAATAATGTTCGTCTTCCAGCAACAATTAGATTGTAGCACAAATATTGATTTAACCCTAGGCAAATCAAATTATTGCAAAATAATGACATCTTAAAGTCAGCAGTCCTACTCCTGCTTCTTGTTGAATGTTGGCAGGGGTAATAGAAACTGGAGATGGAAAAAACAACTCGTTTCATCCACCAGATCTGGCAGAGCTAGAATGTGTTTACAATGCGATCTCAAGTTTAGTCCTTGATCCAGTATATGACATGTTCAAACATTTGTAGAAAGTATTCCTTCACATCGGGTTTTTCCTCCTTGGAGGGTGTGAACAGCGCTGAGTACATTTCTCCCAGTAATACTTTCTGCTGGGCAAGTTTTCTGCTCACTGTCAATATTCAGGTGTTTTGAATGATGTTGCGTCATATAAGCCTTGCTGGTACTTATTTTGTTTTCAAGACACGTATTCTGCTAGGACTTTATTTCTGTTACATCTGGAGATTTCACTAAATTCGCGGACCTTGAGGAAATCTTGCTTACATCCTTTCGAGCAGTAATACCCACAGCACTAAGCGCAGCATCGTCTTAATCCGCTTGCGTCTTGCTCCTCCTCTCTCCCTGCTGCCATCAGACGCCGTGACGGATCTCGCCTCGCATCCCGGCTACTACGTACATTTGGTGGAGGCGTCCATGGGCAAGTGCTGTATGGTGACGGAGGAGATCGAGCGTGACCTCCACCGCTCGCTGCCCGAACACCCCGCCTTCCAGAGCGAGACGGGGATAGCCGCCCTGAGAAGGGTGCTCACGGCGTACGCGCACAGGAACCCCAAAATAGGATACTGCCAGGTGAAAAGCTCCCAGCGGGATAACGCTTGCTCCTTTTTTCCCCCCTCTTTCTGCTCTCTCAGTTTTATCGTTCTCTTGGTAGTCTTTTTAAGGGTGGTTTTGATAAATAATGTCTTTTCCATTATGAAAAATACATAATTTTAGATATTAAATGTCATTTACTCTGGAAAACAAATGCATAGGTTGGTACTCTGACTTAACAAAAGTCTTCCCTCAGCATTTTGTAAACTGCATTTAGAGTTAAAGAAGGGGAAAAAAGTGTTTCTGATGCTACTGTTTGTTCGAAAGTGTGTTTCCTACGCAATACTTGGAGACAGTGCAAAGTAAACTGGCCTGCACAGATGAGATTCACGTAGAACACTGGGACAGAAGTTTAATGAACTAAAGTTCTGCTTCTTTCTGCCGAAATTGATGACAAATTATGAAGTACTTTACCCAGCTGGCCAGCTAAAATAATAATTTTACCTTCTGTGCAGCTCCCTGAATTCTGATTAACATCAGACCAGTTCCAGATTCCTTATCTTCTTTTGAAATACAAATATGGGGAGGAAGCAGCCCCAAAACATCTTGCACTGTCAGTTACCTACTTTGTACCTGGGCAAATCCAGTACTGTGCTTTTCTCCGTTGTTTGCTGTTGCTCTTAGGAAAAGCAGTATACACAAGCTGGAAAAACTTGTTACGCCTCTGGGTTGCAATTATATATTCACTGTCTATTACCTTTCTCTTGCTGTTTTGGTTTTTTTTTTTTTTTTAGTTGTTTACATCATGTTAGGCTACTTTTCTTTCGGTAAAAATAGCCGCAATTTAGCTTCTGTCAGTAGGATTTGCTGTCACTAACAAAACCCATTTTCTTCTTCGCCCTTGGAAGTCTATGAATATTTTGACCTCCGTGCTGCTGTTGTATGCCAAAGAGGAAGAAGCCTTCTGGCTGCTGGTTGCTGTGTGTGAGCGAATGCTGCCGGATTACTTCAACCACCGAGTGATAGGTGAGCTCGTGCCTCTCTTCTTGCTAACTGGGAAGGGGCAGCTGTATGGCGCCGGGGTGAAGTAAAATGCTTAAGGTCTTCTGAGGTCCAAACCCCACGGGTGAGGTGGTCCACTGACTTGTGCGGTGTGCAGGGACAGCAGAGGTGGCTGCTCAGGTTCCAGCCGGGATTGTTTTTGGTTTGGAGGGTTTAAACTGCAAGAACTATAAATATATGCTCTTCTTTTTGATATTTTTTCCCCTGTTGGTCAGAAGGAGGTGGCACTTTTGCCTGTTAGGTAAAAATAGAAGAGCTTGTATGTCTTGGTTAGGAAGGAGCGTTCAGTATTGGAGACTTGAACTGTTTAAGATGGACCTAGGAAAGATCTGCTAGGGTGGCTGTTTCTGATCTGATGTCTCTGCGTTGCCTGGCTGCTGTAGTAATACAGGCTTGCATCTAAAATGGCCCTTGGTAATGAGGGCTGATCCAAAACCCTCTGAATGTGAGATGCAGCATTAAGAAATAAGCCCAGTCCCTCTGCAGTGCGTGCCTTGTCCTGCATGTGCTATGTCTCCTGTTCTTTGCAACACGACTATTTTTAAGGCTGTTGTGCAAAACCTGCCGAACACCCAGAAAAGAGGGGCTAAGTAGCTTGGCGCGGTAATTGCAGGTATGCATACAAGAAAAAGTATTTGTTCTTTGCAGTCACTTTACTTCCTCCTCTTACAGAAACGTGTGGTAGCTTTTCCCTCTTTAATGCTAACCTTACTCTTTAGTTACAGTTCCTGCTGTTACACCATCGCTGTAGCAAAGGGAGGGATCAGGGTCACTTGTGAGGAGGTGGGAATAGGAGAAAATCCCTGGCAGTAGCGAGGTGGGAATAGGAGAAGATCCCTGGCGGTAGCGGTTCTGGGAGCTAGAAATGGTGCGGGCACTTGTGTAGTGCCTGGGGAGCAGGAGGAGGTGTCTGAGAAGATTTCTGATCTTTTGCTTGGAGGATGGGATTGTCATAACTCCCTCCTGACGCTGTGCTGCTGCAGTCACTGTCACTGAACTGGCAGGTACGGTAAGTTAAAGCAGAGTTATTCCAAAGTTAGCTGGATGCTTAGGATGTTTTGTGGTGCTGTGAATGCCATTGGTATTTTCAACTGGTGGATAGGGCACTGTAACTGTCCCGCTTGTCAGAACTTTGGTTTTTGTCTCCAAATATGACTTTAAACTGCCATCTTACTTCCACATTCGTCTGTTTCTTTCCTTGATAAAAAAAAGAAACACAGCTTGTCCTTGTGCATTTCTAGATTTCATCAGCCTAGGGCCTGCCTTGATTACTGATGACTTTGGTGCTTGCTGGGTTATTGCCTGTAAGTAGCATTCTTCACACCCAGATGAACTTGAATGGTCCCATGTGGATGGCCATATCACTGCCCTAAATTGTACCTAATTTAGGGTTTCTGTCTTGCCTATCACTCGCCATGGCTCCAGCCTACATTGTTTGAGTGCTTATAGTCTTGGTTGTCCTGTCTCTCTGTTTTCGTGTCCTCTGTACCTAAAGGAAGGGGCGAGTGGTACCGTGACTCTGAAAAAGGTACTGTCAAGGCTGACCACAGTGCAAAGAGCCAGGGGCTTCAGCTCAGAAGTTCCCCTGCTGCCCCTAGTTGAACGGCAGCAGTGCAGTTTTGCAGCATGGTTGCTTCACTGAGCAGTTACTTCTGCAGCTCTGATTTACCCTAGACCTTAGCACGGCCAAATCGGTGCTACTGATCTTGTCCACCCTGCCCCTCCTCTGGTTCCTGTTGCTTGAATTAGCGTTCTTGGCTTCACATTCCAGTTGACCTTCTTTTTTGATTTGCAACTAGCTCTTGTCTAAACTTTGTATTGTTTCTTCCTGCATAACACTTCCAACACCCAACTTTTCCTCTTTGTCCGCACTGCCAACACTGTTGTCCAGATTTTGATCTCTCTATAACTTTGGTGATCTCTGACCTTGGTACCCGTCACTGTGCTTTTCCTCTTCAGTGTCAGCCAGTAATCTCTACAGTCAAAACAGCTACTGAATTAATGACCAGACCTTCTTAGCTCCATCTTCTCTTGGGCCTTTTCTTTATGACATTCAGAATATTTTAAAAATCTATTTATTTTAAAGTTTTGCTTTCAAAACTTAGGTAATTCTGTCCTACTCAACCTTTTTACTTTTTCCACATAACCATCTCGCCCCTTCAGCTGTGCCAGCTCTGACCGCTTTGGTTTTTTTAACAAGCATTTGCATCATTTCACTTGCAAATGGGAAAACCCTGCAGGTAGGGCTGCCACTCCATCTCTCCTCCTTCAAGAACTCCCTACATACTTCTCCCTTCTGCAGTGCATAGAGGAAATTCTAAGCAGATAGCTGCAAGATAGAAGCAAGTTGTACTTGGGTCAAGAGTGGTGACAAGGGTCACGCATATCCTATTCTCATGTTACCATGACTTCTCCATCCTCTCCCTAAACCAGCAGGCCATCTCACCCCACTTTATCTGTTAGACTGTCATCATTTTGCTATTGCAATTCCTGAAACAGTGAAAACCTCACTTCATTTCTCTGCTTTGCCTTTTCAGTCTTGGAGGTGTCATTTAGTTTGCATCTTGGGTCATCATTTCTAAATGGATAGCCTGGCATACTCCTACCTCGTTATGGTTTCATGCTATAATACATTAGAGGTTCAGTTGCTCAGATATCCTGGTTTCTGGGAGCCTAGTGAAAAGGTGGGCATAAAAGTCACTTTGAATACACATGCTTACTTTCATCTACGGTGTCAACATCTAATTACAATATGATCTTCTGCATAAGATCTGGGCAGCATTGCACATTTCTTTTAAACCTCTGCTTTTGCCAGTCTCTCCCTGTGCTGCCTCTGAGTCTGGAATGATCTTTTTATACGTCTCCCTATCTGTCTCGGGCTTCCTTCAAATACCCCTAAAACCAAATCGTTTTTTTTTGGTCTATGTTAACTATGACTATTCTATTAAGCTTGTTAAAAAACAAACAAAAACCTGCCCTCTGCTGAGTAACCCCAGCCCGTTTTCTCCTCTGTTTTCTTTACCCTTTTTATTTATGACCATCTGATGTGAGAAGGCTGTCTCTTCAAAGCAAGGCACCATGCTTGATGTGTTTCTCAAAAGCTCTTTGCATGTTCCCGGGCACTTATTTTTTATTTGTGGTGCTGTAATGTTTGTTCAGCCACCAGCAGAAGCTTTTTGTGGCTTGATGTGAAAAGTTCTAAAGACAGAAAAATGTTGTATCTGTTCTTTTATGATTGGGATTCAAAGCCAAAAGATGCTGGCTCTGTGCCACAAATTGTCCAGGTTGTATTCTGATTTTGGACAATAGAAGTTTTGAGTGCTAAGGGGATATATATCTCAGGAATTTCATAGCAATTAAAGTTGTTTCTGAATATTAGCAGAATATGGACTATGAGAAAGAATGACTACATGAAATAACTTTAAAGGAAAGATAAAATAGTTGAAAAGCTAACTGCATTTTGTGTTCAGGAACGTTTTTAACTTCCAGCGTCTTCGGTTAAAGCTCCTGATGTGGCAGATCTGGTTTGTAGACACAGGCTGTTTCAACGATATGAAACTATATTGATTCTGCAATAGCTGCTGACAAAGTAGGACTGAGCCTAGCAGCTGAAACAGAGCCCAGATATGCTGCTTTTGGAAAGACTGGTTGGGACAGTTAGGAAAGCTTGTATCTGGGCATTGCAGAAATCTTTTGTTCTTAAAATATATATGCACATGTAAGTATATATTTATATTTGCGCATATATTTACGTGTAAGTATTTTTCTTCCTGCTCAGTGTGCGTAGCTGTATGTGGATTTCCATGTTATATTTTCACACTTAGAATGAAAGCTGTACTGCTCACTTGCTTGAGTACGTACGCTGGAGAGGAACGCGTACTGTCTTATTTTCATTGCATAGATCCCAACTCGAACAGTAAAATGCTTTAAGATTGCTTTCGCTAGCACTTAATTGTTATGTGCTCTTTTAGCCAAAAACAGCAGCTGCTGCTATTGCTATTTGATTGCACCCTAAAGGCCCTTAGCAGAATCGACACGATCTTTTTGCAGAAAGTTGGACAGTAAGGATTATAGACATGAGGGCTGGGGCTGAGATCGCAGCAGGACAATAATGGGATTTTTCATTGTAGATGTGTGCATATCTTGTCAGTTTAAATTTTAAGAAGGTCTTGTAGTTGACAGTGGACAGCGATCATTAGCTTTAAAGAATATTTTTTCCCCGTGTCAGCCAGTCCTGGCTAATACTGTTTCTTTATGACTTGCAGGTGCTCAGGTAGACCAATCGGTGTTCGAAGAGCTTATAAAAGAGCAACTTCCAGAGCTGGCTGAACATATGAAGGATCTGACAGCCTTGGCTTCCATCTCTCTTTCGTGGTTCCTTACCCTTTTCCTTAGCATCATGCCCCTGGAAAGTGCTGTGAATGTTGTGGACTGCTTCTTCTATGATGGGATCAAAGCCATTTTCCAGCTGGGCTTGGCCATACTGGAAGCCAACGCGGTGGATCTGTGTAACAGCAAGGACGATGGGCAGGCCCTGATGATCCTGAGCAGGTATGGCCATGCAGGAGTGCTCCTTCCATCGCAGACCGTTCTGCCCTAAAACAAAGGCATTTGGGTGCCGCTGTGGTAACGACGGGGTTCTGTAGGCACCGGTGGGACCCTCTGTGTCACCTTGCTGCTGCTGCTGCTGCTGCTTTTGCAGCGTCTGCCTTAAACAATGGGCTTTGTACGTCGGACAAGTGGATGTCCTGGGAAATTTCCTGGCAGCGCCAAGACGTGCATCGACTGCGTCAATGTGCAATATTTACTGCTGCTCTTCGTGCCTTCCCTAGAGTGACGGGCTTCCTGCTCCAGACTTCAAGGAGACAGAAGTTTTCTTCCTTGGGCAGCATTTAGTGATTTGGCTGGCTTGCCATTCCTCAGATGAGTAATCATGAAGGCATTTTTGAAAAGCCTGGCAGCCCAAAATCCAATTTATATCTAAGTCTGAGCCATAAGACTTGTTTGCTTATTTATCTTGAGAAGAGCACAGTGCAAAGTAATCTGTGTTGCTTGTATTTCTTCCCTTCAGGTTTTTAGAGCATGTCAAAAACGAGGAAAGCCCTCTGCCACCTATTGGTAATCACCATGCATTCTTCAGTGACGACCAGGAAGCCTCCCCAGTGACTGAAATAGCTAACCTGATTCATGACTCCTATGAGGTGAGATACTGCCCTGTGTCTGCTGGTCAGTTAAGTTACAATTTTTAAAAAGAAAAAGGTTCAATTTAACATGGATGTGTTGAAAGTTAATACATACCTTTACAGATTCCTTGAATAAGCGCTCAAGTACACATTGCTAGATGTAGTATAAATACCTACACTGACAGATCAATTAGAGACTGAGTATGCTTTTTCTTCAAGGACTCACAACACTTCAAAAGTTGTATTTCCAGTCAATGAGGAACACAAATATCATAAAATACGATAAAAATAATAAACTTCTATTCCTCCCTTGTAGAAATTTGGAGACCACTCCGTGGCGCAGATAGAGCACATGCGCTACAAACACCGAATCCGTGTCCTGCAAAGCCACGAAGACACAACCAAGCAAAATGTGGTGAGTAGAATATTGTTTCGACTGAGGTAGCTTAACATCTCCCCTCTCGGCCAGCACTGTCAGCCAGCACCACCAGATCTTGGAAAAAGGAAGGATCATTACTGACTCTGGAAACGGCTCTTTCCTGGGATGCCTGTGGGTTTGGTTTTTCTTTTGCAGCCACGTACATGAATTTCTAGGGTGGCTTTAACATTAAGAACAACTGCAGGAGCGCCCAGCCCAGCGCCTTGTCTCTGACGGTGGCCCTAGGGAGATGCCTGGGGAAGCGTGTAAGAAGAGAGTGAGCGCAGTGTGATGCTTCCCCGGCCTCCTGTGACCTGTAGCTTAGGGACTTCCCCTCTTTGTTTCTAATAGCCCTTGAGGGATTTCTCTTTTCGCAGATCTGTCCAACCGTGAACCTAAAGGAGGGGGAAAAATTGCAAAGGTTTTTCGATACCGCTGTTTTCAGCTGTACCACATAGATACAGCCCCTGCGGGGCTCCTGGGCCTGCCTGTGTCAGCGGTGACAGGAGAGAAAATTGTCACTAATAGTTTTTTTCTTTCTTTTTAAGCTCCGAGTTGTCATCCCAGATGTTTCGATTCTTCCTGAAGATTTAGAGGAATTGTATGACTTGTTCAAGGTTGGTCTACCTGTAAAGTAGGGGATGCACCTATTTGAGGCTTCTGGGCATAACTTCCAGCCGTCGCTTAGCAGAGCTGCCTCAGACCTCGTGTCCTCTGCCTGGGAGACCTGCCGTCTGCCTGATGCGACCCTGCCGTGTTTTCCTTTCTGTGTTTGCCCAGTTGTTAAAGAGCAATAGCAATGTACCGATCCTTCAAAGGAGAATCGCTTCAGAGCTTCCTTTCTAACTTGCTGCTTGGAAGTCGTCCATGATAAATTAGGTTCTAGTAACTTTCACATGCAGAATAAGTTAAATAGTATGTAGCTTTGCTCACTGGGAGCTCTGCAGTACTTCTAAGTCCTGCTTTCTTAATGCTCTTTAAAGGCAGACTCTGTTTTCCATAGGGGAGAAAATCCCCATGAACTTGTGTCCTTGCTATTTGTTCCCAAATTTCTAATAGTTCTATTTTTTTTTTTTAATTAAAAGCAGTTTCTACCTCCGTTCCTTTTTGTCAAACTGATGTCTGATAGAACTGTTGTAAAAGTTATTTGGAGGCAGGGACATCTAAGCTTATGCAGCTGCACTTGATTTAGAGGTCCAAGCGTGTAATTATCGCCCTTAATGGACAATTTCTTTTGTGTATTGTTCATAGCTATAAATACCAGGTACTGAGAATACGACTGTGGTGTGTGTGATACGTAGCTTTGTGGCTAAGAGCAGCTGTGTACCCCCTCCATTAGTGGTTGTAAGATGATGCTGCTGGGGCTTGCTCGTCAGCGCTTCCCTCCCGCCCCTTGCTGCTCTGTTTTTGAGCTTTGGCTGGCGTGCACTCCTCCCCTTTCCTCATTTCGTTTCTTGGTGGTGGTTCCTTTTTTGTTGGCTCCCCTGGGACACCTTGTTTTGTTAGGACTCTCTGTTCTGCATCAGCCTGTCCCTAAGGGAAGACTAATAGGGATCGTATCCAAACGGAGAGGTCTGAGAGAGAATAAATGAGCGTGTCAGGTCTGTATAACACTTACCCTGGATTTTCTCTGACCCTCTGGACCTTTGCCTGGTTAGACATCCCGGGCCAGATGTGGCTAATAGAATTTCAGTAGCCTGCAGTGAATTTCTTCCAAGAATCTGCCCAGTCTCACGGCAAATTTATTAATTATCCATTGGAAATCATGAGAGCGCTTGGCTGCTCTAATTAAAGATTCATACTTTGCTTTTTCTCACAGGGATGGTCTTGGTATCCTTATAACACCTCACACAAAGAGAATTCTCAGCATTTCCAGCATATTTTGATGTGAATGCCTTTTTCTGCCGGTTGCACTCTCTCTCTGGTACTGCATGCTGCAATCCCCCCTCTCCCGCTTCTGATTTCTCCTAGAGGGAACATTTAATAAGGTGTTACTGGGACACGACGAGTCCGGTCGTCGAGCGCCACGACCCCAGCAGGCCGTACGCCGAGCAGTACCGCATCGATGCCCAGCAGTTCACCAACCTGTACAGGCTGGTCTCGCCCTGGACCTGCGGGGAGCACACCGACGTCCTCGCCCAAAGGACCTTCCGGCTCCTGGATGAGAACATGGACCGGCTGGTTGAATTCAAGGGGCTCGCCAGCTGCTTAGGTATCGGCTCCCCGGGGCGGGTGGAAGGTGGGCAGGGAGGGGGTGGCACACGGGCAAGACATGGATGTTGAAATGCCACGCAACCGGCAGGGGAGGATGCGGGCAGATGGTTTTCTTGAGCTTGTAATTAGCCTAACCAGTGACCTTTACTAATTTTTTTTTTTTTGTGTGTGTTCCAGTCACCTGAAGTCGATTAGATTTAAAAGACAGCCTAGGGACATGATTGAATATTGTATTAAAATATTTGATTTCTCAGCCAACAGTAATTTTGTTGAAAATATTTTATGAATTCAGATTATCCTTGGGTTTGCACGGAAGGCTAGGAAATCCTCTCTGCCGGGTTGCTGCTCTCAGTATACCTTTGAAGTCTCAGTATACCTCTTTCTAATTGTTTCTTGAAGACTTAATCTTACACAACCGACTGCTGAGTGCCTTATATGTTGGCAATAAGCGGAGCCAAAAAACATAAATCTGGCCAGCAGGGACTGAACGCTGTGCTAGGGTTGGTCTGGAGGCCACCAGCTGTTCTACTGAGGTGAGGCTGCCTGTCCCAAAATCTGGCTGAAAAAGAAAGTGCCGCATCTCAACTGTTGCCTGACCCCACATGAAAAAACGGAATCAACATTCAAAGCTTCAGTCAAAATCAGTAAATCTGTATTCTTGTCAATTCAGCTTTCCAGGATTTTTTAATGCGAACCAAGCCACGCTGTATTATGTTGTTAACAATTCTTAGAGGGATACAACTTTAAATTAAAAAAAAATAAAAATTCTTCACAATATTTCAGTGCGTTTGAAAGTTTAGAATCTCATTTCTACTGGTCATTGAAAATACGAATTATATGACATGCAAAGTAGTTATCTCCTTTGGACTTATTCTACAGAACAGCAGTAAGGGCTGAAGGGGAGAAATCCTACAAACATGATGGCTCCAAAGGGAGTTTTCTGTCTCTGCTCTCTCACATTCCTGTTAATCTGTGGCAGCATGCAGCCTTTGCGGGATTCCCTGCCATCCTCCATGATGTTTTTAAGCGATGCTGAAACTCCATAGTGTTAGGTACTCCCAGTCTATTTTACAAGAACAAAGCCCAAACCAGACGGCTCTCACCTGCTGTTCCTCATCGACGGGCACAACTTCTTAAAATATTTCGATATAATATACTGGCCATATGTTTTTGTGTATTGTCCATGTAAACAATTACCTTTTGTGCACAGAGGGATGCCTAATTTATTTTAAACTGTGGAAGTAAATGATCTGGTCCACTTCCTTCTTGTTCTTTTTTTTTTCTTGCAGATATTATGTACAACGGAGAAATGAATGAAAAGATAAAGTTACTATATAAGCTGCATATCCCACCTGGTAAGAAATTTGGAAGGGAATGAATACCTCAGTTTCCCTCAACTCTTGCTTAAAGGTTTTGGGAATAAGCTGCTTAACGAAGAACTCTATCTTGCCTCCTTCAGCTGGGAGCATATAGAATTTGCATTTGTAGTTACGCTCACTTTTTAAAATTTACTCCAGTCGAAAACCTTTTTGGGTGCAAATTACAGATATACGGCATTAAGGCTCACATCTGCTGCATTCAGAGATCTTTTGCAGCCAATTATTTGGTTACTGCGAGACAAAATACTGAACTGGAGTAACATTTTGGGTGTCTGGTACTCCACGTACAGTAGAGATCTCCTTATCACATCTTGATCCAGTTTTGATTAGGTGACGAAATTCTGTGGTAGTTTCTCTGTGCAGTTTTTAATTAAGCGTGCTGTTCCTGGCAAACTTCCAGCTCTCTCACTGCAGCACCAGTCTTACATTAACATAATTTTACAGTATGATTTAATGAAGTACTGTTTAAAAACATCTTTGACCAATTATTTTGCTTTCTTTGAGTATGTAAATTTTAAAAGCATAAATAACCATTATGCTGCATTGGAAGGATTAATCGTTACATTTTTTTACTTTTTTTTTTTTTGGATAGCTCTCACAGAAGATGAACGAGACAGCCAGTCACCATTAAAGAATCCTTTGCTGTCAACTTCGAGACCACTAGTCATTGGAAAATCAAACGGTATGTCCGAAACAGTTCCCTAATGCGTGTGCATATGAGATAAGCAACTTCCCATTTGTTATCCCTACTCCGTTATCTCCCCTCTCGGGGTTTTATTTTGAAATGTCAGGATACTCCAGTGACTTGAAAACTAACTCTCTTTTTTGTGTCTGCTCCGCAAAAGGTGATGCAGTAGATTACCAAAAGCAGTTGAAGCAGATGCTGAAGGATCTAGCCAAAGAAAAGGATACTAAAACTGAAAAAGAATTGCCAAAAATGAGCCAGGTGTGTATACCAGGGGCTGTAGTCTGTTTCTATAGAAGTGGAGAGTACTCAAAAATGAAATGACTAAATGCAACAGTTTAGCTCTTTCTCAGAAAGTGTAACTTCGGCCCGAGCTTAGATTCAGTCCTTCAGGCATCAAGGATTGGGCTGCTCTGATCCAGGGAGCAGTTGTCATGTTTAGAAGTTCTCGGCCACCTTTCTGGCAGCTCCCTCGCCTCAGGCTGGCTGGTGAATAGAAGGAATTTCAGACTTACCCTCACCTGCAGCGTAACAGGCTGGGAAGCAGGCTCGTGCAGGCTGGAAAAAGCTCTCCTCCGAAGCCCAAAGAATTCCCGAGAATGCATTTTGCTGTTCTGTCTTCTGTGACCTCCCCTCCACCAAACCGGCAACTCCTTTCTTAGCCCATCACCAACTGGGACTTGTCCCATCATAGCCAAATACCAACTAGAAGTGCATGAAGGAAGACAGTTGAAGGCTCTCATCATCTTACCACCTCCTCCCTAACGCCAGTACAGCTTTGTGTATGTTGTTGGCATGAGGGAAAAATGGTCCCATATTAGTAAAACAAATGTACGGACACACAAAGAAAGATGGGACTACACCCAGAATACCTTCTGTGCTACTGATGTTAAATAAAGTTTTAAATGGGTGGCGCGTAGGTAACCTTTCAGCTCACCAGAGCCACATAATCTCTCACAAAGGCATCACTCGACTGAATTTCTTGAGTTAGCCATCCTGTGACTGTATGAAAATTTGAGGCCTCACAAATTTCGTAACAGGATACGGAAACATCCTCTCATAGCCCAATAATCATCAGTGATGGGTGAGTGAGATAAGGAAGGAGAGAAAGTGGTTGGGCAGGGAAGATGTCGGAATTTTATTATGAGGAAAAGAGCTGAGGAAAGATGGAGAGAAACAGCAGCAGAGCTGCCTGCATGGCTGTGGATGGCTACTTTGGTTGTAACTCGTGCTGTGTAACAGCCACCAGCACCGGACTGTGTCCCTTGCTTTGTATCTTGCCCTTTGGTCAGCTGGCAGGTCCTCATCTCCTTCAGCAAGGCAGCAAAGTGGTTTTCTGCTCTGTTCCCTTTTTGATTTGCAGCACCAGGGTTTCCTAACATCAGTGGGGGGCTGAAATCCCTTTGCTAGCATTTTTTTTTAAAAGCAGGCAGAGATTTTAAAAGCATGAAGTCTGTACACAGCATTCTGCCTTCCTTCGCAATACCGTGCCCTTGCCTGACTCCCACAGTTACCCATAGCCTGGCTGGTCAACGGTTTGATTTTTAGCTTTTTGTCCTTTGCAGAGGGAATTCATTCAGTTCTGCAAAACCTTGTACAGCATGTTTCATGAAGATCCGGAGGAGAATGATTTGTATCAAGCCATTGCCACTGTGACCACGCTGTTACTTCAGATTGGAGAAGTAGGACAAAGAAGCATCAGCCTGGGGAGCGGATCGGACGAGTTCACTGAGGACCTACAGCCCGAGGCCTCCGCGTCAGACCAGGATGCCGTTTTTACTGACACTGTGAAGGCCCCTCACAAAGACTCTCAACCGTCACCTGTGAGCGAAGGGGACTGGACTGTCTCTTTTGAACATATTTTAGCATCCCTCCTGACCGAACAATCGTTGGTTAATTTCTTTGAAAAACCCTTAGAACTGAAGCCAAAACTTGAGAATGCAAAGCTCAATCAATACAGTCTCAAAACAAACGGAATGAGCTGCCAGTCACGGGGCGAACATACAAAACTAAACACACAGTAGTAGCAAAGCTGTCAAAAATAAAATGCACTGAAATTATGCCAAAGCACATACTGTAAAAGGCTTTCAGTTAGCAGTGGACTTCTGATAAACAATTTGTTGGTCTGTGGTTTTCAGTTTAAGAGCTTTAAAAGCTAAAGGGTGTGTAGGTTTGTTTTGTGCCATTGATTTATTAATTATCTTCTTGTTTTGAATGTAAAAGGAAACATCTGTCTACAGTGTGAAGACACTGAAGCTCTCTTCCGCACAGGGAGAGCAGAGGCTGGCTCCAGTTGTCCTATTTTTTAATTTTTTTTTTTTTAAACAGGGGAAAACACTTCTCAGCTACTGTCCGCAGTTTGTTTGGGTTGCCTTTTTTGCACTAATACTGAAAACTGTTTCAATGCTGGTAATTGAAACTATTTTAATATATTTGATTGTATTCCAATTTGTATGTCTTGCTGAAATGTTAAGTGTACATGGACTGTGCTTCTGACGTTGGTCTGTGAAACCATGCACTTTTCAATAAACTCTTTTTGTACTAGACTTGCATTGACAGTATTTATTGATTTATGGAAGGTAAGTGCCTTCAGCGTCTACTTCATTAAACAAATTCCCTGATCCAGTGCGCTCACCATTAATTCACCGGTCAGAACCCCACGTTTCAGTGTGGTGCACAGACCTGCTTGGGAAAAGGGTACCGATTCTGTCTAGACCACCAGGGGACCAAATACAGAGTTTACTTTATCCGCGAGAGACTATATATATGAAGTACTGATCTAAAAGTTTTGGGGTTTTTTTTTAAAAAACAAACTTGACCTTAACTTGAAATACCTGTGCAAAGGCTTTTTATTCCCATCGGAACAAAGCACTAGGACTTTGCCACCCACATAGGAATGTTTGCATCTCCTTACTACATTTACGTCTAGCAGAACTCTACAGTATCTTCAATTAAGAAAATTACACATTGTGTGCAAGCATAAAGAAAGCAAGATACTTTAAGAGCTTGTCACCTGTTCAACTCAATGCTTCATGGATGACAGCTGGAAGAGACTGAACAATAATAAAACAACAACAACTTAGGAGTAAAATTTCTTTTTATCCTTTTATTGTAATGAAAATCAGTTTAATTTTCATCCACATTGACTGTCTGTAGACCTGCAAAACAAGAAGTTGTATCACCACCAATTCTAGGACAATTCCCTTTACGATACGCAAGTTCTTCACAAGAAAGCGCACCTACAGTTTCAAACCTAGTTTGCTGATCTGCTTCTGGAAGAGCAAGCTACAGGCAAGTATTTCACCAAACGTTAAAACAGGAACTTCATGTTAAATCAATTCTGCAAATAGGATATTTCTCAGATGACAAGCAGAAAAGGCTCAACCTGTTTGAGCTTTTCGCATCACAGGATGTACGGTATATAGGAAACAAACCTTAAACGACTACGGCCAGTGTTTTTTTATTCTCCCAAAACTGACATGATTATTTCACTAAATTCTGTATTTACTCTTCAATGCTGATCAGGCAAGCTAGCAGCCCTGTTGTCTACAGCAGAGCTAGTTTAAGCCAGCAGTTTGACCCCTTCAGCGTGCTTTTCATTTGAATTTTGCATTGCAGGAGGAGCTGTCCCACTTTGCTACTTGTTCAGGAAAAACAATGTGTGGAGGACGAGAGATGGCATGCAACCATACCTTTGAATGTTGTGACTGGTACATAGGTAACCAGTGTGTATAGCTTGTTTGGTGAATCTTCATCCTCATTGCGCTTTCTGGACAAACGCACACGGATACGGTAAGGAACGTTCCTAAAAAGACGACGACAAATTAATTTTCAATAAAATATGTACCGAAACCTGTTAATTCACAGAAAAGAAAAGGTCTTTGCTCCATGGTTACTACTCCCCCGTCTGCAAATTCTTAAGCTTTGCCTATTTGTGCAAAGACACGACGAGTCAATTCTGTTTCTATCTCAGCATCATAACAAGAATGAAATTGTGTACCTTAGAGGTTGTACTGTTTGCCTTAGAGAGGCTATTTTGTTTTGTTTTTTTTATTAAAGTGAGCAGGTTAGAGTTAAATGAGCCTTGAGTAAGATGAATACATAATCCAGTGGGAGCTTAAAGTCAGACGTGCACCGTCAGTCCACTACTGAGCCAGGAAATATATTCTGAAGATGATCACGAAGCACAGTATGAATATGATCCACAAGCAGCTGTTACTAAAAAGCATTTCTTACACAGAAAATAGGGGGCGGGGGGAAGAAAACCAACCTGTTCTGAAAGCCTGTCAAGAGCCAGAGTACTGCCCAATCTGTTTGCCAGAAGTCATGGAAATTCTAGCGAGCATTAAAACTGAACCAAGATCTTATTTATGGACATACAACTGATCAACATTTCTTCCTCAGAAAGCCCATGGAAGTGCAATTAAATCACTTAGATGATTTTGTTCTTAATAGCCAAGTCACAGCTTAGGGTCCTCCCCTAATACTGCCCAAATATGCTGCTGAGGGAAGGCACAAAATTACTTGCCCACACCATTTCTAAAGTAACCTCCTCCCTCAAATGAACTCGGGATTTTGGGAAACTCCTGCTCAAAGTACTTTGCTCCATAGACTATGAGAAGGAACTTCCTCCTTGCTGTATGTTCTCGGAGCAGACTTACTAGATCAGATGGATACAGTAATTAATACACAGGAACTTGCTTGATTTACTCCCTTCTTGAAACCAGTCAAAAGCACTTTTCACTACTTGGATCATTCGCTGTCACACTAGCTGACGTTGTGATTTTAGCTTCTTCTGATCCTTCCAGAGGAAGATATTTTATTTTGCTTACATTATCTATTCAAACTAGTGAAAACTGCAGTTAAAACTCATTTTGGAAAGACAGATGTGATGACTCCCTCCTCCACAGAACACACTTCTACAAGTTAATACAAGGAAATCTGGTTAGGAGCTCCCTGCTAAGCTCTGAAGTTATACTGTCACCTGGCTCAATTACTGCTTCTTCATTGCCTATGAACTGGAACAGCTCAACAGGAAGGACAGAGAACCCCTGCTCAGAACACCCAGTAACTTACTCCCATCCTCCCACTCTGATTTTGAAGGAAGGATTGGCCTGAAAAGGATTGTAAACATGTCATAGGCTAGACTCGGGAATCTAATTCCTAGAAGACATGGTTTAAAACCAGGGTTCATGCATATCCAGTGTATCACTCACAGTATTAATCCCTACTAGTTAACCTTTTATTACGCTTTAAGAGGTCCCACTCCTCACAAGAGTCCCTTTGAACCATCTTCACGTATGTCAAACACCAAATCAGCTGCCTCTGTAGCAGCGATTAAGTTGTAATTTTTTGGCCCCCAAACTAGTTGTACCTTCAAGACAAGATTAATAGCTCTACTTAAAACACACCTCATTATTTCTTTGTGTAGCGTTTATCAATTCAGCATGCTTCGAAACTTAATCCTGTTCAGACACGTTACACAAATCTGAGGTACTTAGCCTGGGACTGTAGGTAGCATTAAAAAGCCATGTTTCTAAAAACTCTCTGCTGCAGTAGGGACTGGAATACTACAGTACTACAATATCCTAATCCTCCCCGCGCACCCCAAACCTGCATTCCTTCACTCCTTTGCTTTATTCTTATCCCAGGTAGAATGAAGTTCTTCCAATTCTAGAGTTTAACGAAGCTTTGCTACAAGTACACTGAGGCAGCTGACCAGAACGTAGAGGTGACAAAGATTAGTTCGGCACGCACATTGTAAGAAAGGAAGCATTTGCAAAGAAAATGCAAACGCTACAAGAGGTGTACAAATTTTTCTACTCCTCCAAGTCCTGCATCTCCACATACACAGTTAAAAGGTTCCTCCTCACCCAATAAGGGAAGTTGCAGAAACGTACCTTATTCCTTTAGCCCAGACTGCTTTGTTCAATCTGGTGTCAATGCGAACATCAGGAGTACCCATTTCCTTCATCGCAAATTTACGGATTTCCTTGAGAGCACGCGGTGCTCGTTTCTTGAAGCCCCTAGGACAAACACAAGAGTAATTTAACTTCAGGAAACTGTCAGCACAGGACACTTGTTGCAGCAATCAACGCTCCCTAAACATACAGTCGAAAGAACTGTGTTCAACTGCAGCTCAACAGCTGCATCGTAGTATAACCACACCTTTACTCTGGTAGGTAGCTGCTAACCTTAATGTCCATGCCTGATAGAAACTACACATACTTATGTAGAATAATTTCAGTAAAATTTTGCAACTGCAAGATCTCCCACGTCTTAAGTTTTATTTCTAGCACGTTGACGTGAAGACTTCTTGTAATATTACTGAAGAGAACAGAGCTTTCACAGATACTCTAAATGAAAGGCCTATGGTTAATACAAACTTGACAGGACAGTTCAGTATTGAAATAGAACTACTAGAAGAACTAAACAGTATCTGATGGTTACTTTCTTCATGTCATCATGACTGGATGACCACCAAAACTGTTTTGCAAGTATAGCTTGTCTCATGCCTGCTATGGACAGATTCTGCTTGACTGGGCATTTACACTGAAAGGTGCAGCTGCAACGCGAGTGCTTTGCTGTAGATATTACACTTATACTGTGACGTGTGACTATAGCATCAGTAGGGTCTATGGTCCCACAGTGGATTATATTCAGTATTATTTGCACACTACTGTTGATATTCAGTGCTAGAAGATAGGGGTGGATGAGTGATTACAAGTGAGACAAGCGTTAAACAGAAAGTATTTCACCCCTAGCACTTGATGCCTAAAGAGAAAACGAGGACAACGCTAAAAGAAAAGAGGATAGCAGGATTGTCATCATCGATAAACTGAATTGCTATAAACAATCAACAGGCAAGGCCGGAACATCTTACTGCCATTTAAAGATACCGTTGCCCCCCATCCTCACCTACAGTTTTGTAATAGTCCACTATCTCGCTTCTCTCCTATTTTAAGTTAACTTCAGCAATTTCACCAGTTGTTTTGACTTGGATACAGTTTTCTGCCATGTGACTGCAGCCACACACATACAGAAAGAATCCAAGGCAGACACAGTTACTCAACTAGTTCTCTCAAGCACCTTATTACTACATGGATGTATGAGGTTCAACGTTTTGTCAGGTAAAAAAGTTACTCTCATCTACGCACAACAAATATTAACTCAAATCATACCCCAATTTACATCTCGCACAATTTAGTGATAAGCACGGAGCCAATAATTTGATTACAACAATATTTAATTTCTAAAACTTTCTATAGTGGTCTAAATTTTAAATTTTGCTTGGGAAAGAACGATGACCTGTGTACAGAGGTAAACAGATCTACTTTCAAATTATGTCCAGAAACACTCACAAAAAAAACCCCAAACAAACTTGTTCCTGAAAGCCACCTGCAAGTATAGGTCTGCACAGGTACAGAGCTGCTTCCTCGGGACACAACTGTAGCACAAGGGACTGAAATGTCACACATTAGCATTGGTGCTGGTTAGGACTGTTGTCCTCTGCCTTTTGAAACTACCTCACCCACTTCCAAATGCCACTTTACATAAGGCCAATTTCACTGATAAAAACAAGAACTTACACGCCATGGATCCGCTTGTGAATGTTGATGGTATATTCCCTAGTTACCACCTCATTGATGGCGGAGCGTCCCTTCTTCTTCTCGCCACCTTTCTTTGCAGGAGCCATCTGAGCAACGCTGAAAAGCACCCATGCACGCGTCAAACGCAGACCTGACTTCCCTCAGACTTTTCCCGTCACCTTCCCTCCTCCCATCGTCCCCAGTTGCTTACAAGCCACACAATTCCCACACTCAGAAACTTAAGATTAATTCACCTCCGGGGTCGCACCAGTTGCAGACTTTAAATAGCAACTCTTCGGCATCACAAATGCTTTAGTCTCATCTCCATGATAGGAGCCTGAAACACATATGAGACCCTTCGGCCGCTTCCCAAGACGACCGGGCTTCTGCCTTCACCCTTAAAATCACCCCGTTCTGCTTCTGTACGCCCCAAAGCCCCTTCCTTTTTCAAGGCGACCCAGGCGGGCAGCTCGGCCCGTCACGGAAAGGAGATGACGGTGTCGAAGAAGCTCCTTCCAGGGACCGTCGGCGGCCTACGGCTTCCTCCTCCTTCGCCATGGCCCAGCACTGGCCATAACCTCCCCCCTAAATGCCCCGCAGGCCCGCGCTCTGCCCGGCTCAGCGCAGGCCTTGGGGGGGGGGTGGGGGGGGGGGGGGAGGAAGGAATGGGCCCCAGCCCCGCCGAACAGCAGACCCACGGAAAGGAACCACCCGGTGCCCCCCCGCGCTGGGCCGCCTCCCGCGCCGGGCCAGGCCGAGGACTCCCCCCGCCGCGGGGTCTGCCAGGCGGATGGACGCCGATTCGGCAAACCGCCCCCCGCATCAGCCACTCACCCTGCCCGGGCACAGGCCGGAAAGGAGCGCGCAAGGGACTGTGGGAGCGAGGAGCCCTTCCGGGATGCCGGTGGGGACCGACTGCGCCGGCGCAGGGAGGGGCTCGGTCAGGCGGCGGCGCAGGGAGGGGCTCGGTCAGGCGGCGGCGCGCATGCGCGCGAGCCGCGGGCCAAGGATGTGGGCCTGTTGTGTGGGCCTGTCCGTCGGTGCGTTGTCTGTGTGTCTGTCTGTCTGCCGGTCCTGGCGAGCGGTGAGGGGGCAGGCGGGGCCTTGCGGCCGCTTCCCTTCCAGGAGGCCGCTGACCCTTGGAGGGGGCGGCCCCAAGTTTTCCGCCCCGGCCGCCGGTCGGTCGGGACCTGGCTTGCGGCGCAGCCTCCCGCCGGCGCCCCGAGGCGGGGTGAGGAGGGCCGGCCCTCCCTCAGGCGGCAGCCGGCCTTGCCTGCGTGCTCCGACCGCTCACGGCCGGTGCTCCCGAACACCCCCCCCCCCCCCCGGCGGCCGGCGCGCGGTTGACTGCGGGGTAGTTGCAGGGAAGGCTTCGCAGCGCTGTTACAGGGGAAAACAAGTGCCCCCTCACGGCTGAGGAAACTAACCCTGCCTCCCTGGGTATGGCCCCCGTGGCTCTGAATAGCCGCCTACCTGCTTGCCAGCTGTTTAGGAGTCCTTTTACGTGGTGCATCCTATGAGGAGCTCGGCTTGGGGGGTGCTGTGCTTCTGGCAGGCAGCTTGCCCTGCTCCCATCAGCAGCTCCTATCCCCCAGGCAGAAACTGGGTATTGCAGCGTGGGGCAGTAGCCTGCAGTAACCACCCTGTCTGGCCGCTGGTCTAGAAGAATGACCCAAACTGAGTGATAATGCTGGAACAAGCCGGATTTTGGCTATAATGAACGAGAACAACAGCCCAGCTCTATGAAGAGGACTGGCATTGCGTGTGCGTGCAACAGGGAGCAAGTGCAATAATCCCAAACCGGAATGAGTGTACAGGGAAGAAATGAGACACTGTGAAAAACTAGGTATTGACGTAAATCTGTTCTTGCAAGTGCTCTGTATCCTTGCAAATGATATAATAAGCCAGTTTATTGGAAGGCAACCCCACCCTCTTTACGGCTTCTCCCTATTAACAAGTTACAGTACTGCTGCTTTTAGAAAGACAAGTGTTTGCTCCGAGGCTGAGCTTGGTTTGGACATACCCCCTGGCAATCAGGAGAGATGTGGGTGTATTATAACTAATAAATAAATTCTTAAAGGAATTTTCCTGTGATTTCTGTCATAGTAGTTGAGATCCATCAAGTGCTGCTTCCACAGATAGTTTGAGGTGCTCATGTTCCTTCATTACCTCTTTCCTGCAGGAACTTTTTGGCCTAGAAACAGACAAATGTCCCCTCCCCTTTCCCAGAATAAGCCCTTACAGGAGTGGGTGACATTTACGGAGTTAGCGTCTAACTTAGCCAACTGGCCTTCGCTAAGGTTTGTCTATAGTTAATGGAAAGAAGGAGGTTCCTTCAGACATCAAGTGAAAGCACCTTAAGGTTTAGCTCTTTAATCTTCATCTGGTGGGGTCACTCTTGCTTCACTGAACGCAAGAATTTAAAGAGATGAGCAGGCTAACTCAGACCGGTACCTAAAGTTAGCAATAAAAACACTTTTTAGAGACCAGGTACTTGGTTCCCTCATCTTCCTTCAATGAAGTAAAACAAAGGGATTGTATGGACTGAAATACACATGTACCGGTCAGTGCTGTCAGCCAGTCTTGCTGTCGAAGCAGCAGGGTCAATTTGCCAGTGGGTTTTCTCCAGGAGATTTTTAGCTTTTTGAGAACTTGGGGCAAATGAACCTTTTTCATTTCTCTGAAAGTTTACTTTTACTATTTTCAGCTCCCAGCCCAATTATCTCCATTGTTCCTCTGGCACAGAAACCAGAGCTGAACATCTGGGCCCTGGTGACATGATCCTTGGTACTGAAGGGCGGGAAGGGCAGCATGGTCTGCACTTTCTTGAAGCCAACATTGGCTCGGGCGGCTGCAAGCTGCCCGGAGGACCATCCCCTTTCAATCTCGCCGCGGTGAATGAAAACATTACTATGCTCAGTTATCCACCTCGTTCTGTGTTGGAGGTTGCTGCTCCTGCAGCAGAGTCAGCAAAGGGAAAACAGATGTGTACCTTGGCTGCTCTATCCTGTAGTCAATTGGCATTTAACATGAAAAAGAGTCTGCACCAGGATGCGAAACTGGAAACCAGACTGTCTACAGTATGGGCATGGTAGCAGTTGTAGCAGAGGTTTATCACAAAACTCAGTACGGCGATGTCTTAAAACACTGATGCTGGACATGGGTCAAAGCCCTGGTATGTGCTGGGTTAAATCATCTGTTTTGTCCTAACGCAAAACTGTTTAGAAGTACAGAGCTGCCTAAGGCCTTTACAGTTCTAAAGGAGCTTAAAACGAGCTGTCTTGGCCAGCAGCTAATATAACTTGCTGAGCTTTCCCTCGTGTTGTCTATGCCATGAGAAAGATCCCATAGGATAATACGTGTTTTTGCTAAGTGGGTGCCAAACACTTTGCCAGGCTACGGCTAATATTAACAACCTAAAGTGAATCACATAGTTGAACAGCCACAGGAAAATGTGTGCGAGTCCTGCAATAGAGCCTTTTGGCTATTTTATTTTATTCTACAAATAAAGACAACTGTCCATCATCAAATGGAAAAAAATAATAGTTGGAGTTGTATATAGCATGAAACAGTAGTTCCTTTCACAAAAACATTTCTAATTTATTAGTTTATTACAAAATATCCACTCACAAAAAAGCACAAGCACAGTCTTTATACTTGTGAAATGAGTTGATATTTCATATACAAAATAATTTCCACATAATTCCATATAATTTTATTTTATATAGAAATAGGTCATTATTACAACAGCTGTACAATACACTACTTTTTTTTTTAATAATTACATAAAATCTTTCTTAGAAACATATCAACAGAAAACATACAAAAAAAGCGAAAAGTGCATTTCTTTTTTTTCCCCCCAAAAGGAAAATTCAATCCTAAATGTTATAATGAAAGAGATATGTAATAGTCTGCAGCATCCCAAGTCAGTGGGCCAAAACACAGTGCATATTTCTCAGAGACTTGCAGTGGTGAGTTATTTAGGTTGAAGAAGGATCCATGTTGTACTATTGGAGAGTTGCATGATTGTGCTTACAATTTGAGTTCTCCTTTGCAATCACAATTCATACAGAAAACAGTCCGGTGTGGGTTGTGGGTTTTTTTTTTGTTTGGTTGGTTGGTTTTTAGAAATGAAGAACAGATAGGGTAAGCTGCATAATACTTTTCAGATTCTAAATCAAGGGTTATGAGCTGTAGACCATCTTCACCAATGACTGGGCTTTCTCCTCCATTGGATGTGCTAATTTGGCCACAAGAATAAGGAAACAAACTTCTCTTTACAGAAAGTGCCTAGGTTTTGTCCTCTGTGCAGTTGTGCAAAATAATAACAATAATCATAATAAAAATAATCTCTTGTTCTCTCCTCAATAGACCTTTGACGCAGTGCTTTTCATACACAAAAGAAGAACTGAAACAGTGAAGGCCAAGTACCTCATGAGTCTGTCAACAGTCTTTTGGAATTGCCGGATAGCTTTCAGAGTGACACGCCAAGACTGAACGCCGCCTCCTGTGCACCCATTGATGATGGAGGCTGCACAGGGTAGTGTTCCTTTTTATTTTGCTCTGCCAGTACATACTGTGCTCACGAGACAGCGCAAACTGAATCCAGCATGCCGTAAATGCACTGTCTGTGGAAGTCTTGCACTCTGTGGCGTACTTCTGTCCTAGAGCTTTGAAAGGAATGCTTGTGCAAAAGCCAAACCAGTAAGTACAAAGTCATTCTCTTCTGCCCCATGTGCCCATTGGTTAAAGCTAATCGTGCATTGATTGTGCTGGTGGGACTCTTATCGCAGTGGCTGTGGTAAATTTGATGATTCTGATAAGCTATTGCTTCTTCTTGATGTTAGTTGCTGCTGCTGCTGCTGCTGCTGTGTCTGATGATACCCCATATTTCCTTGCTGTGGTGAGTAAGATGGCAGGAGCAAAGAATCGGGTTGCTCATTGTGCAAAGAACTTGGTGTTGGCACCTACAGATAAAATACAATTCACCCTGGGGTTCGATTCTTTCACATGTTTAAAGCTCTTCATCCTCTATGTACAAGGTGCTTAAAAATACTACTAGTTTGCTGGCTTTTATTTGTGGGGCCGTTTGGCATGGGGTTAGTTTACCTAATGCTAGAAGGAACGGACATAAATTGCAATGAAGAACATTACAATTAGGCATTGAGAAAGGTTTTCTAATAAGAATGCACTGCCTAGTACTTGCGGGTTATCCTGAAAAGCCTGTTTAGGAACACGGTGGGCGAACGTGTCAGGAATGACACAGGTGAATGATTGAAATGAAACAGAAGTGAAATGGGGGATCCTAGCATACCTCGTGCTGTCCCTTCTAGCCCTTCCTTTTTGTGAGTTTACAATGGGGTGTGACTTTGCAGTGGTGAGGTCAATGTGAATGTTGCAGATGCTGTTATTTGGAACGGGTATCTGCCATGGTTTTTTCATTAATTCTCAGTTATGATAAGGATTTCATTTCAATAACAAGAGTTTAATAATTTGAGGTTAGTGATACTCTTTCAACGATTCCAGTGGGTATGTGAGGTTTTATAGACTGAGTTCAGCTCCTTTTGAGTTAATACAGAGACACCCCATTTCCCCCCTTCCCCTTTACTTTAGTATGTGTTGAATTAGGTCAAAAAATAAGTATTTTTACATCTTCAAACCACCTGGTTCTTCCAGGCAATGTGCTCCAGTTTATCTTCTTTGCCTTGTGGAGTTGAAGAAATACGTTAATTTACTGAAGGGATCCAGATACCTGATCCAGATCTCATTTTATGTCGATGCTGGTAATTAAAAATCATCTTTTGACTTGTAAACTAAGCAAATTTTATACTGAATAAAGAGTACAGAATAAATCCTAAGGCAGCAATTTTCTCTGTCTAGAAATACACTTTAAATATATCCAGGATAATCTGATTATGTTTCCAATGTACCGAATTAGAAATTTCCTTTGAAATATTCTGACTGTCCTCACTGCTCCCTTCCTCTACTGGAAGGGTACACGACACCGTATCAGGCTCCTGCTGAAACTTGGGGCCCCGTTTGCACAGCCCATCCGCCTTATTACTCTGTGTGTGCATTTTATGCATCGTCCTCTTTGTCCTGCCCTACCTGCAGGTAGCGTTGTTGCTGATGCTGTTGGTGCTGGAGTTGCATAGGTGGCAGAGAGGAGGGCTGGGAAGGAGGTGTAGTGGCGAACCCTTGGTTTAACACTGCTTGTCCCATCAGTACGATCGGAGAGCCGCTGCTGGAAGTCTGCACTTCCAAACTTTGAAACATTTGTTGGGTTTGAGAGTATCTGTGAAAGAAAGAAGTAAAACGATCAAGAACAAACCTGTTGGAAGCAAAGGTCTTCTCTTAGGATAGGGATGGAAGTCCCTAGCCTTCATAAATAATTCCTAACAAAGGATTCCCGTGCGGGGTATCTGCTAATATGAAAGATGGCACCATTAACAGCACTGTTTTGCCTTACTCTGTGCACGAGCTGGATTTGGAGGGCAGCATACCTCTCACCTCAAAATCCAGACCACGTCTGAGATTCATTAAAGATTCTGGTTTATGCACATCTTCTCTTTGGCCACAGCATTCGCATCCCAGGCTCATTAAACCAAACGGCCTTTGATTCTGTATTACTATGCTGAGCTCCGAACTGCGGCAGCGGCGAAGTAAATCCACCTCCCGTTCTGCTGCCTGTGCTCCCCTGCGACTGCCTGTGGGGGTGGTAATCTCTTACAGCGAGGAGGGGTAGGGCTGATTACTTCTTAAGCTGCTCATATACATATTGCCAAGTATGGTCAGCAGTTCCCATAGCTGTGCGCCACATTGTAGGAACAGAAGAAGCCTCTAGAATTCCTCCGGAGTGAGGGATGGGCCAGAAACAAAATACTCCGCTCTTCTTGCCAGCCTGCTTTTGCATAGCAAAACTTAAATATGTGTTGTTTTGTGGAAGGCTGTGGGCAAAACCACAGTGGAGCTATTGCCAACCCAGCCTAATTCTGTTTATCCTGTAATGGGTGATGAGATCATAGTGTGGCGTGTGTTCGCTCAGCAGCTGTTCGACATTAGGGGTTAGTCAGAAATGCTGGGGTTTGGGTACTTATACTGGGATGGGAGTGCTGAAAAAAGGGTCCCGGGAGTCAGGAAGTCTACAGGAACTGGGAGAAGTATCCTTGCAAATCAGGTCTCTTTTATTTGGATGCTTATAGCAGATCTAAAATGCTGTGTATTTAACGTGGAAAAGTGTAACTCAAGATAATCCTAAACAGCAATGGTGATGTTTAAAAAAAGTACTGAATACCTACATTTCTGAAGTGACATACAGAATTACGTTTAAACTAATGATGTGCAAACAGCTGCCTTATTATTTTAGCAGTTCACAATTAAGTAGAGTGACAAAAAACAGCTAAGGGGGAAAAAAAAAAAAGGCATTTTCTGACTGGTGTTTTCTGCTTTCTTCATCCAAGTTTTGAGGAGGCAACTGAGGTGGTTCGTTCAGCAGCTTTTCCGAGGGTGCTCAGGCGCGGGGGCCTGTTGGTTCTGTCGGTTCTGGGCGTGTGGATGAGGCGTAGCTCCACTGGCGTTGCACCAGCGTCTCGCTGCCCACACGGCAGGGGCTGCCTTGGCGCCGGTCATTTCAACTGGCCCAGTGCTTGGCTTTCTCTCTAGCATTTACCTTGGTGGGTCAGAAGTTCCAGTGCTGAAGGAGAGGGAGAAAAATTCCCCATGCCTCAGCTTGTTAAAACGCCGCTGGCACGCTGTGTTTCTCTCGGTCATCCTTCCTGATGTGAGCGGGCAGGGTACGGCTGACCCTGGCACTGGGAGGCAGGCTCAGCGCAACACCACGTTCCCGATATTCACAACTCCCTCGTCATCTTACTAAAGAAGGCTATTTCCCCTCAAAAGCAACTTTGATGTTTTATCTTTGACAAGTCACATACTTAGCCTGGGCTCCTGCCATGCTGAGGTCTGAAGGGTGCCTTGCGTTACAGGAGCCGGGCATCATGGGCTGGATGGGCTGGCTCAGCAGCAGCCTGGCGCGGGGGGGAAAAAGACAAAGCGACATTGCTGTGACAGAAGGACCACACCAACCCCACATTTTGAAAACAAGAGGCAAGGCGCTTTTCGTAGGCTGAGGGTTAGATTGAACCTCAGCTCCTGGCCGTGGCAGGAGACTTGCGGGGGGAGATTTGGAGAATTGGGCAGAGAAAAACCTAATGAAATTCAACAAGGACAAGTGTAGGTACTGCATCTGGGGAGGAATAACCCCATGCATCAGTACAGGTTAAGGGCTGACCTCCTGGAGAGCAGCTCTGTGGAAGGGGACCTAGGAGTCCTGGTGGACAACAGGATGCCCATGAGCCAGCAATGTGCCCTGGTGGCCAAGAAGGCCAATGGCATCCTGGGGTGCATCAAGAAGAGTGTGGCCAGCAGGTCGAGGGAGGTCATCCTCCCCCTCTACTCTGCCCTGGTGAGGCCGCATCTGGAGTACTGTGTCCAGTTCTGGGCTCCCCGGTTCAAGAAGGACAGGGAACTGCTGGAGAGAGTCCAGCAGAGGGCTACAAAGATGATTAGGGGATTGGAGCATCTTTCTTATGAGGAAAGGCTCAGGGACTTGGGGCTTTTTAGTCTAGAGAAGACTGAGGGGGGATCTTATCAATGCTTATAAATGCTTAAGGGGAGGGTGACAGGGGGATGGGAACAGTCTTTTTTCAGTGGTGCCCAGTGATAGGACTAGAGGTAACGGGCACAAACTTGAGCATAGGAAGTTCCATCTTAACATGAGGAGGAACTTCTTTACTGTGAGGGTGGCAGAGCACTGGCACAGGCTGCCCAGAGAGGTGGTGGAGTCTCCCACACTGGAGACATTCAAAACCCGCCTGGACGCCGTCCTGTGCAACTGCTGTAGGTGACCCTGCTGTGGCAGGGGGGTTGGACTAGATGATCTCCAGAGGTCCCTTCCAACCCTGGTGATTCTGTGATTTGGGGCAGCGCGTGCCCTTTCTGGTAGCGCGGGTGCCTTGCTGGGGAGGCTGGGCGCAAGGATTTCGGGAAGGCTGAAATCTCTTTTGCTCCTGCCGGTGGGAACGGCTCGCGTTTGAGCTGGGCGAGTTATTTGTTTCGGTTGACACGTCCAGCTGGCCGCCGAGCTCCCGGCCCTCCCTCACCGCCCACCGGGGGCGGCCGGGAGGCGGTGGAAGGGGAAGCGGAGACACCCCACCGCCCCGGTGGGAGATTGGACATGGCAACCTCGGAGATTGCCAGCTGCCGGCGGGCTGCGCACCTACCGGAGCTGCTGGTCGTGGCTGCAGCCGGCGGCGGGCGGGCCGGGGGTGCTGCCCCGCGGTAGACCGGCAGGGGGGCGCCGCGGTGCTGCCGCCGCCGCCGCCGGGGGCTGCGGCGAAGGGCGGGGGCGCGGTGCGGGGGGGGCGGGCGCCGCCGCCGCCGCCGCCTCCGCTGCCCGCCGGGAGCTCCGCAGTCCTCGCCGCCTTCGGGCCCTGGAAGAGAGGGGAGAGGGGGAACTCGAGCACGGCCCTGAGCGCCGCGGGGAGGGGAGGGGGAAAGCGGTGAAGGCGCGGAGCGGGAGAGCGCGGCGGGGGGCGCCGCCGCCGTTAATACCCGGCGAAACGGTAGCGTTGCGGTAGCCTGCCGCCGCTACCCTGCCCGCGGCGGCCCCGCGGTGTGTGTAACCCGCCCGAGAAAGCCCTGGGAGCGGGGGCGCTGCGGGAGCGAAGCCGCCCCGCTCCCGCTCCCGCCGTCAAGCGGGGGAGGCAGACGGACAACCGCCCCAGGGCGACACGAGCGGAGTGGGTGAGGTGGGATTAGCGGTGCTGTAAGGGCCCGGTGAGGGGAATAAACCTTATTACAGAACAAAAAAAAAAAAAAAAAAAAAAGGTGTTTTTTTTTCCTACTTATAACACGGATACACTTATTTTAGTAGAGTCGTCATAATACAGGTATATAGGAGGTTAAAAGGTAGAGCCAAGAGGACTAAAGATAACGGTGCAGCTATGTTTGCCGCATGCTCAGGTAGTTAAGGAGCTAAGTTTTCTGTAAAGGGAGTTTCAACAGGTGGGTGGAAGAGCAAAAACGGGAAATGCCGAGAAACCAGCAATAAGAAAAAAAAAAAAAAAAAACAAAAATCCTGGGCCAAACCTGCTAGCTTTCACACGTCTCAGTTAATTCTAACTGAGGCTGAACTTTATTTCCCCGTGCAGGAACCTGTTACGCTCACAACCTGGGGGTCTCACACAAATCTCTGTGTATTCCAGCTGTGTGCCACCACAGCAGACAGCAGGCTTCGCTGTGTCAGTGGCGACCAGCTGGATTCAGGGAGCGAGCGGGGGTAAAGCTTATTTTGAGAGGTTGCACTCTTGACACCGCTATTGCTAGTTTCCAGTGTGGTCAGTCAGGTTTCTTTCACGGTCAGCTAAAGAAAAATAAGTCATCCACACCTTTTGCATGCCCCCCTGCTCAGTTTTCAAGCTAAAACAGCTGCTCAAGCAACCTTCCTGGCTGAGGTCTTAAAAAAGGGATTTAAGGTAAAGTAGATGCTGTATGGAGACCCTTTATATGGGCTGCCCTTATATAGGAGAATAGGGAAGGAAAGGCAAAGGCACCCTTACAGGACTGACATATTTTTACTTGCTTGTTTAATAGCAGCATCTTCTTCCCATATAAATGCTTCGCTATACAAGGATATGATTACCTGGCTCGATATCACGCTTGCTTCTCTCAGTGCTTGCTGGTTCGCTGTTTGCGAAGATGCAATTTGCCCTTGAAGTTGAGGACTGGGGACAAGCTGCTGCTGCGAAATGGCCCCTGACCTCTGCTGTAGCTGTTGTGGCTCTGGCTGCTGAGTATTGCTAAAGCTCAGGGACACCGTCGGCTGCTGTAGGAACATCTGGAAAAGAAAGGGAGAGGGTTTCTTTACGTAGCCCAGCTGCCTTGGGTAATAAAAGTGACAGAATTAAATCCAAAGATACATTCTAAAATAAAGTTACCACATTTCTGGATTCACTATGCATTTACTGTTAGTTGGAAATCACCTATCTTTCCTACATTAACAGTTCTGCTGTCTCCAGTTTCCTGATTTCTCGTTCTGTAAATGCATTCATTACTCGTGAACTGTGTCCTGAAGGTACAAGTCCTCTCTCCGTGGGGCAGGCACAGCACTTGTAAGAGCAGTTCCCTGTATATTTACCATGTTCTGGGGCATCCTGACCAGAGAGGAGAGAGTAACTCCATGTCTTTTCCGTCCTTTCATTTCTCCTTTCAACAAAATCCGCCTGCCTTTCAGACAGGACTGCTTTTGAATTTGTCTCTGGAAATTCAACACCTTACATACAGTTGGGTTGTCGAATGTTTTTAATGAGGCCACAGTCGGGCGAGAGCTGTCTTTGTTGAATGGCCGTGTCCTTATCATTGAGAAGATGTGTAAACAGACAGTCGCTGTCATATATCTGACTTCCCATCAGGTAACTGTCACCCGGTGTTCTTCCTAACTGTGCCATGCATTTGACTTGTGCAAAAAGAGGTAGCAGCTCCTCTGTTAGAGTTTTTGCAAATGATATGCTCTCCATGCCCACATTGCAAGATGAGGCTTTCTTCTTTAAAAGTTGTAGGGCTTGGGATATTTTTGCTTTTCTAGGGGCTATTTCTTTTATTATAGCCATCTAAAGGAAAAATGCATCTTTTAAAACTACGAATTATTAATGCTACAAGCTATCTTTGTAGTATTTTGAAGCTAGCCTCTTGCCATGGAGGACTGTGTGGAGATACATGTCCCAGGTAGTCGAAAGCAGTTTTGAATCTGATTCTGATTCCACACCACTGCTACACATGTGGAACTCCATTAATTTAGGTGGAGCTACTTAGGGTTTAAATGAAATCAGAATCACAATTATTCTCTTCATTATTCATCCATCAGTCTCACGCCTAGCAGTACGTCTGAGGTACGCCCAGTAATTAGTACACCTTTCTGCAGCTTATTGCTATATTAACAATTCCCTAAACTATTATGTCCCCTCTAATTTCTCTTGGAAAAAACCCATACTTTTCTCCAAAGGACCGGCACAATGCATTGCTTTTCTTTGCTTAAGTATGGGTTGATCTGTTATATTTGTACTTATTTATCTAGCTTTTAAAACACAGTTTTTATTTAAATATGATCAATTTTTAATGAATTTCTGCGTGCCAAGATTTTACTCAGAAAAAAAGGTACAGACAAAGCCTACATTAATCAGCTGGGAGAGAAGGGCAATTAAAGAAAATGTTAACGGACCTAAAGCGACGGCTTGTTCCAGGTGCTGTAGGCCAACAGCGTCTCAAAAATGTGCGATAGAAATAAATGGGTCAAGTAACAGAGTTGGGGCTGCTCGCAGCAGGTCTGAAACTAGCTCCGAGTGTTTTCTTTCAAAAACACTGCTCACTGAGTTTGGAGCCATTACATATCAGAAAGACAGATGGTCTCGCAACTTCTGCCAAGTAAATAGGTCTTATTATGAATAAATCAAAGACAGAAATTATGAAAATTCATTTTCTTGTTTATTTTCTGTATATAGAAGCTAAGCTTTGGACATGTTTAGTAAATGAACTCACTTGATTAGCTCTAGCAATGAAACTGGTTGCCATTGATATAAAATTTGATATAAAACATTTGATATAAAATTCAGAACAGGTAAAGCAAGTGGTGTGTTTCAAAAATGGGATGGGGAGCGTGAGCCCACCGGTATTGGTCAGATCACTGCAAATTAAGACCTTTAGGAGGATTATCTTAAATGTCCTCCCTGTACGTGGTGCACAGCGCTGGAGAACTACTAAGCTCATCCAATGCAAAGTCAACATCTATCGATGCGAATATCAGGCAGGGTGTGAACTTGCAGCAAACTACTTACTTTGCAGGGACCTGCCTGTGTGCATGCCTCACTTCCAGATGAAGACCGAGGAGCTTATCCTTGAAAGAAAGCAGAGTAACCTACTTTGCAATTACCAGAGTGTGCCACTGAGTAGGAATGTGCACGGTTAATGGTTGGCAGCTAATACGTTATAAATTTACAGCCACGTTTATCCCAGTAAACCAATTGCATTTGTTCATGTGTCCGTACCCTGAGAGGGTTCTGAGTGTTTCATACCCAAGGTTCCTCTGTTGCATTATAATGGCCAAAGCAGCGTTATTACCATGTGAACATAAATGTCCTGGAAAAAACAAGTTCAGGGCAGGAAGCGATGGTGCCATTTAACCTGTATCCCCGCAGAACTGGAAGACTCAAGATGCCTCATCAAAACAAGAGTTAACCTGAGAGAGGACTGAAGCGTGGAATCTCTACCTGCTAGTTAAGCCTAGAAGCAAGAACATGCTTCATTTGTACAAAACTTAACGGTGTTTTTTCATGATGTGCCTCTTTTGTGATACTCCTGCCTGAATTCCCCTGAAACACTGAAATACGGCAGCTTTAAATAACGACAGAAACCCCCTAATAAAGAATGAAATCTTTTCCAGTCTGAGCAAATCCAAGTAGATAAATTAGCATCCCCCTAACTGCACTGCCGCTAATGATGTGTCTCGTGGCTGATTTTGCGCACTGCAAGGTCGGTGAAGCATCTTACAAATATTTTTTAATTGGCCAGCTTGTTAACATGCCCAGCAAAGGAGCGAGGGAGGGGAGGGACCCTCTGACACGGCTGCCCCCTCATTCCAAGGTAGATGGTCCCTACAGCTAATGGATGAATCAACTGGCAAGACATCGTGAGGAAAACGGCTCTTTTACTCTACCTGTCCTTTGGATAATCAGGGGATTATCGCCTTCGGGCTCATCATTACAGACATCAGACTCTTTCTTTATGTAAAGTAAGGAAAGATGAGAAGCACAGCACTGGGAAGCTGAGATTCACTGACTTCGAAAGGAGCCTGGTTTGCAAATGATGGGTGGCTGTGAATGGTCTCGTTTGTAGTTCTTGCAGGCTGGTCAGGCTCAGCCCTTCTGCCTTCCTCCCCATCCGCAATTCATTAGCCAGACTGTTCAAATCTGGAGCAGATAGAGCATCCTTCAGACTTCAGACTCTTGCTGCTTCTGTCCTTCATACTTTAGTTTGTCAGGAAAAGCAGTAACCGGGATTTAATGGGGTTTTGAACAGTTTTGTTCCAGGCCCACAACCCTGCTGCTAGTTTCATCTTTCATCGCACAAGGCTCTTGGAAATAGTTTCGAGCGCCGACTGCCGTGCTCAACATCTGTCCGGTTGGGAAAGCGTTTCTTGGTGGACTGCTGTACTGCAGTTTTGAAGATCTCTGAAGGAAATGGAAATTGGGCTTAATTCTCCGCAGAGCTACCTGTACACTTCTGTGTGGAAGGGAGTGAACCAGTGGGGAAGATATGCTAATAAATCTGCTAACGAGGGAACATCGGAGAACACTTCCCCCTTTTCAGACAGCCTACGGCACTCCCCCATGCTTACAGCTCTTCTACGCGGAATATTAAAGAGACCAGAAATGTGCTTGATAGTAATGCTCGCCTGTTTGCTGCTATGCTTTGTAGCTCTGATAATAGACACAGCTCAGTGTCTGCAGACATCCAGCTCCCTGAATGATGAAATCTGTGCGGTAAAGCACGTGGTTGGACTTCTGATTTAGCAATTTACTCCTAGCTGCTTGTGAGCCACAAAAGTGCTGCATGCAAAAGTGTGAGGCTTTCTTTTAAGTTGCCCCTAGCCAAATAAGACAAAGCTAATTCCTGGCCTCACTCTATCCCTGCAACAGCACCGTAATTTCTTTGTGTTTTGTTTGGGGTTTTTTTGTTTGTTTCTTTTTTTTGTTTGTTTTTAATCTAGAGAATGTGGGAGAAGGAAAAGGCCCTGTCCACGAGTCAGTGTGACCCCTTGCATTTCGTCGCCGTGTTTGATTGCTTTGAGGAGACTGAAAGGCACTTGAACTACAGAGGATGACCTCCCCGTCCAGCATTGCCCCTTCAGGCAGATATGCAGCCCCTGCATTTCCGAGCTGCCCTCCATTCCCCCTGCCTCTCCCTTCTGCATCTGCAGAAAGCTGGGAAATGGTCAGTACGGACAGCAGAGCCTGAAAATACGTGGTCCAACCTGGTACACTTGTCATGGGGGAGGGGATCACCCAAATGGTATAACTCAGAGCTACAAATTGGTATGAGGTGGGCAGTAAAGAACTACCCACCATTTACCCACTGGGCCTCCTCCTCTCTCTGCTTGAGCTCCCTGTGAGCATATCTGAGGATGTGTCCCGTAGTCTTTGGGTTATTAAATGCACCCTTCCGCATATGGGAGACAGCTACACAAAAATAAAATCTGTTCCCTGCATATAAGAATGTGCTCTGATCTTCTATTTTTGCTCGAATTATGCAAAAAAAAAAAAAAAAAAAAAAAAAAAGGATGATTATATGTGACTATTGAAGACTTCACCAGGACAGAGTAATGGTTTTCACCCAATTAAAAAGAAAGGAAGTGAGAATATCATGTCTCTTGATATTCGTAATAACAATAATAGCTTTCAGACATATGACATGATTCTGAACTGAAGGCCAGTTAATTGCAGAGAGACTTTCTCTTCCCATTAATCAAAGTCAGGATAGAACCAATAGAAGAAATAGATTGGAGTTAAATCTGGTCTACTGATATGCTTATATGGCACCAGGAACAGAGAGTCCTGGCTTTGGGACACACCATTGCTGTGCCATCTTACAGCAGTGCACGTGCAGCAACTTAGGTGCCAAAGTTTCTAATCTGGCTTCACTGATCCCTTAATTGCCTAAACATACAACCCCAATTTGTTTAAATATGTGAAACTGTATTTCACACATGCTAATGATGGGTGAGAGTCCATTTCTGTGGAAGTCGGGAGCAAAATTCCCGCTGGCTTCAGCATGTCCCAGGTTTTCATCCTGTGCTTAAAATGTTCTTTGAGACATTCATTTCTGTGACAGAGCTTGTCTTCTGAAAAAATTTTGTTAGTACAATACTTGCAGTGGGTCCCCAATGCAACATTTCTACCAAGGGTCGTTTAACCTGGCATTTATAGTTAAATTATGACGAACATAGCAGTGATTACCCTGCATTCAGAAAACTTACATAAAACTGGATGATTTATCCGTTTGTCCTTAAGTGAAACCTGCAACATACTGAACTGCACTTGCTATTATGTCTGCGGTGTGGCAGACATAAGGGGTGGTACAAAGCAGATACTGTATTTGGTGAATTGAAAGCAGACACTGTACCTAGTGAATTCTAGCTCTGTGTAGGAGGTATCAAAGGCGTAAGAGCAGGCTCAGCCAGCTTCACCCTCAAGGCTTAAGCTGGTCCAGTGAAGAACAAATTCAGACACCTCCCAGGTATGAATAAATGAACATCAGCAGAGGTTTGGGGTTTTTTGACGTGACAAGGGAATTAATTTCTTGTGCTCTGTGTCTGGGCTGGGATAGCGTCAGGGAGCAAATGGAAGAGATGAGCACTGCCTGAAGGAGTTGGTTAAGGAAGAGCTGGACAGACGACATACTGAGCACTGGTGATGCCAACATGAAGCAAGCAGTGACCGGATAGAAGCTAATGAACTGGAGAGACATAATCATTGCCGAGTCTGAACTTGAACACTTTTCTATTACAGCTGCTCAGCCTGAAGACTCAGTGGATAAAGTATTGAAATGCTACCGTAAATGACCCAAATTCTTCTCCTCCTCCTCAGGTTGAGATATTTCTTCCTTCTCTTCTTCCAGAGAGCTCTTAAATCTTTTTTGGTGTAGGTTACTCAAGAGGCTTTCAGAGGGCAACATCCTCATTCAGATGAGCTGGTTTCCACAGGTCCAGGTTTCCTGGACCCTGGAGCTAATTTTAAGTCGCCAACCCGATCAACAGCCACACGAGAGAGGATGCTTCGCGCTGCCCCTCCCAGCAGTAGCGCACCTGTACGCTGGAGTCCTGGACCAGGCAGAGCTGCTCCTGTATCTTCTGGAGCTCCTCCTGCTGCCAGCGGATGTTGGCCTGCAGGATCCGTGTCCGCTGCTCTAGCTGGTCCTTGATGGTTTGGAACATGCTGAACTGTGCCGAGAACTGAAAAAAAAAGAGGGAAAATCAGTCCTTATAATACAAAGAGGCCTCAATAGAACATTGTTCTGTAAGAAGTTATTGGTTTCTTGATTGTAAAGCACAGCCAAAGGAATAAAAGATGTGTTTGTAATATACTAACATCTAGGCAGAGATAAAACTTGTCTATTTGCAGTTTTATGCACATGTATTGAATTGCCTCAGTTAGAGTGATCTGCTTACAACTGACCCCGTTCTGTTAGGGAATTATCAGGACTGTTTTGGGGAGTATGCTACTTTACAATATCAAAAGAATCTTAGTTGGATGGCAAATGAGTGCCTTATTTTTATTAGCCGGTAGTTGGGAGCCCTTAGCGTGGCATAACTGTATATTCCAGATGTGTTTTACTAATGCTTTCCTTTTTCCACACAGAAATAGCATGCTGCAATGGTTTATTCTGCTGATGACTTACTATAGCATCATGTGACAGCTGACCACAATAAACGTTTTCTATATTTCTACAGCCAAGTAGTAGTCGAGCTACAAGGACCACTCATTAAGTTATTTTTGTGCATGATGTAAAATGAATAGCTCAGCTCAGTGGGAAAAAGGCTATTCTAAATAATAATATAAAATGGAGATCACTAATAAGGATCAAGAAGAAAGTACAGCCTCCAGTAGCAGCAATACCTGGCACAAAGTGGAGTCATTCAATAAGTGTGGAGGGGACTAACACGGCAATAAATTCCTGGTTTTATTTGGCATTTTGGGGTATGATTCAAAGTCCACCAAAGTTAATTATTACTTTAATAGGCTTTGGAATAGTTGCTTTGCATGAGCTCATATTCCAAAAATAAAAAAACAGTCTTTGGAAAGAAAACGTTTCATAAAATCTGTAAGCTTTTCTGTTATCAAGGCTTCCAGGACCTCTCTGAAAACATGTGGTGCTGTGAGTGTCCAGGCAAAAGAAAAATAAGAATTTTGCTGTGACTTGAAAATGGTGCCCTGTTCCCGCGGTTGTTGCAGTGGCTCTGTGCTAGTGGGTGAACTGATGCATGCTGCCGGAGCTTTCCTGCTCCACCAAGGTGCACTTGGCTTTTCAATAGGAAAACAAAAATAGTAACAAGAAGGGAATCAAGGAGACGTCTGGTACTAGCAACACTGTTCAGTTAAATGAGATTTCTAGCTACTTAGAGAAATCTAAATGTGACAGGTCAGATTTGTATCAGCTAACTGCTTTGCCTTAAACCAGCTAAGTAAGTGAAATACCTTCACATTCCCTCCGGCAAAGCTGAAATCTCCAAGTAAATGGCCTTTAAGTGAGAAAGGACGAGAACTTCAGAGGGTTTATTTCTATTTACCAGGTGGAGGGCAGCTTTCCCACACAATCTGGGAGGTTGCAGCTCAAAGAGCGGTGGCAAAGTGGAGGGGAGTTTCATGGCCAGCCCTGCCTAGAGGGAAGGAGGGCTGCTAAGGCGGCCCGTGCAGTTGCTGCTGGCAGAGGCCCTCAGAGCCCACTTTGGTGGCAGAGGTATCTGCGAGTGCTTTCAGCTTGCACCGTCTGCCCAAGGAGATAATGTGAGCACTTGGCCTCCAGCGCCATGATCCATGGTGCTTTTGCCTTCAAACAGCAGCGCTCTCGTCTGCAACCTGGTTCTCCCCCAGAGCAGAAAAATGGTGTCAAACCTCCCAAAGGGAAGTTTGTGTTACTTCTATTTGGTGTTAAAGGCGAGAAGTCAGAGCGAGGTCTCTCCCTTTTTCTATTCCTTGTATGAAGTATTAACCCAAGGAATGGACGAGTGGAAACCTGACATTTGGCAACAAGGACAAGTGACTCCAAGGGGTGTCTGGTGTTGCTGGTTGTAGCCCGACTCTGTGTTTATGAAGAGTCCCTCATTTTATGAGTGAAATTTTATGAGTGAAACGACGCTATGGCTTGCTCAGATGAGACGCAGCTAAGTCCTGCTTCAACCTGGATCTGTACAGGGTTTTTTAAAAAGCCGAGTCTTGCAACCTAATTCTCTCTATATGAACTCCGTTAGTGAGGACTACTCAAGTCTTTAAAGGGGTCCTTGTCAGAAAGGAATTAAAAAAACAATTTTAGCTTAAAGCTTCATTTTAGCTGCCTGGCTTGCTGATGGCAGACTTTTCATTAAGTTGTGAACTCCTTGAAGACACTTTGGGAAAGGAACACGATTTTCTTCAATTAATAAATGTAAGGAATTTTATAACAGATTATTTTATAATCATTTTATACTTCAATAAGAAACAAAATCCATTTCCAGGCCTTAGTTCTGAATTCGAATTGGCTTTGCAAAGTTGCATGCAAAAATATATTGCTGTTGATTTTAAGCTATTATTCCTTAGGTTTTTTTCAGCACCTTCTTATATTTAGCATATTCATCTAGCATTGTCTTTTTGTTCTTTTTTTCATGTGCTTTTTATATTAATACACTCAACAACAACAATTAGCTGGTCTACTAGAGTGAAAGCGATTATGGAAGAAGACAAGGAACTTTTGCTTTTGTTTTTCCCTTTCCCACTCTAACCCCCAAATTTGTTGATGACTCCAGCAGTGACCCCTGTGATTACAAAGCTTCTATTGGTTTTGTACAATCAGACGCTAACAGCAATTGACCTGCACCACAGAGTATTTATCTCAAGATCATTGACTGCTTTACTAATTAAGGGAGAAATAATAAATTCAAAGAGCTTGACTCAAAATGTTCCACAGAAAACACTGCACAGCTTTAACTCAGATGAAGTTGCCCTTCATCTCAGTTATTTACAAATTTCTGTAGGATTCTCAGCAAAGTACATGTTATACTTGTGCCAGCTTTCCAGGTACAGTCAAACATGGAAGACTAAACCTATGAAATATCTATAATCGCAGAGGATCACCAGTTTAATCAAGGTTGGTTAATGCAGACAAAAATCCCACAGCAATAATTTTAGTCAGGTTTCTCAAAAAGCTAAAAAAAGAGGGATGCTTTTGGGATCATGTCGGCAGGCATTTGGGTAGGGATGGGCTCGATGCACCGGTGCTGATGGTCCAGACAGGCTGTACAGCCCTGGGAGAGGGACCGGCACTTCTGGGCTGTGACTCCTCCCCACCAGCATGGACTTCTGAAAGAGGACAGCTGGACCGTGCGCGACGAGGGACATTTCTTTCCCCCAGGTGCCACCCAGGGTGCCAGGGTTACTCCCTCTCTCTGGGTGCTGGGGGGCTGCAACCAGGGGAGGGCACCTACGGCCCCTGTGTCTGTGGGGATGGTCCCCAGTTTCTGATGTGATGAACAAAGAGATGGACACCTCAAAGACATTTTCTTCCTCCAAGTTTCATGGCAATAGGTGGCTGGGTAAAGAAAAGGGACCCTATTTGTTTTTTAGCTTGGTTTCCTTTGAACCTTTCATTTCCGCCTACCTTCCCACTTTCCATCCTTCCGGCTAATGCTAGAGACGTGCAACAGAGTTGCGAGAGTCTCAAAAATATCAGGTTGCTGTAATTTCATGAAAGCTATATCTGAGCAAAGGAGAGAGGGACCCACTCGCCCCTTCCTCCTGCGGGAAAGGCCGGGTCCGTGCACCAGCCTCGCAAGGCGCAGCCCCTGGGAAACCGAGTTTCATTAGTTTTGCAGCTCACCAGACAACTTGTTCCTTCTTTCTGTCATCTGAATAACACCTGCGCAATCCCAAACGGATTATTAGTGCTAATTATTATTCAGTCATCAACATCCGCTGTGTTGTAGGGGATTTTAATTTATTACAATGAGGAAGGCAAACAAACAAATATTCTAATAGGGAGCACTTGGTTTAAAGTAGACCATTTACATTCAGGCGACATCTAGTACTGTGCTGCCTGTTCGTTCAGACAAGCAAGGCAGAAGCTAAAACCACATTTCGGCGGAGTCGAGACCATCGCAGCCTTTGCTCGGAATAAAACTAATCAAAATTCAAGCAGATGGCGCCTGAGGCAGGAGCTGGCTGCTCGCTGCAGATGTGGTTGTGGATGCTTAAAATGTCCTCCCCCCCCCTGACTTGCCACCCCGTAGCTGAATGTTAGCTTCAAGGACGGCCATCAGAGCGCTGGGGCCCTGCGTGGCCAGGCTCGGCACTCTGCCTTTCAGGCTCTGCCATCGGTCACCTTCAGCTGAGGGCCAGCGGCTCCTCCTCCTGGGCCGGCAGCGGGGCGCCCGGCCACGCTACTGCTAAAAGCGATGCGCTTGTGTTCTGCCGCTAAACTGCTGCGAAACGGTCAAGTGGGAAACCGAGGAAATGTTCGTGGTGGGGAGCACGCGCACCTGGGTTTCGGCGCTCCCTCACTCAGCGCTGCAGGCACCTTGTCTTTTCAGTAATGGATTACCTCGCTGCAGGCTGACGTGTTTATTATTTTACGGTGGGAAGTACAGAATAGTTCCAGAATTTTCATCATAGTTTATGAAAATCACCCACGTCTGTGGAGGTTTGCTGCTTTCCCCAGGAGTATCGCTACGGGATGTGAGCCTCGGCAACCTGAGCTGCAACGTCCCGCTGCTACTTCCCGGCTCCACGTCAAGGGAAGCTCTGTCTTGAGCTTCGCCAGGAGCATTGCTGTGACTTTGCTGCCAGTCGGGAAGAGGGCTGCCTGTGTAGCCAGACTTGAGTCGGCCCTCTTCCCTTCACCAAGATTTAGCCAGCCCCAAAAAGGCTGAACCAGTGGCTGTGCGACTGGACGGCGCCCTGATTTGGCAGAGGAGAAATGGAGCCGGCGTGCCAGTAAGAGCGTTTTACTGGGAAGGGGCAAGGCAGTCAGGCTCTTGGTAAACGACTGGAAAGCATCTCTTCACAAAGAGCTTTGATGGAGAAGAAAGGGAGGTAGAAAAAAGTCAAACAAAACATGCGTGGGTTTATAATAAATAAACTAATTGATGTTTGGAAGTGCATTAATGAATAACGGAGAGAAATATCTGTAAAAGAAAATGAATGCTCAGAGCAGATAATTGATATGCTGTTTGTTCGCTGCATGCTGGTGTGGCGTCGTGAAAAGAATATTAAACATAGAAGATAAATGAGAATTTGTTGTTTTAAAGCAGGGTTCCTCAGGACTTTCTATGTTTTATACGCTACAGGAAGAAGCTCTGGGATCTTGTGAGCAATTACAGGGCACCAATGGTAGAAGCAGCCTAGGTCCAGGACTACTCTGTCGTTTCTAAATTCAGAGGATGATGGGGTGTATCATCACAGCATGACCACAGGAGAGAAACAATGTGATGGGAACATGGTACTCAAATTTGCTCCTTCAAAGTCCACTGCAAATGAAACACTGAGGTGGCTTTTTGGCCCATCGCCCACTTTTGAGATACGGGTTAATAGATTTCACTGGAGGGATTTGTCTCTAGTGGTACCCTCTCTGCTACTGGCACACTCACAAAATGGGTTTTGTTGAACTTGCATGTCCTTTTCTGCATCAGCACAGCCAAACAGGTGTTTTTAGGAGGACTAGGTGTCTGTCTTTTTTAGTTTTGGGGTTTAATTCTCATTGTGACCCTGACTTTGATGGGACCTGATTCTGTAGAAGCAAAGTTGAAAACTCTTTTCCCATCTCTTTTGTGTTCTCCTGCAAAATAGATGAGAGTGTGCACCTGAACCTACAGGTACCTGGACTTCTGCTTAGAAAGCCTGTATGCAGATATATGTTTAAACACACACATGTACAATTCAGATTACTTTCTCACAATATTTTAAGTGTTTGAGAGGTGGTGGATTTGGGGATTTTAGCTACTAAAGAGCCTGAAAAGTCCCAAAAGGAGAAAATATCAGGAGATATAGGCAAGTGACCTATTCCACTTCCAAATTCCCAACTAACCTGTGCCAGAGGTGCAGGCTGATTTTGCAGAGTTGCTTGAGGCAGCAACTGCTGTGGGAGAAGCTCACACGAAGGCTGAGAAGGCAAAGAAACCTGGGTTAAAAACAAAACAAAACAAAACTTTATTTATAAGTTTGGCTCCTTTAAATATTAGGTTTCTTCTAACGCCATGGCTTCTGTGTAAGTAGTTTTTAATTGCTAAGTTGCATATATGGCACATGCTTTATACCGTCTGCCTATTTTGATGACTCTGTGAAGTTACCTGAAGAGCGGTAGGTTGACTGAGTCTATGCACGGATAAATCCTGCTGCGTGCTTGGTGTTCTTGGCAAGGGTGTGTTAGACTCTGCAATCAGCTTTGTTGGTGTAGCTGCAAAAAAAGTACCGGTGAGTTCTCACATGCTGGAAATCACCCCCGTTTGAAGTGGGAATTACAGCGAGACCTGGCTAGAAATGATTATGGCCTGGCTAAATTCCAGCTGGAGTCAAGGTTCTTGTTGACTTCAATGGCAGTAAAATTAAACTGATAAGGAGGGCCTGGGCAAAGATAAAAGTAAATGAGACAGATTATGATTCTGTGCTCCAGTGAATGGGGCAGAAGGACCCAAGAGCTATTCTAAAACAGCTGGAAATCCCTTCATATGGGCCAAATAACTATAAATTTAGGTTAGCTTATTGGCTTTTCTTCCAGACCAGGGAGCAGGAGGAGTGTATAAGGTGTGCCCAAGCCTTGGCTGGAGCATCCTGAATCTTGGCCAGAAGAGAATCACCCACAGGCTGTTATTACTCATGTAAGTCTAGAGGGGCCTTGTATTGCTCATACTGATGCCCTCAAATGTGAAGACAGTCCTCATTTTCATAACAGATTGAAAAAGCAGGACTCATGGCTAATCCCACTACTCATTTTCCACTGTGATGGTTGCACTGGAACCTTCCGTCTTCTACGTTACCATTTCAGGTTATGCACTTCATTGTCAGTGGCAAACACAGATCATCAATACCTCATAAATAACTTTTAAATTAGCAGCTGTGGTACATAGGCACACATTGTGTAACTTGGCTAAATTAAAAATAATGCCGTAACCCAGGAAGGCCACTCACACGCTGGGTCTGACTTGGGTGTGTGGGAAGATTTTGGTGAGCTTCTGGATGATACTGAGGGTGTCCGACTAGTGCTGAGGATTGAGGCACCAATATCAAGTGCATTAAAGTGCTGTTCAGGATCCAAGCTGGCGCCACTGTCCTAAATAAAACAAACAAAAAAGGGGATAGCTATTGCACCTGTCAGCGTGAAAACATTTTGAAATACATCTAGTAATGGTTGCACACCCAGTTCTTTGGCTGGCCTAAAATGACTTGAGCAGAACTAATCCCAGGTAGGCCAGCAGAAGACCTGGGCACAGGTGTCAATGTCCCTTCCAAACAGCATCTAGCTAATGCATTTCGTAAAGAGCTATCACTGAGTTGGAAATAAATAACAAGCTGCTGCCATAGTCATTTTGTGCCTTCAGATGTTTTTCTGAATCTTTCTTTTGCATTCAGTCGGATGTGACAGCAACTGCAACCTCTGTGAGACACTCGGCTGTGCAGCGAGGAGGAGCTTTTCTTTCTTCCCTCAGCAGATCACTGAGATGTAGCCAAGAAGGCTGATTGCCAGAACATGTCCAAATGAATCTTTAAACTGTAGTACCTTGCCAAGGAAAAGTAGAGTAGAGATACCTCACATTGCCCCTGCCCATCTTCCACATAATTTGTGGCTGTTACTGATCTCCAGGTTTATCCTTTCATCAGCTTGTCCAATTTACTTTAAAATTATTCAAGTGAGCAATGAATGCTGAAGTTGAGGGAATCCACCCAGAAGGACAATGCTGGAGTCTTCAGTGATGTTAACATAGGAACAAGTTGTGATTACTACTTATATTCATGAAAAAAACATTTTCTCTTTGTACCTTTAGTGCTGAGGACACAACCTCTGAGGACACTTCTTCCAAGCCCATCTCCTGTCTCCTCTCCACCCGAACATCTGCATAACTGAATGTAAAATATAATTGTATGTATCAACATGGTATTGTTATATATATATATATATAATAAAATGTACTTTAAGCAAATAGAGGGGCAAATTATTGTAATATTTTACAGGTTAAATGAACAGCTGAAAATTCACTTAAGTCAGGTGCTACTGAATAACATTTGAGACTTAATTTTCAGTTTTTGGTCTGTTCCTGTCTTCTTGAAATCAAGAGGTATATTAAAGAAGTATATATAAAGGTCGAGTTCTCAGCCTACAACCACTTTATAACTTCACTGGAAAGCTTCCACACATCTCTAAAAAACAATGTAAGGATTAGAGCTTAACTAGTTATTAGAATAGTTAAGGGATCTGTCTATTCCCTATTTTTGCACAAAATGGCAAAATGCAACAGTTAATCTGCTCCTAAGCTCCCGATTGACAAATCACACTTAGGATAAAGTAAGGTTTGGTCTGATCATATTTCTATAATGAACATATATCCTTCACAGAGTTCAGTCTTCTTTTTTGTTACATAAAAGACATCATTTTTCTAAGAGAAAGTTTTGGCAGTCATGAGGATGCCCTTATCTTACTGTCCTTTATGTCCCCGCCGGTTGATAGGATTTTCCATACCTTACCACCATGTGTGTGCACACAATGAACTCTGGCTTGGAGTTCCACTGGTGGTAGGTGATATAGTAATGGGTCTGGAGCCAGATCCACTGCTGTCCTTTGGTCAGAAACCGATAGCAGCACGACTTCCCCTTGCCAAACTGCATCACTGTCAGCAGAACATACACACAGCTTGTAGCACAATTTACGATGTGAAAATGACATGAAACGTGAAAAGTGTGACAAAAGTATCATCAATTCCCAAGGGAGACGGGAGTCTAAGCACCTTCCTAGTGAGTGGTCCTGTCGGTCTTATGATAGAGCAAATATCATAAAGGTCAGTAGGTAACTTTTTCTGACACTTGGAGTGCTACATTCCTACATGGTACAATTAACCTTAACTTTGGACACTAATGCATTAATGTCTGCTACAACTTAAACACAGATCTTACCCCGGTTTATGTGCTGATCACATACTGCTTAATTAGGCATCTGGGATTAATTTCTAGGAGTGATCATCTTAAGTTCTACAGCAGAAAAGTACAGGATAAAAATGCTTGAAAAGATGAGTATTGTGAGCAAATGGATTCAGAATGAAGTGAGTATAGGAGATAACATTGTGCAAAGACAAAAATCATTTGAAACGGAAAGAAAATTCCCAGACTGACAAGAATTCAAAGTGCAGTAAACTGGGGTATATTAAAGGTTTTAAAGATTCACTGACAAAATTAATCTCTGCTTTTCCCCCCCAGTGATTTCAAGGGATTCCCAAACGTGCATGTGTTTAACCCCTCTATATTTTAATGTCAACATATAAAAACTAATGTTGATGGGGTATTTTCAGGCCACCCAGAGGTGGTAAGGTGAGATGTGCCAGACAGTTCTGTAAGCAAATATTTGAAAAGGATTGCCTTATTTTCTTTACTTAGTGAAAGAGTTTTTCAATTAAAACTTAATAGACTGTATTTAAATAATCACAGGTAATCCCAAATACACAGTGAACAACATCAGGGTAAATAATCCGCCAGAATTTTACAAAATAGGATCTCTTCTGAGATTGCTTGAACTATTCCTGTGTATTCTTTACGAATAGAGTGGGGGTCTAATCTGGTGTATTTTATCTGTTCAGTGAGTCTCGCTGACTGCTTCTGGGGATACAGAAGGTAAAATTGTATTTTTCAGAGCTCAATAAGTCTGGCTCAGATGCTGATCAGCTGCGGTGCCCCCCAATCTGCTCTAACTCCACTAAGACATACAGGTGTGAGGCCAAGCTCAAACCTCCCCTTACAAGTTCAAACCAATTTTAACTGAAACATTTCACTGAGGGAGAAGTGTCCCAGTGACTCCACAGGAACCTGGGCTATGCGATACTTACAGTGTTCGTGGCACCTTGCTAGCAGCTCTAGGTCATCTATATGGTAATAGTCGTAGCCAGAAGTACCCAGCACTTCAAAAGGCAAGTATCCTATAATCGGCGGTGCTCTGCGGTTAGGCACAATATAAGGGAATTCATAAACCATGAAAGAAACAGCAGTTCTGCATGTTGACACGGATATGTAAAAAGCCCAGATCTGCTCTCGCTCATCGGTGAACAGTCGTCCACCCCAGGGGACCAGATCCTGACTTTCCCCCGCCTTGTGCCCGGGATGCCCGGCTGGGCACGGCACCTTCGCGCCAGGACACGGCTATGACAACCCCGTCTTTCTGGGGAAAATGTGGTTGTGGAAAGCAACTCAGCTTCTTGGGGACCTTCACACAAGAACTTGCTGTGAGGGAGCCGTTCCCTGGCTGTTCCTCGGTCAGGGGCTGTGCTGCGGCTCCCCCAGTCCCTGAATGGGGAAAAACGCATGGCGAGGTGATAGGAAGCCACCATCTGCCAGGATGAGGGAAGCAGGAGGGGAGATCGTCTGTGCCGCTTCCCTCTGGGTGTCTGCAGAGCTCGTTCGTGGCGTGCTGCGGCAGTTGCTTTGCACCTTTGCCATCACAGTTGCCTCAGGCCAGCACAGACTTTCCCTCCGTAACTCGGTGGGAATTGCATGCACACAATCAATGCCATGATTTTGAAAGAATGGTTTTACACAGCTGTATAATAATTAGATGATTTTGCCATGAGACAGGCCTTGGTCCATTGGTATTTTTAAAGCAAAGAAGAACAAGCTAATCCCAAATTCGGCCTGGGGGACAGAGTAGTTTTGTTTTAAAAGAGTGATACAACTAAATGCAGGCTAAAATAGTAAATATCATCCTTTTTAGGAATTTTGGTGGTTGCCCTCCTGTTTAGATGTGAAATATAACACTGTTTGAGAGAATTGCACTTATGCAAATAGCAGTAAACAAGCACTGAACACAACCGGGAGTGCTTTTCTTGTCACCAACCTGTGATCCAAGAATAAAAATTTCCACTCCAGACTGTGTCTTGATGTGAATTCCTCTAGAGGTTCTTCCACGATGCACATCTCCTGTATGGTGAAGAAAACCAACTTAGTAAGAGTTGCGGCTTCACCACTCTGCTTCATCTAGCTTTTGTTAGCTATAAATACACGGTGCATAAGAGGAGAAAACAGAGGATTCTACAGGTTTTCTGGCAATTCCAGAGAGCAATCGTCTATTGTATTTATCAATGCCAACATTTTTGCAGGAGTTGGGGAGAAGAACTTGTGATGCACATGGACTTAAGAGCCATGGCTGTTCCTCTGGGTGCCAAAGTTTTTATGGCTTTGAGGCAGTGCCCGGGGTGCGAGAGCTGCGCTCCCCACGGCCCTGAGGAGCAATGCCCCTTCCCAACGTCCAGCCTGTGCTTGGTCCCACCCGGGTTTGCCATGTCTTTCCTCGCTCTTTTTGTGTTACTTAAGATACCCACTGCCTTTGCCCGGCCCTTTTGGATGTCTGCCTTCCAAGTCCTCTTTGAGAAAGAGGGGACACTTTCCTTCCCACTCAGTAGCTGGGGGCACTACACACTGCGGAGGGGGAAATGCCTTTTCAGGCAGGCAACCAGCATGGGGGCTGTCAGGCGGGTGAAAGGCGGCGGTGTTGCCTTGAGCTTCACTCCTGCAGTGAAGAAGCTGACCCTCAAGACCCACAGCAGCCCTGGGTGCTCGTGAGAATCATAATTAATAAGTGAATTACAGGAAGCAGAGCACGGGGCTGCCTGTGAGGCAGGACATCCTTGGCCCAGAGGGGTGGGGACCGGGACATAGTCAGCAGGGATTAGTTGTTGGGTGGAGGTGGGAAGGGGAGGAAGGATGGCACCGCGGTGTATACCCGTGCGTGGGCTGGGGCTGGCTACGTGCCCCACGGCCGGCTCCCAGCCCACTCGCAGCTCTCCTCTGCCAACCTCTCCTCTCCCACTAGCAGTTTGCAGGGGCAACTCCAGCTCCACGAGATGTCAGCCTGGAGACCCCTGGATGGGACTTGCCAGCATCAGCGCTCATGATTTGGTGGCATCCAGGGTTATTGTGTCGCCCATGCCTCTCCTGCAGGAGAGTCGTCCTCATCACTGGTGAGGACAACCTGCCTGCTGTCCCCTGACACTGCTGTCCCCCTGCTCCCTGGTGCCATGTGCCCCCTGTGCAAGTGACGCCCTCTCATCATCTCAGGGAAAGAAGTCTTTCAGGCCACCAATGTTTGAAACCCTCTTGGGACCACAGGACAAGCTGAGGTGCACTGCCATCAAGCATTTCTTTGATACGTATCAGTGCTCACAGAGGTGATTAAAGTTGCTGGCTGCAAATTGACAAAAGGCCTCACACACACCTTAAATTCCTCTCTCGCCCCCTCTCCAGTTTGCACCAAAATCCATGCTGGTGCCAAGAACATACCCAAAAATTCAAGGTGCAACATGCAAACATTGCTGTGTGCAACCGAAATGCTGACTCTGCCTTGCTTAACCAGTCAGAGAAATATTTTTGCCTTCCTTTTAGAGGAGGAAGTCAGGACCGGGGGTTAAATGAGTCACCCAGGTGAACTGAAGAGATCACTGCGCAGGGTTTCTCAGCAGCTAACACCTTCTCCAGGTTGTTCAGCAGCTGCATCGCCCCCAGCACTGGGCAGCTCATTGCAACGTGCAGCCCATTTCATTTCCCTGTTTATTTTGAGATGTTAGCTACCCAAAGACAAGGGAATTTGCTTTCAGGGTTCTCAGAGAACCTTAGCTCCAGCCTCTACTGCTAATATGATTACTGCAGCTAAGATTTATGGGAAGTGTCCTCACTTACCCAGAAGGGACTGTACTTGCCTGCTGGGGCCATGAATCAGTCGAGAATGCCCCGCAGGTCCCTGAGCAGTAATGGAGCCAGGCCAAGGGAGCAGTGATTTCATACCGGCTAGGTCTCAATTAGACTTTTTAATCTCTTAACCTCTGAGGACGGGACACCTGATGCAGTAGTTCACATTTGTTAATTAGGGAACCACAGTGCCAGGCACAAAGTTGGGTCTATCCGTATCTACACAAGCAGCTATCTTACTGCCAGGATCTGGAAGAAGGGAAACTAGCAGCAGTCACCCGAAGACATTGAGTGGTTCAAATGAAAGCGTTTGTGGCCATCTGTACACTGTCCCATTGCAGGAACAGAAAGCAGCAATGAAGAACCCTATTTCAAAGTGACTTTGCAATTCCTGATGCAAGGAGGGTTGCCATTTCCCGTGCAAAGGGGGCAGAAGTGACACTGCTTCCGCAGATCCTGGCTTGCACTGATAATCCTCTTCACTGGATTTTTATGCATGAAATGTGATATCTGTAATCCATTCAATTAGCAAAATTAAGAACTTTGCGTGTCACCCCGTCTGAAAGTGTTTTGAGAAGTTCTGCAATGAATGGCATCCAGGGTATGCCCTTACCTTTAAAAACTGAGGCGTTGCCAAACGAACAGTCGCAACGAAGCAGATCTGCTTTCCCGGGGATGTTCTGTAAGCCCTTGGGACAGCCTCGTCAAAGCCATTGCATGTGGAGTTAGGCACTAGGTAGGGAAAAAAAGGGGACCCAGAGTCATGCCTCATACAAGATTTGTTCTCCCTGAATATTTTGCACACTTGAAGCGTACTAATACTAATTTTATTCAGAGAATTGCTCTAAAAGCTTTTAAAGCTGATATGCATATATTTAAATCCAAGTCAGTCATGTTAGGCAGAAAGACATCAGAGCTTAACTTCAAGTATGAATGTTATAGGTTAATCCTGATAAAAATAAGGCCAAACCTTATTACAGAGCATAAACCAGCTTTCTGGAAAGAAACCCCACGCATCCAATTGCTCTTTTTCACCACTCGCAAGGAAAAAATATATGCGGCGGCATGCCTAGCACGCCAACTTCCACGAGGCAGTGAAAAAAAAAGCCTTGGCAAGGGAGGTAGCTGAAGAGAGTTCGTCAAGTCATCAGTGGCAAAACACTGGGGCCCACAGCCAGCGAGTCCTCACTGGGCTAGCGAGAGGCTGCTTGTGATTCTCGGCTGCTGAAGCGCATCTTCCCCTTCTGCATCTAAGGAGAACCGTCCCCAGCGTGCTCAAGTTCTCCTTGGTTTAAAGAAAAGCAAAGAGGACCCCGTGGACAGCACTGGCTTCCAGAGCTGGGCATTTCTGAGCCTGCAGATGGCCTGCTGTCCCCTGAAACACTGGGCAGAAGGGAAAACTGGATGCGATGTGGCTACAGATTTTGTGTATGGTTTTTTTATCTGTCTTTCGTGACTGCATGGCTCTTGAGACGCTTTGAGGGCCCACTAGCACCTCCTGCCATAAAGATGCGTTGCCAAAAGAACGTGTTGCTTTAAGCTAGCCCGCAGTCCCAAGTTAGAATGGCATAATGCAAATTCTTCATCCAAACTTGAGCTCTTTAGAGATGGTAATCCCGCTCCCACAGCAGTGAAAAAACCCTGTGTGCTAAGCTGTGTTGGGAACTGGGCTGGCGCGTTGGCTCTTGCCCTGCCCAGCCAACTACCTCCTATGGAGGCAGAGAAGGTCCCACCTAGTAGCCAGGGTTCACCAATATTAGTTAATCTAATGCTAATAGGGATGAATGCTAACATGAAACTATCTTTCTGTACTGTTAGGCCCCTGTATGCAACTTTATGACGTTTCCTACAGTTTGTCTCTTCTGCACAGGACAAAGCAAGGATAAGTATGTCCATTCCTGTAAAAATGAAGAGGTTTTTATCTGTTTGGGGAGAAGATCACTAGCAATTTTTATTCCGGGGTGCTTCTGCACTGGGCTTGAGTGCACTAGCATAAATTGTAGAGATGGAAGAAGTCTCAACTTACCACACGTGCTTTTGGAACTCAGTTCAACCTATTAAAAGCCTTAGAATAATGATGCATAGCTGATAACAAGGGTAACAGGGTATGAGACAGAAAAATAAGTACTCTGAGGAGAATTCACACCCATGATTTAGGCCACTGTGTGCACAATATATATTGTGCCAAAAAGGGGAAGAGAGATTCCTCATCTGAGAAGGCAACACAGATGTGAACATCCACAGAGATTACAGCCCACTCATGCAGCTGAGTCCGGAGGGCATGGCTGACTGGATATTAAGATAAAAAATATGGGCAAAATTCTCCTCCTTCCACCAGCAAAGCACACTTGCTCTGGGGACTTCCTAGGAATATGTATTGCTGTTCTGCTCCTGGGGTTATGTGCATATACGAGGGCTTCTATGGGATTATTAATACAAGAGGTGGAAAAAAAGAAGAAAGAGTTAGGAGCTACAGGAAACAGGAGAAGCCTGAGCAAAGACTTATTGGTTCTTCTCTGATAGGATTATTTTTGTAAGTCTGTCGATTTCTGTAGCCAGTCTTGTTAAAAATTAATGGTATTGCTATAAACCCACATTAAGGGCATTGTAAAAAGTTACTTCCAAGCTTACTACGTAATATGTTGTCACATTCGGAGTCAGTGGGGCCGTTTCTCTTTGTAATAGCCAAGTGCAGTAGCAAATGTTTGCAGACTGGGCTCTAAGATAGGAAAGTAAGATAAGCACATTCAGCCTCCGAAGTACAGGGATGGTAAGTTAACCCAGTTAGTGAACCCATGGGCTTGCAAATGACACCAGTCACAGAAGAAATGCCCAGTGGAGACCAAGTCACAGCAAAGAGAGCGGATGGCTTTTTTACATCAGCTGTTTGATGTAAGCAGCCATGAGCTTGAGACGTATTCCCAGAAGAGAGCAGCATACATCCCTGAATGTGGCATGTACAAAATAGGATTGCATTTCCAAGAGGTAGATGCAATACTAAAGGGTAATAATGGTCATATAGTACAGCTATGTGCTAACATTGGGATTTCATCACAACATTTGGGAATGTTGAACTTAGCAGCAGTGAATGAATAAGCCCAAGGAGGTGAGACAGAGCTGGCCTGGCTGAAAGTCATCCAGTCTTCCAACAGCTGCTGTGCCATCTCCATACTCAGCTGCCCTTCACAAAGCCCAAAGCACTACAAGCCTCGATGATGCAGGCAGGCAGCAACCACCTTGAAATGTACATCTTGATCAGAAAATAGCAACTACAGTAACTGAAAGAAAAAAAAAATCCACATTTGTTTCTGAATTACTTTGCTGCCTGACTTATTTTGTTGGTATCTGTTCTTCCCACAGCGCTGTCTGCACAGCCTGTTTTGTTCTGCTCTTGCAGCTGGTCAGCAAATTTCAAGTTTTTTTGTTGATAACTTTTACAGTGTAGTTAAAAAAAGAGATCATTCCATGAATTTTAAAAAAAAATAAATCCTGGCATAATCTTTTAAGCATGCCTTCTGAAAAATCATACTTTATAATTCTCCAAGTCCCTTTAAAAGAAACACATAGCATCTTGAAGTAGCAAAGTTCAGTAGCAAACTTTCTGAGAGCACCACAGAAAAACAGTGGAATGGAAAATATAGGATGAAGTCTGACGCTATGATCATAGAATCATAGAATCGTTATGGCTGGAAAAGACCTTTAAGATCATCAAGTCCGACCGCTATCTAACTCTACCAGGCCCACTTCTAAACCATGTCCCTGAGCACCATGTCTAGATGGCTTTTAAATACATCCAAGGATGGCGATTCAACCACTTCCCTGGGCAGCCTGTTCCAGCCTTTGATAACCCTTTCAGTGTAGAAGTTTTTCCTTATGTCTAACCTCAACCTCCCCTGGCGCAACTTGACGCCATTTCCTCTTGTCCTATCTTGTCCGACCCCCACCTCGCTACAACCTCCTTTCAGACAGTTGTAGAGAGCGATAACGTCTCCCCTCAGCCTCCTTTTCTTCAGACTAAACAACCCCAAGTCCCTCGGCCACTCCTCGTAAGACTTTTTCTCAAGACCATTCACCATCTTCGTTGCCCTTCTCTGGACCCTCTCTGGCACCTCAATGTCCTTATACTGCAGCGCCCAAAACTGAACACAGTACTCAAGGTGCAGCCTCACCAGTGCCGAGTACAATGGGACAATCACTTCTCTGGCCCTGCTGGCTACACTATTCCTGATGATATTAACATTTATAAGTCAGATACAGCTCTTGGAGTGCTTTTGTCAGAAGGCATCTGATGAAAATGTTAAGCTGCCTATAAACAGGTGGGCTCAGGTCAATGAGGGCATGTGTGTTTCACAACGAAATGATCTAGACAAAATATCCTGAGTAGGGAATTAGAAGGTCATGTGGCAAAACTAAAAATATCATCAGAAAGGTGAAAGAGTTGTCTCATATATATCAGTTAGCTGTTGCTCCTTAGCATAAGTTTTAATTGGTTTTGTGGCTACCTATAAGACCTGCTGCTCCTAGAGCTACCACAATGTTCTTTATTAGATTAAATTACCTACAACTATCATATAAGACGATAGAAAGAAACTGGTTTGCTTGCACCTGCAAACAGGGTGGTTTTTTTGCTGTTTGGTTTTGTTTTTATAAAAAAAGACCAGGACGCTAAGGACAAGATGTTAAAAATAAGTACTGTATAAGGAACCAAGCTCTTAACTACCATAGACAAAAAGATTTTTATCCTAAGGGATATAAATCATGCCACATGAAATGAATGAAAACATGTTTAAAAAAACCCAGATGCCACATTATTCAGCTAATAATAGTACAGCAGTCAGTTGCTCGGCCATCTTATTTTAACTTAGGGTGTTTAAAACATATCCTTCCTATAACAGTAAGCCCTTCATTTCTGCCATTTGAAAGAAGAAATCCCGCCTTCCTATTTTGTCAGTAGATGTTAATGTTTAAAGAACCAGCCTTAGTGACTGTCAGACAAACCGAACAGTGATTTCAAAAAATACAAGCCAAACAGACCAGAATAAAATCCAGAGTGTTTCATATAAATAAATTCAGACCACAGACAAACAGAATATTCAGCAGTTAATATATATAATGAAGAAATCTCAAGTGTTAGTGGCAAGCCACACTGCACTCAATACCTTCGGATGAGCAACAGTGACGGTGTCCATACACCACTTGTCTACTTTGATCTGCTCTCTCCTCTTCCCTCCTGTTTCTCCCCTCGAAATCCTGTGTTGATGTGAACCCCAAGTAAATTCTTTAGGACAGGGACGGCGCCTTTTTTTCTTAAGTGGCCATAGAGAGCCCAGCGTAAGCGCTGCAGATTGCTAGCTGCAGCTTCTACGATATTGTTAGTAGTAAATAATAATATGCGGCTGTCGGTCCTGATCAAAACACTCGTTTCAGTTTGAGTTGTTCTTGTTATCAGATGTTTCTGCATATGCTTATGGAGGCTCAAGATCAGTGTATCTTCTGTAAAAATCTGTTTATTTCCTTTAAAAGGGAATTCAGATTGAATTAATTGTTCTGAGAGTGAAAAGATTTTTTTTTCCTCCCCAGCGTAATAATTTTCTTGATGGTTATTCTTATCTCTAAGAGATATATCAGCTAACAGGAGAGTATCTGCTATTATTAGCATCCAGTAACCAGATACTTCCTGAGTTTCCATGTAATTGGGAATAAAAATGCACAGTTTTAGATTCCACTATAATACTTAATTATATTACTTGATCGGGAACTCTTTTCACGGTTATCTCCTCTTTTAAGAGGCAAACTTCAGGCATTTTGAATAAAAGGACAGATCTGCCACTTTAAAGATGCTGGTGGTCCTTTTTTATATTGGTGAACACTTTGAAAGGCAGGACTCGAGCTTTGTCCCTTTCAGGAGTTTTTAAGCGAGTATGTCACCTCAGAAATAGGATACCAAAGCCAATATTTGGTTATATAATTATGAGAGATCTTTTTCTGTTTACAAACATACAAACTGTTTTCACAGGAGGGATAAATCCAGCCCGCCTTATCTTTTCTTATCAGAGTGAGCTATTAAGCGGCTTTGTAAAATAATTTATTCTCACTTAATTTGACATTTTAGACTGGGAGATAAGCATTTCCTTGGATTTTTTTGAGGGTTATCTTTATTACTTGCCTCCCCGCTCAGCCCTCAGGCAAAACTGGATGGGAGCCACTGCATTATTCATTGGTGATGCTGAAATGACTCTGCCCTTTATCAGGTACTACTGGTCAACAGGTACAGTGATGGCACTCGGCTCCCTCAGATGTTTGCATATATTCATCTCTCTTGTTAAAATCTGGACTACAGGACCAGAACCTGAAATATATAAAAATATTGTAAAGGGTTCCTATTTGCAAATAAAAAGAAAAACCCTTATGCTCTGCGAGCAAGTAGGCATTCCTCACAGAAGCAAAGAGGGAACTCCACCTTCCTCTTCTGAGTGGCCCATGGGCCACCTCCCCTCCTCTCAAGGGACAACTGAGTCTTCACGTCAGGTTAAAGTCCTGCTTTTCTCATTGAAGCTTAATTAATGATGATTATATAATCCTCCCAAATGGAAAATCAAATCTCTTGTATTTGATTTAGCACAGCCAGTGACTCATGCGGTCTCTCCGCACAGCTCGCGTTGCTGTTTCGCTGGTCGGCTGCTCCCTCTTGGGCACAGCTAATTTGAGGGGGTTTCACTCGTGTGCAGGCGGCTCGTGTCGCACCCCTGGGTGTAGGCAGAGCTGCAGAAATATCCTTGCGGCAGGGGTTACAGGGCACAGCTTCCCGCACACCATCCCCGGGACCAGCCCAAGCGTGGACCCTCCTGCTAAACCTGTCACCGGGCTGTGCCGCTTCTCTAGCCTCCAGCTAGAGCTAAGCCCAGGACCTCAAGGGACAGTGATCTTCTGAAAGACTGAACACATGCCATGAGCTATGGGAACTTTCCCGGGCAATTTCTGGGGGCTGCACACGCATCTCCCTGCCCCTCCTGGGATGGGGGAAGGTGCCAGTGACTGCTCCTCTGGGGGAGTAGCATGGGTTCAATGTAGGTTGCGCATGATCTGGCTCCCTGACAGCAATCCTGGTGACAAGTCACCTTGGTAGGTATCAGGTATTTGTTCTACTTTAGCAGAAAAAATTCTCTTTGGTGTATCAGTACAATGGCCTTTAAAGCCCCAGAGCTCCCACTAAAGTTAGGGAGAGCAGTTCAGCCCCTAACTGGCTTTCTAAGCCTCAGTCCTTCAAATTAATCCATTCAAACCCATCCCTATAGGATGTTCTTGGCCATAAGTCACAATGAGATTAAGAGAGAAGGTGGGGGGGGGGGGGGCAAGGTGACTGGGACCCCAGCATGCGTGAACCCCTTCCCCCAAGTACCACCGTTACATGAGCAATGAACAATAATAAAATGAGCCTAAGAAGGTGATAATTCAAGAGAGGTTACGTAAAAGGTTATGTGGAAGTAGAATAAAGCTAGTGACATTTCTGTTAAAGAGGGCAAAAAAGGAACCTTCCGATTCTTCAAAACATTAGCGAAGGTTAAGTGGGAAGGAAAGGTGAAAGATTCCTTAGGACTGTCACTGCTACGACCCTACATTAATGAGAATGGAATAGTTAAGTATCCTGATGGGATACAGCCTGCCCAGGGATAAAAGAGCTTCCCTGGCCCCAGAGGCTCCGGCGTCCCTGCGGCAGGAACATGCAGGCAGAGCGGACTCGGGGTCCGCTCAGCAAACCATTGGAAACAAAGGTAGGACTTAGCATCGGGTGGCTAAAAAGGAACGGCAGAGATTTGTATTTAGAGAAGAACATCCTGTATCAGTCTCCCATGTGTAAAAACATGCTAACACTTCCACTGCTGTGAAAAGCTACAGGGAAAAGCATTCTTGAATACATTCATAAGGAACATCTCCTGCTAATTAAGCTTAATTTGCAATTTCTGTCTTTCTCCCCCAGCTGACTCTCTTCTTTAGCTTAGCCTCCTTCCTCCACAAACACCTCAAAAAAGCAGGATTTGGGGCCAACTGATCCTACACACATAGGACAAGTATTGCCCTGCGAGTGATACGTCTCCCCCCCTGCCACACCTCCTTCCCACTGCTGTCTTTCTTGCCCACTTGGCCTCACACCTGGAGAATGGGTATTTATTTAATAGGAGGAAGAGGAGAGCAATTACTGGCAGGTCTGGCAGGTGACGGCCCTGGGGTGCATGGGCTGGGGAGATGGTGCCCGATAACGGGGTGCCCTGAGGTGTGGGTGGCCAAGCAGAAGTGGGAACCCAACCCATTGCTGTGCTCATCAGATGCTCAAAGGTGTCCGTGCCGCAAGTCCTCGTGCCGAACCACAGCTGTTTGCCCCCAGCCCTGGAAAGCTGCCCGAAGGGTGGCTGCGGTCATGCGGTGCTCGCTTGAGCTGATGTCCCCCGTGCCTTGCTCAGGGTGCAGCCGGCTGACGCAAGAAGCCCGGTGGAGCTGATGACAGCTGCTTTTGAGGTTTGCGCCCTCCTCCGGCTGCTTGCTCTGTCCTTGGCCCAAGGTTATCAGTTGAGTTTGCTGCTGCTACATCGCAAGTCCGGTGCACTTGCTTTCACCTTTGCTGGGAGGTGGTTTTGTGGCTGGATTAGGAGCCAGGCTGATGGGAGGTGGGCAGAGGGGTCCATGGGGGTGACCCCCGACCAAGAGGGAGCAGTGCTGGGGACACACTAGTGAAGCAAGTGTTTCCATCAGGCTCTGCACTGAGCTGGGGAAACTAAAGTCGGGATGGGCAAGCTGCCGTTCTGCGATGGGGAGAGGGGAAGGGGGCCAAGAGGCACCATCTCACAGAGCAGGGGCAAGGGCCAACCTCTCCCTATCCACCGGAGGGTCAGACTGCGGCAGAGATGGGAAGAAAGTGGAAGAGGCAAAATAAAGTGGAAGATTTAGAAAAAGTGGCACAAAGGAAAAAAAAAAAAAAATTGAAGCAGAAAGCACATGTCTTATTAGAAAGCTATAAGCTGGGGTCTTTGGAAAATGATCTGGTGTCTTCTGAAATCAATATGTTCCCATTTAGTTTATATGCATTACGCTAGGGAAGCTATCTGTAATGCAGGTTTTATCTTTCTTCTGAGAAATAGCCACTGATAGAAATGCTGCGATATGAAATCCTAATGGGTAAGAGGGCAATATTAAGGTCACTCCAAAATAAAAGGCTGAAAATCCTTGAAGAAAATGGATCAGAAATTCCCCTGGTAGAAATGTATCCTTATGAGTCAGCACCTGAAATCCGGTTTCTGCTCTAGAAAACAGAACAGCTTGGTGTGTGCGTCTGTCAGGCAGCCCCATTTCGCTTCATTCAAACTAGAAAGCATACAGGCAGTTACATTTTTTTTATACAAATAAAGCCTCAAATCAGATGGCACCAAACAAGAAATACATATCTCCATCCTGCACGTCGGTTTCTATTCTAGTCATGTGGAGCAAGAGCAGAAAGTTAAATGGGGACAGGGACATTTTTTTTTTCGCAGTGTGGCATGCGGTTTTTGGAAAGCTCGGTGGGGAATTTTTTTGCTGAGGATGACCTATTTGGAACAATACCAGCAACTTTGGAAATGCCACTCTGGAGTTCAATCAGGCAAGTAACTAAAGCAAACTTGGGCAGGCAGGAGAAGGGAAAGTAATAAAAGAGTATTTCATTTCTGACACTAATGGCCGTGCAGCAATCTGTTTGTTAGGGAACGGGTGAGGTGGAAATCTGCTCTTCATCCCTTGAAAGACGGTTTCCCTAGACTGACTGTGGTGCATTAGCGACTACGCTGACTGTATTTCTTTCCTTTTTTTTTTTTTTTTTTTTTTTTGTTTTTTTTTTTTGTTTGTTTGTTTGTTTTTGGAGAGCATTGGGTTCTGCAGTGCTGGAGAGGAATGTAAAATGGCAGCTGGAGAGGGAGGCGAGTGGAAGCGTCCTCAGCCACTCCGATGCCAGCAGCAGGGGACCACTCGCTGCTGCGTGGGGCGGTGGGTGCAGGCACTCAATTACGCGGCGCTGCCGCCTTTCCCCAAAATTTCGCAGAGAAGGGTGAGGAGGGCAGATTTGGCAGATTACCAGTTCTGGCACAGAATTTGTGTTTAAAGTAAGCCAGTGGATAAGGTAGCAAGCTTATTATTTGGCTGATAGGTGCAGTCTTAGCACACAGTATTAGTGAGAACAAAGCAACCCTCCTCTGAACCTGTCATTATCTGCAAACTTACCCAGCGTCCAGGATCACTGCTAACAAACGAAGGGCAATAACAAAAGCAACTAACACAATTTCAGTCTTCATAGGTATTCGTCCAGCTTTTGCAAATCGGCTGCGAGATCCATGTGAAGCAAAATTTACCCCACAATGTCAGAAATAGTCCTTTCAGTTAAAAGCCTGTCTTGTTCAATGGAGCAATACTTATATTTTATTTTACACAGCTAAAGTAACATTGATACAACAATTAAAGCTTACCATTGCTGTAAGACCGAAAATTTCCTACAAATTTTATGTATTCATATGTTGGAAATTCCTTTGGGTTCAAACTTCCTCTCAGAAGATGACAATAAAACTCTAGTTCATTGTCAGCTGGATTGTTAAAAGAAGAAGAAGAAGAAATAAATATACTATTTAAGCTAAACACAACCAACGGTGTCTTCCAACCCCAATCTTGCAACTGGCAGCACAAGAGCAGCTTGCTACCGCTCCGAGCCCTATACACCCATGTGCTATATATTGCAGGATCAGAGCCTCTGCAAGGAAGCGCCTTGCAGGGATGCAGGTTGTCCAGCGCCGTGCATGGGTCTGCCTGCAGCGCAGGGACAGCCTGCGAGACTGACTCCCTCTTCTCTTACGCCACCTTCATCACGGGAGTTACGCTGCCGTAGCATCGGTGTAGCAAAGGAGAGAGAACTGGATCCTTCGTTTATAGCTTTTCTTTTCTATTTAGGCTTTTCACGACTCACAGCTGTTCTACATCTTGTGTTGGAAAACTATGCCTAATTACCTCAAAATATCTATTAAATTAGCTTTGGCATATTAGCTGTCAGCTGCAGGTTTTGTATATACAGTAGATTAAGCAGCTGTATGTCTTACATTATCGTGTGTTTTCTGGTTAAATAAGGGTGAGGCAAGTAAAGGGGTTTTTAAGAAAAAAAAATTAAATTTGAAAAAGAATTACAATGATTTTACTTTCCAACTATAATGCAAACCAAAGGTATGTGACATTAGCACATCTCTCAACAGCATCTTACTCGAACAGGCTGAAATATCAATTAAGATGTGATTTGTCTTAGGCGAACTCTCAGTTTCCATCGGCTAACCTATTTTCCTTAGCTGTCTCAAAAGATATGATATTTAATAATTAACATAACTGCAAGTAGTCTTAGCCTAGTAAAATAAAGGCAATGAGTTCCATCTAAAAATAGTACCAAAGGGTCATTCCAGGTGGCAAGGTTTTTTTAAAAGGCTATGAACCTAAGTTTTATATTGCACATCACATAAAAAAACTCTTTCTGAGAGAAAATTTTTATCCTGCCCGTGCTTTTTCATTTACTGGGAAAGACAAAATAAAACTTACTTTTTAGGTAATCCGATGAGGCAGAATCTGTCATAAGCATACAAGAAGATAACATCTTATAAATCTCTGAATGTTCTTGTTCTGGGAGGAAATTTAACAAATTCTGATCCAAGACATCACACTGCGAAGAAAAAGAACATTTGAGAAAAATAGAAATATCGCGATGAGCAACACTCGCAGAGACGCGCAGCAATGTGGATGTGAAGCTTGTGGCGGTTGACAGGAGTTTTGCCACTGATTTCCAGGGACTCCTGACAAGCCTAAAACAGAGGGGGAAGCTGCTGGGCAAACCAAGCGGCCGCTTCCCCGTGGGCCGGTTCTCAGGTCAATTCTCAGCACTCAGCGGTGCTCCTCTAATGTTTCTCAGAGACCATCAGATGCATCGGGTACATCCATACAATTAAATGACGAGACCTGGGAGTGGGCTGGAAAATGAGTGCCTGGCTCCCCATACTGCTCGCCAGATCCGTGCACAGGTCTGGTGTGGCTCATTGGAATTTGCTCTCTGCCTGGCAAACCTGGACTAGCGGGAGTGGTGGGGCTGGGAGTTACCCTGGGCCACCAGCCCCAAGAGCTGGGTCAGTCCCAGATCCAGCTCGTCATTGGGGAGACCACCTGGCTCCTGGGAGGTGCTCTCGGGGCGACAGCCCTTGGTCCCCCCTTGCTGCATCCTGGCAGGTGGGAGTGGGGAGAAGGGGACTCCCCAGTCTGGACATGGCTTTGCAGCAGCAGTAGTTAGTCCCCAGGGAGGGGGGGACTTCATGTTGCCACCGGCACAAGCCCTCTGGCCAGCCATGGGCTGGATACCTGGGTGTCTCCAGCCCCACAGTCAGCAGGCACGAACCTGAAATCTGTCAGAAATCTAGGTACTGAGATTTGGCAATGGAAAGAGGAGATGGATTTGTTCAGAAGGCCATGACCAGCCCAGGGTGGAGAAGACAAAGAGTCGGCCACAGGGTTGCCAAGAGGAAGGTCTCACTGTGTTCAGCATGGTGGCTCACCTAACGCTAGAAGAGTGTATTTGAAAGGAAGTCCTGAGATAAAGTGACCCTCTAATGGCATTGACTTACATCCATCCCACTTGAGACTACCTCAGGCAGAGCTGGCACACTGACACAGCTTCATGTGTCGTCAGAGCAGCTGCTATCAGACTGTATAGTCGTGTTGAAAATGTGTTAGCCCTGTATGAGACTGGCGAGTTATTAATCATCATCATTTATTTATGTATTTACTTAAGATTGCGCTTTGGTTTCCCTTTGCTTTCCAGCCATGCCTGCTGTTCTGGGTGGAATTCCTGTTTAGAGTAGTGAAAAGCATCGAGTATACTTTGAAAATCAGAGTGCCGTGCTTTATACACTTTTCTTGATGTGATAATATTACTTTAGATTATTCAATTGTAAGTATTACATGTGCTTATTATTTGGATATTCCTTTTATGATGAATACTTGAAAATTATTTTTGTGACTTCAGTATGTACCTCATAATATGCATTCTGCTGATACTGCGTGTAATTCAGTTTTTATATATATGTATGTAAACATTACATTTATATTTACACAAAATATAGTACATCGTTAATGCAGTTTTGGACGTATGAAGAAAGAACACCTGATGGGAAAATGCAGTGATGAGTCCTGTTCAAGGCTTATGGTACAACCTCAGAAAAGTAATTTTTCCTTCTCGTTCCCTTTCTACCTGTAAATGTTAGATAATGATACTTATCCACCAGTTTCACATAAGTCTCGTGGGGGTTAATTAACATCCACTCAGCAGTAGTTGCAGGAGGACTAGATGTGAGCTGTCACCGCTCCTTAAACACGTTATTGCTTCTTCAGTGACCTGAGGATGTAGCACCTTTTGTCGTCATATTGTGACCGAGCTTGCATTCAAAACCTATTATCAGTTTTTGCAGTGTCTTTTCCATTTAAAGGGACAGCTGCAGAGGCCTGCGACTGCGTATGGTAGGAATTACAAGACTTCTGTTCCACACACCCCTCAGGGCAACCTCCTGCACTGAGCACCAGCTATTAATTGATTTGCAAGTTCTGGCATTTATATTTTTTGCCGCCATCATGTACCATATCCAGAATTTAATGTTTGGTTTGCATCTTTTCTGTTAGGGAATGCCAATTTATTTTTTTTTAAATGAGCACAAAAAAAATTATAAAGTATCTACTTCTTACTGTGTTTCACAACTCTTGCCTCCTGCAGAGGTTAGGCACAACTGTAAAGCAGTGCGCGGAACAGAATTTCTGGATCTTGTATGTATCAAGACTCCGATGTCCTTGAATCAATATGTCAATCAAGAATATATCGACTGGTCAAATAGTGAGAAGGAAGCAAATATTCCATGGTCTCACTGGAGCTGTAGGAAATGCCAGGCAAGCTATTCAGAGTTAGTTCTGCACCAGACCCAAAGAGCAGACATCTGGTGCCATGGCAAAAAGGTGACCAGAGAGATGGACAAAATTTGATCATCACTGACAAAAATGCATTGGTTGGAGGGGAGCAGTTTGCAGCTTTGTCTAATTATTCTAATTATTCTGCAGTGGGCAGTTCTGCCCCGCTGGCAGACACAGCCACAAAGCATTGCTGAATGAGGCAGCAAAAGCAGATAAAAGATAAATTACAGTGACTGCGGGTAGAGTGGTTAGATGAACTATGTTAATGCATATTTATGCTGCTAAGCTTTGGAATCTACTCTGCGCCTTGGAATCTGTGGATACCGCTAACAGAAACTTCTGAGTATTCACCCCTGATAGCTACGGCAGGCAAAGAAACAACAGCTTTGCATACATGGATGTCGGTCCATTCTAAAAACAACACACAGTAAATTTGCCACAAGTTCTGCAGTCATTTGATGTATAGCTTAAATATCTTTGCAGTTTCAACAAAGCAGCCATACTCCAAAATGGAGCTCCTTCCTCACCTTTTCATTGCTGTTTGGGGTGGTGAGGAGGAAATATGATGAGTTATTCCTGCTGCAGGGGAACTGAGCAGCATGGTCACTGCAGGAATGGGAAGGTGGAGGGCTGCAAATGAGACAGGCTTCTTTCCCATCAACCCAAAAAACCAAGATAGCTCTCCTCTTGTGTGCTGGGATTTGGCCCCTATATCAATCTGTATCTCCTGCGCTGATGCCCGTTGCTACCCTGTAACAGCAACACAGCATGCATAACTTTTGTATACTATAAGGTGCTATGTCCTGGATTTTTCCACCCTGACGTTTAACTTGAGTGCCCAGCAGATCAGAGCAGCTGCCTGAGCTTCACTGGGGAGCCCCTGGGGAGAAAGACACTCCGCCCAGGAGAAGCTCAGTCCTGCCAGGGACCTCCTGCCTTTACAGAGCCACCTCCCCACCAACCCTCGTGGACCATCATGTTGACATGTGCTGAGTGCGGACCCCTCGGCTCTGGGACTAAAGCTGGGTGAGATGGACGCCACTCTCCCAGTCCCTGGGCAGGTGCAGTACCTTCTACCTGAGTCCATGAACAGGACATGTCCCTGAGAAAGCTGCATCTCCTCCTGCAGGTTGGAAATTGTCACTCCGCTGCCTGTGTTTAACTGTTTCACTCAGCAAACTGGGCAAGAAGGGACAGGGAGGACCCTCCTCCAGAGACCTCCACAGCCTTGGGGTCGTAGCATACCATCTGACTGGCAAATGCTATGAGTATGCTACCAGATTTCGGGGAGTTCACTTCACTTGACTTCAACTACAGTCAACCCTACCATGTGAGCTAAGCCTCTCTTTACATCAACCAAGCCTAGGAGTAGCCTCCAGATCTTGTAATAACAAACTATTTAGAATTACAACAGAGGAAGTTTGTGTTTGAAAATACTCCATGGAACTTAGGGAAGCTATATTAAAGAGAATTGGATATATTTGTTCTCAGCACCAGAGTCTTTCATGTTTTTAATGAAAGAAAATACATCAGATTTTTTGATAGGGGCCCTCAGAGAGCTCTGCTCCGTGTTCTGCCCAGTTTTGCTTCCCTTTCAGTGCTCAAAGCAGAAGATTTGCAGAGTACTTTTTTCCCCTGCAGTCACAGAGGAGAAAGAATTGGTATTTTGTCCCTCAAACAGTGACTGAATTTAGCTTACAAATAGATCCTGGAGGTAAACAAAGTAAGCCACATCATAGATTTTCCGGGTAGCACTCTGATCAGTTCTAAAACTTAAGAAGACATATGGCAAGGGCAGCACAAGACTAAAATGCCCAGTGTGCACCTAACCGCACACTCAGCTGGGCCCCTGCCCATGGCTGTAGCGATTTGCCGACCACGGGCAGGCAGAAGCCCTTATTGCTTGCTCAGTTGTGGTCTCTTGGATGCACCCAGTCACTCCGCACGCGTGGGCTGGTGGGGAAGTTGTTAACCATTATCACTCCATAAGCTCTGAGAAGGTCTGTGGGAACCCCTGCCCCACGTCCAGCCCCGGCAGGGTGGTCCCTGGCTCAGGCTGCTATGTGCTGCTTCTGTGTGAATAAAAAATAATGGTTGTCCTCATCCTGGTTTTGGGCAAAGGTTATCACACAAGGCATGACTTTGGGATGGAAAACCAGTTTAGTCTCTGATGGTCCAACTCAGGAATTATGAACCTGAATTCATCTATGTTCAGCCAGGGCTTAAAGTTTTTGGCACAGGGTCTGAAACGTGTCTTCTTGAAGAGCAATACTTTCACGCAGCAGTTCTACCGTCTCCACTAAAAATCAGTATTTGGAAGGGACAGCAATAAAACCCCCAAACCATGAAAGAATAAGAAATTCCATGGAAATCAGTAAGTGAATGAAGACCCAAAAGATTGCACAGAGGACAAGGGCTTTCTCTGCCTTTGAAGTGAAGGCAAATATCAGAAAATAGTGAACTACTGGTTTTCTCAACTGTTGAGGATTAAAGAAAACTGATATAGATAGATTCAGTTCAATTTGTTGTTGCATAGCAATATTCTTGCATTTACCGGGAGCTGCCGCCTTTCATCAAGTTCCTTTCGTCTCAGAAGAAAATAATTTTTGTTCATATTACAGCAAGGTAACGTGTGTGAAATACATTTGTCTGGGTGGAAAACATAACGTGTTCAGTGAAAAAGTAAACGAGAGAAAAAGAACTGTAATTTTCCTAAGAACATGGCAGGGGTGGTGGTACAATAATGATTTGGCAGCTATTTTTTTTTTCTCCTGGGCATGTATTTATTTGAGACCAAGCTACTAAAAATGAGCGTGAGGATTAATCCTTAATTACTGTGCTATTTCTCCTAGAGCAGCCTTAGCAACAGGGTTCGGAGCGGTCCCTCTCCCCTGCTCCTCCAGCCCAAGCCAGTGCACGCAGGAGGGTTGCCCACAGCAAGACCCATCAGCTGCAGATAAAACAAGCCCTATGTGCCAGATCCGAGCGCCGAGCATCGGCTCCACCAGCACCTCCCGGGAGCTTTCCTCTTGGGAAAGCACAACTGAGCTGTGGGGGCAGCTCAGCCGCAGCCACCAGCTAACTCCCACTCCTCTGAATTCAATGGGGGTTTTGTCGTTTACCTCCCTGGGAGCAGAATAAGGCCCTTAACAAGCTCCTTGCCGGGCTGCCAGCGGCACTGGTGCTATTCTCTGCTAGCTTAGAAATCAGAGATGCAAAAGGATCAGGCAGGTCACCCCGTCCCTCCCCTGGCCAGCGTATTCCCGCAGAGCTTTTTCCATTCAAGCCGAAGTGCCTCATAGCAACAAAAACCTGAAGGGTATGAATCAGACGGAGAGAGAACAGAGCTGATCAACAGCAGCGCCCAGCATAGCGCAGGGACAAAACTCCTCACCGCATTTTCAGGAAAACGCCACCCACTCACCACCCTTTTTACATCTGTTTCTAAAAATGCAGGGCCCGATCCTACGATGTGTAGTAGAAAAGCCAACGCCAGGATTACTCACCGGTAAATGCCCTAGAAGAGGTGTGATGCTGTCAGACACGTAGATGATGCTTCCACCTGTGGTTACTGCTATAATGAAGCCATCTAATGCCTAAGGAAAACAGACAAGTGGAGAATGTTTTAATAGGGACGAGGGGTGTAAACAGGGCGTCTCATCGCATGTTGATCAAAACTGTTTGACTTCAGCACCATATTGTTATGGAGTTGTAGGAATGTTATCTCAAGTTGCAGAACAGTAATTCTCTGATTTCACAGTCTGATTTAACTTTTACAACACTCTTTGTAGTCTAGTAGAACCTACTATTGAAGCAACAAAGGGCTCACAGGAACATTTCATGTCTCAGTTTTTAAATTAATCACACATTTTAATAATGCAAAATGACTAAGACTGGATCCCTTGGAAGTTATTAAAATGAACATTTGAGCTCTGTGTAAATATCAAAGGACGATGAAAGGATGCAGTCCTATCTCAAAATGGTACTTCTCTGCAAACCCCATAAATCTCAGTTTGTATTAATGTAACATTGTATATTACTGGGCTTTCATGTAAGTAAAAGTAATGCAAATGATCAAATAATCCTTAGCCAGAGTTTTAATTGAGTGATTTATTTTAAAGGTCATGGTATTAGATAACTCATTCCAAGAGGAAGTCACCCTTCTGCAGAATTTCTTCCTCACTTCTGTCCCACCTTGTGGTAAGCCCCTTCCCTCCTAGGACTGAAGGGGAACGTCAGCCTTATCCCCATCCTCTGCACAGGAGCAATTTCACCTTCAAAATTAGTTTCTTCTTTAGTCTGGGCTGCCAAGCTTTGAGCTAGATCTTGTTCAAAGTTAAATCTAGGTAGATTTCCAGATCTAAAGCAGCGTTTCACCTACTCTGAGCAGAGCCCCCCCCCCCCCCAAATTAAGAGTCAACAGTAGGTGCTCAGAGACTCTATTAAAACCTTCCTGTTGTAATAAGGGAGTCACTGGTGAAGCTCCCAATGCCTTCAAGCAGAGCAGGTCTGGGTCCTCCCTGGTTCACTGGTGATCTGGAGCCGGTGTTGTCTGCGGTATTTGAGCAGTACGGGCTCCACAAGCACAACTGAATCAGAGAAGAATTCGACTATGGTCCGGAGGCAACGCCTGGTCAGGAGACAGGTGTACTGCAAACAGCCCGATCAGGGTGCCACAGCATTACAAAACCTTACTGCAAACCCAGGCATGCCTCCGAGCCAGGCTCGCAGTTGATCCTGTGAGCCGCAGCACATCCTTCCCCCCCCGCTGACTTCAATAAGGGAAAGAATTCTGAGAGCACTGGAAAATGCTAATTGTTTTTCAAAAAAAAAAAAAAAAAAAAGGGAAAACACAAAGCCTTGAATAAAGACACAAACATATGTTCCTTTTTCCAGAGAACGCTGAGCACCCACAACTATTTAAGTCAATGGGAATCTGCTGGTGCTACAATCCTTTGAAAAGCAGGTCAATAACTTATACCCCAGTAGAATAGCGTGTGTTTAGCATCTCTGAAAACCCTCCAGCTGCTATAGTTAGTTTGATTTTGTTAATCTAAGTGCAGAGAATATATTTTTCTTTAGTGCAGTACATTCGAGCTGTTTTCTAAAAAAGCATGATAGCTGTTAACCCATAGAAGAGAGCACTGGTTTTACAAGGCAGCTGGATTGTGCGTGTTACTATGGTGAAGGTTGTTGTTTTTTTTTTTTTTAAATCAAGTCTTTATTTCATATCCAATGCAAATTATACAAAGTGACTCACATCAGAATTTTGTGGTAAAATCAAGCTAATGTATGCATACATCATTCTATTTTTATTTACTCACAACTGGTCCTTCCAACAGTAAGATGGCATATCCCTCTTCAAAGATTTCACTACTGCAAGAGTCCTAGATCGACAAACATAGCCTAATACCCACTCCTATGTAATTTGATGACAGCTTTTTCAATGGGGTAAGAAAAGGCCATTTTCAGGAAAGCTGATGTATTATTGCAGTCAATTATGCTCTGCTTCTTTTGAATCAGTGCTTGAAAAAACCCTTCCTATCTTTTAATAACAGGACAGGAAAAACTACAAGCAGCCTTGTCCAAATGTTAATACAATAAGATTAGTAGAAAGGCAAAAAAGAAGAGAATGATGAACAGCTGGCTCAACAGGACATCCCTATACCCAATGTTATCTTGAAGGGCATGGAAAATCACAGTAGCAAGAAGGTGATTTATAAACTGGGAAACTGAAAGCAATTGTTTTAATCTAAAATTGTGTGGCATCATGTGTAGAATCAACAAAGGCCCAGATACTCAAGACAACTGCCAATTTATTGCTATCCAAGGGAAATATTTCACTGCAGACTGCAGGAGTTTTGTACGTTAAGTTCCCGCGCACTGAGATGGGAATGGGGGGGTTGATGGTGCAACATGAGCAAAGCGTCTCTTCACGCTGAACCAAGGGAGTCTCATCGCAACAAACTGCAAAGGCCGATGGGGCCACCAGCCCCTGGGGGCCAGCAACATGCCACGGCCTCATGCCACCCCTTGGTGGGTCAGACTGCTCCCACAACATCCCTCCCTGCCCGTGGCAAGAGCCTGCATCGTGCCCCAGGCTCACATCATTTGTGGGAGGAGGAAAAGCTTGTTCTCAAAGGACACTCTGGGGCAATGCAACCTCCACGTGTTTAGTATGGGAGAAGATCCTTGCTAAAGAAGGCTCTAGCTGTTACCGAGAGAGAAAAATACACTTTAGCAGCTCATTTGCATTTCATCTTGAACCGACATAAATGCCATTGAGTCACCTCCCTTCAAATCCCAGCTAGCATTAAAAGCACCTATAGTATAATTTAAAGGTAATTTAAAAACTATCGCTGCAAAATAACCCTGCTCCTGTTAGAATAAAAAGTGTTTGAGAAGGGCCTTGAACATCATTAGAATGGAAGTATTAACTGTATCAAACCAAGAGGAGCTGTCAGGTTTTATCTGCTTGTACAGCACCTAGCACTAGAGGGATGTGACTTTGTTGCTTTTTAGGTGCTAGTCTTGCATAAATATTAAGTAATAATAACGCCTTCCAAGAACAGGAGGGAAAACTGCCGCGTGCCCTTTTCCTCACCTCTGTTTGTAAAAATAAAATGTAACCTGTGATTTGAATCTCTCCCCTGGATTGCATTTCTTGGGAGTCCCCGCGCAGCTTTGCAGGCTGCGGCAGCGCGGCGCAATGGCACCGCCGAGAGTGAAAAGCAACATGTGGGGACTCTAATCCCTTGTCCCAGTGACAGCTCCGCTTGACGGTCAAATACAGTTGTACCTGAAACCTCCCCCTTTTGGAACTGCAGATGACATTCTGTTCTAGACGCATGAGCATTTCCACGACTGCTAGACAAAATTAGGAAAGGTATATAAGCATGTTCACCTCCAACATCAGCTGGGTGAATTCTTCGTTGCTGAGAAATGAAGGCTTCCAGTCCTGCTGAATTTCAGAAATCTCCGTCTGTGCCGAGACTTCTAGACAAATAAAACATTTCATTTTTTGAATTAAAAAAAAATTGTATCTTTCAAGCCTATTATGAGTTGCTATGAAAAGATAGAAATCACCTTTGTATTAAAAAATTGCAGTTTTCAAGCATGTGTTCTGCATACAGAGACAATAAAAACTATCTATCTAAACTGGGCCCAATCTTCCAACGTTTTCCTCATTTTTTACTCAGCTCAGATTGAACTGACTTCAGTGGGAGCCTGTACTCACAGAGCCATTGGCCTCAATCAGCATTACTTACGTATTGATCAAAAGATAAAACCACTTTGCATGAAATTAAAATCAAGGCAGGGATTAGCACGTGTCAAACTGAAATTTACAATTTACAGCTTCAAAATTGGCATGCCAGAGACGTAGGGCTCAGGCTACAGCTTCCATAACGAATAGGGAGCAGCGAGAAAACTCGTTCAGCGGAGCCCCAAAGGGCTGTGCCCCCAAACAGCAGAGCTATTGCTCTGCTCTCTGAAATGAGCGTTTGCACCAGCCTTGCGCTGGACCACTGGCATCTCATCCCAAATCCCACCCGGAGAGGAGGGTCTCCTGTCCTGTCAGCCCGTGAGGATGACTCTGCTGTGTAAGACACCATGGGGGTTTTGCCCCGCTGTTGGCCAAGCCTGGCCCGGCAGCAGCCTGAGGATGCTCGCTCCCCAAGGGCTTTCGGTGGAGGGGTGCAGGCGCAGCAGGGTAACAAGTCACGGCTTCGCACTGAAACCAGGGGCAGCTGGATGCACCATGATGAGCCGTTTCATTCAAAAAACACAGCCACCCGTGTGAGTTCTACCCGAATAATGCATTAATAAGCTTGTCAGACAGTGTTATAGGGGACGGATGTTAGAATTTAGAGAGACTTGCACTGGTTTTGTTCACTGCTCACTCCGCTTGTCTGAGAGTGCTCCCTCGTTCAGGGCTAGTAGTGAGGGGATGCTGAGCGCAGCCTGTCTTCTCCTTTTGGCGCCGCCTGCTAATTAATGCTATTGATTAACACTTCCAGAGCATGTAATACCCAATGCTCCCTATTCGGAGCACATAGGCAAACTGGCCAGAGAAATGCAAATGGCTAAATGATATTAAAGACAGTAAATTTATACCAGTGCCTGTGCATATTGTCACCGAGAAAGAAATCAAAGCCTCCGTTTGGGCTTTATTAGTGGAGATGCAGCCGTCTGCTTCTACCAGCTTGTTCGACGCTCTTTGTGCACTGCTGGGGGCTGTCGCTGATAGCACAGGGGCTGTCCACAGTCCCCACGGTCTTATACAGAGTTTTCAAAACCAGTAAGGAAAAAGAGAGATCAGCCTGATCAGATTTTTGTTATAGAGTCTCAGAATACAGGATACTTTTAGCAGATCCATAGCTTGGAAAAGCTGATATACACGAAAGAGCAACTGTTAGAAGAATTACTTGAGATTTGGGAGATTCTCTGGATTATAAAGGAGGAGGTTGTTTATGAAGCAAAAAACCTGAAAATTGACCTCCTCCTCCGTTATAACTAAAATCTTGGTTTAGCCTACTAAACGAAAGGGAAATACGATAGAATAAACTAGATCCGAAGTATGCTGAAGATAATCAACATTTTTAAACACTGATGCTTTGTAGTGTATTGTGTGACTACTAATCTAGTTTAAAAATAGATGCCATTTGCTCTTTTTAGCAAGCGCACAAAACCCAGTCACAGTTTGACCCAATTGCTGTGGAAGGATTTATGACTGCTAGCTTTCTTTTACCTAGTTGTTCTTCCAGAAATGAAGTGCCTTTTGGAGTAAATTATTTGGGCTATCAGCTACACTTCTCTACACTTATTCAAACCTTGTGTGATCATTCTTTGCTTGGCTTTATAACTGAATATATTTGCATCCTCCTTTACTCTGCCTTGGGCAGCTAAAAAGAAAAAAGATATGTTATTACTGTCATTTTTTAATAGGTGTATGCAATTATTAAACTTTGAGATGTCCTAGTCGTGCCCTCCTGTATGAAATCATCTTGTCTGTGGCAGAAATTCATTTAAGGAGAAACTGCGCTCTAACAACACTATGACTATAATTATTTCCTCAATAAGTTTGACATTTGGGACTCCGTTACATTGGGAGTCATGATATAAGCGTTTTCATGGTCTTTTCTGCTTCACCCAGAGCTCTCCGAGGAGCAAGGGCTGGAGGTGCTGGATGAGCAAAGGCGAGCCTGGTGATGCGATGCATCAGCTTGCAAGAGCCCTTTCTGCTTTGTGGGACCAGGGACGTTCCCCACGGTCACCTGCTGAAGCCTCTTCCTCACAGGAGCAGAGCAAGAGAGCCCCATTTTAAACCAGTGCCCTGATTTGTAAGCGAGAAACGTTTCAGTTGTCCGCTGCTGGCGGATGTCCACGTGTCCGGGAGCCCACAGTGCACATTCCTCTCACCGACTGGAAACTAGACCAACCAGACTAGATCAGCAGGGTCAGAAATCTCCTCTGCGCTCTGTGAGGGCATACGTCTGAGGGACTTAGCTGTCACTGCTGTGGGCATTTTAAAAAACTGAACTCCTGGCTTTCTGAGGTTGAACTTTCTTATTGCAATTGCACGCTGTGCAAATGTGACGTAGCTTCTGCTTGTGCAAACTGGGTGAAGCACATCAGCTAGCTGTGGATGCAATTTGCTGAAAGCGACTTCAAAAATTGGGGTCTTTTCTGGTCTGATATTTTTCTGCTTACTGTAGAAAATTGAGTCCTGCACAGTCCAGTGAGGAGCTGCACGGATTGCTTCCCTGCGTTTTTCTGCAGAGGAGCTGGGGCGACTGCTTTCTTCTTCTGCTCAGAATACTGCAAATTTCAAGGAAGGGAATCGTCCCTCCGGCCCCAAATCTCTCTTGTTCAAAGCATTTGTCTTCTTCACAGGTGCTGCAGGGCACTGCTGTTCGCCTTCCCTCGGTTCCTGACATTCGCCCCCTTCTCTAGCAGGTTGAGAGTCATCCTCAACTAAAGAGCAGCCAAAGAGATGGATTTGGGCAGCACAGTGCCTGCAAATGATCTTTTTTGATGAGATAGATAGAAAAAAAAAATACCTTATGTCGGCACTTTTAGGCCCCTTGAGCCATTCTGATAATCACTGAAGGAAACAGGATATTGTAGTAACTGTCTGGCAAGTGCACGAAGAGCTGCAGTAAATCTTACCATTGTGTTTCTGCAGAAAGCCAATGACTTTTTCCAGCACAGTAGTTTTGTCCATTTTGCGAGTGTTGCCTGGAAGCATGGAGCTGAGCTCTTTGATGAGAACATTGAACTGATCGCGCCTCTTCTTCTCAGACTTGTTACGCGAAGCCCTGTAGACAGGTTAAAAAGAAAAAGGGTGAGCGGACCAAGAGGAAAAATCATCATGTACCTGCTCTTTGCAACATATACACATAGAAATCAGCTTGCTGTGTGTCTCAGGGTGTGAAGATTGACAGTGGCCTCCAGCAAAGCTGCAGAGACAAGCAGGAAGCGACTGTTCCTACCTCCTGCTCTTGTCTTTGCGCCCCCTTTACAGCCCAGTGGGCAGATGGAGGCTCTGCGAACCCCTCTGTGCTTCCTCTCGACAGTCCGGTCAAGCCTTTCAGGTCGACATTAAGCCTGTAGGCGAAGGAGCTCTGTCCATCTCCTAGACATGCCCAGGATCGTGAAAGTTCATGCAGCCTCTTAGGAGGCACTCAAAGCAAGAAGAAATAGGAATCCTGTGACAACAGTAAAATTGCCCATAAAGGAGAAGAGCGGGGACTGGTAAAACTATGGGTCATGCCCACCTGTGCAGTCTTAACAGGAGGGAGGGACCCCAGTCCTGCAGCTCAGCCATTGTACTGGAGCTGGATCCACCTAGAGGGACCTGCCTGCTTTGGTCACAGGTCCTCTGGCTACCTCCAAGCTGGCTTACAGAGAGGAATTGGGCTGTTGTCTCCAATCATTAAGATCAGGGACCTGAGTAGAGGTTGCTGCAGCTCCCGTTTAATTCACATGTCACCTCGTTCAGTCTCCTTTCCAAGGTGGCAAGGGCAAGCAGGAGGGAGGGCATCAGCACATCTCATCCCAGCATGGACCGGGTCTGAGCCTGGGATGTGTTCCCGGACCTGGGGGCTAAGAAGTGCTGGCAGGGGTTCCCTGCTTGCCCCTGGTCTCTGTGGGCCACCGGGCAAGTTGCTTAAGGTCACGATGCCTTGACCCTTTAGGTGTAAAATGGGGACTCTGCAGCTTTCTTTGCCAGTCTTGCCTGTTTAGCTTGCAGACTCCTCAGAGAGAGCCACTTCTGCCGCTGTGTTTGAAGAGCTCATAGGAAGAAAGGACATGATTTCATTTGGGGTGTTTTGGCACCATCATAATGCTGTCATTAAGGCTGTTGATAATCTTTCCAGTGTGTGTGCTTTATTTTTTTTAAAATTATATGTCAACCTATACAGGAGCAAGTGTTTTCTGAATTGAATACGACAATCATTCTACTCAGAGAGTGTCACCTAGACTTCTGTAGCCATGTGAAAATAAAAATAAATATAACCCAGAAGGTTTGTTTGTTCTTTTAAAAGGTCCTCAAGTAGACAAGATTTGCCTTGTTAATTACGTAAAGATTGAAAAATCTGGTTACACGTAGACAGGAAAGAAAAGCCAAGAGGATGGTTCTCACTCTGAGTTTCTCGGTCCCAGCTAACTGCTGTACTTCACAAGCGGTTCTGGATGCACACTGCTGAAAATCAGAGCAGAATTTAGCCCAGCATCTACATCCCCCCCAAGGACCAGGATGGCAATAAACATTTTCAGCAGAGAAATCACTGCAGAGGCTTCTGGATGTTACTACTGACAGAGGGGTAATTTTTGTTTGTCTTGCTCTCAACCCTGAACACACTTGGAGATACGCTGGATAGAAGCCAACGCTTGATTATTTTACAGCTTTGAACACAAGAGATTGGGTGGATACTGCCTGACTGATTTCAGCCTGTTCTTATTACAGTGCAAAAGGCTGTCAGAACAAGATGTGAAAAGCTCCAGCCTTATCCTATTTCTGTACAGTTCAAGGGGACGTTAAGAACATCAACATTTTACTTCCTCATAATTCAATCCTCAGTTCATTTTAAGCTCAAAGGGTCTTGATGTCCCTGAAAATAAAATAAAACACCAACCATCTATAGGGAAAATGTTGCTTTTTCCCCAAAAATAAAGATGCCTTGACAGAAATATAGACAGAAATATAGAGTATCTATTTTTAACACTTGACATTTTATTCACAAAGGAAATATAAAAACTCAACTAATGCAAATAACTCTACCAAGATCTGAATCAATGATCACAGTAAAATTTTAAAAAGGAAAAAAATGAGAACACCCCCCGCAATTAGGTCATCTAAACTATCCCTGCCCAGTTGTATATGCTTTGTTCAGTCCAGTTGTAATGTCTTAAATAATGCAGTTTTCATCACTTCCCTTGGAGGATTATTCCCTAGCCTTGCTTACTTCACTTCTAGGGCATATCATTTACAGCAAGCCAAAACAGTCTCTGTCTTAATTCCATACTATTCGTCCCAGTTCTCCTCCCTTTTCGCTGCTCAAAAAAAATATGGCATATCCAAGGGGAAGAAGGAGACACAGCATGAATAAAATCTGGATTTTTAGTGAATGCAGCTAAAGGCAATACAGGACAGCTTGAATACAGAATTATCAAAATCACCCATTTAAAATGTGTTCTAAATAGCCAATTTTATTCTCTTATATGTTTGCTGCTTGTTGTCTTAAAGACAGACTGATACTTGCTGACTAGTAGCCTTTGCATCTTGCTGGTTTACAATGAAATGTGACTTTACACTAAATTTCATATTTCTTTTTGCTGTCCAGTAGGATACATTATATATACATCAAAGCAAGTAACTGCATCACATACCTTCATTCGGATTCTTAAATTTACTTTTTATTGGAGTGGAAAATGGCAAGCAGCAGTCCTCATCTATTAAGCACTTTCTGATGGTTCACTTCAAGCTGGTTTTGGTTGGAATTTGGAATTCAATTTAATTGAAAAAAAAATTATTTTAAAATAATTTACTATTAAAGCAAACTAAAAGAAAGCAGATAGAGAAAAATTTAATAAATTTATAAAACAAAATAAACTTTGTCCAGCATTAAAGAATTGAAAATAAAATGATGATTTCTGATCTCCAGAAGGTCAGAAGACCTCAAAGAGGTCTTCGATGTTCCCATGTATGGTGCCATCACATCCATGTTTTAGTCCTCAGGTCTTTGGAGTGAGGTAGTGCCTTAGGGAGTCAGAGGATGCAGAACGGGGCTTAAAGTAACGAGTGTCATGAAGGAAGAGCTATGCATCTTGGCCAAGTACTAAACATTTGGCCCAGGGGTGGGAGTGCATGTGCCTCTCCTCGGGAGAGGATGGATCCTCTTCTCATGTCTGTATAATACAACATGCACGTGCCTAATAAATTGCAGCAGATAGTGAATGGTGTGTGTGTGTGTGTCTAACCTGAGAAACCCATCTCTTGGGTTAAGTCCATCCCCAAAGATTTAGATCCAGAAAGTTCCAGTCTCACCTACTTTTTACTCAGAAAATGAAAGAAGAGAACAATTTTCTTTGCTTTTTTGCCCCCTCTTGTGTTTCTCAGCACTGAGGGACCCGGTGCTTATATGGAACAGAAGAAAACAAAGCAAGCGTTTCCCCTGCAGCATGGGACAGATGAGTCTCCTCAGTTTTCAACACACAACAGCAAAATATTCAGCCAATGGCTTCTCCCAGGTTTGACTCTTTAAAGCTTTGGAAGAAAAAATGTGACATTTAAATGAATCTGAATGCTTTTAGTTTTTTAAATTTTTTTAATACTGTAGTAACTTTAGACCTTTATGAGGCCTCTCATGATTTCAAACTTAATTTCAAATTTAGATTTATTTCTAAAAAGCAAAATGTACTTAAATTAAAATTTAAAGAAGCAACTTCCTTTTTATCTTTTCAAAGTTATAATTTTTTTAATCCACCTTGATAGAGGCCTGCCCCAGGGTATGACAAAAATTCCCTCCGGGAACAAACGGCATGAAAACCATACCAGATGGCAATGACAATTGCTGATAGCAAGGATACGTGTTATCCTATTTTTGTCTTCGATGGGTTCATTTGATGCATTTTTTTAAACAATTAGCACACAAATATCTTGAAGATAACCAGGCCGTAAGGGCGTAAAGCGGTGCTGCAAGGTGGGCTTCCTTCTCCTGCTCCCTGCTTCCCTGATCCCGGGGCTCTGGGGAAGCGTGACACCTCCCACTGTGCTACACCCTCTCCCACGAGCCAGGTCTAACAAGGACAAGTGTAAGGTCTTGCACCTGGGAAAACATAATCCAGGAGTGTAGCACAGGCTGAGATCTACCCGGCTCAGGGGCAGCTCTGTGGAAAGGGACCTGGGCATCCTGGTGGACAACAAGCTCAGTATGAGTGAACAGCGTGCTGCAGCGGCAAAGCAAGCCAACAGGATGATGGGTTGCATCAAGGGCATCACCAGCTGAGACAAAGAAGTCATTACCCCACTCTACTCAGCGCTTGTCAGGCCACACCTGGAATACTGTTCAGTTTTGGTCCCCCCTACACAAAAAATATGTGGACAGGCTGGAGAGGGTCCAGAGAAGGGGCACAAAGATGATCAAAGGACTGGGAAGCCTGCCATAAGAGGGGGGAACTGGGTTTGTTCAGTCTGGAGAAAAGAAGGCTTACGGGAGACCTTATCACCACGTTCCAGTATTTAAAGGGTGGCTACAAAGAAGATGGAGACTCCCTTTTTACAGGGAGTCATATGGAAAAGATGAGGGGTAATGGGTACAAGTTACTCCTGAGGAGATTCCGATTGGACACCGGAGGAAAATTTTTCACAATGAGAACAATCAGCCATTGGAATAATCTCCCCAGGGAAGTGGTGGATTCCCCATCAGTGGACACTTTTAAGATTCAGCTGGAGAGGGTGCTGAGCCATCTTTTGTAGACCACGCTTTTGCCAAGAAAGGTTGAACCAGATGATCCTCGAGGTCCCTTCCAACCTGGTATTCTATGGTTCTCGGGAGACACCCATTCCCCAAATTCACCTCCTCCCCTGGCCCCAGGTGCCTGCCTGGTTGACTGATGGTTGGGCAGAGCCGCATGCAGAGCCGTACCCCATGTCATCCCTCTCACGCCTGTGAAGCCCCCAGTGAAGAGGGGCAGCAGCAGGGCTCTGGGTGCTGGCAGACCCCTGGCCTCAGCGAATCACCCCTCGCAGGGGTCAGGGGAGGCAGTTAGCTCAGTGCTTTGCTCCTGGTAGCAAAGGTAAGCCTTCTGCCGCCTGAGCATGCGTGCGTGAAGAGGAGGGAGCAAAGGGGAACGGTTGAGCTCGGTTGCAGCCCGTGCTGACCTATATTGGTGAGAAAAAGCTGCGGGGAGGAAAGAAGCAGAGAAGGAATCAAAAGAGATGAAACTGGATCAACTAGTTGTGCCTGGACTGGAAATACTCTCATTAGAGGGAACCGAGGGGGAAAAATGCGGGCAACCCATGGCTCCCTCTAAAGCAATTAAACTGCGGGCTGCAGGATTGATAACACGTCCAGAAAAAAAACCCTCAAATGCTTCCAAACAGCATTTTTGCAGATGCCAGTCAGATCTGACAGTTATTAAGAGTTTTGTTGTCACGGGTCTTCTGCCTTGAAACACACCCTTCCCCTCCCCACAAAGTGTTCACAACAATTTCCCGCCAACCGGGACTTGATGATGGAGTGCAGAATGTACACGAATAAAGGTTTGTGCCAGTTTAGGGCTGACTCAGCACTTCTCATGGTCTTTTTCTGCTCTGAACGTAACTTCTGGGTGTTTCTTTTACCGTGAGATAGGCATTGCTGAATAAATGACCATCATAAAGGGAAAAATCACCTTTTTTAGTGTTTTTTCTTTTGCATTTTTTTTTTTAAAAAACCACAGTTTTATACACTTGGGAAGCTCAGATGATGTATTATAGCAGCAGGAGTACATTGTTGGTTCTTCAGTTCTCGTGTTCTGCAGTAATGTGAGGGAAACAATCAATACCTTGGTTTTTTTAACATTTTCCACAGGAAACATTGCTACATTATTTTCTTCTTACAGGGTAGCCAAGAATAGGAATCTGTGCAATGGCAGTTTTTCAAGTTGTGCTTGGCTGTATTTTACTCTCTCTTTGATTAATTGATTATGGATAAAACAGCTTCTGCAGCAACAAACAGTATCAAGCTCATCACAAGTTAAACAGAGAGTTATAAAAGAAAACGTGCTCACCTCTTTGCCCTGTCTTTCTCATCTTCATCCATTAGATTGTCTAAGCAGTTTTTTCTGTTGAAGGAATGCGAGAATCATTATGAATTGTCATTTCGTTAGCTCGACTTGCAGGTTAATCTCGGAGTCGCTCTATTTCATTTTAATAACAGAGTGATGATATCCAGGTCAGATAAATGTGTCAGCAGTGCTTTATGCCACAGTTCTTGATTTTAGGAAACATCCGTTGTGGATAATGTTATTCCTGAGCGCCACGCCAGCCTTAGGGGCTCCAGCCAGGGATCAAGGCTCCCAGGCACAACACAGCGTGCCCGCACAGTACAAACCCAGTCGCTTCTTGGGGGATCTTTTGGTGCAGGGGTTACTCTCTGCAAACTGGCAGGCTGGATGAACCCCAGAGTCCACCCAAATTGAAAAGATGTTTTCAGCACCCCCATGTCCCCCCCAAAACCATCCCCAGTGCAAGAGCCAGTACCACTGATGCCTCTGACTCCTCAGGTGGAGCATCCTACTGGGAGGCTGTTTGTCCTCCCCTGTGGGCCCTGACCCGAAGCCAAAAGAGATGGTAGTAACTATACTGAATTGCACCCCAAATTCAATGTGTCCCCATAAATCCTGCTGCCTAAGCCACACTGTGGAAAACCCTCCCATAGCCCAGACAGAGCACCTGCCTGACGGTGCCGACACCGAGCGCAGGGATCATGCCATCCCCGTCACTCTTTTTGCTAATCCTCCCCAAAATGCTGTGACCTGCTGTCAGGCTTATAGTCCAGCTGCTTCGGCAGTTTGAGCAGTAAGGAGAAAGTACTCTGAGCACAAGATGTCTTCAGAACGCCACAGAGTAAAAAGGGGTAAATTGGGAAGGAAACGCGTGTAGGCGAGGCGAAGGGAAAAATACGAGAGCAGCCCAGCTGAAGGCTGAGATCCTCAGAAACTCTTGTCGCCAGCTCACTGCCGACCCGCCTTTGCTCTGTGGCCTTACGAGAAAGCGATGCTTCAGCCGTAACCGTTTCAGCCCGAGGAGGATGCCCTGTGCTGCGGCAGCCTCTCGCGGCACCTCGCGCCCGTGTCAGAGGACACAAGCCGTGTGCTGCTGCATCCCACGCAAACATTTGCCAAACCGGCAGCACAATGCCGCAACAAACCCTGGATATAGTCAAAGCGTCATTTTCAAAGTGGCGGCGTAATGACAGGCAATGATAACACTCGTTTTCAAAAATCAATGTTTCTCATTTATAATGAGTCCTCAACATGTAAGATATGAATAAAATTGAAGGGGGGGCAGGAGAGAAGTTAGTTGCTAGGCATTATTTAAGCCCATGGTATTTTCCACATATGAGTCACACATACATTTGTCTGTTTAAAGAACTTTTTATGAAATAACAGGAGTGAAAACTTATTGATAGTAAGAACAGTGGATAAACGCCCTCCTTCTGCTACTAGTTCTCTTACAGCAATATTCCACCTGCTCATTACTCAACAGTTAGCTAAGAACATGAAACTACCCCGTAATTTTCTATCAAATATAAGAGTAATGAGGAATTAAAGCCGCAGATCACTGACTGGAGGGTAAAGCTACTACTTCATGGCATTCAGCTTTTTGATGGAGGAGCATAAACAGGAAATATGAAGGCTGAGGGACTGGCTTTTTTAGTCATAACTGGCAAATTTAAGTTGCTGAATTCTATTATACAGAACAAAATAACAAGTAATACCTCGTAGTTTTTAGATGTTTTTTCAGATATTTTTTTTGGCTAAACAGCCAAGTCAGCCATATCACAGTCCATATTTTAGACTAGGAGAATTTATAGACCCAGTTAAATTTTATTTAGCAGTATCTTACAAATACTTTAGGTGGTTATTTGCCCAGTCCCAGAATCAGACTGCCAGTCCAACAAGTGTGTTTTCAAATAATTCAGGCTAAAATGTAGTGACAAAATTCAGTGTGTTTTAATGTTATTTGTTTACTTACTGCAACCAAAATGTTTACCTACGTTATCCGAGAATAAAGAAGGTATCGGTAATATGGCAAGGGTTAGCATTTAGGATTTTGCTGTCTTTCTTTGCTAGACTTTTGCTCAAAATGCTTTGTTGCGCTGCATCCTTGTTGAATCTAGGGTATAGTAAGCAAAACAGTGTCAACAGAAGAAGTTGCGTTCTCTAAATCCCTGAAGGTCTGCTGCTGCTGCACCAAAGCCTCCTCTGGTTGTAACAGATTCCCAGCAGAAAGCAGGAATATGGGGACGAGAGACGGGTGGCTCTGAGGAAGGATGGGGACAGATGGGGCAGTCAGCAACAGTGCTGCTCAGCCCCCACTGTTTTGGAGACGCACAACCTACCAAATGGAAAGGGGCTTCCTACAGCTGTACCCTATAAACCATCAAGGAATTACACTGCCGGGAAGCTTCTACACTTACGAGAAAGCAACAGGTCTAACTGGTCTGTTCTGCCAAGGATTTGGCTAGATCTGTAAAGCAATTCATGGCCAGCTTCCAGTAAACAAGGTTGCTCACTGACTGACATGAAATTCTGGACCTGCTGTGCCGTTGCTAGTGTTAGACAATATCTAATTGTCATTTTGCTTCTGTTTGCTCACACGGCAAAATCTCCAGAGCATCGTAAGCATTGCTAACAGCATTTGCCAGTACATACGTACCCTATGAAATTAAAACCGTTCTCATAAAATAGACATGGCAGAGTATACAACTGCTGTGAACCGGTACTGCCATCCCTCTCCTGCGCCGCACCAGATGCTGGCTTACACCTGGAGGAGAAACCCGTGGCAGGGAGCTTAGGTATGTGCTTAGTGCAACCTGCTTGCTTTATGTTATCCTCCCAGTCCCTCAGAATTTCTCAAAATTTGAACAATCCTTTCGTGCTAACAAAGAGAATTTAGAAACCTATGGGTAACAGCACCACATGATGCAACTGCTGCCGATAACAGTGCCAGTTACATTTGGAGCTTCGTTAATATCATTGTTATCAACACGGAGTGAAGATGCTATCACTCAAAAAGATGGGAACCACCTGGAATAAGGAGGAGAAAGCTCACGTACTCCCATCAGAGCAGTACTCAGACAGACGCACAGAAAGACGCGTACCCACAAGTGGGAAGGGTGGCATTTTGGAAAGATAAGACTGGCTAAAAGTGTTAACCGTGTACCCCGGCATACTTATCAGATGGAGAAGTATAGCACAAACATCCCCCCCGCATTCATTCATACAATGAATAGTTGCTTGGGAAAGAAGTAATTCAGGCAGCGTGCCAGCTCGCTCCAGGGACTCTCCAGAAGAAAGGTTGCACATGTTTATTTTGATACAATCTATTCCCACTGGACACAGCGCTGTAAAATTCATCTGGCACCGATCACCTTATCCTGTGCTAGAAACATGGGGTTTTTTAGCGAGTTAAACTACTACTCTTCTGTGTGGGTGAGGTTGGTTTCTCTCCTTCCTGTCCTCATAACGATATGCTATAAAATGACTGACACTCAAATGTAAGTAATCAGGTGTTGATTTCCCACTAAGTTGCCACGTGGCCAGCTAATCTCAGTACCTACAAATCAGCCTGACATTTAACAAGAATTTTTAATCATATTCATTTAACTCAGCTGAATTAAATCAGAGATGTAAATTTCTTCTAGAAGTCCTGGGATGCACCTGGGGAAGCCCAGTGAGAAATCACAGTATTTGTGCTCCTCTGGCCTTGTGCTGGGCAGCTGTGGGGAAAGACAGGGCTTTTCTTCCTCTTCCCTCTCTGGCATGGTGGGGTGCCTCTCTCCACCACCCCACAGGTCTTTCTTGGGGTATTCAGCCACTTGTCCTGTATAGGGCATGCTCAGCCCTGGGGAGAGGGGTGCTGCCCACCATACCCTGGTGTTGCTTCCTACCCACTGCAGATATACCTCAGCCCTCCTTTGGACCTCACCCTCAGACCACTTAGGGTGCTGGTACAATACCACCATCCTAAGTAAAGATGATGATATTGCACTTGGAGAACAATCCTCCTCTCACAGACAGGGGATGGGCAAAGGTTGTATGGAAAACTGGGACACTGGGAAGAAACATCTTGAACTACCTTCTGGCCTCTGGGCAGACCCTCCCCGACAACTGTTATTTTTGTGAGGAGGGAAGAAAAAGAGCAACAGGGTGGAGGGTAGACATGGCAGCCAGGCACATGGCTCAGCCTCCACTGCCCATCTCTGCAGGGTGTTACTTGTGCAAGATGCTGAGCACTCCCTCAACAGGGAGTTACTCTCCTGCTCCGTCTTTGAAGGGGAGGAAAAAGGCTGTTAGCAAAGAGCTTGGCATTATAAAGGAGGCATGTGGGTATGTTCAGTGGTTCAGGATTTAAAGGCCAGATCCACCCATGCATAGCATCCCGTGCATAGTGAGTAGGATCCAAGACATAGGGAGAGGGCACCGAAGAGGAGTACAGGCTCTGGGCGTGAGCCAAGGGGACAGTTTCTGGCCACTCACTAGCACAGGGGACAGTGTGGCTGGGCTGCTGCGCTGGCACCACTGCCAGGTCTGCTGCCTGGGGATGATGGACAAGGTCTGATGGGCACTGTGGTTGGACAATGGCGTTGTCCCATGGGCAGTCCACAGCGTGTGTTAGATGGGCAATTATCCACACTGGGGAGCACCACTGTCGCTTGGCTCTAGCAGCTCTACCCCATTCCCGGCTAAGGCAGAGCTCTGAAATGAAGTAAACCATGCTAACGAGTAAAGTATTTCCCTTCCAAGCCTTGCTGGGTGGCAAAGAGAAAGATTAGCAAATGGGAAGTGGCAGGAAAGGTCACAAGGTGACAGGCAAGAAGTGACCGTCTGACCATTTTAAACAGCTTGTTTCACATTTCTCTGATGTGGATGAAGCACTCGGATATCCCACCATGAGGGCTATGACATGAACACACAGCAGGAGGATTTGTATCAACACAAATCGGAATAAATCAGCAGATTCCTAGACACATCAAACTGAACTGCACCCCTCCATCCTTATTTTTCAGATGTAAACCTCTGAACTGTTATGAGAACATGCTGGACTCCATAACTAAATACAGCACAAGCCCACCCGTAGCAATCAAAATTGATGTATCAAAATGTAAACAGCGTAGCCTTAAGAAAACTTAAGAAAAGGTAGTAAAAAAATCACTTTCCTGATGGCATACATTGTTATTTGAGAAGGGACAGTGACTTTTCCGTGGGAGAATGGCAGTCTGCAGTCACAGGTCATGTAATGCTGCGATTGTTATGGAATTACTGTTTTTATCAGTAAGAAAAAAATCCAGTAGCCTGGTAAGTGTCCAGCTTCAGAGTTATGACTATTTGTGCCTGACAATGTGCAGCTTAGTCTTCCTGCATTCAGTAGATTACTACATTTTGTTTACAGTAGAGAAGAGGTTGTTTAGAGGTTTCCAAAAAAGAAAAGAAGAAAACACTTGGAGAAAATATTGGACTTGGTGAACCTCATAGGCTTTTCTGTGCTTCATACATATATGTACAATGAATCTTTAGATGGTAATGGGCTTAAAGCAAAACAGACATTAAAAAATAATCTGAATGTGGACAATGAAAATGATGGAATTTCACACAAATTAATGCTCCAGTCTTCTGAACTGGGGATGGCAGGGAGATGCTCACAGGTAATGCAGCTGAGTATTATGAGATTATGATGAAGTAAAGGCTCAGAATATATTCTGGGCTTATTCTTTACATTATTCCCATTTAGTGGGATTCTTTTCTGTAGGTCAGAAACGTTGCTCCTATCACTGTGTGCTATTTGACAGCTTCCCCCCTCTACCCTGGTGCCAGATGAATTTTTGGGTGAGTCGCCGCGAACCCTCTATGGATGTGGTATGATTCGCACCAGTTTAAGTCAGGAGTGAGACGGCTGACGTCAGCAGCGCCGTGCTGGAGCGTGGCCAGGCTAAGTGAGAGGCGTCCTTTATCTCTAACTTGTGAGCAACGCGTGAAGTTTGTGCGGCGCTTGGGATCTCTGATGAAGATCAGTACATACATGCTCGTTATCTTCCTTATTATTATTGTTATTACTGAATGACTAAAGCCATTCAGACTTCAGTGAACAGGCTAAGTGAATCCCCGGGTTCTACTGATGCTCTGCTCTCCCCTCGCACGGCTGGAAACAGAAAGGCAAATAAATTAAACTAACATTAATCAGCAAAGACTGCCATCTGTATAACTCGGAGCACTTCTCCGCGTGCCCGTCCCCTTCCAGCAATGCTAAACAGGATTAGCCTTCCGTGGGCGGACAGGGAAAGTAGGTCAGTTTGGTAACATCGCTGCGTGCGATGAAGGGAGGAGGATGCGACTGCTGCGGTCTGCCGGCAGCCCTCTCGCCTTCTGAATGAACGACGGAGACGAAGCACCTGGGCTTGCCATGGGGCGCACGAGGCGGCTCAGACCCCCATGTCCCTCCAGGATGACACCTGCCCTTGGTAAAAGTGCAAAAATGGATGTAAATCTAAAGCTGGGCACTTACCAGGCTACTGGATTTTTTCCTTTACTTGTAAAAACAATAATTCCCATAACAATCGCAGCATTACATGACCTGTGGTAACTGCAGACTGCCATTCTCCCACAGAAAAGTCACAGTCCCTTCTCAAATAACAATGTATGCCATCAGGAAAGTGATGGTTTTGCAGGGGTTTTCCAAAGCATGGCTGGTGCACTGCAGTTAACGGGTACATTTCAAGATGGAAACTGAGGCAGCTAAAGGCTTAGTTACTAATAGTTTGTGCACAGCCAAATATTTGTCAAAGCTTACATGTGAGCAAAGGGGCAAGGGACAGTAAGCCATCCAGTGGAGGTATTGTCTTTTCTATTGACTGTATTGGGTGTGTAAGGATGGTGGCAGGAAAGCCAAAGCTCTCCCAGAATTGACACTCGCAGGGCACGTCAAGGGCAACAAGAAGAGCTTCTGCTGCTACATCACTAGTAAAAGGTTGAACAAGGCAAATGTGGGACTGCTGCAGTATTGGGGGTTGGTGGGGAGGTGAATTAGTGACAGGAAACACAGGTAACGCCAAGGTACTGATGCCACCTTTGCTGCAGTCTTCACCAGCAAAGTCTCCCAGGTCTCTGTGTTGGAGGCAGGGTCAGGAAGGAGCAGAAGGACCAGCAGCAGGTGAGGGTCAACTCAGGGAACTTGAGGGAGCTCAAGGGAAGTTGACTCATACAAGTTGATGGGGTCCGACCACCTGCCTCCATGGGTGCTGGGAGTCTTGGTGGTGTTCTTGATAGGCTGATCTCTCTTATCTTTGAGAGGTCGTGGAGGTGGGGGAGGTCCCTGATGGCTGGAGAAAGGCAAATGTTGCCTTCAAAAGAGGCCAAAAGGGTGATCCAGGGAGCAACAGGCCAGTCAGCCTCGCTTCAGTCCCTGGGAAATCATGGAGCGAGTCCTGTTGGAGTACATTTCTGGGCACGTGAATCGGAAACAGTCATCATGGATTTACCAAGAGTAACCTGATTGCCCACTATGATGTGGATGGGGAGACAGCAGTGGATGTCTTCTGTGTCAGCTTCAGGCTCAAATGCAGGGCTGTCGTCATAGCGGGGACCCAGAGAGGCTGGAGGAAAGGGCTGAGAGGAACCTCATGAAATTCAATGGAGACAACTGCCAAGTCCTGCACCTGGGAATGAAGAGTCTGGGGCTCTGATACAGGCTGGGGATGGACTGACCAGGGAGCAGGTCTGCAGGAAAGGTGCTGGGAATTCTGGCAGGCAGCAGTCAGTGTGCTGTGCATGAGCCGGTGGTATACCTTGGTGTCCAACAGCACCCTGGGCTGCATGGACTGCACAGCCTGATCAAGGGAAGGGATTATCCCCTTGACTCAGCACTTGTTAGACCACATCTAGGGTAGTGTGTCTGGTTTTGGGCTCCACAGCACAGAAAAATATACATTAACTGGAGGGAGCTCAGCAGAGACCCCTCAAGGCAGTGGGGGCTGGAACACTTGCCCCGTGAGGAGGTGCTAGGTGAGCTGGCCTGGTTTGGTCTGGACATGAGACAGCTTGGGGCCCCTTGCAGCCCCCCAGTGCCTATAAGGAATCAATGAGGAGCCAGAACTGGGTTGCTTGTGGTGATGCAGGATGAGAGAGTGAGAAATAATAGGCATAAGTAGAAAGAAGAGAGGAGAACCTTTTCTCCACGAGGACAGTCAGGCAGTGAAGCAAGCTGCCCAGAGAGGCTGTACCATCCCCATTCTTAGAGGTTTTCAACACCTGACTGGACAAAGGCCTGAGCAGCCTGGTCTGACCTCAGGGCTGGCCCTGCTTTGGGTGGGAGGTTGGACTGGAGACCTCCTGAGGTCCCTTCCAGCTTGAATGGCCCTGTGATTCTGGATCTACTGAGCTGGTTACCACTGGTAACATCCTAAGCATATCAGTTCTCCTGAATTAGTTCCTATATTATATATGTTCCTGAAATCTTCTTTATTATGCTTTTAGTCTTCTGTGCTACAAATAGCTTGTGCGCTGTCTCGCCTATACTGACATACTTCCTGCTTTATAAACCTGCCATCTAGGAGAAAAGAATGTGAGATACACATCTTAACATTGTATGTCTGTGTGTCATGTGTCTGTCATCTCAGTTTTAGATGATTATTTAAAAAAATATGCACTTTATGACAGAATTAGCAAAAAAAGAAGAAAAATGCTTCTCATGAGAATGGCCCTTGACTGTTATTCTTCTCTCTCTACTTCTCATGTTCTTAATCTGTTTTAGGTATTTATGAAACTTTAATCCTCGTAGTATCAAAAGTCCCGAATGTACAAAGACTTTAACATGTGCTTAACTCTATACTGCTGTAAGAAGTCCCTCATGCATGTGTATCTTTGCAAAATCCAGGCCTAAATGTGGAGGTAGGGCTGCACAGATTACTTTGCAATTATTAGCTCTGAAATCTTCCCTTGAAAATGGTCTCAGTCATAAAGTATTCTCAGTTGTAAAAATCTGTTAAAGTTTATTTGCTTCTGCAAATATTTAAATAAGTAGAATAATACAACATCTGACCTGTGATCTTCTGATGGTCAAATGCTCAGCCAGTACAGGCAAACTGGCAGCGTATGCGAATATAACACTATAAAGATTTATTTGTCAAAACCTCAGGGATTGTTGTTTTGTTTGGCACGAACTACCTGGGAAACACCAACACAGGCAGAAAATCAGTCTTTTTCGATGGGACTGCTGTCAAAGTCGCTGTCTTTTTTTCTGGCAGCAATAGCCTTGACAAGATCCTTTTAATCCTTTCCATCCAATTAAACAGGCTACAGTGGCACTAGAGTATAAAGCAAGATGCCCAGGAGCTGACATAGGTTGGTCTCATTCCCCTCACTCTCTTGTTTGTTTGTTTGTTAACCATTTATGGATGGCTCTCAAAGTACCTAATTACTCTTTTAAAAGCTCTGGGCCTGGGATTAATTTCACTAACAGCAGAGAAATTTACTCCAGAAGGGAATTCTGAATTTTTGACAGTGCTGTCAAATTAATTGCCACGATTTACACCAGCTGTAATGGTGCCCCCTTCATACATAAGATGTTAAAGCAAGAGGCCACACATTTCTGTGGAGATTTCAGCAGGAAAGCAGAAACTAGACATGAAGCCAAATTTCTTTCTAGCTTTAGGCACCTAAACTTATGTGGCAGCTCCCTCTCCATTAAGCAGGACCTGAGGTGAAGGATTGTCCTCTCTCAGTGTCCTTGCCTTCTTCCCGCCCTGGTGGGACCTTGCTTGCTTCTTCAACCAGCTAGAACCAGTGGGCCCAGCTCCAAGGAGTGGACTGGGACTTGAGCCAGGCAGCAAGTGTTCTCCTTGGCCTTCCCGATCCTCATGGGCGTCCCAGCATGGTGACACCCATGGGGACTCAGCTGCTCTGCCATTGATGGTGGCCGTAGGCGGGAGTCATGGGGGGAAATGTGACTGCCCGTGGAGAGATCCCGCAAGAAGCAACAGCTTCCCTGCCCTGTGCAAGAGCCAAAGCTGTGGCCTAAATCTGCTGCTGTACAGGGGAAAGAAATCCCTATACAATAGAAAGAAATAAATACAGATATCAACACCAATAATCCCATCACTTTTGTGTTAACAGCTTGATAACGTATCTGCTTAAAACTCACACACTGCACTAAATTTTCTGCTCTATAGTAACTATCACATTCCTGTCAGCAGAACTAAATATTTAATCATCTGGGGAGATGAATCATGAAAAGCTGTTTTGGGGAGATATTTTTAAACGGACAATTTGTTGTCATTTAATTTTGAGATCTTGCTGTCTCTCTCTTCTCTCGTGAGGGACCCTGCAAGCCTGTGACCATACAGACTATTGCTCTGTACGGCTTGCTGTCTCCTTTGTAGGTGAACCGTGTAACCTATGAGGTTCTAAGGTAATTTCTGACAAGACCAAGGCAGAAGGGTGCAGTCAGCTCAGGGTTTGGCTGGGGACCACTAAGCCTAAAGACGCAGGGAGGCCAAAGACACACAATCTGCCTGGTTGCATGGCACCTTATGGCTGGATGCTCTCCGGTTGCGGTCCCCGAATTTTGTGTTTGAGTCCATAAACCTGCTGAGAGTTCAGACACACCATCAGACCGAGGTTGCACCTGTATTTTGCACCGTCTCAAATGTTTATGCCCTTGAGTCCCTCCTATCTCAGGCTGAGCCACGCTCCGGCTGTGGTGCCGGCACTTCCCCACTGACGTGTGAAGTGCCGCTGTTCTCAGCCTCTTCATCCTACCAGTGGTGCCCGTTTTTACAACGATAAAGTTTCTCCAGTGTGATGTAAAATTCAAATCAGGTTTTACGAAATGAATCTCTAAGGAAAAAGGATAATTATTAAAGAGCTTCATTAGTGCTTTGCAATCTTAATTATGATAATTATATTTTTGTAGCTAATATAACTGAACTCCTGCTTTTAAATCCCATTAATGAGCATTTTTAATCCTTCTCCTACTGGGCCAACAAAACCGTAATGTTGAACTTTATATTTACACAGGGCACTATTTTTAATAAAAAGGATGCAGTTTACTTAGGATTTCCATTCCCTTTTATCTGCACTTTGAAGACGTACCTTCTCCCAAGACGCGAGAAATGAAGAAGAGCAAAGGTGAATTTAGCAGCTTGGGCTCGATTTTCCTTCCTGGCAACAAGAGGCAACAGTCCCTACACCAGGACAGCAGCTGCCTGGGGATATTGGCTGCCTTCAGGGAAGCCTGTGACACCACTGCTCCCTTGGAAGCACAGATTTAAAGCCCTTTTCCTGAACAGCCCAAGGGCTGAGCTTCACCTGCTCTGCGTCCCTATGTGGACTTCAACAAGAGGGTGCGCACCATGCGAATAGGCAGAGGATGCGACCCAGTGCATGAAAGAGAGACTGTCAGGTTGAGGAGATCAGGTAGTTCCTACAGGACTGCACTCCCATACCAGAGCAGTCCCACAGGCGAGCGGGAGACCAAGGGGTCACAGGAGCCATACCGTGGTGGCTGACAGTGATCAATGGTCAGGATAAGGAGAAAAGGTGGCAGCTGGGGGTAAAAAAGTCAAAAGAAATGCCAAAGTTCACAAACTATTCATCCGGTGCGTGAGCAGGAAAAGGCACCTCCCCAACCAGCTACTGGAAATCTTGAAAAGTGCCAGCAAATGACATTGGTATAAACAGTCTTTTCTGAGTACAGTTTATAATCCCTCATAGAGTAGAATTTGCTGCTGTGTCCTAAGTTATAAACCACCCACCAGCACCCAGATCCAATGGTCTAGTGTAATTTTTTTATGAGTCTGTTTGCAGCCAAATATTTTACAGTTACTAACACAGAGAGACAGTAAAAGATCAAAGAGGGGAGAGCATACAAATTCAGATATCTCAATAAAGAAATGAAAACAATAAAGCATATATTGAATATTATCTGCACATTAATCTCTGGAGTAAATTCAGAAAACTAATTAAAAGCTTCTACACAGATAAATGATAAGCTTCTTTATTCAATGAGCTTGACATATGAACAAACAGAGGTTTGTGTTGATATCATCATTATTAGCAATTGCATTAAAGCAAATGATTTTTACTGTGCTACTGGGAATACAGTGATTTGAAAAACAAAATGTTAAGAGATGAAAAATTCAAACCTTTACTGTACTGAGCATATTGCATTTCCTGTTCTTTTTTTATTTATTTCAGGTAATGACAACTCTTATGGGTCAGCAAGACAAAAAAATAAGACAAGAAGAAGAGAAAAGAAACCCAAAGCCTATACAGAAGCAGGAAAAATCTCTGCATAAGCGTTCTCCAGTGGAAGTCCAGCTATAAAGGGCAATATCGCCTTCCCGCATGGGAATTTCTCTAATTCATCACTGCTTACTGCACCTTGTGTCCCTTCTTCTGCTACTGGCTTCAACACTCGCAGGGGATTTTGTCTGGATTTTATAGGGAGGTTTTGCCTCCTCAACCGTAATTGATAGATGTTCTATTTTTGTGGTGCAGCAACGCTGTCTTGCGTGACGTGGAGTGGCGGTGCTGTGTGGGGAGCTTGCAAGGCAGCCAGCCTTTCTCTCCCTTGGTGCTCCAGGAATAGCCCCTGTCCCAGGCATCCCTTTGGATGGGTGTGACTTGGAAAAGGAGGATCCTGAAGAGCACTTAAGACAATAAATTTTACATCTTAGTCTGTGTGTTCAATTTAAATGGACAGTGCCTGAACCTGTAGTTGGTCCTGAATCTGATTATTTAGGATCAATTAAAACCGATCTGGCTCCAGAATTCGGATATCCTCCTAGGGATCCTACACAAGGAAATAACTTGAAAGACTTGACTTTCTTGTCCATAGTGCATTCCAGTGACCTGGGGCTGATTAGCATAAAAACAGCTTTAAACTGATGAAATGGGGGAATGAGAGAGCACTGTAACTGCTTTTGTTTGTATTTTTTATTCATACACCAGCATTTTCCTACTTCATATTGTACATTAAATTCTCCCTATTGACCAAAATGAAACAGAGATTTCA